>CM066038.1:120372991-121622991 GCA_033557465.1 Ichthyophis bannanicus | reverse complement strand
ATTTTCCTTATATGCATCACTTTGTAGTTCTCCACATTAAATTTCATATGCTATTTAGATGTCCAGTCCCCCACTAAACACAAAGTCCTTCAAAAGGTCCTCCACAATCCACTCATTATTTAACAACTTTGAATAGTTTTTGTGTCATCTACAGATTTGATCACCTCACTCATTGTTCTCCAAAGACAGTAATTAAAGGGACAAACATGGCAAAAACCAAGCCACCTCCCCCTTCCTCCTTTCTGTATCCCTGTGGATAACACTCTATTTATCCCTGTTTCCTCAGCTCGCAACCTTGGTGTCATCTTTGACTCGTCTCTCTGCTCTGCACACATCCAACAGATAGCTAAAACCTGTCATTTCTTTCTCTATAACATCAGTAAAATTCATCCCTTCCTTTCTGGACACACTACTAAGACCCTTATCTACTCTCCAGTCATCTCCCATATAGACTAATGCAACTTGCTACTTTCTGGTCTCCTTCAGAAAGCACAGTTACTTACCTGTAACAGGTGATCTCTTGGAACAGCAGGAATAAGTCTTCACATATGGGTACGTCGGTACCGACGGAGCCTGCGCGGGAACGCTCCCCAGCTTCCCAAAAAGGAAAGCTTTTGGGAACATCCCACAGTGCCTGCGCGCTGCCTTCCTGCCTTTCCTAACTGCCTCTCCCCAGTTCGAGTTTTAAAGCTGAAAAAGAGAGAGAGGAAAAGAAAGATAGAAAGAGAGATACAACTCCTAGGGGAGGTGGGTGGGTTGTGAAGACTTATTCCTGCTGTTCCCAGAGATCACCTGTTACAGGTAAGTAACTGTGCTATCTCCAGGAACAAGCAGGAATGAGTCTTCACATATGGGGACTCCCTAGCTAGAGATGCCTGGGAGATCCCCAAGATTGTGAGACCCTGAGAAGGGCTCTACCTCCTCCTATGGATCTCAGGCATCCATCCAGGGAAGGAGGGTAGGAGTTGATTAAGCATGGAACAGGTGTTTGAGAACAGCCTGACCAAACAAGGCATCCCGGCGGGAGTTCTTGTCCAAACAGTAATGGGCTGTGAAGGTATGAACCGAGGCCCAGGTGGCCGCTCGACAGATCTGGTCGATGGACACAGAATTTAGATGAGCCATAGAGGTGGCCATGGCCCTAACATTATGAGCTTTAACATGGCCCTCCATTGTATATAGTTACCTATATGAACCATACCTTTGTAAATAGTTTTATAATGTTTTTACTATAACCAAATGTTTAATGTAATTAACAGTATATTGTATATAGTTCACAGAAGTTCCATGTAAAAACAGCTCTGTTCACTGTTTCCTAAATTGTTCATTGTAAACCACACCTGATCTTTGGAAGGTTGCGGTATATAAGCAACTGTTAAAATAATAATAATAATAATAATAATAAAGGTTCTTACTCTGGTAGGCGAAAGATATACACTGAGCAATCCAATTGGACAGTGTCCTCTTAGAGACTGGAAGTCCCAAATGAGAGGAATCAAAAGCAACAAAGAGTTGAGAAGATTTTCTATGTTGCTGTGTCCTTTGTAAGTAAAAGGCAAGAGCTCTCTTACAATCCAGGGTATGAAGATTCCTCTCTGCACTTGATGCATGAGGACCTGGAAAAAAGACAGGTAAATACACCTCTTGATTAAGATGAAAAGGTGAGACCACTTTAGGCATAAAGTGTGGATTGGTCCTAAGGACTACCTTATCATGATGGAACCTTGTATAAGGTGGATTAGCCACTAAGGCCTGCAGTTCACTGATGCGGCGAGCTGAGGTGACTGCAATGAGGAAGATAACCTTCCAGGAAAGAAATTTCAAGGAGGTGGTGGCTAAGGGTTCAAAAGGTGGCTTCATAAGCTGACCAAGAACCAGATTTAAGTCCCATGCCACCGGAGGAGGCCTAATGGGAGGTTTAGTTAAAGTTAGGCCTCTCATGAATCTTGCAATAAGAGGATGAGAGGAAATAGGCTGTCCATTGAGAGGCTTAAGGGATGCTGCAATAGCACTCAAATGGACTCTTACTGAATTTGTCTTAAGGCCTGTATTGGAGAGATGCAGGAGATATTCTAATAGAGAATTCAAAGGTAGTGCTAGAGGGTCAAGACCCTTCTCAGTACACCAAATGGAAAACCTTTTCCATTTAAAAGCATAGGAACATCTAGTAGAAGGCTTTCTGGAAGCATGGAGGATATCCTTCACCTGCTGAGAAAGATTCCAATCTTGAAGGTCTAAGCCTTCAGCAACCAAGCCCTGAGGTGAAGGGACTTGGGGTTTGGGTGCCACAAAGTCCCCTCCTCCTGGGACAGGGAGGGAGCTTAAGAGAGATGCAGAAGTAGAGGGTACCACACTTGGCGTGGCCAGCGTGGAGCTATGAGGATCATAGATCCTTGATCCCTCTGGAGCTTGAACAGAGTCTTGGGAATTAAGGGAATGGGTGGAAAGGCATACAGGAAGTCTTGACCCCAGTGAAGGAGGAAGGCATCCTTGGCCTGAACTCCCTGACACGGAATTCTGGAACAGAACCGGGGAAGTTTGGCATTCCACGGACTTGCAAAGAGGTCTATGTCCGGGGTTCCCCACTCTTGAAAGATTCTGAGTACCTGGCCCATGTGCAGGGACCATTCGTGTGGAAGCAGAACTCGACTGAGTCTGCCCGCCCAAGAGTTTTGGATTCCTGGAAGGTATACGGCCAGGAGATGGATTTGATGCTCTCTGGCGAAGGCCCACAATCTTAAAGCTTCGTTGCAAAGCGACAGAGAGCCAGTTCCTCCTTGCTTATGTAAAACATGGTTACCTGATTGTCCGTATGAATGAGGACGGTCTTGTAGCTGAGCAGGGTATGGAAGACCTTGAGAGCTAGAAAAACTGCTCGGAGCTCCAAGTGGTTGATATGTAGAGAGGTCTCCTGTGGAGACCAAGTGCCCTGAGTGGAGAGGTCTTGTAGATGAGCTCCCCAACCTGTTTGGGAGGCATCTGTTGTGAGGGTTGCTTGGGGCAACAACTGTTGGAAGGGGGACCCCAGCAACAGATTTTGGGTGGACTTCCACCACTGGAGAGACCAAAAGAGGCGCCTGGAGGTTGCTATTTTGTCTGACAGAGCCCCTGATGCTTGAGTCCACTGGGTGGACAAAGTCCATTGAGCTGCTCTCATGTGAAGGCGAGCATAGGGGACCACATGCACTGTGGATGCCATGTGGCCTAGCAGTTGTAACATCTCTCGAGCAGTTAGATGGGTTTTTAACTGAATCTGAGAGGCTAACTGCACTAAACGTAGGAAACGGGCCAGGGGAAGATAGGCCCTTGCAGTTGTGGTATCCAGCAAGGCCCCTATGAACTCTAGAGATTGAGTAGGGGTGAGTTGGGACTTTGTAAAGTTTATCACCAGTCCCAGATACTGCAGAACACGCATTGTGCAGGCTAGGGAAGTCTGGGCCTCTGATTGGGATGAAGCTCGGATGAGCCAGTCGTCCAGGTATGGGAATACAAATATTCCCAGAGTGCGTAGAAATGCAGCTACTACTGCCATGCATTTGGTGAACACTCTTGGAGCAGAGGCCAGACCGAAAGGAAGCACCCTGTATTGGTAATGCTTTCCTTGGAAAAGAAAACGGAGGAACCTTCTGTGAGATGGATGGATGAGGACATGTGTGTACGCATCCTTGAGATCTAGAGAACAAAGCCAATCCTGACTCTGAAGGTATGGAAGGAGAGTGCCCAGAGAAAGCATCTTGAATTTCTCCTTGCATAGAAATTTGTTCAATTCTCTGAGATCTAATATGGGTCTGTAGCCCCCTGTTTTCTTTGGGATCAGAAAGTAGGGGGAGTAAAACCCTGACCCTTGTTGAAGAAGAGGTACTTCTTCTATTGCCCCTTGGGCAAGAAGGGCAGGCACCTCCTGACCTAGAAGGTCGAGGAGAGATGTTGGAGAATTGAAATGTCTCACCATGGTGTGAGGAGGAAGGTTTGAGAAATGAAGTTTGTACCCCTCCCTTATGATGGAGAGGGTCCACTGCTCTGTTGTAATTTGCTCCCATCTGGGAGCAAAATGAGTTAACCTTCCTGGAATGGTGAGAGGCTCTGGCTGTTTCAGAGCCAGAAAGGCTAAGTTCTCTAACATCAAGTCAAAAAGCCCTGAGGAGGCTGGGTCTGTTGAGTTGCAGCAGCCCCTGTAGGCTTAGGACTGGCCTGTTTAGGTTGCTGACGCTTAGCAGCAAAACGACCTGTAGATGATTGTTGGCCAGAAGCAGGATGGAATCTGCCTTTCTTGAAAAAAAGACTTCTTGAAAGGTTTTTTCTTGGCAGGAATGGAGGTTGACTTTGAAAGTCTATCCAAAGCAGAATTTTCTGCATCCATTTGAGTGGCTTTTATTTGCCAATCTTTGCCAAACAGGTTTTCTCCTGTACAGGGAAGATTTCCCAAGCCATCCTGGACCCAAGATTCTAGATCAGAAGCTTGGAGCCAAGCAATTCTGCGTGCAGCTATGGCAATGGCCGAAGCTCTGCTGGCACCCTCAAAGGAGTCAAAAGCTGCACGGTTGGAAAACTTTGAAATATCTTGAGTATGCTTAAGCCAAATAAGAAATTCTTCCCTTTTATCCTCTGGAAGAAAAGGGAGGAAAGTGTGCAGCTTATCTGCAACTTCTTTCAGAAACATTCCCATATACAGTCAAACCTCGGTTTTCATGATTAATCCGTTCCAAAAAGTCTGACTAAAACCGAAACGGACTAAAACCGAAGCAAGATTTCCCATAGGAAATAATGTAAATTCAATTAATCCGTTCCAGACACCCAAAAATATTGACAAAAAGTACATTTTATAGAGAATAACTATATTTTTACATACAGAAAACAATGAGAAATACATATAAATGACTAATGAAATGGATAAATGAACATTTAACATCACATTTAACTTTATTGAAGACTCTTGTTGAGGGGAGAGGGAGGAGGAGAGGTTATTGTTTGGAAGGGGAGCCATGTGGCAATTGCTGCAGCAGCACGAGCTCCCGAAGTCTCAGCCAGCACTTCTCTCAGCTGCCCGATCGTCCACAGCACAGCAAACACAACGAGACTTTAGGACACCAATCTGATCGCTGACTCCGTCTCAACCCCGCAAGAGAAAGAACTGCCTGCCACATTCATTCAACATCTCCTGCTTACCCTGCTACCTCCGAGCCTGAGGGGGCGCTCCAGAGAACAGGCAGGCGGTGGAGAGATCGGGGCCTTCCTCTCTGCAATCCTTGCATGTCTGGCTCGAGGATGTTGCTCACCTGCCTTTCAGATCTCAACACGCGATCGGTGAGTCCGGGGGGGGGGGGGTAGTGCTGCCGGGACTGGGCAGGCAGTGTAGTGTATGCAGACCAGCGCGAAGGTGACAGTATTGCAGGCACACGCGATCGGTGAGTCCGGGGGGGGGGGGGGGGTGCTGCCGGGACTGGGCAGGCAGTGTACTGTCTGCAGACCAGGGTGTACGAAAACCGAGGCATCGACGAAAACCGAGACAAGATCTCAGTCGGGAAAAGACGTCGAAAACCGAAACCGACGAAAACCGGGGCAACCGAAAACCGAGGTTTGACTGTAAAGACTATAGGAGTTGATTCTGGCAAAGACCATACTGGCTTGGAAGATTTTCCTACCAAAAGCATCCAAGGTCCTGCATTCTCTTCCTGGAGGAGCAGAGGAGTGTCTTTTTGCACTCTTTATCTTTTTCATAGCTGACTCCACCACAATAGAATGGTGAGGAAGCTGTGTTTTATGAAAACCAGGACAAGGAGGGACACGGTACATGGTGTCCAACCTACGAGAATGAGGAGAGATAGTGAGAGGAGTCTCCCATAAGTCAATCATGTGATCATAAAGAATCTCATGAATTGGCAAGGTGACTGCCTCCTTAGGAGCCTTAGAATAACCTAAAATATCCAATTTTTTAGCTCTAGGCTCTGATTCAGAGGTTAAAAATGGAAATAAATCCCACCACTCCCAAATGACTAATGAAAGCTTCACCCTGTAAATCATTGTATATAACCTTTGGTAAATAACCATTGTAAATAGTTTTGGCAGTTCCTCGCCTCATTACCTGTAAAAAGTTAGAAAACTCTGTTTAATATAATAATTACAGAAGTATACAAAAGTATACAAAATGTAAATAGTTCCTGACAGTTTATCTGTAAAAAGTTAGTAATCTCTGTTCTATGTAATGTATACAGAAGTATACAAAACTGTTAACTTGTTCCATGTAAACCGCCCCTGATCTCTGGAAGGGGCGGTATAGAAGAAATAGATAAATATTGAAATAGAGAGCCCTTTAGCCACTTCTCTTATGAAGTCTTGAAAGGACAAATCTTCTGGAGGAGACATTCTTCTTTTTGGAGAAGAAGGCTCTTCAGGAAGGGCTATGGATACTTCAGCAGATGCCTCCGATGCATCAGAATCTTCGGAGGAATCAAAGTATCGACTGTCAGGGTGCTGTTTCAAAGCCGCGTATCGAGCCGTATCAAAATCGGGCGTTATCGGTACCGATGGGCATCCCTAGGTAGGGAACCGCTGCAGACGACACCATGGCCGATGTCGATGCAGTCGGTACCGGTACCGGCATTGGTGCCGGTACCTGGGCCGATACCGACAACGGAGTTTGTTGTGGTATCAGCGGCGTCGCAGCTTGAATGAAGGCCGTGATAGCCTGCTGCATGGATAGAACATTCTGATCCATCGACGCCATGAATGCCTGGAATTCGGTACCGGAAGGTTGCGCCGGTACCCCAGAGCATTCTAACAGGTGATCGGTCAAGGCCGTGCCATCGATGTCAACCTGTAACCCCATAGGTGGAGCTTTGGAAGCCGGAGCTTCCCGCCGGGGTAGTTTTGCCGGTGCAGGATCCTCGAGGGCAAGCCCGGAGGCATCTCGATGCTTGGAAGGAGATCTACCCTTCGAGGACCAGCTGGATTTATGTTTGGTTACCTGAGATCCATGGGAGGAAGAAGTCGATGCCACTGAAGCTGCATCAGAGGGAAACAGAACATGGAGCTTGGCTGCTCGGTTCTGTAAACCTCGTTTGGACATCAAGGAGCAGGACGAACAATCCAAAATGGAGTGGTCAGAACCCAAACATTTGAGACACCATTCATGGGTGTCGGTAACAGAAATAGTACCGCTGCACTTAGTGCATTTTTTAAACCCGGAGGCTGGTTTTTCCATGAAGAAAATTTTTTGTGAGGCCTAAGGCCCAAAAGAGGAAAAACACACTAAGTGAGGGAAAAATATGTTTTGTTTTGGGTTTTTTTTTTAAGAAAGAAAAGAAAGACCGGCGGTACCGGTCTGATGTCGGGGAAGGCAGAAGCGCGACCAAAGAAATAAAATAAAACAAAGAACTTCTTCAGCGGTGACAGGAACACGACCTGCTGGCTCCGCGGAAAAGAAGAACTGGGGAGAGGCGGTTAGGAAAGGCGGGAAGGCAGCGCGCAGGCGCTGTGGGATGTTCCCAAAAGCTTTCCTTTTTGGGAAGCTGGGGAGCGTTCCCGCGCAGGATCCGTCGGTACCGACGTACCCATATGTGAAGACTCATTCCTGCTTGTTCCTGGAGAATCACCTCTCTCCCCTTCAATCTGTTCAAACCTCAGCTGGACGGCTAATCTTCTGCCAATCTCACTATGCTCACTTAATCCCTCTTCTCAAGTCACTTCAATGGCTCCCTTTCCGTTTGTACATTTAATTCAAACTTCTCCTACTGACTTATAAGCATATTCATTCTGCAGCTCCTCGCTACCTTTCCTCTCTTATCACGCTCTAACCCATAGGTGTCAAACTCTGGCTCGCGGGCCAAATTTGGCCCGTAGTGTAATTATATTTGGCCCGCGAGGCTATACCAAATGACTACTAGAGCTAGCCCGCCGGTATTATACAGCGCATTCATTCATCGCTAATACTACAAATCCCATAATGCCTTGCTGTTGTTTTGGCGCATCAATCAGGACAGGTCCCAGAAACGCCCTCTCCTGTGTGACAGAAGTCATAGCGATCTCAAGCTACAATTGTCACTGTGGAACCCCTTCCCAAAAATGGCAAAAAGAAAGGCAGACAACAGGAACTTTCTGGACAGGTGGGAGACAGAATATTTGTTTACATATGTAAAAGACAGACCTGTTTGTCTGATTTGTGGAGTCAACGTGGCTATAACTAAGGAGTATAACATTCGACGACACTATGAAACAAAACACCATGACAAGTACAAGGACCTGGACATGACTCAAAGGAGCCCGAAAGTGGAGGAGATGAAAAGAAGTTTGGTTTCACAACAGAATATGTTCAAAAAAGCCACATCACAAAGTGAGGCTGCTGTAAAGGCTAGTTATATTGTGGCAGCAGAGATCGCAAAATCAGCCCGGCCCTTTAATGAGGGAGAGTTTGTGAAAAAGTGCATGTTGAAATTTTGTGACATCGTGTGCCCAGAGAAAAAGCAAGCCTTTTCAAACGTGAGCCTGAGCAGAAACACAGTAGCTGATCGCACATGTGATCTTGCCACCAATCTGTATGACCAGCTTTTGGAAAAGGGAAAAGATTTCGTTGCATTCTCCCTTGCTGTGGATGAGAGCAGCGACGCATCTGATACTGCTCAGCTGTCAGTCTTCATCCGTGGAGTGGACTCAAATATGTGTGTTACGGAGGAGCTATTGGGATTCAAATCAATGCATGGCACAACCACAGGAAAGGAAATTTTTGAGGAGGTTTCCAAATGCGTAACTGAAATAAAGCTGCCGTGGGATAAACTCGTGGGATTAACGACAGATGGTGCGCCAGCGATGTGCGGTAAAACAAGTGGACTGGTGGGCAGGGTCCGGGAGAAGATGCAGGAAGAGAACTGTGCAGGTGAACTAACTGTTTATCACTGCATCATACATCAGGAATCATTGTGTGGCAAAGCCCTAAAGATGGAACATGTTATGACCACAGTAACACAAGTAGTTAACTTTATAAGAGCCAAAGGTCTGAATCACCGCCAGTTTAAGTCTTTTCTGGAGGAGTGTGGTTCGGAATACGCAGACGTGCCGTATCACACAGAGGTGAGATGGTTAAGCCGAGGAAAAGTACTGAATAGATGTTTTGAGCTGCATGAGGAAATATGTCAGTTTCTGGAAAGCAAAGGGAAGGACACAGCAGAGCTTTGGGAGAAAAGGTTTCTGTGTGAGCTGGCCTTTCTGTGTGACATCTCGAGCCATCTCGATGCGCTGAACCTGCAGCTTCAGGGGCGGGGGCGCATCATCACAGACATGTACGCTGCAGTGAGGGCTTTTAAAACTAAACTGTGCCTGTGGGAGAATCAGATGCTGCAAGGAAACCTTGGCCATTTTCCCTGCTGCCAAACCATGAAAACGCAGTTCTTTACCAACTTGTTCCCATGCGCACAGTTTGCTGAAAAACTCAGTGTACTCGGCGCTGAGTTTAGCCGGCGATTTGCCGACTTTGATGTCCAGAAATGTAGGTTTGAACTGCTCAGTAATCCCTTTGCAGTTAATGTGGAAAACGCACCAACCAACCTCCAAATGGAGCTAATTGAACTCCAGTGTAATGACACGCTGAAGTCAAAGTACGATGCTGTGGGCGCCGCCCAGTTTCCACAGTTCATCCCTGACACAATGCCTCAGCTCCGCACCCAAGCTGCTCAGATGCTCTCCATGTTTGGCAGCACTTATCTATGTGAGCAACTTTTCTCCTCGATGAAGATGACCAAAACATCTCACAGGAGACGTCTGACTGATGAACACCTTCGCTCGATACTGAGGATTTCCTCAGCTCAAAGCCTGAGCCCAGACATTGATGAACTATCATCCAAGAAGAGATGCCAGGTATCTGGCTTGGGCACATCAGATTAGATCAGTGTGCAGCAAACTGAGCAATAATTAACGTTTTCTTTATGCACTTTTTCTTGCTACTCCAAGACATGGGCTTGAATGGTTGATTAATTTTATTATTGTTATTTTATTTTAAAAATTATTATTTATTATTATTTAAATCTTATTTAATAAATGAATGTCATTGATGGTTTTTTTTATTTGAAATTGGTTTTTGCATATCTGAACTATTAAGTTATAAATTGTATAGTAATAAGTGTTGCTTCATATTCAATGTTAAAGCAAATCTTGTTTGGGTCCATATTAAAAGGTTCATTTGTTCAATGCTGGCCCGCGACTTTGTTCAAGTTTTACATTTTGGCCCACTGTGTATTTGAGTTTGACACCCCTGCTCTAACCCCTCCCTCAGGAACTCCGCTCCTCTGGCAGGTCCTTTTTATATGTGACCTTCTCTGTCACTGCCAGCTCCAGACTTCATTCATTCCATCTTGCTGCTCCAAATGCTTGGAACAAACTACCCGAGTTAGTATGACAGGCTCCTTCTCTGGCCCTATTCAAATCCAAGCTAAAAAAACCATCTCTTTGAGACTGCGTTTGGATCCTGATCCCCTTATTCTCCTGCTTATCACCCATCTATCTTGCCATTCCCCTTGATTTATCCTAATCCCCAGTTATTGTGTGATCTGTCTTGATTAGACTGTAAGCTCTGATGAGCAGGGCTGTATCTTACTTGTACTTGTAGCACTCTGGAAATAAGGAGGGAGGAGGACAGAGAAACTGCCCAGAGGCCACGCCGCATGCCTCCCCAGTGGCCCCTTCATTACTAGAGTGCCATCGGGCGCATCGGGCCACGCCACACGCCTCCCCAGCGGCCCCTTCATTACTGGAGCGCCATCGGGCGCATTGGGCCATGCCGCACACGCCTCCTCAGCAGACCCTTCATTACTGGAGCGCCATCGGGTGCATCAGGCCATGCCGCACGCCTCCCCAGCAGCCCCTTCATTTTTGGAGCGCCATTGGGCGCATCGGGCCATGCCGCACGCCTCCCCAGCGGCCCCTTCATTATTGGAGCGCCATCAGGTGTGCCCTTTGGCTTGGCCCTTTGGCTTGGCCCTTAGGCGAGGACTAAGAGCGCCCTGGCACAAACCATCAAACCCAGCCCCAGGCGCCCTGCTATTGCTCTTGCCTCCCACACCTGCATAGACCTTGCTGCTTCCCGTCGATTGCCTAGATCTTGCTATCCACAGTCAGCTTAGAATGTGTTTTCCGTTGTTTGCATAGAACTTGCTTCCCATGGCCTGCATTGAACTTGCTCCCCATTGCCACACAGGCTACTGTCTCCCCACTACCTGGACTTGTAACTCCCACTGCGTAGTATGTAATCCTCAAGTCTCTCTCTCTCTATCTATCTATCTATATATCTATATATAGCTTAGTGGCTCTAGAATCCTTAGTCACCCACTGCGTTGAAGATAACATATGCTCATAACCCCCACTACTCCACTACTATGGCCCCATACTACATTCTCCTTCTCTTCCTCATACTCCCCAACTGCCTCCCCTCCTACCAACACCCTCACTCCTCTCCCCCTACTCTCCCTCCTCACCTCCCCCTCCATCCTGTCCTCTAACCTTGCATCTGCCCTTGAGCTTCATCACACCCTCCCCCTCCTTCAACCAATCCCTCTCTCTTTAAGGCAACCCCACCCTCGCTTCCACCGTACTGCTTCCGCTTTACCCTGCTCACTACTTCTCCTTCTCCTCCTCCTCTCATCAGGTAATATCAACCCTAACCCTGGCCCCCCTCGATTTCTTTCTCACCTTAAGAAGAGTTCCTCACGTACCCTATCTAATCTCATCCATATCCCACTCCCTTCCCCACCCACCCTCCCTCCTTCACTCACACCGATCATCCATAGATGTTAACCCAAACCCTACCCCTCCAGAGCTCTGGCTCCGTCTCTCTCTCACCCTAAAAATAAATCCTCACGAATCCTACCTGATACACACACCCACCGGTACCCTGACTCCTCTAGATCTCATTATCACTCTGGAAATAGTTCCCTACGTAACGGCCCCACTAGACCACCGTCTTACTTTGGAAAGAAATCCTCCCATAACTTGTCTAACCTTATCCATATCCCTCTCCTTTCTCCCTCCACTCTCCCGTTCTTATGTGCCCTATGGAACGCATGCTCAGTCTCTAAGAAACCTGTTCTTACACATGATCTCTTCATATCTAAAGCGCTACACCTGCTTGCCCTAACTGAGACCTGGCTCCAACCAGATGATACTGCATCCATTGCTGCTCTCTGCCACGGGGGCTACCAGTTCTCCCATACACCTCGTACCACTGGTCGCAGTGGCGATATTGGGCTTCTACTTTCCCCCTCTTGCCAATTCCAACCTCTCCCTCTGCCTCAGTCACACTGCTCCCTTTCTTTCGAAGTCCACTCCATTCGCCTCTTCTCATCACTTCCTCTCCGGGTAGCTGTTATTTACCGCCCACCTGACAAATCCAAATCGACCTTTCTTACAGACTTCGACTCCTGGTTCTCCGCCTTCCTCGATCCCTCTTCACCCACTCTTATTCTCGGCGACTTTAATATTCATGTTGATAACCCCTCTGATCCCCACGCTTTAAAGTTCCTTGCCCTCACCTCCTCGTTTGATCTACAACTCTGCTCCACTGCCCCCACCCACATACACGGCCACTGCCTGGACCTGGTACTCTAACTCCTCTCCCTCAAACTTCCACAACTCAATCCTTCCCTCATCTGATCATCACCTCTTAAACCTTTAATCTTCAGCTTCCACTGTCTCAACCTCATCCTGTCTCCTCCAACCTATTTAGAAATCTTCATAATACTGATCCCTTGACTCTCTCCTCTACCATTTCTCCATCTCTCTCCTCTATTGGGTCCTCCAAGTCCGTCGATGAAGCAGTATCTTCTTATAATGCTGCACTATCTTCTGCTCTTGATACTCTTGCCCCATCCACCCTTCGTCCTGTCAGATGTTCTACCCCCCGGCCCTGGCTTTCACCAACAACCCGTTATTTACACACATGTGCCCATTCTGCTGAACATGCCTGGGCCAAATCCCGCTCCCCAGAAGACCTCACTCACTTCAAATTCATGCTCGGCTCCTTCCAGTCAGCCATAGCACTTGCCAAGCAAGAATACTACATCCATCTAACTCCCTCGCCTCTGATCCTCGCCACCTCTTTAATACCCTCAACTCTCTCCTCAAGGTGCCCCTACCCCCGGTCCCCCCTCCCTTTCTGCCCAAACCCTAGCCGACTACTTACACGACAAAATCCAAAAGATCACCCTCCAATTCCCCACTCCCTCATCTACCTCCCCCCTCCCCAATTCTCCTCCCCCCTCCATACTTCCTCTGCTACCCTTTCCTCTTTCCCTACGATATCCGAAGAGGAAACTGCACTCCTCCTCTCCTCCTCCAAACCCACCACCTGTTCCCTCTGACCCTATCCCCACCCATCTCCTACATCCCATCTCCCCCACCATTGTTCCATCCATCTCTCATATTCTCAACCTTTCACTCTCCACTGCAACTGTCCCAGTCGATTTCAAACATGCTATTGTCACACCTCTCCTCAAGAAACCCTCACTCGATCCCACCTGCCCTTCTAACTATCGACCCATCTCCCTCCTTCCCTTCCTTTCCAAACTACTTGAACGAGCAGTCCACCGCCACTGCCTCGACTTCCTCACCTCCCATGACCTCTGGGACCAACTACAATCAGGCTTCCGGCCCCTACACTCCACTGAAACCTCCCTTACAAAAGCCTCCGACGACTTGCTCCTGGCTAAATCTAAGGGACTCTACTCTGTCCTCATCCTTCTCGACCTCTCCGCAGCCTTTGACATCTTCTCCTCAACACCCTCTCCTCACTTGGCTTCAGGGACTCTATGCTATCCTGGTTCTCCTCCTACCTCTCCCATCGCTCCTTTAGTGTATGCTCTGGGGGCGCCTCCTCCTCCCCTACCCTGCTCTATGTTGGTGTTCCACAGGGATCCATCTTAGGCCCCCTCCTTTTCTCCCTTTATACCCAATCCCTTGGCGCACTTATCTCCTCCCATGGCTTTCAGTACCATCTCTACGCCGACGACGCCCAAATCCACCTCTCTACACCTATTATCTCTCCAGCAATCCAGACCAAGATCTCACCCTGCCTTTCCGACATCGCTGCCTGGATGTCCCATCGCCGCTTGAAACTGAACATGGCCAAGAATGAACTCCTCATCTTTCCCCCTAACTCTGCCCCTCCTCTTTCTCCATTCTCAATCTCAGTGGATGGATCTATGATCCTTCCTGTTCCCTCAGCCCGCAATCTGGGGGTTATCTTTGACACCTCTCTCTCCTTCTCCACACACATCCAGCGAGTAGCCAAGACCTGCCGCTTCTTCCTCTTCAACATTGGCAAGATCCACCCCTTCCTTTCCGAACACACTACCAAAACACTTATCCACTCCTTAATTTCCTCTCGCCTAGATTACTGCAACCTGCTCCTTGCCGGGCTCCCCGCGAATCATCTCTTTCCCCTTCAATCTATACAAAATCATGCTGCTCGACTAATATTCCGCCAGTCTCGCCATGTCCACATTACTCCTCTTCTCAAGTCACTTCATTGGCTCCCCATCCAATTCTGCATACAATTTAAACTTCTCATACTGACCTATAAATGCATCTACTCCGCGGGCCCTCAATACCGCTCATCCCTTATTTCTCCCTACATCCCCTCTCAAGAACTTCGCTCCGCTAACAAACTGCTTCTATTTAGGACTTTCACTCGCACAGCTAACTCACATCTTCGCTCCTTTCACCTTGCTGCACCCTACACCTGGAACAACCTACCTATGTCTATACGCCAGGCGCCCTCACTGGCCCTCTTCAAATCCAGGTTAAAAACCCACCTCTTCACTGTTGCCTTCAGATCCTGACTTCCACCCTTATCCTAACCCAATTCCCTTCAATCTCCCATGACCGAATTACACAGACCATATTATGCTTTGCACCGAACTGACTATCGCTTTGTACTGTTGTATTAGATTGTAAACTCAAATGAGTATTAGATTGTAAGCTCGGATGAGCATGACTCTGATGGGTAGAGACTATCTTCTATATGCATGTCATCCCTGTTATATGTAAACCTAGATCAGTCATGTATTGGCAGGTATTTGTTGTTCAATGTAAACCGCACTGATGATGAATAGTGCGGTATATAAAAAATGTTAAATAAATAAATAAATAAATACCTGTACAGCACTGCGTGCTCGGCACTACATAAGTGCTAATTAGTAGTAGTAGTAGTAGGTAACATTGTAGCATTTAAAAAATGTTTAATCTCACCCAAATGCCTTCCATAGAAGCCAATTTTTTAAACCAAGCTTAAATCTTTTCAAAGAACCCTCTAAATGAAAGTGAGCATAAGGTAGGAGCCAAAAAGCTAAAGACTGCAGTACATGTCATTTCGAATTTAAACTGAAAAGGAGGCAGTATCATAAGCAAACTGGATTGTAAGCATCTCAGCAAACGATTAGGACAGTAAGGAACAATCAGGAAAGACAGACAGGTTGAGGATCCAGTATAGTAAATTGTATGATTTGAGAGAAAATGTTATATTCGAGACTACAAGATATCAGTAACCAAGACAGTTTCTTGCCTAGCAGCTCCACCACCATTACCCCTTGCACCATGTCCTGTTTACTGGTAAGAGCTAGATCTAAAGTAGTTCCCCCTCTGATCAGTTCTTGGACCCACTTATCCATGAAGGGGAAATTAGGCCTTACCTGCTAATTGTCTTTCCTTGAGTTCTCGCCAGGCCAGTCCAGGAAATGTAGGGTAGTCAGCCCCCTCCAGCAGCTGAGGACTGAAACAACCGAGTCTTGCTGACACCTTATCCAGCTCCCCTTAGTGCCAGAGACTCAGTCTTCTATTGACAAAGCAGCTTGATCCTAACGATGGAACAGAACATACCAAACTTGAATAAACTTTAAAAACAAAAAACTAACAATCTCCTATTACTGAATATTTCTTGTCATTCTGTTCTCTTCTTCTCCTGTCTTCCTCTTATGACCATTCTCTCTTTTTTTTTTAAACACTCTACCAACATTCCAAGGGTGACTCTTACTCTTCCCTCCCGCTCTTAGAAGGGAGCACAGAAAGCAGAGCCATCCCGAAAAAAACCTGATTGCCAGGCCAGCTCCCCTGCCAAGCCTCCAGGTCCAGACAGATACACTCCAATATCTGAACTCAATAAGAGCCTCCTCTGAAAAACACACCTGCCAGTACACTAAGCACCCTGATAACTTGCACTAACAACCAGGGTTGGCCCTGGACTGGCCTGGAGAGAACTCAAGGAAAGACAATTAGTAGGTAAGGCCTAATTTCTCCTTCCTCTTCATCTCTCCAGGCCAGTCCAGGAAATGTAGGGATGTACCAGAGCAGTACCTAAAACCAGGAGGGACCCATAAGCCCCGCTAGGATAGCTGAGGCCCCAACCTTTGCGTCTCCCCTAGCCTGAACATCCAAGCGATAGTGCCTTGCAAAAGTATGCAGAGAAGACCATGTCGCTGCTCGACAAATAGTCCAACAAAAAGCACGGTCCACGTACCAACAGCAACCCAGTAAAAACCGTGGAGGCAAGGAAGGAACTATAATACCACCTTTATTTCATAAAGCCAGGCCCGACACAGGCCGTGTTTCGTTTATGCCTTCCTCAGGGGCTTTGGCTATAACAACATATAAAAAATTCATTTAACACAAACAAATTCATCATAAATATACATATATAAGGCACTCAAAACACTAAAAACACTAAAAAATTCATAAAAACTGTAAATAAATAATTAAATAAATAATTAAATACTAACTGCTAAAGTACAGCGAAAGTCTGTAAACCAACAGACAGATAAATAAATAAATAATTAATTAAATGACTGTATACGTATGGTACGTGTATAATCACATATAGAAGAACTTATAGACACATGGTCACACTAATAAATACTCAATAACTTAATAAATTAGTGACACACAATGAAGTATCTATTTACTCTAAATAAATCCAACTAATAATAATAAATAACATATATATAAAAAGTACATATCATACATATAAAACCATACAGTTATAAAACTAGACTGAAAAAGTTAAATGGCTAAAAAGATCATAAACTAAAAATAAATCAATAAAGATTATTATGAATTAATTAAATCACCCATTTATAAACCTATTTGTGACCAAGAAACAACATAACCCACTATTTGATGTACTAAAAATCATTTATCACATTCTTACCTATATGATTTTCTTGCCTCAGTGATAACTGAAGGGAAAGGAAAAAAGAGAGAATAGAAGGGCTAATCCAATTAACTGTACCCTATAAAAATCTACAATGGTACAAAAATCAATAATAACCATAATTAAAATTATAAAAATAAATATAAAATAAAAATTAAAAATTATAATAGGGAAATAAAACAGAAAACTACACTACTGGAGGAAACGCTGAACCCAGGAAAACGCAACAGGTAGAACAAGTGAAGCCTATAATTAATAAACGTACTTAATTGAATATTATCTTATTATCTTATAGGTTGCATGAAATGATAGTATAAATTTATGATCCACCACAACTATTTTACAATTATACGTTTTTTATTTCTTCACCGGAAAGGTGTTTTAATTTTGACTAATTAAATTATTCACCAATCATCCCTCTATAAAATTACATCTATACTTAAAACTATTGTACTCAGAACCATTACAACCCTGCTATCCTCTCTATAATATTATAATATAATATAATAAACAATATAATAAACACTGCCATGATTCTTAATCAGCTAAAAAACAGAGTTCTTTAAAATCACCTTGCGTCTTTCTATAAAGGCCTTCCCGCTTGCCGGATATATATGCCAATTCTGGCAAAGTGCCAACTTTGCCGTTGTTTTCTTGTCTGACTTTTAAAATCTGCAGGTGCGCGGGAAAACGTTAACATCAGATTCAACATAAATTGCTCACTATCCATACTCTTTTCAAAAAAATGATTAAACTACTTTATCTCACAAAACCAACTGACCGGTCATCGGAAACCCTTCCACCATAATCCAACGAAATCTGATACACTGGCTTATTCAATGATCAAGACCCTTTCAACCGAATCCCTTATCTTTAATTATGTGAATCGTGATCCAAAGCACACTCCTGTTCATTACTGAAATCCTGAAACGTGTTTAACCCGACATTTGAAAATACTGCCTACTAGCCTTTATAACACAAACTGCTTATATTTAAACCTTCATATCGCACCAACTTGTTACAAACAGTCAAGCTTAAATTCCTATTTGTCATAAAAACGTGGCATCTGCAACAGACCCATGTAACACTCACCCAAGATTAGAGGAAGTATTCAAAACGTCCCCGCACTACTCCTTTCTTTTTACGAATGACACTACAGACGCCCGCAGCTGCGTGAAGCTATTTAATTCTTCAAAAGCGCGGGAAACCTTAGTGACGTCACCGGACGTATCTTATTAGTCACCAACATTCTCAAATACTGCCATCATAGACTATAGTTCATGATATATACCTTAATGTCCATAAAAATTACATTATCCACAAAAAATAAGAAATAAAATAATAGAGATATATATAAAGGATAATCCCTTCAAAGAACAAATACATCTATGGTTGAGATATATTGATGATATCCTTATTCTGTGGGAGGGGTCTATAGAGGCTTTGTCGAATTTTAACATTTGGATTAACCAGTGTGATGATAATCTCCGGTTCCAGTTGACATATGACCCACAAAAAATACCATATCTGGACTTGCTGATTGAAAAAACTGTAATGGGCTTCTGTACAACTCTATATAGGAAGCCTACAGACAGAAACCAATTGCTGCACTATAGTAGTTTTCACAACATGGCTTTAAAGAATAATCTACCATATGGACAGTTCCTTAGAGCCAAGAGAATCTGCACTTCTCCAGAGGAGTATGAACGACAAGCGGATATTATAAAAAGCCGGTTAGATGCAAGACATTATCCCTCTCAGCAAATTAGAAAAGGATATGAGAAGACCTGTCAGATTCCACGGGAGAAGTTGCTGCAGAAGAATACAAAAGAAGACCAAGCCAATTTGGTGTGCCCTCTTCTTTATTCTCATCGCTCGCAGAATATTAGGAAGATTTTACAGAAACATTGGCATCTCATCCAGTCCGTACCTGGGTTTTCGGATTTCAAACTAACTATTGCATACAAACGTAATGTAAACCTAAGGAACATGCTGGTTCCGTCAGCGTTCACGGAAAGGAAATACCTGTCACAGTATAAAGGACATTACCAATGCGGGAAATGTTCCGTATGTGTACATGTGTTATCAGTTAAGCATCAATACACACATCCTGACACAAATAGAGTTTTTCATTTAGACGACTATACCAACTGTGCAACGAGCCACGTTGTGTACGTGGTCCGTTGCCCATGCCAGAAACTATATGTAGGCATGACGATACGCTCTGTCCGTAAGAGGATTATAGAGCATAGAAGTTGCATTAATAGGAGGCTAGAAGACAAACCATTGGTGGCACATTGGTTGGAGCACAACCATAAAACATCAGATCTCAAATTTTTTGTAATTAAGAAGGTGAAGTTAAATTGGCGAGGGGGTGACATAGGACAGACTATAGCACGATTGGAACAGCGTTATATCTTCCAACTTAATAGTCTACATCCCTCTGGTTTGAATATGGAGGAGGATCTGTCGGTATTTCTATAATATATTGTAAAATAAAAAATTTTTCCAAAAAATACTTTTTCCTTTACAGTGTAAGCTTCTGTGGACATTAGAGGTGAGGTATACTGCCCTGAAGAAAATATGATGTGAATATGAGTAATGCATTCCAGGTTTTAACCTAGGTCTTGTGGACTGAATATGAAAGAGCCTTTGGCATTAATGCAAGTTATTACCTTTACTTTTTTGTGGATAGGGTAATTCTTATGGATATGAAGGTATATATCAGTAACTATGGTCTATGATGGTAGTATTGGTGAATGTTGGTACATATAAGCAATGCATTCCGGTTTTACCTAGGTTTTGAGGACCGAATACGAAAGAACCTTTTGGCATTAGAGCAATTTATTACTATTATTTTATTTCTTATTTTTTGTGGATAATGTAATTTTATGGACATTAAGGAATATATCATGAACTATAGTCTATGATGGCAGTATTTGAGAATGTTGGTGACCAATAAGATACGTCCGGTGACGTCACTAAGGTTTCCCGCGCTTTTGAAGAATTAAATAGCTTCACGCAGCTGCGGGCGTCTGTAGTGTCATTCGTAAAAAGAAAGGAGTAGTGCGGGGACGTTTTGAATACTTCCTCTAATCTTGGGTGAGTGTTACATGGGTCTGTTGCAGATGCCACGTTTTTATGACAAATAGGAATTTAAGCTTGACTGTTTGTAACAAGTTGGTGCGATATGAAGGTTTAAATATAAGCAGTTTGTGTTATAAAGGCTAGTAGGCAGTATTTTCAAATGTCGGGTTAAACGCGTTTCAGGATTTCAGTAATGAACAGGAGTGTGCTTTGGATCATGATTCACATAATTAAAGATAAGGGATTCGGTTGAAAGGGTCTTGATCATTGAATAAGCCAGTGTATCAGATTTCGTTGGATTATGGTGGAAGGGTTTCCGATGACCGGTCAGTTGGTTTTGTGAGATAAAGTAGTTTAATCATTTTTTTGAAAAGAGTATGGATAGTGAGCAATTTATGTTGAATCTGATGTTAACGTTTTCCCGCGCACCTGCAGATTTTAAAAGTCGGACAAGAAAACAACGGCAAAGTTGGCACTTTGCCAGAATTGGCATATATATCCGGCAAGCGGGAAGGCCTTTATAGAAAGACGCAAGGTGATTTTAAAGAACTCTGTTTTTTAGCTGATTAAGAATCATGGCAGTGTTTATTATATTGTTTATTATATTATATTATAATATTATAGAGAGGATAGCAGGGTTGTAATGGTTCTGAGTACAATAGTTTTAAGTATAGATGTAATTTTATAGAGGGATGATTGGTGAATAATTTAATTAGTCAAAATTAAAACACCTTTCCGGTGAAGAAATAAAAAACGTATAATTGTAAAATAGTTGTGGTGGATCATAAATTTATACTATCATTTCATGCAACCTATAAGATAATATTCAATTAAGTACGTTTATTAATTATAGGCTTCACTTGTTCTACCTGTTGCGTTTTCCTGGGTTCAGCGTTTCCTCCAGTAGTGTAGTTTTCTGTTTTATTTCCCTATTATAATTTTTAATTTTTATTTTATATTTATTTTTATAATTTTAATTATGGTTATTATTGATTTTTGTACCATTGTAGATTTTTATAGGGTACAGTTAATTGGATTAGCCCTTCTATTCTCTCTTTTTTCCTTTCCCTTCAGTTATCACTGAGGCAAGAAAATCATATAGGTAAGAATGTGATAAATGATTTTTAGTACATCAAATAGTGGGTTATGTTGTTTCTTGGTCACAAATAGGTTTATAAATGGGTGATTTAATTAATTCATAATAATCTTTATTGATTTATTTTTAGTTTATGATCTTTTTAGCCATTTAACTTTTTCAGTCTAGTTTTATAACTGTATGGTTTTATATGTATGATATGTACTTTTTATATATATGCTATTTATTATTATTAGTTGGATTTATTTAGAGTAAATAGATACTTCATTGTGTGTCACTAATTTATTAAGTTATTGAGTATTTATTAGTGTGACCATGTGTCTATAAGTTCTTCTATATGTGATTATACACGTACCATACGTATACAGTCATTTAATTAATTATTTATTTATTTATCTGTCTGTTGGTTTACAGACTTTCGCTGTACTTTAGCAGTTAGTATTTAATTATTTATTTAATTATTTATTTACAGTTTTTATGAATTTTTTAGTGTTTTTAGTGTTTTGAGTGCCTTATATATGTATATTTATGATGAATTTGTTTGTGTTAAATGAATTTTTTATATGTTGTTATAGCCAAAGCCCCTGAGGAAGGCATAAACGAAACACGGCCTGTGTCGGGCCTGGCTTTATGAAATAAAGGTGGTATTATAGTTCCTTCCTTGCCTCCACGGTTTTTACTGGGTTGCTGCTCGACAAATATCCACAGGAGGCACCAACACGTGCTCCCCCCAAGAAGTTGCTTGGCTAGGAGTAGAATGAGCTCTGAGACCCTGAGGAGGAACCTTACCTCGCGCCGAATATGCTGCCCCTATAGCCCGCTTTACCCACCGGGCAATTGAGGCCTTGGACACTGCCTCTCCTTTACATGAACCACCAAAAATCACAAACAAGCGATCTGTCTTACGAAAAGACTCCATCCTTTTAAGGTATCTTCGGAGTACTCTTCCAAGATCCAACCTCCGAAGCAAACGGTCCGTTCCAGCTCTCCCAAGATTCTGAAAAGTCGGAAGTGAAATAGATTGATTCAAATGAAAACGGGAAACCACCTTCGGCAGGAAGGAAGGTACCGGCCGTAGCACCACCTTTTCAGCAGAAAATTATATAAATGGCTCTCTGCATGAAAGTGCTTGCAGATCTGAAATCCTCCTTAACGAACACAACGCCACCAGGAAGGCCGTCTTCCAGGAAAGTTCCCTCAAACTAATTGTCGCCGTAGGCTCAAAGGGAAGCTCTGCTAGCGCTTCCAGAACCAAGTTCAAATCCCAAGGAGGAACTACCGACCTGATGGGCGGCCGCAGATTTTTAACCGCCTGAAAAAACCGTACCACATCCTGATGCATAGCTAAGGAGCTACCCTGCACCCGGCCCCTATAACACGCCAGCGCTGCTAGCTGAACCCTCAGTGAACTCAAGGGTAGCCCCTTATCATGTCCCCCTTGCAGAAAAAGCAATATGTCCAGCAACGTAGTAATAAAGAGCTTAACGCTCTTCTCCTTACACCAACCTTCAAAAATGCACCAGATACATATATACGATAAAGACGGAGAATGCTTCTTGGACCTCAACATAGTCGTTACAACCGCCAGCGAATACCCCCGGCATCGCAATCGCTCCTTCTGAAGAGCTAGGCTGTACGCGAGAACCGATCCACCTGAGGCATCAAGACCTGTCCTTGGTACAACAAGTTGAATCGACTGGGCAGCCTCTATGGTCGATCTACAAGCAACCTCATCAGATCCGCATACCATGGCCTCCATGGCCAATCCGGCGCAATGAGGATCACCTGCCTGCTGTGAACACCTCTATCCTCTGAAGCAGCTGACCGATCATCGGCCATGGAGGAAAAACATATAGCAGTCCGTCCACCGGCCAAGGCTGTACCAGAGCGTTGAGACCTTCCAACATGTGCTCCCTGCGCCTTGGTATTGGAGAGAGTGGCCATCAAATCCATGATCAGCTGCCCCCAACGTACCGTGATGTCGTGAAAAAATGCCGCATTCAATTCCCACTCTCCCGGATCTAAGGCATACCGACTGAGATAATCGACCTGCACATTGCCCTTTCCTGACAAATGCACCGCTGATAAGGCCATCAGATGATTTTCCACCCACTGTAACAGTTGACTTTCCTCCAACCTGGTCGCACTGCCCATGTCTCCTTGCCAGTTGATGTAAGACACCGTCACCGCATTGTCGGAAAACACGCGAACCGCTCTGCCGACTACTAACACTTTGAACTCTCGTAGCGCCAACCTCACTGCCCGTAATTCCAGACGATTGATCGACCATGCGACTTCCTCTGCCGACCAGCAGCCCTGTGCCACCTGGGAAAGACAATGCGCCGCCCAGCCCGAGAGGCTTGCATCCGTGGTGACCAATACCTAATTGGGCTGCACTAGAGGCATACCTGCTTGAAGATGCTTCGCATCCAGCCACCATTCCAAACTGCAACTCACGTCGGCCAGACACACTAACTTCTGAGACAAAGGTTGACGCTGAGGCGACCACCGGGACAACAGAGCCCGCTGAAGTGGAAGCATATGAGCTCTGGCCCACGGCACTAGATCCAAAGCTGCCATCATCGAGCCCAGCAGTTGCATGTATCGCCACACTGTCGGCGCTCTCATGCGTAAAAACCCTCTGAACTTGCCCAATGATCTTCTGCACCCTGTCCTTGGGCAGGAATACCAAACCGGCCTCCAGATCGAACAAGGCGCCGAGATACACCAACCGCTTTAATGGCCGTAGTTGACTCTTGTCCTGGTTGACCACCCAACCAAGCTGTCCCAGGAATTCCACTACTCGCGTGGTTGCTTTTACCGACTCTGCTTTGGACCCTGCCCGAATCAACCAATTGTCCAAGTAGGGATGCACATGAATACCTTCCAGTCGGAGCACCGCCACAACCACTACCATCACCTTTGTGAAAATACGCGGTGCTGTAGCGAGTCCGAATGGCAAGGGCCGGAACTGAAAGTGTCCCATAGGAACAGCGAAGCGCAAAAACCTTTGATGATCCGATATGATGGGAAGGTGCGGATAGGCCTCTGACAGGTCTATAGAAGAAAACACCTCTCCCGGCTTCACTGCCAGAATGACCGATCTCAGCATTTCCGTCCTGAAATGCGGTACTCGCACGTAGCAGTTCACGTGCTTGAGGTCGAGAATGGGCCGAAAATACCCCTCTTTTCTGGGGACCACAAAATAAATTGAGTATTGACCTAACCCACACTGGTCTCGCGGTAACGGAACCACTGCTTGCCGACGTAGCAAACGCTGAAGTGTCACTTGTACTGCTTCCTTCTTTGCCTGCGCTTTGCAGGGCGATGCCACAAAAGCTTCTGCCAGCAGTCGAAAGAATTCTAGTGCATACCAGTCGAGGATTATTTCGAGCACCCACTGGTCTGTTCTAATGTTGGCCCAGGCGGAGAAAAACTCCTGCAACCGTCCTCCTATTGGAACTTCCAACTGGGCCTTCTCTACTTCACTGTGGCTTTTTGGACGGGTTTGGCTGAGATGAGAAATAACTCCTGCCAAACCCGCGCGCCCCTCGAAAGGACTGCCCTCTGGCCATAAATCGACCTCGCTGATATGGAACATACCGAGGTGCCCGAAACCTGCGGAAATCTCGTCCTTGACCTCTCTGCAGACCCCTTGGCCTCTGACCTCTTGGTCTGTCCTCTGGAAGCCGGCCTCCCTTGGAGTCACCTAAATCCTTAATCTTCTCCAAGGCTTCCCCAAAGAGCAGCTTGCCCTTATAGGGGAGCTTACTAAACTGGGCCTTCGAAGACGCGTCTGCCGCCCAATTCCTCAGCCATAGAAATCGTGCCGCGATCATAGATGCCATAGATTTTGCAGCAATCCTCACTAGATCATAAAAGGCATCAGCCAAATACGCCACCGCTGATTCTAATTTTGCCCCTTCCGAGGAAGCATTCTCTTTCTCCTCAGGCGACCTTTCTCCCTGGAGCCACCGAATGGAAGCTCTAGCAACATAAGCCCCACAAATCGAGGCTTGCAGGGAAAGAGCGCTAGAATCAAAGGCCTGCTTGGGTATGGACTCTTAACTTCCAGTCCTGAAGATCTTTAAGGGCAGCGCCCCCTTCCACCGGAATAGTAGTCTTTTTCATTACGGCGAAGACCAAGGCATCCAACTTGGGCATTCGCAGCAGCTCTTTCTCTTCCTGTGGTATTGGGTATAGTCGGCTCATAGCTTGGCTTCCCCTTAAGGTAGCCTTGGGATACTCCCATTCCGATTCCAACATCTGCTTGATTACCCTATGAACCGGAAAACACTTCTGCTCCGCTTTAAATCCCTGGAGCAGAGGATTCCTCTAGTGGTTCCTCTTGGACCACTGGTAGAGCTATATTCAGAGCTGCAAGAGTTTGAGCAATGGGCGCCCCCAGCTCCTCCCTACGAAACACCCTGAACATATTCGGATCTTCCCCTGGAAGGATCTCCCCTTCCTCTAAGTCCACGGCCCATGGATCCAGCCCTGAATCTAAGAGGATTTCACCCGTCCTCTGCCACCCGGAGCCCTGAAGCTTGCTGGCTAAACCAGTCTGGACCATGCTCCAACTCCAGACCCAACTGAGAGGGCCCCTCACCTGGATCTTCCCCCACAGACAATTCTGCTCTCTGGGACCCTGATAGTTTAGGAGAAGAACCCCTGCACTGAGCCTAATCCCTCTTCATACAATAAACCTTGTGCATTGATAATATGAAATCTTCCAAAAACAATGGCTCCGTTGACTCCTGCAGCCCAGACAAATTTAGCTGTGATGCTGGAGCTGTTTATAAAGGCTTCTTTGATTTAGATTTGCTCTTACCAGACTTTTTATTAAGCGCGGGAGAAACGGCTGCCTCCTGCAAGATGGCCACTGTTCCCGCCTTCTCCGCCGCAGTCTGAAACATTCCTGCATCTCCTAACACCAACTTATCCTCCATGGACCCTGCAAATCTTCGTTTTACCGAACTTCCCCGGTGAAAACAAGTGCGGCAAAGTCCCGGTCCTGCCAATGCCCGGCCACTACCACACTGAGCGCAGCCTGCCACAATCAGCAGCATGCGCCTGCAGCATGAAACACCCCACCGGAGAAGCCTGACCGTCACAGTCCCCGATGCCGACGAAAAGAACCCGCCGAAAGAAACCTTTGCGATCGCTGACTTCGGGGCCGCTTACCTGCCGCCAAAATCAAAATTACACTTACCTGGTAATTGTAGTTCTTTGAGTGACGACAGTTTAGTCCTCCACCTGCAGCTTGGAGACTGGACCAATCAGAATCTTCACCTCCCTGGATGTAGCATGCTGGAACTCCCATCAGCCCCCCAGTGACCTACTGACAAAGCAGACTCAAGAAAACTACAAATAAGTAGCCAACATCTTCTTTCATTGCAATCTGTATCATTATTATTTGTTAAAACTAGCACCCTGATCAAGACAGGAACATGCCCCTATGGCGAACACCAAGAGTCGCCCCATAAAGATGCCCTCCTGCTGCTGAACCCTACAATACGGATATAAGCAGAAGAGAGAAATTCAAAAGGAAGAAACCTAAACTTCTCGAGTAAACACTCACCTGTGACTTCGCCTCGCAGTACCAAACCCGTGCCGAGCTGACCGTAGAAATTTAGGGCGGGAAGGAGGACTAAACTGTCGTCACTCAAGGAACTACAATTACCAGGTAAGTGTAATTTCGATTTCCTTATCGTTCCTCCAGTTTAGTCCTCCACCCCTGGGATGTATCAGAGCAGTACTATCGGGAGGGACCCCGCCAGCTGGCACACAACAATGGCGACCCAATACCGGCATCTCTTGCCTCCAACACATCCAAACAACAGTGTTTACTGAAAGTATGCAGCGACGCCCAAGTCGCCCCTTAGCACCGCATACCGGGGAAAAAAGTCTGAGCAGCAACTGGGACGTTGCGTGCGTTCGTAAATCCCACTAGAGGACAGCAACCTTGGGCCGGAAGGACTGGGGTTTCTAGTCCCACAGGTGCTCCTTGTGGTCTTGGGCAAGCCACTTAACCCTCCATAGCCCATGTTCCCTGTAAAATAGTTATCTCCAAGTTATAATGCCCTGTTCAATGTAATTTCAGTTTGTTCAATGTAAACCGCACTGATGCAGAATAGCGCGGTATATAAGAGAATGTAAATAAATAAATAAATAAAGCAAACTCTCAACATCTACCAAGGACCGGATGCCCATGTAACCTGTGAGCTGCGACAACCGCCTCCTTACCCGACCTGGCAATGGACACCTGCGCCATAGTTGCCTCGTTCCGGAAAAAACTCTCAACAAGGCGAATAGACGATTGGTTTCACGAAAGGACTCGAACACTGTCCAATCGCCACGCCACACCCTCATTATGTCCAAACGATTCCATCGCCCATCCGAATCATATCCAGCTTCCGCTTGCAAAACTGTAAGCAACTCCGAAGATGCGAAAGAAAGGAAACCTCTGTCCAGCAACCAGGACAGCGGTCGAAGTACCCCCTTACCAGGGACAACAGGGAAGAAACGGGTCTCTATAGGAAGAGCCTGCCACTCTGAAATGCTCGTTGAGGAAAAGGCTACCAAAAATGCCACCTGAAGCATCAAAATCCCTGATGGAACCTTGCCTGAAATGCCCACACAGCGCTTTATCGAAGCCCCGTAAGACCAAGATGAAAACCGACGAGGAAACGAAAACTCGTCATGCTGGGTGTAGAGCAGAAACCACTCTGAGGAAACACCGCACCACGCCGCAGTGCCCGACCTGTCATCCTAGCTTCGAACGCCTGCCACGCTCAGCGTATCGCTTGCAGTTCCCGACGGGTAATTGACCACTAGGTCTCCTGTGTACTCCAAGAACCTTGCGCGAAACGCTCTCCGAACGTAGCGGCGTAAAACAAAGTTTCCGTGCAAGGTCCCGGGACTTTTCTTTTTTTTTTTTTTATCATTCTCCACCGTTACCAATCCAAGATCCAATCCACAGAACCCTTAAGGCAGGAATAGACACAAATCCACCGCGTGCTCTGATTCAAGCCTTGAGTATCCTAAGCGCCTGTTTGGAAAACAGCCAGGGTCCTAAGAGCCTAACTGGCTACCCTAGGAAACAGCATACGGGGCCGAAAAAAAAAATTTGAACGACCCCATATGGCCGTACCCATATTCTTATGAATGGAGCCTCCACAAGGCCTCTGCCTTGGCAGTAGCAGGCCACGCCTGGCCCTATGACCCTGGGACTAGTTGGCACGGAGCAGAGCGGCCTAGTGGTTAAGGTATGCTACCAGAGGGCCCAGGGATTGAATTCCAATCAAGACCACCAGCCTTGGACCGCAACATAAAGAAAAACTGGGGTTGCTGACCCCAGAGGTGGCCCTGCTGGCCCTTGTTAAGTGACTTAACCCTCTGTCTTAGGTACCAAAACAAATTGTGAACCCTGCAGGGACAAGGGAAATAGAAATACTGTATGTGCACCCCGACCTATAGGCAACAGTACACCCTAATAAATAACTCACCGTAAATAAGTGGCCTAGGAAACAGTGGCAGCCAATAGACAATAGAGCTGGTGCTGGTTTCTTGACCCCCTTCTCGCCTTCCAGCCCTTCCATTAGCCTTGGGAGAAAGCTGAGAAGAGAATGGCCAGAGGTCCAGAGAACTTGCGTCCTGGACATCAGAAGGAAAGAGATACTAGGAGCCGGAAGCAAAGCTAAACGAGAAAGGGAAACTGATGACCGATAGCGCGACATCCTCCCAATACTGGAGAAATTAACCCAATCTGATAAGACAGCCTGAGCAAAGAAAGGAAGCCGTGGTTTGCAACGAATAGTATGCGTAAGCTATTGAGAGCACCTACAAAATGCCCATTTACCTATAAGAGCGACCCAGCACCTGTCACCCAAACACAGTGCAGGGAGCAGGCCTGAACAGAGGTGGAATCCCTGAAGCATACATTAGAGCATGGACGTCCTCTAGGAAACCGTCCAGTACCCCGGGGCGCTAACCCCCAGACCGTGCTACCTAGGCGTGCTTCCCTTCACCCTCAGCACAGTCCCTTGAACAAGATCGTCCGGACGGACAGTGCCCCTGCTAGATGCATACCGCTCTGCCCGGACAGCTCAGCTCCAGAAAGATGAAAATTACCCGGGAAGAGCATGCTAATTGGAGCTATGAAACACACAGGTACGCCCCTGGTCTACCTGCCGTCAGCAAAATCGCGGCAGGATACATTGATAACCTTGCAAGAGTAGGACTGATAGGTTGCTGCCTGCATGAACCTGATGAGGAAAAGAAATTTGTATTCCACCACCCCACCTCCAGGGATGGGGACACTAAGCCATATGTTATTCATAAGCAGCGTTGACATGCGGTGGTCTTTAGAGCACTAGAGCCCCCACCGCTAAACAGACATTAAGAGCCTTAAGTCTTGGCCTGCAGAACACTACAGTTGCCGGTTTAGACACTAACCCACGAGTGCCCATGAAGTGGCCCTGTGTGTTTTTTGGGTTTTTTTTTAATGGAAAGGTTCCTGAACCTGACTCCGCGAAACCACCGGTAGCCACCCCGAATCTCCCCGAACAATGAAACCTCACCTATCAAAAAGCGACTGAGGGGCCGAACGATTCCCCCCCCCCCCCAGCGCAGACCCTGAAGGAAAGCTACCACGCCTCCCATGTCATTCTCGCCCCCGCCTGAAGACTTACCCCAACTCAGACAATCTTCGAGGAACGGAACATAGTAACATAGTAAGTGACAGCAGATAAAGACCAGCATGGTCCATCTAGTCTGCCCGGCAAGAGTAGGTGCACCTGTCGCTCTGTGCAGGCCACCCCTCCCCATGTTTTTGTTTAGGGGTGAACCCACCACTCCATGTAGGACACCCTTATTTGTTGAGACGCTAGATAGTTCAGAAGTTAGATGGTACCGTTTATTTTAATTTTATCCTGTTGCTGTAAAAGGGATCCACTGTGTTTGTCCCATGCCGTTTTGAATTCCATCACCGTGTTTGCCCCCACCACTTCCATTGGGAAGGCATTCCAAGCATCCACCACCCTTTCAGTGAAGAAATATTTCCTGACATTGCCTTTCAATTTACCACCTTGCAGCTTCATGTTATGCCCTCTAGTTTTACAGCTTCCCCGTCTTTGGAAGAGGTTTGTTTGTTCATCATTTCTCTTTAAGTATTTAAAGGTCTGAATCATATCTCCCCTGTCCCTCCTCTCCTCCAAAGTGTACATATTTAGGTCTTCAAGTCTCTTCTCATAAGGCTTCTGACGCAGGCTCCAAATCATTTTGGTCGCCTTTCTCTGAACAGTTTCCAGTCTTTTTACATCTTTTGCAAGATATGGTCTCCAAAACTGAACACAGTATTCCAAGTGAGGCCTCACCAGTGACTTGTACAGTGGCATAAGTACCTCTTCCTTTCTGCTGGTAATCCCTCTTTGTATGCAGCCCAACATCCTCCTGGCTTTTGCCACTGCCTTGTCGCACTGTTTTGCCACCTTGAGATCATCAGAGATAATCACACCAAGGTCTTTCTCCTGAACCGTGCATACCAACCTCTCACCCCCTATCATGTACTTTTTTCCCTTGGATTTCTGCTACCCAAGTGCATGACACTGCACTTTTTCACATTAAATCGTAGTTGCCAAGCATTAGACCAGTCTTCCAGCTTTTGTAGATCTTTCCTCATGTTAACGACTCCCTCGGGGGAGTCCACTCTGTTGAAAATTTTTGTGTCATCTGCAAAAAGACAGACTTTTCCATTCAGTCCTTCAACAAAATCACTCACAAATATATTGAACAGTGCCGGGCCCAGGACTGAACCCTGAGGCACCCCGCTAATCACCTTCCTCTCATCCGAGTGAGCTCCATGTACCATCACCTTCTGTTGTCTGTTAGTCAACCAATTTCTAATCCAGTTTACTATCTTGGGACCCATCCCCAAGCTACTGAGTTTATTGACAAGCCTCCTATGAGGAACAGTATCAAAGGCTTTGCTGAAATCCAGATAGATGACATCCATTGCATGCCCCAGATCTAGTTCCTTGGTCACCCAATCAAAGAACTCAATCAGATTTGTTTGGCAAGACTGTCCTTTGGTAAAACCATGTTGCCTTGGATCTTGCAACCTGTTGGTTTTGAGAAAGTTCACTATTCGCTCTTTCAGGAGCGCCTCCATTACTTTTCCCGCCACCGAGGTAAGGCTCACGGGCCTGTAGTTTGACACTTCTTCCCTGTGTAGAGGTACAACATTAGCCATTCTCCAGTCCTGAAGAACCATGTTTCCAAGGATTTGTTGAAGACATCCTTTAACGGTCCTGCAAGAACCTCTCTGAGCTCTTTCAGTATCCTGGGATGTATCCCATCTGGTCCCATGGCTTTGTCCACTTTCAGTTTAGCAATTTGTTCTAACACCTCATCTTCTGTGAATGGTGTGGTATCTACTTCATTCCTATTTTTATATTTGGGAGTCACAGCTGGTCCATCTCCAGGATCTTCTTTAGTAAAAACAGAGCAGAAGTATTTGTTCAGCAATTTTGCTTTTTCAGTGTCACTTTCCACGAGTCCTTTCCCAGCACTTCTGAGTCCTGCAATTCCAACTCTGATCTTCTTCCTTTCCCGAATATACCTGAAGAAAGTTTTGTCGCCACCTTTAACATCTTTAGCCATCTTTTCCTCTGCCTTTGATTTTGCTATCCTTATTTCTCTTTTAGACTCTTTGAGCTTGATCCTGTATTCATTTCTGTGTACTTCTGTTTGCAAGCTTTTGAATTTTGCGAAAGCTGTGTTTTTTGCCTTTATCTGAGCAGCCACCTCTTTGGAAAACCAAATAGGTTTCCTTCTCCTCTTGTTTTTATTTATCTTTCTTACATATTTATCTGTTGCCCCTTTTATTGCCGCCTTTAGTTTAGTCCATTGCAATTCCACTTCCCTTATCTCCTTCCACCCCGTCATCTCCTCCTTTAAGTACGCGGCCATTTTATTGAAGTCAGTGTTTTTGAAGTTTAGGACTTTGAGCTTGCTATGATTGGCCGGTACCGTGGCTTTTATCTCAAACCACACCGTGTGATGGTCGCTGTTGCTCACAGGGGCACTCACACCAAGACTCCCGCCGTCGGCAGCACTGCCGCCACCACAAACCGAATTTTGGGGAAGAACCGCAAGCCGCTGCGAACCCAAAGGGTAGGGGCTGGACCTGGCAATTTATTGTATTATCCCTGAATATATTTACACTTTCTTATAGATCGCGCTAGTCTGCCTCAGTGCAGTTTACATTGAACAAACTGAAATCACCTTGAACAGGGCATTAGAACTTGGAGAGAACTATTGTACCGGGAACATGGGCTATGGAGGGTTAAGTGGCTCGGCCAAGACCACCAGGAAGCGCTAACCCTAAAAGTCAATGATGCACCGCTCTGAACGGGCAAGGCACAGAGGGCAAACCTGAACAGTACAGCCTATGTGAAAATACCTGCCAATTTACTACAATGGAAGACACGACAAAACGACTGACCCTTCAGGGACTGTGTATCGCTTTTCTTAAAACGTAGGAGCGATCACGCTTTTCTGTATGGTGCTTGCCAACCGTCCTGCTAAGTGAGAATGGAATGACCAGATAAGGAAACTGGCCATGTTGAAGCCATACATGAGCTGCCCCACTATAAAAAGTTTATTTAACTATCCACCAAGTTGAGGCAGCTAACAGCAATATAACCCACAGAGATTGGGAGGGGTCACGATCAACTAAGCGGGAACTAACAAGACCCTTGACTGTGAAGCCATATGCCTTCCGAACACAGCCCTTTGCTGTAGAGCAGGGAGGAGGCTACTTAAACAGCTTATGCCGGAACTACTTTGGGGAAATCTGCCAAACCGACCGCAATATTTTTATAAGTATTCATACTGCTTGAACGTCAGGGTGAAAGCTTGTGTTGCCGCCCAGGCCACTCCAAGCACTTATGGGCCCCAGGCAAACCTGAGGCTGAGCACCCACAGCTGTCTTGACACTTGTGCACACAATGTATAATAAAAGTGTAACAAAAGTTTTGTTTATAGACACGTTTGGGCTGATTTTTTTTGTTTGTTTGTTTTAAAAAAGGAACACATGGAAACATATGCACTTAAGTCTCTAATTTACGGGGCTTAGCCACACAAGGAGTAACAACTAAACCAAGCCTTTGCATAAGTCCCAGCCTTCATCCCACCAATGGGGTGTGCACAGGGGGGATGACTCTTGAACCTCACATAGATGGGGTTTCAATTTACACATGTAATAATGTAGCATAAATGCGTTTTCTGCGAATCTAGGCCCAGAGTTATACCTGCTCAGAGTTATGTTGCCACTAGGAGAGATACATCTGAACACACCTATGTGCTGATGTGTTTAGTGTATAAAATAGGTCCCAAAAAACACACCTGGCAATGATCATCGACTGTATGAGAGTTTATAACATTACCTCATCATGTACATGTTGGGATCCTCCAATGCTGCTTATAATATATAGGTTACTGTTTAGGGCACCAAAACAAAAACCACTCTAAGCTTGCTCCGAAAAGAGTAGTTACTCACCTGTAACAGGTGTTCTCCAGGAGCAGCAGGAATCAGTCCTCACATATGGGTGTCATCGGCGCCGAAGAAGCACCAGCAGAGCATTTCTCCAGCTTTCTATGAAAGCCTTTGGGAATTCAGGCACGTATGCGCGGTTCCCTTCCCGCCTAAAGGTGCCATCTTACCTCAGTCAAATAACATAGCTAAGAACAGCACACAAAAATGAAAAAATAAACTATGTACAACTGCAACTCCAAGGGGAGGAGGGAGGGTTGTGAGGACTGATTCCTGCTGCTCCTGGAGAACACCTGTTACAGGTGAGTAACTACTCTTTCTCCAGGACCAAGCAGGAAGTCAGTCCTCACATATGGGTGACTCCCTAGCTCTGGGCTACCGAGGAACCCAGGCTGAACAAGAGAACTCCCTCTAGTCCCAGCTGGAAAGAAAGGCTTTTCAAGGACACAACCTCCACCGGTAGCCCAACATAGAAACACAGAAACATGATGACAGAAAAAGACCAGATGGCCTATCTAGTTTGTCCTTCCATAACAACAACTACAACAGTCCACTTTTTACCTTTAGAGATCCTCTGTGTTGGTCCCATGCTTTTTTGAATTCAGTTACTGTCCTCATCTCTACCACCTCCACTGGGAGACTATTCCATGGATCCACTACTCTTTCCGTAAAGAAATATTTCCGCATATCACTCCTGAATCTATCTCCCTTCATCCTCATCCCATGTCCCCTCGTAGCAGAACTTGCTTTCAATTGAAAGAGGCTCTCTCCCTGAACATTTATGCCACGGAGGTATTTAAACATCTCAATCATATCACCTCTATCCCGCCTTTCCTCTAAGGTGTACATATTAAGATCCTTAAGTCTGTCCTCATATGCTTTATAACGAAGCCCATTAATCATTTTAGTAGCAACCCTCTGCACCGACTCCATCCTGTTCACATCCTTTTGAAGGTGCGGTCTCCAGAACTGCACACCATACTCCAAATGAGGTCGCACCAAAGACTTATACAGAGGCATTATCACCTCCTTTTTTCTGCTAGCCATTCCTCTCCGTATGCACCCAAGCATCCTTCTAGCTTTTGCTGTTGCCTTTTCTACCTGTTTAGCTACTTTAAGATCATCAGACACAACCACGCCTAGGTCCCGCTCTTCTTTAGTGGACAAAAGTACTTCACCTCCTATACTATATTGCTCCCTTGGATTGCTGCAGCCCAAATGCATGACCTTACATTTTTTAACATTAAATCCCAGCTGCCAAATTCTAGACCATTCTTCAAGCTTAGCTAGATCCCTCCTCATGTTATCTACCCCTTCCTGGGTGTCTACTCTATTGCAGATTTTGGTATCATCCGCAAAGAGGCAAACCTTACCCGACAGCCCTTCCGCTATATCACTAACAAAGATGTTAAAAAGAATTGGACCAACAGAGGGCAGGAGGGCAGGAGTTGCCTAAACCTCAAAGAGATTCCGGAGTACTGCCTGGCCAAAAGCACTGTCTCTACGGGACTCCCTCTCCAGGCAGTAATGGGCCGCAAAAGTCTGGCTTGAAGACCAAGTTGCAGCCCTGCAGATGTCTACCAAGGGCACAGAGCGGAGATGAGCCACTGAGGCAGCCATCGCCCTGACACGATGGGCTGTGACCCTACCCTGCAAAGGAAGGTCAGCCACCTTGTAAGCCCAGGTGATACAGTCAGCCACCCAGATGGACAAGGTATGCTTGGACACAGCCAACCCCAACTTATTGGGGTCAAAGGATACCAAGAGCTGAGTAGCCCTTCTATGCCCCTGCGTACGGTCAAGGTAGAAGGATAAGGCCCTCCTACAGTCCAGGGTATGCAGAACTGCTTCAGCCTGGCTTGCATGAGGCCTAGGGAAGAATGTTGGAAGGACCACCTCCTGACTGAGGTGGAAAGAGGAGACAACTTTTGGGAGGAACTTTGGTGAGTCCTGAGGACCACCCTGTTCCTATAAATCCTGGTGTAAGGCCTATCACAGACCAGGGCCTGAAGCTCACTCACTCGCCTAGCCGAGGTAAGGGCTATCAGGAAGAGTGTCTTCCAGGAAAGGAAGCGTAGTGGACAAGTAGCCATCGGCTCAAAAGGTGGGCGAATCAGCTGCTGCAAGACCACATTCAGCTCCCACACAGGGGCAGGAGGACGAATTGGAGGCTTGAGCAAAAGCAAGCCCCTGAGAAAGCGGGACACCAAGGGGTGACCAGATAGAGATTGTCCCTCTACCAATGAGTGGTGAGCTGCTAGAGCTGAGAGGTGGACCCGAACAGAATTGGACTTAAGTCCCTGATTGGATAAGTGCAGTAAGTACTGAAGAACTACTGGCACAGTACAGGAGAAAGGATCCTCTGTACGCAGGTGACACCACACAGAAAACCTCTTCCATTTGAGAGCAAAGGTTTTCCTAGTGGATTGTTTCCTAGAGGCTAGAACAACCTCCTCAACTTCCTGAGGTAGGCCCCAGGGAGCCAAAACTACCCTTGCAGCCTCCAGGCCATCAAATTGAGAGACTTGAGATTGGGATGCAGAAGGGAACCCTGGTCCTGTGTGAGAAGGTCGGGTTGCAACCCCAGAGGCAGTGGAGGATCCACCGCCAGTTGAAGTAGAAGTGGAAACCAAGGCTGTCTCGGCCACCTGGGAGCCACCAGCAGGACCGAGGCCTTGTCCTTGAGAATCTTGAATAGGGTTCAGGCCACCAAGGGCGTGGGAGGAAACGCATAGAGGAGGCCCTGAGACCAAGATATCAGAAAAGCATCCGCTGCTATCCGCAGAGGATGTGGTTGTCTGGAGCAGACCTTTGGCAGTTGCTTGTTGATGGGGCTGGCAAAGAAATCCATGAAAGGGAGACCCCATTTCAGGAAGATCTTCTGAACTACTGAAGGATGCAGCTGCCACTCGTGGGGCTGCAGTATCCTGCTCAGTCTGTCTGCCAGGTAGTTGTCCTGGTCCGGAAGGTACACAGCCCTGAGGAGCATGTTGTGCTTGAGGGCAAAAGAACAAAGGTCCTGAGCTTCCCGACAAAGGATCCTGGACCCAGTTCCGCCCTGTTTGTTCACATAAAACATGGCAACCTGGTTGTCTGTCTGAATCAGGACAGACTGTCGAGCCAGGGTAGGAGTGAAAGCTTCGAGTGCTAATCGAATAGCTCTGAGTTCCAGGAGATTGATCTGCTGTGCAGCCTCCCAGGGAGACCACAGACCCTGGGTGCACTTGCCCAGACAATGCGCTCCCCAGCCTTGCAGGGAGGCATCTGTTGTTAGAATCACTGTGTAACCTGGAATCTGAAAGGGCACCCCTTCCAGCAGATTGGGTGGGTGTAGCTACCAGTTGAGGGAGTGCAGAAATGGTCTGGACACCCTTATCCTGTCTATGAGGCTGCCAGTGGCCTGTGACCACTGAGTCCAAAGGCACCAATGTGCAGGCCTCATATGGAGCCTGGCATTGGGGGTCACATGTACTGTGGAAGCCATGTGGCCTAGAAGCCGCAGGCAGGGTCTGGTGGAGACCAGGGACCTGCTGAGAAACTGACTTGCCAAGGCCATCAACCGTCGGGCTCTGTTTTCTGGCAAGAATGCCTTTGCCAGGAGAGAGTCCAACCGGGCCCCTATGAACTCCAAGTTCTGGGAAGGGAGCAAAGTGGACTTTGCAAAGTTTATGACAAACCCCAGGCGTTGTAGAAGAGCTATGGTCCTGAGGGTGGCTTGATTGGCCTCCTGACCTGTCTGACCCCTGATGAGCCAGTCGTCCAGATAGGGAAAGACAAAGATGCCCTGATTTCTCAGGTAGGCCGCCACCACTGCTAAGCACTTTGTAAAGACTCTGGGGGCGGAGGTGAGGCCGAAAGGCAGGACTCTGTACTGATAATGGTTTCCTCCCACAATAAACCTAAAGTACTTTCTGTGGTCTGGATGAATGAGGATGTGAGTGTACGCATCCTTTAGATCTAAGGAGCATAGCCAATCTCCCTGCTGGAGGTAGGGCAGAAAGGTTCCAAGAGTAAACATCTTGAACTTTTCCTTCACTAGAAACTTGTTGAGCTTCCTGAGGTCCAAAATGGGATGAAGGCCACCGGTTCTTTTGGGCACCAGGAAATACCTGGAGTAGAATCCGTGACCTTGCAAGTGGGGAGGCACAGGCTCCACCGCCCTGTCCACCAACAGACCCTGAAGCTCCTAACGGAGAAGATCTCTGTGCAGAGGAGGCCTTGGAGGCTCCCCTGGAAAATATGGGGGCGGCAGTTGGTGGAAATGGAGGGCATATCCCCTGTGGATGATGTACAGCACCCAACTGTCCCCGGTGATAAGGGGCCACTGGTGGGCAAAGAGGGCGAGGCAACCTCCTGTGCAGGGTTGGGAGAGCAGTGGAGGAGAGGCTATGCTCAAGGAGTCAAAAACCCCCACTCTGCTGAGAGGTAGCAGGGGCCTGAGGCTTGGGGGTCCTCTGCCTACGGGGCCCATTACCCTAGCCCTTGGTTTGCTGACCCTGAGGGGCAGCTTGGGCAGCCTGATATTGTGGGTACTGTTTGTAGGCAGTGCCCTTCCTCGGGTAAAAGGGCTTTTTACCCGAGCCCCCCTTCTTATGAGAAGGGGCAGAGGTCTTCTTCGACAGCCTTGTCCTGGTGAGGTGCTCGGTCTCGAGCTGAGCGGCCTTCTCAGTCATAGGCTTGCCAAACAGGTTTTCACCTCGGCAAGGGACATCGACCAACTTGTCCTGAACACATGGCTCGAGGTCCGATGACTGCAGCCATGCCTGGCGTCAAGCCGCGATGCCGGCTGCCGCAACTCGAGCCGAAGCCTCGAAGCCATCGTAGGCGGCGCGGGACATGAACTTCGAGCAATCCCGAATCCCCGAGGACAAGGACTGAAATCTCTGCAAGGGTTCCCCGGAGAGACCAGCAGAGAATCCGGCCAACTCCTTGGCCAGATCCCGCAAGTACATGCCCATGTACAGCTGGTAAGACTGGACACGGCAAGCAAGCATCGAGCCCTGAAAACACTTTCTACCGACGCCATCTAGGTTTCGGGCCTCCCTGCCAGGAGGCACCACGGAGTGCATCTTCTGATTTTTCAAACGATGCATGGCCGATTCCACAACCATGGAATGGTGTGGTAGCTGTGCTTTCTGAAAACCAGGGCTCTTACAGAGCCGATAGATCGAATCGACCCGCTTGCTAAGAACTGGCGCTGAGGCCGGTGCCTCCCACATACGGAAGAGAAGCCGTTCCAGCATCGGAGGAACCGGGACAGTAGAGGCCTCCTTCGGAGGAGAGTCATACTGCAGAGCCTCGAGCTCTTCAGCTCGAGGCTCTTCCTCGGGATCCGCCGGAATAGCCAAGGCAGTGGCCATATCCCGGACGAACTCAGAGAACCGGGTGTCCTCCAGGGGGGACCTATTCCGGGGCTAAGACTGCGGTGTGTCCGAAGGGATGCACAGAGTCTTAAAGGTGTCAGGAGACTCCTCGTCCTCCATCTCCCAAGCCGACTCATCTGAGGAAGAGTCGGGGTCCGACCCCACGGGGCCCTGGAGCACCCGCCCCGACGCCGGAAGCACCGGCGTCGACGCCCTCGGTCCCGAACGGGATGTCGAGGGGGACCGCGACCGAGGTTGACTCCGAGCCACGATGGACTCGAGTATCGGCTCGGTCTCCGGGGTCGACTTTGACGTCGATGTCCCGGTGGTCGGGGCAGATGCGCCAGACAGGTTGGCCATCAGTGCCCGCTGCTGCTCCATCAAGGCAGACATCCTGCTCTCCAAGGCTGTCATCCTGAGACTCAGCTCGGGAGACGCAGCAGCCACCGACTCGGGCCCCGGTGGCGCCGGGCCCGACGTCGGCTCCCTGGGAGGAGAGTCCACGAGGACTACGGGGCTTACGTATCCAGCAGACTCCGGCAAGCTTCTCCGGTTCCACAGGCCCGGGGCGACGGTCGGGGGTCTTAGACATGGCCCTCGAGGAGCCAGGAACCTCTTCCAACGATGCCCTCGCGAGCCGTTTCTTCCTCTTGCGTTCCCGGTCAGGGGACCCCCTGTCCAAGGAGCTTCGACGGCGCTCGGGATCAGAATCCCGAGATGTCGAGGCCTCAGACGAGGTCCGGGCCCGGCCGGAGGCTGAGTCCGAGAAAAGCCTTTCCTTTTGCTGCTGGCGACTTTGTAGTGCCTTGGAAGACATTTTTCCACAGGCCCCGCACGACTTAGGATCGTGGTCGGGGCCGAGGCACCGAAGGCAGCAGTCGTGTGTGTCAGTGAGAGACATCAGTTTCTTACACCGATCGCACTTCTTAGAACCACTGGAAGCCATCGGGGAAAAAGAGTCACCGCGAGGTCAAAGGACCGGCCTTCCAGGGAAAAATAGGAAAAAGGGCGTGAACGCCAGCCACGAAGGGCAAAAACCGAAAAAGAGGAATCGGGCTCGATACCAGTGTACCGAACCTGGAGGGATGGGAACCGGCGTCGAACTGGAAGAAAAAGAGCAAAAAAATCGCTGTAAATTCTACTTTTAACCGGGAAAACTGGACACACGTCCGTTGGGCTTCACGGAAAAAAAGAGACTGAGGTAAGATGGCACCTTTAGGCGGGAAGGGAACCGCGCATGCATGCCTGCATTCCCAAAGGCTTTCATAGAAAGCTGGGGAAATGCTCCGCTGGGGCTTCATCGGCGCCGATGACACCCATATGAGGACTGACTTCCTGCTTGGTCCTGGAGAATAAACGGTGACCAGAAAAATGACCCAAAACAAAAAAAGCAAAGTTAGCATAAACAAAAGAAAGAAAGAAAGAGCAAGCAACTAGCTAAAATTCCCAAGCAGAAGCAGCCTGTCTGTGAAAACGCTGAAATCGAACCTGAAGCACTCCCTGCTCCGGCGATCAGCGCTGCCGCCATGAAGCAAGAAATCGCTGGGGAAATCGCATGCTCAAAATGGCCGCGGTTTCCTCACAGCGTTTTGGTGGGCCATGCCAGAAGGCCTCTCTGGGTCCCCCGTACTGCACCCAGCTGCCAGGGAACAAATCAAGCTACCTTTGCCGAGCCGCAGCTCAACCTCCGGGAATAAATGCTGCTGCCGGGAACCCCTGCACCGGCGACAAGAACAACCTCCAGTTCCAGCAGCTGCAGCTTAGTCTGCCTGTGAGGTACGATAGGAGCTCTACCCCGTGCCTTCCAGGGGAAAAGAGATCCCATATAAAGAAACACCGGCACTTTAACATGGTGCGGCAGAGACAGAAGCTCCCCATAAGGAAACAAGGCTCTCCGTGTATTTGAGCCTCCCGGTCTCTTGATAACTATCTTTTTTTTTTTTTTCCAAGAAACAGCAAACAAATCCCCCCAGCCAAAGGAAGTAACTGAATCTAACCCAAACAAATTGAAAATAGAGTATCCCAAAATTAACAGAAATACATCTACACTAACTAACTATACTAACTAGCCTGCTTCTTATCAGATCCTCCAGTGAGCCCAGCACCTAGGCTCACTACGTCCTCCTGCTGCATGTAGACTGGACACACTGGGGGGCTGATGGGAGTTCCAGCATGCTACATCCAGGAAGGTGAAGATTCTGATTGGTCCAGTCTCCAAGCTGCAGGAGGAGGTGCACTACCCAGGGGTGGAGGACTAAATTGGAGGAACGATAAGGAACTGTTAGCAGTGAGGGAGGGAGCGTTGATGCTAGCGAGGACAGAAAAAAACAGAGAAGGAGGAGTCAGAAGAGAGTGATCTGGGGCTCCCAGGCACTTCTCTTCAGAGCAGACCCTGCGTTTCCGCTTTCTTCTACAAGGCAGGCTCTGCCTCTGCTGCCCTTCACATTAAATTACTCTCCCCGATCTACCGCAAATTCTTTTAATACCGCTGGTCTTATTGCCCTGCTAGGGCAACCCAGATCCTCCTTATTCACTTTTTTTCCCCCCCAAACTGCAAGCTTTCCTTTCTCTTTGTTTCTTTACAGGGAGCCTCTGAAGAAACGGTCCTATACAGCTGCTAAGGACTGAAGACTGAGTCTCTGGCACTAGGGGGAGCTGGATAAGGTGTCAGCAAGACTCGGTTGTTTCAGTCCTCAGCTGCTGGAGGGGGCTGACTACCCTACATTTCCTGGACTGGCCTGAAGAGACGAAGAGGAAACAGTTATTTATGCAGGGCCGGCCCCAGAGCTGGTTCAAATGTTGACAGCTTAGGCAAACCATAAGCCTTATGCCTCCCCTGGTTGTCCAAATTTATTGTTTAATGAAGACGTGAGTTCAGCCGTGTTAAGAGACCCAATAAAAACTACCTCTAACTTCCAACCCGCATGCGCAGCATTATTTTGGAGAGCTGGATCTATCTTCAGAATGACTAGATCAGGGTATTGTAGTTATGCATTCTAAAGGTAAGGGATATATACATAGTTATTGATATAATATATAAGTATAATAAGAGACTGTGATAAACCGCATAGGTTCTTATTTACTTTTTTTGTTAAAACAGTGGTTTAAAAGAATTTGAAACTGACATCGTGCATCTTGAAGTGCTTACATAAACCCCCTGAGGAAACTTCATAAACGGTGAAATGCATTGGCGCTGAAAATTGGCGTTGGGGTTACCTTCATCAAGATAAGCACATACAGTTTTATTTTATAACCAATCTATATTTTGAGAGTAAACAGCTGATTTTGTTTATTTGACGCTGTGGTTAGTAATCTTCAAAGCAACGTTAAAAGGTCATTGATGCAAAAGGGTGCATAAGGATCAGGCATGATGAGACCGGAACCATAACCCCACTTCAGTCTGAGACCTTGTTGCCTAAACGTATCGTATTCTCTTAAGTTTAATATTGGAGCGTTTAACATATGTTGTCAACAAATTTATTGTTTGGCTTTGTATACCCTTCTCTCTATCACTCCCCAGAAGCTGCCACCCTAGGCAACTGCCTAATTTGCCTAATGGTTGGGCCGGCCCTGCATTTATGGTATCTAGAAGCTTTACTTCTCTGGAATGTCCTGGTGAGATTTTTACCCAGTCAGTACTAGAGGAATTGAAATCTCTCATTATTATTGCATTTCCAAATTTTTTAGTCTTCCAAAATGTGTTAGCATTTCACAGTCCGTCTCTTCCTCCTGATCAGGTGGACAGTAATGTAAACCTTAGGGGCATGTTTACTAAAGGTTAACGCACATTAAGTAAAATTAATGCCTGTTAAATGCTACAATGGCCCATAGAAATTAATGAGCAGTGGCAGCAGTTAATGCATGTTAACCTTTAATAAACATGCCCCTTAGAGTCTTCCCTATCACGCACAAAATTTTTATTCATAGAGATTCCACATTGCATTTTGTTTCCTGCAGAATATTTATCCAGTTTGACTCTATGTCATCCTTAAAATATAATGCCAACCTTTCCCAATCCAAATCACCCTTCCATAGAAACATGACGGCAGATAAAGACCATATGGCCTATCCAGTCCACCCTTCCATACCAGCTACTACAATTCCTTTTTTTCCTTCAGAGATCTTTTTATTTATTTATTTAACGTTCTTATATACCGTGCTCTTTCTCATCAGCGCGGTTTACAGTAAACATAAAGTGCTCACAGATAGCAACATGCTGTCGTGAGTTTACATGTAACAGGAGATCTAACAGGATTCAACTTAGGAAAACTTTGTACATCTTAATTATACAACTATATACAATAGTAGATTTCTTGTTATACAGAGGAGATGGATCAGATCAATTTTGGTTTATAAAGGGGGCTTAGGAAAAGTTGAGAGGGTAGGAGATGGTAATTGGTATTGGGAGAAATGTAAGAGGAACAGGTGGTGTTTTATAGCTTTTCTAAATTGCTTGAGGTCCTTGATTGCTCTTATGGAGGGTGGAAGATTCTTCCAGCATCTAGGAGCAAAGTATGAGAATGCTCTTTCCGTGGTTGCATTTGAACGCTTTGTGGAGTCAGTTGGGATGGTTAGGGTATTGGCTGCCACTGATCTCCTGGATCTGGTATTAGGGGTGTGAGTGAGGAGTATGCAGATAGCTAGGGGCGCTAAGTTATTGATGGCCTTAAATGTCATAAGTAATGCTTTGTATGTAATTCTGCAAGGTATTGGGAGCCAGTGTAATTCCTTTAATATGGGGGTTATATGATCACTCCTTGAGGCCCCATGGAGGATGCGAGCAGCGGTGTTCATTGCTAATTGAAGCGTGTTTAGGGTGCTTTTTGGGAGGCCGTGGAGTACTATGTTTGCGTAGTCAAAGTGGGGAGTGACTATCGCTTGAAAGATGGTGTGGAAGTTGTCGGGATCGAGCATGTTTTTGAGGTGTCAGAGGGTCCTAATCTTGAAGTAGATGGATTTCACTGTTCGGTTTATGTGCTCTTTGAAGTTTAGGCGGTGGTCAAGAATTACACCTAGATATTTTACTGTGGTTTTGACTGGCAGTTCGGCGTCCCGTACTTTTAGGGTAGATGGGGGTGAAAATTCCTTATTCTTGGTGATGATTAAGACTTCGGGTTTTTTGAAGTTTATTCTCATGTTCTGTGTGAGAAGCCAGTCTGCTATTGCATCGAAACACTCTACTAGTACTGTAAAATCTGATAGAGTGATGTTGATTGGTGTGAAAATCAGCACATCGTCTGCATAGATTAGCGTGGATACTCCGAATGAACATGTGATCTCACATAACGGCTGCATATAGATATTAAAGAGTAGCGCCGAGAGGGAGGATCCTTGGGGGACTCCTTGTTTCAACTGGAATGGTTCTGAGGTGTTTGTTCCCATACGAACATGTTGCCAGCGCTCTTCCAGGTACGATTTACACCAATCCAGTGCTAACCCCTGGATCCCTTTGCATTGGAGTCGGGTTAGGAGTTTGTTATGGTCCACTGAATCAAATGCTGCGGAAATGTCCAGGAATATTAATGCAAATCCATTTTTGATGCTGTCGATTCCAGTGATGAGAGTGTTGGTTAATGAGGTCAGCAGTGTTTCGACTCCATGAGCTTCTCTGAAACCATGTTGACTGGGGTCTAGTGGAGATGCGGTGTCTATATGTTGTTGGATCTGAATTTGTGTTACCTTCTCAATTATTTTAGATAGAAGGGGGATGCTGGCAATTGGTCGATAGGATTCTTCCTTTGTTGAGTCTAGTTGGTTGTTTTTTAGAAGAGGTCTTATGGAGGTCTGCTTGAGAGCTGATGGGAAAGTTCCTGTTGTGAATGATTGATTTATGATTTTTGATATGCACGGGCTGAGTTCAGATCTCATTGCTTTTATCCAGTGTGCTGGACATGGGTCATTAGCTGCCGTAGTTGTGTTTATTCTGGTGACAATGTCTTTGACATGTTTTGTGGAAGGGGATGCGAACTTGCAGAGCGGGTTCTCATGTACATGAATCAGGGAAGGTATCACGGGGGAGGCTATTGATTGGATGTAGTTGGCGTACTTTTGGGGGTGTATGGATTCTTGCTATGGTGGGGATGGTTCTGTGGTTAGTACTCTTATGAGGTTAAAGAGTTCTCGCGGCTTGTTTAGAGAGCGGTTGAGGAGTTCCGAGTGATAGGCTTTTCTGCTGTTCCAGACCGCTTCGCGATGGGTTTTTAGATGGGTTAGGTATATTGCTTGGTCGGTGGGGTTCTGAGATTCACGCCATCTTCTCTCTAGCTTTCTCAAAAGTGTGAGGAATTTCTTTAGCTCTGGAGTGAACCATGGTGCCGATGGTCTTTTATACAAAAGGTTATCCGGTGTTGGGTGATTATTAGCTGTAGATTGTTCCGAGCATTCCTTGAGGGTGTTCCAGTTGTCAACCATGTTGTTGATGTTGTCCGATGGTTGGGTCAGTTTTGGGAGTACGATGTTCATGATTTCTTCTTTGTCAAATGGTTTGAAACGTCTGTGGTTTGCTGGAGACCATTTCATAGTGTGGCTGACTGATTTTAGCGGTACTGGCATCTTGAATGATAGGAGGCTATGATCAGACCAGGGAACTGGGGTGATTGAGAGATCAAAATTGTAGTTGAAGTCTGAATAGGTGGGTGGGGTGAAGATGAGGTCAAGAACATTTCCGCGTTGATGAGTGGGGTTGTTTATTATTTGTACATAATTGAGGTTGGACATTGCATCGAGGAAGGTGCAGGCTACAGTGGGCTGGAGTGAGGCGAGATTAAAGTCACCTAGTAGCCAGTTCGGTTTGTCTGGATTTTTTGGATTGCAGGCTAGATCAATGATGGTCGATAGTTCTTCGGATGAAGTATTTGGTGGCCTATAGATCAGGTTGATCGTGTTATAGTTATTGTAAATAGTAATGGCATCGAGCTGTGGTGTGCTGCTGGTTTGTATTGTTCGGTATTGGAGTTCGGGTTTTGCTATGATGAGTACTCCGCCTCCTCATTTGCTAGATCTGTTACATGTGTAGCTGGAGTAGGCTGGCGGTGTGAGCTAGTTTAGTATGACTGTATCAGCATCAGAGAGCCAGGATTCTGTGACCAATAACATATCTAGGTCTATCTTTTCTGTTTGTCCCATGATTTCTTGAATTCAGATACAGTCCTTGTCTCTACCTCCTTCATTGGGAGACTTTTCCATGCATCCACCGCTCTTTCCGTAAAGAAATATTTCTGCAAATTACTCCAAAGTCTATCCCCTTTCACCTTTGTCCCCTCATTACAGAGTTTTCTTTCAATTGAAAGAGACTCTCCTCCTGTGCATTTATGCCACAGAGGTATTTAAAAATCTCTATCATATCATTCCTTTTCTCCAAAAAATACATATTCAGATCGTTAAGTCTGTCCCCATATGCCTTATGACCAAACCACTGACCATTTTGGTAGCCAATCTCTGTATCAACTCCACCCTATTTATATAATTTGAAGATGTGGTCTCCATAACTGCACACAATACTCTAAATGAAGTTTCAAAGATTTATATTGAGGCACTATCACCTCCTTTTTCCTGTTGGTCATTCCTCTCCCTATGCACCCAAGCATCCTTCTGGCTTTCACCATTGCCTTTTCTACCTGTTTAGCCACCTTAAGATCATCAGATACAATCACCCTCAGGTCCTGCTTTTCTTTCCTAGACAGAAGCACTTCACCCCCTATACTGTTCAGCTCCCTTGGATTTTTGCAGCCCAAATGCATGAGGGCAATACAGTACAGTCATTTTGATATAATTTGTACTGTGGTATCACCCATCAGTTGCCCTCCTTCCACCAGATCTCTGAGATGTCTAACTCTTCTTTTATTGCCATACATTCTAACTTTCCTTCTTGTTTTTTAGACTACTAGTATTTGAAATATTAAAAAATGATTTTTATTTGTATTTACAACCTGCAGAGCAGTCCATAAAGGGGGGGGGGGTAACTTGGAATCATCTCTCTATCTACTCTTTATGTAAATACTCCTGGGCTACTTCAATTTTTATCACAACCTCTCTATCAGGATATTCTAACTATCACATTTGTCTAATATCTCTTGAAGATTCCTTTGTTCTGAACCATGCCTTTTCACATACTGTTTTTGGTCAATTCTGTTATCTAAAAAATCTATTTCACTCAATCCAGCTGACTGAAGGACTTCAAAAAGGGACTGCTACTTCTGGAAAGAGATCTGCAATTGTAAGTATTTACTTCTGTGAATTTTTCTAAATCTTGGTGAAAAAGGAATTCTTTAGATTAAAGTTGATTAATCTGTGACTCCAGTGTATATGTGTTAAATCAGTCATGGCCCAGTATCAGCAAAGAGCTTTCAGTTACATTAAAAACTCAACAGATAGCTTTCAGTTTAAGTTTAAAACTCAGCAGAGAGCTTCGAGTTAAATTTAATACTCAGTCAGGTTCTAGCAGCAGCAAAGAGCTTTCAGTTTAAATTTAAAACACAGCGGAGAGCTTTCTGGTTAAATCTAGAACCCAAGACTCCCTCATTCCAAGCAAGGGCTGGGTGAATCACCCAGGAAATTGGTCCCAGATTACCTTAGAAGCACGGGACAGGGTATTATGTAGCAGCCAGTTTTTAATAAGTCTTCTTTCCCTCCCTCCCCAACACCACACACCCCTAGGATAATCGTAGCTTTATAGGTGCTTAAATATCTTAAAGGAAAGGAGGTGCCATATTCACTCTCAGGTGCAGCTGTTTATCCTCATCAGGCATACGTTAAGGACCTGAGATTAATTAAGCTTCAGGTGAACAAACTACATGCAATGTATTAGGTATAGTTTTATTAATATAAGTATCCCCAGCAATCCTTAGTAAATAAAGAACCTTAAATACCTAAACACAACCTTAAAACTAAGATGCAGACAGCAGTCCAGCAGCAAGATGGGGGTTTTTCAATCTTTTGCATTGAGTGTCACATGTATGATTTTCTCCCAGTTGGTGAGAGGTCTTACGTGTGCACTAGGTCTAACGCACACCGCAGCACCCTTGCAATGTTCTCTTTAATCTGCGCCGGGTCCTCCGCCGGCATTCCTGCTGGTGGGGGGAGGGGCAGAGCGATCGATCGCTCTGCACCTCCCCCTGCCGGTAGGAATGTTGGCGGCGGACCCAGTGCAGGTTAGCAGGAACATTGCTTGTGACCTAGATTGGCCATTGTTGGAAACAGGATACTGGGCTTGATGGACCTTGGTCTGACCCAGTTATGTTCTTATGTTCTTATTATTCAGGGCCCTAAACAACTAAACAATGAAAATAAAGCTCAACTTACATTCCATGCAGCAATGGATCAAATGGCGGATGTTGAGCTCCATATACATGAAGAATGCTGAAGAGGAAAAAAACAAACAAACATATTATACACCTCTTTTCTCCTTTTTTAAATTAAAATTCACAAGAAACAGTGTATGACTATTACTACGATCAACGTTTATATAGTGCTTCCAGGCATTCACAGCACTTTACAAACATATAAATTGACAATTTCTAGCCCTTCATTCAGCAAGACATCATTCCATAAGAAATATAAGAGCGAGGGGGCAGTGCTCTAACTAAGATGGTGGTAGCCATTTGACTGGTGTGAGCACATTTTCTTCTTGGAGCCTTATGAGCAGGAAACATAAGGGGAAACGTGGGTCGTTGCCCTCTCAGACCCCTCTACCTCTGCACCGGTTGCCTCTGGACCTCTTGATTCCTTTGTGGTGCGCGCTGCCCGGGACCCGATTGAATTTGGGGAGGAACGCTGAGCTGCGGTTCTGTCGGAGTAGGGTGACTCGGTGCCTGCTTCGGCTACATCTGTCTCCCCCCATTGAGCCCGGTGCTGAAAGTCTTCCGTGGACAGTCCCTGCCAGAGGGTTTTCTGGAGCTTGGTTCTCCCCTGTTGAAGAGGGAAGCTGGTGGTTCGAGAGGGCCAGAAGCGGAGGGACTGCGGAAGCAGGAGAGTATAGTCTTTGAGCAGCACGGCTCTAATTCAGTGTTGGCGCCATTTGGTGAGGTCGGCATAGGGAAGGAGTTGCCTGTGGTGTGTGAAGGAGAGAGGCCAGCACAAATGGAGGCTTCTTTAACATCTGCTGCTCCGGGCTTAGTTTTTTCGCTTCAGCATCTGGTTAATTTTACTTTGGAGGTCATTTGGCAGGCAATTCTTTCCTTAGGAGAAGCGTTGGTGCCACAGATTACATCGTTGGATCAGAAGGTGACTAATTCAGTGGTTATGGTGGAGGAGCTGGAACGGAAGGTTGTGGAAATACAGTCTAAAGCGGTGGAGACCCGGAGAAAAGTCTCTGTTCTTGAAGATCAATCCGATGCATTTAGGAAGAATTTTTCCTCAGTAAAAGCTAAGTTGGAACATTTGGACAATTTGTCTAGAGCAAACAATTTAAGATTAATCAATTTTCCTAGGCTTATTACTGTGCCTCCTAGAGAAATGTTTAGACAATATTTGGTAGATGTGTTGGGGGTCTCACCTGAATTGATCCTGCCCTTGGTTAAGATTTATTATTTACCTAAGGCTAAGTTAACACCTGGTTTAGTTAATTTAGGGGGGGGATCGGGAGCAAGGGAATATATTTAATGTTACGGAATTATTGGAGCAATCTGATTGTGAGTCTCCGGTTCCCTCTATTTTACTTTTGCACTACTTTCTGATAGAGAGTGGCTGTTAAAGCTCTTTTTTAGGAAGCAAAATTTGCTTTTTAGAGGATTAATGGTTCATATTTACCCAGATTTAGCTAGGGAAACCCAGAAACTTCGCAGGGAATTTCTTCTACTGTGTCCTGGTGTTCTACAGTTAGGAGGGCTCTTTTTTTTTTTAAAACATCCTTGTAAATGTTTAGTGAAGTATCATGCTGTTTCCTATATTTTTTATGAGCCCTCCCAACTAACTGCCTTCATTAATGCTTGGTGTCTGGAGTCCTCCATTGGTGCCTCACCTGAGCTCTCTTAATTTGGAATTCGGGTTTGGTTTGGTCGCTCATATTTCTTTCCGTTTATGAATAAATAAATATATTGTGCATCTCCCCTCCTATTTGTGGGCTAGGGTGACTAGATATTTTGTTTCGTTTCAATTATGAATTACTTTGTTTTTTGTTCTAGAAATATTGTGGTTGCTAAATGTATCTGCTCTTTTCTCTGCAAGAATGTTTGTAAACTTTCTTGATTTAATTTGTAAAATTCCATAAATATAAAATGAAAAAAAAAGAAATATAAGAGCTCTAAGGCTGCATAAAGATGAGTATAATACGAGAAGAAAACGATTTCAGACCACCACCTATGAGCCCTTTAGAATTAAACACCACTTTGGCTTTTTGTTGGAACTTAAACCTCAATGATTATAAAAAACCTCCTCTTTATTTTTATTATTTAATAATTTTTTTCATTTAATTTACTTTCATTTAAATCACTTAGGTGCCTTTACTCCCATATAGCAAACGGTTTCAATTGTTCATGTCTATTCACCAATTATCTGATAACCTCAACCTTCAAACTTCATTTAAAAAACCCATAGTAATTAACACCACTTATCTGAAACCACCACACTCTCAAACTTCTTTTATGTTGCTGTGAGGGAGAAGGCACCGAACATTAGCCATATAATTTAAACATCTAAAACCTAAAACTCACACAAATTGCTCCTAAGCTCTACTATCGGGTTCCTCTGTGGATACTCAAACCTAAAGGAATGTCTCATATATTGTAAACAATTCATAAAACTAATACCAAATAACACCTACTTCAAATTTTATCGTGATCTAGGATGAACACAACCAGCCAAACTCTGCAAAAGTATTTAAAACACGCCGCACAGGCACAGTAACTATCTCCTGTTCATGCAAGCACACACCTATTATTCATCCAATCACATCACACTATCACAGATGCCAATTTCACTTTAAAAGCTCCAAAGAACATGGGCATCAGTTTCATATTGGAATTTCCACCCTCCCAATAGAACTACTAACAAATACCCCACTCAGTCTGGGAGTTAAGACCTTTGGACCAGATAGAATTGAGATAATAGATCCATTTCTGTTCAGTACACAAAAGGGTTTGATTCCTACTGAGACCTACTCCACTCCATTTTACCCTGTCTACATAGAAACACCACAAATCCTCAAAAGAATGTCCCTGTTCTAAACAATGTTGAACCAGACTTCTATATTCACCCATTCTCAACTTAAACAGGTAGTTTTGCCAATATACAGGAGTCCACACAGGCACTGTACTACATATATCACAAAACTAGATGTACAAATGGTAGAATGACGGAGAACATATTCACGTCTCTCATGTATAAAACTGGTCAATTCCAAGAAAATCTCACAGATTGAACAATCTCTACAAGGATGGTGTCCCGGTGGTTGCTGTATCAGATCATTTACAGAATGAAGACGAGATGGACATAGGATCTCTTTTAAATTATATCCCTTAGACAACACAAACCTCGCTTTTTTATTTTCCAAGCCTGGTATACCTGCAATACCAAAAAATGTTTATAAACATGTTGTAGTTTCTGACTCAGTTCTTGGCATTTACAATCCAATCAAAACAAACAGACAAGAGACACAACAGTAAACAAATAAAAGACTACTAAATAACCACGTACTTGCTCTTCAGGTAGAGATCACTTGAACTAATTCTATAAAACTGCAAGAAATCAGGACTGTGCCCCTGAAACAATCTATAAATGAAAAAAAAAAAAGCAAAGGAGGGCAAATGAGGGAGGGAGAAGGCTCTATCTAGATTTACTGCTCATAGTTTCAAGACCTCTTCCTGTTCCCATAAACACCACTATCACCCTCAACTGGCTCTTCAAAATGACTTATTTTATTACCATACAAATGCAACACGCATTTAAACTCAAAAGACAGAAAAAATATATATATGAACCACCATGCTCTTGAGCCCCAAAACTCTGAGATTGATTTTTAAACCAACTAGGGACAATGGTGACTACTTCATCACTCAATTATCTGGAACAAATTAGGTGCAAATACAAACAGCACTTGGATCAGAAAATGAAAATGTGCAAATGGCTTGAATAAGGAACTAGCAAAAGAACAGGTGATAAATGATGAGAAATAATTAAGAATAGCTTTAGCTATGGCTCTAACTTTTAAAGCATCACTTATTTCAGCTAAATACATCCTGCAAAGCTTTATCATCAGTATGAAATTTCAGACCTTATTGAAACAGTCATTCTAATCAAAAGAACTTGAATCTTTTTAAGATGTTTTGCAAAAGCAAGATTACCTGCTGTGGAAACTATGTCTACCTCTTTCTCTACTGGTCTCCATCTATCCAAAACACATTTGTTCTGTGTGCATGCATGGCCAGGGAAAATCGAGATCAGTGTGGAGCCGGTGGTGCCTCCCCCCCTCCCCCTCCCCCTCCCCAACTAATGGCGAAGACAAGCCCAGATCTGTGACAGCAAAGCTTCAAGTTCTACTGTGAAATCCCAATCCTACTGGCTACGAGGGGCCTGGAATGAGAGAGGCAGGAAAAGATGGCGAGGCAGTAAGGAACAAAGGAGAATAGAGAGGAACACAGGGGAGCAGGGTGAGAGGAAAGAGGCGGCAAAAAAAAAAAGCTAGGAAAGGAAGAGCTAATTTGCACGGGCTTACACACACACACTTGCCCCACCACATCTGCTCAGAGGCATATTTCTTGCATTCACACACCTCCTTTTCTCACCCTGCATATACATGCCTTTTATACTCCCTAATACTCTTCCTTTACTAAATGGAAATTACACTTACCTGGTAATTGATGTTCCTTGAGGGAGTACAGTTCAGTCCTCCACCACTGGGTAGTGCACCTCCTCCTGCAACATGGAGACTGGACAAGTCAAACTTGTGACATCACCGGGTATATCCTGCTGGTCTTCTCCCATGATCCCCCAGTGACCTACTGTCAAAGCAGACTCAAAGGAGCAAACAAACAACCAGTTAAAGTACTAAATACAAAGCTATGCTCAAACTTAAACTTTAAAATCACAGGGCCCCAAAAAGAAAGGCCAAAAACACCCTCCTCCGTGCCCCTGTCCCCCTGCGCACCAAACAGCGGAAGACAGAGAGCTAGAAGGAAGGAGAACTAAGGAAGAGTATAGGCAGAAAAGGTTGCTCTCGCGATTACCTGCCAATCAGAGCCCGTTGCCGACTCTAGGATCCGAAAGCATACTCGGAACCGACGCCTCGCGTCTGAAACATCCATCCCCGGGCAGGAATGAGGACTGAACTGTACTCCCTCAAGGAACATCAATTACAAGGTAAGTGTAATTTCCATTTCCTTATCGGTCCTACAGTTCAGTCCTCCACCACTGGGATGTACCAGAGCAGTAATCATTGGGAGGGACCTATCCAGTCGGCTCGGCCCCTAAACGAACAGAGCAGGCACCGACCCCAGCCCGCTCCTCACGTCAACAGGCGGTAAGCCAACCAGGAAGACACGACCGAGAGCCCACTTGGATCCTCTTCACTGGTGAAAACAGCACAGAACTCTGCCCCAAGCAGCGCTAGTGCTTCAGAAAGACAAACTCGCCATCGCAAACACACTGAACGCCCTAGAAACAGACCTACTGAGAAGGCTACCGGAGCTCCGCCTGAAAAATCCGCTTGAGCTCCCCCTTGGCTCTCGACCCCACCAGGGTGTCAAGTGTTAGCAACCGCTGCTCTCCCGCAGAACCCGCCTCCACGGAGGGACAGGCAGCGAAGAGACCTCCCAGAAAGCGACGGAACCTCACCTAAGGTCCAAGGAACGCAGGTTACAAGCAAAGTGTTCTTGCGTAAGTCCCAAACCGACAACTAAACAGGCACAGCCGGATTCCACGAGGGAAAACGGAACCGAGGTCCATCCAGACAGAGGTGGGAAGCAAAATGAGGGAAATGGAAAAAAAACCACCAGCGTCAAACACCCTATTTGTCACACCTCTTAAGGGCTTTATTCTTTGCAACACAAAGTAGCTCTACAGCTATGTCCTGGACCAGTTGGAGTCTTTTTAATTGAGAATGTGGAATGCAGCTAAGCAATGAGTTGCAATAAACCAAGCGTGATCCACCAAGGGCATATAAGAGGGTGTCAAGTGCCCCAGAGTCCAGCGTTGTTTCAGAAGATGTGGAGTCTTACATGGTGTGACAAAAAAGAAAGGAGACTCTGGTAGCCACGCCCACGATGCAATGCCAGTAGGCCAACCGCTTACATCACCTGGATATGCCCTCCGGAAGTGTAGGAACCATGCAGAAGTAGCAATCGCCGACGTGATCCATGGGCCCTCTCCAGATCATTGGAACCGCAAAAGACTTTGATGGTCTTTTCCCATCCATCCACAGCCTGAGATCTGCTACACATGTATTGCAGTATATGTGTGGCGCCTAGCTTTTATCCTGATCTTTTATTCTGCAGCCAAAATATAAATTGTAGGCTTTCTGAACCGCCACAGTCATATGCCATTTTTGTGATGTAAAAGTCACATCACCACAACTAGAGCAGAAATTATCTGCATGATTAACACCAGGACGAGGAATCGCCAAATATGCTGTGAGTGACCTATCGGTATAAAATAAATATGTCTTTTTTTTTTTTTTTTTTTTTTTTTTATTACTGTCAAGCGAGGCAAATTTAAGTAGTGACTGCATCAACTGGTTTTGGACAGTTATTTCGATTGGTTGCAAGTAAAGATTATTCAAGCTCACGCAAATGTTGCAGAATACACTGGTAATGGTCCCCACTGACTAATGAAGAGCACATATCTTAGCAACCAGACCCAGTCGGCCATTTTCACTATGACCTCTGAAAGGCATAGGATGGACCGGGCCACGGCCCCGTACCAATGCGTTGACGCTATCCAGTAGCCTCATATGTCCTCTGCTAAACATCGACCCGTCGCCGCAGACTGACAGGTCGCCATGAGGTCCAATATGGGCTGACCGCATCTGAGCACACGCGGCGCGCACACCGCCTGATGCAATCTCACTCCTCCGGCAAACACTCGGACCCCGCTAAGGACATTCGCCACCACAGTGTCCCCACCGAAACGCAGGCCGCCAAGGCTTCAACCGCGCACGCTGTCCCTTCGCTCGGGCCACCCTGACCACCCGACCGACTCCACCCTGCCGATCGAAATAGGCCACCATCCCGGAGATCTCAGGCAGCACCTACAGAGCTCGATCCGCTACCGTGCCCGTGAACGCCTGCCACGGCTGACGTACCACGCACCGTTCCAGTCAGACGATGGAACACTGGGCGTGCTGCGTACACTAAAACGCCTTGTACATAAAGGATCCCCAAAATGTAGCTGAGTCTAACCACGCTCCGGCCAAGCTCCCGGAAGAAAGGGACAGAACCTTATAAAAAAGAAGTGGGGACAATTAGGAAGGCTTTCCTGTTTGATTATTCTTTTTTTTTTTTTTTTTTTCCCCTTCTTACAACTCCATAAGGGCCACAAGGCACACAACCGAACAGGGCATTGTCCAGAGAACGCAAGGCCCCTCCTCCAGGCTGACTCCACAGCCTAAACCGGCAGTCACCTTGGCTGATGCCGAGCAGCGCGGAAGCCAACTTGTAAGCCCAGCATATGAAGTATGCCTACTAGTACAGCATTCCACAATGGAGGGACATGTAACCGGACGGCTTTGAATATGAACCTACAGATATCCCGCGCTTGCTCCAAGACAAGCACTGTGCAGCCTACTGGTCTTCTCGGAGCACCGCCATGACCCGAAGACCTAAACCAGCCAGCAAAAGACGACGTACGCTGGGCCCGAAGGAACCTGGTTGAACGGATCCCAGCACTCCCTGTATCGTTAGGATCGGAGCCTCCCCCCAAGGACTCAGCCCTGGCTGGAACCGGCTGAGCATAACTCCAGGCCCTGCGGCGAGCCCCCACGAAGAAGTGGGACGCAACGATGCCTTGAGGAAAGGGAAGGCCCAATGGGTGAAGCAAGTTGCTAGCCGACCAAGGGAGTAAACCCCACACGCGCACCTCAACGGAAGGTCGGAAGAACCGAGGATTCTGGTCCCACAGGTGCGCCTGCTAGCCTTTAACAACATACACCTCCGCAGGTACAAAAAACTTAAATTGTGAGCACCTTCAGGGGTAAGGGGAATAGACGACAGCCTCCGACTGTTGACTACCTTGTCTTGCACAACAGACAGCAACACCCCACCAAACAAATGATTGGGAATATATGACCTCAGAACCCCAAGACAGAGGTAAAACAGTAGAACGTGCAGTGGACGTGAATTTCCAGATCTGCAAGCCCCCCTGCCCACATTGAGAAGAGGCAGGGAAGAACTGGACCGGCGGATCTGGAGGGGTGCCTCCTGGACAGCCGGGCCACCGAAGGGAAAGCTGATGACTGAGGCCCAAACTCCTCAGGATGGCCCCGTCTTGCATTGGCAACCCCATGCAACACCATGACAACCCCGCTCACGATATCCCAAGCGATCTCTGTCATTGCTGCAACAATCACCTGAGCATGAGATCACAGACGGAACACGGACCTGCAGACGCACTCAAGGAGAATGCACTTAAGAAGTATGAGCCTATCCAACATCCAGCACCACATGTCCAGGTGTCCCACTCCTGTCACCCAAAACACAGGACGCTTGAACCTAGGTGACCGTCATAGCAAAGACAGGGAGGCCTGACTGCCGCTATCAACCCTTCCAGGACCCGGGAACACTAAGCCCCGGACTGTGCCATCCAGCAACACTTCTCACGATCCCCAGCAGGGGCCTTTCCCCAGATGGCCCAGATGGGCAGTGTTCCCGCCAAATGGGCAAGCTGCGCTCTGATAACATAGTGCAGAAAACCAAATCAAAGTGTCTTAACCTAGCTAATTTTTGTCTAATAGTGATCATTCATAATATCAGCCAGGCTCAATCATAACATTAGTATTAATGATCTCTAAAGATTGAAGAGTTACTAATGTTCAATTCCCTGTTCTTTGTATACATTGCAGTATTCTTGTTCGATGTATACCGCGCTGATTTTAATAGCGCGGTGTAGAAAAAATGTTAAATAAAATAAATAAATAAATAAATAAATAATTGGGGGTTTTTGGGGGTTTTTTAAAGAGCTTCAAAGGCGATCTTGGAAACTACAGACCAATGAATCTGAGTTCAGTGCCAGTTAAATGATAGAACTTGTTCTGAAAAGCAGCACCAAGCTGTCTTTTCAAAGGGTTAATAAACATGTGAGTAAGCCAAATGATATGTATCTGGATGTTTTAGAAGGTACTTGACAAAGCCCCTTATGAACTTCTCCTGAGGAAGGAGATGATGTGCTATTATAGAATAGGAAATGGATCAAAAACAGGAACACAATAGGACTAAATGGCCAGTTTTCTCACAGGAGACCCGTAAATAGTGGAATGTCTCGGGATCTGCACTGGAACTGGCATCTGGTAACAGCTACTGCACTGAAATGATCTGGAAAAGAGATCAGCAAGCATGGCGATCAAATTTGCAGATGGCATAACGACATTTAGAGGCTGTCTGCACAATTTCCAAGCGAATAAACATGGAAATAGCATCCTTATGTAAATGACAATTTCAGAAAGGGCTCAATTTGTAGGTGGTTGTGCCGCCGATGACCCTGAATGGCCAAATCCTAGCACGGAAACCTGCTGCTGACAGACGTCGCTAACTGCCAGAATGCAGACAAAGGTAAAGGCACCCCCCAAGAAGTAAAACCCAAACCAATCACATTGCATTCAAAGAACTATAAACTATCATGAAATTAAAAGTAAATTAAAATTAAAAGGAAATTAAAATTAAAAGTAACAGCAAAAGGAAGTCCTTATCTGGGTGTAGCCGCGTGGAACAGCGTCGTCTGCTCAAACGCGGGGCTGCTCCGCTCTCCGCCACGAGGCCTCAGCCCTGCCGAGAAAATGGCGCCAATCCGAAGCAGGCCTGTTTGGCGCCAAACACCACAGAGGCGGCAAGAGCTCAGAGCCCCTCCATGCGGACTCGAGAGACTCCCTTGTGGCGTCGGGATGCAGCAGTTACCCCGCTGTAGCTGCGGGGTGAAGAGCTGTCCAGACACGCTGCTGCCTCGTGCCACCAGAAGTAGCAGACGCTGCGAGCCCCGGCCCACCGGCTAAAGAACCTCGAACGGCCTGAGGCTCCCGCCGCGATGGGAATCTGCCGCATGGACACTGCCAAAATGCAGGTGTTCCACAGAGCTCTCCCCCGTACAGTCCTGGGGGAGAGATCATCACCGGGCACAGAGACCGAAGAATCCCAAGCAGAGAGGCTAGCTGGCAGCGTGAACTTTGAAAAGGGACAGAACCCCCCTTTACACTAAGGCAGACTAGGTGAAAATAAATAAAGTAAAAGTAAATGAAATTAAATGAAAATGAATTCAATTTACAGGATTACACCTAAAGAAGGGCAAAAGAAATGCAAGGTAAATCAAATCCTGACTAACTGCTCCTAAACTGCTTCTCAAGTGAGCCCAGCACCTAGGCTCACTACGTCCTCATGCTGCATGGAGACTGGACACACTGGGGGATCATGGGAGAAGACCAGCAGGATATACCCGGTGATGTCACAAGTTTGACTTGTCCAGTCTCCATGTTGCAGGAGGAGGTGCACTACCCAGTGGTGGAGGACTGAACTGTAGGACCGATAAGGAACAGCCACTGTCATAACTTAGGCTCAAATCTTGCTCCTCAGTGCAGTGTGCTCTTCTGCGTGCAGAGTTAACGTAGCCACTTACCTGTAACAGGTGTTTTCCAAGGACAGCAGGAATCAGTCCTCACATATGGGTGCCGAAGGAGCCCGCGCAGAGTATTTCCCCAGCTTTCAAAGAAAGCCTTTGGGACATGCTACCACGCATGCGTGGTCCCCTTTCAACCCAAGGGTGCCATCTTGCTCAGTCAGATGACATAGCTAGGAAGGCAGTAAAAACTAAAACAAGGTAAGGAGGCAACTCCCAGAGGAGGGGGAGGGTTTTGAGGACTGATTCCTGCTGTCCCTGGAGAAAATCTGTTACAGGTGAGTAACTACGCTTTCTCCGGGAACAAGCAGAAAGTCAGTCCTCACATATGGGACTCGCTAGCTCCAGGCTGCCGAGGACCATACCAGGACAGCACCAACGGTGACCAATCAGGTAGCCGTGAGAGGCAGAAGGTGAGTCCCCACTGAGAGACTCTGCAAGACCCTAGCACCAGCGACACTATCACTCCGGTAGCCTGAACACAGAAGGGTCGGGAGGACAAGAGTTCCCTACATCCCGAGAATATTAAGCAGTACTGCCTAGCCAAAGGCACTGTCCCTGCAAGACTCGCTCTCCAGGCAGTAGTGATCTGCGAACTTATGAATTGAAGACCATGTGGCGGTCTTGCAGATCTCCGGCACCAAGCAGAGGACGGCCACCAATGTGGCAATCGCCCTCATGCGATGTGCTGTGAGATCCAGTGCTCGAGGGAGGCCAACTCGCTCAAAGACAAGGGCAACATAGTCCGCCACCCAAGTGGATAGAGTTTGCTTAGTCAAGGGGAGCCCCAGTCTACTGGGGTCATAACATATGAAAATCCCTCCGCCCAAACGAGTGGCACTTAAACCCCAGAGTTACGAAGAAGCTCTTCCACCTCTGGGACAGGCCTGTGATGGGCCTATTCGCCTCTCTGGACAATACACCGCTACCCTGTTTTTGCTACTGTCAGCCACACCCGGAGAGTGTGGCGGCAGATGCCTACCTGATATTATGGTCCGAGGCCTACTTGTGCATTCCCACCCCCCCCCCCCCCACCGTTGCCAGGACCCTTTTCAAGGTCGAGAACGAAAAGACGTCAATTATACGGATTGCCCCTAGGTAGCCCAATATTGTATCCTGAAAGTTACTCCACTTTAACATGCAGCTTTACTTCGAACTTAAGTGGTGCTATTACTTTCATGAAGCTCTCTTTTACCCAATATGTAGTCTCAGACCAGTGCAGCACTCGTAGTCACTATGTTTAGTGAACCAAAAGGCGCAGCTCAGAAACATCAACGACTACTGGATAAAATGTCTTTTTGTTGTATATAAACCGTGACTAATTTTCATTGCTCTTCACACCACTTGTGTAATATTCCCTTTAAAATCTTTCAATGAATGTATATAATATCAAACAGGCTTATCTTTTATTCCACTAGGACTTAGTGGTTCTCGCCTTCGCTGAAGTTTTCTCTCAACGCCTCCTCTGGCGCCTTAGCGTTTCACTCTCGCAAGAGAGTTTCTTCAGGAGATCTACATGCGAATTAAAACAACATTGGTAATACCTGTTTCTATACTCTACGCTGCTTAAAATCTGTTAAATTATAACGTATTTACACTAAATATATTTAAAACAGCAAGTCAACAATTCTGTTGAATATCTTACTCACTATTGACCGCTGGCCACATCTCTCTGATTCTTGCTTTACTTTTCCTGAGAAAAACGCCGTGCATGCGGATAGAGGTCTTTGTCCTCCTTTTTAAACTAACAGCTGACTAAGTGGTGTGAAGAGCAATGAAAATTAGTCACAGTTTATATACAAAAAAAAAAGACATTTTATCCAGTAGTCGTTGATGTTTCTGAGCTGCGCCTTTTGGTTCACTAAACATAGTGACTACAAGTGCTGCACTGGTCTGAGACTACATATTGGGTAAAAGAGAGCTTCATGAAAGTAATAGCACCACTTAAGTTCGAAGTAAAGCTGCATGTTAAAGTGGAGTAACTTTCAGGATACAATATTAGTCATACTACTCCAAAAAGACCATTGCGATTTTTTGTATGCGTACACATGGAGGGTCAAGCAGGATGGAAGAATGTGTTGAGTTTTTCTTCAGATTTCATCACGTCACTTTGTCATGAGAAAACACCGTTTTCAACAGATAATCTTGTTGAAACAGCTGACGAGAATGCATGGGAAGCCCTCTTAAAGAAACAGAAGCAGATAGTTAGATCAGAGCTCCATAGGCTTTCGATGATAGAATACGTGAATAGATGTCAAATCCCGAGAGGGTTGCGAATCTATAAAGAACCCCGGTTGTTTGTCACAGATTCTGAATTTGTAGCCAAATGGAACTGCATACTTAATAAAGGTTCGTTGGACCTTATGGTCCTTATAGCTGAAAACACGAAGAAAATTTTGGAGCAACATACCACAGAGGCGGAACAATTAATTACAAAACTGAAGAAAGTGGAGTCTGAAGAAACTTTTAAACAAAAATGGGAAAACATCAAACAGTTGACAACTTTGCGACAAGAGGTTACACTTACAAAAAATAAGAAATTCAAGAGAGATCATGAAGATTACACCAAGGGTTACGTCTACCCTTGGATGGATAGAAACTGTAGGTAAAGGTCACGAAAAAAAGTTACTTTTTCGGTGTCAGAGGATATTACCAGTACGGAGTCCAATCGATCCTCTACGGAGGATTTTTCAGAGGATGCCTCAGACAGAAAGAAAAAGAAGAAAATACCTACACGGAGCAAAACACGCGATCAATGCGATTGAAGGCCACCGAAAGTATAGTTGATCGATCAGAAGATAACCAAAATCTGGTGATCAATATTTCAAAAAATTTTTTTCCAAAGATCAGCTTCAAATATTAAGCAAAGGTTTATCCTTTGTGCCTGCGTTGACGCATGATCCATTCCAATTCAGGATCGATTTTGAGGCATTCATTAGGAAACTTAGCCTTAAAAGTTATTTCCATCAAAATCCAACTTCAGACACAGTTCTTCAAGATCGTAGAGTACCTCTTCCATTAAAATCCACCTGGGTGCCCCCAGGTTCATTACCTCCGGAAATACAAACATTCAAGGAGGTGATTTTAAAGGAGATTACTGAGTTAGAACAACAACAGAGATTTTCCCATAGTGTACTAACGAAAAAAGAGAGAAATATATGGGCAGAGTTAAAACAACGAACTGATATAGTTATTTCTAGAGCAGATAAAGGAGGAGCTATAATAATTCAGAATAAACAGGATTATCTAGAGGAGGCAACACGTCAGTTGTCGGATGTCCGAGTATATCAGCTCCTACCTCAAGATCCAACAAGAGATTTACAAGATGCTATCAAAAATGAAACTACAGTAGCCTTACAACAAAAATTAATTTCTAAAAAAGAGATGAATTTTCTGAATGTAAAAGCACCAGTTACAGCCAACCTTTATCTCGTTCCGAAAATTCACAAACGCCTTTTAAACCCACCGGGAAGACCCATTGTCTCCACAAGAGGCTCACTTTTAGAACCACTTTCAATATGTTTAGATTCCTTTCTGAGACCGATATTGAAGGATATTCCATCATACTTGCGTGACACTTCTCATTTTCTTGATAAATTGAGCCAGCAGACTCAATGGGCTTTGGATGAAGAAATATTACTCTTGACCCTGGATATTACTGCACTCTACACAAGTATACCTCAACTAGAAGCATTCTCCACAATAGAAAGATCCTTGCAAGGTCGGGAAGACCTGTCCGATGCTCAGATTTCATTTTTGATGAAATTGTCTCATTTAGTAATTGGAAAAAAAAATTTTCACTTTGAGAATAATTTATACTTGCAAAAATCAGGGATAGCGATGGGAGCATCTTGCGCTCCATTAATTGCAAATTTATTCATGGGCCAATTTGAACATGAATGGTTGAATACATCTCCATGGTTCCATCAAATAAAATTGTGGACTCGTTTTATAGATGACATTTTTGTGCTTTGGAAAGGATCAGAAACATCAGCGCAGGAGTTTGTCACTTGGCTTAATGGCTGCAACACAGCCATAGAGTTTACTCATACTATAGCTTCGGAAAAAATAGTTTTTCTGGACTTAACAGTGAAAAAAGGCGCCGAAGGGTGGATAACCTCAGTTTACAAAAAACCTATCACCCGCAATACATTTCTTCACTACACTAGTGCTCATCCTGTTAAGCTTAAAAACAGCCTTCCATTTTCGCAATTTTTGAGATTTCGACGCAACTGCTCAGAATTGTCAGATTTCAAAAGAAAATCCAAACAGTTAATCAAGGACTTTGCGGCTCGAGGCTTCCCTGACCAAATTATTAAAAGGGCTTATAAAAGAGCTCTAAATAATGATAGGGCCTGGTTATTAGGTTCTACTTCACACACCACTATAAAAACGGTTGACAACAGTGTCAATCTTATTACAAAGTTCTCTCCTCTCAGTTATAAAATTCAGAGGTTAGTCACAAAAAATCAACACATCATACGAACAGTTCCGGGGCTCACGGACAAGACAATAAGATGCGTGTGGCAACGGAACCATAATTTGAAAGAACAGCTGAATTCAATCAAAACAGATTCCATACAGATACAAGAAAGGGAATCACGAGAAGCGGGCCACACAGCGTGTGGCCAATGCACGATCTGTCAGATTACAGAAGAGACCAGTGAGTTTACATACACGGGGAAAAAATACCTTCTTAAAAGATCAACATCATGTATTACAACATCAGTGATATATGCCATTAGATGTCCGTGTTTGAAACTCTACATAGGCAAGACAAATAGAATGTTTAAAGTCCGCATGCAAGAACATAAGAGTCGGTTGATGAATAAAGTAATGAAGGCACCATTAACACAGCATTGTATTGAAAAGAACCATGATTTCTTACAACTTCGTTGTTTCTGCATAGATCAAATTGATAGACCAAAAAGAGGCAAAACCCTGGATGAAACACTATTATTTTATGAACAGAGGTGGATCTTTTCAGTAAATACAGTCAAACCATTTGGCCCAAATGCCTCAGTTGAATGGCAAGCATGTAAATGATGGGCATCTCTAATTAGTCAGCTGTTAGTTTAAAAAGGAGGACAAAGACCTCTATCCGCATGCGCGGCGTTTTTCTCAGGAAAAGTAAAGCAAGAATCAGAGAGACTGGGCAGCGGTCAATAGTGAGTAAGATATTCAACAGAATTGTTGACTTGCTGTTTTAAATATATTTAGTGTAAATACGTTATAATTTAACAGATTTTAAGCAGCGTAGAGTATAGAAACAGGTATTACCAACGTTGTTTTAATTCGCATGTAGATCTCCTGAAGAAACTCTCTTGCGAGAGTGAAACGCTAAGGCGCCAGAGGAGGCGTTGAGAGAAAACTTCAGCGAAGGCGAGAACCACTAAGTCCTAGTGGAATAAAAGATAAGCCTGTTTGATATTATATACATTCATTGAAAGATTTTAAAGGGGATATTACACAAGTGGTGTGAAGAGCAATGAAAATTAGTCACGGTTTATATACAAAAAAAAGACATTTTATCCAGTAGTCGTTGATGTTTCTGAGCTGCGCCTTTTGGTTCACTAAACATAGTGACTACAAGTGCTGCACTGGTCTGAGACTACATATTGGGTAAAAGAGAGCTTCATGAAAGTAATAGCACCACTTAAGTTCGAAGTAAAGCTGCATGTTAAAGTGGAGTAACTTTCAGGATACAATATTGGGCTACCTAGGGGCAATCCGTATAATTGACGTCTTTTCGTTCTCGACCTTGAAAAGGGTCCTGGCAACGGTGGGGGGGGGGGGGGCGGTGGGAATGCACAAGTAGGCCTCGGACCATAATATCAGGTAGGCATCTGCCGCCACTCTCTCCGGGTGTGGCTGACAGTAGCAAAAACAGGGTAGCGGTGTATTGTCCAGAGAGGCGAATAGGCCCATCACAGGCCTGTCCCAGAGGTGGAAGAGCTTCTTCGTAACTCTGGGGTTTAAGTGCCACTCGTTTGGGCGGAGGGCTCTGCTCAGCCTGTCCGCTAAGCAGGTGTCCTGGCCTGGGAGGTACACCACTCACAGAAGCATGCTGTTGCATGCTGTGAAGGACAGGAGGGCCACCACCTTCTGGCAGAGGGAGTATGAACCTGTGCCCCCCTGCTTGTTGATATAAAACATGGCAACCTGATTGTCCGCATGGATCAGAACAGGTTGCTGATGCAGGCGGTGGCAGAACGCTCGTAAGGCCAAGAAGATTGTCCTGAGCTCCAGGAGGTTGATCTCTAGGAGTGACTCCTCCTGAGACCAGCTGCCCTGTGTGCGACAGTCTCCGCAATGTGCTCCCCAACCTAGGAGGGAGGCATCTGTGGTCAGGGTCCTCTGACACGGGTGACTGGAAGGGCATTCCTGCCTGGAGGTGGCAAGTTTTGCCACCAGTTGAGGGACTCTGCCAAATGGCGGGTAACCCTGACCCTGTCCCATAGCCTGCCCATGGCTTGAGTCCATTGTGAGCGTAGGCACCACTGGGCTGTCTACATGTGTAAGTGGGCTGAGGGTGTGACATGGCTGATCAAGGCCATATGGCCCAGTAGGCGGAGAAGGAAACGAGCCTTGACCGGCAGCATTGTACTTTTCCTGCCAGTTGCCTGAGGCGTTCTGCCCTCTCACTTGGGAAGACGGTCTATGAACTTCAGGCTTTGGAGAGAGATGGGATTTGGGATAGTTGATGACGAACCCCAGGTGCTGCAGAAGGAGGGTTGTACGCTCTGCGGCCTGACTGACCTCCGAGGCCGTACTGCCCCTGATGAGCCAGTCGTCCAGGTAGGGGAAGACAAAAGCCCCTTGTAGGTGCAGGTAGGTAGCTACCGCTGCCAGGTATTTGGTAAAGATCCTTGGTGAGGAGGCTAGGCCAAAGTACTAGTAGTGCCCTCCTCCCACCATGAACCATAGGTACTGTCTGTGGGAGGGATGGATAAGGATGTGAGTATATGCATCCTTTAGGTCTAAGGAGCACAGCCAATCTCCCTGGTGGAGGTAAGGCAGCAGTGTTCCAAGGGAGAACATCTTGATCTTCTCCCTCACCAGAAACTTGTTTAAGTTTCTCAAGCCTAGCATGGGCCGGAGGTCCCCAGTTCTCTTTGGGACAAGGAAGTTTCCCCGAGTTAGAAGCCTTTTCACCATAGGTATTTGGGTACAAACTCCACTGTGTTGTCCCTGAGCAGACCTGCGAGCTCTGAGAGCAGAAGGGTATGATGAAGGAGAGGTCACACTGGCTCTCCTAGAAAGAACCTGGGTGGTACCTGCTGTAGGTGAAGGAGGTATCCTTCCCTTACCACATGCAGTGCCCACTGGTCCAAGGTGACACCGGCCCACCTGTGGGCGAAGAGTGACAAACGGCCCCTGTGGGCTGGTGAAGGTCTCCCAGGGGAGGGGAGACCCTGCCCCGGGAGTCAAAAACTCCCTCCGGGCTGGGCGCCTGGGGCTTCTGTGCCTTCGGCTTCTGAGCCCAATGGCTTTGCCTTTTAGGGTGAGAGCCCTGTTGCTGGCCCGACAAGGGCTAGCAGTGGTGACTCTGCTGAAAGGACTCCTTTTTCACTGGGAACAGGGGTCTTTTCCCGGATGGTTTCTTCCGGGTAAAGGATGAGGTCTTCTTGGACAGCCTCTGTCAAGTCACCACGCACCTCGATCTCAGCAGCCTTGTCGGCCATAAGCTTGCCAAACAGATTCTCCCCAGTGCAGGGGACGTCAAGCAACTTGTCTTGGACCCATTGCTCGACGTCTAAAGACTGCAGCCAGGCTTGATGTTCGACACCTATGCTGGTCGCTGCTATCTGAGCTGCTGACTTCATAGGCCACCCAGGAAAGGGACTTAGAGCAGTCCTGGAGGGGTTCCCCAGTATGCCCCACTGAAAACCCGTACAACTCCTGGGTTAGGGCCTTTAGGTACATGCCTATGTACAATTCATAGGCTTGAATCCGGCAACCCAGCATGGAGTCCTGGTAACACTTGCGCCCAAGGGCATCGAGGCCTCTAGCACTCATTCCAGGAGGGACCGATGAGTGGGTCCTCTGGCTCTTATGTTGCTGCATGGTTGACTTAACAACCATGGAGTTATGTGGGAGTTGGGGCTTGTGGAACCCGGGGCCCTTCTGGACACAGTACATGGTGTTGAGGCACAGCATCTCCCACATTCTGAGTAGTAGTCGCTCAAGGATCAGTTGCACGGGTCTTCCTCCACTTCTGTTTGCACCGTCAGGACTCTGGCCATATTCTTGACATTGTTGTGGAAGTCCACATCTTTCAGAGAAGAATAGTGCCGGGGGAGAGAGGTCCGAGGGAATATCTTGGTGCTGCTTAGTTTCGAGAGATGCCTCGTTGTCGATCTCCCACTCGGAGTTCAGTGGTGATGACAAGTCCAAGGCCCTATAACTCACAACATCGAGGCGGGGCCGAGTGGCCGGTGGCCTCCAGAGGACATGGGGTCGAAGTCGCGGAAACTGACTGGGGAGGATTGGATGCCTGAGGAACAGGACAGACACCTCAACCAGCGCCAAGGACTTACACGAGACTGATAGTGCTCAGAGCTCGACGACGATCAGGACTCCCCCCATAGTCGGAGAAGATGATGCGGACGAACCAGCCATCATTGCCTGCTGCAGGGCCAGTTCCAAGGCTACCATTCTGGTTTCCAAGTCAGAAGGCTTTCAGCACAGGCACCAAGAGCCTCGGGCCTGGCTCCGGCATTCTTGCAAGTGCATCCTCAATGCAGACTATGGTCTCAAGGAACCTTGCACAGTCTCCGCCGGCCAAGGAGTCCTTCTTGAGGACCTTGGTAGGGCGCTTCTTGGAGTCACCCGAGCCCCTCCGGCGTTTTTTCCGGGTTTCTCTAGTGCAACCTCGGCGAACTTTGAGGATTTTTTCTTCTCTCTCTTTGGGTCAGAGGTTTTGTTGGAGGAGCCGCCACCTCGGGATTCCGAAGAGGCTCGGGCCTCACAGGAAGTGCTGGGCTTGGAGCTCGGTGTCAGGGAGGCCGGTACCGAGTCAGACCTGTGGAACAGTTTTTCCTGCAACTCCAGCCTCTTTTTATTGGTTTTAGGCATCTTAGCCTGGCACAGGTCACAGGTGTTGTCGTCATGGTCCGGGCCCAGGCAGCGTAGGCAGCCGTCGTGGGTGTTGGTCACTGCCATCATTTGACTGCAAGTGGTCACATTTTCTGAACCCACCGGGGGACATGTGGGGTACACCCTGCTGTGGTCGATGATCCCCAGGTGAATGATGGTCGAGGCAAGCCTCAATCAAAAAAGACAAAAGGAGCCAAGAACAGTGCCTGTGATGGCGCCGGCTCGAGGCGGGAAGAGGAACTGGTAGGCAAACCGGGAAACTAACTATATTAAGGATAATTAGCAAGGGTTTTTCCAGGGAAACAGGACAGACGACCGTTGGGCTGAGCAGAAAAAAATGAAACTGAGCCAGATGGCATCCGGGGGGGGGAAGGGGGGGAATGTGTGTCCTGTTTCTTTGGACGCCGTCACCCATATGTGAGGAGTGATGTCTTGCTTGTTCCTGGAGATTCTTGGATTTCATGAAACATAGTTCTACAGTCTTCTCCATTACTACCCTTGCCACAATATCTGCTACACCTGCACATTATTCTCTCTCTATCAGATAAGAACACCACCCAGCAGCTCTTAGAGTTCTGCTCCTGTTCATGGCCTCTAGCTTGTTCCACAATGTACTCTACTCATGATTTCACGTCCAGCTTGTGCGGCACACCTCAGTCTGCTTCTAACTTCGCTGCCCTCTGATGCACTGGAACAGGTTTGTGGCCTTGCATGTCCATCTGCTAATTGACTGCTACCTGCCCTAGGATTCTCTCTCCCTCTAAGCCCTCTCTCTGCTCCTTTCCCTACTATATGTAAAAAATACTATTAAAGCTTTGGAATTACAGAGCTTAAAAGGGAGAGAGGAGGCATTGTGGGTTAAATTAGAAAGAGGGAAAGAGAAATCTATTTGCATTGCCGTGATATACAGACCTCCCTCACAAGAGGAAGAGGTGGACAGAGAGTTAATTGAAGACATACGCAGCATTGCTAGGAAAGGGGAAGTGCTACTGATAGGGGATTCCAATATACCAGATGTTGATTGGCACATTCCTGCTGCAGTATCATCTAGAAGTAAAGAGATTCTGGATTCTCTACAGGGAGAACTATTCAGGCAATTGGTAACAGACCCCCCACGTGAAGGGGCCATACTGGACTTGGTGCTTACCAATGGTGAAAGTGTTTCTGATGTTATAGTGGGAGATCATTTTGCATCCAGTGACCACCAGATGGCGTGGTTCAGTATTAGGACCAGGGCTGTTAGAATCCATTCAAAAGGTGAGGATCTTAGACTTTAGGAAGACTAACTTTGCCAAGATGGGCCAATACCTCAGGGAATCGTTAGCGGGATGGGAACAGCTTGGGGATGTAAAAAAAACAGTGGGCAAAACTGAAAGGGGATATTTTAAGGGCAACTAACCTTTTTGTTAAAATGGTAAATAAAGGTAAAGGAAAAGGAGACCGCTATGGCTTTCAAAAGAAGTAGCTGAAAAGTGAAGAAAAAGAGGGAGGCCTTCTTGAAATACAAGAGATAACAGAGAGAGGAAGACAGGCATCTATATTTGGAAAAACTTAGAGAAGCTAGCAAAGTAGTCAGGAAAGCAAAGATTCAAAAAGAGGAGGAAATAGCCAATGCAATAAAATGGGGGGATAAGACATTTTTCAGATATGTTAGTGAGAAGAGGAAGGGCAAAAGTGGTACTGTCAGACTCAAGGGTGAAAGGGAGGAATATGTAGAAGGTGATGAGGATAAAGCGGAATTGCTTAACAAATATTTCTGTTATGTGTTCACAGATGAAGAAACAGGAGCAGGACCTCAGAAAACACACACAAACAGGAACAAAAGCGAGGGACATCTTGAACAATTTTCAGAAGACCGTGTTCGTGAGAAACTAGCTCAACCTAAAGTAGACAAAGCGATGGGACCGGATGGGATACACCCTAGAATACTGAGGGAACTTGGGGACGATCTAGCAGCTCCACTGACTGACCTTTTCAATGCCTCATTAGAGTCGGGAGTGGTGCCAAAGGACTGGAGAGAGGCTCATGTGGTGCCTTTACACAAAAGCGGAAGTAAGGATGTGGTTGAAAACTACAGGCTGGTTAGTTTAACTTCAGTGGTGTGTAAATTATTGGAAACGCTGCTGAAAGAGAAAATAGTGAGGTTTCTGGAGTCCAGCGGATTAAAGGATCCGAGGCAGCATTGATTCACCAGAGGCAGGTCTTGTCAGACAAATTTGATTGATTTCTTTGACTGGGTGACCAGGGAGTTGGACCGAGGGAGAGCCCTAGATGTGGTGTATTTAGATTTCAGTATAGCCTTTGACACTGTTCCTCACAGGCGACTTATAAACAAACTGAGCACCCTAGGGATGGACCCTAAAGTTACAGCTTGGGTTAGAAATTGGTTGGGTTGGAGGCGACAAAGAGTACAGGTAAATGGAGCTCACTCTGAGGAGAAGGATGTTACCAGTGGTGTGCCCCACGGATCTGTCCTTGGTCTGATTCTTTTTAACATCTTTGTTAATGATATAGCAGAAGGGCTGTCGGGTAAGGTTTGCCTCTTTGCGGATGATACCAAAATCTGCAATAGACACCCAGGAAAGTGTAGATAACATGAGAAGGGATCTAGCTAAGCTTGAAGAATGGTCTAGAATTTGGCAGCTGGGATTTAATGTTAAAAAATGTAAGGTCATGAATTTGGGCTGCAGCAACCCAAGGGAGCAATATAGTATAGGGGGTGAAGTACTTTTGTCCACTAAAGAAGTGTGGGACCTAGGCATGGTTGTGTCTGATGAGCTTAAAGTAGCTAAACAGGTAGAAAAGATGACGGTAAAAGCTAGAAGGATGCTTGGTTGCATACAGAGATGAATGGCTAGCAGAAAAAAAGGAGGTGATAGTGCCTCTGTATAAGTCTTTGGTGCGACTCATTTGGAGTATAGTGTGCAATTCTGGAGACCGTACCTTCAAAAGAATGTGAACAGGATGGAGTTGATGCAGAGCGTGGCTACTAAAATGGTTAGTAGTCTTCATTATAAAGCATATGAGGACAGACTTAAGGATCTTAATATGTACACCTTAGAGGAAAGGCGGGATAGAGGTGATATGATTGAGATGTTTAGATACCTCCGTGGCATAAATGCACAGGGGGAGAGCCTCTTTCGATTGAAAGCAAGTTCTGCTATGAGGGGACATGGGATGAGGGTGAAGGGAGATAGATTCAGGAGTGATATGCGGAAATATTTCTTTATGGAAAGAGTAGTGGATCCGTGGAATAGTCTCCCAGTGGAGGTGGTAGAGATGAGGACAGTAACTGAATTCAAAAAAGCATGGGACAAACACAGAGGATCTCTAAAGGTAAAAAGGGGACTGTTGTAGTTGTTGATATGGAAGGACAGACTAGATAGAAATATGACGACAGAAAAAGGCCACATGACCTATGTTTCTATGTTTCTAAGTGCAACCAAGCAATGGCAACAACCAACACCCAGAGGTTCAACTGAATGGTGAAGAGACTGCTATAGGCGAACACCATATTTCTCCATCAGGAATGGAGAAAGACCTCACAGCATCCAGTCACTATCCACACAGTACCATACCTCACAGACCTACTCATCCACTGTGATAAGGAAGCTTATCATAGCTCAGGTAGGAGCTATAGAAAAGATGATGTGACTCTGAACAAGCAACCTGTCAGTTCTGGTAGAAGTGAGAAAACAGAATTTTCACATAAAAGACTACCAGTCCCAGAATGCACCAGGTTTCCAGCAGCCATGAGAGGGGCTGAAGTGAGAGAATGTGTGTTTGCAATCAAGAGAGCTATGAGGTAATCCCTAAGCACTCATCTCAAAGGGCAGGGCCTGATTCAACACAGCTGCGCTGTGTTAGGGAGCAGCACACATTAGAACAGGATAAGTATAGAGCTTATTCTTCAGATAACAGCTTCAGAGAGGGTTGGAAGAACAGCTTCAGCAAAAGCAACGGCTACAAGCACCAGTATCTCCTGGAGAAACAGAAGCCAAGCCAAGCAGATAGAGAGAGAAGGAAACTCTCTGGAAGGAAGAGAAGAAAGGCCATTGGAAGGTCTGGGAGATTCCAAGGCAGTACTCATACTGGGAGGTATTCCAAAAGCCAGCAGAGTCCATTGGACTGGATTCAGCCAGAGGAATGGAGTGGCAGAGATAGGAATCACCAGTGGCTACCTGGAAGAGAGAAGACTGCATGTGGAAGGGACTTTCAGACCAAGGCCAGAAGGTATGTGAGAGGAGATCCACTGTCCAGGGATCAAGATTGGAAGGCTGGACATCAGAATTGGATTACATATTGGCCAGGCTATACAGAGAGAAATAATGATAGCAGGAGAGGCTCAGGTATGAACACTGATCCAGACCCTATCTATAATAGAGAATGGCAGCAAGGGAATAAGCATTCTCATGATAGTGCCTTAATGAAAGACTCATCTGTGCCAATGTATGATATTGACCCTATGATTGTTGATGAAGGGGGTGATACAGCAGATGAAAGTACAGTTTATATGGACTGTTCTCTATCTAAATGCTATTACTAGTTTTCTCTGAGCAAACACATCCACCATCACAAAGAAACCTAACTTTGTTCTTTATTTCCACTGCAAACAGCTCTTAAAGCAGGATTTGGGCTCACACAGTAGCAGCCAGCCAGCTAAAGGCTTTCAGCTGGTCCATTGATAGTAATTAGGGCTGCACCTGATTGTGTGTGTGAGCAAGGGAGAATCACTGCTGAGATCGGCGTGGAAAATAAGCAGAAGTTAACCTAACCAGCAAAGTTTATTCTTTACTTTGTGCCTTTGTATTTGGTAATTATTTGCTAAGAAAACATTAGCTAATTGCCTGACAAGCTGAAGGTTGTTTTCTGGTTTACTTTGTGACTTTTTGTTATCCATTTTTAAACACTGCAAGCAAGTAACCTCATTTATAGTGCTATCAAGCATACATGTGCTGGGTGAATTAAACCCCATCAATAAAAGAAGTATTTTATTGATCTTACCACTTGGTTTCACAACTCAAATTATTGTCATCAGCTGTGTTTGGGAGTGAATGAACTACAATACCCACAATACCTTGCAAGAATCATATGAATATATGCATCGTCAAGATTGTGTAAGTTCTCACCCTAGGCAGCCGTCTGACACCACCCACTCACATTTCTTTGTAGAATTGTTAGAGCATGCACTTTTCAACTTGTTTTCAGGCTAAGAAGCTGTCACTAACAAGCTATTATCAATCACTACAAAATCCTAGAGCTGATGTCACATTAAGAGTTGACATGATTTAATACGTGACACCTGGTAAAAATCCATGATAGACATTTTCTAAGAGCATCAGGAACATCTCACCGAGCCACACGCCTACTCCATGAACATTGCTTGATGGAAAGCAATCAAAGCAAAGTTTACAGAAGAAATTCTCTCATCTTGGAAAAAACAACTTTCAGAAAAAAAAGGGGGGGGGGGGTCTATGGGCCTATCTCAACAAGGTTTAGAAAAGCAAGGGCAAAAAAGTAAGAAATCTTCAAGGACAACATAAAAAGATTTTAAAAAGGACACAAAGAAAGAACAAGAAAACAGGGAAAACAGCAGATAAATTGTGACAAGTGCAAAATAACAGAATTATGGCAAGATACTACTTCAGACAATAAAACACACTGAAACTGAGTGATACCAGGTCTGGTGTGCAGACGTTCCTGAGAAGATTTTCCTGAAAATCTCTCCAAAGATAAAATATTCCCCAAGGATGGCCAACTCTCCCATTCCACTAAGAGATTCAGTTCAGTCACTGCGAGTAATTCCTAATGGTTTACTTTCATTTTCACAGTATTTTTCTAAGATGGTTGGAAGTTTATTCCTGGCCCTGAAGCATATTAGATCTCTACATTCTTGCTTAGATAGGATCATTATATTTTTCTCCATGCACTCATCTTAACTTTGATTACTGTAATTCGCTTCTTGCTGGCATCCCAATTACACTCTTAAAATACTGCCATTAATTGAAAGCACAGCAATAAAATTACCTTATCCAGTCAAAACTAAAATCGTTTCACTGCTCTCTCTCTCCTTACAAATCAACAGTTATTCCCAGTTGCTAGCAGGATAAAATATAAAATTCTTATTCTAGCTCACAGAATCTTCTATACAGGAATTCCATTATTAATTCTTTCTTACTGTCCCAGCCACACACTACAATCCTCTCAACGTAATCTTTTGACAACTCCTCTACCTTCACGTCATCAACACTACTTCTGGACCAATAAACCACTATGATGTCCACTATTAATAGCAATATATCAAACCCAATAAATAAATTAGGAATTCTGTTTTGAGTTGCTCTTCAGCTTTCTAGCCCCCACTCTATGGAACACACTTCCATTAGATTTACAAATGGAAAGCTCCACAAAATTTAAGAAAGGCATAAGAACTAAAGAAATGCCATACTGGATCAGACTAAAGGTCCACTGAGCCCAGTATCCTGTTTCCAATAATGGCCAATCCAGGTCACAAGTACCTGTCAGGTTCCCAAAAGGTAGAAAAATGCCATGCAGCTTATCCTAGGGGTAAGCAGTGGATTTCCCCAGTCCACTTTAATAATGGTTTATGGCCTTTTCCTCTAGGAACTTGTCCAAACCTCTTTTAAACCCAGTCACACTAACAGCTTTTACTACATCCTCTGGCAACAAATTCCAGAGTTTGATTATATGCTAAATGAAGAAATAGTTTCTCCAATTAGGCTTAAAATGTACTACACTGTAGCTTCACTACGTGTCCCCTTGTCTTTCTACTTTTTGAAGAACTAAACAACCAATCTCCGTTTGCCCATTCCACTCCACTCATTATTTTTATAGACCTCCTCTCAGCCTTCTTTTTTCCAAGCTAAAGGTCCATAACCTTTTAAGCCTTTTCTCCTAGAGGTATGCTTCCATCACCTTTATCATCTTAATTGATCTTCTCTGTACCTCTTCTAATTCCGCTATATCCATTTTCAAATATGGTGACCAGAAATGTACTCAATATTAAAGGTGCGGTCGCATCATGGAGCAATACAGAGGTATTATATCCTTATTTCTATTCTCCATATCTTTCCTTATGATTCCTAGCATTTTATTAGTTTTCTTGGCCACTGCAGCACACTGAGCAGAAGGTTTCAAAGTATTCTCCATGATGACGCCTATATCCTTTTTCTAGGTTGTGATTTCTAATGTGGAACCTAGCATCATGTAGATATAATTTGGGTTATTCTTCCTTAAGCGCCTAACTTTGAACTCTCCACATAAAATTTCATCTGCCATTTGGACACACAGTCTCTCAGTTTATCAAGGTCCTCTTGCAATTTTTCACAATCCTCTTGCGATTTAACAACTTTAAATAACTTTGTGTCATCTGCAAATTTGATCTCCTCACTCACTGTTCCCATTTCCAAGTTATTTATGAATATGTTAAAAAGCAACAGGCCCAGCACAGATCCTTAGGGTAATCCACTATTTACCTTTCTCCACTGAGAAAATTAGCCATTTAGCCCTTCTCTCCACTTTCTGTCTTTTAACCAGTTCCTGATCCATACTCCTACACTGCCTCCAGTCCCTCACTGGGGATGTTTAGCCAAAGGCAATCAAACAGGGTTTCCACTCTCAGCCTTCCCCACATGAGACTGTACCCAGGGGCACCCAGAGGCCACAGGGTCCAAATTTCCATGCCAGAAGGACCAGGCCTGCCGAAAAAAAAGAATTCCAGGGAGGACAATCCAGAGTCCAGAAGCTCTCCTCTCAGAAATAACTCCCCAACACCAGGGAACACAGCCACCACAGACCTCCTAGAGGACGAGTAATGGCTCACAGCATGGTCACTGGACCCTACAGCCAGCTGGATATCACTACTCACAGTGCCATCCATCACTTCCTGCCCTGAGGCAGGCTAGGCTGGACTAACTGTATCCCCCGGCTAAGAGAGGGGGAGCAGACCTTCCAGGGATGATTCAGAAGCTGCCATGCAAGTAGGGCAGAGTTCAGAATCCCGAGAAGAAACACCTTGTTTGCCACAGGTCAAACAACATTTCCTGGAAGAAGTCAGAGAGTTTAAGGCAACTATCACAAACAATGCATGCTAAGGCCATAGTGGTCCGAAGGAGCGTTAACTATGTTTTTACTGTGGTGTGCATTAACTGTGCTTTTACTGTGGCATGAGTAACTGCACTTTTAATGTAATGCACATTATAGGCGCTAGAGTACAAATGTGTGTTGGAGCCGCCTGGGCGGAAAGCGAGTACAGACCACACGGCTACCAGGTGCACAATAGGATAAAATACTACTAACACATGCAGAAAATGGCAGGAAACCTCCACACCATACCAACGTTCGCCAGCAGTCCACCCCGAATTGCATTGCAGGAAGATGGATTGGGAGCCCCCAACAAGGACAATGACAAGGTCAAGCCTTGATACTCACTTCCTGAGAGCCACAGGCAAAGAATCCATGCGGGGCTCAGCTCTACTCCCCTGAAGCTGTTTTACTGGCTTTTGCAGCACTGGGTTTAAGGTGGCTGGCAGGCAGGCAGGCAGATCCCTCTGAGAGTCTTCTGTAATCTTCGGGTGAGAGCAGGGGGGAACAGAGGAGGAGTGAGAGTGCGATGAGGTTGTGTGAGGCTGCCGCACTCTTCTGGAACCTTCCAAATCCTTCCAATTTCTGCCTACTCAACAGGCTGTTATCATGATAACTGCGTGGAGTTGAACCAATTTTCCCTCCTTCTATGGCTACCAAAAAGACCACAGTCTAGTGGAGCCTCCCATGTTGCATTCAAGTGAGACAGTCACCCTCAAAGTGGTCATTCACAAGCGTTTAATCAATCTTTTCCTCTCAATCTTCAGATTTTCTAAAAAGAAGAGAAAATCCATCCACCATCTGCTGGAGACAAAGATATACTGAAGAGACTTCTGGTGGCTGAGGTGAATAAAGGCATAAGAGTGATGTCATTGAAACCTGGACTTTTAATTGGTTGTTTGTCTCCACCAATCTGTTGGTAGGGGAACACAACCCACTTGTCTGTATTTGTCTAGCAGGAACATATGAGAAAGCCTTTTAAATAAATAAATAGTTTCTATGAATGAAGTCTTCGCAGGCTGAATAAGTTGATTTTCAAAACTAATGAGAAAGCAGAGAGATTGAAGTAAGTGTAGTGACTTTTCCCTCAGAGAGATAGTGAGGTCTAATAATGAAACTGCTAGCAGTCAGTCATCAAAGTATGGAAATACAAGAACCACCTGCTTTTGTTGATGTGCTGCCACAACTACAAGGCACTTGGTCAGCATCCTGGGTGCTAAGGACAGTCTGAATGGGAAGATTTTGTACAATGGTTGGTTTGGGGAATAAAAACTTGGATGAAATGATATGTTCAAACACAGTCAATTCCCTCTGGTCAGACAGGGCAGTGCTTCTATACCTGTCCCGGAGGCACACCCAGCCAGTCAGGTTTTCAGGATTATCACAACAATATGCATGAGATGCACATATTGAAGCCCTTTGGTATGCCAATCTATCTCATACATGTTCACTGTGGTATCCTAAAAACCCAACTGGCTAGGTGTGCCTCCAGGAGAGGGATGAAAAGCACTGAGATAGGAAACAATGGTGGAAAGTGTGTTCATTTTGAACATCTCTTTGCCGAGAAAACAGCTGAAATCCCGAAGGACAAAGATGAGGCAGAGACCTCCAGTCCTATTGGTAATACAGAACTACTTTGATTCTTTTCTTCTAATGGAGCAGGTTCTATCACATGGGCTTGAAACAGTAGAAGGCCGCCTTTCTGATGAAGCTCAGTGTGGACCTGTAATAGGTCAGACAAGCCCAAGGTGTGTTGGGTGGAATGTCTAAAAGCCTGAAGTAATAATCAGATTTGACAATGCTAAGTACCCAGAAATACATTTCTATCTTCTGCCATTCTTGAAGCAAGAGTCAGCAGAGCTTGCAGAATCAACAATCCAACTCCTCCAGCCCTCGAACTGAAGAACCAGTATGCAGCCCTGGAAGTGGAAGAGGTGAAAGCACCCATGGAAAGGGAAGAACCAGAGCTCAAGCACCCCGAAGTTGCAAAATCAGTGACCACAAGGATGTGAAGGGTAGTGTTGGTTGGTGACTCTCTTCTGGAGGGGTACTGAGGCATCCATCTGCCGAACAGACTTCATGTCCAGAAAGGTGTGCTCTCTGCCAGGTGCCAAGATCCAAGATGTTATGAAGAGTTTGCTGAAACTCATCAAGCCTACAGACTATTATCTGATGCTGTTCATCCATGTTGGCACAAACGATACTGCTAGCTATCCTTCCAAGTGTATCAAAAGTGACTACTTTGCTCTCTGATGGAGGATGAAGCATATAGGTACGCAGGTGGTATTCTCTTCTATCCTGCCTGTTGAGGGTAAAGGCCAAGGCAGAGAGGCTCACATCCTGGAGATGAATACCTGCTTGGTCCTGGAGAATCTCTTCTATCCTGCCTGTTGAGGGTAAAGGCCAAGGCAGAGAGGCTCACATCCTGGAGATGAATACATAGTGTTATCGAGAACGTTTTGGTTTCCTGGACCATGGAATGATTTTCCAAGGGCTGCAGAGCAGAGATGGCATAGACCTATCCAAGAAGGGTTAAAGTGTCTTCCGCAGCAGACTGGCAAACCTACTGAAGAGGGCTTTAAACTAGATTCACTGGGGATGGGTGAAGAAAGGCCCCAGGTAAGTGAAAGTCTTTTGGTAAGTAAAATATTAAATACCTCTGCGGAAATGTGTTAAAGGGGCAACATCTGGAAAGTGGTGTGCATAAATGCTCACAGCATGGAAAATAACATCCCAGATGTTGAGGCTTTAATGGAAGAGGCTGACTTGGATTTAGTGGTGATTACAAAGACATATACCAGTGGTGATTATGAAAATGTAATTATACCAGGCTATACTTTATTCAGGAAGGATAGGGGAGGAGTACTATATGTAAAAAAAATATTCAAGTTATAGAATTACAGAGCTTAAAAGGGAGTGAGGAGGTACTGTGGATTAAACTAGAAAGAGGGAAAGGGAAATCCATATGCATTAGTGCGATATACAGATCTCCTTCACAGGAAGAAGTGGATAGAAGACATACATAGTACTGCCATAAAAGGAGAAGTGCTACTGATAGGTGATTTCAGTATGCCAGATGTTGATTAGTACATCCCTGCTGCGGTGCCATCTAGAAGTAAGGAGATCCTAGATTCTCTACAGGGAGAACTATTTTGGCACCTGGCAACAGAACCCACACGTGAAGGGGCCAGACTGGACTTGGTGCTTACCAATGGGGAAAGTGTTTCTGATGTGACAGTGGGAGATCATCTTGCATCCAGTGATCACCAAATGAAGTGGTTCAGTATTAGGACAAGGGCTGATAAAATACATTCAAAAGTGAGGGTCTCAGACTTTAGGAAAATCAACTTTGCCAAGATGGGACAATACCTCAAGGAGTCATTAGCGGGATGGAAACAGCTGGAAGATGTAGAAAAGCAATGGGGATATTTTAAGGACTATAAACCTTTTTGTTGGAAAAGTAAATAAATGTAAAAGGAAAAAGGAGGCCACTACGGTTCTCAAACGAAGTAGTTGAAAAGGTGAAAAAAAAGTGGGTGGCCTTCATAAAATATAAGAGATCACAGAGAGGAAGACAAGCATCAATATTTTGTAAAACTTAGAGAAGTTATGAAAACAGTCAGGAAAGCAAAGATTAAAAAATAGGAAGAAATAGCCAATGTAATAAAATGGGGGGACAATACATTTTTCAGATATGTTTGTGAGAGGAGGAAGTGGAAAAGTGGTATTGTCAGACTCAAGGGTGAAGGGGAGGCATATGTAGAAGCTGAGGCGGATAAAGCGTAATTGCTTAACAAATATTTTTGTTCTGTGTTCACAGATGAAGGGCCATGAGCAGGACCTCAGAAAAACACCCACAAATAGGAACAAAAGTGAAGGAGATCTTAAACGATTTTCAAAAGACTGCATTCATAAGGAACTAGCTAAACGAAAAGTAGACTAAGCAATGGGACTGGATGGGATATATCAGAGAATATTGAAGGTGCTAGGGGATGTTCTAGCACAGTGGTTCTCATCCCAGTACTCTGGGACCCCCAGGCCAGTCAGGTTTTCAAGATATCTACAATGAATATGCATGAGATAGTCTGATACAATGGAAGAAGTGCATGCAGATCTATCTCATGCACATTCATTGTGGGAATCCTGAAAACCTGACTGGCCTGGAGGTCCCATAGGGCTAGGTTGAGAACCACTGTTCTAGCGGTTCCACTGACTGACCTTTTCAATGTTTCTTTAGAATCAGGAATGGTCCCAGAGGACTGGAGACAGGCACATGTGGTACCTTTACACAAAAGTGGAAGTAAGGATGTGGTTGAAAACTACAGGCTGGTTAGTCTGACCTCTATGGTGAGTAAATTAATGGGAACGCTGCAAATACAGAGGACATTGAGGTTTCTGGAGACAATGGATTGCAGGATCAGAGGAAGCATGTGTTTAGCAGATGCAGATCATGTCAGACAAATCTGATTGATTTCTTTGACTGGATGACCAGAGAGTTTGACCTAAGGAGAGCCCTAGATGTAGTGTACTTAGATTACAGTAAAGCCTTTGATGCCATTCCGCAAAGGCAACTTATAAATAAATTGAGCACCCTAGCAATGTCTCACTGGATTAGAAACTGGTTGAGTGAGAAGCGACAAAGGGTACAGATAAATGGAGCTCACTCTGAGGAGAAGGATGTTACAAGTGCTGTGCTGCAGGGATCTGTCCTTGGTCCGATTCTTTTTAACATCCTTGTTAGTGATATTGCGAAAAGGCTGTCAGATAAGGTTTGCCTCTTTGCAGATGATACCAAAATCTGCAATAGAGTAGACCCCCAGGAAGGAGAAGATAACGTGAGGAAGGATCTAACTCAGCTTGAAGATGGTTAAGAACATGGCAGCTGAGATTTAATGCTAAAAAATGCAGGGTCATGCATGCACTTGGGCGGTCCACGAAAGAAGAGCAGGACCTGGGCATGGTTGTTTCTGATCATCTTAAAATGGCTGAACAGATAGAAAAGGCGATGGGGAAGCCAGATGGATGGTTGGGTGCATAGGGAGAGGAATGACCAGCAGAAAAAAGGAGGCGATAGTGAAATTATTAATCCCCTTGGTTTTTGTCTTGTTTTGTCGCATTACATACAACCTGGAATGAAAATGGAGGCTCATTTGGATATTAGGTAATGGACCTAACAATATAGTCCAAATTGGTGAAGTGAAATGACAATAAAATACCTTGTATATATAAAAAAACAAGTAAAAACTGAAAAGTTGTGAGTGCATATGTATTCATCCCTTTTGCTATGAAACCCCTAAATAATATCTGGTCCAACCAATTAACCTCATAATCACAAAATTAGCTGATTAGGGTCCACCTATGTGCAATCACAAGATGCCTGTGTAAATATACCTGTTCTGAAAGGCCTCTGACACTGCAACACCACTAAGCAAGCAACATGAAGACCAAGGAGCACTCCAAACAGAGACAAAGTTGTGGAGAAGTATAGACCAGGGTTGGGTTATAAGAAAATATCCCAAATTCTGAATATCCCACAGAGCACCATTAAATCCAATGTAACAAAATAGAAAGAATATGGCACCATTATAAATCTGACAAGAGAAGATTGCCCACCAAAACTCACAGACCGGGCAAGGAGGGCATTAATCAGAGATGCTACAAAAACACCAAGGATAACATTGGAGCAGCTGCAAAGATGCACAGCAGAGATAGGAGTATCTGTCCATAGGACCACTTTAAGCTATATACTCCACAGAGTGGGGCTTTATGGAAGTGGCCAGAAAAAAGCCATTGCTTAAAGAAAGAAATAAGAAAACACATTTGGAGTTTGCACAACAGCATGTGGCAGTCCCCCCAAACACATGGAATGTGGTTCTCTGGTCAGAGGAAACAAAAATTGAATTTTTTGGCCATCATGGGAAACACCATGTGTGGCGCAAACCCAACATTTCCCATCTCCGCGAGAAAGCACAGTTACTTACCTGTAACAGGTGATCTCTGGGAACAGCAGGAATAAGTCTTCACATATGGGGTACCGACGGAGCCTGCGGGGGAACGCTCCCCAGCGTCCAAAAGGAAAGCTTTTGGGAGCATCCCACAGCGCCTGCGCGCTGCCTTCCCGCCTTTCCCAACCGCCTCTCTCCAGTTCGAGTTTTAAGCTGAGACAAAATAGAGAGAGAGAGAGGAAAGGAAAGATAGAGAGATACAACTCCTAGGGGAGGTGGGTGGGTTGTGAAGACTTATTCCTGCTGTTCCCAGAGATCACCTGTTACAGGTAAGTAACTGTGCTATCTCCAGGAACAAGCAGGAATGAGTCTTCACATATGGGGACTCCCCAGCTAGAGATGCCAGGGAGATCCCCAAGGTTGTGAGTCCCTGAGAAGGGCTCTACCTCCCTCCATGGATCTCGGGCATCCAACCAGGAATGGGGGGTAGGAGTTGTTTAAGCATGGAACAGGTGTTTAAGAACAGCCTGACCAAACAAGGCAACCCGGCGGGAGTCCTTGTCCAAGCAGTAATGGGCTGTAAAGGTATGAACCGAGGCCCAGGTGGCCGCTCGACAGATTTGGTCGATGGACACAGAGTTTAGATGAGCCATAGAGGCTGCCATGGCCCTCACATTGTGAGTTGTGACATGGCCCTCTAGAGAAAGGTTCTTACTCTGGTAGGCGAAAGAAATACAATGAGCAATCCAATTGGACAGAGTTCTCTTAGAGACTGGAAGTCCTAAATGAGAGGGATCAAAAGCAACAAAGAGTTGAGAGGACTTTCTATGTTGCTGTGTCCTTTGTAAGTAAAAAGCGAGCGCTCTTTTACAATCCAGGGTATGGAGATTCCTCTCTGCACTTGATGCATGAGGTCCTGGAAACAAAGACAGGTAAATATACCTCCTGATTTAGATGAAAAGGTGAAACCACTATAGGCATAAAGCGTGGATTGGTCCTGAGGACTACCTTGTCATGATGGAACCTTGTATAAGGAGGATTAGCCACCAAGGCTTGCAGCTCACTGATGCGGCGAGCTGAAGTGACGGCAATGAGAAAAATAACCTTCCAGGAAAGAAATTTCGAGGTAGTGGCTAAGGGTTCAAAGGGTGGCTTCATAAGCTGGCCAAGAACCAGATTCAAGTCCCATGCCACTGGAGGTGGTCTAATGGGAGGTTTAGTCAAAAGAAGGCCTCTCATGAATCTTGCTATAAGAGGATGAGAGGAAATAGGCTGTCCATTGAGAGGCTTAAGGGATGCTGCAATGGCACTCAAATGGACTCTTACTGAATTCGTTTTAAGGCCTGCATGGGATAAATGCAGCAAATACTCTAGTAAAGAATTCAGAGGTATTGCAAGAGGGTTAAGACCCTTCTCTGCACACCAAATGGTAAACCTCTTCCATTTAAAAGCATAGGAACATCTGGTGGAAGGCTTTCTGGAAGCATGAAGGATATCCTTCACTTGCTGAGAAAGATTCCAATCTTGAAGGTCTAGGCCTTCAGCAACCAGGCCCTGAGATGAAGAGACTGAGGATTTGGGTGCCACAACGTTCCCTCCTCCTGGGATAGGAGGTCTGGAGCAGATCCCAAGTCCAGGGAGGGAGCTTGAGAGAGATGCAGAAGTAGAGGGTACCACACTTGGCATGGCCAACGTGGTGCTATGAGGATCATAGACCCCCTGTCTCTCTGAAGCTTGAACAGTGTCTTGGGAATTAGGGGAATGGGTGGAAAGGCATAGAGGAAGTCTTGCCCCCAATGAAGGAGGAAGGCATCCCTGGCCTGAACTCCCTGACACGGAATCCTGGAACAGAACCGGGGAAGTTTGGCATTCCACGGACTTGCAAAGAGGTCTATGTCTGGGGTTTCCCAAATTTGAAAGATCCTGGTTATCTGGTCCCCATGGAGGAACCATTCGTGTGGAAGCAGAACTCGACTGAGTCTGTCTGCCCAAGAGTTTTGAACCCCTGGAAGATACACTGCCATGAGATGAATTTGATGCTCTCTGGCGATGGCCCACAATCTCAGAGCTTCGTTGCAAAGCGACAGAGAGCCAGTCCCCCCCTGCTTGTTCACGTAGAACATGGCTACTTGTCAACAATAATAACATAACAAACCTAGCCCACAAAATGGAGTGTGATACAAAATAACAATTAGCAAACCACTGCAGAGAAAGGAGCCACAATTATAAAACAATCCCCTATCTACTAAGCAGGAGCCCTGAAATAAAATAAGGCAATATCAGAAGACAAAACCCTCAGCTCAATCCTTGTAGAAAAACTTCCAACTGGGAAGAATCAAAAAAGATATAGGACTTACCCTTATTTACAATCACACATTTGCAGGGAAATTTTAAACGAAAAGGAGGCCCCAAGTGCCACGACACGAGGACGGAGCGCTAAAAAGGCTTTCCTCTTCATTTGGGTACTACGACATACATCAGGAAAAACCTGTATCGCTTGTCCAAAGAACTTTTCATGCCTATACTTAAAATAAGAACGAAAAATCAAATCCTTATCTTTTTCCAACGAAAAAGATACTAACAAAGTAGCACGAGTGGGTATCTCCTCTGTCGAAGTCTCCAAGAAAGCAGAGAGATCTAAACGCCGAACAGATAATTGATCTATTTCCCCCGCCACAGCACTGCCAGTCTCCGGATCTACAACCATATTCTCTCTAGTACCAGTAGGTAAATAGTATAATTTAGATATAGCTATAGAATCAGGATCTGAAATTTTCAAAACATCTTTCAAATATTTAGAAAGTAATATGTGCGGGGATAGGTAGTGAGTGCGGGGGAAATTTAGCATATGAAGATTCTTCATTCGCAGAGCATTTTCAAAAGGTTCACCATGATGATGTAGCAACAAAGAGTCCTGCACAGAAGACGTTAAAACCCCCTGCATGGTGGAGATTCGAGTCTCCATCTTAGATTTATAAGACTCAAGAGTTACCAATCTGTCGTGATGTTCAGCCAATGTCTCCACAGTCTCTTTAGTAAATTGGGAGATTTTCGCCAATGAGGATTTCAATGATATCTCAGTTCGGGAAACAATCTGCCATATATCCTGAAGAGACACATCCTTCGGAGGGTTTACATTATCAGGAATTGAGGAAAATTCAAAAGGAAGAGGTAGAGACTTATTTGAAGAAGTTAATCTCAAGAAAGAATCAGGGAGTTTCATCAAACCGGGAGATGCTACCTCCCCTAAACTAGAGGTAGGGCCCTTGCCCGACAACTGAGGCTCCATACTGGGTGGGGATATAACCCTACGCGGATCAGGAGACAAACTAAGCAAACCAGGACTAACTGAACTAGAGGAATCCATCGATGAATTAACAACAGGGGGAGGAGCCATGGACTTGAAATGACTGTCCAAAGGCCCAACCACTTTTATCGACTTACCAGTCGATGTAGCAGGTAGAAGAGATTTCTTTTTACGTTTCCCCATTAGCAGCGATATAACAGCCTGGTATTAGATGCTCCTCTAGGCTCCGAAGGTGCTCCAAAGGGGTGGGTCTGCCCCTTTGGACACGCCCCTTCGGAGCACAATCTTCCTTTAATGAAATGTTGATTTCCTGTATTTCCTATGTTTTCCCTTAATAAAAGGATTTAAATGGGGAAAAAAAAAAAAAACGAACATGGCTACTTGGTTGTCCGTGTGGATGAGGACTGTCTTGTAGCTGAGCAGGGTGTGGAAGACTCAGAGCTAGAAAAATTGCTCTGAGCTCTAAGAGGTTGATATGTAGAGATGTCTCCTGTGGAGACCAGATGCCCTGGGTGGAGAGATCTTGTAGATGAGCCCCCCAACCCTTGGGGGAGGCATCTGTTGTGAGGGTTGCTTGGGGTAACACCTTTTGAAAGGGGGACCCCCCAGCAACAGATTTTGGGTGGACTTCCACCACTGCAGAGAGCAAAAAAGGCGACTGGAAGTTGCTATTTTGTCTGACAGGCACCCTGATGCCTGGGTCCATTGGGTGGACAAAGTCCATTGAGCTGCCCTCATGTGAAGGCGAGCATAAGGGACCACATGCACAGTGGATGCCATGTGGCCTAACAGTTGTAACATCTCTCGAGTAGTTAAGTGGGACTTTAACTGAATCTGGGAGGCTAACTGCACCAAGCGTAGGCAACGGGCCTGGGGAAGATAGGCCCTTGCAGTGGTGGTATCCAGTAAGGCCCCTATGAACTCCAGAGATTGAGTAGGGGTGAGATGGGATTTTGGGATGTTTATTACAAGTCCCAGATATTGAAGGATACGGCTTGTGCAGGCCAGGGAAGCCTGGGCCTCTGACTGGGATGGAGCTCGGATGAGCCAGTCGTCCAGATATGAGAATACAAATATTCCTAGAGTGCGTAGAAATGCAGCTACTACTGCCATGCATTTTGTGAACACCCTTGGGGCAGAGGCCAGACCGAAGGGAAGCACTCTGTATTGATAGTGCTTTCCTTGGAAAAGGAACCGAAGGAACCTTCTGTGTGTTGGATGGATGAGGACATGGGTGTACGCATCCTTGAGATCTAGAGAACAAAGCCAGTCCTGACTCTGGAGGTATGGAAGGAGAGTACCGAGAGAAGTCATCTTGAATTTCTCCTTGCATAGAAACTTGTTCAATTCTCTGAGATCTAAAATGGGTCTGTAGCCCCCTGTTTTCTTTGGGATGAGAAAGTAGGGGGAGTAGAACCCTGAGCCCTGTTGAAGAAGGGGTACTTCTTCTATTGCCCCTTGGGCAAGAAGGGTAGCAATCTCCTGACCCAGAAGGTCGAGGAGAGATGTTGGAGAATTGAACTGTCTCACCATGGTGTGAGGGGGAAGGTTTAAGAAATGAAGCTTGTACCCTTCCCCTTATGATGGAGAGGGTCCATTGCTCTGCTGTGATTTGTTCCCATCTGGGAGCAAAGTGAGCTAACCTTCCTGGAATGGTGAGAGGCTCTGGATGTTCTAGAGCAAGAAAGGCTAAATTCTCTAGTTGTAAGTCAAAGGCCCTGAGGAGGCTGAGGCTGTTGGGCCATAGCAGTCCTAGCAGCCTTAGGCTTGGCCTGTTTCGGTTGTTGCCGTCTCTTTGTAGCAAAACGACCTGCAGAAGATGCCTGCTGACCATAAGCAGAATAATATTTCCCTTTTTTGGGGAAAAATCCCTTTTTGAACAACCTTTTCTTAAAAGGAGCAGAAGTAGACTTTGAAAGTCTATCTAAAGTAGAATTTTCAGCATCCATCTGGGTGGCCTTTGCTTGCCAATCTTTGCCAAAAAGGTTTTCACCTGTACAAGGAAGGTTTCCTAGTTCATCCTGAACCCAGGGTTCCAAATCAGAAGCTTCTAACCAAGCAACTCTGCGTGCACCTATGGCAATAGCCGAGGCTCTGCTGGCACCTTCAAAAGAGTCAAAGGCTGCACGGTTGGAAAACTTGGAAATATCCTGGGCATGTTTAAGCCAGGTGAGAAACTCTTCCCTTTTATCTTCTGAAATAAAAGGAGACAAAGTTTGCAGATGATCTGTAACTTCTTTTAGAAACATCCCCATATAGAGACTATAGGAGTTGATTCTGGCAACAAGCATATTGGCCTGGAAAATTCTCCTGCCAAAGGCATCTAAGGTTCTGCATTCTCTTCCTGGAGGAGTAGAAGAGTGCCTTTTTGTACTCTTGATCTTTTTCATAGCAGACTCCACCACAATGGAGTGGTGAGAAAGCTGAGTCTTATGAAAGCCAGGACAAGGAGGAACACGATACATGGTGTCCAACCTACGAGAATGAGGGGAGGTGGTGAGAGGAGTCTCCCATATGCCCAACATGTGATCATAAAGAATCTCATGTATTGGTAAAGTCGCTGCCTCTTTAGGAGCCTTAGGATATTGTAAAATATCTAATTTTTTGGCTCTAGGCTCTGTCTCAGGGGCCACTGAGATGGAAAGGCCCCTGGCCACTTCCCTAATGAAGTCTTGAAAAGACAAGTCTTCTGGAGGAGACATTCTCCTTTTTGGAGAAGAGGGCTCCTGAGGAAGGATCACCGATGCTTCGATAGAGGCCTCTGATTCATCAGAGTCTTCAGAGGAATCGAAGTATCGCCTGTCTGGATGCTCCTGCAGAGCCCGATATGCGTACCGGGTGGTATCGACATCGGGAGTGATCGGTACCGATGGGCATCACAGAACAGTGTACCGCTGCAGTCGACACCGAAGCCGATATCGATGCAATCGGTGACGGAATCGGTACCGACAACGGAGTTTGTTGCGGTACCAAAGGCGTCGCAGCTTGTATGAATGCCATGATGCACGCTGCATGGTCAGAATATTCTGATCCATCGACGCCAACAATGTCTGGATGTCGGTACCAGTGGGAACCACCGGTACCCCAGAACATGGCAACAGGTGATCGGTCGAGGCCGAGCCATCGATGTCAACCTGTGACCCCATAGATAAAGCTTTGGAAGCCGGAACCTCCCGCCGGGGTAATTTTGCCGGTGCGGATTCCTCGAGAGCAAGCCCGGAGGCATCTCGATACTTAGAGGGAGATCTACTCTTCGAGGACCGGCTGGACTTAAGTTTGGTTACCTGAGATCCATGGGAGGAAGAAGCAGCCCTGGAAGACGTCGATGCCACCGAAGCTGCATCAGAGGGAAACAGGGTACTGAGCTTGGCTGCTCGATTCTGTAGACCTCTTTTAGACATCATGGAACAGGACTCACAATCCGTAATGGAATGGTCAGGACCTAAACATTTTAGACACCAGTCATGGGTGTCGGTGACAGAAATAGTGCCGCTGCACTTCGTGCACTTTTTAAACCCGGAGGCGGGCTTTTCCATGAGGAAACATTTTCGTAGGCCTAAGGCCACAGAAAGAAAAAATGCACTGAAGTGAGAAAAACAGTAGTTATTTATTTATTTTTTTTAGAATAAAGAAAGAAAAGACCGGCGGTACCAGTCCGGCATCAAGAAGGCAGACACGCGACCAATGAAATAAAAGAAAATAAGAAATTCTTCAGCGGTGACAAGGATACGATCTGCTGGCTCTGCGGAAAAGAAGAACTGGAGCGAGGCGGTTGGGAAAGGCGGGAAGGCAGCGCGCAGGCGCTGTGGGATGCTCCCAAAAGCTTTCCTTTTGGACGCTGGGGAGCGTTCCCGCGCAGCCTCTGTCGGTACCGACGATACCCCATATGTGAAGACTCATTCCTGCTTGTTCCTGGAGATCACCATTCCCACAGTGAAACATGGTGGTGGCAGCATCATGTTGTGGGGATGTTTTTCATTGGCAGGGACAGGAAAACTGGTCAGGATTGAAGGAAAGATGGATGGCACTAAATACAGGGCAATTCTTGAGGAAAACCTGTTTCAGTCTGCCAGAGATTTGGGACTGCGACAAAGGTTCACCTTCCAGCAAAACAATGACCCTTAACATACTGCTAAAGCTTGTTTAAAGGGAAACATTTAAATGTTTTGGAATGGCCTAGTCAAAGCCAAGACCTCAATCCAATTGAGAATGTCTGGCATTACTTTAAGATTGCTGTACACCAATGCAACCCATCTAACTTGAAGGAGTTGGAGCAGTTTTGCCTTAAGGAATGGGTGAAAATCCCAGTGGCTAGATGTGCAAAGCTAATAGAGACATACCCCAAGAGACTTGCAGCTGCAATTGCAGCAAAAGGTGGCTCTACAGAGTATTGACTTTGGGGGGTGGATATATATGCACACTCCTGCTTTCAGTTTTTATTTTTGTCTCAATCATTGTTTGTGTCACAATAAAGGATATTTTGTATCTTCAAAGTCGTAGGCATGTTATGTATATCACATGGTGCTAACCCCCCAAAACTCCATTTTAATTCCAGGTTGTATTGAGACAAAAGATGACAAACACAGAGGGGAAGAATACTTTTGCAATGCACTGTAAGTCTTTGGTTTGACATCATTTGGAGTATTGTTTGCAAATTTAGAGACCGCACCTTCAAAAGGATGTAAACAGGATGGAGTCGGAGCAGAGGTTGGCTACCGAAATGGTTAGTGGTCTTCATTTTAAAGCATATAGGGACAGACTTAAAGATCCTAATATGTATACTTTAGAGGAAAGGTAGTTTAGAGGAGATATGATAGAGGCGTTTAAATACCTCTGTGGCATAAATGCATAAGAGAAGAACCTCTTTCAATTGAAAGCAAGGGGGACATAGGGTGACTGTGAAAGGGGATAGACTCAGGAGTAATATGCTGAAATATTTCTTTACAGAAAGAGTGGTAGATGCATGGCAAAGTTTCTCAGTGGAGACAGCAGAGACTAAGACAGTATCCAAATTCAAAAAAGTATGGGTCAAACACACAAGATCTCTAAAGGAAAGAAAAGGGGACTATAGTGGTTGATATGGAAGGGCAGACAAGACAGCAGAAAAAGACCATGTTTCTAAAGGTTCTTGGTGAGAATAATGCCACTATCTTTTTATCCACTCTCAAGAAAAAGCGCATAACACATGTTTTCTTATCCCATCTGCTCTTAATTGGTTTCCCGAGTAGCTGCAGCAGTGCAGCCTACTTGGCAGCCTCGAGTGCCCGTGAGTGCCAGATATTTCTTTATACCATTGTTCAGCTACTTAACTCTAGCATATAAGGATCAACATGCGTAATCAAGGGTAAAGATGTGGCTGGCTCAACTTACATCCCTATAAACAGATGGCAATTGTAATACTAAGCTTTGCCAATCACCCCATTCTCTGTACCCAATCCCCCATTCCAGGACCTCCATAATATAGTGTACACCCTTTTTAACTCTGCAAATTTGCCATCTGGCTTTATTTTCATACATGTAATGGAAATAAGGCACAGAGAAATTTGCTGAAATTCACTTTTCACATCAACAGTTTAGCTATTATTTTTAATGAAAATATACATTTTTACTTTGCATTAGCTTCAAATTATTTACCTTACCATATTTTATACTTGTTCATATTTCCACAGCTTTATCTATATGGTTTCTATTTCAACTGATATAAGAAGCTTCTTGAATATCATCTTTCACATTTAGAAACTGCTGTTAAGTGTATAATAATTTTACAACTATCAGATTTGATTCTAACTTGAAGTTAACATTAAATGTACTGGCACATAAGGTGGTAGGCTCAATCATGAAAATAAGTGAAAGTGTGTTATTTTGTATATTCATTTTTTCCAAGAGCAATTTATGTGCAATGTAGCATTTAATCTGAATTTTGAGAACCTATTTTTACTCAGTATGTATCTCATAGATTACATAAAACATATCTTAGATTAGATGAAAATATAATCTAAATTAATTCCAGTCACTCCCATTCAGAATTATTGTACTGAGTCCTGCAAACACTCAGCAAACAATGCCATTAAAGGCTCAACAAAAAGTTATATGTAACAATGGATCCAAAGGAGGGTGTTGAGCTCCACATACATACCAAATACTAAGAGAGGAAAAAAATACATACGTATATTTCCCTTTTGTTATTAAGCACAGAATTTAACATGAGAAAGTGACAGGTATTGTGTGAGCAGTTACTCTGTTTTACCACAGCTTAATCATACAGAAGTCAAGTCAATCTCTTGAGGTCAAAAAGGAGTCCGACGTGAACAGCAATTTAAAAGTCAGCAAAAAAAAACCTTTGCTATACAGAGCAGGGACTGCAAGAGAGACTAATTACAAATTAGACAATAAGAATATAAGGAGAAATTTTCCATACTACTAATATCCTTTCCTTGGATCCTGCTAGACCAAATTTGGATGAGCGTGTTATGCTCCCTATCCTGCAGATGTAGCCAGATAAGAGCAACTTTCAGGGATTCATGCTGTTGAGACTCAAGAAGCCAGCATGCTGTCAATGCCTGTTTTGTGGGGTGCCAACAAAGCCACCTTATAAGACATCTCTGTGACCATCACAACACTGCGAGTGCTGCCTCATTTGTTGACACACACCATTACCGTGGCATTGTTACTGTCCTCTCCCCTGCATTGGTAAGCTCTAATGAGCAGGGACTGTCTTTTACATGTGTCTGTGCAATGCTGTGTACATTTTATAGCATTATACAAATGTTCTGTAGTAGTAGTAGTAGTAGTAGCAGCAGCAGCAGCATTGTAATGCCCCCCTCTACTGTCCCTTTTCTCTCAATTTCTTTCTGTTTCTGCACTATTCTGTCTCCCCTTTTTTTGGTTATAAACCTCTGTGATAGCCATTGGCTTACTGGTGGTATATCAAGCTCTCAAAATAAATACAATTGTCTGAGAACACTAACGGATTTGTCCTCAGGGGGGGACTAAACCATCTTCAAAGGAAGGCAGATTGCCCTGACCTCTAGTCTGTAGATCTGCCAGAAGATTTTCTGCAGAGAATCAATGCTCCTGAACAAACTGATCCAGATAATGAACTCCCCAACCCTGCAGGCTGGCATCTATGGTGACCACCAACCAATCTGGTGTCTCCAGAGGCACCCCATCCATCAGAGAGAGAGAGAGAGTATTGTGGCAAGGTCAGCTATCCTGAGAGTGGGGGAGGTGAGAAGCATAACAAATTCACCCTAGTTAAGGGTCCCCCTTCTAGGAGTGCAGGGAGAGAAAGCCACAGCCAGGTTTCAAAGACAGAAAACCCCCAGCTGGAACAGGTTTCAGCCAATGACTGATAAAGTAAGAAAGAGGGATTGCAAGCACGAGGACCAAAGCCCTTACTTCAACAAGTGCACTTATTCTAATATAAGGAGGTAGGGGGATTACCAACACCTGGGAAAAAAAGAGGTGGGGTTAGAGCCCTGGAGGTATAAACCTGGGTTAGATTATGCAGAGAGGGGGAGACGAGAAGGAGAGCAGCTGGGACAGAAGCAGAGAGAAGGAGTGGATTCTTGGAGAACAGTTGAGCCACCCAGAGCTGAGAGAGCTGAATTCCCTGCAACAGGTTGGCAACAGAGGTGGGGACCAGGAAGTGGAGAAGCTTTCAGACCATCAGAGAGGTTGTCAGCTGAGCAGTCTGACCAGGTCGGTGAGTCAGAACCCATGCAGTTGGGAGAACCAATGTCAGAGTTGTGGGAAGAAGATTGCTTTATGGATTGCTCTCTATGCCAAGGTCTAGACAGGAGGTCTTGAGGAAAAGCTAGCCCTGAAAGAAGTAATTATCCTTGGAAGTTAATCATATGGCAGAAGCAGTGTGGAGGTAAATTCCTGTCTGTTTTAAAAGGGAAATTTACTGCAACGTAAGCCTGATCAGGAAGCTCCGATTCATGCTTGTTTGTCACCTGCGTCTGAACTGTGCAACAGCAAGAAAAGCCAAGTTAGCTGCTATAAGAGTTTTTGCTTGCTCCTCTCCTATATGAAAAGCCTGCTAAGAGTTGTGATAACAGCTTGGAATGTTTGTTTTGTTCTAAGTTTGGTTTCACGTAGAAATGCAGCCTAGAGAGGTTTTTGAGGCTGGCAGAAACCAAACTGCTGTAGAAGAATTAAGCTTGAATTTTTCTTTATGCTCTGATTAACAAGGACTTAAAAGGAAAGTGGCAGCCTAGTTTTTGAGGCAATTGCTTCTGCAAGTAAGAGGACTTTAAAAAGCCATTTCTGAGTTCTTTTGTTTGCCAGTATTTGCTGGTTTGTTTGCCAGTATTTGCTGAACCTTAAGCAAATCCTACAGTTATAATCCTGTAAATGATACCTTGAACCTGCTGTGTTTTGTGTTATGGAAATAAACTTTGTTACAAGCCTTACCCTCGGTTACCTCAACTACAAACCTTCTACTTAAAGCACCAACATATTTACCAACCAGAAGCCAAACACGAAGAAATAGGCTGCTAAGAGCTGATAGAAGAAGGAACCCTCAACCACCACGCCCCTCGACCACTAGAGGCAAGTGGCTTCAGGCGTTGTACTTGTGACAGTATGTAGCCACCTGATTTATTCCCCAGGGGAAAAGGCAGGCTCTGTTCGAACAAATAGGAACAGAGAGACCAGTGAGTCATATGTTGTTCCTGCAAAAGGTACATGTGCACTTTGGCCCAAGATACCAATTCCAAGGACAATGACATTGGCCCCAGGAGCTAAACATAGCGACAGGTCTTGGGAGCTGCAGCTGCAGTTTGTCCAACCTTTCCAGGGTAAGAATACCCTGGCCAAGTGAAGGCTGAAGTGGGCATCCAGATATTCCAAGTCTTGAGAGGGAACTAGGCTGCTCTTAGGATAGTTGATCACCTGTCCCAGCTTCCCCAAACAATGGATCACCACAGTCACCACCATGGCCTTTGAAAATATCCTGATCAAGTCCTACACTCCAGACTCCAATCATGCTACCTCCATGGGTCCAGCAATTAGTGGATCCAGTCACCACACCCAGACAAAGAGCTGCCCGAGTACTCAAGGCCGAAGCTGTGAAGACATTCTTGAAGACAGCTTCCACCCTCCTTTCATGAATCTCCCTTCAGCACAGCACCTTTCACCAGAATGATCATGCGCTTCATCATTGCTGTGACCAGGCCATTCATCTTAGGGACGCCAAATCTCTGTTCCATCTTCCCTTAGGGTAGAAAATGCACCCGAGCTAGGAACCTAGTACCCCATAGTCTCAGTTACTGTGTCTCCCATTGAGAGAATACAAGCTTTGGTTGGGCTCCAGGAGGGGGAAAAAGCCAGAGGGATGCAACAGTCCCTCTAAGACAGAATCAATGTGTGAAACCTCTACTGGAGAGGACACCTTAATGTGAAGAGCCATCATGGTATCCTGAATAAGCGGGAAAAAGATACATCACCAACAGATCCTCTCCCTCTGTCAGGGGATGTTCTTCTTCCACTGGTGACTCACCCAATATAAACAGTCATCCTTTTTACCCAGCATCCTCCCAGAGGGGACAGGGCTGGGTTCTTGAAGGAATGGAGAAGCAAAAATGAAGGATGGGGCACTTAACCCCCTTGCACAACAGAGGGAGATATCAGAAGGCCCTAAGTCTCTCACAAAGGAGGTCAGGGTCTTGGACCCCTGCAAGGGGGGATGTCACATATATACCGGAGACTGAAAACAGCCCATGAACTGATTCAGGAGTTGCTGTCCAAAATGACTGAAAACAGGCCCTGCGACCCCAGGGTCCACCAAAGAGCAGCAAACCGCCACGTGGGCAACTAGAGACCAGTCAGGAAACGTGGCAGGAGGTTCTAAAATTGCCTTTATTGTTCCACGGGGTTTGGCACATCTGATCCGTGGAACAATAAAGGCAATTTTAGAACCTCCTGCCACGTTTCCTGACTGGTCTCCTGCGACCCCAGGGGCCTGTCAGCTTGAGCTTAAGGCTACTTCACCATACTCTCCTTCAACTAGGACAATGTGACTATCCAAGATGACTGCCATTTCTGCCAGTGGAAAAATCATGAGAAATGCTGTCGAGGCAGCAAAATTGGTATGGGATCTCAACATTGCCAAAATAATGTGCCCCCAATCTTTTCCATCATACTCAGGGCACAAAGTAGGTCACGGAGCTCATGTGGTAGGAGCCACAAGCAGCATACCTCTGTGCATCTAGAATCATGGCAGAACTCAAACGCACTCAAAGAAAAACAAACCACAGCAGAAAAAGAACTCTTGATCAGTAAGTTAAGTTATTCAATCCCAGTTGCCCGAAAAGAGGATTGTTTTTTTTTTTTTTTAACTGCATTATTCAAGCAGCAAAGACAGAGAGTCACAGAAAGAAACAAGATAAAAATAAAAAATAGGGAAAAATAAGCAGAACATACAAAAATAGTTCAGTGAGAGGGAAGGGGGGACCTGGGTCCAGACTTATCAATCCCCCTCAGAATCCCTATGGGGTCCACCTGTCCGCTCTTCAGCTCACCAATGCTGAAACCTGTGGGCAACAGCACTGGACACAAGACTCGAGGAGACGATCGGCATACCCAAGCTCCAAGCAAATGTTGGATCAATATCTCAAATACAGAGGCCATAAGACCATGATCTAGGCCAGGGAAGACAGGCCTATCTTCACTGCTGAAGTATTACTTGCTGGAGGCAAATACTGACTTTTCTCAGTGCCACACCTGTGTATATACAAGTGTGACATCACTGAAAGTTGCTCTGGTCTGCTTCCCCCTGCTGGCTGGGGAGCATAAACCACTCATCTGGACTAGTCAAGCATGATAAGCAATGAAGCATTTCAAACCTACCAGAAGCGTACCTAGGAATAATGCCCCTTAACATTTCTAATAAGCCCATCTAAACAAAGGGAGAAAGATCACAAAAGCATCAGACCTGGTTACTAAGCTGCATTAAGTATTCGCAGTTAATATTCAGTAATAGCCAAAATGAACATACAGAAAATAGACATGTGGAACATTTGAAATATCTGTGCATTAAATAAGCTATGTAATATATGTTTAGGATTTGCAATTTGTATTTAGTCTTTAAAATATCCATTCAATAGTCACCCAAAGCACAATGGCAGCAGACAAATGTTAAAACAGTTCAATTTTCTATGTTAATCTTTGTCATTAGTCCCAAGCGCCTAATTTTACAATCTGTTTCAAATTTATTTATTTTGTATATACTGTATTTATTTATGTTTTTTCTATACCGCCCCTTCCAGAGAGATCAAGGGTGATTTACAATGAACAAACAAGACACCTGTAAATAGTTTCTTACAATTTAATGTAACATATAATATAGATGATATATTAAACTGTCAGCTCGCAGGGGCCCTTTTTTCCCCGATGGCTTCCAGCGGTTTCAAGAAGTGTGAACGGTGCAAGAAACTAATGTCTCTCACCGAAACACACGACTGCTGCCTTCGGTGCCTCGGCCCAGATCATGATCCAGTGATCTGTGGCCCGTGTGGCAAAATGTCCACCAAGGCACTTCGAAGCCGTCAGCACCAGAAGGAAAGGATTTTCTCAGATTCGGCCTCCGGCCGGGCCCGAACCTCGTCTGAGGCCTCGACGTCTCGGGAGTCTGATCCCGAGCATCGCCGGGGTTCCTCGGACAGGGGGTCCCCCGACCGGGAGCGCAAGAGGAAGAAGCGGCTCGTGAGGGCGGCGTCGGAAGAGGTCCCTGGTTCCTCGAGGGCCAGGTCTAAGACCCCCGACCGCCATCCCGGGCCTTTGGAACAGGAGAAGCCATCCAAAGTACCTCGTGTGGAGCCGGAGACCATCGGGCACGTAAGTCCTGTAGTTCTCGTGGACTCTCCTCTGAGGGAGCCGACGTCAGGCCCGGCGCCGCTGGGGCTCCGAGTCGGTGGCTGCTAAGTCTCCTGAGCTTGGACTCAGGCTGACAGCCTTGGAGTGCAGATTGTCTGCCTTCATGGATCAGCAGCAGCTACTGATGGCCAGCCTCGCTGGTGCATCTGCCCCGACCACCGGGACATCGACGTCGAAGTCGACCCCGGAGACCGAGCCGATACTCGAGACCATGAAGGCTCGAAGTCGTCCTCAGTCAAGGTCCCACCCAACCTCCCGATCGGAACCGAGGGCGTCGACGTCGGTGCCTTCGGCGTCGGGGCGGGTGCCACCTCGACCTGCGTGGTCGGAGCCCCTCGACTCCTCTTCGGATGAGTCAGCGTGGGAGATGGAGGACGAGGAATCCCCCGACACCTTCCGGACTCGGTGCATCCCTTCGGACTCACCGCAGTCCGAGCCCCGGAGTAGGTCCCCCCCAGAGGACACCCGGGTTCTCGGAGTTCGTGCGGGTCATGGCCAAGGCATTGGCGATTCCCGCGGATCCCGAGGAGGAGCCTCGAGCTGAGGAGCTCGAGGCCCACCAGTATGACTCTCCTCCGAAGGCGGCCTTTACTGTGCCCGTTCCTCCGATGCTGGAGCAGCTCCTCTTCCGGACGTGGGAGGCACCGGCCTCGGCGCCGGTCTTGAGCAAGCAGGTCGATTCCATCTATCGACTCTGTAAGAGCCCTAGCTTCCAGAAGGCGCAGCTGCCGCACCATTCCATGGTGGTGGAAATCGGCCATGCATCGTCTGAAGAGCCAGAAGATGCACTCTGCGGTGCCCCCCGGCAGGGAGGCCCGGAACCTGGATGCTTTCGGCAGAAAGTGCTTCCAGGGCTCGATGCTTGCTTGCCATGTCCAGTCCTACCAGCTGTACATGGGCATGTACTTACGAGACCTGGCGAAAGAGCTTGCCAGGTTCTCTGCTGGCCTCTCTGGGGAACCTTTGCAGAGGTTCCAGACTTTGTCCTCAGGAATCAGGGACTGTTCTAAGTTCATGTCCCGAGCGGCCTACGATGACTTCAAGGCTTCGGCTCGTGTGGCGGCATCGGAGCCCGACGCCAGGCATGGCTGCAGTCATCGGACCTCGAGCCCTGGGTGCAGGACAAGTTGGTCGATGTCCCTTGCCGAGGTGAAAACCTTTTTGGCAAGCCCATGGCCGAGAAGGCGGCTGAGCTCGAAACTGAGCACCTGACTAGGACAAGGCTGTCCAGAAAGACTTCTGCCCCTTCTCACAAAAAGAAGGGCTCTGGTAAAAAGCCCTTTTACCCGAGGAAGGCGGCTGCCTACAAACCTTTCCCTCAGTACCAGGCCTCTCCAGCTCCCCAACAGGGGCAGCAGGCCAAGGGGCAGGGACATGGGCCCCGTAGGCAGAAGACCCCCAAGCCTCCAGCTCCTGCTCCTACCCAGCAGGGAGGGGTTTTTTTTGACTCCCACAGCATAGCCTCTCCGCCTCTGCTGCCCCATTCCTGCACAGGAGGTCACTTAGCCCTGTTTGCCCACAGGTGGCCACCCATTACAGGGGATGCTTGGGTATTAAGCATAGTCCACAAGAGCTATATGCTTCATTTCCAGCAGTTACCTCCTGTCTACTTCCCAGGAGAGCCTCTGAGGCCTCTCCTGAACACAAACCTCCTCCTCCAAGAACTTCAAAATCTGCTTCTGGACAAGGCGGTGGAGCCTGTACCTCCTCGCCTACAGGGGCATGGTTTCTACTCCAGGTACTTTCTGGTGCCAAAGAGAACTGGAGGCCTAAGGCCTATCCTAGACCTCAGGAACCTCAACAAGTTCTTGGAGAAAGAGAAGTTCAAGATGCTTACTCTTGGAACGCTTCTGCCCTACCTCCAGCAGGGAGATTGGCTATGCTCCTTAGATCTAAAGGATGTGTACACTCACATCCTCATTCATCCAGACCACAGAAAGTACCTCAGGTTCATGGTGGGAGGAAACCATTATCAGTACAGAGTGCTGCCTTTTGGCCTAACTTCCGCCCCACGAGTCTTTACAAAGTGCCTTGCTGTGGTGGCGGCCTACTTGAGGACTCAAGGTGTTTGTGTCTTCCCCTATCTAGACGACTGGCTCATCCGGGGTCAGACTTACCAGGAGGCCAGGCAGGCCACCTTCAGGACTGTATCACTCCTTCAAGACCTAGGCTTTGTCATAAACTTTGCAAAGTCCACTTTGCTCCCCTCCCAGAGCCTAGAGTTCATAGGAGCATGGCTGGACTCTCTGCAAGCAAGGGCTTACTTGCCAGAGGACAGAGCTCAAAGGCTCATGGAGTTGGCATCCTGGTTTCTCAGCCTTCCAAGGGTTCCTGCCAGGCTCTGTCTGCAGCTCCTAGGACACATGGCATTGACTGTACATGTGACCCCCAATGCCCGCCTCCACATGAGGCCTACACAGTGGTGCCTCAGAACTCAGTGGAAGCAAGCCACTGGGAACCTAGTAGACAAAGTCAGGGTGTCAAAGCCATTCCTGACTTCCCTTCAGTGGTGGCTACACCCCCCCCCCAACTTGTTTCAGGGGGTGCCATTTCAGGTGCCTGTCCCCACAGTGGTGTTGACAACAGATGCCTCCTTACAGGGCTGGGGTGCACACTGTCAGGAGAGCTGCACTCAAGGCCTCTGGTCCCCATGGGAAGCCACGCAACAGATCAACCTACTAGAACTGCGGGCTATTCGCTTAGCCCTCAAGGCTTTTTCTCATACTTTGGCTCACCAGTCTGTTCTAGTTCAGACGGACAATCAAGTAGCCATGTTCTATGTGAACAAACAGGGTGGCACTGGATCCAGGCCTCTATGCCTGGAAGCACAGGCCCTTTGCTCTTTTGCCCTCAGGCACCAGATGTTGCTGAGGGCTGTTTATCTTCCTGGCCAGGAGAACTTTCTGGCAGACAGATTAAGCAGAATTCTGCAGCCCCACGAGTGGCAGCTGCACCCGTTAGTGGTTCAAAGGATTTTCCTGAAATGGGGACTTCCATCCATGGATCTCTTTGCCAGTCCCCTGAATCACCAACTGCCCAGGTTTTGTTCCAGGCAACCGCATCCCCTAAGGGTAGCGGCGGATGCCTTCCTGATTTCCTGGTCCCAGGGCCTACTGTATGCGTTTCCTCCCACGCCTCTGGTGGCCCAAACCTTGTTCAAGATTCTCAGGGACAAGGCCTCGGTCCTTCTGGTTGCTCCCAGGTGGCCGAGGCAGCCTTGGTTCCCACTCCTACTTCAACTGGTAGTGGAGACACCACTGCCTCTGGGGTTCCAACCCAACCTTCTCTCTCAGGATCAGGGTTCCCTTCTGCACCCCAATCTCAAATCTCTCAATCTGATGGCCTGGAGGCTGCAAGGGTAGTCTTGGTTCCCTGGAGGAGGTTCTCCTTGTGGTGTCAGCAGCGCAAGGAAGATCCTTTCGGCTGCACTGTGCTAGTAGTACTCCAGTACCTTCTGCACTTGTCCAATCAGGGCCTTAAGTCCAATTCTGTTCGGGTCCACCTCTCTGCTCTGGCAGCTCACCACTCAATGGTGGAGGGACACTCTTTTTCGGTTCATCCCTTGGTGTCCCAGTTTCTCAGAGGTTTACTATTGCTCAAGCCTCCTCTCCGTCCACCGGCCCCTGAGTGGGAGTTGAATGTGGTCTTGCAGCAACTGACTCGCCCACCTTTTGAGCCAATGGCTACATGTCCTTTACGCTTCCTTTCCTGGAAGACTCTATTCCTAGTGGCCTTGACCTCAACCAGGCGAGTGAGTGAACTTCAAGCCCTGGTCTGTGACAGACCCTACACTCGCTTTTATAGGAACAGGGTAGTCCTTAGGACTCATCCTAAGTTCCTCCCAAAGGTTGTCTCCTCTTTCCATCTCAACCAGGAGGTGGTTCTTCCAACGTTCTTCCCTAGGCCCCATGCCAGCTGGGCTGAGACAGTCCTGCATACCCTGGACTGTAGGAGGGCCTTATCCTTCTACCTTGAGCGTACGCAGGGGCATAGGAGGGTGTAGGGATTATAAGGTTTAGGGATATGTTCCTGGTTCATAATCACTCAATGGCTTTTATTCTGCTCTAATAAAAATATGTCAACCAAACTACTATATTGTGGACAAAGAAAATCCCCAGGCCAGCATAAGGATATCATAAGCCTTAGCAGAGTGTATGCCTGGACTGAAGAGTCCATGCAGAGGCTGCTTTGTGCAGAGGGCACGTACACAGGAAACCATGCAAAAAAGTATAAGCTGAGACGTTAGTCCTGAAGACAGTAGATGGTTTTGACAGTTGGTGAGTATAAGCAAGACAGAGAGGCCTGGGGAATGTTGAAACAGGAACATAGAGGGGACAGAAAGGTCAATGACAGGAAACAGAAGGAGGGAGGAGGGGAGAGGACCCAAAGAGGAATAGATTTGGAAACTGTATGCATACGCGGAAGCAAAAAATGTATATATGTAACATGATTATTGTACTCGGGGGAGGAGGAATTCTGGAGGTGTCTGGTGTCTGATGACTGACAGAAGCTCTCCTCTCCTGCCTGTATTGTCCATCAGTAATCTAATAAGCAGAGATTCTGATTGCACCTGTACTGACTTTTGGATCTGGACTATACAGGAAATTAGTGATAATTAGTAATCGGTCTCTTGTGAGTAACAGGGCCTCACAAGGGCTACTCAGCTCTTCATATCTTTTGACCCCAATAACTTGGGGGTGCCTGTCTCCAAGCGTATCTTGTCCATCTGGGTGGCTGACTGTATCACCTGGGCTTACAGGGCAGCTGATCTTCCTTTGCAGGGTCGGGTCACGGCCCACCGTGTCAGGGCAATGGCTGCCTCAGTAGCTCATCTCCGCTCTGTACCATTGGCAAACATCTGCAGGGCTGCAACTTGGTCCTCAAGACAGACTTTTGCGGCCCATTACTACCTGGAGAGGGAGTCCCGTAGGGACGGTGCTTTCGGTCAGGCAGCACTCCGGAATCTCTTCGAGGTTTAGGCAGCTCCTACCCTCCAGCCCTCTGGTTGGGCTACTGGTAGAGGTATGTTTCAGTGAAGTCCTTTCTCTGATGCTGAGGCTAAAGGGAGCTCATTTTTCAGCTCTGGGCCCCCGGTAGCCTGAAGCTGGGGAGTCCCATAAGTGAGGACTGACTTCCTGCTTGGTCCTGGAGAAAGAGTAGTTACTCACCTGTAACAGGTGTTCTCCAGGAGCAGCAGGAATCAGTCCTCACAACCCTCCCTCCTCCCCTGGGAGTTGCACTTGTACATAGTTCATTTTTACATTTTTGTGTGCTGTTTTTTAGCTATGTCATTTGACTGAGCAAGATGGCACCTTTGGGCGGGAAGGGGACCGCGCATGCGTGCAGTATTCCCAAAGGCTTTCTTAGAAAGCTGGGGAAATGCTCCGTGCGGGGGCTCCATCGGCGTCGATGTCACCCATAAGTGAGGACCGATTCCTGTTGCTCCTGGAGAACACCTGTTACAGGTGAGTAACTACTCTTTACAGTTAAACTATTTACAAGTGAGTTTTGTATACACGGAATTATGCAATAACTACAAGTATCTATTGAAGTTTAAATTTGATGGAGTGAAAGTGGGATTCTATTGAGTAATTTACTGTTAGGTCGGATGAATTTTGTTAATGTCAGACAATTTACCAAAATATTCAATAAACACGTGTTTTAAATTTCCTTGTGGAACATCTGGAGATAGATCTCAATTTTTCGGGGACAGCATTCCAGATTATTGGGGCAAAATAAGTGAATGCCTTATTACTTGTAGAGCAGTTTGTATTGTGAAAGTCAGTAGGGACTGTTAAGGTGTTCTGGTTACATCCTCTTCTCATTCTATCATTAGAAGGTGTGTTGAGCAGAGTAGTGAGATATGATGGAGCTATGCCCCTCAACAGTTTAAACGTGATCATTAGTGTTTTATTTTTGATCCTACTTGTAACTGGCAACCAGTGTAGATTATAAAGTATTGGGGTGACATGATCTGTACTATGAGTCTTGTAGATGACCTGGGAAGCCACATTTTGGGCCATCTGAAGCTGATTGAGTGTCTTTCTAGGCAGACCACGTAGGATATTGTTGCAGAAATCAAAATGTGCAGTGATCAAGGCCTGGAGCACAGATCTAAAGTCATAACTAGCAAGTAATGGTCTTAGGTGTTGGATCAAACAGAACTCTAAACTAGTTTTATATGCTTAACCATGCTAAGTGTTTGATCAAGGGTAACCCCAAGGTATTTTACTTCATTTTTTTTTACTTCCAACTCAGTTTCTTGAAGGATTAGTTTTGTAGGGGGAGTAAACTTTTGGTTTCTGGTAATGTATAAAATCTCAGTTTTATTATCATTTATTTTTAGGTTATGTGTACTAAACCACTTCACTGTTTCACTAAGGCAAGATGCCATTTGATGTTGGGTGGGGTTCATTATGCCTATAGGTAGATATAACATTATATCATCCGCATAGATATGATATTCTACTTTGAATTTTTTTAAATATATTACAGATTGGTTGCAAGAATAAATTGAATAGGAGCGCTAAAAGGGCAGACCCTTGTAGTATGCCCTGCTCCTGTTTGTAAGCTAAGAATAGTATAAAAGTCACTGTAATGGCCCTGAAGAGACTTAAAATTATTTAGACAACCAGATTAGAGGATTTTTTTCTTCTTATGAAAAGTTAATTTTTTCCACACAAGCTAAAAACATTTAATGCATGTCAGGTGATTTTAGCAAGTACTTAAAAAATGTGTTAAATATGAAACAAAAAAAAATATACAAGAAAACAAAATTCAACATGCCATATTTCCTCAGCACACCACAAATCCTATATACCAAATCTGCTTTGTACTGCAATAGCCCCTTAACTCACACTTAGTATAAGCAATCACTGTGTGTTCATCAGAATAAATTTCTACCTCCTCAAAATCATTCAAACAGAATAAATAGTAGGCAGACACTCCATGCTGAACTACTGATTTAGATCTTTGGGATATTTAACTTTTTCCTTGTTTCAACACAAAGCTTCCAGTTTTCTTCGAGACTAATTTGACTACTAAAGCTTGGCATCACACTAAAATCTTTGTATTAAATACATCTCCACTATTTCTGTTAAACTCTCACATTTTTAGCAGCCTGTTCTGGTATCTATTCAAGCATTCACCATAATAAAATAATGTGCCAGTCAATACATAAAGCATGATTGAAAATCACACATGCTGCAACAGCAACACCAAATTAATCAAAAGTTACGAAAAATCTGAATTTAGCTACTATCCTTAAATATAAAAATGAGCTGACCTATTGGCAACTCAAATATATTTATATATGTTCAGTTTTGAAGAATTAAATTATCATTCATGCAGACTATACTGAGCACTTTGGTGGTAAAAATATGTATTTACATCACCAATGTGCATACTTTTATCTGGGGTGTATCTGAAAAGTCACCAGATTGTGAAGAATCCGAGTATAGGGAGGGTAAATGTATGTGCACTTGTAGCTCACTTATTCTCACCAAGATGATGGCCACCATGAAAAAGGTTTTCCATGTGAGGTGTTTTAATAAGGCAAGTCCTAGGAGTTCAAATGGACTGTCCATGAGTTTGGCAAATACCATATAGGAGGTCCCAAGCAGGAAAGAGAGACTTTGTGAGGGGCTAAGTGTTCGTGAGACCCTGCATTAACCTGGAAACTTACAATTGGTAGAAAGAGGTTTTCCGTTGATTTGATCATGGTAAGCAGCAATTGCCAGAAGGTGAATTTTTACAGATCCTGTTTTGAGATCAGATTAGAGGGATAGAGGAGGTTTGAGGGCTTGACCTGTCAGACAAGATAAGGGGTCTTGATTATAGGTTGCAGCCCATTCTGCAAAACATTTCCATTTGCTCTGCTAGGATTTTTGTGTTGACAGTCGTCTAGAGGCCATTATAATGTTCTTTACCTCCTGGGATGGTGGAATACAATTTAGGAGTTGCCATTCAATCTCCATGCCATCAGAAATGGTCTAATCCATCCAGATCTCCACAGCCTATCATTTTACTTGAATAGAGTGGGATTGCGACCTAGAGGTATTAGTGGTTCCGCTTTGAGGGCGAGAAGCCTGGGAAACCAGATTCATCTCAGCCAAGAGGCAATGAAAATGATCTGGGATTTGTCTTTGCAAATCTTGTGTAACACTCTCTGAATGAGTGAGAATGGAGAAAAAGCTTACAGAAGGCTTATGTTCCATGGAATTGCAAATACATTGTGGGTTATTCTTAGTGAACTTGGACACATGAACAGAACTTTGTGCATTTAGCTTTGTACCCTGTTATGAAGAGATCTATGTATCAAATTCTCCATATCGGAAAGAGTTAGTGAGTTTCTGGTCAAGGAACTATTTGTGTGGGTCCAACTGCCTGATGAGAGTGTCTTCCAGCTGGTTGTCTTGTCTGGGAAGATAGACTGCTTGAATAATCTGTAGGAAGCACACCAGATGCCAAATGTTTGTAGCTTCTAGGAATAAATGTGCTAATGGTTATTCCATGAGGAGATTATCAGTATGCATCCACCACGTCAAAGAATGTATCTGACTGAATGATAGGGATCTTTTTCTTGAGGAATTGTCTCTGCTGATCACACTGTACTTTTAAGTGCCACTGTGGCGGTCCCATGGGGAGTCTTGTGAGAGGTAGCACATGCATTGCTGCTACTGCTGCTATGTGCCACAGGAGCTTGAGCATAGTTTGAGCAGTGTTGCTGGATCAATGCTGCTCTTTCCCTAGGAAGGCAGGCTTCCTGTGGTTTGTGCTGAAGTAAGCTCCTAGGAATGAAATAGTTTGCATTGGGACAAGTGCTGACTTCTCTTTGTTGACTAGAAATCAGAGATTCTCAAGAAGGCGAATAGTAGTTTGAATGAAGAGATGGTTGATGCTAATATCAATGTGACAGGAACATATCCGATATGGTAATGAAACACTTATATGGGAAAATTCAATAAACATACAAACTGACCAAGTGGGTCATTATAAATGTTAGAATTGTGATATATGTGATCAAACTATAGAAGGAATGGAATGGTCTTATCAAGTTCAGAAATTGGTACGGGGCATGCTACAAATTGTACTACAACTTTTGTGATCTACCTGATCCTTTGTTCATGTGACTTCATCTATGTGGGAAGAATGAAACGAATGATTAAAGTACGATTGCATGAACATCGATCAAGATTACTGACACAAAATCTTCTGCTCCTACCGTACAGCATTATCTCTTAAAAGGTCATACTTTTCAATAATTACAATGGTGGATAATTGAACATATACCTAAGACAGAGAGAAAACGGAATAGGTTGTCATAGTAACATAGTAAATGACGGCAAATAAAGACCAGTATGGTCCATCTAGTCTGCCCAGTAAGATGGCAAGAGTAGGTGCACCTGCCGCTCCATGCAGGTCACTCCTCCCCATGTCTTTGTTTTACGGGTGAACCCACCGTTCTGTGTAGGACACCCCTGTATGTTGAGAAATTAGTTAAGTTTATTTTGATTTTATCCTGTTGCTGTAAAGGGATCCACTGTGTCTGTCCCATGCCATTTTGAATTCTGTCACTGTATTTGCCACCACTTCCATCAGGAGAGCACTCCAAGCATCCACCACCCTTTCAGTGAAAAAGTATTTCCCGACATTGCCTTTCAATTTACCCCCTTGCAGCTTCATGTTATGCCCTCTAGTTTTAGAGCTTCCCCATCTTTGGAAGAGGTTTGTTCATTCATTATTTCTCTTTAAGTATTTAAAGGTCTGAATAATATCTCCCTTGTCCCTCCTCTCCTCCAGAGAGTGTATATATTTAGGTCTTCAAGTCTCTTCTCATAAGGCTTCTGACGCAGGCTCCAAATCATTTTGGTCACCTTCCTCTGAACAGTTTCCAGTCTTTTTATATCCTTTTTAAGATACGGTCTCCAAAACTGAACACAGTATTCCAAGTGAGGCCTCACCAGTGACTTATACAGTGGCATTAGTACCTCTTCCTTTCTGCTAGTAATTCCTCTTTGTATGCAACCCAATATCCTCCTGGCCTTTGCCACCACCTTGTCGCACTGTTTTGCCATCTTGAGATCCACAGAAATAATCACACCAAGGTCCTTCTCCTGGTCCATGCACACCAATGTCTCCCCCCCTTTCGCGTACATTTCACCTGGATTTCTGCTTCCCAAGTGCATGTCATGGTAACATTATAGGGAACAATTTTGGATCTTTAGGTTGAATATCGTAACCCCACACAGACTGAATGCATAACTGGAATGTTATTCACTACTTTGATCCCTATAGGCTACCAAAGAATGAAAGCAGAATTTGATGGTATTCATTAGAGAAGAAGAGAGGGGGCTGAATAATCTCTATCTGCTTTCTCCAAAATCCTCTCTGAAAAAACTCGATTTTGAAATGAATGCATAAGAAACAGTCTGTGTGTGTACTGTGAACCTTCAAACTGCTAACAAGACGAATTGAAGAGAGAATACTTTACCCATGAGTATACATAAACAAGGAAAAGACAGGAATTGGGGGGAGGCTAAGGGGACAAGAGAAAGAAAGGAATGTGTTTCCTAGGTTGTTGCAAGGAATAACCATATAAGGGAAAAGGGACAAATAGGTTAAAGAGAAAAAATGTGAAGTGAATGTATAAAATAGTGCTTTGTAAGATGTAACTTAGGCAGACAGTGTCTAGAGCTCTGAATTGAGTGATGTCACTCTCTGCCTCATGGAATAAGAGGAAATTAGACTTACCTGCTAATTGTAGTTCCTGGAGTGGAGACAGTCTAGTCCCGGACTTCAGGGTTGTCCATCTCATACAGCAGCTTGGAGACTGAGAAACTCCTCCTTTTCTGATGTCACTGGTATATCCAACTGGAAGCCTCCTCCTGCCATCAGTTCCCTATTGACAAAGCAGACTCACCGGAGCAACAAGTAAGAATATAACGCTAAAAGGCACATTAAACAAAACACAGACTTACACTTTCCGCCTACAGAGCCATCCCCCCGGCAAAGTCCATCCGGACGAAGGGAAAAACCAGGGCTACCTGTGACCTCATTTTTTTTTTTTTTTTTTTTTTTTAATATCGGGGCACCCCAGCCATAAGGGTTTGCATGCCCTGAAATAAAACCAGCTCTTACCTGTAATTATCCGGAACGCTGACCTTCCAGCCGCAGCAGAACTCTACTAGGGAGGGATACGGGACTAGACTGTCTCCACTCCAGGAACTACAATTAGCAGGTAAGTCTAATTTCCTCTTCCTGATCGTGTAGCCAGTCTAGTCCCGGACTTCAGGGTTAGTACCAGAGCAGTGAAGGAACCTAACCACGGGAGGGACCCAGCAAGCCAGCTTGCACAACCGCTGACCCAAAAGAGGTGTCCTCCGAGGCCTGAACATCCAACCGATAGTGCTTGACAAAGGAATTCAAAGACGACCACGTCGCCGCCTTGCAGATATCTACTGGAGGCACGAGCCGGAACTCCGCCCAGGAAGCCGCCTGCGCTCTAGTGGAGTGAGCCCTAAGCCCCTCCGGCACCGACCGACCGCCGGAAATGTACGCTGACGCAATCGCTTCCCTCAGCCACCGAGAAATGGAAGCCTTCGATGCCGCTTCCCCCTTTCGCGGTCCCGCAAAAAGCACAAAAAGTCTATCGGACTTGCGAAAATCCGCCGTCCGCAAGAGGTACCTTTTCAACGCCCGACGGACATCGAGAAGATGCAAGTTCCGCTCTGCTGGGCCACCTGCGGCCCCTCTGAAGACTGGCAAAGAAATCTCCTGATTCAAATGAAACACCGAAAGGACCTTTGGGAGAAACGCCGGTACCGGCCGCAAAACCACCTTCGTCGAACGAAACTGGAGATAGGGCTCCCGACAACATAGCGCCTGCAACTCCGAAACTCGGCGGGCCGAGCAAATCGCGACCAGAAAAACAACCTTCAGGGTGATATCCTTAAGGGAAGCCCGCGACATGGGTTCAAAAGGTTCTCGCGCCAATGCGTCCAACACAAACGGAAGATTCCAGCTAGGGACGATCCGACGAAAAGGGGGCCGCAGAAGCGACACAGCACGCAAGAAACGTTTGACATCCGGCTGAACCCCGAGAGTCTGACCTCCAAACTTAACCCTATAACACGCTAGGGCCGCGACCTGTACTCGTAACGACCCGGCCGCCAGTCCCTTGTCAAACCCATCCTGCAAAAACTGCAAGATCTGAGGGATGGTAGATCTCAACGGCTCACAACTCCGCTCTGCACACCAGCTTTCGAAAATCCTCCAGATGCGTACATAGGCCAGGGATGTAGATCCCCTGCGCGCCTTCAATAAGGTGGAAATCACCGGCCCGGAGAAACCGCGGGCCTTCAACCGAGCCCTTTCAAGAGCCAAGCCGTAAGCGAGAACCGAGCCACGTGGGGCATCAGTAGCGGACCCTGCGACAACAGATCCTCTCGAATTGGAAGACGTCAGGGTTTTGCCACCAGGAGACGCATGAGATCTCCGTACCAAGGACGTCGAGGCCAGTCCGGCGCAATCAGAATCACCTGTCCCCTGTAGCGCTCTATCCTTTGAACCACTCGGCCGATCAACGCCCATGGCGGGAAAACGTATAGAAGTTGGTCCGCTGGCCAGGATTGAATGAGGGCATCCAAGCCCTCGGACATTCGCTCTCTGCGCCTGCTGAAGAACCAACATACCTTCGCCGAGTTGAACGTTGCCATGAGATCTAAGACCGGACTGCCCCAGCGGCGCACCAGCATCTCGAACACCTGCGGGTGCAAGACCCATTCGCCCGGGTCCACCCTCACCCTGCTGAGGAAATCGGCTTCCACGTTGTCCACTCCTGCCACGTGTGCTGCCGAGAGATCCAGCAGATTCGCTTCGGCCCACTCGCATAGCGTCTCGGCCTCGTATTCGAGCGCGGCGCTCGTGGTTCCTCCTTGCTTGTTGACATAGGCCACTGCCGTCGCATTGTCGGAAAACACTCGGACCGCCTTTCCTTCCAGAAGGCTGCGAAACTCCTTTATTGCCAAGGCGATCGCCCGCAACTCCAAACGATTGATCGGCCATGCTCTTTCTTGATCCGACCACGCCCCCTGCGCAAAGATCCCCTGACAATGGGCTCCCCAGCCCAGTAGACTGGCGTCCGTCATCACAGGAATCCACTCCGGCGTCTCCAGACCTTTTCCGTTCTGCAGGGAGCGCGGAATCAACCACCACCTCAGCGCTTGACGCGTTTCCTCGGAACACGGCAGTCGCCGAGACAAGGGATCGTTCTGATGAGACCAACGGCGGAGCAACGCCCTTTGCAAGGGTCGCATATGCGCCCTCGCCCAGGGCACCGTCTATCGCCGCCGCCATGGTGCCCAAAAGTTGAAGGTAGTGCCAGGCCGACGGCCTGTCGTGGCGCAAAAAACTCCGCAAGAGGAGTCGTAGTCCCCGAGCCCTCCGCTCCGTCAGAAAGACCTTCCCCCTGACGGTATCGAAGCGCGCTCCGAGGTACTCCAAACATTGAGTGGGCACCATCCGACTCTTTGCCGGGTTGATTATCCAACCGAGACTTTCTAGAAAGGACACCACCCTGGCTGTTGCTATCTCGCTCTCTGACCTCGACTTTGCTCGAATTAGCCAGTCGTCCAGATAAGGATGGACAAGGATACCTTCCTTTCGCAAAGCCGCCGCCACAACCACCATCACCTTCGTGAAAACACGCGGCGCAGTGGCCAGCCCGAAGGGCAGTGCTCGAAACTGAAAATGGCCGAAAGGAACCGCAAACCTGAGAAACTGGTGATGATCCTTCCTTATGGGAATGTGCAAGTAAGCCTCGGAGAGGTCGAGGGACGTGAGGAACTCTCCCTTTTGCACCGCTACTATCACCGATCGCAGAGTCTCCATGTGGAATGACGACACCCGCAGACACCGATTCACTTTCTTGAGATCTAGGATAGGCCGAAGCCCTCCATCCTTCTTCGGCACTACGAAGTATATGGAGTATCGACCGGAACCGCACTCGTTTGGGGGCATGGGTACTATGGCCCTGAGATCCAACAGCCTTTGCACCGTCTCCCGCAGAGCCCGTGATTTTGCCTCGGACCTGCCGGGAGACAGGACGAAGGCGTCGCGTACCGGACGGAGCAGCTCCAGTGCATAGCCCTCGCGAATGACCTCTAGCACCCACTGATCTGTTGTAGTTTGGACCCAGGCAGAATAAAAATCCTGCAAACGCCCCCCTACAGCGGGTAGGGGTGCCTGGGTCCCCCTGATCTCATTGCGGTTTTCGATTGCTAAGGCCCGAGGCCGAGGAGGGACCAAACCCCCTTCCTGCTCCTCGAAACCCCCGAAAACCTTGATTCCTAGAGGGAAAACGTCCCCTCTGTCCTGTGGGAAACCTCTGGAATCGATAACGTCGGAAATCCCGTGGTTGCCCCCTACCCGAAGTGGGCGTTCGAGTCGGTTTAGGTTTGTCCTCGGGCAACCTACCCCCTTTGGACTCTCCCAACTCCTTAACCAACTTCTCAAGATCCTCCCCAAACAGGAGGCGACCCTTGAAAGGAAGCTTACTAAGTCTAGCCTTGGAGGAGGAGTCGGCCGCCCAATTACGTAACCAAAGGTAACGTCGCGCTGCGACCGCCGACGCCATGCTCTTGGAGAGTCCACGCATAAGATCGTAGTGAATGTCCGCCAAATAGGCCGCACCCGATTCCAACCGGGCCGCGTCTTCCGACCGCTCGACTGCGGCACCGGGCAGCCGCTGAGACCACCGCAGACATGCTCTGGCCACCCAAGCTCCGCAGATGGCCGCTTGTAGGGAAAGAGCATTCACATCAAACACCTGCCGCAAAAGACCATCCAATTTCCGATCTTGACCGTCCTTGAGGGCTGCACTCCCCTCGACGGGAATAGTGGTCTTCTTCGTAACCGCCGAGACCGCAGCATCCACCTTGGGTGACTTGAACAGTTCCCTGTCTTGATCAGGTAAGGGATACAGCCGGGACATCACTCGAGCTCCCTTCAGAGGAGCTTCGGGAAGGCTCCACTCCTCCTGAATCATCTCATGAAACACCCGGTGAACCGGGAATGCTCTCTGCTCCTTCCTAAATACCTGTAGTAAGGGGTCCTCGAGGGAAGCGTCCGCCGCTGAGCCAGGCACCGGCATATTCAGCACCTTCAGCGTCTCCACCAAGAGCGCCGGCAGCTCCTCCCTCCGGAACACCCGGACCACTCTAGCCTGATCTTCCTTTTCAGACAGCTCCCCTTCTTCCAATTCTTCCTCCAACGACAAGTCCTCCTCCTCCGAACGTGGCCCCTCCGAGACCACAGACTGGTCTCCCGGCTCCACCTCTTCGCGGGCCCTCTTAGGCTCTGGAGGAGTCTGATCTTCCTGCAAGGGCGCAGCCCGTCGCTTTCCTGACACCAGAGTAGTGGCGACAGGCGCAGGCTGACTGTCCCGAAGAAAAACTTGCTGGAGCAAACTAACAAACTCTCTTGAAAAAATGGAATTGAGCCCCAAAGACCCTGGACCTGGAGGAGGGGTAGAGTCGGGCCGTGAGGATGGACCTGCCTGTGGCTCCTCGACGGACATCTCGTGTCCCCACTCTGCCAAAGTCCCCGTCTCAGGACCCTGACCCTCTGGCTGGGATTCCTGCGGTGGCAGCCCTGAGGCATCCCTAACACAGGAAGGGCACAAGCCCGAGTCTGTGCACTTCTTGGCCCCACAAACCATGCAGTTTGGTTTGGAAGGCATGGCCAAAACACTCACCCCCAGAACGGGTGCCCAAGGAAAGAGCCAAAAGCAAAAGGTGGGCGTCCTTTAACGGGCAAGAGAACCGAAAAGAAAACCCAAAAATAAGCTTAAAAAGAAAAAACTTGGAAATAAATCATAAAAGAAAGTACAAAAGAAAAAACCGTGAAGACCATGGGAGCCTTGATGATGCGGTAAGAAAACAGATCCCGCCAGAGCAGACGCTCTCCTACGCTGCCCTGCGCGCGCCGCCGGCACGAGGCCGAGGCCTAGGCCAAACAGACAGCTTTAGCGCGCCAAAATATCCTCCGCGAGCTAAGCTCCGCAGAAAAAACCGGCCCCCTTACCTTTGTTGCAAATCGCAAAGGGAGGCAACAGCCCCTTGAGAGAGCCGCTGAAAATCCCACTCTCCGGCAGAAAATGAGGTAAGGAGTACAGACCGGGTAGAGGGCTGGCCGAGGATCGCCGACACAGGGGGCCCGCAGGGAAAACTGCTCAGCGCGTCACAGGCAAGACTTCTGCAAACGCCGGCAGACTCCCGCGCAGCCCCGGTTTCAGCTGATCTGAATCAGAGAACCGGAGCTGCCTCGCGCAAGTCACCCTGACCCACTAACAAAGGACCCGACCTGGTTAGGGGCAGAGGACGCAGGGTTAAAGGGAAGGACGGCTCTGTAAACTTAAAGGCACAGTCCTCTCCAAAAAAGCAGAAGGGCTCTGCTGAAGATTTCAAGGCTACTCTAATTACAACTTTAACACTAAACTCTGAACAGTTTCTCTAGTGAGCCCGGACTGCCAGGCTCACCCATCCATCCAGCTGCTTGGAGACTGAAGAACTGATGGCAGGAGGAGGCTTCCAGTTGGATATACCAGTGACATCAGAAAAGGAGGAGTTTCTCAGTCTCCAAGCTGCTGTATGAGATGGACAACCCTGAAGTCCGGGACTAGACTGGCTACACGATCAGGAACACAGTGTTATATTTGCTGCAGACCTGTGTATTTTAGTTCAATAAATTAGAATGGTTTTTACTTATAAGTTCTCCTGTCTTACAAAATTATACACAAATTATAAGGAGTGGGTGAGATCAAATACTGAGGTGCCAACGGAGCACTAAGGCACAAATAAAAAAAAGCCTCAATATTAGTTTGATCCTCACAGGCTACCATATGAGATTGGATATGCTATAAAAAGGGCAAAAAATACCAAGCCAATTTTGAAAGAGGAAGCCTCAAGAAAAAGAGGGACCACATACAGAAAGGACCGTGGATTAAAAAAACGCAAATTATAAAACTAAGAGGTATGTTTACTATGCAGCGATAGTGGCTTCTGTGCAATATCAGAGCTGGAGCCACAGCCCCATTGATTTCAACTTCCAACACCAGCAGAGGGGGACACTATTGATTTCAATGAGGCTGTGGCTCCAATATTGCATGGAAGCTGCTACCACTGCATAGTAAACATACCCCTAAGAATTAAAGATTATTTGAATGGCTAAAAGAAGGTTCATTGAAAGTTATTGTCCCTGAAGCAGAACTGTGGATTTAAGATAATTCGAAATGAAAAAAGCATCAAAATTGTGTCGAATGCCTAAAGCTTTGGGAATATGGCATTAATCAAAAACAATCTTTTGCACATATTAAAAAAATAAAAAGGACCCATTAAAAAGAATTGCTGGTGATTGTGCTAGTGAATAAATTATGTTGGTCCAATGAATAAACATTTTTACAGCTTTGATAAGAATTGTCACATGTGATGCTGATATTAGCCAATTATCCAGGTAAGGGAAAACAGTTTCCCCCTCTGCACTGTTGAGGAGCTACTACTGAAAGGCAGTTCGTGAACACCTTATGAGCTGAAGAAAGGCCAAAGGGACGTACTCTGTACTGCAAATGCAGGTCTTGGAATGTGAAATGAAGATACTGTTTGTAACTGGTATGGATAAGTACGTGTGAATAAGCATCCTTCAGATCCAGGGAAGCCAACCAATTATTGTGATCCAATTGCTAGGGGCTTCATTTTGAACTTCCCTCACTTTACATAAAGATTCACTCTGCAGAGATTGAGAATTGGTCATAGACCGCTCATTTACTGCAGATTAGTTAAATTGCACAGTAAATATAAAATTAGTATTGCTGCACCCAGCAATGTTGTGAATTTCTGGCAGTGGCAGCACATAGTGGGCACCATGTCAAGTCTGCTGTCTTATAAAGGGGCCAGTGTAAGGTAAACCTCACAACAACACAAAGAGGGCAAGACTCCTCGCCCTCCAACATCCCTTAGAGAGCAAGCCCCCGCCCCCACCCCCACCACCTATTGAGGGTTTCCCTAGTATCTATTAGGTGGACAGAAGTGATCCCCAGTAGCACCTCCCCATCATCAGCCAGCTTCAAAATAGTGCCAATCAACTCTTAGTAATAGTCTTGTGGTACTATTGCCAAGGGTCAGACTGCCAAGTAAGGGTATACACTACCACTAGAGTCAACAGGTGCCATTTTAAAGCCAGCCAATGACAGGGCATGACCAACTATGGATCATACCTGCCCACCCACTAGACACCAGGGGAATCCCAAGTAGATGCATGGGAATAGGGGGGCAGGCTTTTTCTTTCTGGCATTTGATCCATTTAAGAGTTTCCTCGGGAGCATCAAGCAACACATTAGTGGCCCAATGGCCCGGGAAAGAAAGATGAATAATGCAGCTTGAGAGGTTAAACATGAATAATGCAGCTTGAGAGGTTAAACACAAGCTGCATTGTTCAGTTTGCATAATAATGAGGAGCTCTGTATGTATTTGCACCTAATTATAATTCAGCTTGCACTGCGTAATGTGTAGTAAGGGCAAAACAAAATTTTGTCATTTAAAGTGCATTCTGTGGCCAAGTCATGCATTATTCATTTAACATGTTAGTAACTACACATCTATGCTGCCCCTAGATTTATTCTAGTCCCCTGTTGTTGTGTTGTCTGTCTTGACTAGACTGTGAGTTCTTATGAGCAGGGACTGTCTCCTACATGTCTCTTTACAGCACTGCATATATCTTGTAGCGTCATACAAATGATAAGTAGTAGTAGCAGCTTATCTCCAGGAATCAGCAGTGGCTTTCCTCAATAACGGTTTATGGACTGTGCCTTGAAGAACTTCCAAAAACCTTTTTTGAACCCAGCTGTACTAACTGCTTTTACCACATCCTGCAGTAACTAATTCCAGAGCTTATTTATTCATTGCGTGAAAAAAAAAAGACCTTACCTGCTAATTGTCTTTCCTTGAGTTCTCTCCGGGCCAGTCCAGGAACTGTAGGGTAGTCAGTCCTTTCCAGCAGCTGAGGACTGAATTCTCAAAGTCTTACTGACAGGCTATCCATCTCCCTTTGGTGTCAGAGACTCAGTCTACTATTGTCAAAGCAGTCTGTACCACTAATATCTACACTAACCTTAACCTACATAACAAACACCATAACAACCTAACACTCACTAAATTCCAATCTTATTTCTTTTATTTTTAAGTTTGTTTGTTTTTTGGGGTCTTTTGGGGGGTTTTTTGGGGTTTTTTTTTTACCAGAACGGCTTCTAATGCCGCCCTCTCGGATGTGACAGGGAGCTCCATAGCCAGCCCCCACTCCGAAAAGGCCTTGGACGGCAGCCCAAATCACTACCGCTCTAGACCTGATAGCGCATAGAGCATCCTGAAGCGACTGACACCCAAGTGGGTCATTCTTCTGCAGCTTGCCCCTGATCCAGGTGGGCCCTGGACTGGCCCGGAGAGAACTCAAGGAAAGACAATTAGCAGGTAAGGTCAAATTTCTTCTTCCTCTTCGTCTCTCCGGACCAGTCCAGGAACTGTAGGGCAGTACCAGAGCAGTACTCAATACCGGGAGGGATCCGCCAAACCCGCTACTATGGCCACGGCCCCCACTTTTGCGTCTCCCCTCACCTGAACATCCAACCTATAATGCTTCGCAAACGTGTGAAGGGATGACCACGTAGCCGCTCTACAAATATCCACTGGCGGAATCAAAGCGAACTCGGCCCAAGACGCCGCCTGCCCCCGCGTGGAATGCGCTCGAAGCCCTTCAGGAACCGACTTCCCAGCCATTTGATACGCAACTACAATAGCTTGCTTTACCCACCAAGCAATCAAGGCCTTGGATGCCAGCTCTCCTTTCCGAGGTCCACCAAAAAGAATGAACAACCTATCCGTCTTCCTAAACGCCTCAGTTTTCTGTAGATACCGATGGAGCACTCTGCCTAGATCCAGCTTTCGCAGCGATCCATCCATTCTAGCCCCCTCACGGTTCTGAAAAATGGGAAGCGAAATCGGTTGGTTCACGTGAAACCCAGACACTACCTTTGGCAGAACAGAAGGAACAGGACGCAACATTACTTTATCTGCCGAAAACTGGATGTAGGGCTCCCTACACAAAAGCGCCTGCAGATCGGATATCCGCAGTGCCGAACAAAAGGCTACTAAGAACGCTGTCTTCCAAGAGAACTCCCTCACGACACTGTTGCCGCAGGCTCAAAAGGAGGTTGCGTCAACGCCTCAAGGACCACGTTTAAATCCCAAGCTGGAACCACCGGTCTCACAGGGGGTCGCACATTCTTAACTGCTCTTAGAAATCTGAGCACATCTGGGTGGAGGGATAAGAACCCACCCTGTAACTTACCCCGAAAAGAAGCAAGCGCCACCACCTGAACTCTCAAGGTACTGAGGGCGAGACCCTTATCCAGACCGCTCTGCAAGAACGACAGGATGTGCGGCACCGTTGCCGAGAAAGGCTGAACGCCCCCCCCCCTGTTGCACCAACCTTCAAAGATGCGCCAAATCCGAACATACGCCAACGACATAGACGTCTTTCTGGATTTTAACATTGTGGAAACCACTGCGGCTGAATAACCTCTATGCCTCAGCCGCTCCCTCTCAAAAGCCAAGCCGTAAGAGAAAAGCGATCTACCTGTGGCATTAGAACTGGGCCCTGGTACAATAGGCTGCTTCGGCTGGGCAACGGCAAGGGAATGTCCACCAGAAGCCGCACCAAATCCGCATACCATGGTCTCCTTGGCCAATCCAGAGCAATGAGAATCACCTTGCCTTTGTGCCGTGCTATCCTCCGAATGACTCGTCCGATCATGGGTCAAGGAGGAAAACACAGAGCAGCCCGCTTGACGGCCAAGGCTGATCCAACCTGTCGAGCCCTTCCGACATGGGTTCTCTGCACCTGCTGAAAAAACGATGCGCTTTGGAATTGACGAGTGGCCATTAGATCCATGACCAGCTGCCCCCACCACAGCGTAACGTTGTGAAAGACTGCCGTGTTCAATTTCCACTCACCTGAATCTACTACATTCCGAATGAGGTAATCAGCCTGCAGATTGTCCTTCCCAGCTACATGAGCCACTGACAATGCTATCAAATGACTCTCTGCCCACTGCATTAGCAGTTGACTCTCCTCCAACAAAGCCGCACTGCCTGTACCTCCCTGTCGATTGATATCAGATACTGTTACTGCATTGTCGGAAAACACGCGCACCGCCTTTCCCGTTACCAAGGCGTCTAACCTCTGGAGAGCCATGCACACCGCTCTCATCTCCAAACAATTGATGGACCAGCCGCTCACTTCCTGCGCCATTTGTGACATACAATGCGCTCCCCAGCCGGACAGACTGGCGTCTGTGGTCACCAGGATCCACTCTGGGTGTTCCAGTGACACCCCTGCTTGAAGATTCTTTGCGTCCAACCACCACTGCAAGCTGTTCCAGACCGCCTCTGAAACTTCTAACTTCTGACTCAGCAGATGATTCTGGGGCGACCATCTGGAAAGCAGGGCCTGCTGCAGAGGACGCATATGTGCCCTGGCCCACGGGACCAGGTCCAACGCCGCTGCCATGAAGCCCAGCAGCTGCAAGTATCGCCACGCTGTTGGAGCCTTTACACGTAAAAAACGTGGCCACCTGCTTCAAACTCTTCTGAACTCAGTCCTCCAGCAGAAACACCGCCCCCACGGCCGTGTCGAAAAAAGCCCCGAGATACACGAGACGCTGCACTGGAGCCAGGTGACTCTTGGCTTGGTTCACTACCCAACCAAGCTGGTCCAGGACTGCTACCACTTGCGCCGTCGCGTTGATGGAATCCTGAACCGACGGAGCCCGAATCAGTCAGTCGTCCAGGTAGGGATGTACTAGAATGTCTTCCCTTCGCAACGCCACCACCACCATCACCTTTGTGAATGTGCGTGGCGTCGTCGCTAGCCCGAACGGTAGCACCCGGAACTGAAAATGTACCATGGGCACCGCAAATCGCAGAAACCTCTGATGCTCCTGCCTGATAGGAATGTGTAGATGTTCTCCATAGATTTGATGGAGGCCTAGCACTTCGCCCTGTCTCACGGAGCAAATTACCGACCGTAGAGTCTCCATACAAAAATGCGGCACCCTTAAACAGCGGTTTATGTGTTTGAGATCCAGAATAGGCCGAAAGGAACCTTCCTTTTTGAGAACTACAAAATAAATCTAGTATCGACCAAATCCGCACTGGTCCGGAGGCACGGGGACTACTGCTTGAAGCCGCAGCAGATGCTGAAGCATAGCGTGAACTGTGTCCTTCTTTGCCTGCGAACCGGAAGGAGATACCACGAAAGCATCAGACAACGGCTGAGCAAACTCCAGTGCATAACCGTCGCGGATAATCTCCAGAACCCACCGGTCCGAGGTGATGTTGGTCCAGATGGAGAGGAAGCCTCGCAAGCGGCCCCCGACTGGAACCTCCACCTTGACCATCCGCGTTTCATTGTGTCTTCTTGGAGGAGCTCTGCTGGGAACCGAAATAACCTCTGCTCCGTCTCAAAAAAGGGTTGGGTTTTGTTTTGGGGGGTTTTTTGTTTTAAAACCTGATTGTCTGCCTGTTCCTGGTAACTGAACCCTGCTAGGGCCCCCCAGGCAAGAAAGTTTGAACTCTGTCCACTCTGTGTTGATTCCTCTTTGTCTCACCAGGAGCCTGTCAGAAACTTGTCTTATCCATCTGCTGAGGACTGATAGACAGTCTCTGACACCAGGGGGAGATGGATAGCCTGTCAGTAAGACTTTGAGAATTCAGTCCTCAGCTGCAGCAGAGGATTGACTATCCTACAGCTCCTGGACTGGCCCGGAGAGACGAAGAGGAAAATATTTTCTCCAATTTACAGTATTTGAAATATATTAATTACTTAACTTCATGATGTGTCCCCTCATCTTTGTACTTTTTGGAAGAGTAAATACCCAATTCACATTTACTCATTCCACTAAAGATTTTATAGACCTCTATTATATTGCCTCCAAGTTGAAAAGCCCTAATCTTTTTAGCCTTTCCTCACAGGGGAGTCATTCCTTCCCCTTTATAATTTTTGTCATCTTGCTATGTACCCTTTCTAATATGGCTATATCTTTTTGAGATGTGGCAACCAGAATTGCACACAATACTCAAAACATGAAGTGATACAGAAGCATTAGTATATTCTCAGTTTTATTCACCACGCCTTTCCTAGAAAATAAGAGGGTTTTTTTGCCGCTGCCCCACACCAAACACAGGATTTCAATGTATTGCCCACGATGAGGCTAAGATCCTTTTCCTTGACGGTGACTCGCAATGTGGAGCCTAGCATCATAGAGCCACAGTTTAAGTTATTCTTCCCTTTGTGCATCACTCTGCACTTTTCCACATTAAAATTTCATCTGCAAAGCAGCATTAGTCTTATGTCAAAAGGACCACATTCTCAAACATATTATTTATCACTTCATTAATCCATGCAGACTACCCTCATGTACAGCCTAGTTTAACCAGGGTAGAACCATTAACCTTTAAAAAGGAGATAGGCGACTGTCAGCTTTCCTCCATTTTGTAGTTTAAAAGCTGCTCTAAGAGCGCACGGTACAGTCGGATGTATCTTTGAAGGATATTAGCAAAACAGGGAAGTTAAGGCATCCCGATAGAGTTCCAATAAAGGTAAAAGTAGCCTAGGTGCCTTTAAGTAAAAAGCAGACAAGGATTTCAAATTCAGTGCTATATATTCTAATTATTCCAACTTGTTGTTAACTGCTATTGTAAATAGTTCCGAAATGTTCCATGTAAACAAAGTTATGTTCTCTGTAAACCACTCTGAGAATATGAAAAGCGGTATATAAAAAATGTTAAAAAATAAACAGACAAACAAACTTCTATTTTAGACTTCTAGCATTTGCATGCAGGCATTTCAGACTCTGTTTTTTGTTCATATTAACAGCCTGGTTATCAGATGACTGGTACTAAAAGGTTAGATATAATTGGCATCTCAGAGACTTAGTGGAAGGAGGATAACCAGTGAGACACCGTGATACCAGGGTACAAATTACATCACAATGATAGGGTAGATCAAATTGGAAGAGGAGTGCTGCCATATGTCAAAGAGGGCATTGAGTCAAACAGGATAACAATTTTGCAGGAAACAAACACACACTGAAGAATTTCTATGGATAGAAATTCCATGTAAAAAGGGAGAGAATGGCAGTGGGGGTAAACTACCGTCTACCTGGCCAGGATGAACAAATGGATGATGAAATACTAACCAAAATTAGGGACGCTAACAAAGTTTACAACACTGTAATAACAGGCGAGTTCAATTATCCCAGTATCAACTGGGCCAATGTCACATCATGACATGCTAGGGAGATAAGGTTTCTAGATAAAATAAATGACTGCTTAATGAAGCAACTGGATCAGGAACCGACATGAGGGGAAGCTATTTGAGATGTAGTCCTCAGTGGAATACAGGATCTGATGTGAGAGGTATGGCACTGGGGCAGCTTGACAATAGTGATCAAAACATGATCACATTTGATTTCATAAATGGAGGAAGGATAGGAAGAAAAGCCACTGTGTTAGTCTTGCTTTTGAAAGTTGAAGCTATGATAAAATGAGGAACATGGTTAAGCAAAAACTAAAAGAAGCAACTCCAAAGAATTACATCAGGCCTGTGCGTTGTTTAAAAATACTATCTTGGAAGCCCAGAAAATGGAAAACAGAGCCAAATTACAAAAACAGGAAACACTGGTAGGTTAAATGCAAGGTATGAATAAGGCAGGCAAAGAGAGAATTTGAAAAGAAGCTTGCTATGGAAGCACTCAAAACCCTTTTCAAGTGCACTGATAGCAAAAATCCTGTGAGAGAATCAATTGGACCATTAGATGATAAAGGGATAAAAGGTGCACTAAGGAAGGACAACGCTGTAGTGGAGAGACTGAATGAATTCTTTGCTTCAGTCTTTCTGCTGATGATGATGTAGGGAAGTAGGAATGATATTCAAAAGGTGAACTGCAACAAATTTTGATAAACCAGGAAAAAGTAATATAACAATTTGATAAATTAAAGAGTAGCAAATCACCTGGACCAGAGGGCACACATCCCAAGGTGCTGAAAAATTTTCAAAAATGAAATTGCAGACAATCATTAAAATAATCAGTACTACCTTAAGATTGGAGAGTGGCTAATATAACTAGAAGTTTTAAAAGGGGTTTCAGGGGTGATCTGGGAAACTACAGATCGACCAGTAAACCTGACATCAGTGGAGGGCTAAATAGTAGAAAACATTATAAAGAACAAAATTACTGAACATGGTTTAATAGGAAAAAGTTAACTCAGATTTATCCAAGGAAAGTCTTGTCTCACTAATCTGTTATAGTTTTTTTAAAGGTGTGAATAAACAGGTAGAGAAAGGTGATATAATCTATCTGCATTTTCATAAAGCCTTTAACAAGGTCCCTCATGAGAAGCTCTTGAGGAAATTAAAAAGTTATGGGATAGGATGCCGTGTACTATTGTGGATTAGGAACTGATTAAAAGAAAACAGAGAGTAAGGCTACATAGCCAATTTTCTCAGTGAAGAAAGAAGAATAATGGAGTACCCCAAGGAACTGTGCTGGGCCCACTGACTTTTAATATACGAGGTGTGATCAGAAACTATCGAGACTTGTTGTGTAGTAATATGTGTAACAATATGTCTCACCACGATACTATTAAGCATGCAGTGACCTAGTTATGTGTTCTGCATGTGCAAAGTTTAGCGTCGCTGCAGTAGACCTGTACTTTTTTTTAATCACGTGATGTTTGATATCATGTAAAAGCAGTTTGGCAGATTTACAATGAGTGAAAAAACTGAACAGCAAATTTGTATTAAATTCTGCCAGAAACCTGGAGATTCGTGCAAAGAAACTTATGACAAGTTACAGCAAGTACATGGCTATGAATGCATGAGTTATGCTCAAGTTTATGACTGGTACAAACGTTTTCAAGAGGGCCGCCAAAGGGTTGACAGTGACCAACATTCTTGAAGGCCATCCACAAGCAGGAATGAAGGCAAAGTTGAAGCAGTGTGTGCCACAACATGCTCAAATCATCGACTCACTATCAGGGAGCTTGCTAGAGACATGGACATCAGTTTCAGGTCAGTACAACCCATTCTTACTGTCAATTTAGGGATGAGATGTGCGTCTGCAAAATGTCTGCAGCCGGAAAGTTGTTGGAATGCGTTGAAAATGACTCAGATTTCATCAAAAAGATTATTACCGGTGATGAATCATGGGTTTATGGTTATGACCCAGAAACTAAGGCTCAGCCCTCCCAGACCCAAGATAGCCCATCAGGAAAGGAGCAATGACAAGATCATGTTCATAGTTTTCTTCAATTACCAGGGTATTATTTATTATGAGTATACTCCAAAAGGCCAAACCATCAATAAGGAGTAGTACTCCAAGTTCTGACTCGTTTGAGAGATGCAGTTCATCTTAAAAGGCCAGAGTTGCACAGGAATGGTGAATGGTTGCTTCATCATGATGCCCCAGCTCATGCATCACATCTTGTCCAGCAGTTCTTAGCCAACCACTAAATCGAACAAGTCCGTCAGTCTCCATACTAACTTGACCACGTACCCTGTGACTTTTTCTTGTTTCCAAAACTGAAATTACCACTGAAAGGAGGGAGATTTGATGACTTGGAGAACATTCAGCAAAATTTGACACAGCAGCTTCACAGCATAACAAAAGAGGCATTTCAAAATTGTTTCCAGCAGTGGCAGGAATGCTGGAGGACGTGCAGATTTTGGTATCATCCACAAAGTGGTAAACCTTACCCGATAGCCCTTCTGCAATATCACTTAGTACCTTGAAACCCTCTGCCCAATGTGCAGCAGTGACCAAGATAGCAAATAGAATGCTAGGAATCATAAGGAAAGGAATGGCAAATAAATTGAAGGCTATTATAATGTCCTTCGCAGTCAATCGCATTTTGAATATTGTGTGCCATTCTGGTCACCATATCCAAAAAAGGATATAGCAGAATTAGAATGAGTACAGAGAAAAGCGACCAAAATGAAAAGGAGATGGAAGGACAAGGTAAGGCTTAATAGGTTACAGCTCTTCAGCCTGGAAAAGAGCTGGCTGAGTAAAGATATAATAGCGGTCTATAAAATAATGAGGCGAGTGGAACGAGTAAATGTAGAATGGTTGTTTACTCCTTCAAAAAGTAGAAAGACTAGGGGACATGCAATAAAGCTACAATGTAGCACATTTAAGACTAATTGGAAAAAATATTTTTTTTCATTCAACACGTAATCTGGACTTCATTGCCAGAAAATGCACCAAATGCACGTATAGTAAAAGCTGTTAGTGTAGCTGGGTTTAAAAGAAATTTGGACAAATTCCTGGAGGAAAAATCCATAACCATTATTAATGTGGACTGGGGAAATTCACTGCTTATCCCTGCGATCAGCAGCATGGAATCTGTGTACCTTTTTGGGAACATGACAGGTACTTGTGACCTGGATTGGCCGCTGTTGGAAACAGACTTACAGACCTTTGGTCTGACCCAATATGGCATATTTTGTGTTCTTATGTGAAGGGGGGGGGGGGTAGACTAGTGGTTAGAGCAACTGCCTAGTTCCCGGAAAATCAAGGGTTCGATTCATACTGGCACTCCTTGTGACCTTGAGTAAATCAGTTTACCCTCCACTGCCTCAGAAGAAAAGGCCTGGCAATCTACTTCTGGTGATACATTGTCAAGAAAATCCAGAGGCAACTGGGTCACCAGGAGTTAGCACTGACTTGACAGCACAAAAAAAAGTACTCATGTAACTTGTCCGAGTCCTACAGTTACACCCTGAATTGTTTATTTATACCAAAGGCATGTATATAATGACAAAGTACAAAATATATTTTTAGTATTACATAATTATAAATGCTGCAAGACTACTGCTGAAAAATAAGACTTGGCTACTATACTTGCAAGACAAATGCCTGAGAGAAGTATGCAGTACAGTGACATCATAATGATGACAAAAAAGTAAACTGCCCCAGCCAGTTTCTCCAATAAAATGACTGGTTAGATAAGCATACAGCAGCCATAGGCAACTGAATACAGGGTCCTCCCCATGTCTCTTACTTGAAGCTTTTAACCCTTTTATCATTGCTCTACATATATGGAAAGTTTCTGAATTCTTCAATTTTACAATAAATTTGTAGCATTACTGGCTGGGTTTTTTCAAAATATGGACTTGCTTCCTGACTACATTGCTCTTATCACTACTATTTTAAAACATTTCTTCTCAGAATCTTTAATGCTGCATTTGTGTTTTATGAATGAGTATAATGCCTGAATGGTGAGATTTTCCTACAATCAAAAGATCAATGTCCCACTTTATGTTGATTCATGATAATAGGTGTAACTAATTTCTAGAAATATCAAATACTAATCTTAGTGCAGAGTGTTAACAAAAATCAGAAATATAATGGTTATATAGCAAACAATAATTTGAATCCTCCATGGACTAAATTACAAAGTTATTTTTGCTCTAAATGTCTAGGAAGGAAGAAATATGTTATTAAAACAATTCTGGATGTGTTACTTCCACGGCAATTAAGCATCATATTCAGGTTTTAGTAAAGCATGTGCATGCATTTTTACTAAAAAAATGTTAACCACACCCTGTTTCTAGACCCTCCTCCCACTTTTCCTTGCTAACATCAGAACTCCATGAAACTGACTCGTATGTCTCATTATTCCCAAGCCTTAAAACAAATAATCATACCATGAATCACTACGTGAAAGAGCCCAACAAAGAGTGCATTAAACTGGCATGTCCTCAAAGTTGAAAGACATGGCATAACTAGACAAGCTCACGAAATTCTTTCATCCCTATTTTCATATGAAATAAAGAAATAAAAGGTTAATTTGTAAGCGATACCTTTTTATTGAAATTAAAAATTCATCTGTGACTAGTTTTTCAAGTTGTACTCCTTTCATCAGATCTTATTCAATAAAGACTTTTTCCATAAGCAAAGAATGGCAAAATTCACTTTTGAATAAGCTCATTTGTTCTATTTAAATTCAGCCAAGCTAGTGGAAGCTGCTTTTCACTTGAAACCAACTACAACCCTCATCCTGAGGGGGGCCACACAAAAAGATGGGAATTTTAGAAAGGATGTCCAAGTGCAATCTGGGATGTCTAAACCAGAAGGTCTGAAAAAAAAAAGCAAGTACACTCAGGTGCAGACACAATTTCACAAACCTGGACTTGCCCAGTATGAATGTTTGTGGGGTCATCTACATAGACATCCCTAGAATAGTGTTTCCGAACCAGAACGTCTAATGGTTAGAGTAGTGGGATAGGACCAGGGAAGTCAGGGTTCAAATCTCATTAGTGCTATCATTGTGACTGTGCCGAGTACTGGGGATGATGAAGTGCTATCTTCTCTACACTCTCTCGAATATTTTAGTCAAAACAAGCACTTTCCTGATGTTTATTATGGATCTGGAGACGTCTCTGTGCTTTGGACATCTCTATGCCCATTTTCAGACATCCAAAGCATGAATAGGGTTTCCAAAATAACCCCAGAAGTCTTAACCAAGACCAGCCAGAAGTCCAACTGAAAGAACTTCAGCTCTTAATATTTTTATTGGTTTGTTTTTCCTTAAAATGTTACGTTTGTGTCTTAAATGTATCTGTTTTTACTTAATTATTGTATTTTGTAACTCACTTAGTAATAATTTGATAAACGTGACAAAAATGAATGAACAATGCCAAATGGAAGGAAGAAGCCCACCTGAACCAAGAAAAAAAGAAAAGGGTGCAAAGCAGAGGTGTAATCCTGGCAAAAGTTGCTCCCAATTAGCTAGGTGTCTCCAAGGGGCATGTTTACTAAGTTAAAGCATGTTAAGTGCCCACAGTCTTTTTATTTCTATTAATATGGGTTAATATTTAGTAAATAAGCCCCCAAGACTAGTAGACAAACCTGGTCCTCACTTATCCAAGATGTAACTCCAAAACTGATTGAGAACAGAAACATCTCATGTCTCCTTTAGAAATCTATCAGGCCTCCTTACTGGCAACTCATTTTTAAGTGACTTGATGAAGGCGGGGCGTAACTCTCATAAGCTAGTGGCAAAAGCTGGATGTATTGTTTTTTCACATACACAAAACACTTTTTAATTTAAAAAAAAAAAGTTAACATTTAGGACTGCACACATGTGGCCCTCCTTTCAGTGGCCTAACCATACTACTTTGTCAGTATGATTTTCAGAAATATACTTTATTACACTCACTCTGTACAATTTCCAATACGATATGTTCGCCAGTTCACAATGACGGAAGCCAGCCAATTAGAAATATTCTATATATGATAAGTAAGAGCATTTTGGGATGTGAAGAGAAGTCTAGAAGTTAGGAAGCGTAGCTGTATTGCCCCCACTTACGCTCAAGCTGATAACATAACCCCGAAACTGGAAACATAAACCTGTGCTCGGAAGAAGAGTTGATGTTTGGGTAGTTTACAGACACTGCAGTGTGTACAGCCCTGGCCTGCACCTCCCACCTGGGACCCGAGGGAAGTGACAGCGCCTAACATCGGACGAGCACAATTCATCCCTGTCATTTCGCTACTCGTTTCCCTTCAACCCCCGCCGTCCGACCCCCGACTGAAACCCGGTGCGTCACGGACCTCCCTGGCACTTTTGAGGCATTCTTCTTCCAAAACGGTTTTCTGCCCGCGTCGCTCGCCATAGCCATTCCACATAACTCCCGAATCTACCGGTCCCACGGTTTCCCCAGTAGCCTGGGCAGCAAGTCTTCCACGACACAGCTCATTCCACAACAGCGTCTGCCTTCACAGAGCAGGGCGCCGCCATAGCGCATCAGGCCAGCAAAAGAAGCGCGACGGCCATTGGCCAGCAGGGAGACGGCACCCAATCACAAGTGAGCTTGCTTCGGCGAGTCAAAGTCCAGCCGGGAAGGCTGGAGCGCTCGTGGACGTCACCGGTTTCGGTCTCGAGCCTGGGAAGCGGCGTCACGTGATCACACGCTCGCTTTCGGTGGCATAATTAGTGAGTGACGCCTGAACGCCTGTTGCCTTAGGTCTGCGAGGAAGGGGGTTGGACGTCTCGCCTAGTTCCGCGGCAACGGCTTTGACAAGTTCGACTGGGGATTTCTAAAGCGTTGCACGAATTACGGGAGATTTTGAAGAGCTAGAAGGAGGAACCATGGACTTTATGAAACTCCTGCCAACTGTGAATATATTGATTTTTCATACAGAAAATGGCTACATCTTAACCAAAAGGAGACTGCTTCGCAAGATGCAGTGATGATCATTCGTACAGCTGTATTTCTCCTGACCCATGTTCCTGCATAATACTTTTATATTTGAATTCCATGTCCTTGTAGGCTGTTTTATTTCTAATGTTATGAAAGTATGTTATTTGACATTGCTGTGTCCGTTTGTACAACAACCCCATGGAAAACATGCATTCAGCCATGGCCAGCCTTAGCAATTGTGGGACCCAATTTGGACCATTGTGTTGGGGCCTCCTGGATTTAAGATTAATAAGGTGTATGAAAATCAAAACATCTATAGGTTTATTAGCTTATCTTTGTACATACAATGTGTTAAAACCATATAAAGAAATCTTTCTTGTTTTCTGTCCTATAAATCCTTTCAAACTCTAGTAGCTCGAGCACAGTGCCAACCCCCTGGGTGACATAGATTCAATTGGCCTAAAGTTGCCCTTGTTCAGTGTTCTGTTACAAGGACTTGAAGAAATTATTATCTAGTCCGTTTGAAATTTTAACTGCCATCAACCTACACACGGGGTTTGGGAGGAGGAGAAAAAGAGTATTCTTCAGCCCAAATGAGCTTCAAACAAAAGGGCAGGATTTGCATTTTCCTGCAATATAATGTGAGTCATAAGTGCTGATAATCAGATACCTGCTGTGACTTCTAGAAAGGAATGATAAGGAAATTTTAGGCTAATGGGATCTTCATAGGGGTGAGAAATACTAATTCTTGATTTTGCTGATAAGTTAAAATTCCATATTACTTCAGAGATGAATGATAATACAGTGTTAAGGATCAGACAGAAACATGTATTTAAATTTTCTTCCCTGAAAATTTTGCTTGCTAGCTGGCTGGCACAATGGAATTGCTGGGTGGGGGAGTGCTGTACAGTAATTATAACATTTTCTGTTATTTATAAATGCAACTTCTCTGTCTCTGCAAGCATGTAGACATTTGTGCTTGTTGTTTTGCCATGTCAGTTCATCAGATTAAATTAACCAGGCAGTCGGCAACTTCAGCCAGGTGGTGCACCCATTCATAAGCTCTTGTGGAGGTGTTCCCACCACCATATCCTCCCCTCCTCTGTCCAGTATCTTTCCCCACACGTGGCACTCCTTCCGACTTGTCACCTCTGCTGAGCTTATTAAGGTAATCTCCTCATCTAACAAAACGACCTATCCACTCGACCCCCTCCCCTCCACCTGGCTCCTCGATCCCTCTCTCACACTTCTTCCATATGTCCTGGCCATAATCAACTCCAATCTTACCTCTGGCAGTTTTCCCACTCGTTGGAAACATGCCATGGTTCGCCCTTTTCTGAAGAAACCTACCCTCGACCCCAGTCTCCACGCCAGCTGGTGGCCCATTTCAAATCTCCCCTTTCTTTCCAAAGTTCTTGAAAAGTTGGTTTTCACACAGCTTTCAGCACATCTCGACACTACCTTCTCTCTTCATCCCCGTCAATCTGGCTTTAGGACTGGCCACAGCACTGAAACTATACTTCTAGCTCTTCTTAGTGAACTTCACCGCTCTCACAACCGGGGTGATCTGTCTATCGCTGTCTCCTTGGATCTCTCCGCTGCTTTTGATGTCGTCAATCACCATACTCTTCTCACCCACCTGTCTGACTTTGGTGTTTGAGGCACTGTGTTGCACTGGTTTCGTTCTTTCCTTTCATTCCGCACCTTCACCGTTCACTCAGGCCCCAATATCTCTTCCTCTTTCCTCCTGCACTGTGGTGTTCCTCAAAGTTCCATCCTTGCCCCTCTACTCTTTTTAATATCTTCCTCGCTCCTCTTGCCCTCCTCATTCAACAGACCGGTATTTCCTCCTACTTTTACGCCAATGATATTCTCCTCATTCACCACACCAGCTCTACATCTCCGGACCTTTCTGATCTCAATGCCTGTCTTGATCTCATTGCCACTTGGTTCTCTGATAATTTTCTCTGTGTCAATCCCTCCAAGTCCTCTGCTATTAGGTTCTCCTTTGCTGCCACTCCTCCCACTCTAGCTCCCACAATGTCCTCCCTCCCTATTCCTATTGTTCCCTCACTCCATTACCTTGGTGTCACCCTTGACTCCTCTTTGTCTTTTCACCCACATATTTCCTCCCTCATTCATAGTTGTTTTCTCCATCTCCGTCGTATTAGATTCCTCCAGCCCTATCTCTCTGCAAATTCCCTCACCACTCTGGTTCTCTCTCTTGTAATCTCCCGTTCCTGAACGTGTCCCAGTCTAGTCCCGAAACCTCTGGGTTCCCTATCTTATCCAGCAGCTTGGAGACTGAGAAACTCCTTCTTTTGTGACATCATCAGTATATCTCTCCGGTGCCCGCCTCAATTCACCAGTTACCTCGGTCTCCAAGCAGCTGGATAGATGGGAGCCCGAGGGTCTAGGGCTCACTTGAGAAACAATTGAGAATCTAGACTAGTTTAAATTTTTTTGCTATAGTTTAAATTTCTTTCTGGTCTTTTATTGTTTGCTAGGTGCCTGTGACTTTAAAGCTTCAGCACAAGTTAGCTGCTCCCCCCCCCCTCCTCACACTGCCTGCTTTTAAAACGGAGCCTGCCTCAGAGGTTTTTACCTGACCCGGCAGCGCTGCTGTTCACCCTTACAAATTCGGCTGTTTTTCCTTGGCTCTCAAATTGTGAGGGAAATGTAGTCAGCGCCACGCAGAGGAGCCTGCCTGCGAGCGCGCTTGGGTCTTTCCCGCCGCCCGAACCTCTGCCTGAGAAAGCTTGGCAGTCGCGGGTGGCGAGTTCCCTGCTTCCAGTCCAGGAGCGGCTGATCATTCGGCCGTCGCATGAGCACGGCGTTCCCTTCAGGAGAGCAGTCGAGGAAGGTAAGGTTTTTTTCGGGCTGCACTTCATACTTGGGGCTGCGTGAATTTGGGGCGTTTTTTTCTGGCAAGGGCCTCGCCGCGTGGCCTGGTGCTCAGCTCGGCAGCGCTGTGCGTTGAGAGACCCGGGGGTCCCTCCTCCTGGTGCGTATTCCTTGCAAAAGAAGAACGAGGGCATTTCGATTTTTTAATTTTAGCCTTTTATTTAGTATTTTATTTTGAGATTTCTTTTGTTAGATTCCTAGATATTTCTCTTTGGGTGGGCGTTTTTCTTCGGGACCCGCCATTACTTTCTAAGGGGAATCTTCCAGGCTAGTATCTGTTTTTGAGGGGGTGTCACTGCGCTGTTTCTCAGGTAGAGAAATTACTCTTTATTCATTTCTTAGTCGCAATGCCTTCCAAGCCCCGTTGCGTTGTGTGTGGGGCCAAGAAGGTTTCTCATGCAGGGGTCTGCAAGGCCTGTGTGGAGGAGGCTGGGGAATCTGAGCAGTCCTCCAGACAGACAGACAGGACCTCGGGGGTCGCCCTGGAGTCCTCGGCCGCTCCCTTACCAAGCGTGGAGCAAGAAGAGCCGGTGGCTGGCCCGTCTTCGGCCCTTAGCCCCCCCCCCCCCCCTCAGGTGCTGTTTCCCAAAGAGCTGTCTGCCATTTTTTCTCAGCAGTTTGTGGTACTACTGCAACAGTCCGCAGTTCTATTCTGCATCAGAATCTAGCAGCGGGGTCCGAGGGGGAGAGGAAGCGCTCTGCTTCTCCCCGAATCCAGTCTTCCCCGTCTCACAGCAAGAAGCCTCGAGGTGATAGGGAATTGTCAGACCTTCCAGGGGTTTCGGAGGACCCATTGTCAGATGAGGAGAGCCCCAGTGTGGCTATGGAAGAGGAGTTAGAAGAGGGGGAGATCTCAGAGCAGGAGGATCAGGCCAGGGTAGTGAGAGTCTTCAGGAAAGAGGAGTTGCCAGCTCTCATTGCCGAGTCTCTTAAGGCGCTCAACATGCCAGTCCCAGGAGCAGTGGAGGATGAAACGCTTGAGGATCCTTTACTGCAGGTGTTCAGATGGACTCAGAGGGCCTTCCCGGTACATAGGGTATTTACAGAGATGATTCAGGAAGAGTGGAATGTCCCAGAGGCTCCGTTGAAGGGGTCCCGGTTTATGGGCCGTTTGTATCCATTGATGGACCAGGACAAAGAGGTCTTTAAGTCGCCCAGGGTGGACGCGGCCGTGTCGGCCATGACCAAGAAAACAACCATACCTGTTGAAGGTAGTGCTGCCCTCAAGGATGTTCAGGACCAGAAGTTGGATGTGCTATTGCAGCAGATCTTTGACATCAATGCCATCTCCCTGCAGGTGGCTATTTGTTGTGCTTGGGAGGCTAGAGCCTGCCTCCGCTGGGCTCAGCAGGTACAGGAGGGACAACCATGTCATTTGGCGGAAGAAGCTGCCAGGCTTGAATCGGGTGCAGCCTATCTAGCAGACGTGCAATATGACCTTATGAGAGGTCTTTCCAAAAGTATGGCGTCGGCGGTAGCAGCCCAGAGGTACTTGTGGTTAAGGAATTGGGCTGCGGATTCCTCCTCTAAGGCTAGGTTAAGTAAGCTACCTTTTAAGGGCCGCCTACTGTTCGGTGAGGATTTAGACAAGCTCGTTAAAGATCTCGGAGAGTCTAAAGGTGGAAGATTGCCTGAAGACAAGCCCAAGTCCGCTCGGGGGGCCCCGGGCGGTCGGGGTCAGTTTCGGGATTTCCGCCGGTTTCGTTCCCAAAGATTCGCATCGGGTCACAGGGGGCGTTTTCCCTATAGGAACCAGGGGTTTCGGGGATTCAGGGGGACGGGAAGATGTTTTGGTGCCGCTTCCGCCTCGACTTCCCTTAATTTCAAAAAATCCCAAACGAGATGAGGAGGGCCCAGCCGTCCCTTGTTCCCGTGGGGGGGTCGTCTGCGGGAGCTTCTTCCTGCCTGGGCCCAAATCACTTCAGATCAATGGGTGCTAGAAGTCATTCGGGAGGGTTACGCCCTAGAGTTCTTGCATCCAGTACGAGCGGCTTTTGTGCAGTCCCCCGGAAGGTCTGTCTCAAAGTGTGCGGCACTTCGGGAGACGGTACAAAGGCTGTTGGACCTCAGGGCAATTACTCCCGTCCCTACAGACCAGTACGGCTGCGGTCGGTACTCCATCTATTTCCTTGTCCCAAAGAAAGACGGGGGAGTCCGGCCCATTCTAGATCTCAAAGGGGTTAATCGGTGCCTGCGGGTGTCGCATTTTCACATAGAAACTCTTCGTTCCATCATAGTGGCGGTGCGACAGGGGGAGTATCTCACCTCCCTAGACTTGTCAGAGGCGTATCTGCATATTCTGGTGAGGCTGGATCATCACCAGTTTCTCAGGTTCGCGGTGCCTTTCGGTCATTATCAGTTCCAAGCTTCACCTTTCGGGCTAGCAACTGCCCCAAGGGTCTTCACCAAGGTGATGGTGGTGGTGGCCGCGGCGCTACGCAAGGAGGGCATTCTCGTTCACCCTTATGACGATTGGTTGATTCGGGCCAAGTCGCGGGCCGAGAGCGAGAGAGTCACGGCTCGAGTGGTGGAGTTTTTGCAAGGCCTCGGGTGGATTGTCAATATGACAAAAAGCCGTTTGCAACCTTCCCAGACTCTGAAATACCTGGGGGCGCGCTTCGACATGAACATTGGCAGAGTGTTTCTCACAGAGCAGCGCGTGCGGGGCTTGCGGCGTATGGTAGAGCGGTTTCTGCGGCTCAAGGCTCCCTCGGCGTGGCGCTACCTACAGTTGTTGGGCACCATGGCGGCGGCAATAGAGACGGGCGAGAGCTCAGATGAGGCCCTTGCAGAGAGCGTTGCTTCGCCGTTGGTCACATCAATTGCATCCCTTGTCCCGGAAATTGGAGTGCCCGGAGGAGACTCGTCAGGCCCTGCTCTGGTGGTTGGTTCCCGATTCTCTGGAGCAGGGGAAGGCCCTGGAGGCACCCACGAGGGTGGCAGTGATGAGACGCCAGCTTGTTGGGCTGGGGGGCTCATTGTCAAGGCAGCTTCGCGCAGGGCACCTGGAGTTTGTAGGAGAAACAGTGGTCGATAAATCACTTGGAACTACGAGCGGTGCTCCTAGCTCTGCAGGAGTTTCGGCAGATACTTATGGGAAAGGCTGTGAGAGTGCTCTCGGACAATGCGACGGCGGTCGCCTTTGTCAACAGACAGGGGGGCACCAGCAGTGTGGCCCTCGAAGCAGAGGCCGAAGTCCTGTGCGGATGGGCGGAAGCAAATCTCTTGGATCTGTCAGCGGCCCATGTGGCAGGAGTGAACAATGTGGAGGCAGACTTCCTCAGCCGGGTACGAGTCGATCCTGGGGAATGGTCGCTACATCCCGAGGTGTTCGAAATGCTTGCCCGCAAGTGGGGGACGCCGGTCATGGATCTCATGGCAACTCTCGCATCAGCAAAGTGCAGCCTCTTCTTCAGCAGGCGCCGGGAGCGGATGTCCGAAGGCTTGGACGCTCTGCTCCAACCTTGGCTGGAGGGGCAGCTGCTTTATGTCTTCCCTCCGTGGGTTTTGATAGGAAGGGTCCTGCAAAGGGTGGAGAAGTTCAGAGGTCACGTCATTCTGATAGCGCCAGGTTGGCCACAGCGACCCTAGTACGGAGACCTGGTGCGGTTGCTGGTGGCGAAACCCTGGCGGCTCCCCTGCCAGGGGGACTTACTGTCTCAAGGTCCCCTGTTCATGCCTCACGTGGATCGGTTCTCGCTTACGGCCTGGCTCTTGAGCAGGCGAGGCTGAGTTCGCGGGGTTACTCGCCGGCGGTCATTTCTACCTTGTTGAAGTCCAGGAGGCGTTCTACTTCCATGGCGTATGTACGGGTCTGAAGGATCTTTGAGACGTGGTGTGCGGATAGGACCTGTCAGACGGCTGCCTAGGGTGAGAACTTACACAATCTTGACGATGCATATATTCATATGATTCTTGCAAGGTATTGTGGGTATTGTAGTTCATTCACTCCCATACACAGCTGATGACAATAATTTGAGTTGTGAAACCAAGTGGTAAGATCAATAAAATACTTCTTTTATTGATGGGGTTTAATTCACCCAGCACATGTATGCTTGATAGCACTATAAATGAGGTTACTTGCTTGCAGTGTTTAAAAATGGATAACAAAAAGTCACAAAGTAAACCAGAAAACAACCTTCAGCTTGTCAGGCAATTAGCTAATGTTTTCTTAGCAAATAATTACCAATTACAAAAGGTACAAAGAAAAGAATAAACTTTGCTGGTTAGGTTAACCTCTGCTTATTTTCCACGCAGATCTCAGCAGTGATTCTCCCCTGCTCACACACACAATCAGGTGCAGCTTTAATTACTATCAATTGACCAGCTGTAAGCCTTTAGCTGGCTGGCTGCTACTGTGTGAACCCAAATCCTGCTTTAAGAGCTGTTTGCAGTGGAAATAAAGAACAAAGTTAGGTTTCTTTGTGATGGCTGATGTGTTTGCTCATAGAAGACTAGCAATAGCATTTAGATAGAGAACAGTCCATATAAATAGTTTCATTTGCTGTATCTCCCTCTTCATCAATCAGCATATGGTCACTATCATACATTGGCACAGACGAGTCTTTCATTAAGGCACTATCATGAGAATGCTTATTCCCTGGCTGCCCTTCTCTGTTATAGATAGGGTCTGGATCAGTGTTCATACCTGAGCCTCTCCTGCTATCATTATTCCTCTCTGTATAGCCTGGCCAATATGTAACCCAATTCTGATGTCCAGCCTTCCAATCTTGATCCCTGGACACTGGATCTTCTCTCACATACCTTCTGGCCTTGGTCTGAAAGTCCCTTCCACATGCAGTCTTCTCCCTTCCAGGTAGCCACTGGTGATTCCTATCTCTGCCACTCCATTCCTCTGGCTGAATCCAGTCCAATGGACTCTGCTGGCTTTTGGAATACCTCCCAGTATGAGTACTGCCTTGGAATCTCCCAGACCTTCCAATGGCCTTTCTTCTCTTCCTTCCAGAGAGTTTCCTTCTCTCTCTATCTGCTTGGCTTTTGCTGAAGCTGTTCTTCAAACTCTCCTTGAAGCTGTTATCTGAAGAATAAGCTCTATTCTTATTCTTTCCTAATGTGTGCTGCTCCCTAACACAGCGCAGCTGTCTTGAATCAGGCAATGCCCTTTGAGATGAGTGCTTAGGGATTACCTCATAGCTCTCTTGATTGCACACACATTCTCTCACTTCAGCCCCTCTCATGGCTGCTGGAAACCTGGTGCATTCTGGGACTGGTAGTCTTTTATGTGAAAACTCTGTTTTCTTGCTTCTACCAGAACTGACAGGTTGCTTGTTCAGAGTCACATCATCTTTTCTATAGCTCCTACCTGAGCTATGATAAGCTTCCTTATCACATACCCCCCTGCTTAAGTTATTACGGACTGGTTTTACTGGTGAAACCTCTTCTCTACAGTCCGTAATACGGGAAAGTGCATCCGCATTCTTGTGTAACTTCCCGGCACGATGTTCAACCTGAAAATCAAACGCCTGTAAGGCCATGTACCAGCGTGTCAACCTGGCATTGTGGTTCTTCATTTGCTGCAACCACTTAAGTGGGGCATGGTCCGTGACCAACTGGAACTTTCTCCCTGTAAGGTAAAACCTTAACGCCTCCACTGACCACTTGATAGCCAAACACTCTTTTTCTATCGTGGAATACTTTTGTTCAGCCAGTGACAACTTCCTGCTCAGGTACATCACAGGATGCTCCTCCCCATCATGGCACTGGGATAGGACTGCTCCTAGCCCTACATCCGATGCATCGGTTTGAACCAGAAAGGGTTTCTTGAAGTCTACTCCTTTCAGTACCGGTCCTGTACACAATTTTTCTTTTAATACTGAAAACGCTTTTTCAGCTTCTGGTGTCCACTTTATCTGGTTTGGACAATTCTTTCGCAGCATATCCGTGAAAATGGCACTTTTCTCTGCGAATTGCGGTATAAACCGGCGGTAGTATCCAATAAGTCCTAAGAAACTTCTTAGTTGTTTCTTGGTTGTTGGAGGAGGAAAATTCCTGATGCTATCTATTTTGCTTAATAGAGGTTTAATTTTTCCTCTTCCCACTAGGTGGCCTAGGTATTTTACCTCCCTATTTGCAAAGGCACACTTCTTCGGGTTTAAAGTGATTCCCACTTGCTTCATAGAGCACAAGACTGCCCTGATCCTCTTCAAATGCTCCGCCCAGGTGTTACTATGGATTATGACATCATCCATGTATGCAAAAGCATAACTTTGGTGGGGTCGAAGTACCTGATCCACTAACCTTTGGCAGGTAGCCGTTGCTCCATGCAGTCCGAAAGGCATCCTCTTGAACTGGAAAAGGCCAACGGGGGTGCTGAACGCAGTCTTCGGCTTCGACTCCCTGGTGAGAGGGATTTGCCAATATCCTTTTGTCATATCAAGGGTGGTTAAGTATTGAGCCTGTCCCAGCTGGTCTAACAGCTCCTCAATTCTTGGCATTGGATATGCATCAAAAACTGATATGGCGTTTACCTGCCGGAAGTCAATACAAAATCTTAAGGATCCATCAGGCTTCGGCACCAGGACTATGGGGCTATTCCAAGGACTCTTTGACTCTTCTATTACCCCCATGTCCAACATCTCCTGGACTTGTGCCACTACCTCCTGTCTTTTGGCTTCAGGCAAGCGGTATGGCCTTTGACGAACCAATTTCCCAGGTGGAGTTATTATTTCATGGGCCACCAAATGGGTCTCCCCAGGTATGGGTGTCAACACATCTGGGAATTCCTTAAGCAACTTCCTAATTTCTTCCTGTTGTACCATTGTCAGGTCCTCACCTATTTGGGGTTCTGATCTTTCTTTACAATCAGATACCTGGGGTCCCAAATCTTCCTCTTCACTCACCTCCCTCTCTTGGGCACAGGTGGCAGCTAAGCTTTTAAACCCCTTTGACATCAATAGAACCAAAACCTTTGGCTCCACGTTCAGAATTCTCTAGGGATGTGACCTCCTCCACAGGTGGAAAACCCAGCCTCTCACAGATCAATTGGGCAATTTTGTCTCCTGTCTTCACATGATACTCATTCTGTCCAAAGTTAAACAGAACTTTAATATTGCCCCTGTAATCGGGATCAATTACTCCCGCACCCACATCGATGAAATATTTAAGGGCTAATCCGGACCTTGGGGCTACTCTCCCATAACATCCAATTGGTATTTCCACTTGGAGACCGGTGTCAACCAGGGCTCTCCCTTGGCTAGGTACAGTCACATTTTCTATGCTGCATAGGTCAAACCCAGCAGACTGAGGGGTTGCCCGCTTAGGAGCTTGGGCCTTCTCAGAGACCTTATGGTACTTTAGGACGAATATCTGCTTTGGGGTAGCTTGGTCTTCTGGACGCTTAACCATCTTTTTAGCTGGGGTCTGAGGACTTCCAAATAAAGGCCCGGGAGCTACTACCATTAAACCTTCTCCCTCCTTCTTTCCTAGTCCTTCCACTAGACCCTGCTTAAATCTTGGCCAGTCTCTTCCTAGAACCAAATCAAAGGGTAGCCTAGGCACCACTGCTAATAGGACTTCCTCTTGTTTCCCTAGGCACGTAACCTTTAGCCTATAGGTGGGATATGATGATGCAGCACCATGAATGCATCTGATGTGAACTTGGCTTTCAGGGGTTCTAGGCACAAATCTTTCTTGGGCCTCTATCCTCTTCCAAAGCCTTTTTGACATCATACTCTGGTCTGCCCCAGAGTCTAATAATGCATTTGTGGTAATTCCTTGCACATCAACCATCAAAAGAAATCCTTCCTTGGGCTGTTTTAAATCCAGACCCATTAAACTAGTGTGTGTCTGGCATCTCTTCTCTAAGTGTCCCACTTTTCCACACTTGAAACATTTCTTTCTATTCCACTGTGTCATCTGGTTTGATACAGTACATTCATTTTCAGAAACATTCTTAATTATTCTCTTTTCTGATACAGCACATCTAGCCTCAGCATCCATCTTTAGAGGGCCACCCATTCTATGGCAAGCCTGCGTGGCTTCCAAGAATCTCTCTGCTAGCATGGTTGCCTCTCCAAGATTTTGGCAATTTTGCTGTATAAGAAAAACATTCAAATCTTTAGGTACCCCAAGCATAAATTGTTCCAGCATTATACTATCTAATAACATTTCTACTGTCTTTTGCTCAGGCTCCAACCATTTTACAGCTAAACTTCTGATTCTCTGACTCAGAGCCCTGGGTGTCTCACCCACTTTCAATGTAACAGCTCTAAACATTCGCCTATACTCTGAAATAGACAACCCTAGGCGATCTCTAATAGCTGCCTTTACATCCTTATAAATCAAAGCCTGGGCTGCTGGCATTTCTCTGTAAGCTGCTAGTGCCTCACCAGTTAATGAGGCTGCCAGCCTTACTGCCCACTGGGTCTCTGGCCATGCTAAAGCCTGTGCCACTCTTTCAAAAGACTCTAGAAAATCATCAACATTATCTTCTGGAGTTAATTTCCCAAAATTAAATGCCCCAATCCCTTGATTGAGTCCCACAGTGTTCACATGTGGTGCACCAGTACTAACTGCTGGTCTTGCATCTGTTCCACTTTGGCTCTGCAGCTGAACTAGAGCTTGCACCAGATCAAGCACTGGTTTCTGCTGTTCCATTATGGCCTTCATAGCAGTGTCCTGGGCCTGCTGTGATAGCTCCTGCTGCTTGCAAAATTGGGCTGCCATCCACTGAGCCATCTCCCTCGGATCCATCTTGACCCCTGCAAGAAAAGAGAAAAAAAAAAAACCAAAGAGCAGCACCTTCCAACCAGGTGTGGCTTTTTTTTTTTCAACTTTTTTTTTTTTTTTCAATTACCCCCTGTGCTTACACACATCCACCACTAGACATGCCCAGGTACATATTACCTTGTCTCAGTGATGAATCCAGCTTTGCACCGGGTCTTTTCCTCTGGGACAGCTTCCTGGAACAACCACTTTTCCTCCAAAGTGCAGATGAGGGAAAGAAATCTTCTTACAGCTTTAAACTTGACTTTTATTTGTAATCCACAACAAGTAAATCCTCTTGGTGCAAGAGCAATCCGAAAAACTACGCCATTTGTCAGACGGCTGCCTAGGGTGAGAACTTACACAATCTTGACGATGCATATATTCATATGATTCTTGCAAGGTATTGTGGGTATTGTAGTTCATTCACTCCCAAACACAGCTGATGACAATAATTTGAGTTGTGAAACCAAGTGGTAAGATCAATAAAATACTACTTTTATTGATGGGGTTTAATTCACCCAGCACATGTATGCTTGATAGCACTATAAATGAGGTTACTTGCTTGCAGTGTTTAAAATGGATAACGAAAAGTCACAAAGTAAACCAGAAAACAACCTTCAGCTTGTCAGGCAATTAGTTAATGTTTTCTTAGCAAGTAATTACCAAATACAAAGGCACAAAGTAAAGAATAAACTTTGCTGGTTAGGTTAACTTCTGCTTATTTTCCACGCAGATCTCAGCAGTGATTCTCCCTTGCTCACACACCCAATCAGGTGCAGCTTTAATTACTATCAATGGACCAGCTGAAAGCCTTTAGCTGGCTGGCTGCTACTGTGTGAGCCCAAATCCTGCTTTAAGAGCTGTTTGCAGTGGAAATAAAGAACAAAGTTAGGTTTCTTTGTGATGGCTGATGTGTTTGCTCAGAGTAAGCTAGCAATAGCATTTAGATAGAGAACAGTCCATGTAAACTGTATTTTCATCTGCTGTATCAATTAGCATATGGTCACTATCATACATTGGCACAGACGAGTCTTTCATTAAGGCATTATCATGAGAATGCTTATTCCCTTGCTGCCATTCTCTATTATAGATAGGGTCTGGATCAGTGTTCATACCTGAGCCTCTCCTGCTATCATTATTCCTCTCTGTATAGCCTGGCCAATATGTAATCCAATTCTGATGTCCAGCCTTCCAATCTTGATCCCTGGACACTGGATCTTCTCTCACATACCTTCTGGCCTTGGTCTGAAAGTCCCTTCCACATGCAGTCTTCTCTCTTCCAGGTAGCCACTGGTGATTCCTATCTCTGCCACTCCATTCCTCTGGCTGAATCCAGTCCAATGGACTCTGCTGGCTTTTGGAATACCTCCCAGTATGAGTACTGCCTTGGAATCTCCCAGACCTTCCAATGGCCTTTCTTCTCTTCCTTCCAGAGAGTTTCCTTCTCTCTCTATCCGCTTGGCTTAGCTTCTGTTTCTCCAGGTGATACTGGTGCTTGAGCTTGTAGCCGTTGCTGTCTCTGTATCTCTTCCTCCCTCTGTAGCTTTTGCTGAAGCTCTCCCTGAAGCTGTTATCTGAAGAATAAGCTCTATTCTTATCCTGTTCTAATGTGTGCTGCTCCCTAACACAGCGCAGCTGTGTTGAATCAGGCCCTGCCCTTTGAGATGAGTGCTTAGGGATTACCTCATAGCTCTCTTGATTGCACACACATTCTCTCACTTCAGCCCCTCTCATGGCTGCTGGAAACCTGGTGCATTCTGTGACTGGTAGTCTTTTATGTGAAAACTCTGTTTTCTTGCTTCTACCAGAACTGACAGGTTGCTTGTTCAGAGTCACATCATCTTTTCTATAGCTCCTACCTGAGCTATGATAAGCTTCCTTATCACAAGTCCTGCAAGCGAGTTTGCCGGGACCCTCCCATACTTAACAATTTTGTTTCACTGCTCTGGTAAGGACCCAGAGGTTTCGGGACTAGACTGGGACACGATCAGGAAGATGAAATTAGACTAGTCCCGTGCCCCTCCCGGAGTCCCTTAGCAAACATGTCTGTGGACTAAGTCCGTGTGATACAGGTAAGAGATTTTTTTTTTTCCTTTGGGGGTTTTCTCCAGGATTGCAAAAAAAAAAAATCAATACCAGGGATTTTTGCAGGGAGGGGTACACAGAGATACGGGCGAACGTTGCTCGTTGCAGCTGTCTGTTTGAGTTTTATAGTCACAACAGGTTTCCACTTGTTCTTATCTTTTGTTACAATTTCCCTTAGGCGATATAATACATATAGTAGACTTACTGAATCTGTTATATTTCGTCTGATTGGATAGATACTTACTTGTTTCTCCGGTGAATCTGCTTTGTCAATAGTTTGCTGGTGAATTGAGGCGGGCACCGGAGAGATATACTGATGTCACAAAAGAAGGAGTTTCTCAGTCTCCAAGCTGCTGGATAAGATAGGGAACCCAGAGGTTTCGGGACTAGACTGGTTCCACTCCAGGAACAACAATTATCAGGTAAGTCTAATTTCATCTTTAGACTATTGTAACTCGATCTTCACCGGCCTTCCCTCCTACCAACTCCATTGACTTCAACTCATCCAAAACACCACCGCCCGTCTAATCACTCACTCTTCCCCTTTTGACCACGTCACTCCTTGCCTTCTCTCTCTTCATTGGCTTCCCGTTAAATTCAGATTCGTCTATAAGTACCTTATCACTACCCACAAAGTTCTTCACACGGGTGTTCCTCAGTATTTGTCTGATCTTATTTTTTTTTTCCATTTAACAATCTTTATTTCAAAAAAGAAACAGGAATTACAATGAAGTCCACATCAAGGGAAGCGTAAGGACCAAAAACAAAGAAGTAACACAAATCTACCATAATATAAGCTGGGCCTGCAATCAAAAAAAACAAAACAAAAACCCTATAACTTAGAAAGGAAGTAACAAGATTTTATCCAACTTCTTTGCTATTCAAAAACACATTCAATTGATCAGATTCCATAAACACATATTTTGTCTGCTCATAAATCAAAATACATTTACATGGGTATTTCAGGAAAAAAGAGGCCCCAATTGCCAAGGCGCGGGATCTTAATGCTAGAAAAGCTTTCCGCCGCCTTTGAGTAAGTCTACATACATCAGGGAAAACCTGTACCGTGCTACCACAAAACAATTGATTCTTTTTAGGAAAATACAACCGCAATATTACATTTTTATCCGATAAAGAAATAAAAGAAACAATTAGAGTAGCACGTCTGGTAATCTCGTCAGTTGAAGACTCTAAAAACGCAGAAACATCCAATGAATGAGATGCTAAAACATTCTCTGCGGCATTGGCAATAGGGGAAGAGGCCTCTGTAGAGGACAACAAAGGAACATAATAAACCAAAGAAAATTTTATGGAGTTAACATCATCAATCAACAGAACCTCCTTGAAATATTTATATAGCAAAATAGAAGGAGAAAGATAATGAGTTTGTGGAAAATTTAAAAATCTCAAATTTTTAACACGTACAGCATTTTCAAGAGACTCTATCTGGTGATGTATATTAACATTATCCCTAATTGAAGAGGAGGCAACAGCCTGCATAACAGAAACCTGCCCCTCTAATTTATTCAAAACAGTATTATTTTTTGCAATAGCCTCCTCATGAACTCCCAACTTCTGTACCACATCCTTAGAAAATTGAGAGACCTGGGAAAGGGAGGCACGCAGGGACATTTCCATGCGCATCACCACTTCCCACACGTTCCTCAAGGAAACATCTACAGGAGAAACCACAGACGGAACAGTAGAGGGGAAATCCAGTACAGACGGAAGAGCAGACAATTTGCGTTTATCCTCCTCTACTGATAAAGAAGAGACATCCACATTAGCCAGCGAGGGCTGCACCCCCAGATTATCAACTCTGGGAGAAGTCACCTTCTCAATCATAACTTCCTGACTGGGTAGGGAAACACCCTGCGCATTAAGAGAAAGGTCAGCGGCAGTACTTACAGACCCATGGGTCAAGTCCGGTAACTCTTGCTCTTCCTGAGCTTTCTGGAGATGCAAATCCATCGGGCCCACGATCTTAGGAGCCTTCTGAGTGTTCACTATAGGAAACACCTTCCGTCACTTCCCCATGAGCCTGGCAAAATCCTCTGTTGCTCCAAAGGGGCGGGTCCTGCCCCTTTGGTCACGCGACCACGGGTGCGTGCCTGCAGTGGACCGAAAGGTTTTAAAGGTCCTGGGGGGCGGGGCTACACCGCTCCTCCTCCCGACACTCGCAGGCACCGGCTCCAGCTGACTCCTCTCACTCCCCGTCTGATCTTATTTACCACCAGCCTACCCCTCGCTTCCTCCGATCCACCCATAGCAATTGCCTTTTTCTTCCTTCCCCGTCCCAAGCACATCTTGAACTCGCTCGTCACTCTGCATTCTTTTTTCTGTCCCACCCTATGGAACTCTCTCTCCCTCACTCGCTCCGCACTGAACCCTCATTTCCTCGCTTAAAAGCTCTTCTTAAAACCCATCTCTTCACCCAGGCTTTTGACCTCCCTGCAGCCTCGTGACTTTTCTGATGCTGTACACCACCCCCTTTCCCCTCCCTCTGCCCCTTCCTCCCCTCAGCGATCAGCCTGTCTAGTTGTGTAACTCTGTTCCTTTACTATCTCTCTATGTCTCACTAGTGCTTTCCTCTCAATCAAATGGCGTTCCTTTAATCCTCTAGCAGCCTTCTCCTTGTTTATTATTGTACACCGCTCTGACACTTCGGTATGGGTGGTATATCAAGCCTCGCTCATAAATAAATAAATAAAGGCTTTCATGCCAACCAGTATGTGTATGGTTAAAACCATGGATATCTCTTGGTTATATGAGTAAAAAAAATGATTCCTCATATCTGGGGAAAGCTGACTTGTAGGTTGTGGACTTAGTTGAGCTAGAATCACTACAAGAATGGGCAAAGCATGGATCTGAAGATGGAAACCCCTTTTAACAAAGAACTTGGTTGCAGCTTTGGTGTGGGAGCAGAGCTTAGACCCAGGAATGGGACCTAGTGACTGACATGTAGTGGAACATAGCCCTCCTGTCCCTCAGAAGGAACAAAACTAGGGAGCAGAGCAATGGTCCCCAAAGATGAATGGGACTAGAAACTGAGGACAGTACAGAGAGATCCCCTTCAGGAACAGCAGAGCCCAATGACTGAGGCATCAGAATGCACCCCCACCCGAATGTGTGGTCCTGACAGCAGAAGCAGAGTTTTAAAACCCCACAAGGAACAGGGGAGACATTTGGAACAGACATAGCAGATCCCTTCATGTTACTCCCAGCATCCATTTGCACTCCTTCACATGGTTAAGACTTTGGCTACAGTAAGAAGGGAAAAGGGGAAGGAGAACTGTTGTGGAACATGAGGGGGGGAATATGGCTAGCTAGCCCTTTTCATAGTCACATTTGTGTTTTCTAGTTTTTCTTGTAAGAAGACAGGGAAATTCCACCCATTGAACTCTCTTCCTCAGGTGAAGGCTGTTGATGCCAAGAATTAGAGACTGGCAGCCTTTCTAAGGGGCCCTGATGCCCCATTCGGTTGATGGGACATGGAGATGTTACATAACTCTTGGCAATCATGACATTTATAGATGTATTATTCTAGAGGGAAACAGGAGAAATAGTAGCCACAGCAACAAATATATAGTATCTTGCATCCATGCTGCAAAGATAATCTGACCAGGGACAGTGTAATCCATCATCAGAACTTGAGACTTGTCCTTGTCTTTTTGTAATTTTATCTTAAGAGGCCTTTTACCAAAGCTGTGCTAACAGTTAACGTGGAGGCTTGACACTTACTGCCTGTTTAATTCCTGTGTTAACTGCATAGTGGGAGGAGTGGCCTAGTGGTTGGGGCAAGTTACCTCAGGCTGGAAGATCGGGGTTCAAATTCCACTAGAGGACAGCAACCTTGGGCCGGAAGGACTGGGGTTTCTAGTCCCACAGGTGCTCCTTGTAGTCTTTGGCAAGCCACTTAACCCTCCATTTCCCATGTTCCCTTTAAGTATTAGTGTATGTGTCTCATATCCCCTCGTGTTAAATGTATCCCCCAATAGTGTTGTGACCACTTTGAAGGATAAGGTGGTATACAAAACTGTCTAAATAAAAATAAATAGTGGGAATGGGCACAGAGTGCGCTTTGCAAGTAATGCATGGTAACTTACTATGTGTTAATTTTGACCGCAGCAGATAAAACAGATTTTTTTTATGCCACCTCAACTGAAGAATCTGCATTGTCTGTTTAAGACTCCTACTGTGCGCTAAACATATTTTCTCTGCATGGACAAATGCTGGAAGAACCCCCAGCAGCTAATACAGAGTTTTTGCAGCTACCATGCAGTGATAGCAAAACTTCACTGCACTTTAGTTAAAGGTCTTGTTTATGAAAAGCAAAAATAAATTGTTACTTAAGAGTTTGTTTTAACTTTGGTGATATTGTATACTCTCAACAAAAAAAAGAGATGGATACTCCGCAGTACAAAGCGGAGGTTTTATTCAATAAACCCCTGTGTGAAGAATCTTCTGGTGTGGCTGTGCTTTAGTTTCTCTGCTTTGTGTTTCTTCTGGTATGAATACTCCCTACAAATTTTAGTACCACAGGGACATCTGTTGCAGCTGCACCTGGGCCCTAGTGAAGGTCCCCAAGCAGAGTCCCACAGCTGTACTCTGGACTACATTGCCCGCTTTGTTGCAATTGAAGGTTAATTTGATAAGATTTTCTGAGCAGGTGAAGACTTTTTTTTTTACCCTTTCAGCCACCTTTCTCATGAAATCTAGGTTCGAGATTGCATTTTTTGTGTTTGTTTTTATGTTCTTGTTTTATCAAGATTGTAATCCACTTAGAATTTTTTTTATTAGCAGAATAGAAATTAGAATAAATTTTTCCCAGTTTTCACAGTAATAGTTGATTGTATTTAAAAAAATGGATTTTCAAACATTTTTTGGCCCCAAAAAGGGAATCGTACAAAAGCTTAAAATCCTTATTTTAAAATAGATTATATCAACTTTCAAAATGGGATATTTTAACTTCACAGAATAACATTTTTTGGATGCAGAGAGCCCCAGTCTACATATTTTTAGATACTTTAACAAAGTTACTTGGCCATCATCATTTCTACAAGGGTTCATTATTGGAACCTTTATCTCTTGAGACCTCTTATTGGCGAGAATCCTTGCTTTGTAAGAGATTCCACTCATTTTATTGATTTAATAGTGGATAGGTGGTGACCTTAATTCATTGTATACTGGTATTCCCCATGATGAAATTTTAAGAGTTATCAGAGCTGTTTTGCAATCTCGCCTTAGACCGCAAAGGATACACACAATAGTTAGTGAAATGTTTCATGAATTGTCATAGCTGTGAACATTTATACATTCCTGGCTACAGGAATGCATAGAAATATGGCAGCAGCATAGTTAAAAGGGGCAGCTGGGTTTTGTGTCAAGGGTCCCCCATGAAAGACTTCAAATCCCTGGTGGCTAATGGCCCCCACCCCCCACCCTCATTCTAAGGCTTGGATGTAAAATATAGCTTCCACATGCTAATTCCTGCTCCCCACCTGTAGCTTCACAAGTCCAAACAGAAGCGCACACACTTGCAGAAGAAACAGACCAATAGGAGCGAGGTGGAAACAACAACTAAATTCTCAATGGAATAAGATTGTGTAGCCTCATATCACAAGGCATAGATTATGCCATCCAAGATCCATTGAGAATTTTACAACCTGAGGTTCCTTATCGTTCCTCCAGTTTAGTCCTCAACCTCTGGGTAGTGAACCTCCTCCTGCAGCTTGGAGACTGGGCATGTCAAACTCATGACATCACTGGATATAGCCTGCTAGTCTCTCCCATCAGCCCCAGTGTGTCCAGTCTCCATGCAGCAGGAGGACGTAATGAGCCTGGCTTCAGGGCTCACTTGGGGGAGCCGATAAGGAGCATTTAGTGTGACAAATTCTATTCTGATTTTACTTTTGATATTTACCTTTAATTTTACTTTTAATTCAGTTACCTTTGGTTAATTGGTAATCAGGGATTAGTTCCCTTTAGTTGTTAGGAGCAAATTTCCTTAGATTTAAAGTAATTTTAAATTTGAGCCTGGCTCTTTAAATTAGTAGCAGCTCCCACCTTCCCTCCTTGTCAGTTATTTTTACTTGCTGCAGGCATTCGCCGGTGTGGATCTCTCTCCCTTGACGGTACGGGAGAGAGCTCCGGGACCCGTACAGCCACACTGAAGCTGTGTGAGACAGAGCCTCTCTGTTGCTGCGGGATTTTAATTTTACTCTGTGGAACCGGCTGAGCGGTCCTTGCCACGGCTGCCTGGTGCGACAGCGCGGCTTGAGGATCTGATGAATTCAAGGTGGTAGGAGCAGGCTGCATGGCTTTCGGCCCTGTAGGTAAGGCCTTCGTGCTTTTTCGGTCTGCTGAGGCCTCCTTTTTTGCAGCGGCTGTTCTTGGCACCAAAATTCGTTGGCAAAGGGGCGGCCATTTTCTCTCTAGGTATTTGCAGTGAGCTGCCTGTGTGAGGAAGACGACAGGCAGAATAGCTAGAATTTTAGGTCTAGTGTTTTTCTTTTGTTTGTAGGTTTTTTTGAGGCTCGGGGAGCGGGGGGTTCCTCAGCCTTAAGGGGGCTGTTGTCAGTCCTCTTTATTTTTAAGTTTATTCTTAGTTTTATAGGACAGCAATTTTGGCATTGATCTCTGATGCCACATGTTCTCTCCCTCCTAATCATGTCTCAGAGGAGCATCTCTTAAGTCCCGGGATATCAGGCAAATTGCCAGCTTTTAGGTTCAAGAGCAAAGCCCTAACTTGTAGTTGGAAGGAGGGACAGGCTGCAAGTGTGCTTGACAGTAGTTCTTTTTTGTATTCACAAATGCCTGTGGTTTCACAGGGACAGGTTTAGGAAACCTTAGGATATAAAAAAATATATATATAATCATAATAACAGTTAAACCGTCAACCAAGAAGTGCCTGTGCTACGGTCTATGGCCACCAGAGGGCAGCTGGTACACTGAATAGTGCCTCTCTGTGACCATGTGTATGCAGCCATCTTCAGATTGATCTCTGCAAGTCAGGGAAGAAATAACCACAGGGCCACCTCACGGGCACTCAGAGGTTAGTGACTAAACAAGCAACTGTAAATGTTCTGCAAATCAAGATTATATGACCAAGATTTAAAGCTCTTAACGTCTGTATCATTTGCGGGCTCTGGTGCCCTAAAGGCCACCGGATGGCAGCGCTGCTCATGAATCAACCGCCTGGGGGGCGGTTTGTAAAATACGAATTTGTATTCTTCATCAGGTTCACACAGGCAGCAACCTCTAAGACCTCCACTTGCAAGGTTGTCGGTTTATCCCACTGCTATTTCTCTGCAGGAAGGCCAGGGGGGTGCCTGTGTGTTTCATAACTCCACTTAGCATGCCCTTCCCAGGAAATTCTCATCTATTTCTAGAGCCTGTGCTGTCAGAGCAGGGCTTTAAGCACTTAGCAGAGGCACTGACCTGTCTTGCCATCTTGTTAAAGGGCCCGTGCTGAGGGTGAAGAAAGGGACGTCTAGGTAGCACAGTCTGGGGCTTAGCGCTCCAGGGCACTGGAAGGTTTCATAGCAGAAGTCAATACTCTGTCTGCTCCATGCATTCAGCCTATGTTCAAGCGTGCTCATTGCACTGTGTTTGGGTGACAGGTGCTGGGTCACCCATATATGCATTTTGTATGTGCTCACAATTGCTTAGGCATGATTTTTGGGTGCACTCTTTGCAGAGTAAGACTGCATTTCTTTGCTCAGACTGTATTATCAGGCTAAGGTCATTTCTCCAGTAATGGGGGAATGTTGATTGTAATAAAGTGCGTGAGGTCCTCATGGTGTTACATGGGGTTGGAGATGCAGTCGTGGGATCTGCTGTGGAGTGAGCCATCCGGAGGAGCTACAGTGTCACAGTCACCAGTTTCCCTTTCTCTTTGGGCTTTGCTCCCAGATCCTAGCCCCTCTTTTTCTCTGATGTCCAGGATGCAAGGTCCCACCCACTGGACAATCTATTCTCAGCCTTTTCTCAATGCTGGCAGAAGGACTGGGAGAGCGAGAAAGGAAGACCAGGAAGCAGCACCAGCTCTGATGTTTCTCCACTGCCAGTGTTTGCTATGGTCACATATTCCCAGTCAGTTATTTATTTGAGTATACTGATTGCCTACAGGTCAGGGTGGCATACAGTCGATTATGGTATTTCTATTTCCCTTGTCCCTGAAGGGCTCACCATTTATGTTTTGGTACTTGAGGCAGAGGGTTAAGTCGCTTAACGAAGGCCAGAAGGACCACCGGTGGGACCAGAAACCCCAGTTTTTATGGCCCCAGGTTGGTGGTCTCGATTGGAATTCAAACCCTTGGTCCTCTGGCAACTTGCCTCGATCACTAGGCTGCACTGCTCTGTGTGAGCTAGCCACAGGGCCATAGGGCCAGGCGCAGCCTGTTCCTTCCAAGGCAGAGACCTTGGGGAGGTGTTCCGTTCATAAGGATACGAGAAATGCCATACTGGGTCAGACCAAGCTCTTTCAGGTCCAGTATCCTGTTTCCTAGGGTAGCCAATCCAGGTCTTAAGGACCTGGCTGGTTTCCAAAAAGACAAATAGGCTACTCAAACTTGTATCAGGGCAAGCAGTGGATTCATGTATGCTCATATTTTAAGGGTTCCATTGCATGTACAACAGATGTGACGCTCTGTTGGGTTGTGTGCCTTGTAGAATATCTTGAATTGGTGAAAGTTGGTATAAAAAAAAAAAAAAAATTTTCCAGCTTCTCTTTAATAAAAGGTTATGGACCTTTCCTCCGGGAGCTTGGCCAAAAGCTTTGTTAAACTCCTCTACGTTCGGAGATCGTTTCGCGCAAGGCTCTTGGAGTACACAGGAGACCCAGCGGTCAATCAACCAACTGGAAATGTGAGTGATTCGCCAGGCGTTGCAGGCATTTGAAGCTACGGTGACAGGTCGAGCGGTGCGAGTACTGTCCTCCAACTCTGCGGCGGTGGCCTACATCAATCGGCAGGGCAGAACCGGAAGTGTGGCCATAGAGGCCGCGGCAGAGGGTCTGTGTGTGTGGATAGAGCTTTGGCTGCCAGCGTTTTCGGTGGCGCATGTTGCGGGTAAGGACATTGTGACGGCGGATTTCCTCAGCTGGGTCCGAGTAGATGCCGGAGAATGGGAGTGACATCCGGAGGTGTTTGCACAGATCGGTCGCATATGGGGACAGCCAGTAATGGACTTCATGGCGGTGTTTCACTCTGTGTAAACGGGTCGCTTCTTCAGCAGACGATGCGAAAGGAGGTCGGAAGGCATTGGCGCACTGTTTCAATGGCAGCCGTCGTCCGGTCTTCTCTGTCTTTCCACCAGGGGCACTCATAGGTCGAGTGGTTCTGCGTATTGAAGCGCTTTGGGGAAACGTGTGGTTGGGGGCCTCAGGCTGGCCGAGGTGCCCATGGTATGCCTGCCTCATACGGTTGCTCGATGGGAATCCATGGAGGTTTCCGACATTGGAGATTCTGTTGCTACGGAGTTCCCTTCGAATGCCTCAGGTGCATCGTTTTTCACTTACGGGGTGGCCATTGAAAGGGCAAGCTTAAGGAAAAAGAGTTGCTCGGCAGAAGTCTTTGCCACTTTGCCACAAAAGAAAAAGTCTACGCCCCTTGCATATGTGCGTATATGGCGCATCTTTGAGGACGGGTGCTCGCGGAGGCACACTCGCGCGACAACAGTGTCAATTCCTTTGGTATTAAGTTTTCTGCAGGACGGGTTTGGTAAAGGCAGGTCCTGGAGAGTTCAGTTAGCAGCTCTGTCTTTCTATAGGGGCAAAGGACAGGGAGTGGCTCTCATGCACAGGTCGATGTGATATGCTTTCTCAGGAGGTTACCAGACTGTTGCACTCTCGTAGGATATTAATTCCACCAGGAAAGCTCAAGTTGGTTTTAGGAGCGTTAGCTAGTGCGCCATTGGGGCCCTTGCAACAGGTGTAGGTTAAGGGTTTTGCCTTGAAGACAGTATGTTTGAAGGTCATGTGTTCAGCGAGGCGATTTTCAGAGTTGCAGGCATTGTCCTGTCAGGAATCATTTTTTGTCTGTCTCCAGACAGAAGGTGGCCTGGCGGCTGGTTCCATCGTTGTTGTCAAAGGTGGTTTCTATGTTCACCTAATAAAATGGTCTCTCTAGGTGCGGTGGAGGGAAGCATATTGAACCATAGCTCGCACTGTTTGGACGTCAAGAGAGCGCTGCGGCAGTGTTTAAAGGTTTCAGAAACTTTCGCAAGGCGGATCGTTTCTCTTCGGGGTGTTCGAAGGACCCTGCAAAGGGAAGTGAAGGAGTCAATTTCTGGATGGATTGGAGCGGCGAGTGCGTCGGCTTATCTTCTACGGGACCGTACAGTCCCAGGGAGCTTACGAGCTCACTCTACCAGAGTGCAAGCGTCTTCTTGGTCGGAGCACAGTTTGGTTCCGCCATTGGACATCTGTAGGGAGGCCTCTTGGTTGTCTCTCCATACTTTCAGTAAGCACTACCGCCTAGATGTTCTGGCGGCTAAGGATGCCGTTTTCAGGGAGGCGGTGTCGAGATCCGGCTGGAAAGGTCCCTCCCAATGATTACTGCTCTGATACATCCCAGAGGTTGAGGACTAAACTGGAGGAACGATAAGGAAATAGGAATTACACTTACCTGGTAATTGTGGTTCCTTGAGTGACTCCAGTTTAGTCCTCATTCCCGCCCGGGGATGGGGTCTTAGCAGTGGTGTTTCTGTTGGGGGAAGTGCAAGGTTAAAAGTGGAAATAGGCCTTCACTGGTGTTCAGTCGTTTTGATGCCACCATTTGGTTTGCGCTATATTGTTATATTATGATATTGCTATATTGCTCTGGATTGTTTAGGGCTAGGCATTCGACGGAAAGGAGAGCATGCAGGAAGCAGTTCCTTTCCTTCTGGAAGGGGAGTAGTAGGTAGGTAGGTTATATGTTCTGCGTGCCCTTGAATATAATAAGTTTAAAAAAAACAAAAGTTACTGATTTTTTGCTCCTTTGAGTCTGCTTTGTCAATAGTTCACTGGGGGGCTGATGGGAGAGACCAGTAGGCTATATCCAGTGATGTCATGAGTTTGACATGCCCAGTCTCCAAGCTGCAGGAGGAGGTTCACTACCCAGAGGTTGAGGACTAAACTGGAGTCACTCAAGGAACCACAATTACCAGGTAAGTGTAATTCCTATTTTGGCTTTTGGCATATCTATACGCCTTAGCAAGCCTGTACCCCTGATGAAGGCTATGCTGAAACCTGGCCGTGTCAGGTATCCTTGCTCTTAGTGCCTACCTCAATAAATATAGTTGTTGTTTCCACCTCCTATTGGTCTCTGCCCCACCTGTAGTCTCTCCAGTTTTCTCAAAAAGTTAAGGGTGTCCCTCAGAAATTCTCTTTGTCACCTTCCCTCTCTGATTTAAAATTTTGTCCCAGTGTAATGAATCTGATAGGGGGCAGGAGCAATCCCACTTTGCTCCTGTTGTGGTTTTGTCAGTTTGCAAAATGATGCCACCAGGCACCAGAGCAGTTTTCAAGAAAGAGGTGGAGTATAGCAGAGAAGTCATATCAAGAATGGGGAAAAATAGAGCAGCCCACTAATCTCAGCAATTTGAAGCTCCATCCCTTGCCCCTTCCCTTAAGGGGGACCTTCCCCCCCCCCCCCCCTGTATACATTTATTAAATTGCTTTTATTTTAGTAGTAGTTATTTATTTAGAAATATTTAGCTTACACCTTTCCAGGAGAAGATCAAGGTGAATTCCGGTACAGTATGTATGTCTCTATCCACAAAGGGCTCACAATCTAAGTTTGTACCTTTTCATAGCAGCTTATTAGTGTTCTCATTCAAATAAACCTTCACACCCAGTAGACTAGGCACAAGTTAACTACAAAGCCAGCCTCTCTTGTGAAATTGTATCACAAAAAAGAGATTTTTTTTGTGTTAAAACAATCAAATTATGATGTGTTTGCACTTAAATTAACATGCTATTCTATTGCAAAAAAAGACTTTCCATGTCAGGCTTTACATGCCTCACCACTTTGGAATACAAATACTCTTTCATGCCTGTGGAAGTAGAAAAACCTTCAAGAGAGAAAAAGGAATGCCATTTTCCTAGGGTTTCAAGTTCTAATTTGAATGGAAGATTTTACAAATATCTTTGTACTTTCAGTGCATTCTGTAATATTGGTGGCATTTGTACTATTGGCACATGAAAATCCTGTACTCTAAGAAGGAATTGCCTTTCTTACAAAAATAATGTCCTCACTCTAACTTTTTAACCGAGACCTGTAATCTTCAAGCCTTCTGGAACATGGAGGGTACAATATTGCTGGGGAGTTCTAGTTGAATTTTAGAAACATTTTTTAATGTTAGAGGTGCAACAGATGATTATTACATATTGTAAGCGAGATACTATTTGGGCCCATGTCCATTGGAATTATTAGGGAATATTCCAGTGGTCTTGTTGAAATAGTTAACCCATTTTATAAATCTTGTTTTGACTAAGGATATTTATCCATTCTTCCTTAAACACACAATTGTCATTCCTATTGCCAAAAAAAACATCATTAGGAGTGAAGTCATGTAATAACTTTCACCTATTGCAAATCTTCTGTCATTGGCAAAACTAATGGCGGATAGAGTTATCATTCAGTTACAGGAGTTTTTAGGGTTTAATAACTTATTGCATTCTTTCTAGTTGGGGTTCAAGAAGGATTTTAGTACAAAATTAGTCCTGGCTGCTTTATTTATTTTCTTTTTCATAGAGGAAATGAAACTTTAACTTAGATCAGGGGTTCCCAAGTTTTTGGTTGTGTGGACGCCATATTAACCTCCAAAAATCTCAGAGTCCATAAGTTAATCACCACTCTCCCTGGCCCCCTCCTTTCAGCCAAACCTATCTCCACTAGCCTTCTCTATCTTCCCTTCCCCTTCTTGTCACCACCAATCTTTCTCGTTTTCCCCACCCTCCATCTGTGCCGTTCTAGTCTTTCCCTCTCTCCTTTTCTTGTCTGCTCCTCAGTCAATCCCTATCAATCTCTCCTTATTTTTTTCTCCCCACCAGTCTCTTTCTCTAACTAATCTCCACTAGTCTGTCTCTCTCTTTCTTCTTTTCCAACCAGCCCCCACCAGTCTCTCTCACTTGTTTTCCCTTCTCTCTCTGTCCCTTACACTAGTCTTTTCATCCCTCTCCAGTTCTACTTTCCATGTCCCAGCCAGTTCCCAACAGTCTTTCCCTCTAGCCAGCCTTTTATTTTTTTTTTAATCTCCCACCAGCCAGTCACCATTAGTCTTATTTTTCCGACTCCTCCCAGTCTTCCCTCCCACCCACCCTGGCCATTCACACCAGCTGTTTCCTACCAATCACTCTTTCCTCTCCATGTTACACAAGAAATGTCATACTGAGTCTGACCAAAGGTCCATCAAGCCCAGCATCCTGTTGTTTCCAACAGGGGCCAGTCCAGATTACAAGTACCTAAGAGGATCCCACCAATCAGTCCCCATGTAGGACTAATGCAAGAATAAGAAGATACAATCCTTGCCGATTTTCTAATCCCATTTATCTGATAAAAGGCCACTTAGAGTTTAATTGTAATTAAATAAGAGTTCACAGTGATTGACATATGCAATAAGTAATGTTACTTTACTGAATAGAGAGAGTTCTCTTGGAAAAGATCACAGTTGGTATTGGCATTCTCGGTTAGCCTTGCACACAAAGCACATTGTGTGGTTCTCTAATCCCAAGGCAAAAGAAAACAGTTGTAACCTGATATCATTAGGACCTTTTTTTGTTATTGAGAAGTATCTCATTGAGATAGATCAACCGGTAAAGAAGCAAGGCCTCTGGTCAAGTTGTGGAAGACGCCTTATCAGCTGGCAAGGCTTTGGTGGGGAATATTTATAGCACTCAAGTTCTATCTGTCTTATCTGAGTCCTGAGGCAGAATATGGGGCATGGCTAAAAATGGAACTCAGAAAGGCAGCATTTGTGTGTGTAAGATATGCTTTACAAGTGGGAAATTTTTTTTTATAAAATTATCCCTATATATGCAAGAAACGAGCTAGAGGGAATGGGACGTAACCAGTTGGGATGCAACTGACTTCTGAGTGAATTCTGTAAGTCAGATCGGCGAGGTGATTCCTCCCTTGAGACAGTGTTCCTCAAAACATGGTTCATGCAATGGACACATCGTGTGCATCCAGAGTCGGGGAGAATGGAACATATCCGGAGCCACATAAACTGAGCTAAGTTTGTTTGGAATCTAATGCTGGGTTGTTTCAAATCTATTGAAAAAGGAAGGTAAGGATTTAAAAAAATTACTAACTGAATAAAGTAAAAAGTACTCCCCTAGGTTGTGTGCTAGCTTATGTTGCTGTGCACCCTTTTTGCCTTTATAAAATAGGTACCATTTGGGCATTTCACATAGGTGCCCTGCTATGAAATTCTCTCTTCAATGCATTGTACAAGTCTTTACACCCTTGTTCCTTTTTCACTTCAACTGTATAAAAAGTAAATTTCAAAATGCTTTAACTTAGGAAATTGTTTCACTGATTGACATAGAATACTTACGTTTTGAACATACAATTGTAGACATGTTCCAAAAATTATTAAGAACCAAAAAATTTGATTGCATAGGTCTTCACATCCCTTTGCTTAATATTTGGTGGTAGCCCATTTTATTTTATTTAACAGTTTTTTTTCTATACCGCCTTTATCCAAGGAGGTTTACATCTAACAACATGACAATTACATGGTAATTGTTTTACATTGAACGTAACAATTAAACATAGCAGTTACATGGGAACTGATTTACATTAAAAGGGAGTATAACTCTGAGAAGAGTGGGAGATTGAACTATTTACATATCGAGGTGATCTTTTCCTGGGGGGGACTGGTTGATTTATCTTATCTGGTTTTCTGTGTTGTGATCAGTTCAGAGAGGGTGGGAGCTGATAGACTGTGAATGACCTTGAAGGTGCTGGTGATGGCTTTGTATTTTGCTCATTGTGCTATTGGGAACCAATGTAGGTTTTTTAGGATTGGTGTTATATGTAGCATTGTTGAATTGGTGGTGAGAATTCTGGTGGCGGTGTTTTGGACTAGTTGGAGTGCATATAGAGCAGATTTTGAGAGGCCTTGGTAGATGTTTCCGTAGTCAAGGTGTGGTGTGACTAAGGGGTATGTTTACTAAGCAGTCTTAATGTGCAGCCGGCGTTAGTGTGCAGGATGCCATATAAGGAGTGGGCGTGTCGGTCTTAACGTAGCATTTCTGGTTACCGTGTGATAAAGGGAGCCGTGGCACGTCAATGCACGTTAGCCTGAAGTAGGTGTGCTGACCAACAAACACAGCAAAAGAGGGGTAGCACAATGGTTAATACATTGACTGCTGACCCAGGGGTCATGAGTTCGATCCCCCAGTGGGGTTAATGAGTAAGGCTGTCTGAGGTATTACCCTTTACTATAAAGCAGTGCTGCTGGAGGCATTTTCCTTTTTACTTTAAAGCAGTGCTGCCAGCAAAAACACCCTCACAGTGCTGTAATCTTCATGTGCAGTGCATCATGGGTACGAGTGGATTAACCCTATCCTGGTAACCACAGCAGACCGTGTGGTGACCTGCAGTCCTTCTGTAGCCAGCCAGGGGTTTGTTCAGAGCTGTAGCCCACTGATTACTTCACTGCCTGTAGAGCCAAAGGTTATTTATTGGAGCTGTCTGGGGCAGTTTCTTTTTTTAATTTAAATTAGTACTGCCAGCAAAAACACCCTCACAGTGCTGTAATCCTCAGGTGCCCCATAAGGCGCTTTATAAGGCACCTTAAGGTTATAGCACTGTGAGGGTGTTTTTGCTGGCAGTACTAATTTAAATTAAAAAAAGAAACTGCCCCAGACAGCTCCAATAAATAACCCCACTGTGGGATTAAACCCACATCCTCTGGCTCCACAGGCAGTGAAGTAACCAGTAGGCTACAGCTCTACAGCTACAAGCAAACCTCTGGCTGGCCACAGAAGGACTGCAGGTCACCACACAAACTGTCTGCTGTTGTTACCAGGATAGAGTTAAGCCACTCGTACCCATGATGCACTGCACATGCAAAGCAGCAGTCTACAGATGATCACAAGATGGGGTATGCATCCCCATACCACCTAGGCCTGGTAGGGGGTACTGACCGTGCGCGTTACTGGCACAGAGTAGCTACAGACCGTCACATTGTGCGGGTACTGTGCTCACCCTGAGGGTGAGGTGGGGCGCCCAGCACCAGGTCCACAGCACCTGTCCTCCCTGAGATAGGCTATGCTGCAGGTCCCCATTAGTGCCAGTGTGTGTGAGAGGTAGTTCTTTCAGACACACCTACGATACACCTGTGCCCATATGTATATCCCAGTCACGTCTAGCCCTTGTGGACTATGATGCACCAGAATAGTGCATATCCTCTGTGGGTGCCATGGCCACATGATTCAAGGGTGGTGGTGTTTGGACCCATAGGTAGTACCACCGAACTTGCTCTCTGGGGATCAGGGTGGGGGACAGGATCTCCCCCCAACAGATCCACATTCTACAGCCCTGCCATTGTGGCAGTAGAGGAGACCAACAACCCCAGTCCTGCTGGGAAACAGATGCACTACAGGGCAGTCAGTGCAGATCTGTAGCATGCCATAAGGCAATAGCAGACAGACAGTAGGCCTGGAAATGCTCAGCGGCCCCCCACCACTGTCTGACATTCTTCAGCAGCGAGCATAGTGAGTCTCCAGCCGCTGTACCCTGCAAGGTGTTCCAGCCATACACATACTAACTGCAGACAGTCTGCTAGCTAGGATGTGAGCACACCCACTAAGCAGATAAGTCAGTGATTGGGCCCCCAAAAGGAGAACCCATATATATCACTTGAGAGAAATACTATGTAGCACTATGGGGGATCCTAGCCATGCCATGGTCACTGCTCAGTCAGGGTGAGAGTGACCTCCCAGCAGGACATGCTGTAGCCACCCTGTCTGTGCAGGTGGTGGCCAGGCACTACAATGTCCCAGCCAGTGCCCTATGCCCTGTGCAGATGCATTCTGCCCAGGCCGCCCTGTCTGGGCTATACCCACAGTACCTTGCTCCTCATTATGCACATTGGCAGGCCAATACTGGCAACAGTGCTAGCAGTGTGGGCTGAGGAGGGTGTTGGCAGCCACCATACACTGGATAGACAGACACACACTCCCCACACCTATGCCAGCATTGTGCAACTATTGAGGTGTTTGGCAGCCCTGGCCACGGCACCAGTCCTGGGCACAGTGCAGGCATGGCTATGGTACGCAATACTGTAGGAGTCACTCCCCAGGGTGGTAAACACTGTCAGACACAAGACCTGTAGCACACTCCACAGACATCAGAAAGGTTGCTATGATGCAGCTCAATCAGCAAATTGTGATTAACTTAGGAATTGCTATCTGCCAGTAATCATAGCAACCTTTTGATAGATGTGTACCATATTCCCGGGTTTAGGGTGGCATTGCTAAGGTATGCAAGTGCTAGTATTGGGAGATGCACACAGGGCCCAATGTCCTGCCTCTCCTCCAGGTGGCTTTGGATGATGGAGCCTGTGGCTGCGGGTGAGTCTGCCCCTGTTGGCTGCTGCTCTAGGGCAGAGGTTCCCAACTCCGGTACTGGTGGGCCAAACCCTGTTTGGGTTTTCATGCTGTCCCTAATGAATATGCATGAGATACATCTGCATACCATGGGGGCGGTGCATAGAAATGCAGCACAGCCATAGTTATTGGAGACAGCATGGGACCTGAATGGTGTTTGGCCCTCCAGGACTGCTTTTGGGAGACTCTGCTCTAGGTAATGTGCATGTTTATGGTGTCTGTGCTCTGTAGGGTAAAATGTAGGCGTTTTGGGCATGTTTACGTTATCTGCACTAAAGGTTCTGTCTGTATTACCACATTTTAGTAGTGGGTAAAATATGGGGACCGGGTTGGCAGGAACCACAGCTGGGACTTGAACCTGTGACCTTCTGCTCTTGAACACACTGGCTGTGTGCCCTGCACCACCATGTTGCCACAGAGACAGTACATTTCCTGGAGATACCATGACTGTTTGTCAGACAGAGCCTGTCTGTTGCAGTGCACGGCACCCACCTAAACAGGGCTGGGCCATGGTCTGCTGTGGGCAGCAGCTACTGCCCCCTCCACCACCAGTACCCCTCTGTCACCATGCTGACATGCCCTTCTGCTGGTGGTGCACAGTCTCGGACCATCCAGTGTGCGAGTAGGCGGCTGCCTATGGTGCGGGTTCTGGGGTAGGGGTGCCTGCATAGATGTCCACGCTTCCCCCCAGCACCGCCTGCAAATGTTCTGTACCCTTGGGGATACCTGCTGGGTACTATCCCCTGTGACACTGTGGGAAACACACTCGTGCCCGTGTTGGGCCCTCATCAGTTGCTGTCTGGCTGCTCTACTCTTTCAGCATTCGTATGGGCCACCTAGGCATCATCATAGTCCGCACTGTGGCCCAGCTGCACCACAACATGTGCCGCCTGCAGCCCTCTGTGTCCCCTTTTTCCAGCATATGTCCAGTTGCCCGTTCCAACATGCCCACCCTGCTGTTGCGGGACATGTCCATGCCATAGGAAACCTGTCCAGTAACAAGGGAAAGCCCTGATCAGCGTTATTTCACTGTGGGATCATTCATCTTGTATGGGGACAGAGCATAGCCCCTTCCAAAATTGATATCTTTTTTTTGGAGCTTTCTTGGTAGTGTTTTTTGATGTTTCCCATTGATATCACTATTGCCCAGCTAGGTTATGTTTTTTTTCCAGTTTGTTCAGGTCATTTTCAATGTTTATCTGCCCTTTTGTTCTGTGCACATGCATCACACATATCACCTTTTATAGGTTTCCCTGGCTTTGCTGTACATTGCTGACGGAAATAGTTTTTCTTCTCTTTAAATCTACTCTAATGCCAGGGTTTCACTGGCGTTAATTTTCAGCCCTGAAATCCACAGCGTTAGTGTTCAGGGAGCCTCTTCCCTCCCACTCCCCACCCATTGACCCCTTCTCTCCGCCCCTGGGGAGCCTTCCTCCACCCTCAGGGAGCCTTTACTCCGCCTTCAGCGCTCGTTTGCGCCACTGAGCGCGTTAGCGTGCGATAAGGTACCTTATTGCACGGTAAAGCACCATTATCGCGCGATAAGGCACCTTATCGCTCGCTAACGTGTCAGAGCACACATTAAGACAGTTTAGTAAACATACCCCTAAGGCTTGTAGTATTGATCTGAAGTCAGACTCATGCAAGAGATGTCGTAGGGGTTTGATGAGCTTTAGCTTCCAGTAGGAGAATTTAGATGCATTTTTGATGTGGGCTTCCATGTTGATGCTGCTGTCAATGGTTATGCCTAAGTATTTGATCTGTTGTTTTATTGAGATTTCAGTATCCTTTGCTGTTATCTTTTTTGGTGGCTTGAATTCTTGGTCTCTGAATATGAGTAATGCTTCAGTTTTACTTCTGTTTACTTTGAGATTTATATTAGCTAGAAAGTTTGTCATGGCATTGAAGACATCTGTTATAGTCAAAGTCTGGATTATTAGTGTTGAACGGCATATAGAACACAATGTCATCTGCATAGAGGTGGTAGTGCATTTTCCATTTCCGTAGTATATTGCAAATTGGTTGAATATATAGGTTGAACAGTAGTCCAGAAAGGGCAGAGCCTTGAGGAATGCCTTGTGCTGATTGGAATGGTCTGGAATTGGTAGAACTAACCTTCACTTTCATGGTTCTGTCAGAGAGGTATGATTTCAACCATTTTAATGTGTTGTCTTTTAGTCCAATGTCCTTTAGCCTGTTTAGCATGATAAAGTGAGACACCGAGTCAAAGGCTGCGCTTATGTCGAGGAATAGTAACACAAATCCCTGTCGGGGTTTATCCAGGCCAATGATGAGTCGGCTAAAGAGATCTGTTAGTAGAGTGTCAATGCTGTGTTGTGGGCGGAAGCCATGTTGGGCGGAAGCCATTTTGCAGCAATAACAGCCATGAGTCACTTCGGATAAAAATCTACCAGCTTTGCCCAGCAGGATGATGCAGTTTTTGCCTGTTCTCGGCAAAATAGCTCAAGGTCTTTCATGATGGCTGGGGATTGTCTGTAGACTGCAGTCTTCAAGTCTTGCCACAGATTTTCTCGGAGTCAATTAGAGACTTGACTACTCAAGGACATTCACTGTCTTTTTGCTCAACCATGAACTATAAAAGGGCATGATGACTTTTACAAGGCATTGTATAGGCCTTGCCTTGAGAGCAAGAGCATAATCAATGATTTGTACAGATTCTTTAACTTCTGCTAATGAAGAAGATCAAACACGGACTTCATTCCTTTTGCATCTAGGTAGGTCAGTTTATATGAAAAGAAAATAGTGTCTAAAGCTTTCAAAAGCTAGCTTTGAGACTCTATGATGGACTGTCTTCAAATTAACTAGAATAGTTGGGTGATTGTAACCAAAAACTGACACTGATTCCTATGAAGCATTGGTAGAGTGGAAGATTTTAATAATTCTGAAATGCACCGTGCCATTGGTAGGGGAAAGAAACATTCATGAAAGGGTGGGGTTGTTATAGATGTTTGCTAGAACTGCCAAGTAGCCAGTCCTTTGCTGAGACTATTGCAGTGATCTAAACTGTCTAGCTAAGCATCATACAGTTGTGGTCAACACTTGCCACCCTTGCATTTTAGGTATGTTGTGTATAATATCTTGAGAAATAATTAGAAATATTCCAACTGTATGTGTGAGAGCCAGAGGAGAAAGAGTTAACACAGTAACGCAAAGAAAAATCATTAAAATGTCTAAATGCTGTAATTGTACTGAGGTGCAAACGTGAAGCTTTCAGAGGTATATGACATCATATGGAAAAGATGTGAAAACACACTTATCAGTAAATGGTGGACAGAGAGGATAGAAAGGTAATCCATGAGAGATAAACATGCCAGCTTAGCATGAAGAAGAACATATGGCCCCCAATATAGTTGTCAGAACACGGAGAGTTGAAGAGAGATATTTCTTGGGAACTGAGGGGTGGGAGAGAACCAAGCAAGAGAACCAGGTAAAGAACTGAGTGAGGGAGGCAGAGGTCAGATAATATAAATCTGACAAGGCCCAGACTAATAATTTAAGACATGGGCCCAAGAAAGGTCAACAGAGAGGGGTACAGACATGAGTAGAATAGCATCACACAAGTGGGGCCCCAGACAGCTGGAACAAGAATGAGCTAATTAGAGAAGAATGCCCCTATAGTAAGTATGGTCCTGAACAAGGGTATATAATGTGACAGGGCCAGATACACGATGAATCCGTCTGCTTCGCAGTGGAGGCTGTGGGGAAGTATGGATTTCCTGGGTTCTCTATGGCCCCAGTATCCCTGTTGTCGTGTCTGAGAGTTTTGTGTATATGTTTTGTCTTGTGCATTGTCTTACACTGATCTCTTGTGTCTAGGAAAGCCTGTCATACTCGCTGTTGAGTCAGGAAGTAAGACAGAATCATGCAGGCAGGACCAGACATTCAGACTTGTAATTGTTTATAAATCTGCATCAGAGATAAGACAGAATGATTCTGTTTTGTCTGCTGTGAGAGGTGGCAAGATCTGTAATTCTACTAGACTGTTTTCCTTTGTTCTTAGCTTTCTGTTACAGTAAGGGAATAATAAAAGGATTCTTTTGGAAGAAAAAACTGTGAAATAGTTATTACCATATACGAGAGTGATGTTCTGCATAAGGTGAGATTTTATTGGGAAGTGTAGGTCCTCTCTGTGATGTTTCTTTTATTGGGAAGTGCTATGTCCTCCCTGAGTGGTTCCCCTTCTGGACGGAGGAAGGTGTCTGCTTGGGAACTGTCTGGCCAACAGTCCAGCTGACCCTTAACCCCGTACATATATTATCATCATAGTATTTTAATAGTATGTTCAAAGGTATACAACAAAAAAAATGATGTTTGTGCAACTTAGATATAGTCATTTCTAAGAAAACAAAAACAAAACATGACCTGGACAGGATTAATAGCACTAATATTGGTTGCACAACCCTTGGCAGTGATGACATCCTCCAAATGTTTCTTGTAGCCATCTATACGTTTCATATATCTGCCTGCTGGTAGTTTCTTCCACTCTTCAACTGTGATTTGTTCCAGCTCATGAATGTTTCCAGGATTCCTTTTATCAATGGCAGATTTCAGCTCTTTCCAAAAGTTCTCGCTTAAATTGAGATCAGGACTCATTGCTGGCCAGTTTAAAACCTTCCATTTGTTGTTTTTTAACCATTCTTTTGTGTTTTTGGATGTATGTTTTGGGTCATTGTTGGAGGACCCATGGCCTTCGACCCAGACCTAGCTTTCTGACACTATGCAGCACATTTCATTCCAAAATACCTTGGTAGTCCTCTGACATCATGATTCCTTTAATACATTCCAGGCCTCCAGTTCCTGAGGCAGCAAAACAGCCCCAGAGCATTGTAGATGACCATATTTAACTGTAAGAATGGTGTTTTTCCCCTTATAAGCTTCATTTCTTTGCCTGTAAATATATTGCTGGTCTGCATTGCCAAAGAGCTCAAGTTTGGTTTCATCTGTCCTTAGAACATTTTTCCAAGAAGGACTGTGGTTTCTCAAAGTGGGTTTGGGCAAAGATGAGGGGTGCCTTTTATGTCTGTCTTTGAGCAGTAGGGTCCTCTTTGGCTTTCACCCATGAAGTCCATCTTTTTTTATTTATTTATTTAACAGAATTTAATATACCTCTTTTCTACTAGTCAAAGCGGTTTACATGAAACTTAGTTTTTACAAGGAACGGGGTTCGATCAACATTGGAACTTGCTCAATAAACATAGGGAATTCAGAAAAATGAACATTGTAAGGTTATTAACAAACGTAACTATATACAGTGGGCTAAGAGGTTAGCAGGAATGAGGTCAGATGGGCTTTGAGGGAGTGGTGAGGAGTAGGATAATGGGGTTTCATGAGCAAGGTCATGAAGGTTGCTTATTGTCAAAATGCTTTTTGAAGAGGTGGATCTTGAGTTTATGAAAATCGATGGAGAATCTAATGTTTCGGATTTCTGGGGGTAGCGCATTCCAGAGGGTGGGGGCATATAATGAGAGAGTTCTTGATCTTGTAGGCTGCTTGCAATTGCAATACCGTGGTGGGATACAGAGGAGCTTTTTCTTCTTGGTCTGCTAGGTGTGAATTAAGTCGTGTAGTTCCTCTGCTGAGGAATTTTTCAGGGTTTTGTGGATGAGGGTTAAGAATTTGTACTGTATTCTTGAGTTGATTGGGAGCCAATGAAGATTGAGTATGGGAGTGATGTGGGTGTGCCGTGAGGTTTGGAAGATGGTTCTTGCAAAGGTGTGTTTTGTGCAAGTTGTAGAGGAAGGATTGCATATTAGGTAGACATTGATAAATGGAACTACAGTAATCAAAGAGAGATGTGATAGTGGCCTGGCAAACTGAGCGGAATGTGTCAGTGGATAGGAGGGGGCACAGATTTCGGATGGTTTTTAGCTTGTAATATACCGCTTTGGTGATACTGTGAATATGTTCCTTGAAGTTAAGTTGCTGATAAGAGTATGATCCCCAGATACTTTGTGTGGAAGCTGACTCTGATTTCAGAGTTGCCGAGTTTGCAGAAGCAGGAGGGGTGAAGTTGGGGTCCTTGGTTACGTGGAGGAGCTCTGTTTTACTGAGATTGATGGAGAGGTTATGAAGGTGAAGCCAGTTGATAGTTTCAGTGAAGCATCTTGAGAGCATGGAGTAGTCTGGTGTGGAAGTGGAGAACAGCGTGAAAATCATTATATCATCGGCATATATCCGAAACTGGACTGGGAATTGCTGGCGGATGTCACATAGAGGCCAAATGTAAATATTGGATAGTAGAGAGGAGAGAGAGAGGAGCCTTGTGGTATACTCTGGCTAAAGGTGAATGGAGTTGAGGTGTGTGTTTGAATCCTTATCTGCTTATTGCGATTGGTGAGATATGAGTGGAACCACTTGAGGGGGATGCTGCGAACTCCTATTTGGTGGAGTTTGTTGAGGTGGAGCTGGTGAGATACAGTATCAAAGGAAGCAGAGATGTCTAGAAACAGCAAGAGGGAGCCTTGTGTGATTGATTTGATGCCAGTGATGAGTGAATTTAGCAGGGAGGTCATCAGAGTTTCAGTGCCATGATTGGATCTGAATTCATGTTGCGGTGCATGAAGGTCTATGTGGTCTTGTAGTGTTTGAATGAATGGCTTTTTCAATGATTTTGGAGATGAAGGGTATACTGGTTATAGGTCTGTAGGAGGATGGCGAGTGTGGATCCTGATTTGGCTTCTTCTGTTTGTTTATGTATAGTATGGTTTGTTTTATCTCTGCCTATTCTGTTCTTTCTTTCCTATTTTTATCATGGCGTTCCGTTTCCTTAGTTTTAATTGCGTAGACTTTTTTATTTTATTGTAAACCACTTTAATGCTTTGGCCAAAGCGGTATATAAAATGGAGAAATAAAGATAAGATAAAGATAAAGTAGTGGTCTGATTACTTGAGGGAGAAAGGAATCCTTGGTCGCGGGAGGAGTGGACAATGTCTGATATGAAAGGTAGGAATTGGTCCTGTCTTTTGGAGGTTCTTGACAGTTCCATAAGCAGAAAACTTCCTTTTTTCGCATACCATACTTTTTTTTTCTTTTATCCCCATTCACTCCCCACACATGCCGCTTCTTTGCTTCCCACCATAAACACATCATATTGTCTCCACTCTTTCACACATTGCTCATGCACTCACCTCATTCATTCTAGCAGGCTTTGTCATTCTTTAACCAAATCTGAATCCCACCCCCCACACCCCTTCCACGTCTCTCTCATATTCTGCAGTCAGCTCCCGCAACCCCAATTGCTCTTGGAACCCTCTCCACAGAAGACATTACTAGTTATGATTATGGTTCGCTTTATTTGATATACTGCCTATCTGAAACAACCTAAGTGGTTTACAATAAAATCATACACACCAAAGAGGGAATGCTATATTGTTGACAGAAAAGAAACAGGAAGAAAACAGCACACAGTAAAAACAAATACCCTCTCCACTCCCTCCCCTGACTGTACTCGTAGGTGCGCAGCTCACACTGCAATGTCAACCACCAGTTGCCACAAATGGCTATCATTTGGTCTTTGCTGTTGTACCCATACACCATGTATTTACTTCCTTGCTGCAGAGTCCTATGTATAAAAACCTCTGCTGCACTTTAGAGTTTCAGACTTTCCAATTCCCACAGGTTGCCCAGCAGCAATAAACTGTATGTCCACTCTATTTGGTGGCCCAAGTTCTTAGAGAGCTCCTCTAACAGTGGTTCCCAGAGAGTCTATAAGTGATTACATTTGAGGAACACTTGTACCAGTGTTCCCTTCTTCACCTTACATTTCCCACACGTATCATCCTCCCACAAATTCATCTTTGCTCCCTGCTCTCAAGTGATATAGGTGCAGTGACGTTACTGGAACTGAGTTTCTTGATGTGCCACATTTGTATATCATCAATCCTGTCCTCGGGCTCTACCTCAGCAACCTGCCACTCCATATCCACGTGCTCCATCTCCGCCGCCTGAAGCTGCTTTGCTGGCTTCGGGATATCTCCCTTCACGTCCTCTCCTTTGGGGGATGGCAGAGGCGCTGGTGGTGCCAAGGCCTCTGGCAACTTTCCTAGTCGCCCTAAGTGAAAGGCCTGATGCATAATAAGGACAAAATCCGGGGAAAAATCCCCCAAGGACGTTATGGTTACATACATACATACACACGCACACACGCCCAAAAAAGTGAGAACATCTCATAGAATATAAGTTATTTAAAAATTCAAAAAGACAGATGTAAATGACTGACAAATTTAAAAAAAGAAAAGACAGCGACTGGAAATTGTCGAAATAGAGGTTATATAGCTAAAAAAGGTAAATAAGTAAACTATTTAAGCTTTTAATTTACGAAATGTTCTTACTTTTTTTTGGGCCATCCTATATATATAACAAATCTTAACAATAAACCCAGGTTTTCTCTGAGACATGCTGTGCAACATCCCTTGCCCAAGCCTTTGTCAGCGCCTCTATACATGGCCTCTGTTTAGCCACCCTGCATACATGATACCACCTCGATACCATGTTAAACCAGGGCAGCAGGGACTGAAAATTCTTATTCAGGGGCCCCCCTTCAGCATTCCTATCATAGGTTGGTAGTAGTGCCGTACTTGCCAAAAATGAAAAACTATTCCCCACCAGGAGTGCCCATTCCTCCTGTAATTCTCCAAAGGTATACCATTTGAGGATGTTCTCATCATATAAGTTGCCGATCCTGCATTATCCCAACCTTTCCCATTCCATAAACACAGAAAGACACACTCCTGGTAGAAGATCCAGGTTCCCCAGCAGCTGTATGTAGGAGGATATTCGGGGGGGGGGGGGGGGATGCCTGTTCCAAGCTTCTCCACCACCTCCATGCCTTTATGAAATATTTCAGTATCCCCACGTCCCTGGAATCCAAGCCCTCTTAGATTTTCAGGCTGTGCATTAGAATAAGAACATAACAAATGCCATACTGTGTCAGACCAAGGTCCATCAATCCCAGTATCCTGTTTCCAACATTGCCCAATCCAGGTCACAAATACCTGGTAGGTTCCTAAAAAGGTACACAGATTCCACAATGCTTGTCCCGGGGTAAACGGTGTATTTCCCAGCTTCTCTTTAATAATGGTTTTTGGATCTTTCCTCCAAGAATTTGTCCAAACCTTTTTTAAACCCAGCTACACTAACAGCTTTTACTACATCCTCCAGTAATGAATTCCAGAGTTTGATTGCGTGTTGAGTGAAAAAATATTTTCTCTTATTAGTCTTAAATGGGTTAAATTGTAGCTTCATTGTGTGTTCCCTAGTCTTCCTACTTTTTGATGGTGTAAACCAACTCATCTACGTTTACCTATTCCACTCCATTCATTAATTTATAGATCTCTATCATATCTCCCCTCAGTCGTCTCTTTTCCAAGTTGAAGAGCCCCTAACATTTAAGCCTTTCCTCATTTTTCCATCCCCTTTACCATTTTGGTGGCTCTTTTTTCTTCTCTGTACCTTTTCTAATTCTGCTATAATTAGAAAAGTTAGGAGGCATATAACTCATCTAGCAATTCCTCCATTACATACTGAATACCACCTGCACACACTTTGTGCAGCCACCAAAGCATTTTCACTCCACTTTACATTCTAAGGCCTGGTACCCCAATACTACCTCGCTCCTTCTCTAGACACAATTTAGCATAACTCACCTGGGCCCCTTTTCCCTTCCAAAGAAATTTCCTGAGCACTTCTTTGAATATCCTCTCCTTCCTAGTCCCCCCCCCTCCCACATAGGGGAATCATTTGCAGGATGTACAGGATCTTGAGCATCAGCACCATTTTAATAAGAGTAGCCCTTCCAATCAGCAACAAGGGCAAGTCTTTCCAATGGTCACAGTTACTCTCATGCCCTTGATTTTATCTATGACGTTCATTTTATACATGTCGCTATTGTTACTTGGGTAAACCCCCAGGTATTTAATACTTTGCTTGGGCCACTGTAGCAGGAAGTCTCCACTCCTTGCTACCCCTACAGTGTTCCCTAATTCCAATGCCTCGAATTTACCAAAATTAATTTTCCCACATTTCTGCGCACATTCCCTAGGAACAGGAGGATGTCATCCACAAACATGTTAAGGTGCAGACATGCTCACCCCATTGTAATCTCTTGGATTTCTGGAGCCCTCCTCAGTTTTGCTGCCAGGGGTTCAAGAGACAGCATAAATAATAAGGCGATAAAGGCCAGCCTTGTCTGATGCCTTTTAAGATTGGAAATGTGGGCAAATGACAACCATTTATAATCTGAACTGTGAGGAGCTCATATAATATACGCACCCACTTCAAGAAGGCCTCCCCCACATTGTATTGGTCCAGTACCCAGAATAGATATGGCCAGAGTACCTTATCAAAGGCTTTTTCAGCATCTAGGCTTACTACTGCAGCCACCCCCCCTTCCCGATTCGACTTGCCTGTATTGTTGCTAAGGCCTTGATAATATTCACTGCCACTCGCCTCCCATGGACAAATCCCACCTGGTCCTGATGGACCAGCTTGGGCAAACATTTCTGCAACCTACTAACCAACCATGCTTGTAAGAATTTGCATATTCCAGTTTATTAATGATATTGGTCTGTAAGACCTGACCTCCAAATGATCTGTTCCTGATTAGGACAGTACCACTATATGTGCTTTATTTTGTTCCAGACGGAGTTTATCATCTTGCAACACCAACTCATACATGTCCCTCAGGGCCCCTTCCACCAAATCTGGCATGATTTTATAAAACTCCACCCCCAAGTCATCAGATCCCAGACTCTTTGCCAGTTTTAGTTTTTTAATCACGTTTTGTAACTCAGTGACTGTGATCGGGCTATTTATGGCCTGCATTTCCTCTTCTGCAAGGTAAGGGAGCTGCAGGTTCCTAAAACATTCCTCCTGGTTGGTGCTGTTGGCCTTCACACCTGCATACAGGGACTGATAAAAATCTACAAAGCACTATGCCACCTCTGACACCTTTTGTTTTGAGCTCCCCTTTAGTGTTCTTTATTTTGCAGATTATTTTCTTCCCCTGCTGATTTTGAACTATGTGTGCCAGCAATTTGCCCACCCGATTACTCCAGTGGTGCAACTGATAGTTATATAAAAAAAATATTGTGCTGCGCTTGGATCATCAAGGTATCAATAATTTGTTGCTTAATTGTCATCAGCTGCTTTCTGTCCCTATCCTCCAATTTACTTATGTCTCTTCTGGAAAGCATTTAGTTCTCTCGTCAACTCTTGGAGATGTCTTTCATGACGTTTCCTATCCGCACCTATATACCCATAATATGCCCCCACATCACAGGTTTTGCTGCCTCCCAATAGCAAGTGTGGGATTCTACTGAACCTTTGTTAAAGGTTTCTCTAAGTCCACTCGTATCTTCCTAACAAACTGCTGAAACTCCTTCCTAGGATAATAAGATGGGTTTGGTCTCCAAATAAAGTCCTCATTGTGCAAGACCAGCGATATAGTCATACTCCCTAAAGCATGGTCCAACAGCACAGTTGCTCCACGTTTGTCTCTCTGAGCTTTTCTGTCCACGGCTGAAGTATCATATGCGAGTACATTTTATGTGGGTTGGAGTAAAACGTGTAGGGCCCAATATTCGAAAGGCATTTACACAGTTTACAGCCAAGTAAACCATGTAAATGCCTTAAAAGGGGATATTCAATGGCACCTACTGTACATGGTTAGTGCTGTTGAATATCCATGTCTATTTCCCCTACGTGCCCCAATGCTATCTGGTTAGCATCGGGACATGTTGGGGGCATTCCAGGGCAGAGCAGAGGCGGAGACTGCCACTAACCATGTAGCAGCTATATTGAATCGCTACACGGTTAGTGGTCTGCGGCTAAAACTAGGCCAGCTTTTGGCTCGCCTAGTTCACTGCTATATGGTTAGGCTATGCGGCATTGACCCCTTGGCGCACAAACCAGATATTTGCTGCCATCTCTGCAGCGTTGAATATCCGGAGTTAAGGGTAAGCAGGCAAGGTTATGTGCTGTAGCGGCACATAGCCTTCCCAGAAGAAAATTGGGCCCATAATCTCTTTCCCAAGGATGTAGGTATTTCCACGCATCTACCAGGCCTAACTCCTCCACTACAAAATGACACCCCCCCCAATTCAAAGTGCCCCTTTTTTGCTGTCCAGCCAGGCTGACAATCCAGGGCACGGTTAACCACTAAATTAAGATCTCCTCCCAAAATGAGGTGATAGTCTGGATATTGCACGCATTTTGCAATGATGCCAGAAAGAAAACTGTGACAATAGGTATTAGGCATATATATGTTGCACAGCAGAATCCTAGTACCCCCTGCCATCTCCCCCATAACCACTACGTCGCGCCCTTCTGAGTCCTGAAGGTGTTTGTGTATCTGGAACCCCAGTCCCTTCTTCATCAAAATGGCCACCCCTTGCTGTCTCCTATTAAAAGCAGAGGCATAGACCTCCCCCATCTAAGATCTCTTCAACTTTTATTATGCTCCAGTAAGGCTAAGGTAAGTCTCCTATAAGAAGGCAATTTCCACTTGCGCTTTCTGCAAATGATTTAAAATTTTGTTTCTCTTCACAGGAGAGTGAATCCTGTTGATATTTAGAGTCGCCAGTTTGAGTTCAGCCATACTCCCCAAGTGTTTTCCTCCTAGCATTCACTACCCTGTCCAAAGCTATAGCACTGTCCCTCTCCCCAGCCAAAGAGGCACCACATCATCACTAAATCTTCCCCACTCAGCTCTTTGGAGTGCCGAGTCATCTGCCCCCACTTCAAACTCTTTGCCTGGATGTGGAACCCCTTCTCTTCCGGTTCCCTCCCTCTGCCCCCACCCATCAGATTTGTTCCTCACACCAGCATACACATATGTATGTATGTATGTATTTATTTATTTTTTATACCGCGCTCTTTTAGAATCAGTGAGGTTTACATGTATACTAACAGGTACATTTTATTCCCTTGTCCCCGAAGGGCTCACAATCTAAGTGTACCTGAGGCAATGGAGGGTTAAGTGACTTGCCTAAGGCCACAAGGAGTGGCCATGGGACTAGAGACCCCAGTCCCTCCGGCCTGAGGTTGCTTGTCCCCATGCAGGAATTGAAACCCCGGCCTTCTGGCCTGAGGTAACCTGTCCCAACCACCGAGCCAACTCCTACCCCCCACATCCTTCCATCGACACCATCCTCCCCCCCCCCCCCCCCCACTCACACAGGCTGCCTCCTCTCTTCCTTCCCCTCCTCCACCACCAGCTCACATCATATACACATTTATCATATAATAATTTGCGGAGAAATCATTAGTGATACAGCTCAACTAAGAAAACAAGTGTCCACCACTGGCAAATACGTAACAGGCTATTCCACTCCTCTCCCATCCCCAGGGAGCAGCTCTTGCCTTATTCTCAGCATGTCAAGTCCTGTACCACAGAATGCTTTTCTGCTCCCCAAACTCTTCACTGTGTGTTACCCAAGGCTCTGTTCTTGGCTCCATTCTTTTCAATGTCTATCTGGCCCCTCTGGCTTTTCTGATCGCCTCCCTGGATATTGTGTTCTTTATTTATGTCGATATTCAGCTCCTTTTTTTGTTTCCCTACTTGCTCTCTGTCCATTATTTTTCAGATCTCATCCAAACTCCACATTGTTGCTGATTGGCTCTCTAGTCATGGCCTTAAGCTTAACACATCTAAGACCACATCTATTCTCTTTGCTGACCCTGCTGCTCTTCCCCTTCCAAGACACAGTTAGAATTCTTGGGGTTTCTGTTGATTCCCGACTTTCTCTAATCACATCTCTTCTACTGTTCAACGCTACTTCTTCACTCTATGCCAAATCTATTCTGTCTGTAAGCTTCTGGACCAATTTTCCATTCGTCTGCTCATACTCTCCCTGGTTATTTCCTGTCTCAACTATGCAAATTCTCTTTTCTCCGGTCTTCCTCAGTATCAGATCCATTGTCTCCAATTGATTCAAAATATTGTCATTAGACTCATTCATGGTGCCCATAAGTTCAACCACATCACCCCTCTACTTGTCACTGATCACTGGCCTCCTGGCTGCCTTCCATATAAAATGCAAACTCCTTATACTGACATTCCATGCCCTTCATTCTGGCTACCCTCTCTTTCTTTCACGACTCCTATTGCCTCTTATCCCCAAACACACTCTTTGCTCCTCTTCCCACCCTCTCCATACCGTTCATGGCCTTCGCTCTGTTTGCTCGGTGGCAGTACATTCCTTCTCCTTTCAGGTTGTCGCCCCTTCCCTTTGGAATTGAAGGATAAGGTGGTATACAAAATGGGTTAAATAAATAAATAAATTCTCTTCCCCCTGGCCTTTGCTCCCAACTCTTTCACCTGCTTAAAGTCCATGCTAAAAACTCATTTGTTTTTGGCTTTTCTTTCTGCTGGATCTCTTTGACCCCGGGTTTTTCTTCATCTGTATTCCTTCCTCCCCCCCCCCCCCCGATTTTTTTATCAGCAGGATCGCCCATGGTGTGTCTCTTTCTGTTCCTTGCCCCTCAGCTGTCTGTGTCCTCTGTTTACTTTACATTCATCACTAATTGTAACCTAGGCCCTTCATTTGTTTCCTTCTTTCTGTGTCTTTTGTTTGCCCCTGGTTTGGTTCATGTATTATGTTCCCCCACATAGTTGTTACCTTTTGATCTGTTCACCACCTGGATGCCTGGCTATAAGTGGTATATAAAATAAAATCTAATTCTAATTGTAAGGTGAGGGAGACTAGCCCACCTCTCCCATCTGCCCCCTTCTAGCTTTAGCAGTCTCCCCAGGCGCTTACCCCCCCCCCCCCCAAAAGTCCTCAAAATGTTCTTTGGTCTGAGCAGCTTTCAGTTGGCATGGACGGCTTCTCTTCTATCCTCCATCTTCCAGCTCCTCCACAAATTTCTGATGTTGTCCTTGCCCTCCAGGGCATGTACCCCCTCCACAAGGAAAACCTTGAGCTTGGCTAGGTAGACCAGACTGAATTTAATCCCCTTGGCATACAATCTTGAACAATTGGGGGTAACATCCTGTCTTTTTGCAATCACCTGCGCTGAAAAGTCCTGGAACATGAGAATTTTCTCTCCTTCCAATTATACGAGATTCTTTGTTTCCTATAGGCTGCTAGAAGCTTCATTTTGTCCACATAGTTTACCGGGCAAGGTCTGTTGCCACCTTCTACTCTCATGGCCAGGTGGTGGGCCTGTTCCACTTTAAGTGGTATCGCGGAATTGGGCAGTCCCAGTGTTCTTGGGAGAGTTTTTGCACACAGGTCCAATAAGTCCTTATCCACTATACTTTCAGGGATGCCAATGAGTCTTAAATTATTCCTCCTGCTTTGATTCTCTTGGTCCTCTCGTCATTCCTCCTGGGATGCCACCTTCCATTGCAGTTGTTGCACTTCTGACCGGAGTTCCTTGAGCCCCATATCCACTGCTTGAATATGTTGGGTGTTTTCTGTAATCCATCTGGCGTGGCTGGTAAGGGCTTCTGGCCTCTGACCTCGTCCATTGTGGATTGAAACTTAGCCAGCTGGTCTTCAAGTACTGCCGTCACACTTCTAGTGAAGTATTTGGCCACTATCTCTGACATTATCAAGGCCTGCTGGCCCGACTCAAGCTTTCCACCATGGTTCCTGTGGGATCCCGTATGCTCCTGGTGGAGTTCTTGCCTGTTGGTTTGGAAGTCAGGGGGGTCCTCCCTGTAGTAGTATTTTTGCAAGGTATATCGCTGCCCCTGGGTCTTCAGAGAATTCCCCCCAGCCTAAAACTCATCACCACTCTCCCTCGAGGTTGAGTTCTGTGACTGCTGCTCTTTTCTACATAGCCATGGCTGCATCAGCTGTGAGCCCACAGCACACTCTGTGCACTCTTACGTTCTCCCAATACACCTCCTTCGCCTGTACTAGCCCTGGCTTCTGTGGTCTTTAGCTGATGTGTCTCTACCAGCCTTCCTGTGCACTTTACTATCGGGCCATGGCCTGCAGTTTCACTCACCACCAGGACTCACACCAGCTGTTCAGAAGTTCAGTCATTCAGTGCTGTGGCTGGCCACTGGGTCTCTCGATTCTCCTCCACCACTGCCTTTGCGGGGTAAGAACGCTGTGCGCAGGTTACCCCCACCATGCACTCACCTGTTCAGACTGCTTGGCATCTGTGCAAGCTATCAGGGGTTCTGTATCTATCATATACTGGCTGAGCCTCCGGCAGCTGCAGAAAACTTCCCCGTTCTGCTCTGCATCCCCTGGTTATAAGAAAGTGATTTTGACTGGGTTTCTCTTCCACTCATGCTTGGCCTTCTTTCAGCCTGGTTTCCCCGATTCAAGGCTGTGGGGTGGTGGTGTTGTCGGCAGGGATGCTCAGGCTCAAGAAGTATCCATCAGGATTCAACCGGAAAATGAGCCTGATGAATGATCGAGAGGATTCTCAGATTTGAAACATGGCGCTATGTATCGCATGGTTCAGTGTTTTGACAGACTGAAGCAAAACTGCTGTGTGTGAAAAAGAAGAATTGTGTTCAGTGGGAGCTGCTTCTGGCAACGTGTTTGCTGTTTCTGTGAAGCTATATATGAAAGCTAAGTTAGCATTGTTTTTAAAGTTTTGCTGGGGATCACGGGTTTTCACTGTGGGGATGAAAACGGAGTTAAATTTTAGCTCGTTAAAACAAATAAAAAGGAATATTTGCTACAGGAGATTGTTCTCTCAAGGCAAATAGTCCGACAATTTTTTTTTTCAATATGTTCATAGTTATAGGGGTATAGATAGAGGATTTATGTATTGTAATCATATCCTGGCAATGTCCGAGTTTCTATACCTTTTCCTTGTTTGGTTTTGTTTGATTATTTTTTTGAAATATGTGTGCATAAATAGTCTAAAGCCATTTCAGTGGACCCTTTTTTTGTTGTTTTTTTGTTTTTAAGGAGATATTGGACATTACGGGGTTGAACTGCAAGGGTGCCAATAATGTTGACTTCAACTGTAATATATTTTTTTCTCTTGTCTCCACTCAAAGAGATCTGGCTAAATGGTTTTCTAAAGTATATTTACTGTTGTGTTTTCACGATATGGTAAATTGCTACACATTAGGCTGGAAAACAAAGGAAAGAAAATTTGTCATAATATGTCACCAAATTAGCCAGGAGAAAAAATACTGTTCTGGCTGAATGATCTATTTAAAAAAGAGTTATTGTTTGATGCTTTTCCAATGAATTTATATAGCAGATTTCTCCAGTCAATAATCATGTTGGATCCAATGTGAAGGATCAATCAAGGTCAGTGTTATCTACTTAACAGTGACATTCCCAGGTACAAATAAACCAAAGCAAAGCCTCCAGCCTCATTTGCAGACCTTGAGAACTTTTTAACAGTAATATACTTTCAAGCCTATTCTGAATTAATAATATGTACATATGAAGCGAGAGATATGGGGAATAATTGGATATCTTTTGGTCTAGAAACGAGATCAAACTGCATCAATAGACTGCAAATGCTTAATTTGGGATTTTATGGAGACTGTATACATAAATCTGTCATAATTTGGTGAGCAATATGACCAGTGACACATGTTTTTCCAATTGCAGAGTTAATCCAACAGCAGTTTGAGTGCATTCTCCTCTACAGCTTGGACTCGTTCCTTATTCATGCAGACAAGCTCCAAATTCAGTGGTTTTCAGCCACTTGGTGATTTTGGAGTACTTTAAATTGTCTTGTAAACCACTTCTGTCCCTTCTTTTCCCAATTCAGAATACTATTCTCAGTTTCAGACTTTTTCTAAACCTCTTACCCCCACTACAGAGTTTGATTTCCTTTTTTTAATTAGCCTGATGCTTCCACCTCAGTCAGAACCAGTCTCAGTTAGATTACAATATCACGAGCCTTCATTTGCTGCCAACTGGGGGCTCCCTCTATTTTATATTCTCCTCACAACTCTGCCCAGCCATATCGGCAAAAAATCTTCAGTCAGGAGCCACTAAACTGCAGCTCTCTCGAGAACCTGGCTAATGTGAAAAGTCTGGCCCAAGGTGTTTCCATTGATCAAAAGCTGAGACTCCTCCCTCCTTCTCCTAGGGACTGTAAACACTGCCTTCACAACATTCATAGCCCCATTAGATCCACAGAACACAAGACCTAAGCCAGAAATTGAACATATGACCTCCATGCTTTCCCTCTCCCTCCCTCCCACCTTCTCCCTTTCCCCTGTCTTTTTCTTTTTCACTTCCGCGCCTCACCATAATTTCTGTAGCTCCTAGCCTTCTCCTCTCTCTTGTGCTGATGGTGGTTTGGGGTCTGCTCTTCTACAAGTCTCAATAATTTTCACTGGCAGGACATAGGAACCTCCACTGGTTCCTTCTTTTTTTCCTTCCAGGACTCTCTGATGTCTCTTCTTTGGCAAATAGCCTGACTGTGAGGCACCCAGGCCCTTTCTTCTCTATGCTTATGCTGTGGGCTCCAGCTCTCATACTATCTCTATGTACTAGGGATATGCCATTTGGGAACCTAAATATTAAAAGGTGTGCAAATTACTTGCGCATGCTTATATCTATAAATGAACACATGCACAATTGATTTAGGTATGCAAATAAGCCTTCCTTACCATCCTGTTAAACCAGTCCAGATGTATAGATTATGCTCCCTTGCCAGCAGCTGGAGGCAGTCAAGCAACTTTCAATGATGTATATCCACTGGTGCAGCACTAAGAGAAACTAGTATTTATCTGCCTTCAGTAGGTGACAAGGTGTATAGAATGGTGCAGCAATGCAGAATGGTCTGTCTCCTGGCGCAGACTACAGTTCAGTGGCCTGTGTGACTGAGTTCTGTAGGCCCAATGTTGCTTGGAGCATGGCTATGCCCCTGCCTCCTTGAGTCGACAGCTTGCTCTGCATCCAGCGCTGCTACCCAGAGGTTCCTAGCACTTAGTAGGCCAGAGAGCAAACGGGAAGACTCCACAGGGCTCCTGAGGAGAGTTGGTAAGTCAGGCCCAACCCCTGTCCCCCCACCTTCCCTCTTGCTGTCCTCTAATTGCAAGTGTGTGGGTTTTTTTTCTTCTTACTGTGTTTTACTCTCCCATTGAACTCAATAGGATGTATTTGGCTCTCTTGCTGATTTGAATAAAGCAATTTTAAATTAAAAAAGAAAAAGAAAAAAAGAGCTTGCTCTTCTAAGCATCTAGGCCTCTCAGGCCTGTGTGGATATGTGGGACATCCCTGCTCTGGTTTCTTTGGTCAGCCTGACAGATACTGTGATTCCCTTTTCTGGACTCCCTTTTCACCACATCCTTAATTTAGCTTTTGGCTTTTTTCAGCCTTTTTTTCTCTTTGCCGCTGCAATGCTCAACCACATGGCCCAATGCAGCCTGCACACCCCCCCCCCACCCCCCAGCAGGTTTTGCCCACGACTGCTATATGACTACTATTTTTGGCTCCAATTGTGATTAGGAATATCCAGGGCACTTTTCTTATGACACTCTTTAGTCGCCTCCCATCTAGACTATGGCAACCTCCTTGCTGGTCTCCCTCTGAATCATCTCTCTTCCCTTCAATCTGTTCAAAACTTAACTGCGCAGCTAATCCTCCACCAGCCTCGATATGCTCATATAACCCAGCTTCACTGGCTCCCTATTCATTTCTGTATTCAGTTCAAACTTCTACTGACCTATAAGTGCACTCATTCTGCTGCTCCTCACTATCTTTCCTCTCTCGTCTCTCCCTACAACCCTCCTCGGGAACTCTGCTCTTCTAGCAGATCCCTTCTATCTGTGCTCTTCTCTTCTATTGCCACTCCAGACTTTGATCTTTTCACCTTGCAGCAAACATCTTTTCGGTGGAAATTCATGAACATCTTAGACCATGCTAGGCCCTCACCTTATTGCAGTTGTTTGTTTGTGCTAAGAAAGGAGGCCTTCACATAATTATAAGCTAACATATCTTACTGGCTATTTACTGCTATGTGCACCCTCCTGCTTATTTATAAATAGCTTCACAGGATCCAAAATGTCTTGGAAAAGTTTGAAGATACAGTGAGCATACAATCAAGTGTCTTTTCCATTCATATCACATATTGTTCACATAGAAAGCCTTTTTAAAAGGCTTAATTGTGATATAAGATGTCTGAAGACATGCACATGGATATTGAAATCACAGAGACATCTCCGCAGTCCTTGTGCAAGCAACATTTACAGATGTCTCCGGTGCAAGGAGGCGAGGGGACATGGTGGAGGCATGTCCAGGGAGGTGCTATGGACTTGCATGTCTCCATTGGATTCCAGGAATGATGGGGACATCTGTGGGCACGTCCACATTTATACCTGTTACAGGCACAAATTGGCATCAGAAATGTGCTTATTTTGGCCTTAAAACATCCAGAGACCGTAGAGAAGATGGGCAAGTCAAGTGACCTTTTTCTCTTTTTCTCTTTTTCCTCTTTTTCCTCTTTTTCCTCTTTTTCCTCTTTTTCCTCTTTTTCCTCTTTTTCCTCTTTTCCCTCTTTTCCCTCTTTTCTATCTGAGCTATTGGAGTTCCTTTCTACTTTCCCATTTGTTTTTATTGTAAACAGCCTTGCCAACTAGATTTAATAGCAGCATATCAAGTTTTTAAATAAACATAAACATAGGACTAACTTTCTATCAGTGCTATTACAAACAGATTGCAGGTTTTAAAACCATGTATAACTGCATTTTCGATGCCTGAGCATTAACTATGGAAATTGTTGCTAGTTTCTCACTCCCTAGATCAATGTTGTATTATTAGATAGGGGAAAGAGCCATTTAACATAAGAGAGTCTCTCGGTGACCTATTTACTAAAGAACATTAGACATGCACAGAAACACACTATTCATTAACAAGCATAAAGCCTTTAGTGAAGAGTACAGGAAGTACATGTGCTAAAATGCATTTTAAAAATGCATTAAGATGGAAATGCATTAACCACACCCACAGAGACGTAGATGAAATTTATCATTAATGGCAGCATGTACTATTAACACATACAAGTGCATTAATGCCAAAAAATGGATGCTAATATTAATGCATATTCAAGGGCAATGCACATGTTTAACATTAACATGTTTTATTAAATGGGTCCCATATTCAAGAACAAAGAAGAATTTTCCTATAAATTTGCTACAGTATTTGTGTAAATAGAAATACTTCATTGATGCTCCAAGGTTGTCATTTTCCAAAATTTGGAGGCCATATTAAAAAACTGAACATTGGAGCAATGGGAATGAATGGTAATAGTGTACCCTGTAGCATGTAGTCTCTGAGACCGGGGAGTTGGTGGAATTCCAACATCTACAGGAACAATATGGATTGACAGATATCAGCAAGTTTGGAGCTATGTCAATAGCCTGCCTCAGGAGTCTCTTGGTGGGGGGTGGGGGGGAATGTGTGCTCTAAACTGGAGGAATTGCTACCGGGGGGGGGGAGAGAATCTGATCAGGGTGACCCACTTACATAAAACTCTGGTAGAGACTAGCCCAAGTGTACAAGAGAAAGACCTAGTCAGGGCATGGTCACAGGACCTGGGAGAACAGATAGATATGACTGAAGTAATGGCCTTTGAACAAATCCCATCGCTGAGTATTTCAGTAGAGCACCAGGACTTACAGTATAAATTGCTTCACTGCCTATACTTCGCTCCGGTGCAAGCGTGGAGAGTGGGCATAGCATCAATGGACCAGTGCCCCAGATGTGGGACGAGTGCAGCTACTCTAGGACACATGTTCTGGTACTGTGAAAAGGTGTGAGATTACTAGGAGAGGGTGCAGTGTTACCTTGCAACATATATGGAGCAGGAGCTCATACTACCACTTGCAGCCTTGGTCTTAAACATATAGAGGCACGGGAGTGGAGATGATCTAGGGAGAATATCACGTGGGTGGTTCCGCATAGTCATTGTGATACCCTGGAAAGTCATTCTCTGCGGCCTCACCCAGGAGGACCATCCTACAGACAATGGTGAATAGGCTTGCACGACTTGCTCCTAATGGAGATGCAGAGTGTGGGTGGATACACGCAGTGACGGGAGGTGTTTCAAGAGGTATGGGGCCCATACCTTCAGTCTCTGGCACCACACATGCACAGTAGGGTCTTAAATCAATGGGTGTGAATGGAGAGTCCATAGGATGGAGTAGCGAGATTCCTATGGGCCCAAGGGAGGAGGCAAGGCAAGGGAAAGGAGGGCGGGAGGGGGTGGGGAGGGCAATAAGAAGGGGAGGAGGGATGGGGGAGCCTTAGAAGGGCCCTAGTGGGAAGAAGGACCCCCCCCCCCGAATTCCATAATAGCAAACCAGAGAAGAGGGTGGAGGGCTAGATAGACAAGGGAAAAGGTGAGATAAGCAAATCAAAGAAAAGAAATATCTTACTGTTTGACTAAAAAGTAAACAAGTGGACCACCGGACACATATTTGACTGATAGTAGTATAATATTTGATGGATTTGGGTGTTAATGAATCGTTTGTGATTAAACGTTGTCTTTCTCCTGCATGTTACATCTGTTATAAGTTAGCTGTTTATTGCTATAAATTTGTTATTGATGCCGGTGATCTTACCAATGTTATGCAACAAAGAGACTTAAACCTTAAAAAGCTGTACAGAAGAGTAAAACGTATATGTTCTTTTACTAAAGCCTGTTAGAGTATTGCACCTAATGTGTTTAGCATGAAAATTAATATGCGGTAAGTGCACAGCCTCTATAGTAACTGTCAGGGACATCACTAGCATGTTAATGGCAGTTACCTCATGGATGTGTAACCTAAAATGCAGTGCAATTAACACAAGTGCACCTAATACCACCCATAGCGGTCTCGTTATGTGTACCCGCACTAATTGCCGCATTGACAGCATGCGATATATGCCCCCATGCTAACTGCAATGTACTCTCCATGCCCTTACTGTATCCATTCTCTGTCCATTCCTTGCGATGGGGTAGTTAACATGCATTTTAGCTATCATGCCCACACTATACCAACTACTATGGACCATTATTGCCTGCTAAACCACACATTAACCACTTAGCGAGCTTTAGTAAAAGGGCTCCTTAGTGAAACAAGGCCAAATGTTCTCCCAAGCAGAATGAATTACTTTTTTTTGCAGTATGAAAAATCTGGTAACAGCTGTTGTGCCACATTGGCATAGGCTATTTGACAGATATATAAGACCAAAAATGTTTAACATCTGTTATTTTGTTGTAATTTTTCATTTATGAAGATTTCAAAACTACATCAAGCAAAAATCTTGACTTGGAAGATGACAACCAAAGAGAAAATACACAAACGTGAATAAAATTAACAGGCAGAAAAACAGCATCCCTATGTTGCTGGATAAATGGGAGAAGTGTTTGTGATTGTAATTTGGATGTTATAAAAAAGGGGAGATTTTTTAATGACACATGATATGAGAGTTAAGCCTGTTATAATATGAAGGATAATATTGCTCCTTGAAGTCTTTTTTTTTTTGTCTTTTTTTTTTTTTTCCCTGTAATTTTGATTTATGGAGACTATGGGGTATGTTTACTAAACCGCACAATTGTGCGGGGCGCACTTGAGCGTGCGCTAAGGTACCTTAGCGCACGCTAATAGTGCATTTTTGTGCCCCGCACACGTGCGCGCTGCACTAACGGGCCCGCACAAGTGCGCGGCGTGCTGATGTGCGATAGAGGCGTGGAAAGGCATTCCAAGGGCAGAGAAAGGCTTCCGAGGGGCAGAGGGACGGGGTCAATGGGTGGAGAGTGGGAGGGGAGAGGCTCCCCGCACAGGAGCGGGGCTGAAATTCAACTAAAAAAATACCGCGAGTGAAAACCTCGCGTTAGAGCCGATTTAAAGGGAAGAGAAACCATTTCTGTCAGCAATGTACAGCAAAACCAGGGAAACCTACAAAACGTGAGCAGTGTGATACATGTGCACAGAACAAAATAGTAAATAAAAATCGAAAATGACCACAACAAAATTCTAATAAATTCTAATCCAGCTGGACAATAGTGATAGTCATGGAAAACATCAGAAATCACTCCCAAGAAAGCCCCAAAAAAGAAAAATGAATTTTAGAAGGGTCTACGCTCCGTCCCTGTACAAGGTGAATGATCCCACAGTGAAATTGTGCAGAGCAGGGTTTATGACTCCTATGGCCAGGTTTCCTATCTCCAGGGACTGCACTGTCTCTGTGGCCACAGTGTGGTGCAGTGAACACAGACAGTGTGTTCAGGAGCCAAAGATCACGAGTTCAAGTCCCAGCTGGGGCTCCTGCAAACCCAATCCCCATATTTTACCCACCACTAAACCATGATAGTAAAGACCAACCGTTTTTGCAGATAACATAAGCATGGTCCAAACACCTCTATTTTACCATACAGAGCACAGACACCAGAAACATGCGCATTACCTAGACCACAGTCCCCTCAATGCAGTCCTGGAGGGCCACATATCATTTAGCTGTGATGCTGTCAGCAAGATAAGGCCATGCCAGCATGGTGGCGGAGGGGTACCGTTGGTGGAGGGGGCAGTGGCTGCTGCCCACAGCAGACGGTGACCTAGCCCCCTTCACGTGGGTGCAGTGCCCTTCAACAGACAGGCCCTGTCTGACAAACAGCCATGGACTCCCCAGGGAATGCACTGTTTTTGTGCTAAGACGGTGGTGCAGCGGACACAGCCAGTGCCTTTAGGACCAGAAGGTCACAGGTTCAAATCCCAGCTGGGGCTCCTGGCAACCCAGTCCCCTTATTTTACCCATGAAGAAATCATGGTAGTAAAGACTGAACCATTAGTGCTGAGACCATACGCATGGGTCAAAAACCTCTATTTTACCCTACACAGCACAAACACCATAGAAATGTGCATTACCTATGGCAGAATCCCCCAAATGCAGTCCAGGAGGGCCAAACACCATTCAGTTTCCATGCTGCCTCTAATAAAGATGCCTGTGCTGCATATCTATGCACCACCCCCATGGTATGCAGATGTATCCATGCATATTCATGAGGGACAGCATGAAAACCCGAACAGTGTTTTGCACACCAGGACTGGAGTTGGGAACCTCTGCTGTAAAGCAGCAGGCAACAGGGCCAGGCACACCCACACCCACAGGCCCCATTGGCTACTGCCTCCTGGAGAGGCAGGACCTTGGGCCCTGCGTGCATCTCCCAATACTAGCACTTGCATACCTTAGCAATGCCACCCTACACCTGGGTATACGGTACACACCTATCAAACGTTTCCTATGATTACTGGCAGATAGCAAGTCCTACGTTAAGCACGGTTTGCTCATTGAGCTCCATCATAACAATCGTTCTGATGTCTGCGGTGTGTGCTTCAGATCTCGTCTCTGACAGTGTTTACCACCCTGGGGAGTGACCCCCAACAGTATTGCGTAGCATATCCATGCCTGTACTGTGCCCAGGACTGGTGTGGTGGGCAGGGCTGCTGAACTCCTCTATAGTAGCACAATGCTGGCATAGGTGTGGGAGTGTGTGTCTGTCTATACAGTGTGTGGTGGCTGCAAACACCTTCTACAGCCCACACTGCCAGCACTGTTGCCAGTATTGGCCTGCCAATGTGCATAATGAGGAGCAAGGTACCATGGGTATAGCATGGACAGGGTGACCTGGCCAGGATGCATCTGCACAGGGCATAGGGCACTGGCTGGGACATTGTAGTGCCTGGCCACCACCTACACAGACAGGGTGACCTCAGTATGTCCTGCTGGGGGATCACTCTCACCCTGACTGTGCAGTAATGACAGCATGGCTAGGCACCCCCATAGTGCTATATAGTATTTCTCTCATGTGATATTTATGGGTTTCCTTTTGGGGTCCAGTCACTGATTTATCTGCTTGTTGTTTATGCTGACATCCCAGTTCTGGGTGCATGCATTTCCACTGCGAACATGCACTATGGACTAGCTAGCAGACTGTTTGCAGCTGGTATGTGTCTTGATGGAGCGGCTTGCAGGGTTCAGCGGCTGAAGGCTTGCTGCAGGAGAATATCAGATAGTGGTGGGGTGCAGCTTAGCATATCCAGGCCTAAAGTCTGTCTGCTATTGTATTATGGATGTGTACAGAGCTGCATTGACTGCCCTGTAGGGTGTCTGTTCCCCAGCAGGACCGGGGTTGATGGTCCCCTCTACTGCCACCATTGCAGGGAGGTAGAATGTGGATCTGTTGAGAGGAGACCCTGTTTGCCACCCTCAGCCCTGGAGGAGGGGGGGGGGGGGGTGGTGGTGGTGGTACATGGCCCACCTGGGGATCCATGGGGGCTACACCTGACTGAGACAGATGGAGATATCCAAGTTGTTTCGGCAGAAACTACCTATCTCACATTTTAACACTGCTTTGGACCTCCGGCATGGCCTCATTCAGCCATGGAAGGTGCTGTGGACCTGGTGCTGGGCGCCTCACCGCACCCTCAGGGTGAGCACAGTACCCGCACAATGTGATGGTGTGTAGCTACTCTGTGCCAGTAAAACACATGGTCAGTACCCCCTACCAGGCTGAGGTGTTGTGGGGGTGCACATGGTCACTTCCCCGTACCAGGCCGAGGTGCTGTGGGGGTGCATTCCCCATCTTGTGTTTATCTGTGGACAGCTGATTTGCATGTGCAGTGCATCATGGGTACGGGTGTGCTAACCCTATCCTGGTGACCACAACAGACTGTCTGTGTGGTGACGTGCAGGCTCTCTACAGCCAGCCTGGGGCTTGCTAGTATCTATAGAGCTGTAGCCCAATGGTTACTTCACTGCTTGTGAAGCCAGAGGTCATGGGTTCAAACCCACAGTGGGGTTATTTGATAGGGCTGCCCAAAGCATTATCTCTTTTTAATGTACATTTTTGCTGCCAGCAAAAACACCCTCAGCGTACTGTACCCATAAGGTGCCTCTGAGGGCGCTTTATAGGGCGCCCTATAGGGCACCTTATGGTTCCCGTCCATGTAAGGTGCACTATACATTATCCTGTGACGCAGCTTATAGGGTGCCCTTTAGGGGACATTTCAGGGTGCCGTGGCGGACAGTGCACTTTATAATGTGCCCTATGGAGTGCCTTATAGGGTGCCTTATATGGCACCTTCAATTACGGCACGTGAGGGCGTGTTTGCTGGCAGCAATTAATAAAATAAAAATAAAGTGCTGCAGGAAATAAAATGTACATTGCAAAGCTGATGCCTCAGCCAGCCTTATGTATTAGGCACACTGGGGAGCAAACCCATGACCCCTGTATCGGCAGTCAGTGCCTTGACCATTGTGCTCCACTGCTGCTCCTCCTTGCATGTCAGCGCACCTACTTATGCTTTTCATTCCCTAAACTGCACAGTGCTGCCATCAAAAACAGTACTCTAACCTTACGGTACCTCATACGGCACCCTATAAAGCGCCCTATAAGCAACATTCTAGGGTGCCTTGGCGGACAGTGCACTTTAAAATGTGCCTTATGGGGCGCCTTATGTTAACACGCTTTGAGAGTGCGTTTGCTAGTAGTGATAATTAAAATAAAAATAAAATGCCTCCTAAAGCAATCTTCCCCATAATACGTAATGCCTCAGCCAGCCTTGTTCATTGGGCACTGTGGGGGATTGAACCCCTGATCCCTGCACCATTGGTCAGTGTCTTAACCATTGTGCTGTGGTTCTGTTCCTCTGCTTGCACATCAGCGCGCCGCCTTATGCCGCCCAATATTAAAATGCCTCCTAAAGCAATAGCGCGCCGCCTTATGCCGCCCAGTATTAATCTGGCTCCTAAAGTAATGCCTCAGCCAGCCGTCTTCGTTGGGTACTGTGGGGGATTAAACCCCTGATCCCTGCACCATTGGTCAGTGTCTTAACTATTGTGCTGTGGCTCTGCTCTTCTGCTTGCACATCAGCGCGCCGCTTATGCCTCCCGCGCTGCTTTCTCATGCGCTAATGTGCGGGGCGCACATGGGCGCCATGCACCTTAGCGCATATTTAAATCCCATTTTTTTTTTTCAGAAAGAAATGCCCACTCCTTATGGCACCCGCACACTAGCGCGGCCCGCACACTAGCGGAGTTTTAGTAAACATACCCCTATGCTTGATCTACAATTTGAATTGCAGAAGGGTAATTTGCTATTTATGTATGGCTTGCACCTTTACCTTCTGAGTCATTTAGGATCTTGTATTTTTATATGGATAAAATAATAGAAGATCATCAGTATAAAGGTGAAAAAGAACATTCAACTCACACAGTTTTTAGTACAAAGTGGAATCATATAAATGTTAAATAAGGAGGTAGACAATGCGGGTCCTCATGGTACATTTGAATTCAACTCAAACCATCAGATGAAGCATTCTGGGTTCTCACTTGTTGTTTACCAGTTAAATAGGAGGTAAACTAGTTCAATATTGTACCTCCTGTGCTTAACTTGACTAATCTTTCTAACTCCTATGAAGAAAGGCTAAAAAGGTTAGGGCTCTTTAACCTGGAAAAGAGACGGCTGAGGGGAGATATGATAGAAGTCTATAAATTAATGAACGGAGTGGAACGGGTAAACGTAAATCGATTGTTTATGTTATCAGAATATAGAATGAAGCTACAGGGTAAACTATTTAAGACTAATAAAAGAAAATATTTTTTCACTCAACGTGTAATCAAACTCTGGAATTTGTTACCGGAGGATGTAGTAAAGGCTGTTAGTGTAGCTGGGTTTAAAAAAGGTTTGGACAAGTTCCTGAAGGAAAGGTCCATAAACCATTATTAAGAAGTGACCGAAGATATCAATGCTTGACCCAGTACAAGCATTGTGGAACTTGTGTCTCTTGGGAAACTGCTAGGTACATATGACCTAGATTGGCCACTGTTGGAAACAGAATACTGGGCTTGATGGACCTTGGTCTGACCCAGTAAGGCATATCTTATGTTCTTATGTTCTTAACAATATTTGCTGATGGAAAGTATCAAATGCAGCTTTCAGGTCCACAAAAATCATCAAGAAAACTGTTTGAGCGTCATCAAGTTCATATACAATCATGTCCAATAATGTTTTAGAAAGTCATTCAATTACTGACGAACAGAAAGCACCGAATGACAGATCCAGAAGAACTAGCATGCAAAACACTTTCACCATCCCTTCACTTAGAATAGGGAACACTCAGTCTACCTCCAACCAGGCCTTCTTGCTATTTGCTTCAACTACCTGGAACAATCTCCCTGACAATATAGGTGCAATAGCTGACCTAAAGAAGTTCCGTAAGGTTCACTCTGTCGAAAATTGTCATGTCATCTGCAAAAATGCAGACTTTTCCCTTCAATCCTTCAGCAATATCACTCACAAATACATTGAACAGTACCGTCCCAGGAATGATCCCTGAGGCACACCACTACTCACCTTTCTTTCTTCTGAGTGAGTTCCATTTACCATTGCCTTCTGTTGTCTGTCAGTCAACCAATTTCTGATGCAGTTCACCACCTTGGGACTCATCCGCAGGATGCTCAGTTTATTGATAAGCCTCCTATGAGGAACAGTATCAAAGGCTTTGCTGAAATCCAGGTAGATCACATCCATCACATGCCCTTGATCTAGCTCTCTGGTCACCCAGTCAAAAAACTTGATCAAATTTGTTTGGCATGATTGTCCTTTGGTAAAACCATGTTGCCTTGGATCATGTAACCCCTTTGTTTCTAGAAAGCTTTCTTTGAGGAGCACCTCCATTATTTTTCTTGTCACTGAGGTAAGGTTTACCGATCTATAATTTGTCACTTCCGTATTGCCACTGTTTTGAAGAGGTACATTGGCCCTTCTCCAGTGTTACAGAATCATTCTCGTCTCCAAGGATCTATTAAAACATCCTTTAATGGCCCAGCTTTGGGGAGGATGCATTAGAGAAACTAATAACTCAAGAACAGTTGATAAATCATGATGAAGACAATACTGATGACATATATACTCAATGGGAAGATGTAGTACGGTTAACACAGAAGTTGGTAAGAGAGGAACTACATGCAGCTTACCTCCTCGACTGCTGCAAATCTAAAATCATACCAAGAGGATTGAGGATGAACAAGGATCCAGGACTTTATCAAAGTGAACAAGGGTTTGTAAATTGTCGGAATGCCATATTAAATAAGTGTTCGTTAGATTTGATGATTTTATTAATAACCACAGCAAATAAAAAATCTGAATTGTTTAAAGTAGAATTAGATGAGAAATTAAGTGAATTGAAAAAGTGTGATAACAATTTTGACAAAGTACATGTGGATTATGATAGAAACTTTGTGCAATATAAAAAAGAAATAAAAAACAAGAAAATGGAGAAATACAAGAGGGATGAAGAGGATTATAGGGTTGGCTACGTATACCACTGGTGCAAAAAAAATGGAGAACAATAGGATTTGGGTTAAGAGGAGATCTACATTATTCGATTGAAAAGAAAGTTTATCAGATGAACCCAAGAAAGGTACCCCCCTTGAACAAAAGAAGAAGAGAAGCAGGAGTGAATCAGTTGAAAACAGTGATGCCTCTGCATCACTTTTTTCATCCTATAAAGATAAGTCTGAACATCAAAGAGACAAAGGGAGAGAAAGAAACAAACATTTTTTAAACATGGATCAGCTATAGAAGGGGGGCGGTTGGGATTCTTCCTGGACTTGCCCGCCACCGCTAAGGCAAGGTCAAAATCAAGGTCAAGGGCAAGGTCAAAATCAAGACAGGATGTACAATGACCACAATCCATACAGAGATCAAGGTCGAGGTCATGGTTGAGGACAAGGGAGAGGCAACTGGGTGGCAGATCATTCCCACAAGAGGAGATTTTGAAGTGTGATAACATTATAAAAATTTTGAATTATACCCTTACGTTAGAGGAAATATCAGTATTGAGTAAAGGTTTGTCGTTTGTTCCTATAAAGAAGTACGATCCCTTTGAGACTCAACTAGATTTGCACAAATTTTTTCAGAAAATTCATATTCATCATTTTCTTTACTAACCAGATGGTGCCCATGGATAATAAATCTATCATTAGTAGGAAATCTAAGTGGGTCCCTCCTCCGCAAACAGACCCTCTCATCGAAGCATTTGAGCATATAGTGTTACAACAAGTTGGTGAGATTGTTGAAAATAAACGTCTACTGTTTCAGAATTTGATGCAGGGCAAGAGAGGTGCTATAAAGTCTTTACAAAAAAATACTAAAATGATCATCAAACCCGCTGACAAAGGGGGCGCGGTAGTGGTTTTAGATAAAAATAAGTATATAGAAGAAGTGAACAGACAGCTTACTGATAAGTTGTTTTACCACAGCTTGGATGGTGATCCTACGGATAAATTAAAGAATAGCATTGATAATTTGATCCTGACTGCTTATGAAATAGGATATATTACCAGGAAGGAGAAGGATTTTTTAATAGTAGATTAAACCTATTACACCAACCATCTACATTATTCCAAAGATACATAAATCTTTAGAGAATCCACCAGGTCGCTCCATCGTGTCAGCCACAGGTTCTCTCTTAGAACCCATTTCTCAATTGTTGGATGTAATTTTATGCCCATTTGTTAAAAATATGTGGTCCTATGTGCGTGACTCCTCCCATGTGATAGAAATCCTTTCCTCATTCCAAGATCTTGGCCCAGATATCATCTTGGTCACATTGGACTTAGAATCATTATATACTAATGTACCACAATCTAAAGCATTAGATATTATTGAACAATGCCTTTTAACTAGACATGATCATAAGCATATCCCCACTGCATTCCTTCTATCTTTGGCCGAAATAGCATTATGCAAAAACATTTTTTGCTTTAGAGATTTGTTTTATCAACAAATCAAGGGTGTCACCATAGGGTCATCCATGGCCCCTGCCATCGCCAACCTATATATGTTTCAGTTTGAGGAGAATTTTTTGAGGGATCATTTGTTTAAAGACCAAGTTAGGCTATGGATTCATTATATAGATGACATTTTAATACTGTGGAATGGGTCTGTGGATCGTCTTTCTGAATTTAACACATGGATCAACTCAGATGAAAATCTACGGTTCCAGATTACTTATGACCCCATACAGATATCTTATTTGGACCTTCCGGTCAAAAAAGAAGGAAAGAAAATGATCACTACATTATACAGAAAATCCACAGACAGGAATCAGTTACTTCATTACACCAGTTTTCATAATCTAGCCTTAAAAAAGAATTTACCTGTGTGACAATTTCTTAGAGTCATAAGAGCATGTACGATGATGCGGGATGAAGCTAAAGACGTGAAAGAAAGATTCAGGATACGGCAATACCCTAGTCATTATATTGAAAAAGCATATATGAGAGCCTGTGATGTGCCCCGAGAAGCATTGTTAAAGTTACAGGATAGGAAAGAACAATCAAATATAGTATGCCCCCTCTTATATTCATTGCAGTCTCATAATATTACAAAAATACTTAAGAAAGAATGGCATCTTATACAAGCCATTCCAGGATTTAAAAATATTTCGCTTATAGTGGCCCATAAAAGAAATGTAAATCTTCGTAACTTATTGGTTCCTTCGGCACTTACGGAACGCAAAGCGTTATCTAAATATAAGGGACAATTTCAGTGTGGTCACTGTTCAGTTTGTCTACACGTCCTGCCGGTACGCAATGTCTTTATCCATCCAAGTACCCCAAAAAAATTTTCATTGATGATTTTGCGAATTGTGACACATCCCACGTCATTTATGTAATCCAGTGTCCCTGTAACAAATTGTATATGGGCAAGACGATTCGATGCATATGTATACGGATAATAGAACATAAAAGTTGTATAAAAAGAAAATTGGTGGATAAACCACTGGTACAACATTAGCTGGAGATGGGACATAAAATAACATATGTAAAATATTTTGTTATTAAAAAGGTTAAACTAAATTGGAGAGGAGGAGACATTGACAAAACAAGTTTACAATTGGAACAAAGATACATGTTTCTATGTACTTAACACAATAACACCTCATGGGTTAAATTTAGAAAAGGATTTGTCGGTATTTTTATGAATTTTTAATCTTCCTTTTTTTACTTGTCTATATACCGTTTTGTTTCATTGTCTATGCCTTCCTCTTCCATTTCCTTTTATATAATTTATACATTTTTTAGAGACGGCGACATTCTGTATCGGCAGCAGGTCACGTTTTCAGTGCCATCAGAAGGTGATCTAAAGTCAATCCTGTTTATTAGAATGCTCCTCAGGTATATATACAAGATCATTTTTAAGTATAGGTCTTAGACACGGTAGGGCTTTTTCAATTCTTAATCATTCTTTTCCCTTGTTTTAGTCGTTTATTTTCAACTCCTTAATGAGATGGCTTTTATACTTTCAGTTTGTGAATAATTATGGTTTGTAGTTGTATTCACCTGTTTTCATAAATATTAGGGCTTCCCTGTTTATTTAATTATTTTTCTTGGGTTAGTCATCATTTCGATCCTCCAATAGGATAGCTTTTACATTTTTCCCGTGACAGGGAGGTTTAAATTACATAGCTCATGTGCAGGCGTTTTTACGATTAAGCAAATATCTCTCTGGCAGCGTCCTCTACACGGTGGACAGGAGTTCTTCAGGTTTTTTAATACTTTGGTTTTGGTTTTTTATTGTATAGTATTTAATCATACTAACCCTTTTAAAGGTAGTTTAATGTTTGTATCCTTCCAAGGTGGATGGTTGCCGTTTATAGTTTGAAATTGTCGATGTGCATGGCACATACTTTTGTTTACCTTTTGATTACTGAGTTTATGAGTAAACATCTGGGGGCATTCCCCTAATATTAAAGTTTTCAATGCTCTAAGAATTTGCAGTTTGGTCTCTGAAAAACATCTTCTCTATATATTGATACGTAACATAATCGTGGGTTCAGTTTATGTAAAACCAAATATATAAATGACCTTGTGCGGTCTAATCCTTGTGTGAAGAATCTTTTTTTTTAGTCACGGCACGAGAAAGGTTTCTTTATAAACAATGAGCAAGTGATTATCGTTTGTGCGAGCCTTACATTGTGTGTGAAGCATCTTGGTATTATTACATGTGTCCATTACAGCAATACACGTTTTTTTAGAATTACCCTTAATGGAATATTTTTGATAATATTTTTAAAACAATTATCTTGTTATGTTTTGGTTTGCTTATAGAAGCCCCAAGGTGGATTTGAGGACACTACAGTGACTTATAACATCACAGTGTTAGCGAATGTTTTTATACACACGTGCAAGTTATTTTATTTTATATGTCTATTGTGCAGTGGTACGTCATGCTTGTTTATTATAAAGAAAAGGTTTACCCTTTAGGAATACCTAGAGCAATAATCCAACAATTTTCCCTCCTCTCCTGGGATGATCCTCAAACAAATTATGTACTCATTCCCACTCTATTTAAATACCCTTCCCCGTTTTGATTCATGGTTTGGACAGGCAAAAATTTACTTTTAATTGTTGTTAATATCTTTTTTAGTTTATTTTAACCACTTTTAACATGTTATTTTTTTATACACACGTGTTTGCTTATCAGCATACCTACGTGTGGTCCCACATTTAGCATGCTTAATATCCAACTGGTTCACTTCTGCTTTGTCTTCTTCCTTTTTCCTCTTCACCCTCTTTTAGTTATGTATTAGTTATTATTTATTATTTTTTAGAAATGGTTGTCAAAGATGAGATTAGTGTTATATTCATAAAAGCACTACTATTAGAAAATGTTTATGTTTCTTATATCATATCTTTTCATGTACTTTAGATATATATATATATATATATATATATTGTGAGACCATGCCGGTCCTAGGCGGTTGCCTAGACCCGGGATAGCCTGGAGTTGTGGTAAATAAAGGACACTGTAGTCGTGATCCAAATGAAATTAAAGTTGGGTTTTATTCCCCTTCCCTTGAGGATGTCGTAGAATAAGTGACAACATAAAGAACGGTTGTTTTCACCAGGGTAAAGGATGTTTAACCAATAATAATCATGCTTCTTTCCAGCAATAAAGTCCAACACTTTTTTCAATGTGCAAAATACAGTTTCTTTCTTGCTCTTTCCGTTTAACAAAGGCTCTCTATATCAGGGGTCTCAAACACGCGGCCCGCGGGCCGCATGCGGCCCGCGAGACAACTTTGTGCGGCCCGCGACAGAGGAAAACAAAAAAAACACAAAACCCTGGCTTCTGCCGTTGCCGCCGTGGCAGCGGCAGAATCAATTGTCAAATTTTAAAAAAAAAGACTTCTGCTGCTCAAGCAGCAAAATCAGCTGTCCTGCGGCCCCTTCCCCTGTGCCCGGAGATCCGAGTCTGCTCTATCAGCGGCGTGCTTTTCAAGCCGCGAGGAGAGTATTCCCCTCTCACGCGGTTTCAAGCCGCGCGAGAGGGGAATACTCTCCTCGCGGCTTGAAAAGCACGCCGCTGATAGAGCAGACTCAGATCTCCGGGCACAGGGGAAGGGGTCGCAGGACAGCTGATTTTGCTGCTTGAGCAGCAGAAGTCTTTTTTTTTAAAATTTGACAATTGATTCTGCCGCTGCCACGGCGGCAACGGCAGAAGCCAGGGTTTGGGGTTTTTTTTGTTTCCCTCCTTCGCTGGCCGGTAATGAGCTATGGAGGGGCTGACTGAAATGGGGTAATGGGGGTTAGGACTGGAAGTGGGCTATTGGCGGGGGGGGGGGGGGGTTATTAATGGTAATGGGCTATGGTGGGGGATAGTACTGGAAATGGGAAGTTGGGGTTTTGGAGTGGAAGTGGGCTATTGGCAGGGGGGGGGTTATGACTGGTAATGGGCTGGGGGGGGTTATAACTGGTAATGGGCTATGGTGGGGGCTAGGACTGAAAATGGGGTGATGGGGTTAGGACTGGAGGTGGGCTGATTGGGGGGTTAGGACTGGTAATGGCCTATGAGGGGAGGTAAGACTGAAAATGGGGTGATGGGGGATACGACTGCAAGTGGGCTATGGGGGGGACTAGGACTGGTAATGGGCTATGGGGGGGTAAGACTGAAAATGGGGTGATGGGGGGGTAAGACTGGAAGTGCGCTATGGGGAGGTTAGGACTGGTAATGGGCTATGGGGGGTCTAGGACTGGTAATGGGCTGGGGGGGTTGCTAGGACTGGAAATGGGCTGAGTGGAAGGGGGGCTTGAACTGCAAATGGCTGATGGGGAGGGGGGCTTGGAATGGAAATGGGCTGTGAGGGGAGGGAGCTAGGATTGGAAATGGGCTGATGGGGGGCTAGGATTGGAAATGGGCTGATGGTGAGGCTAGGATAGGACTGGAAATGGACTGATGCAGGGACTAGAAAGGAGCAGATGCTGGGTGGGGCTGGAACTAGAAGGGAGCTGATGTTGGGGGAGGATTAGAATGGGATGGAGCTGGGAAAGTGAAATGGAGAGGGGAAAAATATTTTGTCTGGAAGAGAAGACAAATCTACAATTGGCCAGGTATTGGGAGAGTAAGTGGGGATTGAGGATGGAGGGGTAAAATTTGAGTGGATGAAATAGGAATGAGGAAAGAGCAAAAGGAGAAAGATTAGTATGTTAAAGCAGATGTAGAGAGAGAATGGAAAAAAACTAGAAGAGAGAAGAAAGGACAAATGGACAGCAGACGATGGAGATAGCAGAAGACACGAAGAAACCAGAAGTGGCTGGAGCAATTGCAACTGAAAAAAAATGCACAAAAGGTAGAAAATCTCTCTTTATTTTGAATTTATTAACTGGAATATGTCAGCTCTGGGAAATGTGCATCATTAATGTTTGCACTTTGTTTAGTACAAGAGGAAATTAATTTATAGTTTTATTTCTACAGTGTTGTTGTACATTCCAAGTTTGGCTTTTGGGGTTCCCAGTTTAATTATTGTCTTCCTATTTCTAAATCTTTTAGTCTTTCTTTATCCATACTCATTAAGAGGCATGTTTACTAAAAGTTAGTGTATGGTAACATTATGCAAATATTTATGCAAATGAGGCTCCTTATGCAAATGAGGCCCCACGTCTTATGCGGCCCCCGGGTTACTTTACAAGTCCTCATTTGGCCCTCAAAGCAATTTGAGTTCGAGACCCCTGCTCTATATCATCAGTCACGCATACAGCACATTCCATCGGTTCAGGGATATTTTCTGAGCTATTGCTCTCCCATTGCATAGGGCTAGGACCTGCCCCTGTATAAGGACACTGAGCCCCTATGAAGCTGCTCTCTGTATCTTACTCTGGGGATACCTCAGTTGCCCCCAGTTGGAGCTGCTTTTGTAAGTCCCAGATATCAGGAGCTGAGTTGGGGATTTCTTCCCACGGCTTGGGCCAATAAGAGTTCCCTTGCCGGTTATAAGCCTGGCTTCTATCCCGGAGACTCCCTTTTCTCCCCTTAGCAGAAACAGGGTACTGTAAACGGGGGCGCTGGGTGAGAATGTCCACAGTCTTGGCAAAGGCAAATATTAATATGACTTGCAAAGGATTGTGGGAAATGTAGTCCATTCATACCAGACTTAGCCGTTCACAATAAATTAGTTGTGCTTGCTCGAATGTAAAGCAAAGAAGATATTTTATTTATGGGGTTATTTCTCCCAACACAGATATACTTGGTAGCACATAAAAAGGAATACTTGCTTTCAGTATTATACTTAGAAAAACAAATAAGGAAAAAACAGCTGAACTTGTTAAGCAATCAAATCAAAGCATAAAGACCTTGATGTGAACAGAAAGGTCTTTTCTGTAAGCTCCTGCTAATTCTCCTTAGCAGTGCTTCAAAGAACAAACAAAACCCACAAAGTAGAAAAAAAAATTCTTTTTCAGGGATATCTTCCTGTATCTTCACACACACTCAGAAGTGTCCCTCCAGAGCTCACAGGCAATTAGGCAAGGCTCAATTGCTAACCATTACCAGCTGTAACCCTCTTGGCTGGTTTACTTTCTATTACGTGGCTCAAATCCTACTCAGAAGCTTTTCTGAGTAGATTAAAGAACAAGTTTATATTTCTTTGTGATGGTTGTTGTATTTTGTGACAGCATATTACCACAGAAGTTTAGACAGAGAGCAATCCATGTATTCAAAGTCCCCATTTATAACATCTTCCCCTTCTTCAACTAGGAGTGGAGGAGTAGCCTAGTGGTTGGGGCAAGGTACTTCAGGCCGGAGGGTCGGGGGTTCAAATCCCACTAGAGGACAGCAACCTTGGGCCGGAAGGACTGGGGTTTCTAGTCCCACAGGTGCTCCTTGTGGTCTTGGGCAAGCTACTTAACCCTCCATAGCCCATGTTCCCTGTAAAATAGTTATCTCCAAGTTATAATGCCCTGTTCAATGTAATTTCAGTTTGTTCAATGTAAATCGCCTTGATATCATGAAAGGCGGTATATAAGAAATGTTAAATAAATAAAATAAATAAATCATGGGTTAAATATCATGGATTGGCACAGAGGAATTTCTCAATGGAACACTCTCAGGACAATACTTGTTTCCCTGCTGTCTTCCCAGTGAAGAGCTAGGGCATAGATCAGTGTTCATACCTGAGCTTCCATTGCTGTTAGAGTTCCTCTCTAAATATCCTGGCCAGTATGTAGTCCAGTTCTTATGTCCAGCCTTCCAATCAAGATCCCTGGACACTGGATCTCTCTTCACATACCTTCTTGCACTGGTCCTAGGGTCCCTTCCAAGTGCAGCCATCTCCCTCACAGGTGCCGTCCGGGGATTCCTGGCTCTGCAACCACACTCCTCTGGCTTTCCCCAGTCCAATGATGTATGCTTGCCTCTGGAATGCCTCCCAGTATACGTACTGCTATGGACTCCTTTAGATCTCCTTAGATCTTCCAAATGCTTTTCTCTTCTTTCTTCCAAAGTGTTTCTTGCTCTCTCTGTCCGTCAGCTCTGGCTTCTGCTGATGATGATGATCCTCAGGCTGATCAAGATGCTTCTGATGATCAAGATGCTTCTGATCCAGATGATGATTCTCTGTAGAATAAGCTTTTCTTTTATCCTGCTTAGATGAATGCTCCACCCTAGTACAGCGCAGCTGTGCTGAATCAAGCCCTGCCCTTGGAGATGAGTGCTTGGGGATTACCTTATAGCCCTCCTGATTGAACACACGTTTCCCCACTTCAGCTCTTCTAATGGCTGTTGGAAACCTGGTGCATTCTGGGACTGGTAGTCTTTTATGGAAACATTCTGTTTTATTATTTCTACCAGAACAGACAGGTTGCTTGTTCAGAGTCACTTCACCTCTACTATAGCTCCTTCCTGAACTATGATAAGCTTCCTTATCACAGTACTTATCTTTTCCTTTGGAGAAGATGGTCTCAAACTCCTCTGTCTCCAGCCAAGGCTTTCTTTCTGCCCTGCAGCCTGCTCTTCTGTGGGAACCCTGGTTACGATGTCTGGCTGAGGGAAACTCGCTTCCTGTGTGCTTCTTTGGACGTGACCTCTGCCTCCTGTTAACTGGACAGTTTGCCTTGGTGTGAGGACCCCTCTGGCTGGGAAGACCTTGCTGCAGTTTTGCTTATCCCACCTGGGTTTGCCAGCCTGCCTTTCTCCAGCCCTGGTTCTCCAAGGTAACGTGTCTTCCTGCAATTGCTTGGGATTTCTACTCTCACCTTCTCTCCAAGCCTGCCTGAAACAGCAGTCAGAGTTCCTTTGGTCTCTGCTTTCCTCCTGGCATTCAAGCTCCGGCTCCCGCCCTAATCCAGGCTCCAGCTTCCACTGCCAATGCTCATTCTGCTGCTTCCAATTCTCTTTCTCCTTTCCAATCTGCTTCCCACTCCAACTCTCTTCCTCCTCCTTGTTCTCCTTCTGTGAGATTTCCCACCTGCTTTTATCTCTCAGCTCCTCTAACGTGGAACGTGAGTCTGAGTCCAGGTGAGCCTGATTGGCACTCTCAATTCTTACTGCGTCACTACAACCCTGTGGAAAGTTTGTTTTCCTTTTTCCTGCCTCTCTGCACTGTGAATGCTGCAACTGCCCCTGAGGCTGCAAGGTAAGCTCTTCTTCCTTTTCATTTCTTAATATTTCAGGGTCTGTGTTTTCTAACTCCTGACAGGTAAGCCCTTCCTCTGCACTACCCTTTAATATTCCAGGTTTTGTGCTGTCTACCTCATGACAATATATATATTTATTGATATATGTGTTTTATGAGAACTATTAATTTTGTTGCAACACTTATTTTATATTTGGCAGTTTTATAATGTACTGATATGTTTTTACTTCATTGGTTTTTATTTTTATATTTTGTATAATTCATTTATTTACCTTTTGTCTCGTATATATAATACTTTACTTATTTATGTATTTATTTACAATTGTAGTGAGCGATAATACCCCTGAGGAAGTATTACACGACACACGGCCAGTGTCGGGTTTATTGGCAAACTCGTCCTTAATAAGAATTAATAAAGGTTTCCTTTGCCCCTCGCTGCAACGTTTCTGGACTGGTTTGTGTGTTGCCTCTTCAAAACAGTGGCAATAGGGAAGAAGTGACAAATTATAGATCGGTAAGCCTTATTTGTGCAGTCACTTCTTTGGAGAGTCATATGGATTTCCTTTTCCTCTTATTTTTATTTACTTTCCTTACATATATATCTGTTGTCCCTTTTATTGCCTCTGTAGTTTAGCCCACTGCAATTCCACTTTCCTTATCCCCTCCCACTCTGTCAACTCCTAAGAAAATAAGAACATAAGATATGCCATACTGGGTCAGGCAAAGGTCCATCAAGCCCAGTATCCTGTTTCCAACAGTGGCCAGTGTAGATCACAAGTACCTAGCAGTATCCTTAGAAGACATAGATTCCACAATTTATTAATTTTATTTATAAACTTTTATATACATAGCCCCATCTTAAGTCACAACTCTGATTAACATTTCTTCTGATGAAAGATCTAGAAGAGAATGTACCAAAAATAACACAACTGCACCTTCTCAATATAGAAAAACTAACCGTTCTACCTTCTCTTACTTTGCTGTATTCTCTGGAACTCACTCCCTGAAAAACTAAATGCCATCAATGATCTACAAATATTCTGTAAGGAGATTAAAACCCACCTATTCTCTGAGCATATTGGCAACCTAGCAGACCAGTACAAAATAGACCCAACATAACTAAAATATACTGTTTAGTTCCAAACATACTATCAAGCCCCACCCTGTACCCATTACCTCACAAGACCAAGTAATGCTACAATATACTAACTATATATACAAAGCATGCCTATAAATACCTAGGCTGTAATATAATACATATTCCTGAAATAGTATAATGCAAATGCTTGTAAATACTGACATTGTAAATATGTTATGAACAGTTCAAATTACAGTCATGCATACATACCTGTAAATACTGTAAAATAGTTATGAATAGTTACATTGAACTTTAAGCATGGATAAAACAATTGATCTGTTGTTAATTGAAAACTGTTCTTGATCTTTGGAAGGGGAGGTATAGAAAAGTTCTCAAATAAATACATAAAAATAAATTGTACCATGGGCCACAATGCAGGACTGTCAAGATTTGGGAGGCAGGTGCTGAGCACAACTGAACAATTGACCTTGCTTGGGTTATGGCTATCTTGCTGATTATACAGCTAGCCATAGCTAATATCAGGATATGGTGGTGTACAACATTGAATAGCATGAGCCAGGTCATCACAGGTCATTTATTTATTATATTTTATTTATTTAAAATAATTTATATTTTCTGCGTGTTTTATAATAATTTCCTAGAGCTATAGTGTAGAATATAAGACATACACACAATAAACAATATACACAATACAATCTCAAAAATTATACCAAATCTCAACATAAATGTTATAGTTAGCATTCCTCTAATACTCATTGTGTAAGTGTTTTGCCCATATAAGCATCTGAATGATGCCGTGGATGATCTCTACAGATCAACCATGCCCTGAGACCTCAAGGCAGCACATGGAGGTAAGAACTGTGGGCCAACATGAGAAAGAACCCTTTGAGGAACAACGAGAGGAGACGGCACAACCACAGGAGCCTGGATCTGAGCCATACCACATTCTATTCCTCACATCTGCATTCCTGGAGGCATTGAATGGGGAAGAAGAGGTGCCGGAGAGGGAGCACAGAGAGATGGCCACCCTGACCTACCAGACAGCAAATGAGAAGTGGGTGGTGCAGGAACAACTGCCATGACATACACACATCAAAGAGGACACACTAGAGCTGCTGCAGGAGCACGTACAGCAGCAGCGGGAGCTGGGGGTCATCAGGCCAGTATTTCTGCCTCCCTTTAGACATTACACATTATCTGGAGGTTGGAGTTGCAGCTGATGTTACCCTGCCTCCAGGTGACCCTTGCCTACTAACTGTCCCACAAACTGGCACTTCAGCAGCAAAGGTTAGGACAGCATTTTCTGTGCCTATCTTTTGCCACCAAGGGATAACCAGGCAGCGGCTGAATAGCACACTGACGGATTATATGTGGGTGCTGCCCACTGAACGCCTCAATGCTAACCATTTAGCATCATGGTGCCAAGTAGCGGCACCCGTCTGCAAATGTTTAAATGCCTTTGAATATCGGGTCCATTAGATCCACTGAATGGGAATAACATTTATGTTTAAATCTTTTTATTAATTTTAAACATATTAAAACATTAAAAGCAGCTTACATATAGAAACATTGTAAATAGCAAACATATTGAAACATTGTAAGCAGCATACTTTAAAAAAAAAATTTGATTGTAATTTGCAACTTCTCCATAATTCAAAAAAAGTAAAGAAACTATTTCACATTTACAATAATCTGTCCTTTTAAACAAGGATTTCCCATACTGTTTCTTCTGCTGAAAACAACCTACCATCCACTATTATAAAATGGGCTATTCCTTTGAATATTACAGACCAAAAACGGCCAGAACATATAACAAAATTAAATAAAGAGATTGATTCACTCATATCTGGCTGCGCCTATGTGAGCAAATGCCAGGACTGATGTGGTTGTCATCTTTAAAGCAACCTTCCTTTGATACTTCGCTTGATTGGCAGTTGCTAGAGTAACTCTGCAGCAAACTGAGACTCTTTTACACAGAAACTTGCTCATTTGCATGCGGATAAATTGCCAGACATGTGAAGTGGAATTTTAGAAAGGATGTCCAAGCGCAATCTGGGATGTCGAAGCCAGAACATCTAAAAAAAAAAAAAAAAAAAAAGCAGGCACATCCAGGTGCAGACACAATTTCACAAATGTGGATGCGCCAATATGGATGTCTGCGGGGGCATCTCAATAGATATCCCCAGAATAGTATTTCAGAACCTGGGCATCTAGGAATAGCCTAATGGTTAGAGTAGTAGGCTTGGGCCAGGGTTCAAATCCCACTGCTTCTTTTTGTACTGGGGATGATGGGAGTGCTATCTTCTCTACACCTTATGGATGTAACCGAGGTAGCTCGGACACAGTGCTCCGGGCCCCTCTAACCGTCCACCCCTGCCCCCTTCCCCCATTTTAGTCCCACTCTCCTTTCCCACAGAATACACACATACACCACTCTTGGGAAAAGCACCGGTCGCAGCTTTATTAACTTTATAACATACCGAACATTACAGTTCAAGAATAATCCTCTTAACAATACAAACATCGGAGTAATACCTCACCAGCCATGCTATTAGCAAGGTGACCCGCAGCGGAGCAATGCCTCACCAGCGATGCTATTAGCAAGGTGACCCCGCCTCTGCTTCTGCCGCGGTCATGCCAACCGCAATCTTCCTAATCCCCTTTCCCCGACCTAGCCATGTAATTAGCAAACGTCAGCCAGGGGATGTCCGGGTCGGGGGCACCCCGCCCCCGGCCCAAGTATAGCCTAAGGCTCCGGACCCCGGACCTCCGGGATCCCGCCACCGGCACAGAGGACATTAATGTCAGGTCGAAGGCGCCCCGCCCCGACCCCAGTGCGTCCTAGAGCTCCGGATCCCGGACACCTCCGAGATCCCTCCACCAGCACTGGCGACATTAATGTCCCGAAATCTCCCCCCCCCCCCAAAACCAAGCTGCGACCAGGTGCACCCCCTGCCGAACCACCAGCCAGTGGTGGCAAAGCACTCCGACACCCCTCGAGGAGAAATACTCCCCTACCTCCGACAACCTTACGCTCGCTCGCACCTCACTGCCCGATTCGCACTGCCGAGTCCCCCCCCCCCGCTTTTCTTTTTTTTTTTTTTTTGATAAGCCCGCAGACACTGACTTGATCACCGACCAGAGCCGAAGGCCGCTCCGCGACCCTGTCGGCGCCCCTCCCAACACTAACCGGAGCCATACCAGCTTACTCCATGGTGCCCCAGCAAAGGTATAGGCTGCATCCAACTGCGACCACGCTCCCCTGCCATAAAATGATGTCCCCACCAGATCAGGATCCGAGGGGTCCAGACCATCCACACAGACTCTCCCAAACCATCCTCCCCACGAGGGAATGACCCATGGCCAAAGGACCCTAGGCTTCCAGTCCTGCCGCCGGCTGACAGCGAAATTCACGTGACCCCCACCTCCCGGAAGCCTAGACCAGCCAGAAACCCTGGCCCTCATCCGCCGTTGCTTAAAACTCTTCGCTCGGCAACCCCGCCATGACCCCCCTACGAGTCGCCACCCCAAAGCTGGATGAACGTGCCGCAACAACCGCAGCCCCACCAACATACTGCCTACTGCTTCCACTATAGACCACGACCCACACCAGCTTTGCCGGAGCTCGCCCCACCCAGATAGAATTCCCCGAATTATACCAGGCATCCTTGCCCGGAAGGGAGGCAGCAGACTTTAACAGGCTGCCAGTATAAGCAGAGCAGCAAGTCCCCGGTAGCCCGGAAGAGGGAGGCAGCAGACTTGAACATCCTCCCTTTGTACACAGAGCAGCCAGTCCCCGGTAGCCCCCTGTAACAGGCCACCTGGCATCCAGAGGCCTTGAGCACGAAACCCCCCCCCCCCCTCCAGCCTGAATGCCCGCCTCTTGCGGCTTCATGCAGGACCTCCTAACCTTTCTATACCGCCACCGTCCCCCGTCGGGGACAGGAAAGCTCGTCCTCCACCCCGTGAGAACCAGCGGGGCTACGCAAGACCGATGCCCCACTTCCGGCCGCAACATGCTCACACCTCTTCACGCCACCGCCGATTGATTCAGCATCACCCCCCCACCCTGCTCGTGGCTGCGCTTGACTCTCCAGCCCCCCTTGGCGACAACTCATGTAAGGCCTTAGGCTGGGTTCAGCCAAACCTGCCATGAGCTGTCCATATGCCACACAGCCCCTGACGGAATACCCGGACCGATAACTGGCGGTCCCAGCCTAAATAGCTGTCATGCCCGTGTCTAAATAACCATCATGCCCGTGAAATTCTCTCCCCAGACATCACCGACCCCAAAATCCACACACCTGCCCATGAATCCGACATACCTCGGTGCAGTCCCTGCACTCCTGACGTTGTCCCCACCCACTGCCTCGGCAACCCCACCAGCAGGGGCCGGGAAGATTGTTAACGCTAATTACGAAGAAGCCCACCCCAGTCGCTACCGGCCCCTGCCATCGCGACGGTCCTCCAAAGGGAGACGATCCCCAGCTCCGTGAATGTCAGCTCCCGGCCTAAGAGGTAATCCTCAGCACCGGGACCTCTGCCATACCCTGAGTGTACCCCACAATTAAATAGCTCCCAACACCCCCCGGATGGTACTGCACCCCAGCACCCATTCACTGCTCCACAACACCCTTCGTCCGGCCCATCTCCCACCCCCCCAGCCATAGCCGGTACGCCCGAAATCCGAAAGGAACAAAGCACAGCCCATAGTCATGCAATGTCAACCAAACCTCCCAAAGCACAGCCCATAGTCAAGCAATGTCAACCAAACCTCCCCCGTGCACAGCCGCCCCCCCGATCCCGAAGTCGCATGACCCAGAACCCCCACCCCCGATCCGCAATCCTGCAGTGCACGCCCCCAGAACCCAGTTACGACCTGGCTGGAATTACCGAGGGAAAAAGGTGTTTTTTTTTTTTTGCGATACCCATAAAGGGACTGGGTTCCGCCTACTGTCAGCTCGACTCCTACTCCCCTAACCATGCGAGGAAAACGCCACCCCAAGGCGAATTTCCCGCTTAGGCCGCACAAGCAGTTGCTTGGCCCGGACCCTCCAAACCCGCCAGCGCCCCCCCCCCCCAAGCCCTCCTCAGCACAACCGTGGGTCCTGCTGCAGCCCATCTCATAAGGCCCGTAGCGTAATAGGCCAACTACCCCTCCCAGAGAACTTGAGGGACGGGCCCGGCAGCGCAAGGGGCCCTGCCCATTCAATTAAATACCGGGACGTCAATACCGGGAAAAATGATAGAAACCATCATAAAGAATAAAATTACTCAGCATGTAGATAGTCATGAACTAATGAGAGACAGCCAACATGGCTTTAGACAAGGAAGATCTTGTCTTACTAATCTGTTATGTTTTTTTGAAGGAGTGAATAATCAGGTGGACAAAGGTGAGTCGGTTGATATTGTGTATCTGAACTTTCAGAAAGCCTTTGAAATGGTCCCTCATGAGAGACTTTTGGCAAAACTAAAGAGTCATGGGATAGGAGGCAGTGTACTATTGTGGATCAGGAACTGGTTAAAAGATAGAAAGCAGAGGGTAGGGCTAAATGGCCAATTTTCCCAATGGAGAAAGGTGAATAGTGGTGTACCCCAGGGATCTGTGCTGGGTCCGCTGCTTTTTGACATATTCATAAATGACCTGGAAAGTGGAATAACGAGTGAGGTTATCAAATTTGCAGATGACACAAAACTATTTAAAGTTGTTAAAACCCAAGAGGATTGTGGAAAATTGCAAGAGGATCTTGATAAATTGGAAGACTGGGCATCAAAATGGCAGATGAAATTTAATGTTAACAAGTGCAAGGTTATGCACCTAGGGAAGAACAACCCAAACTATGGTTACACGATGCAAGGTTCCACATTAGGAACCACCACCCAGGAAAAAGATTTAGGCGTCATTGTGGATACCATGTTAAAACCCTCGGCCCAGTGTGCAGCGGCGGCCAAGAGAGCAAATAGAATGCTAGGTATGATAAGGAAAGGAATGGAAAATAAAACAAAGGATATTATAATGCATCTATATCGTTACATGGTGAGACCGCACCTTGAATATTGTGTGCAATTCTGGTCGCCGTATCTTAAAAAGGATATAGAGTTATTAGAAAAGGTTCAGAGAAGAGCCACCAAAATGGTAAAGGGGATGGAAGGATACTCCTATGAAGAAAGGCTAAAAAGGTTAGGGCTCTTTAACCTGGAAAAGAGACGGCTGAGGGGAGATATGATAGAAGTCTATAAATTAATGAGCGGAGTGGAACGGGTAAATGTAGATCGATTGTTTACCTTATCAGAATATAGAAAGACTAGGGGACATGCAATGAAGCTACAGGGTAAACTATTTAAGACTAATAAAAGAAAATATTTTTTCACTCAACGTGTAATCAAACTCTGGAATTTGTTACCGGAGGATGTAGTAAAGGCTGTTAGTGTAGCTGGGTTTAAAAAAGGTTTGGACAAGTTCCTGGAGGAAAGGTCCATAAGCCATTATTAAGAAGGGACCCAGGATATCAATGCTTGAACCAATACAAGCATTGTGGAACCTGTGTCTCTTGGGGAAACTGCTAGGTACATATGACCTAGATTGGCCACTGTTGGAAACAGAATACTGGGCTTGATGGACCTTGGTCTGACCCAGTATGGCATATCTTATGTTCTTAAATACGTTACTTATTCCGCGTCATTATTATTATTAGTATTTTTTGTTTTGTTTTTGGCCAATTTATTTATTTAGTAAAGTAGTCACATATGCTTGAGTGTCAACCCTACTGACTGAGGAAACAGGTTGATATTGGCAGTCCCAGGTGGGCCAGAAGCCCACTGCCTCCTAGCTGTTAAATCCCCACCATTCCTGCCCGACCGGAACAACTCCCGTGCCCCCCCCTTCCATCTCCTGGGCACGCAGTAACTGCCCTATCCGACCGCTCGACGAGGCCGAGGCTGAGGCCCCCCCCCCGATCCGAGCACCGTCTCGCCACCCTCTCCGACTGGTAATTGAACATTTTAGGCATTCATTTGTTTGGACACCGCTACCTGCTCAATTCCGTTCCACTTCAACCCCCACCCCCTGGACCCTCAACCGTCCTGAATACGCGAACAATCTGTAGAACCACTTCCAAGTCCGCCGGCGCACGGTCTTCAGACTTTACACCCAATTCTCATCCAGCATGCCGTATCCCACCCCGTGCCCTTTCCGCCCCCTTCAACGTGGACGAATAGACGGTGCCGCAAAGGTGGACAACTCCGGATAGTGGTGCTGCCCACACTAATACCGCTATGGCAGCGCGCTGTACCCCCGCTCCCTCCTGTGATCGCGGTTGCAGCACCTTCCCCCCAGACCGCCAGCACTCACCTGCTGCCCCGGTGTCGCCCCTCTGCTGCCAACGGACGCATCAGCCAGGGTCCACCGTCCTTGGTCCCCTGCCGCAGCCCGTCCTGTGCGCTCCGAACGCAGTTGGCCTTCTCCACTCTCCTGCCAGAAATCCAAGTTGTGAACGCCATCTGTGGAGACAAAGAGAAAACACAGAGAAACCCAAGGAGGGGGAAACCATTATCCATCATTAATATATTCGCCTGTGTTTGGGTTTGTTCTTCTGTTTTTTTGTTTTATAGAGTGCGCGCCCACAATGAACCCACAACCCCCCGTGCTTTCCCGGCAATGTAAACTGAAAAATGCCCCGCCATCCTCCTCTCCTGAAGGAACCCCCCCCCCCAGCCACCTGGAGCGCCATCAGAACGAGAGCCCTTTGGTCTCCTGGGCAGCAGGCAGCTGCTCAACCACTAGGCTAGTCCTCCATCCCGCTCGTCCCAGGGCACCACAGCCAGCCCCCCAGACGAACTGGCAATCCGCCCCTGGAAGCTGGGAACCTCATGCACCTACCCCTCCCCGCTCGCATTGCGCATCACCGCACCAGCCGCTGCCACACCCCCGTCCCCCTCCAAAGCCCCCCGGCACACCGCAACCAGCGCACACCCCTCCAACACCCCCCGGCGAACCCCCCCCCAGCTCCCGAGCCCATGCCCCCTTTCGTGCTCAATACCAACCCCTTGCTGAGCCCGCCAGCCAGGGACCCCCATCTGGCACTGCCCGCCCCCAGGCCCAGGCCCCCTGCCCCGAGGACAGCCTCCCCAGCCCCTGGGAAGACGAAGGCATGGCAAAGTGGACCTCGGCCAAGGTCCACCCGTGCAAGGATGCTGCACAAACGCTGCCCACCCCCTGCTAAGCAGTTCCCAGTCCCCTTCGCCGTGAGGGCCCACACCCGCCACGTGGCCGTGCCTCCCCAAATCCCAGCCTTACCCTCTGCACTACCACCCGCTACTCCCCGTCTACTCTAAACATAATGTTTTAAAGCCTTCACTGACTGCTTCATATTTCATTACTGTTCTTGCAAGGTTTTTTTTTTTTTAATTATAAATTCAACACCATTAATCCTATACACGGAGGGGGAGGCGTAGGATCGGGGGCCGCGCCAACTGCCCGCAGCAACACAAGGGAGCATGTGCCGCGAGACAGGCAGGCAGCCGCAATTGAGGGGGAGGGGAGGGGGGCGCGGCCAGCAGCCGGAGCGCTCCGGGCCCGTCCTCCTCAGGCGCAGCTCCTCTCACTCTTACCGCGCCTCTTCCCGCACCCACTGCCCGCAGCCCCGGAGCCTGACCTCCCCAGGCACAGCTCCTTCCGCTCTCCCCGCACCCGCTGCCCTCAGCCCCGGGGTGCGTCTCCCCCCACAGCAGATGGACGAGGCGCCGATCCCTCGGGCTGCCCCCACTCACCACGGACATCGGAAGGTCCGGCGCATCTCTCCGCCCGTGAAGCTGGCCTCGTCCCCGGGGAGGAGCAGGAGCTTCGGTGACCGTTGCCGACTCCTGGCTCCTCCCCACCCAGGCCACACGCCTCCCACCTCCCAGACTCCACCGCGCTCCCGCGCGCGGCTGGAGCCAATCACTGGTATCGGCGCCCTTCACGTCATCGCGCTCCCGCCCCCCAGCCGATGACGTCCACGGGCAGGGCCCCCGCACCGGCCGAGCACCCGGTTACCATCGGCTGCCGGGACCCTGCCCCGCGGCCTTGCATTTTTTGAGCCAAAACAAGCACTTTCCCAATGCTTATTTGTGCTTGGAGCAGGTATCACCTTAGATGTGACTCCGGACGTGCAGGGTGTATCTGAGATCAGGCAGTGACCTCCAGATTCCTGGGAACAACCCCAGCCATGCCTCCACCATATCCCCGTTCAGACTTGGATATCCTGTTCTAATCTAATTATCTGTGATCTTTAAAAGCTGTTTTATGGTCGCTGTTCCTGTTCTTTAAATATTGTTCTTTGTAACAAATGTTTTTGTTCCTTGTAAACTGCACAGATTTCTAAATAGTGTGGTATATAAAACCAAATAAATAAATCAATCCTCACACTGGAGATGTCCACAGACCTGGCTTCTAAAATGGCTCTGGATACAGCTCTGTGCTTTCGACGTCTCTATACCTGTTTTGAGATGTCCAAAGCACAAATAGTACTTCTAAGATAATCCCCAATGTGTTTGTCTTTATGGCATCAGAAATTTATTTAACCCATTCAGAAGAGTGATTAAACAAGGGGGCCCTTTTACGAAAGCGAGCTATGGTTTGGACCTAACGCACCACTAGCAAATAAATTTTAACTGCAAAGCCACCACATCATCTGTTGGAGACATGGACCTCATTTCCCCGATAGCACAGCATGCTAATGTGGAGAGCTATTTCCGTGGGGGCAGATAGCGCCACCTATTGAGGTGGAAGTAATTGCACTGATGCTAATTGCAAGATGCACCATTAGCACATGGTGTATGCCCATGCGCTGATGATGCAGCACTCACCATGCCTATCCTCTGCCCCTAATCTGCCCATTTCCCACTTGAATGTACAAAGCACAGTTAGCGTGGGAATCAGCATGCACTGTCACGACTGTGTGCCAAGAGTTACCATTGGCCACGGCACAAGAGTAGCAGGCAGCAAAACCCATGCTAACTGCGTAGCACACTTTAGTAAAAAATCCCTAAGGATTCAAGAGAAAAATAACAGAATTAGAAGAATTCCTACATAGGCATATTATAACAATCCTTATTACATAAATAAATAAAATGTTAAGTTTGTTATTAGTACATAAATGCCTCTTTAAAAGATATTATTAATAATTTCCTCCAATAAAGATAGAAACTAAAAAATCAATAAATATGAAAAATGATCTATATATTGTGAGAAAGGAAGGACTGACCAAGGCCCCAGAACAAGGTTAGAGACTATAGCAGAGACTGATGAGCTTTTGTGTGATAAGGCAACTTGCACTAATATAAATCATCCTGTCTACGGCAATCTTGATTTGGCCATGGATAGTGACGACCCTATTTATGGTACTCTTGAGATAGATACGGACAGTGATGCAAGCACAGATAATGACGAAGAAACAGGGCTGTGAAGGTGGCTATAGCCATAACAGAAACAAAAACAGGAAGCGGCAGATTCAACACCCAATGAATTTATTATAACCAAATAAGTGGCCTAAGCCCAACACAGGCCGTGTTTCGTATATAACTTCCTCAGGGGCTATCAGGACACACTGTGGGTGTGATGTACATAGACTACACCAGGCTCAAAAGAGACAATGGAAGTCGCAACTATCAGAAAAGCTTCTTCACAAGATCCGATGGATACCTCGTACCACGTGATCCACTACAGGATTCTGACACAATGTTCATAGAACAAAAAGCCGTTTCAAGTTTCTGCTCGTTTGAGTGGCTAGCGCTGTTTCTTTGTGGACCCCGGTGGCTATAGCCATATACCTTTACTCAGGTAAAAATATATGCTTATTGAAATGCTAGGTTGAACTGCAAAACATACATTTTTAGATAGAAGCTTCTGTCTCTGTGAAAAACTGCTGACAGTTATTGCAAAAGAGATTAACTAACAAATTGTGTACACAGCTACTGTGACCAAAGGTTAGCTTCTGCAAATTTTGGGGACTTTCTGTAATCCCTCCGCCCTTCTTGTGGTAAATGATGGGTCAAATTGATAACAACTAATGTCAGCACTATTGCATGAACTTTGAGGTCAACATATAACTGGAAATCAAATAAAAGCTTGGGAAATTAGCAGAATTTAGAAAGAAATTATAAGTAACTAATCAATTCTTGTTTGATGACAGAATTGTAGCGACACCTACTGTCGTTTTCTGATTATGGTCAAGGCCTTGTAACTTCTGTTTTTTTTTTATGATTTTCGCAAAGCATCAGCAGAAAAATGATCCTGTAAGCAGATTTTATTCCAGGCCTGTAATTTTGTAACATGAATATCATCCGATGTTAATCAAAAATTAACTACGTCAACTGATACTTCTTAATAAAAGGCAGATCTCTGGCGGAAGATTTTCGAAGGTAGTTAGAGGAGGAGCCATGATTTGCACCCCCTGACGATCTTCCTTCTAGAACTCTGGAATTAATATAATTGATTTTCTGTGTATGCGTCTTGTTTTTTTTTCCTTCCTGTTAGAAGGGCCAGGTAAGACTAAGAATCCAGGTTAAGGAGGGCTGCCCCGAGACAGGCACAACATCTATCATGAAGCTAGGAGCTACGAAGAAGAATCTTTTAAAATTAAAATGCAGAATCATATTTCAATGAACAGCCACAGACAGCAACAAGGTTCTTTTGGTTAATCCTCACAAAGAAAATGATTCAGTTAATGATCTCCAGAAAAAATTCTATACTTTGGGAAAACTAAGAGATGTCTGAAGGTTAGAGTTATGGAACACAAAAGTAATATAAAGAAAGGAAATGACAAAAAGTCATTATTCATGCATTGTAAAAAGTTAGCATGCTCCTTTGATCTGTAATTTTATGTTCTTCACATGGTTATCTCGACATGGCAAGGAAGTGATTTAGGAAAATAATTGCTACATACTGAGCAGAAATATATTTTGTATATGAATATTTTAACTCTTGGTTAAGATCATATGTTCTAGAATTAAGGGGTATGTTTACTAACAGCGGTAGCGGCTTCTGTGGGATATCGGCGCCATGGCCCCATTGAATTCAATGGGGCCGCGGCTCTGATATCTCACAGAAGCCACTACCGCTGTTTAGTAAACATACCCCTAAGTGTTTTTCTATGATTATTGTTTAGAATTATATATAATCACTTTAGTAATAGAAAATGAAATGTTTTATATCTATGTAGGAATTCTTTTAATTCTGTTATTTTTATTTTGAATCATTGTTTAATCACTCTTCTGAATGGGATAAATACATTTCAGATATCATAAAGACAAATACTTTGGGGCATGTTTACTAAAGGTTAATATACGTTGATAAATTGCGGTGCATTAAGTGCCAGTGCACCCATATAAATAAAAGGACTATTAAAATCTTTAGGAAACTTGTCCCTTTATGTTTGGCGATTGATCTGCATGCAAATTAACAAGTTGTTGTGTGAAAGAGTCTCAGTTTGCCACTTGGCTAATGACTGTCAATCAGCAAAGTAACATGGGAAAGATGCTTTAAAGATGGTGACTGCATCGGCCCCGCCGTTTGCTCACAAAGGCAAGAGGTGCTGCCAGATCAGTGGAGAGGTTATGGCCTGTCAAAGGAATAACCCTGTATAATCCTTGTTTAAAAGAGAGATTATTGCAAATGTGCAATAGTTTCTTTTTTTTTTTTTAGAATTATGGGGAAGTTCTGACTTTAAAAAGTTATACTCATTTGGTGGATCTAATGTCTTTTTCTTTGTCTTCCTCTTTTAATTTTTTTTTCAAATTAAATTGTTGGCTTAAAGTATTTCGTTGTAGTGCCTTCTTTTTTTGGATTGATTGTGGAAGTAAGACCTACAATTTGTTATGTTTTTTTTTTTTTTTTTTTTTTTTACTGCTTCACTGATTAAAATGGACATGGTCTAGGTAGGGGTGTTTTCCTCACCTGGACCGCAGTCCGACATTAACCAGTCAATTATTGAAATTTTTCAACTTGATTTTCATGCAATTTCTTACTAGTGTGATGTTTTGAGGGAATTTGGGGTTTTTCATTGGTTGATCAGTGCCTTCCTAGTATCCCAGCACTCTTTTAGTAATCATGAAGACCTATTCTAAAACAGCTCCACTGGCTCCCCATACACGGGAGACTGTTGTTCAAAACATTATTACTCACCTTCAAGGCTAACAAAGGCATCACCACCTCCTCTCTAATGAATCTCATTCAGACTGTCCCACCAAACAGATCCAGGAGAACTATATCTACAAACTCACTCATAATCCCTAAGGCAGCAACTAAATGCTCACGAGCGACATCTAATAGGGCGTTCAGTTTCTATGCCCCTAAGTGCTGGAACACTTCACCACCTGAAATTCGGGCTATCCCTGATCTAACCTCATTCAGGAAGGCAATCAAATCCCATTTATTCCCCCACTACTACCAGAACACCCAATCACCTTCCTGACCTCCAACCCCCATTGAGCACCCAACTGATCTAAGAATAATACTATTGTATATACTTGTATATACTTTGTAAATTGTTCAGTTAAAAATTTCCCCATGTATTATCCGAGTTCTTCTTCCTGTTCAATGCAAAACCAAACAGCTTGTTGTATGGTCTTTTGTTGTACTGTAAACCGCGCTGATCCCAAATAGTGCGGTATATAAGAGCTTGTAATAAATAAATAAATAAATAAATAAAATTTGGTCTTCAGAAGTAGGATTACAGAGCCAGGCTTTTGACTCCAAGAAAGGCCATTCTACCTGCTTAGTTTCACTGTAACAGAGTAACTCAAGGTCCATTATTCATGTGGGCAGGGCTAAGCACTGTAGCTGCTTAGCCCTGCCTGCCAACCCCTTAACCTTGGATATTCACTTCTGCGGCGACGAAAGTGAATATCCGGGTCTGGCTGCACTGCCCGGTAACCGCCAAGGCTAACCGTGCAGCATCAATATTGGATGCTGCACAGTTAGCGCTCGGTGCCTATAAGATAGGTAAGGTTTTTCCTTGCCTATCTTATAGGCGCTGAACACTAACCGTGCAGCTTCCAATATCGGTGCTGCACGGTTAGCGCCGGTCCCCGTCTCTGCCCCGCCCCAGAATGACCGCGGCATGCCCCAATGCTAGCCAACTAGCAGCGGAATGTGTAGGGGACTTGGGGATATTTGACGGCACTACCTGTGTAAGTGCCATCGAATATCCAGTTAGCAGATATTTACACGGTTAACTGGATGTTAACGGTGTAAATGCCCTTTGAATATCAGGCCCTCAGTGTCTCAAAGATAGTGCTTCAGCCTCTCACCCCAGCACTTTGCTAGTTCAAGGCCAACCAAAGCAATTTTTGCCCTGACAAAACCCAATAGGGAGCAAAGGAAGAAAAAAGAAAGAATAGAACAGAACCGGAATCTACATGGTGTGTTAACCTTCGTTTCTCTTCTCAACATGATGGCCAATAGAACTGCAGTTGGTTTTAACTCTTCTAAAAAAATCAGAATTTAGGGTAAAGATGACTTCTAGGGATATATTTCAACAATCACCTTGAGATGAATCTGCAGCAGTCACTGAAATCCAGTCATTCAAATGACACTTCACATTGAAGATTACTTCAAATAATATCACTTTATTCTTGACTGTTTAGGAAAAAGTAGTTATAGCTGGACTTTTTGGGCAGACACCATGGCATAAGCACCATGTTGTGGAAACTTATGGGAGAATGTTCAAAGGCATTTATGCAGGTAAGGATAGCTGCTATATGGATAAATGTCTCAGCCAGCACTATCCATTGATATTCAGGGTCACTTTCCACTTGTTTTTGTTGTTAAGTGCCGTCAAGTGGATAAAACATCCATAGAGACTGTCTCGGCGCTATCTGGATAGCGCCAGGGTAGGGCGTGGGCAGAACAAAAGTAGGCAAGCAAGTTATCTGGTTAGCGGTGATATTGAGCTGACTATCTGGATATCGAACTGGATAAAGTTAGAACAGCAAAATGTTGTCGAACTTTAGCCAGATAATGTGTTTAATATTGCCACTATCCTAATAGAGCTGGTACTGACCCCACTGCAGAGATATTCAGCATTGGCTGCCATATGAATTATCCGCATAGCAGTGATTTTCAGTGCTACTTTGTGAATAGCTTTTTGCATAGATTAGGACAGAAAAAAACCTGTCCTAAAGGACCATGCAGTGAATGAACTGAATATAGCTCATCATTCTGTCCGGATACTTGGTGCTTGCCACTATCCGGATACTGGTGCTGAAAATCTGGATAATTTTAACCACCGCAGCTGGCATTAAAAAAAATAACTCACCTGTCATAGCTGAATATTAACTGGCTGTTTTTTTCTTAATCAGGAGAAGTTACATAATAAAGCAAATTTCATTGAGAGAGCTTCCAGTGCCTGTCTTTAAGTTTCAAATGTGAATGTTACTTTAATGATTTTGTTTTGTCTTTTGTGTCTGTTTTCTTTTTCCTGTACATAATAGATGATATTTTATTAATTTTGTATTCTGCTTTGTAATATTCCTGCCAAGCCGCATGGGAGTCCTGCGGCTGCTGGTAGTGGGAGATGCTGCGATATCATGTTTTTATTAGTAGGGAGCAGGCTCTCTCTCAACCAGCAGCCGCATAGCTGGAGGACTCCTGCGGAGCTTAACGGGAATGTTGCCTCATTGTATATTTTGCAGAATGAAAAAATAGATTATTAGGATTTAAATTAAATTAAATTCAACTCTGCTCTGTGTTATTGTTAAAGAGAGGTGCCTGGCCTACCAATTCCATGTCTATGCCAGATTCTGTACTTATGCTAAGGGGTCCTTTTACTAGAGCCTGTTAGGGTGTTGCACTTTACTCGTATTTAGTGTAAAAACTAATGAGCATTAAGTGCAAAGCCTCCATGATAACTATCATGGCATCACCAGTATGTTCTCAGAAGTTACCACACAAACGCAGACCCTAACATGCAGCACAATTAACGTGGGCTCACCAAATGACACCCGTAGAGGTATAATTAAGGGCACCAGTGCTAATTGCTACATTGAGAGTTAAAGGTTGATATGTACCACCATTCTAAATGCAATATGCTCTCCATGCCCACTCGTCACCAATATCCTGCCCATTTCCCACCCCTTTGTGTGCTGAGCAATTAACATGCATTTTAGCGGCTGGTAGTGGTCAGACCTGCGCATTAACTGTTCCCGCTTAACAGGCTTTAGTAAAAAGGTCCTTAAATGTGAAATTAAGTATTTTCTTTTACTGTTACCTTTTTCAAGAAGCATGATTGCCCCTATGGTTCTTAGATATTGCTGCCTATAGCTGTGAAACAGTTTCAATGTATGTGTGCACCCAAACCCATTTCTGTGGACTGATCTTTGATTGCCCTTTTCCAATCTAGAAATCTGATGATATTGAAAGCAAAACTGGTGCCTACATCACAAATCTTAACATATCATGGTGTACAATATAAAAGCAACTTTAGTCTTCCCTTGCCCTTGGAATATTCTGCCCTCACACTTGTGCCTCATTGGAGTTGGGAGTGGTGTCAAAAGACTGGAGAGAGGCTCATGTGGTGCCTTTACACAAAAGCGGAAGTAAGGATGTGGTTGAAAACTATAGGCCGGTTAGTTTAACTTCAGTGGTGAGTAAATTATTGGAAACGCTGCTGAAAGAGAAAATAGTGAGGTTTCTGGAGTCCAGCGGATTACAGGATCCGAGGCAGCATGGATTCACCAGAGGCAGGTCTTGTAAGACAAATCTGATTGATTTCTTTGACTGGAGGGATCAGGGAGTTGGACCAAGGGAGAGCCCTAGATGTGGTGTATTTCGATTTCAGTAAAGCCTTTGACACTGTTCCTCACAGGTGACTTACAACAAACTGAGCACCCTAGGGATGGACCCTAAAGTTACTGCTTGGGTTAGAAATTGGTTGGGTGGGAGGCGACAAAGAGTACAGGTAAATGGAGCTCACTCTGAGGAGAAGGATGTTACCAGTGGTGTGCCCCAGAGATCTGTCCTTGGTCCGATTCTTTTTAACATCTTTGTAGTGATATAGCGGAAGGGCTGTCGGGTAAGGTTTGCCTCTTTGCGGATGATACCAAAATCTGCAATAGAGTAGACACCCAGGAAGGTGTAGATAACATGAGGAGGGATCTAGCTAAGCTTGAAGAATGGTCTAGAATTTGGCAGCTGGGATTTAATGTTAAAAAATGTAAGCTCATGCATTTGGGCTGCAGCAATCCAAGAGAGCAATATAGTATAGGGAGTGAAGTACTTTTGTCCACTAAAGAGCGGATCTAGGCGTGGTTGTGTCTGATGATCTTAAAGTAGCTAAACAGGTAGAAAAGGCGACGGCAAAAGCTAGAAGGATGCTTGGGTGCATATGGAGAGGAATGGCTAGCAGAAAAAAGGAGGTGATAATGCCTCTGTATAAGTCTTTGGTGCAACCTCACTTGGAGTATAGTGTGCAATTCTGGAGACCGCACCTTCAAAAGGATGTGAACAGGATAGAGTCAGTGCAGAGGGTGGCTACTAAAATGATTAGTGGTCTTCATTATAAAGTATATGAGGACAGACTTAAGGATCTTAATATGTACACCTTAGAGGAAAGGCGGGATAGAGGTGATATGATTGAGATGTTTAAATACCTCTGTGGCATAAATGTTCAGGGAGAGAGCCTCTTTCAATTGAAAGCAAGCTCTGCTACGAGGGGACATGGGATGAGGGTGAAGGGAGATAGATTCAGGAGTGATATGTGGAAATATTTCTTTACGGAAAGAGTAGTGGATCCGTGGAATAGTCTCCCAGTGGAGGTGGTAGAGATGAGGACAGTAACTGAATTCAAAAAAGCATGGGACAAACACAGAGGATCTCTAAAGGTAAAAAGGGGACTGTTGTAGTTGTTGATATGGAAGAACAGACTAGATAGGCCATGTGGTATTTTTCTGTCGTCAATGGGGCTGCAGTTGCAGCTTTGTAAACAAGCCCCTATGTTTCTATGTTTCTTGTGATTGCGATCCATCTTCAAGTGTTTCAAAGCTGCCTTAAAGACTCAACTCTTTGAGCAATCTTGAAATCTAAGACACTATTGCGGCTGGCTTTGCCTTCTGCTTTCTCCTACTGTCTCCTTGCCATTCACTAATCCCTTTCAGCCCTGTCCCCTTTCAGGTTTCCTGCTTTCACTCTTCTTAGAACTCAATAGGGCTCTTTTCCTTTTTTCAAGCTTTTTATTGTAAACCGCATTGATTGTTTCATAGAAGCGGTATATCAACCTCAATAAATCATAAACCATACTGTTCAGCAAGATCTAATCCTTTGTTTTGGAATTATATGGTCTATGCACATATTTAGAGCTGCTAAGGGTGTCACCTCATGCAAATGGAAGTTTTATAATGTAGGAAATCATTTTATAATCCAGAGGCATTGCAACACACCTTAATTCATATGCTTCATTTGAGAATATAGCATAGTGTCTGTTTACTTTAACTTCCATCATTTAAAACTCCCACTCAAATACTTTGCCTGCAGTCCTGTTTTCTTGCTTCTGTTTTGCTTTGCTCAGCTGATTCAAGAACTGTACAAACTTATTACAGTTCCTCCCTCTTGCTAAGGCCAATTATGATTCATTTCTTTGGACACACCTAGCATAAAGCGCTGTGAACAATTTTTCATAAAGTTTTGAAAAGTATAACCAAGACCCATTTGAATTCTTAAACTCCCTCATCAAATACTCACTGTGAAAAAATGCCCAGAGTTAAAAAAAGAAACAGCCTTCCACTCCAACACCTTACTTGCAGTCCTGTGCTTATTCTGTATACTTTTCTCCTTACAAAGGCTTTGAAAAAAAGCCTCATTTCTTTTGCAAGAGTAAGAGGGTGGAGTGAGAATAATTCCATTGTCATGTCTGCCAAGGTGATGTAAATTTGCATTGCCTTTCTGTATATTTATGTTCTCAGAGAGTAGAATAGTTAATTCCTTCCTAGCTAAGCATTTTTACAGATTTTATAACTGTGCTTGCTAAGAATTTTATTTATTTGTATTTATTTTGTTTTTTTCTTTGTATTTCTCTGTATTTATTTTGCAATTTGCTCAGCTTTTAGATTCTGGGTTGCTGTCCTACCAACTGTTTTGCTTTCATTCTGTTTTTTCTTTCTGCTGAGTCTGCTAATCTCTCTGTTTCTCTCGCTCATTTTTATTTACTAAAGAAAGAAATTACCCTTGACCAGGCACAGACTGAATAGCTGGGCAATCTGGCAGTGCCTGAGGGCCCACAGCAGTTCACATACTGCCTCGAGAATGCTAAGATGAAGACAAAACCCAAAATATATGTCATGGATGACACCATTATTCCCAAGAGTAGCTCTCGGTGGCTATTGGATGTGGCTAGAGGCAGTGAGTGGTACAGGAGCGTGTTTCCTCTTCCAAAAGGCAGGCAGAGCTCCGGCATCTCTTTTTTTTAAATTCATTTTTCAGTCATTTTACATAACCAAAATACTCAGAAAGGTCAATCCGGATTACATATAAGAAACAGCCAGAAATAAAAAAACAAGTAATTGTAGAAGAGAAAACAAAGAAATATGCTTAAGGACAATAAACCTGAGATAAAGTCCATATCATGGAACCAATGCTGTCACATTAAATACACATAGAAACTAAGGGAATCTAAGAGTCTCAATGCATGGATGAGACGATGGTGCAAGGAAGAGAGTTTTGGATTTGTTAGGAACTGGGGAATATTCTGGGGAAAGGAGGGTCTCTTCCAAAGGGATGGGTTTCACCTTAACTGGGATGGAACCAAGCTGTTGGCATTAACCTTTAAAAAGGAGACAGAGGAGCTTTTAAACTAGATAATAGGTGAGAGCCGACAGTCGCCCAAGAGTGTATGGTTCGGAACAATGTATCCTTGAAGGATACTACCAAAACAATGAAGTTAGGGCATATCAGCAGAGTGGTTCCAATAAAGACAAAAGTAACATAACATAACATAAGAACATAACATAAGATATGCCATACTGGGTCAGACCAAGGTCCATCAAGCCCAGCATTCTGTTTCCAACAGTGGCCAATCTAGGTCATACGTACCTAGCAGTTTCCCCAAGGGACACAGGTTCCACAATGCTTGTACTGGTTCAAGCATTGATATCCTGGGTCCCTTCTTAATAATGGTTTATGGACCTTTCCTCCAGGAACTTGTCCAAACCTTTTTTAAAACCAGCTACACTAACAGCCTTTACTACATCCTCCGGCAACAAATTCCAGAGTTTGATTACACGTTGAGTGAAAAAATATTTTCTTTTATTAGTCTTAAATAGTTTACCCTGTAGCTTCATTGCATGTCCCCTAGTCTTTCCATATTCTGATAAGGTAAACAATCGATCTACGTTTACCCGTTCCACTCCGTTCATTAATTTATAGACTTCTATCATATCTCCCCTCAGCCGTCTCTTCTCCAGGCTAAAGAGCCCCAACCTTTTTAGCCTTTCTTCATAGGAGTAGCCTTCCATCCCCTTTACCATTTTGGTGGCTCTTCTCTGAACCTTTTCTAAAATCGCTATATCCTTTTTAAGATACGGCGACCAGAATTGCACACAATATTCAAGGTGCGGTCTCACCATGGAACGATATAGAGGCATTATAATATCTTTTGTTTTATTTTCCATTCCTTTCCTTATCATACCTAGCATTCTATTTGCTCTCTTGGCCGCCGCTGCACACTGGGCCGAGGGTTTTAACAAGGTATCCACAATGACGCCTAAATCTTTTTCCTGGGTGGTGGTTCCTAATGTGGAACCTTGCATCGTGTAACCATAGTTTGGGTTGTTCTTCCCTAGGTGCATAACCTTGCACTTCTCCACATTAAATTTCATCTGCCATTTTGATGCCCAGTCTTCCAATTTATCAAGATCCTCTTGCAATTTTCCACAATCCTCCTGGGTTTTAACAACTTTAAATAGTTTTGTGTCATCTGCAAATTTGATAACCTCACTTGTTATTCCACTTTCCAGGTCATTTATGAATATGTCAAAAAGCAGCGGACCCAGCACAGATCCCTGGGGTACACCACTATTCACCTTTCTCCATTGGGAAAATTGGCCATTTAGCCCTACCTCTGCTTTCTATCTTTTAACCAGTTCCTGATCCACAGTAGTACACTGCCTCCTATCCCATGACTCTTTAGTTTTGCCAAAAGTCTCTCATGAGGGACCTTGTCAAAGGCTTTCTGAAAGTCCAGATACACAATATCAATCGACACACCTTTGTCCACCTGTTTATTCACTCCTTCAAAAAAACATAACAGATTAGTAAGACAAGATCTTCCTTGTCTAAAGCCATGTTGGCTGTCTCCCATTAGGTCGTGACTATCTACATGCTGAGTAATTTTATTCTTTATGATGGTTTCTACCATTTTTCCCGGTACTGATGTCAGGCTCACTGGTCTGTAGTTTCCCGGATCACCACTCGAACCCTTTTTAAAAATTGGTGTTACATTGGCGATCCTCCAATCCTCAGGTATTAGAGATGATTTTAATGATAGTTCACAGATTACTGATGGCAGGTCTGCAATCTCAAATTTCAGTTCTTTCAACACCCTTGGATGTATACCATCCGGCCCAGGTGATTTGCTACTGTTCAGTTTATCTAATAGTTGTAAGACATCTTCCCGATGTATCGATATTTCCTTCAATTCTTCCACACCTTTAAATACCACTTCAGTCATGGGTAACATCCCTACATCTTCCTCAGTAAAGACCGAAGCAAAGAATTCATTCAGTCTCTCCGCTATCGCCTTGTCGCCTCTTAGTGCTCCTTTAACCCCTTTATCATCTAATGGACCAACTGACTCTCTCACAGTTTTTTGCTACGAATGTACTTGAAAAGGTCTTTATTTCGTGTTTTTGCTTCCGCAGCAAGCTTCTTCTCAAATTCTCTCTTTGCCTGCCTTATCAATGCCTTGCATTTGACTTGCCAGTGCTTGTATCCCAAATGTATCCCAAATGTCCTTGAGTACGGCGCAGACACAGCTTAAAGATTCCAAATTACCGCTGCCTACCGATAGCCAGATTAATATGAATAAAATACAGTCTCTAAAATGCTTGTATGCAAATGCTAGAAGTCTAAAAAATAAGATGGGAGAATTAGAATATATAGCACTAAATGAGGTTAGATATGATTGGTATCTCAGAGACATGGTGGAAGGAGGACAATCAGTGGGACACCGATATCTGGGTACAAACTATCTAGTAATGACAGAACTGATCAAATTGGTGGAGGGGTTGTGCTCTATGTTAGAGAGGGCATTGAGTCCAAAGGATTAAAGTTTTGCAGAAATTTTTTTTTTCTGTAGAATCTCTATGAATTGAAATTCCATGTAAAAAGGGGAAGGCGATGGCAGTGGGGGTGTACTATAGATCCCCTGGCCAGAATGAACAAATGGGAGGAGTAGCCTAGTGGTTGGGGCAAGGTACTTCAGGCCTGGAAGGTCGGGGGTTCAAATCCCATTAGAGGACAGCAACCTTGGGTCGGAAGGACTGGGGTTTCTAGTCCCACAGATGCTCCTTGTGGTCTTGGGCAAGCCACTTAACCCTCCATAGCCCATGTTCCCTGTAAGTATTAGTGTATGTGTCTCATATCCCCGCGTGTTAAATGTATCCCCCAATTGTGTTGTGACCGCTTTGATTGAAGGATAAGGCGGTATACAAAAACTGTCTAAATAAATAAATGGTTGAGGAAATGCTTAAAGAAATCAGGGAAACTAACAAAAGTTACAGCAGAGTAATAATAATGGGTGATTTCAATTACCCAGGTATTGACTGGGTCAATGTCACGGCAGGACATGCTAGGGAGATAAAGTTTCTAAATGAAACAAATAACTGCTTCTTGGAGCAGCTGGTTCATGAACCGACCAGAGGGGCAGCCATTTTGGACCTAGTCCTTAGTGGAACACCAGATCTGGTGCAAGAAGTAAGGATGTTGGGGCCACTTGGCAACAGTGATCATAGCATGATCGCATTTGATTTAATTAATGGAAGAGGGATAGTAAGGAAATCCGCAGTACTACCTTTTAACTTTCGAAAGGGAGACTATTATAAAATGAGGAAAATAGTTAAGAAAAAACTAAAAAGAGCAGTTGCAAAGGTTAAAGACTTACATCAAGCTTGGGTGTGGTTTAACAATACTATCTTGGAAGCCCAGACCAGCTATATTCCACACTTTAAGAGAAGTGGAAGTCCAAAAAACTGCCAGTATGGTGTAAAGGTCAGAAGCTGTTGCTGCCAAAAAATCAACGTTCGGGAAATGGAAAAAAGAGCCAAATGACGAAAACTGGATACAGCACAAGCACTGGCAAGTTAAATGCAAGGCATTGATAAGGCAGGCAAAGAGAAAATTTGAGAAGAAGCTTGCTGTAGAAGCAAAAATGCATAATAAAAACTTCTTTCAAGTACATTCATAGCAAAAAACCTGTGAGAGAGTCAGTTGGACCATTAGATGATAGAGGGGTAAAGGGGGCACTAAGAGGGGACAAGGCCATAGCGGAGAGACTGAATGAATTCTTTGCTTTGGTCTTTACTGAGGAAGATGTAGGGATGTTACCCATGAATGAAGTGGGATTTAAAGGTGATACTGTGGAAGAATTGAAAGAAATATCGATACACTGGGAAGATGTATTACAACTATTTGATAAACTGAAGAGTGGCAAATCACCTGGACTGGATAGTATACATCCAAGGGTGTTGAAGGAGCTGAAATGTGAGATTGCAGACCTGCTATTAGTAATCTGTAATACCTTAAGATTGGAGGATGGCCAATGTAACGCTAATTTTCAAAATTTTCCAGGGGTGATCCAGGAAACTACAGACCGGTGAGCCTGACGTCAGTACCAGGAAAAATGGTAGAAACCATCATATAGAACAAAATAACTGAATATATAGATAGTCATGGCTTAATGGGAGATAGCCAACAGGGCTTTAGACAAGGAAGATCTTGTCTTACTAATCTGTTATGTTTTTTGAAGGTGTGAATAAACAGGTAGAAGAAGGTGAGTTGGTTGATATAGTGTATCTGGACTTTCAGAAAGCCTTTGACAAAATCCCTCATTAGAGATTTTTGGCAAAACTAAAAAGTCATGGGATAGGAGACAGTGTACTATTGTGGATTAGGAACTGATTAAAAGATAGAAAGCAGAGGGTAGGGCTAAATGGTCAATTCTCCCAATAGAGAAAGATGAATAGTGGAGTACCCCAGGGATCTGTGCTGGGTCCGCTGCTTTTTGACATATTCATAAATGACCTGGAAAAGGGAATAACGAGTGAGGTTATCAAATTTGCAGATGACACAAAACTATTTAAAGTTGTTAAAATCCATGAGGATTGTGGAAAATTGCAAGAGGATCTTGATAAATTGGAAGACTTGGCAACCAAATGGCAGATGAAATTTAGTGTGGACAAGTGCAAAGTTATGCACCTAGGAAAGAACAAAGCAAACTATGGTTACACGATGCAAGGTTCTAGATTGGGAACCACCACCTAGAAAAAAGATTTAGGCGTCATCGTAGATAACATGTTAAAACTTCCTGCCCAGTGTGTAGCAGTGGCAAAGAGAGCAAATAGAATGCTAGGTATCATAAGGAAAGGAATGGAAAATAAAACAAAGGATATTATAATGCCTCTATATCGTTACATGGTGAGACCGCACCTTGAATATTGTGTGCAATTCTGGTCGCCGTATCTTAAAAAGGATATAGCATTATTAGAGAAGGTATAGAGAACAGCCACCAAATGGTAAAGGGGATGGAAGGATACTCCTATGAATAGAGGCTAAAAAGGTTAGGGCTCTTCAACCTGGAAAGAGATGGCTGAGGGGAGATATGATAGAGGTCTATAAATTAATGGAGTGGAACGGGTAAACGTAGATCGATTGTTTACATCATCAGAATATAGAAAGACTAGGGGACATGCAATGAAGCTACAGGGTAACCTATTTAAGACTAATAAGAGAAAATATTTTTTCACTCAACGTGTAATCATACTCTGGAATTTGTTACCGGAGAATGTAGTAAAAGCTGTTAGTGTAGCTGGGTTTAAAAAAGGTTTGGACAAGTTCCTGGAGGAAAGGTCCATAAACCATTATTAAAAGGGACCCAGGATATCATTGCTTGACCCAATACAAGCATTGAGGAACCTGTGTTTTTTGAGGAAACTGCTAGGTACTTATGACCTAGATTGGCCACTATTTGAAACAGGATACTGGGGTTGATAGACCTTGGTCTGACTCAGTATGGCATATCTTATGTTCTTATGTATATTGCACCAGTGTTTGGGATGTGGTGGCAGATTGAGGGGACTTGGTGGAGCAGCTCAAGGGAGCTGGGACTGTTTTGGTTCCAGAAGGGCAGTGGAAGTGGACACAGCCCAAGTTGCTACAGTCCCTCTGCTTCTATGAGTAGTTCCAGTACTGGTTCCTCTGGAAGCTCTTTTATGGGCTCCAGTTCCAACTCAGCCCGGGAGGACTGACTCTTCAAATGGACCACCTACATTAAAGGCTTCCAACGGCATTGGTTTGTGCTCAGCAATGGCCTTTTCTACTATAGATAATAGCAACACTGCATATCGTAATGCATATAATATGAAGACTATTAAATGGCAGGTAAGACCTGTACAAACTGTCCAGTCTGTTTCTGTTTCTTGCTTGCTTAGGACAGGTAACTGTACATGGTCTCTTCTGTACATGGTCTCTACTCTCCCGCGAATTGCAGGAATGGACGTCCCTTTGGGACATCCATCCCCACTATTCGTCCCCCTTGCATCCCCAACTAAGCCTCCCCATACAAACAAGGAGTTTGTACGGGGCAGCTTAGATGGAGGCGGGAGGGGGCGGTGCAGAGTTAGGGGGGCAGTGGGTGGTCCGCGGCCCCAGACATACAGGGCTGATTCTGAAATTGGACCTGTACATCTGGGGTTGGCACACTGGATAGGGGACATACTCCACCTCAGAGGTGGAATAAGTCCCCCTAGACATTGGAGGATGGGAGGCCCAGCCAGGAGCAAAAATGTGAGGGGTGCAGGAAAGTCGCCGCAGCCCAACCCTGGCCATGGGAGGCCAGATCGGGGGTCGGTCTGCAGGGAAAGATTAAAGTGGTCAGTGGCAAGGGATTGCGGCTCCTGAATGGAGCCATAGTGCCATGGCAACTGGATGCCATGGCACCACGGCTCCATTCAGGAGCCTGACTGAGTTAGCTGGGCAGGAGCCTGTACGTGCAAATCAATGGGAATCGGGTTCTGGCCTGCAAATACAGATGTGCCCCGTGGGATCAGAATCACGTCTATCTCTGTGCATCCAGTTCCGAGTGGACGCACAGAGGCCAGGACGTGCAGAAGGGAATGTGCCTCAATATATCCACTGTGCTATTTTGCATGGAGTAACTATAGAGTTAGTTTATTGAGGCTTTTTCCTTTTCTGTGTCTAACAAATTAATTATTTTTGAATTAAACTATCTAGCTTTCTGTCTCTTCCTTGCATATTATATAGGTATTATTAACAGTGTATCTATTTCCTGATTTTAAGTCCCTTGTCTCCCTGTTGCAGGAAATACTTAGTCTATCAAATGTTGTATTCTGCAGTCACATGCTAATGATATGCTGCTTGCATGTACTGCCATATCCTCCTTGCATTTGTGTTGCAGGAAATCAGTATAAATTCAAGACACGTGGGAAAAGCACCTGATTTGGGAGGGATGGTTAGAATGGAGTGGTACGGAAGCATTCCATTGGTTTGGAAAGAGCAATAAAATGAAGCAAGTGTGATAATGGATCAAGCTATTAGATGTCACTGTCAACAGACTGCAAAGGATAGCTTTTCTAGGGATAACCACAGACTGCCACTCTCCCATGGCCAAGACGGTGATGTCTCTGCTGGAATCCGAAAATGAAAACCCAATATATTAATATATTTGTATAGTATTTGTTTATGACACTATGAATGTGTCACATGCTTATAAGCATATAGTACTGTAACAAAATATATAAAATTGGTTTATTCTATCTCCATCCCTCTTGACCTTTCTGTTACTTTTGACACCTTTGACCACCACCTTCTCCTTGACATATTGCCCTCTCTTGGTTTTACAGAATCTGCCCTGTGCTATCCTGGTTCTCTTTTTATCTCTCCCATCAGTCTTTCAATGTTTGTTCTGGTGGTTCCTCCTCTATTACTATCCCACTCTCAGTTGGTGTACCCCAGGGATCTGTTCTTGGCCATCTTCTTTTCTCTCTCCACACCCAGTCCCTTGGTGCTCTCATCTCCTCCCATGGATTTCAGTATCAGTTTTATACTGATGATTCTCAGATCTATCTTTCTACACCTGATATCTCTTTGACACTCCAGTCTCGCATCTCTGCCTGCCTGTCTGACATCACCACCTGGATGTCTCACTGCCGTTTGAAATTAAACATGGCAAAACTGAACTTCTTATTTTCCCCCTAAAGCTTCCTTCCCCCCTTCTCTATCTCTGTGGATAACACTCTTCTACTTTCTGTTTCCTCAGCCTGCAACTTTGGGGGTCAGCTTTGACTCCTTCCTTTCCTTCTCTTCACATATCCGACAGATAGCTAAAACCTGTTGTTTCTTTGTCTATAACATTAAACAAAATTTGCCCCTTCCTTTCTGAACATACTACCACAACACTTGTCCCACTCTCTAATTACTTCCCGTCTCGACTATTGCAACCTCCTTCTTGCTGGTCTCCCTCTTAGCCACCTTTCTCTCCTTCAATCTGTTCAGAACTCTGCTGCGTGACTAATTTTTCACCAGCCTTGATATTCTCATATAAACCCTCTTCTCAAATCAGTTCATTTGCTTCCCTTCCCTTTCCATGTCAAATTCAAACTTCTCCTGACCTATAAATGCATTCATTCTTCTGCTCCTCACTACCTTTTCTCTCCTCTCTCTCTACACCCCTCCTCGTGAACCGCTCTTCTGGCTTGCTTCACTCTTTGCCCTTTTCTTCCACTGCCAACTCCAAACTTTGGTCCTTTCACCTTGCTGCTCCTTATGGCTGAAACAAACTCCCTGAGTCTGTACGTCAGGCTTCATCTCTGTCCCTTTTCAAGTCCATGTTAAAGATTCACTTCTTTAAAGCTGCTTTTGGATCCTGACCCCTTTTTTTCTGTGGGTCTCCTTACCCTCCTTTTCTCCTTATTCTTATCCTTTGTCTTATCTGTCTTAATTAGATCATAAGCTCTCACGAGCAGGGAACGTCTCTATCTATGTTTGTACAGTGCTGCGTATGCCTTGTAGCTCTTTATAAATGATTATTATAATTAGTAGTAGTGGTAGTAACTGTAAAATGTTTTCTATTCACAGTGAAATATAGTCAAGTGTAACTGTATTTAATGACTTTGTTTCTACATTATTATTTTTGTCTAAAGTGGACTTTACTGGTTCTGTATTGTTGTAATATTTCTAATCTATGCTGGATGAATGGCTAGGAGCCAATGACCCTATTGCCAGGGAGCCCAGATCACTGCCAATTCTTCCCTGCCCTAGACACTGTTTATCACCAAACCTGATATTTTCTTTCTGACTTGCCTACATATTTACCTTGCTTGTGGATTGGCAAGTGTTTATTTATTTAGATAGTTTTGTATACCACCTTATCCTTCAATCAAAGTGGTCCCAACACAATTGGGGGATACATTTAACACAAGGGGATATGAGACACATACACTAATACTTACAGGGAATATGGGCAATGGAGGGTTAAGTGGCTTGCCCAAGACCACAAGGAGCACCTGTGGGACTAGAAACCCCAGTCCTTCTGGCCCAAGGTTGCTGTCCTCTAGTGGGATTTGAACTTCTGGCCTGAGGTAACTTGCCCCAACCACTAGGCCACTCCTCCCTCCCTACAGTGTTCTGTAACTGTTTGATTTAATTACCTAAGATGGCCTGTGATGGTAGGGAAAGGGCCACTCTCTGGAGAGGCATCGATAAAGAGTCACTTAACCCTCCATTGCCTCAAAAAATTTAAGTTAGCAATGTCCCTGTTTAATGTACATTATCAAGTTAAAGTTGCAATGTAAACCGCTTTGACTGAAATGATAAAGCAGTATAACCCCCCCAACCCCTGTTAAATAAATATGTTCTTCGAGACCACATGTGAAACTACCTTTCTTTTAGAGTTCCCTCAGTTAGAGAAAGGAGCAACATAAAGAGCTTCCTTCCTATCTAATCATTTGTTACTGACTTCTATAACTGTGCTTGCTCAAAATTTTATTTGTATTTATTTTATTATCTTTGTATCTGTATATATTTGTATTTATTTTGTAATACATTCAGTTTTTGGATTCTGGGTTATTACCCTATCCTGCTGTCTTGCTTTCATTCTGAATGTGAAAAGGGATAGACTTAGGAGTAATCTGAGGAAATATTTCTTTACGGAAAGCATGATAGATGAGTAGGAATAGTAGAAACAAAAACTATTTATGAATTCAAGAAAGTATGGGACAAATACAAAGGATCTCTAAGGGGAAAAAATGTACTGTTAAGATTAGTAGTTAGAATGGAAGGGCAGGCCAGATAGGCTGTACAAAACAATCATGATCATCTTCAAAGTCATTCACCATCTCTCAGCAGACGTACTCCAAAATGTTGTAACAAGGGATACGAGCAACAGACCAAGAAAAAACAATAATGATAACACGATTGGCACACCTGCAGGCTATCACAAAACCAAACAAACAACTTCAAAAAAAGCACCATCACTACTGGCATCCACACTATTGAACTCCCTCCCAACGAGCCTGAGGGCATTAGATGACCTCACAGACTTCCGCAAAGACCTCAAAATATTTTTATTTATAGAAACATATGAGTATCCAGGCAACATCCCATACCCATACTGAAATACTACTTCCGCCGCCAACTAAGCACGCACCCATCCTATCCACACACACAAGTTTATCATACCGTGTTATTAAATACCCTCATGTTAAATGTTACCTTCAATTGATGTTAAATGTTACCTTCAATTGTACTGTCTAAATGCTGATAAGTAACTGTACTGTCTAAATGTTTACACGTACCCTAATGTTAAATGTAACCCTCCAATTGTGATGTGACGTGACCACCTTGATTGAAGGATAAGATGGCATACAAATCTGTCTAAATAAATAAATATATGGTCTTTATCTGCCATCATGTTTTCTATGTTTCTATGCCCTAGACCTGTCCCATGTTTAACAAGCTCACCTTCAGTATTGGGATTTAACTTCCAGGGTCCAAGACATAAAGTATGCTTTCTCTATTGTTGTGCCAAATAGCAGTATGTGCTGTAGTACGGTATTTCATAATAAAACTTCACTGAGGTGTTCAACAGATAAGATATGGCATTGATTACAGTTCTTATGCTTAAAATTCTTTATCTGATTTTTTAATCCATTCCCAAAGGCTGCCCTAGATATTTGGCTGATTGGTTGTGGAGATGCAGCATTCATTAAGGCTATTGGCTGTAATGTGTCTTTTAATGAAGGGAGGAAGCTTTTAGTTATGTGGTCTGAGATTATTGAACCAGTTTCTTAGTAATCTCCGGTAGAAGACACGTTATTTGCATTTTAAGGGAAAAACCTTTGGGAGTTAAGGAGAATGAGGATGTACTGTTTTTATTTTTTGGTGATATTTATGTTTTTTTAGCATGTAGATATATTTATTATTTGTTATCTTTTATGGTCCCAACATTCAAAACGACTAATGTGGTTGGCAGACCTCCGAACTGCGTTAGTTGCGGTGATTGGGATATTCAGCAGCATTAATGCAGGTGCCACTACTGAATGCTCTGATGCTAATTGGCTGGCACTGGGGTGTTCCAGGGGTGGAGTGGAGGTGGCACCTGGGGATAAATGGACAGTGGCCTTAAAAGCTGGCCTAACTTTTGCCGCCTAAGCTAACCAGGCGGTGGCTAAGTATTGCTGCTGCCCTGTTAGCTTCTCTGCTGTCTGGCCAATCTGGATAGTCAATGGCCATGGCAATGAATATCTAGGTTTAACCTTCAGCGGCAACGGCTAGTTCTGCAGCTGAATAGCAGGCCCTATTTTTTATTTATGTTTATTGTGAGAGGCAGAATATTGAATCTAATAAATCAAATCTAATCACTGGTAGCTTCCATGATGCTAGCCAACGTAGTAAATCTGTGAATCTATGTTTTCTTACTTTTCCTTTATGACTCTCTTGTTCCCTCTTGAACTTCAGGAACTGCTCTTGGGGAGACTAAATAGATTCCCTGTAATCCATAAGGCTTCCCCTCTGTTGTAGCTTGTATGCACTTCCCTAGCTGTTGCTGATGGGCAACATCAGATTGGTGACACTCTTCTACTCTGTCTTCTCAATGTAGCATCAACTCCTTCTCTGGATTTTTACCATCTTTGTACTGAGTCTTTCAGATTGAGTGACACAGGGCTGACTGAAAAGGTTCCAAAAATCTCAGATTGCTCTTCATTTACCAAATAATGCTCAATATTGCTGTACTACTGATGATGATAGAAACGTGGGTGGTGGACTCTTGCATACCTTAGAAGGAACAATGCTTCCCCTACTCACCTCATCCATCCCATCCTTCCCCCTTTCCTTCTCTAAAGTGAGGCTCTCTGCTACTGTGAATTCGGATTTCTTGCTTGGATGTTGGTGTGTGAAAAGCCACAACATTCTAACTAGTGCAGCAACAGTCCTTGCTCGGCAGCTGTGCCCCAGAGTTTCTTCCATAACCCTGCTACCATGGACCCTAAATCTGAACATGAGATATCATCAAGCATTGTGGAACCTGTGTCTTTTGGGGAGACTGCTAAGTACATATGACCTAGATTGGCCACTGTTGGAAACAAGATACTGGGCTTGATGGACCTTGGTCTGACCCAGTATGGCATATCTTGTTCTTATGTTCTTATCATCGTATGGAGGGTAATTTAATAAAGGGATGCCAACTTTAAGCATGAAAGTAGGCTCCTACTCAGTACTCAGTTTTATAAGGACATACAAGTGGACATACACGGACATACATGTTTTCAGAAAATACCACCAAAGTGGCATAATGTGCACCTATATTGCAGGCGTAGACATTTATTCCCGTCTAGACTAGGTGTCCATGCCTATCATTTTTCAGTATGTTCATAGATTACCATATTGCGTACTCCATCCAATTGCTGCCCATATGCATACCTACTGGCAAAGTGCTCGCCATCATGCCAAAGAGCATACTTTATGCCAGACAGAGGCCATTTACCCACATATGTGCAGGAATGACTTTATAAAATTATCTCCTATATGACAACTATGAATCCTTCCCTTCCAGGAATTGTGATTGCTGTCTCCAATATTTCCCCAGTCAGGGTTGGCAGGGCCGGATTTACTTATACGCCATCTACGCCGTGGCGTAGGGCCCACAGCTGACAAGGGCCCACAAACATTGTAAATTCTTAAAATTCAATAAAAAAAAAAAAACGCTGGCTGCTGCCGCGGCAGCATGGACTGTCCCGCGGGCCCCCCTCTGCTGCCGCGGCAGCATGGACTGTCCCGCGGGGGCCCCCTCCCTCCCTCCGTGCCGGCTTTGAGAGGCGCGAAGGGAGAGTGTCTCCCTCGCGTCTCTGTTAAGCCCGCAGGGGCTGATGGGAAATTTCCCATCAGCCCCTGCGGGCTTAACGCCCCGTGACAACATTCTCGTGAAACTTCTGATAGCAAAGTTTAATTTTTTTTCTTTGCTCGATTTCTAGTAACTTTACGTCTTAAGCGCGAGCTTGCCGAGGATTATTATTTAGTAAGAGAACGACGGCTACGCTCCTTCGCCAAATTTAAATTAAAAATAAAATAAATTGTGTTCTCTGAGGAGACGTTAGGTGCACGAGGGGGGCGCGCGCGCGAAAGAGGGAACGAGCGTGACCGGAGCTGTCCCCGGCGGGCCCCACTGCCGTCACCATGACGTCGACAGCGCCGCAGCAGGTGCTCGCGGAAGACTCGCGCTGCTTCAGCATGCTCTCCTGGCAGCAGGTGCAGAGACTGGACGCTATCCTGAACGAGAGCATACCCGTGCATGGCCGCGGCAACTTCCCCACGCTCGCTGTGCACTCTCGGCAGATCGTGCAGGTGGTTCGCAGCTGTTTGATGGCTAAAGGCATTGCTGTTCATAATGTGGGACTCAATGGCTCTGCAGCCAGCCATGTGCTACATCACAATAGTGGACTGGGCTACAAGGATCTTGACCTCATTTTTGCAGTGGACCTTAAGAGTGAAGATGCCTTTCAGATGGTGAAAGATGTGGTCTTGGACTGCCTGCTAGACTTCCTGCCAGAGGGTGTTAACAAGGATAAGATCACTCCCATGACCCTGAAAGAAGCTTACGTTCAGAAACTTGTAAAAGTGTGCACAGAAACAGATTGTTGGAGCCTTATTTCTCTTTCCAACAATAGTGGTAAGAATGTGGAGCTCAAATTTGTTGACTCTCTGAGAAGGCAATTTGAATTCAGTGTGGATTCCTTCCAGATTATTTTGGACTCCCTGTTGCTGTTTAGTGAGTGTTCAGAAAATCCCATGTCTGACAACTTCCACCCTACAGTCACTGGGGAAAGTGTGTATGGTAACTTTGAGGAAGCAATGGATCATCATCTAAAATGCTTTTCATCGCAGAGGGGCCTGAATCATTTAAGAAAGATTTTTGCCAACACAGCCTCCAAAATGATGGATTTCACAGTGAAATTGTGATCGGGGAGGGAGGGGGTTGAATTTTGAGGGAGGTCCTGAAAATCATGAAAAATATTTGCACAGTAGGATCACAAAAAACCATGAGGTGTAAACAATAGTTAATACTAACAACAATAATAATAATTTTGTATTGTGATTTTCATTCTTTACAAATACATTTACTTAAAAAAAATAAAAAAAAGAGAGGCTCCTCCTAATCTGAGGCCCAAGCTGCAGCTTTTCTAGTTTATATGTAAATCCAGCCCTGACCAGGACCTAATTGGCACTCAGTGGGAAATTTTTAAAATTTCCCCCTTAATTTTTATCACATTTTTAAATGAATATATAAGGATGGAAATAATATGCACTCTCAACCATTTTCTCTATCTGCAGTGGCCGGGTATTGGGAGAGTAAGTGGGGATTGAGGATGGAGGGGTAAAATTTGAGTGGATGAAATAGGAATGAGGAAAGAGCAAAAGGAGAAAGATTAGTATGTTAAAGCAGATGTAGAGAGAGAATGGAAAAAAAACTAGAAGAGAGAAGAAAGGACAAATGGACAGCAGACGATGGAGAGTTAGCAGAAGACACGAAGAAACCAGAAGAAAGTGGCTGGAGCAATTGCAGCTGAAAAAATTGCACAAAAGGTAGAAAAATATCTCTTTATTTTGAATTTATTAATTGGAATATGTCAGCTCTGGTAAATGTCATTAACGTCTGCGCTTTGTTTAGTACAAGAGCAAATTAATGTATGTAGAAATCTTTTAGTCTTTCTTTATCCATACACTCATTAAGAGGCACGTTTACTAAAAGTTAGTATATGGTAACATTATGCAAATATTTATGCAATGGAGACCCTTATGCAAATGAGGCCCTGCACCCCCCTTGGGCCGCCCCTGCTGGGGGCCCACAATTTTTGTTGGCGTAGGGCCTCACTCAAGGTAAATCCGGCCCTGAGGGTTGGCACAAGGATTAGAGGTACCATATACAGGAAGTCTGCATCAGAGGGGGTCGGAAGGAACAGGTTGTAGAAGTCAGAAACCATAACGCAGCTCCAGAGACTTAAGGTAAGAGCTGCATCACGGTTTCAAAGCCATTGCCGCTGCTGCAGGTTCTGAAGAGGGGTGGTAAGAGCAGCAGTGGGTGCCCCTGGGATGCCGGTGTTCTAGGTGACCACCTAGTTCACCTAAGGGTGGTGCTGGCCCTGTCCCCAGGCCCAGTTGTCCCAGAAAACAGTAGGCCTCAGTCATGAATCACATCCATGTCCTTCCATGTGTACTGTAGTGCCCTGGGCCACTGGGCCAATCCTTTGAGACTTCATCTTGAAGCAAAGTTCTGCTCCTCAAGAACAGGTAGAGGGAAACCAGAGGTGCTGCTTAAGAAGCTCACAGCTTCTCACCATTCTTAGGAAGTTCCTACTCACTGTGTCACCGAAAAGAAAAATAATTAATACAATCTCTTTATTGTACTTCTCTATACTTGTACAAAGTATAGCTAATCTGACATCTCTATTATCATTTCATAGCCATAGGCAATCTAATTGTGTATCCATGACATTTTCAATTTTCATACTTACACACTAATTTGCTTCCTCTTCTGTCACCTAGATGCGGATTTGTTAAGTTCTGCTGCTTTCAGGCAATTTAAAAATCATGTAGGCTTTTCCTTCTGGGTGAAAAAAAAAATGGCCACATTAAAAGGCAAGACATGAAACAAGAGCAGATTAGGGATGCAGCGCTAGCTGAAGGCAGCTTCCACATAGAGGAGAAGAGTTGAATATAAACTATGTTACACTGCGACTATTAACAAAGATGTGCAATGGTGAAATATTCATTCTGTTTCCTCATTTTGAGTTTTTTCTCTCATTTTGTTTGTTGCTTATTTCATTTAGTTTCATTGTTTTAATCCAAATAAAAAAGAAAAACCAAAAAAGAAAGGCCATCTATGAAAATAAATTGACTCCTTGACATCCTTCTCTGCCTCTTAGCCCTTCTGTACAATTAAATAGCTTGAAATGGGGTGGGAGTGATCCCCAGTTGTTAGCCCTCCTCTGCTACTGTATTTGCAAATAGGCACTGGCTGACCTCATGCCAATGAACCACAGAGAGCGAGACGTAAGACAAAAAAGCACTTTATTGGAATCCAGAGACACCCCCCGCCCCCCAAATCTAAGGATGTCCTTCCATTCAAAATGGAATTTGAGCCCCATCCACCCACCAATCTAAATCCACCCCCCCCCCCCTGGTTTCAGTCATCTGCCCCTTATCCTATCCATGCAGGTCGAATGCTTGAAATAGCGCAGGAGCAACCTGCAATCTCTCCTGCCCAGCGGGTGGTCTATTTGAAAATGACATTGGCATGAGGACAGGTCCTCGGAGAACACACATGTACTCGCAAGAACATCAGGAACCACAGACAGTGAGACATAAAACAAAAAAGTCCTTTCATTTTGAACTTCCTTAGATTTGGGATGGTAACTTTAATTCTTTGGTGAAACCACTCTGTGCTAAATTAGAAGGCGATTGGGCCATGCAACCCCAGGGGCCATATGTGTCCATCCCCTGGCCTTTATGAGAGTTCACGGCAACCACACAATGCCACATGGATGCACTTAATGCCCCCCATTGAGGTGGCATTAAGTGCACCTGTGATAATGGCAACAGCCCTGGTTAACGTGCACAAAAGGCGCCTGTGCAAACTGCCCTGATCCAAGGACCCTCAGTTCCCTCCTCTAACCTGCCCAGTCATCACCTAATCATGCAATAACCAGTTAGCAAGGAAGTTTTAGTGTGGGAGCCCTACGCTGTTAGTGCGGCGCACTTACTGCATGCTAAACTCCACACTAATGGTCAGCGCAATTTAGCAAACATACCCCTCTATAAATAAACTGATTTTTAAAAACAGACAAGCTTCCTGTTCTCCTTCACAGGATATTAGAAAAGTATTAAAATAAACAATGGCATAGAATGTAATTAAGTTACACTAACCAAAGTTTATGTTCATTTGCTGCTTGCTATAACTACACTGCCTTGCTCTGGAAGTGGAGGAGTAGCCTAGTGGTTAGAGCACTGGCTTGGGAACCAAGAGACAAGTGTTAGATTCCCACTAGCACTCCTTGTGGCCTTGGGCAAGTCACTTATCCCTCCATTGCCTTGGAAGAAAGGTCTGACAATCTACTTCCAGTCACACTGCTGGGTCAGCATTGACTCAATGGTACACGTAGCATTACACCATCCACTGCTTGATATAGTTCCTTGCAATTTCAGTGTGGTTTACAATATTCAAATCAAACATAAAAGAAAGAAAACCAGAGAGGAAATGGAAAATAAGAAAAAGTTACAACTATCTGCTTAGGAATAGAATCATAGGAATAAAGTACAAACAGGAGTTTTTGTAATGGGAAACACACCACAGAGGCCGTGACTCAGAGCTCAGCCAAGCAGAAAGTGATGACTCAAGGTAGGATAAATTAAAATAAAATGTTTTTAATGCAGATTTCAACCTAACGTTCTGGGGTACGGAGTTCCAGAGTGCTGGTGCCAGGTAAAGCACAGTTACTTACCTGTAACAGGTGATCTCTGGGAACAGCAGGAATTAGTCATCACATATGGGTACGTTGGTACCGACGGAGCCCGCGCGGGAAAGCTCCCCAGCTTTTCAGATTAAAAGCCTTTGGGGCCTCCCACTGCACATGCGCGCTGCCTTCCCGCCTTCCTGCCTTCCTGACCAGCTCTCGTCAGTTCGAGTTTAAAGCTGAGACAATAGAGAGAGAGGACAGGAAGATAGATAGAGATACAACTCCTAGGGGAGGTGGGTGGGTTGTGATGACTAATTCCTGCTGTTCCCAGAGATCACCTGTTACAGGTAAGTAACTGTGCTATCTCCAGGAACAAGCAGGAATACGTCATCACATATGGGGACTCCCTAGCTAAGATGCCTGGGAGATCCCCCTCCAAGGGTAAACCATCTTCGCATGGATCTCAGGCATCCATCCAGGGAAGGTGGGCAGGAGTTGTTTAAGTATGGAACAGGTGTTTGAGGACAGCCTGACCAAACAAGGCATCCCGGCGGGAGTCCTTGTCCAAGCAGTAATGGGCTGTGAAGGTATGAACCGAGGCCCAAGTGGCTGCTCGACAGATCTGATCTATGGACACAGAGTGAAGATGAGCCATAGAAGTGGCCATGGCCCTCACATTGTGAGCTGTGACATGGCCCTCCATAGAAATGTTCTTACTCTGGTAAGCAAAAGAAATACACTGAGCGATCCAATTGGAAAGTGTACGCTTGGTGACTGGAAGTCCCAAATGAGAAGGATCAAAAGCCACGAAAAGTTGGGAAGACTTTCGATGTGGTTGAGTCCTGTTGAGGTAAAAGGCAAGAGCTCTTTTACAATCCAGAGTATGAAGGTTCCTCTCTGCACTGGATGCATGAGGAGCCGGGAAAAAGACAGGTAGATATACCTCTTGATTAAGATGAAAAGGCGAGACCACTTTGGGCATAAAGTGGGGATTCGTCCTAAGGACCACCTTATCATGATGAAACCTAGTATAAGGTGGATGAGCCACTAAAGCCTGCAGTTCACGGATGCGGTGAGCCGAAGTGACTGCAATAAGGAAAACTACCTTCCAGGAAAGAAATTTGAAGGAGGTAGAGTCCAAAGGCTCAAAAGGTGGCTTCATAAGCTGACCTAGAACTAGGTTCAAATCCCATGCTACCGGAGGAGGTCGGATGGGAGGTTTAGTTAGAGTCAGGCCTCTCATGAAACGTGAAACAAGAGGATGAGAGGAGACAGGTTGTCCATTTATAGGTTTTAAGGATGCTGCAATAGCACTCCAATGGACCCTTACTGAATTTGTCTTAAGGCCTGCATTTGAAAGATGCAGGAGATAGTCCAAGAGGGAATTCAAAGGAAGTGCTAGAGGGTCAAGACCCTGCTGAGCACACCAAATGGAAAAACGTTTCCATTTGAAAGCATAAGAACGCCTCGTGGAAGGTTTCCTAGAGGCATGAAGGATATCTGTCACAGGTTGAGAAAGATTAAAGTCTTGAAGACTTAGGCCTTCAGTAACCAAGCTCTGAGATGTAGGGATTTGGGGTTTGGGTGCCACAAAGTCCCCTCCTCCTGAGACAGAAGGTCTGGCGCAGCTCCCAGGTCCAGGGAGGATCCCTGGGAGAGATGCAGAAGTAGAGGGAACCACACCTGGCGTGGCCAGCGGGGAGCTATGAGGATCATAGTCCCGTGATCCCTCTGGAGCTTGAACAGAGTCTTGGATATTAGAGGAATGGGTGGAAAGGCATAGAGGAATTCCTGACCCCAATGCAGGAGGAAGGCATCGTGGGCCTGAGCTCCCTGACACTGAGTTCTGGAACAGAACCGGGGAAGTTTGGCATTCCACGGACTTGCAAAGAGGTCTATGTCCGGGGTCCCCCATTCCTGAAAGATTCTGCGTATCTGGTCCATATGTAGGGACCATTCGTGTGGAAGCAGAACTCGACTGAGTCTGTCTGCACAAGAGTTTTGAACTCCTGGAAGATACACTGCAAGAAGGTGAATTTGATGCTCTCTGGCGAAGGCCCATATTCTGAGAGCTTCGTTGCAAAGCGACAGAGAGCCTGTCCCTCCTTGTTTGTTTATATAGAACATGGCTACCTGATTGTCTGTGTGAACTAGGACAGTCAGGTTGACAAGGAGGGTATAGAAGACCTTGAGGGCAAGGTAAATTGCTCGCAGTTCCAGGAGGTTGATATGAAGGGTGGCCTCCTGTGGAGACCAAGTGCCCTGAGTGGAGAGGTTCTGAAGATGAGCTCCCCACCCTGTTTGGGAGGCATCTGTTGTGAGGGTTGCTTGGGGCAACAAAGGTTGGAAGGGGGCCCCCAACAACAGATTCTTGGTGGATGTCCACCATTGGAGGGACCAAAATAGACGGCTTGAGGTGAGTATTTGGTCGGAGAGCGCTCCAGATGCTTGAGTCCACTGGGTGGCCAAGGTCCATTGAGCTGCTCTCATATGCAGACGAGCGTAGGGCACCACATGTACCGTGGAGGCCATGTGGCCCAGAAGTCGCAGCATTTCCCGGGCTGTCAAATGACTGCTGGACTGAGCTTGGGAGGCCAAACTCAGCAGGCGTTGGGCCCTGACCTGAGGCAGGTAGGCCCTTGCAGTGATGGTGTCTAACTGGGCCCCTATGAACTCGAGAGACTGAGTAGGGATTAGTTGAGACTTGGGAAGGTTTACTACCAGTCCTAGATACTGCAGAAGACGCCTTGTGCGGTCCAGGGAAATTTGGGCCTGGGACTGAGAGGGAGCTCGGATGAGCCAGTCGTCCAGGTATGGGAATATGAAAATTCCCAGGCCTCTTAGAAAGGCAGCTACGACTGCCATGCATTTGGTGAACACTCTTGGAGCAGAGGCTAGACCGAAGGGGAGTACTCTGTACTGGAAATGTTTTCCCTGAAACAGAAATCGAAGGTATTTTCTGTGGGATGGGTGGATGAGTATGTGTGTATACGCATCCTTTAGATCTAGAGAACAAAGCCAATCCTGACTCTGAAGGTATGGAAGGAGAATGCCCAGAGAAAGCATTTTGAATTTCTCCTTGAAAAGAAATTTGTTCAATTCTCTCAGATCCAGAATTGGTCTGAAGCCCTCTGTCTTCTTTGGTATTAGAAAATAAGGGGAGTAGAATCCCGTCCCCTGTTGAAGAAGAGGGACCTCCTCTATTGCCCCCTGGGCAAGGAGGGAGGAGACTTCCTGACCCAAGAGGGCCAGGAGAGATGGGGGAGAATTGAACTGCCTCACCATAGTATAAGGAGGAAGGTCGGAAAAATGGAGTTTGTAACCCTCTCTGATGATAGAGAGGGTCCATTGCTCTGATGTAATTTGCTCCCATCTGGGAGCAAAGTGAGCTAACCTTCCGGGTATGGTGAGGGGCTCTGGTTGTTCTAGAGCCAGAAAAGTTAAGTTCTCTAGGGGCAAGTCAAAACCCCTGAGGGGGTGGAGCCTGCTGAGGCGTAGCAGACGCCGCAGGCTTTGACCTTGCCTGTTTAGGTTGCTGACGTTTAGCAGCAAAACGAGGCTGAGAGGATTGTTGGCCAGTATTTGTAGAAAATCTGGACTTCTTGTAATAAGGCCTCTTAAAAGACTTCTTCTTGGCAGGAGTGGAGGTAGACTTAGAAAGTCTATCTAAGGTGGCATTTTCTGCATCCATTTGAGTGGCCTTAATTTGCCACTCCTCCTCACCAAATAAGTTCTCACCTGTACAGGGCAGATTTCGTAAGCCATCTAGGACCCAAGGTTCTAGATCAGAAGCCTGGAGCCAAGCAAGACGTCGGGCTGCTATAGCAATGCCCGAAGCCCTACCAGCACCCTCAAAGGAATCAAAAGCTGCCCTGTTGGAGAACTTTGAAATATCCAAAAGGTGTTTCACCAAGGAAATGAACTGCTCCCTCTTATCCTCAGGGAGAAAGGGGGCAAAATGCCGAACTTTTAGAGCGATTTCACTGAGAAACATGCCCATGTAAAGACTATAGGCCAAAAGAGTCTAGAGTCTTACATTCTCGCCCTGGAGGAGTAGAAGAGTGCCTTTTGGTACTCTTTATCTTCTTCATTGCAGACTTCACCACAATAGAATGGTGAGGCAACTGGGTTTTTTGGAAACCAGGAGAAGGGGGGACACGGTACATGGTGTCCAACCTGCGAGAAGAAGGAGACAATGTTAGAGGAGCCTCCCATAAGTCCATCAAGTGTTCTTGAAGGATTTCATGGATAGGCAGGGTGACTACCTCTTTAGGAGACTTAGAGTATCCTAAAATATCCAGTTTCTTTGATCTGGGTTCCTTTTCAGAGGATGAAGCAATAGAAAGACCTTTAGCCATTTCTATGATGAAGACCTGAAAGGACAAATCCTCTGGTGGAGACATTCTCCTGTTAGGAGAAGAAGGCTCCTCAGGAAGATCAAGGGAGAACTCATCAGAATCATCAGAGGAGTTAAAATCCTCTGAAGAAGCAGAGTATCCTCTATGTGCTTCCAACGCACGATACGCATACCGTTCGGTATCGACATCGGGCGTACCGGGTATGGGATCGGTACCGGGCAAAAGCCCGGATCCGGCATGCGGAACCGATCTGCGTTTGGAAGACGATGGCCTCGGTTCCGGTATGGAAGCCATTACCGGAACCAGACCCGGTACCGCTGGCTGCGGTACCGAGGGCGTAGCAGCATTAATAAAAGCCAGAATGGCCTGCTGCATGACTTGGACAGTATTGCCCATAGACGCCACTGCTGCCTGGATGTCGGTACCGGTATGGGCCGGTACCCCAGAGCAGTACAACAGGTGATCTGTCGAGGCCGCGCCATCGATGTCAACCTGTGACCCCATGATTGCTTTGGAGGCCGGAGCCTCCCGCCGGGGTTTTTTGGCCTGGGCAGAATCCTCGAACTCAGAATTGAGAGCCTCTCGATCTTTAGAAAGAGATTTGCTTTTAGAGGATTTGCCCACTGGAGTTTTGGTACCTGAGATCCATCCGGAGAGGAAGACCTGGATGACTGTGATGCTTCTGAAGGAAACAGCACAAGGAACTTGTTGGCCCGGTTCTGCAATCCACGTTTCGACATCTGGGAGCAGGATGGGCAGTCCGGTATGGAATGGTCAGGTCCTAAACATTTAAGACACCATTCATGGGTGTCTGTAAGAGGAATGACAGCACTGCACTTGGTACACTTTTTTAAAACCAGGAACTGGCTTCTCCATGAGGAGAAATTGTGTAGGCCTGAAGGCCTAACAAAGTACCAAGCTGTGCTGAAGAAAAGAAAAATATATATTTTTTTTTTTTTAAAAGAAAGAAAGAGAGACCGGCAGTACCGGTTTCAGAATGGGGAAGGCAGGTACGCGGTCTAAAGAAAACAATAAAATTAACAATTTCTTCAGCGGTGACAGGAACACGACCTGCTGGCTCCGCGGAAAAAAAGAAACTGACGAGAGCTGGTCAGGAAGGCGGGAAGGCAGCGCGCATGTGCAGTGGGAGGCCCCAAAGGCTTTTAATCTGAAAAGCTGGGGAGCTTTCCCGCGCGGGCTCCGTCGGTACCGACGTACCCATATGTGATGACGTATTCCTGCTTGTTCCTGGAGATAAGAAGGTCCCTTGTCTTGTACTGTCGAGACAGGCCCGAGCATTGGAGGGAATAATCAACCTATTTTGCTGCAGAGAATGCAGGGTTCTGCCTGGAACATATAGGACTTGTAGGTTTGAGAGATACAAAGGCAGACCCATATAAAATGCCTTGTGTGCCAAAATGAAGAGTTTGAATTTTATCCAATTAAAAACCCAGTGATGTTCCCTTAAAAGAGGTGTGATTTTGTCTGATTTCTTAGATTGAGTTACAAGTTTAATTTTCATATTAAGAAATTAGGCAAAAGTAAGAGGGAAAGGAAATGGCCATGTTTTCCAAAGAGCTGGCTGATAAACAAGGCAAAAAGTTTAGCGTTCAGAAAGTAAAAGGGATTAAAAAAAAAAAGACCACAGGGTTGGAGAATAACTGGTAAAGTTGGAAGAAGTGGAAAAGTGGTCAGAATGGTGAGTAGCAGAAAATATGACTAAGGGACCCTTTTACTAAAAGTTTTAATGGACGTTAAGTGCCCACAGCCCTTTTATTTCTATGGGCGCAATGGCAATTAACACGCACTAACTTAATTAATGCATGTTAACCTTTAGTGAAAGAGCCCATGTTAACCTTTAGTGAAAGAGCAGTAAAGTAAGGTGACAAGACCTTTCTTCAGGTAAGCAAAGAGGAAGTGAAGATTGTAAGACTGAAAGGACAAAAGAGGAATGTATGGAGGAGATGAATAAAAAATAGAAGTGTATTGGACAGATTTGGGAAGATACTTAATTGAATGAATCTTCATGTGATGGATTTCCAGAATCAGAAGGGTCTGAAAGTTTAGTAGTTGAGAATGGTTTGGATCAGCTGATGAGCATCCACAAAAGAGAGGAAATTTATTCTGCCAGTACCAATAACATCTACCAGGAAGAGCAGGGTAGTAGAGAGTGTGAGGGATACCCCTGACCTTTCACCTTCCGGACCAGCCTTGGCACCAGTTCCAGAAGCCTCTAAGGATACAGAGAAGGGATCCTATAAAAATTTTGAGTTGTGGAGGCATTTTAAAGCACTTGGGGAATCAGTAATTTTCAGAATCCATTTACTAACAAAGGGTCATCAGTAGAAGAAAGCTACTGGATTATCTATCCAACAGTGACATGCGCCTATGATCTACACCAGCGGTTCTCAATCCAGTCCTCTGGGACCCCCCAGGCCAGTCAGGTTTTCAGGATATCCACAATGAATATGAATGAGATAGAGTTGCATGCACTGCTTCCATTGTATGCAGGTCTATCTCCTGGAAAAGCAGGAAAGCTACAGCAAAGAGCAATGCCATCTCTTTCACGTTACAATCCTATCATCCTACAAGCAGTATTTGGGATTGGTAATTAACAGCTTCTTTGTGACAGAGGAATAGTACAGATGAAACTTTAGGCTGCTTTCCAGTCTTCTTTTCAAAGTAGGGTCTATTAATTCTTTTTATGATCTTTCTGTTAATATGACAGAAACTAAACTCCTTCCGGCAAATTCTCCCATACCTATCTATTGAGATCCTCAGATACTTCTTCATGCTCTCCTTAAACAAGCTCGTTTCCACACAAAACTCAAACTTAAGCTTATGGTGCTCCTTTACCCCCACCCAGTGGATTTGGAGTCTTTATAACAATACTGGAGCCACTTTACTGCTCTCCTGAAGACTTGGGATCTTCTCACCAATGTTGGTGCTTTTATTTAATTATTTATTGCATCATCATCAAGCAAATGAAAATGAACAGCATTGCATATAAAATATAAACATTCTAGAAATTGCATAACACCATGAAACCACATTTACACCCCATGAAAATAAAATATTAAGCATATGCTACAAAAAAATAAGTGTTCCTTAAGCTTTAATCTTTTTCTGGTGCTTTAGCGTCTTTATTCCAATGCTGATGCCTCTTTTTCCCTTTTGACAGTGACTTTAAGTCTTCATGCTACTGTTAGTGGCCTTTGTCCCTTTTTTGGTGTCATGGGGTCTTCATGCCCCACTTTTCGGCATGTTTACTAAAGGTTAACATGCATTAAGTAAAGTTAACCTGTGTTAAGTGCTGCAATGGCCCATAGAAATGAATGAGCAGTGACAGCACTTAACGCATTTTAACTTTACTTAATGCACATTAACCTTTAGTAAACATGCCCCTTATGTCTTGTACTACTGTTGCGTATTTGGAAGATGACTTCCAGCAAGTTTTAACCATGCTTCATTGAAAATAGATGGAAAACCCCACTGTTCAAAATTGTTTGCCCCATTGGTTGACTAGAAATAAATGAAAAAAAAATCAGAATCTAAAAATGAATCAAACAGAAATTCTTTTCTGGGCACATCCTTAATTTGAGCTAAACCAGCAGAGCTGAAATTGGACAAAATTATTGGTCTGGATAGATTACATCTTAGGATATTAGTGGAACTTAAGAGAGGTTTGACAGCTCTTCCGAAGCATCTGTTCAATAGATCTTTTATGATGGGAATGGTTCTATGGTGGATGTTTTTTCATTTCATAAAAGTGTTAACAGACTGGTTATTCTTAATTTAATGAGAAAAAAAGTAATAGAGACTCTATTGAAAGAACAGATAGTGACGTATCTAAAATCCAGCATTTTCAGGATTCAAGAAAATGTTTTACTAGAGGAAGATCATGTCTAACAAATTTAATCAATTTCTTTAGCTTGATTGGCAGGGAATTAAATCAGTAGCATGTGTAGGATGGGCGGGCCCCAAGGCACCGACTAGATTAGAAACAGATTGAATGATAGATGACAGAGGGTAATGATAAATAGAATTCATTCTGAGGAGAAAAAAGTGATTAATGGAGTGGGGCTTGTTTTGCTCAATATCTATGTGAGCAATTATGTATAGGGGTTAGAAGGAAAGTCTACCTTTTTGGTGATGACACTAAGATCTGCAACACCCCTGAGACAGTAGAGAAACCACAAGGAGTATTACATGATGGGTAGTTACGAATCAATACATAAAACTTCCGAATCATGCTTATGAATTCTAGAAATCCAAGGTAACTGTTAATGAAAAAGAAAAGCTCTCCTGGAAGCGCACCTAGCCGGTCAGGTTTTCATTATTGCTATAAGGAATACACATGAAATATATTTCCATATATTGAATCTATAATGTATATACTGAAAACCTGACTGGCTGTGTATGCTTCCAAGATAGACCGTATTTGCTTATTTGTTGTATTATTAACCACTGATGAAGTACAACTCTAGCCAGTTTACGAGCATATAACCAAAACAGGACTGGGAAATGCTGCTCTAGCTGACCTCAGACCAGTAGATTGCTGGTACAAGAGGTTGGAGTTCTGCCCTTGAGTCATGGTGGCTCTGAGAAATTAAAAGTAAGAAGGTCAGAAAGACTTGCTGGTAGTCTAGATCAATGTTTCTCAAGCTGATTATCAAGTATCCCTTAGCCAGACTGGTTTTTGGTATAACCACAATGAATATGCATGAGATAGATTTGCATACATCATCTCCATTGCTTGCAAATCTATCTCATGTATTTTCATTGCAGTTGTCCTGTAAACTAGATTAGTTAGGGGGTACTCTGGGTTTCTTGAGTTAGTGAGCAAGAATACTGTAGAGTAGAAAATATACAATTAGCCATATAAACATTACCTGTGAGTATGGTTAAGTCTGGGAGTTGATTATTGTTTATATTTGAGGCTGTTATATTTGTTTATTTTTATTCTAATTCTTATTCACCACAATGGCAGGTTTGGTATATGAATGTGAATAAATGTAGGAATAACTAAATCAATACATACATACATACATAAATAAATAATAAATGACATCAAGAGCTCTCCCAGGAGAGAAATTAGGGGTATGTCTACTAAAGGTCATTAGGCTCTTGCAGCTAACGCTGGGCATTAGTGCAAATAGCACCGCATTAGCTGCAAAGGTCATGCATTATCTGTTGAGGTTGTGCACAGCATTTCCCCAGCAGATAACGCAGTGAACGTGTAGAGATTGTGGCATGGTAGCATCATGAATACAGCTAATAGCAGTCATTGAGGTGATATTAGCTGCACCCATGATCTCTGCAAAATGTGTGGTTACAGCACGCTTCTGATGCTCGCAGTAACTGCTTGTGATGGACATGCCCACACTCTGCCCACATGCACTGTATGCAGAAAACACAGAAAATTCCCTGCGCAAGCTGCATTTGGCCCTTTAATAGACATACCCCTTGGAATCTGTACATGCAAACTGAGTGATCCAGTCATGGTATTAACTTACATGCATGGACCTGAAGCCACGTCTTCTTTAAGAAAAGCAATGCTACAATCCGTATATACAGGGGTACAAACAAAAAGAAAACCCTTCAAATGCATAAAACATCCTATGAAACAAATTTTCAGAGGAGCTCCCTCTTTCCCTTTGACTCACATGCACGCTCCCTTTCTTCTCCTGCTATCCATCTTCGCCCTCTCTCTCCATTGTTCCCTGCCATTGGCCTTTCATGCTACTCTCTTCCATTCTTCCTTTCTTCCTTCTTACACTTACCCTTACCCTCTCTTCTCTGTTCACTCTCTGTAATTGCTGTACCCTCAAGCTGCACCCCTCTTTCCTTCTGTTCTTCACTTTGCTCCTCCTTTGTATCCTTGCCCCTTCCCTTATGATCTGCCCCCTCTTCTCTTTTACTCCTCTCTATCTCCACCTCTTCCCTTTTTGCCTCTTTATTCCTGCCCCTTTGCTTATGCTCCATCCCTCACCCGCCCTTTCTTTGCTCCTCTCTTCCTGTTGGTAGAACCCGGGGACTCTTCTGTGTTGACAGGACCTGGGGACTCCTGCTGGCTCTTCAATGCAGCTTGGTCTCTTCTGGGCTAGCAGGACCTTAGGAATCCACCAGCTCTTCTACACAGCTCTCTGCTTTTTCTCTGTCCATGGAAGTTGCGTTTTCCTGCCAGCTCTCCTAAATGGTTTTGCATCCTCTGTGTTGGGGGACCAGGGGACCCCTACCGGCTCTTCAGTATCTGTCACTGCTCTTCACAGGCAGAGTGAAGCCCTATGCATCTGTTTGTCTCTGCATGTGCAAACAAATAGATGTGTACAGACAGTTGGACAAACAGATGAATGGAGCGATTGCCTAAGCAAAATGTGCCTAAAAAGGATGGTCGGTTTCTGGAAGGAGAGATGAAACTTAATAACTGAGACAAAAAACAGGGGCATGGGGAGATTCAAAGACATTTACACAGTTTGCAGACCTGCAAATCATGTAAATGCCATTCTGCAGAATGTTCAGCGGCAGTAGTGCCATTGAATATCCATGGGTGCTGCTGTTACATGTCCCCGATGATAACTGGTTAGCAATGGGACATGTTGGGGTGGCCCCTGTCACTAACCGGACAGTGGTGATATTGAGTCACTGCTTGGTTAGCGACATGTGGCAAAAGTCAGTCGCGGGAAACTCTGGCCTAACTTTTGCACAGAAGCTAACCGGGTAGTGACTGAATATTACCATGGCTGTTACCCTCACAGCAACCCGGGTGGCCTAGATATTCAATGCTGGAGCCGAAATATGTCCCCGGCATTAAATATCCAGGATAAGGTTCAATGCTGACAGCTAGCTGCTTGAGCAGTGCTGGCTGCCAGTGCTGAATATCAGGCCTCAGAAGTTTTAAGAGAAGACAAGAAACTTGAAGCAGGCTGGGAACAATCCCTTGCTAAATGCTTTCCCCCCAAAATTTCCCCCCAAAACCCCTCCTCTTCCTCCCCTCTCTGTCTCTGTCGATAATGCTGTTATCCTCGGCCCACAATCTTGTGGTTATCTTGGACTCCTCTCTCTCCTTCTCCACTCATATCCAACTAGTAGCCAAGACCTGCTGTTTCTTTCTCTATAACATTAGCAAAATTCGCCCTTTCCTCTCCGAACACACTACTAAGACACTTGTCCACTCTTTAATCACCTCTCGTCTTGACTACCGCAATCTGCTTCTTGCTGGTCTCCCCGCGAAGCATCTCTTCCCCCTTCAGTCTATTCAACATTCTGTTGCTCGACTAATCTTCCGCCATCCTCGCCATTCCCATATTACCCCTATGCTCAAGTCACTCCACTGGCTCCCTATCCGTTTCCACATCCAATTCAAGCTTCTCCTCCTGACCTATAAATGTATTCACTCTGCAGCTCCTCAGTCTCTTTAATCCCTTATCTCTCCTTACAACCCCTCTCGGGTACTTTGTTCTTCTGACAGACGGCTTCTATCTGTGCCCGTCTCCTCTACTGCTAATTCCAGACTTCGCTCCTTTCACCTTGCTGCACCCTTTGCCTGGAACAAGCTACCTGAGTCTATGCGCCAGGCACCCTCCTTGGCCCTATTCAAGTCCAGTCTAAAAAACCATCTCTTCACCATTGCTTTTAGATCTTGACACCTGTCTTTGGTCCTGTCTAGACTACAAGCTCCATATTTTGTGTTTTCACTTTGTATTCTATGTTAACTGTTACTCTGTGTTTTGTCTCAACTTAACTAGATTGTAAGCTCTGACGAGCAGGGAGTGTCTCTTTTATGTCTGTACAGCGCTGCGTACCAATGGTAGCGCTATATAAATGATAAATAGTAGTAGTAGTAGATGCTAGTATATTCACACAAGTGAGCTTGCCATTCATGTTGGAGATTAATGTGAGGTTTCCGTGTTATTATACCCAACAAACTGCAATCCCAGATTCTGGAGGAACTACAGGAGGGGCATTTAGGAATTGTGAAAATAAAGACACTTGCAAGGAGTTTTGTCTGATGGCCAGATATTGATCAGGAGATAGAGCAAAGGGCAAACAGATGTTATTGATGTCAAGAGGTTCAACATATGCCATCACCCGCTTTGATTATTGAATATATTCTTAGCACCTGTTCCTAATAACTTGTATCCATGCAGTAGTGTTACATCTGTAAATAGACTGTAAATAGTTTCCCTTGTTATCCAAGTTCCTTCCCTTGTTATCTGTAAACTCATGCTTGTTATTGTACTGAGACTTTTTGTTCTATGTGACCCGCGCTGATGCCGAATAGTGCGGTATATAAGAGAATGTAAATAAATAAATAAATAAAAATAAAATAAAGTCATCTCTGAGAATGGCCATCAGCACCTTGGCAATGTGTGCACATTGACTTTACGGACCTTTTCTAGGAGGGATGTACAGTATTTGGTGGTCGTTGATGCTCATTCCGAAGAGCCAGAAGTGTTTTGCATGAAGCCTACAACCAGTTCACGTACTATTGGTAAACTGAGAAGTCTGTCTTCTTAAAGCTCCAAACACTACAAAATGACAAAAGGAGATCAAACAAATTGAATAAAAGCGAACGGGCACAGAATGGTGAGAAAAACCTTTGTTTAATCTCTCCTTGACATTTAAGCTGTAAACACAGGTTTAAATTACATAAATCTTCAGCTCTTAGGAACAAAATGAGAAACATGTTCCTCTGGAAGTGAGCACAGAAGTAGGGAGAAGGAATACGGCTTCAAGTTTCTGTTTGAGGTTTGATTTGGGTTCATTACAGCTCTGCTGGGCTCCAAGTCTTTAAAGGATCTCCTAATGTCCCACACTACACATTGGAAGGGACTGACCTGCAGCAGGCAGATATCTTCCCCCCTCCCCCGACTCTTTTAGAGTACAAATGGCCAGATATTTTTTAAAAGCCTCCCATAAGGATCTCCCTCCCTGCAGCAAAAGAATTGGCTGTCAGCAGTTATCCTTGCCTCTTTTGTGCCTTGCTGTCCCAAACTGGTGAGAACAGTTGGGGATCCCCCTGTCCCTCCTATCCTTTTATTTTAATTTTTCTTTTGGTTTGTTTTGGTTTTTATATGTCAGGTCTTATCAAAGGGAGGCTTCTAGGCAGGGTTTGGCCAACCAAATTTAGGGGCCAATGCAGTAACGTGCACAAGATAATTGCATATAGTATGTCGTCTGTGCATATTGTTTCTGTGAAACCGTCATACACAAATGCAGAAAGTGGATTAGTGCGTTAACTGTGCACAAGTAGCTATGCAAATAGTAGGGGGGTGGTTTTTATAATCACATGGTAATACGCTGTGTATTCAAATTATTTGATAATGAGGTCACTTGCACAGAAGCCTGGAAGGCTGAGCACAGAGCTCTGCAGAAACAGAAACATGATGGCAAAAAAAGACCACATGGCCTTTCTAGTCTGCCCTTCCATATCAACTACTATAGTCCCTTTTTTCCCTTAGAGATCTTCTGTCTTGGTCCCAATTTAGATATTGTCCTCGTCCCTAGGATCTCCACTGGGAGACTATTCCACGGATCTACCACTCTTTCTGTAAAGAAATATTTTCGCATATTACTCCTGAGTCTATTCCCTTTCACCCTCATGTTATGTCCCTTTGTTGCAGAACTTTCTTTTAATTGAAAGATGCTCTGTAGCGCCATGGATTTAGTGCGTGGTCAGAGGTAGAGTAAATATTCTATGCTAATAGGAGAAAACAGAAATGTTTTGTACAGGTGTGCCTTACCCGCTGCTGTTTTGCTGTTTGCAAGAACTGGAGCAGAAGATGAAAGAGCAGATGGGGAATATAACAGAGGAGATAGACAACGCACAACAACAACGGTCAGCCAATCCTATCCAGGGTGACGTGGAATATGCAGAGCATATGGTCTTCTTAATGTAGCGCCCCCTGCTGCCATCTCCTCTGAGATGCATCCAGAAACTAGACCTACAGCCTTGGTTGCAGCTCAGGAGGGGATCAGCAACACATTTTCTGGCATCCTGGAGGAGGTTAGAGGATAACACAGCAACTGGTTATGATGAGAAATACCCTCATCATCTCACTCATCAGCTTCCAGCTGCTGCGCCCACACTATCACCCTAATCCCAGGCCATGTGATCCTCTCCTCTTTTCCACCCAGACAGCTTTTTTTATTTTTAGATATTTCTTCCCCTCCCTCCCTCCTTATCTGTATATATATCTTTTTTTTATAATGATTCATATGTGTTTTTATTTACAAGTTTTATATATCACAGATAAAAGATTTTTGGTTGTGAAAAGTCTGTGTTGTCTCTTACGAAGGGGGAGGAGAAAAGAGGGTTTGGTTGTGGAGAGTTGGGGTTATGGGAAGGTGGGTGACGGTCGGGTATGATCAGGGCTGGCCCAATGGTTTCTAATGCCCTAGGCAGCTCCCCCTGCTATCTGCCCCCCCCAGCACCCCTCTCACCACTCACCCAGGGACAGTGGCACTGCGAACCCTCTATCATTGTGGAGAACAGCAGCAGAGCAAGTCCTCCAGCACCCCAGTGGGCTTTGAAGCTCCCATGTGCATGCACTCGTGGTCTACAGCTCCTGCCCTCTCCAATGCAACTTCCTATCAGAAAGTGGCAGGAGCGACAGGCCATGACTACGTGTGAGGGTGTTTCAAGGCTTGCCGGAGAGCTTTCTCTGCTGCTGCTCTCTATCATGGTAAAAATGTCCTGGTGCTGCCCACCAGGGTCTGTTATCTAGGCATCTGCCTAGTCCACGTTTTGGATGGGATGTCTCTGGGTATGGTTATGGGGACGAGGGATAGTGTTGTTGAGCAGGGCCAGCCCAACCACTAGGCAAACTAGGCAATCACCTAGGGCAACAACCTCTGGAGGGCAGCAAAAGCAGGCTTTCAAAGCTAAATAATAGATTTTGACAGCCAGAAGGGGTGTAAAGCTTGAGGTTTGCCTACGGCTCAAACACCTTGAACCAACTCTAAGGCCAGCCCTGGTGTTGAGGGAAGGCTGGTGGTATTTGGGGTACATGCAATGTGACTAGGTGGGAAGGTTTGGAGGTGAGAATGTGGTGGGTGGGTTCATGGCATGGCAGGGTCTGCATTACATGTATCCTGTACCCCACTTTGCCCCTTCTCTCTTATCAATCCTCTCATATGGTAATGGAAAATAAAGGAAATGGATATCCAAACAGATAACAATGGAAAACATTTATTTATTTATTTAACATTTCAATACCGCTGTATCTATTAGTCACATCAGTGTACAGGGAAAAAGAACATGTAGAACTTTACATGGAACGTAGTTGATAACAGGTTAAATAAGAGAATAACTTTTGAATTTTAACATTGCATTAAAAAGAAGGTGGGGAGATTATTATACATGGTGTAAGACAAACGCATGAGGAGCTGGCGGGGGGGGGGGGGGAGGGGGTTGAGACTACGTGACAGGTCTCAAATATTCTTGGAACAGGTGAGTCTTTAGTATGCGGCGAAATTCTCCACTGTCAATTAAGGAGTGAATTTTTGGGGTGAGGGAGTTCCAGATGGTGGGTGCATAGAATAAGAAGGCTCTACTGGAGGTGAATAGGTTGGACCAAGAGAATACGGCTGGGACCGCTAGCAGGTTGTGGCTGGCCTTTCTCCTAGATCTGTTATTGAGAGGTTCAAGAATGAGGTGTTGAAAGATGTTTGCTGAGAGGCCATGAAGGGTCTTGAAGATGGTCAGGGTGACTTTCTATTTGACTCTCATGTTGATGGGGAGCCGGTGTAACTGTTTCAGGACTGGGACGATGTGTGCTCGTTGACTGGTACCTGTGATGATTCTGGCGGCTGTGTTCTGTGCAAGTTGTAGGGGGAGTCAAATGGATTTTGGGAGCCCCTGGTATATTATATTGGTAAAGTCGAAAATTGGGGTGATGAGGGCTTGAAAGAAATTTCTGAAATTGGCTTGATCCATAAGGGGTCGAAGATTTTGAACTGTCTTCATACGGAAGTAAGCTGCTTTGGTAACTTGTTTGATATGCGTGTGGAAGTTTAAATTATGGTCCAGGACTATGCAGAGGTATTTTACTTACTCTTTACTCACAGAGTTAGAATTGCTAGGTTGATCGTGCCTGAGAAGGAGAGGGTCTTGGTTATGTAGAAGACTTCCGACTTTTAGGATTGATGTGTATAAGAACATAACATAAGATATGCCATACTGGGTCAGACCAAGGTCCATCAAGCCCAGTATCCTGTTTCCAACAGTGGCCAATCTAGGTCATACGTACTGTCAGACGGCTGCCTAGGGTGAGAACTTACACAATCTTGACGATGCATATATTCATATGATTCTTGCAAGGTATTGTGGGTAATGTAGTTCTTTCACTCCCAAACACAGCTGAAGACAATAATTGAGTTGTGATACCGGTTGTAAGGCCAATAAAATACTTCTTTTATTGATGGGGTTTAATTCACCCAGCACAAATATGCTTGGTAGCAATATAAATGAGGTTACTTGCTTGCAGTGTTTAAATGGACAACATAAAGTCACAAAGCAAATCAGAAAACAACCTTCAGCTTGTCAGGCAATTAGCTAATGTTTTCTTAGCAAATAATTACCAAATAAAAAGGCACAAAGAAATAAATGAACTTTGCTTGTTAGGTTAACTTCTGCTTATTTTCCACGCAGATCCCAGCAGTGATTCTCCCTTGCTCACACACACAATCAGGTGCAGCTTTAATTACTATCAATTGACCAGCTGAAACCCTTTAGCTGGCTGGCTGCTACTGTGTGAACCCAAATCCTGCTTTAAGAGCTGTTTGCAGTGGAAATAAAGAACAAAGTTAGGTTTCTTTGTGATGGCTGATGTGTTTGCTCACAGAAAGCTAGCAATAGCATTTAGATAGAGAACAGTCCATGTAAATAGTTTCATCTGCTGTATCTCCCCCTTCATCAATCAGCATGGGGTCACTATCATACATTGGCACAGACGAGTCTTTCAATAAGGCACTATCATGAGAATGCTTATTCCCTTGCTGCCATTCACTATTATAGATAGGGTCTGGATCAGTGTTCATACCTGAGCCTCTCCTGCTATCATAATTCCTCTCTGTATAGCCTGGCCAGTAGGTAATCCAGTTCTGATGTCCAGCCTTCCAACCTTGATCCCTGGACACTGGATCTTTCCTCACATACCTTCTGGCATAGGTCTGAAAGTCCTTTCCACGTGCAGTCTTCTCTCTTGCAGGTAGCCACTGGTGATTCCTATCTCTGCCATTCCATTCCTCTGGCTGACTCCAGTCCAATGGACTCTGCTGGCATTTGGAATACCTCCCAGTATTGGTACTGCCTTGGACTCTCCCAAACCTGCCAATGGCCTTTCTTCTCTTCCTTCCAGAGAGTTTCCTTCTCTCTCTATCCGCTTGGCTTGGCTTCTGCTTCTCGAGATGATGTTGGTGCTTGAGCTTGGAGCTGTTGCTGTATCTCCCTCTGTAGCTGTTATCTGAAGAATAAGCTCTATTCTTATTCTGTCCTAATGTGTGCTCCTCCCTAACACAGCGCAGTTGTGTTGAATCAGGTCCTGCCCTTTGAGATGAGTGCTTAGGGATTACCTCATAGCTCTCTTGATTGCACACACATTTTCTCACTTCAGCCTCCCTCATGGTTGCTGGAAACCTGGTGCATTCTGGGACTGGTAGTCTTTTATGTGAAAACTCTGATTTCTTGCTTCTACCAGAACTGACAGGTTGCTTGTTCAGAGTCACATCATCTTTTCTATAGCTCCTACCTGAGCTATGATAAGCTTCCTTATCACATACCCCCCTGCTTAAGTTATTACGGACTGGTTTTACTAGTGAAACTGCTTTCCTACAGTCCGTAATACCTACAAGAGTGTTATCTTCTTGGAGCTCACTTACTTCCTGACTGGGTTCAAGGTCATTATTTACAGGCCTCTCCTTCCAAGACTTAAGTACATTAATATGGTAGGTCTGCCTGCGCCCTCTTGCATTTTCTACCATATAAGACACTGGGCTCACTTGTTTAACAACCTCCCATGGCCCTTTCCACTGTACCTCAAATTTTGGAGCAGTTCCTGCTACTTGAACCAAAACCTTTTCACCAATGCTTAATTGGCGGCTTTTTGCCTTTCTATCATACCACCCTTTCTGGCGAACTTGACTGTCCTGCAGGTTCCTCTCAGCAACCTGCGACGTCCTTTTCAAACGTGCTCTCAAGTCACGTAGAAACAGTGGCACCTCCTGACTTCCTGGTTCAGGATCAATCCATTGTTCCCTCAAAATATCCAACAAACCCCGTGGAGCCCTACCATACATCAACTCATATGGAGTTACACCTAGGGACACTTGAATTCTTTCCCTGCAGGCATATAAGGCAAAGGGTAATAACATATCCCATTCTTTTACCTCTCCTGCTAACCCCCTTCTCAACATTTGTTTGAGAGTTTGGTTGAATCTCTCCACCAAACCATTTGATTGTGGATGGTAGGCTGAGGTTTTCACGTGACGAATGCCAAAGGCATCCCAGACCTGGGCCAAATATTTGGATACAAAATTGGACCCTTGGTCAGTCAACACCTCTCTTGGGAATCCCACTTCACAAAACAATTTTACTAGCTCTAAAGCTATTGTTTTTGCAGAAACATTCCTCAATGGTATGGCCCAGGGAAACCTTGTTGCCTGATCTACCACAACTAGGATGTATTGGAAACCTCGGGGCGTTTTGACTAATGGGCCTACAATATCCATGGCAATGCGACCAATTGGGTCTGTGATAATTGGCATGGGGATCAATGGCACCACTGGTGGGTGAGCCGCTGTAACTCGCTGACACGCTGGACATGCAGCACAAAACTGGGCAGTTTCTTTGAAGATACCTGGCCAGTAAAAACGCTCAAGTATTTGATCCAGCGTTCCTTGCATACCTTTATGACCTCCCACTGGATGATCATGTGCTAGTCTAAGTACTAGCACTTTGAAAGTTGTGGGTACCACCAATTGTTTACGTATGGCACCATTTCTGGGGTCCTGACTCTCTCTATATAATATGTCATTATCTAGTCTGAATCTGGGCAATTCCTCCCTGACCTCTTGAGCATACTTAAAAGCTCGGGTGAGAGCTTGATCAGCTCGCTGCTCTTGTGGAAAGTTAGGAAACTTTGCCACCAACTCAGCTGGCACCCAGGGTAAACTTTGACCAGCTAATATCTCAGCCCTACCCTGTGCTCTGCAAAGTCTCTCACGCCGCTTTTGTGCTTTCAACTTTCTTACTCTACCAGATGATGGGGTTATTAAATCATCATGAGAGGGTAAGTCTCCTAATAACTCTGCCTGCTCCCCCTCCTCCTTCTGCTGGCTCTCTACCTTAGCCTGCGAGCGGGTGGATACAAGGCCCCTCTTATTACCCATAGTCTGGCCTTCTGGAAGCTTAACCATCTTTTTAGCTAGGGACTGAGGACTTCCAAAGAAAGGCCCGGGAGCTATTTCCATTATTAAACCTTCTCCCTCCTTCTTTCCTAGCCCTTTCACTAGTTCCTGCTTAAATCTTGGCCAGTCCTTCCCTAGAACCAAATCAAAGGGTAGCCTAGGCACCACTGCTAATAGGACTTCCTCTTGTTTCCCTAGGCACTTAACCTTTAGCCTATAGGTGGGATATGATGATGCAGCACCATGAATGCATCTGATGTGAACTTGGCTTTCAGGGGTTCTAGGCACAAATCTTTCTTGGGCCTCTATCCTCTTCCAAAGCCTTTTTGACATCATACTCTGGTCTGCCCCAGAGTCTAATAAAGCATTTGTGGTAATTCCCTGCACATCAACCATCAAAAGAAATCCTTCCTTGGGCTGTTTTAAATCCAGACCCATTAAACTAGTGTGTGTCTGGCATCTCTTTTCTAAGTGTCCCAGTTTTCCACACTTGAAACATTTCTTTCTATTCCACTGTGTCATCTGGTTTGATACAGTACATTCATTTTTAGAAACATTCTTAATTATTCCTTTTTCTGATACAGCACATCTAGCCTCAGCATCCATCTTTAGAGAGTCACCCATTCTATGGCAAGCCTGCGTGGCTTCCAAGAATCTCTCTGCTAGCATGGTTGCCTCTCCAAGATTTTGGCAATTTTGCTGTATAAGAAAAACATTCAAATCTTTAGGTACCCCAAGCATAAATTGTTCCAGCATTATAATATCTAATAACATTTCTACTGTCTTTTGCTCAGGCTCCAACCATTTTACAGCTAGACTTCTGATTCTCTGACTCAGAGCCCTGGGTGTCTCACCCACTTTCAATGTAACAGCTCTAAACATTCGCCTATACTCTGAAATAGACAACCCTAGGCGATCTCTAATAGCTGCCTTTACATCCTTATAATTCTAAGCCTGGGCTGCTGGCATTGCTCTATAGGCTGCAAGTGCCTCTCCAGTTAATGAGGCTGCCAGCCTTACTGCCCACTGGGGTCTCTGGCCATGCTAAAGCCTGTGCCACTCTTTCAAAAGACTCTAGAAAATCATCATGGAGTTAATTTCATGGAGTTAATTTCCCAAAATTAAATGCCCCAATCCCTTGATTGAGTCCCACACTGTCCACATGTGGTGTACCAGTACTAACTGCTGGTCTTGCATCTGTTCCACTTTGGCTCTGCAGCTGAACTAGAGCTTGCACCAGATCAAGCACTGGTTTCTGCTGTTCCATTAAGGCCTTCATAGCAGTGTCCTGGGCCTGCTGTGATAGCTCCTGCTGCTTGCTAAATTGGGCTGCCATCCACTGAGCCATCTCCCTCGGATCCATCTTGACCCCTGCAAGAAATAAAGAAAAAAACCCCAAAGTGCAGCACCTTCCAACCAGGTGTGTTTTTTTCAACTTTTTTTTTTTTTCCAATTACCCCCTGTGCTTACACACATCCACCACTAGACATGCCCAGGTACATATTACCTTGTCTCAGTGATGAATCCTCCTGGAACAACCACTTCTCCTCCAAAGGGCAGATGAGGGAAAAAAAATCTTCTTTCAGCTTCAAACTTGAATTTTATTTGTAATCCACAGCAAATAAATCCTCTTGGTGCAAAAGCAATCCGAAAAACTACGCCATTTGTCAGACGGCTGCCTAGGGTGAGAACTTACACAATCTTGACGATGCATATATTCATATGATTCTTGCAAGGTATTGTGGGTAATGTAGTTCTTTCACTCCCAAACACAGCTGAAGACAATAATTGAGTTGTGATACCGGTGGTAAGGCCAATAAAATACTTCTTTTATTGATGGGGTTTAATTCACCCAGCACAAATATGCTTGGTAGCAATATAAATGAGGTTACTTGCTTGCAGTGTTTAAATGGACAACATAAAGTCACAAAGCAAATCAGAAAACAACCTTCAGCTTGTCAGGCAATTAGCTAATGTTTTCTTAGCAAATAATTACCAAATAAAAAGGCACAAAGAAATAAATGAACTTTGCTTGTTAGGTTAACTTCTGCTTATTTTCCACGCAGATCCCAGCAGTGATTCTCCGTTGCTCACACACACAATCAGGTGCAGCTTTAATTACTATCAATTGACCAGCTGAAACCCTTTAGCTGGCTGGCTGCTACTGTGTGAACCCAAATCCTGCTTTAAGAGCTGTTTGCAGTGGAAATAAAGAACAAAGTTAGGTTTCTTTGTGATGGCTGATGTGTTTGCTCACAGAAAGCTAGCAATAGCATTTAGATAGAGAACAGTCCATGTAAATAGTTTCATCTGCTGTATCTCCCCCTTCATCAATCAGCATGGGGTCACTATCATACATTGGCACAGACGAGTCTTTCAATAAGGCACTATCATGAGAATGCTTATTCCCTTGCTGCCATTCACTATTATAGATAGGGTCTGGATCAGTGTTCATACCTGAGCCTCTCCTGCTATCATAATTCCTCTCTGTATAGCCTGGCAGGTAGGTAATCCAGTTCTGATGTCCAGTCTTCCAACCTTGATCCCTGGACACTGGATCTTTCCTCACATACCTTCTGGCATAGGTCTGAAAGTCCTTTCCACGTGCAGTCTTCTCTCTTGCAGGTAGCCACTGGTGATTCCTATCTCTGCCATTCCATTCCTCTGGCTGACTTCAGTCCAATGGACTCTGCTGGCATTTGGAATACCTCCCAGTATTGGTACTGCCTTGGACTCTCCCAAACCTGCCAATGGCCTTTCTTCTCTTCCTTCCAGAGAGTTTCCTTCTCTCTCTATCCGCTTGGCTTGGCTTCTGCTTCTCGAGATGATGTTGGTGCTTGAGCTTGGAGCTGTTGCTGTATCTCCCTCTGTAGCTGTTATCTGAAGAATAAGCTCTATTCTTATTCTGTCCTAATGTGTGCTCCTCCCTAACACAGCGCAGCTGTGTTGAATCAGGTCCTGCCCTTTGAGATGAGTGCTTAGGGATTACCTCATAGCTCTCTTGATTGCACACACATTTTCTCACTTCAGCCTCCCTCATGGCTGCTGGAAACCTGGTGCATTCTGGGACTGGTAGTCTTTTATGTGAAAACTCTGATTTCTTGCTTCTACCAGAATTGACAGGTTGCTTGTTCAGAGTCACATCATCTTTTCTATAGCTCCTACCTGAGCTATGATAAGCTTCCTTATCACAGTACCTAGCAGTTTCCCCAAAAGACACAGGTTCCACAATGCTTGTACTGGGTCAAGCATTGATATCCTGGGTCCCTTCTTAATAATGGTTTATGGACCTTTCCTCCAGGAACTTGTCCAAACCTTTTTTAAACCCAGCTACACTAACAGCCTTTACTACATCCTCCGGTAACAAATTCCAGAGTTTGATTACACGTTGAGTGAAAAAATATTTTCTTTTATTAGTCTTAAATAGTTTACCCTGTAGCTTCATTGCATGTCCCCTAGTCTTTCTATATTCTGATAAGGTAAACAATCGATCTACGTTTACCCGTTCCACTCCGTTCATTAATTTATAGACTTCTATCATATCTCCCCTCAGCCGTTTCGTTTCCGGGTTAAAGAGCCCTAACCTTTTTAGCCTTTCTTCATAGGAGTATCCTTCCATCCCCTTTACCATTTTGGTGGCTCTTCTCTGAACCTTTTCTAAAATCGCTATATCCTTTTTAAGATACGGCGACCAGAATTGCACACAATATTCAAGGTGCGGTCTCACCATGGAACGATATAGAGGCATTATAATATCTTTTGTTTTATTTTCCATTCCTTTCCTTATCATACCTAGCATTCTATTTGCTCTCTTGGCCGCCGCTGCACACTGGGCTGAGGGTTTTAACATGGTATCCACAATGACGTCTAAATATTTTTCCTGGGTGGTGGTTCCTAATGTGGAACCTTATATCGTGTAACCATAGTTTGGGTTGTTCTTCCCTAGGTGCATAACCTTGCACTTCTCCACATTAAATTTCACCTGCCATTTTGATGCCCAGTCTTCCAATTTATCAAGATCCTCTTGCAATTTTCCACAGTCCTCTTGGGTTTTAACAACTTTAAATAGTTTTGTGTCATCTGCAAATTTGATAACCTCACTCGTTATTCCACTTTCCAGGTCATTTATGAATATGTCAAAAAGCAGCAGACCCAGCACAGATCCCTGGGGTACACCACTATTCACCTTTCTCCATTGGGAAAATTGGCCATTTAGCCCTACCCTCTGCTTTCTATCTTTTAACCAGTTCCTGATCCACAATAGTACACTGCCTCCTATCCCATGACTCTTTAGTTTTGCCAAAAGTCTCTGATGAGGGACCTTGTCAAAGGCTTTCTGAAAGTCCAGATACACAATATCAACCGACTCACCTTTGTCCACCTGTTTATTCACTCCTTCAAAAAAACATAACAGATTAATAAGACAAGATCTTCCTTTTCTAAAGCCATGTTGGCTGTCTCCCATTAGGTCATGACTATCTACATGCTGAGTAATTTTATTCTTTATGATGGTTTCTACCAATGTTCCCTCTAATTTTCTGTAGGCTGTCTGCGCAAAAAATATCAGCTGTGCAGCTTTTGAAGGAAGGTTAAATTTTTGTGTGCCACATAACGACACTCGGAGTTATATACTTTAAAATTTGACTACATGTCAGAATACAGTATGTACACCACATTGATTTTAATCAAATTAAATGAAAATAGATGATTACTAAATGAAGCAGAAAATTTCTAGTAATTACAATCACAACTTTTAAATTTTAAGACGTCTGTGTTCTTTTCTATCAGAATCAGAACCATAATTTTTGTGCGCTCTGTTGTAAAGTATGTGCGCTCACTCGGCGAGGTGTGTGAGCACGCACACGCGCACAGCTTAGAGGGAACAGTGGTTTCTACCATTTTTCCCGGTACTAATGTCAGGATCACCAGTCTGTAGTTTCCCGGATCACCCCTGGAACCCTTTTTAAAAATTGGTGTTACATTGGCGATCCTCCAATCTTCAGGTATTAGAGATGATTTTAATGATAGCTCACAGATTACTAATAGCAGGTCTGCAATCTCATATTTCAGTTCTTTCAACACCCTTGGATATATACCATCCGTCCCAGGTGATTTGCTACTCTTCAGTTTATCTAATAGTTGTAATACATCTTCCCGATGTATCAATATTTCCTTCAATTCTTCCGCACCTTTAAATACCACTTCAGTCATGGGTAACATCCCTACATCTTCCTCAGTAAAGACCGAAGCAAAGAATTCATTCAGTCTCTCCGCTATCACCTTATCGCCTCTTAGTGCTCCTTTAACCCCTGTATCATCTAATGGACCAACTGACTCTCTCACAGTTTTTTGCTACGAATATACGTGAAAAGGTCTTTATTTTGCGTTTTTGCTTCCGCAGCAAGCTTCTTCTCAAATTCTCCCTTTGCCTGCCTTATCAATGCCTTGCATTTGACTTGCCAGTGGTTGTGCTGTTTCCAGGTTTCGTCGTTTGGCTCTTTTTTCCATTTCTTGAAAGATGCTTTTTTTGCAACAACAGCCTCTCTGACCTCACTTTTAAACCATGCTGGCAGTTTTTTGGACTTCCTTCCACTTTTCTTAAAGCTTGGAATACAGCTGGTCTGGGCTTCCAAGATAGTATTTTTCAACAACACCCAAGCTTGATGTACATCTTTAACCTTTGCAACGGCTCCTTTTAGTTTTTTCTTAACTGTTTTCCTCATTTTATCATAGTCTTCCTTTCGAAAGTTAAAAGGTAGTACTGTGGATTTCCGTACTATCCCTCCTCCACTAATTAAATCAAAGGTGATCATGCTATGATCACTATTGCCAAGAGGCCCCAACAACCTTATCTCTTGCACAAGATCTGGTATTCCACTAAGGACTAGGTCTAATATAGCTTCCCCTCTGGTCGGTTCATGAACCAGCTGCTCCAAGAAGAAGTCATTTATTTCATCTAGGAACTTTATCTCCCTAGCATGTCGTGACGTGACACTGACCCAGTCCATACCAGGGTAATTGAAATCACCCATTATTATTACTGCGCTGTAACTTTTGTTAGCTTCCTTGATTTCTTTTAGCATTTCATCATCCATTTGGTCATTCTGGCCAGGCGCTCGATAGTACACCCCCACTGCCATTGCCTTCCCCCTTTTACATGGAATTTCAATCCATATCGATTCTACAGCAGATTTTGTTTCCTTCAAAACTTTAATCCTTTCTGACTCAATACCCTCTCTAACATAGAGAGCAACCCCTCCACCAATTTGATCAGCTCTATCATTAAGATATAGTTTGTACCCAGGTATCACAGTGTCCCACTGGTTGTCCTCCTTCCACCATGTCTCTGATATTCCAATCATATCTAACCTTTCATTTAGTGCTATATATTCTAACTCTCCCATCTTATTTTTAGACTTCTAGCATTTGCATACAAGCATTTTAGAGAATGTATTTTATTCATATTAATTTGGCTATTGGTAGACACTTATTAAAAGAGGGCTGCTACACAGTACCCTGTCTTGTGCTGCTGAGGTAAGCTATATTCTGATTTGATTTAAATTATAGCTCTTAGCTGCTGCTAGGCTCTAACTTCTTATGAAATTTAAACTACAAGCTCTCTGCTGGGTTCTAAATTTAACCAGAAAGCTCTCTTCTGTGTTTTAAATTTAAGCTAAACGTACTTTGCTGTTACTAGGCCCTGAGTGACTATTAAATTTAAACTACAAGCTCTCTGTTGGGTATGAAATGTAACCACAAAGTTCTCCTCTGTGTTTTAAATTTAAACTTAAACTGCTGCTACTAGGCCCTGACTGATTTAACAAAAAATATTGGGTTCACAGATTAATTAGCTTTAATACAAAGAATTCCTTTTAGAAAATTACCAGAAGTATATACTCACAGTTGCACATCTCTCTCCAGTAGTAACAGTCCCTTTTTCTAGTCCTTCAAGACTATGTTGTGATGACTGATTGATATATATATATATATATATATATATATATGTATATATATATTGTGATGATGAAAGCCCTATGGAAAGCCTGGATATGGATGAAAATCCTGAAATCCCCATTGAAGTCAATGACAGTGCACAGATGCAAGGGGATTACAGCCTACGTCAGAGGAAAGCTCTGCTCCCTGCAAGGGGTAGAACACGCCCTAGCTCAGGGGTGGAGACAAGCCACCCTCCTGATTGGTCAGAGGAGGGCGGAGCACAGGGAAGGTCCAGCAGGAAGCAGTGGTTAAAAAACACGTGTGGAGGACAAGGAAAGAGCCCAGCACAGAGTCAAGCTCAAGGACAGAGACGGAGAGACAAAGGGAGACTCCAGGGAGTGAGAGTCAGCGAGAGACCTGCTGGAGTGAATGCCAGAGGAGAGTGGCTGAAGCCAGACAGAGAGAGAGAAGTCTGGGTGAGAGAAGGAGCCAGAGAGAAGGCTCAAACTCAGGCAGCAGCAGCTCACCGAGAGGCAGGGGCAGTCTCAGGCCAAAGCCCGCCTACTGTTTCAGACCAGGAAGAAAGAGATATTGTGCCAGCATTTAAAAGCAGAAGTACAAGTAACTGGAGGAGAAGTGCACGTCAGGCCAGCAACCGGGACAACGGTGATAGCTGGAGAGGTGGAAAAGGTATCAGTGCTGACATACAGAAACAGCCTCAAGGTAAAGCCGATAATTTCTTTCCTGACAATGTGGCAAGAGGGCTAAGGGCTGGTTTAAAAGGGCAGGAACTGAAACCTTCACCTTCCACAGTTGATCAGTGGATTGAAAGCTTAGCCAGTTTTGGAAACCCCCATAAAAGAAAATAAAAATCTTGCAAAGCCTTACCACCGACTCAACTACAAATTTATTGCCTGAGGAGTAAAATAACTTTATTCTAAAGGACATCAAAGCCGCCTACCAGCTGTCAGCCTCTTGGCCCAGCCAGTGGGTGTCGCAAGATATATATATTTATATATATATATATATATACTGTATATATACACTGCCAAATACAAACAAAGAAAAATATACCTCTAACATCTAAGCTTGAGCTGTGATTGGTTCTGGTGAGGAAGAGGACAATGGCAATGTGGTGGTGGCAGCCTGCAGAAAGAAAATAATATAAGAGTGTCAAAAAACAACTACCAGAGGAAGAGAATGGGCATGCCTCCACTTACTGGGCAAAGCATCTGCAAGACAGAGAGAAAGGGGTGGTGGGGGTAAGGCACAAGATGATCATCGGGGGTGGTGACAATGTGACTGCACCCCTGCCAATCTCTCAACAGCTCGGGTCAGAGCAATCAGCATAACAATCACCCACCTATTCCCTTGCCTCTGCTGCATTCTGATTAGGGTAAAAACACATTGACCATGCTCCTATTCCGCTGCTGGCATGGAAGCCACTGCCTGCTCTGTGGCAGCCAGGAGCTCTCCAGCATGAACCCTATGTGCCGCATTTTCCCAGCACTGAAGTATTCACCTCTGCTTGGCATGCGATCACCTCTGCCACCATCTCTTCAAGAGAGTCTCTGAACACCACTGGGTGCTGTGCTGTTCTACATTGGTCACCTCAGGCCATGGGTCACTTGCAAGCAGCACCATTGGAGCCTCAGAACAGTCTGTTGTGCCTGTGTTGGGGTGATCCCAGGTGAGCACCAGAGTCATTGGATTTTTGTTTGTGAGCTTGTTGCCCATGATGGTGAAATGCGGTACAAACACCACCCCATTCCCATCAACCCAGGGCATCCCACAAGGGTCCTCATTGTCTGTGCTACTTTTTAACTTGTACATACAGCCAATTTGCAACATCACCAAAAAACACAAGATCCACTACATGTTATACACAGATGACATTATGATTTACTTTCCAACAACATGGACAGCCCGGATTATTCAAAGATAACAGAATGCTTGGAAGAGATGACAGAGTGGTTAGCCCATAACAATTTACATAACTACAGCAAGATGGAAGCCCTCCTTGTCACGTGAAACACATCCTTTGCCCTCCCGCCCCCCCCCCCACACGATCAAGTTGAGAAACACGACCATACCCATTAAAACTGAAGTAAGATACCTAGAAATCACATTGGACTGCAATCTAAACCCAGAATCCCACATCAACAGGACTTCCAGAAACACCTACCACAAGATGCACATAATCAGAAGGCTTAAACCTTTACTCAGCCAAGAGCACCTCCGCAGTTTGTCAGGCACTAATCACACCCATCCTGGACTACTGCAACCCCATATATCTTGGTCTATCTAAACAGACAATCCGCTCTTTATAGATGACACAGAACATCGCAGCTCGCATTGTTACTAACTCAGCAAAACACGAACATATCGTCCCCCAACCTGAACCATCTTCACTGGCTCCCTATTTCCTCCCGCATCAAGTTCAAAACTGCCCTAAACCTATTCAAAATCAAGCATAACATGTCTGCCAACATACTGAAAAGCCTTATCAGCATGGCCCCGAGCAACAGACCCAGACAGCACACCAGATCAGATACCATCACCACCCCCTACATCTTCACAAAATCCAAGCAATCTACATATGGGAGGGCAATTTCCCTTGCAGCACCTGCCCTCTGGAACTCCCTCCCAGATGATCTAACAGCCACCTCTGATTCCAAAGACTTCTGGAAGAAACTGAAAACCATTCTTTTTATTGAACACTTCGGGGGCATAATCTACCCCTACCCGCTGGCCCCTCTAACACAACTCTACCCCATTCCTCCACAGGCATAATCTACCCTCTACCCGCTGGCCCATCTGACACAACTCTACCTCATTTCTCTGCAAACCGCCCTAGCTCTAACGCCCTTGAACACACTGTATAATGTACATAGGTTATCACAGATGTAAGGTCATGATGTCACTATACATTCATATCATATTTAAGTTTCTATGTATAGAAGTTAGCCTGGAGCAATCTCCCGCATGCTCCCCTTTACCCCTTGTTCTATGTAAACTACTCAAGTTGCTCTGTAAACCACTTTGATTGAAGGATAAGGCGGTTATAAAACCTATTAAATAAATAAATGGAATGCTTTTCGTCCATGGAGGCCACTCCCACCAGGCCTGCTGATATTCCGCACAGCTTGGTGCAATCTCCCCACAATAGATCACTGCAAGAAAGTAGAATAGGAGAGAGATTCATTACCCCAATCTTTGCCCCAATCCTTACATCCCCAAATTCACAAGGTAATGCTAGAGATATTGTCACCAGCTGGCACTGCCATTTCAGAGGGGAATGCAGCAGCAGATGTTTCTGTTGTATGCACTGATGGCCCTTTTGCAATCTCCCCAGGACACACCACTTCAAGAAAATAAAATCGGAGTGAGATATTCATTGTTCCAACCTCTGTCCAAGTCCTAAATTCACAAAATAATGCTAAAAATGTAGGGCCGATATTCTTCTGGGATGGCTATGTGACCCCGACATCGAATATTCGGGGTTGCTGTACAGCCCGCAAGCCTGCAGAAGCTAACTGGGCAGCGGCGATATTGAGCCACTGCCCGGTTAGCTCCCATAGGCAAAGTTAGGCCAGCTTTATTGCCACTGGCCCAGTTAGCAACCAGTGCCAGCCCTGGAAAGCGCACAACACGACCCGATGCTAAGCAGTTAGCATTGAGGCATGTAGCAGAGATAATCAGGGCTATTCAGTGGCATTAACCGTGTTAGTGCTGCTGAATATCCGTCTAAGCGGCATTTACACGGTTTACAAGTCTGTAAACCGTGTAAATGTCTTTGAATAGCGGGCCCATACACACCAGATTCTGGGGCAATAGCAGCAGACGTCTGTGCTGAGTTGACACAGCCAAACAGGCCACCAATTGTGTTTGGCTGTATGGTACTCATTACCAGCAGCTCTAGGGGTATCAGCTGGTTGTTACATATTGGGCTCCCCCAGTCTGTAAGATGCATGTCATGTCTCTGGTGCTTCACCTATTTTATTATACACACCTTGACCCCCATGAGCTCACTTTTACAAATATCTGGTCCCATATTTTATTTTTTTGTTCCAGAGAGATCTTCATCACACCTAGCTTATAATATTCTGCATATACGAGTATGGCAGATCAGCAGACCACCATGTCTTCCTTTGCAAAGTGCCCAGCACAGATGTGCTTTACCTGGCTGTTGGCCCCTGCCTGTTCACTCTCACTCTCTGAACTTGTGCCATTGCCTTCTTGCTGGCTGCCTCTTCTTCTTGTGGCTCTATATTCAGGCTCATTATTCCCCAACGTTCCCTGCACTCCGTTTACAGCACTTCAGTCCAGCTCTATCTCCACCCCTGCTACTAGACACACTTGAAACAATACAATATAAATGCACAAAAAGACAACTTAGAATATGAAGAACAAATTTAAAAAAAAAGCAGGTAAAAAGTAAATGCTTGCAGGAAAAATACAAGACTCTGTAGCAAATAAAAATGTAGCAAACAACTAGAATACCAATGTCTAGCACCAACCACAACAAAGAAGAAATGCCCCCCCCTGCCTTCATGTATCGCTTAAATACACACCCCCCCCCCCCCCCCCCCCCGCATTCACAACACTTTTACAACCCTTCCTTTCTGGCACCTGTTGCTATGCATTTGCTTATCACAATTAGGTCAAATAGGGTCACATTTGTTTCCAATCCTAACTGTGCCTACAAAACGTATTACAAGCTCTGATAGGTCGGCTTCAGAACCTGCTGTTTTGGAGGCTGCATTAAGTGCACTGCTTGCTGCACTGCCATGCCAGTAAATGATATACTCCATGCAGAAAAATTCTTTCTATTCTCTAATTTTGCACCACCTGCATTTAGGCAGAAAGGTTATGCTGTTTGGATGCACACATAAGATATGTCGTGGCTAGTGCATAGCCTTCTGCACATGCGCTTTGGACCCACCTCTCGTTTAGTGAAGAATTTTTCTGCATATCACATTTGCATATGTTTTGCTTATAGCATTTTGGTGCATGACTCTAATGCAAACTATTTGCATTGCATCCTTAGGCTGGCTATTGCTTCACCTAGGATTAGGCTTGCCAATTTACGGAGCTGATGCTAAATCAATGCTGGCCTGCCCAAAACTGATTTATTAAATGAAGCCATCTACTGATATGTAAGTGGCTAAATTTAGCAGACTGGCCATGCTTATTTTCAAAAGCTTTGTTCTCGCTTGTTAAATCCTTATTTAGCTGGCAAGTTTCCTTTGAATATATTGATCTCTGAGCATAAAACTAGAATTCATAACGAAAGAACATTTATAAGGCACTGGTGTAAAAACAAAACTGAATTCATACATAATTCTGATGCAGATTTTGGAATCTAAATAAAGGCAGAAAGCTTGATAAATATGGCACTCATAAAAGCCATGCCCAGTTTTTTTACAGTACATCACCCACGTATGTTCTTTTCCAGATGTTGTGGTGCAGCAGATCTAGTTAATTCTATCTAGTGACATAACAAGATTCAGGTTATGCACTTCAGCCTGAAGAAGGAGAAAAGATAACTGTCACTATTATGGTGGACTTTGTTGGCCGCAGGGCAGCAGTAAGAGTATGTTTTGGAATCAATAAAAGCACTTCCACCATCTGCACATGTTGCCTGGGATTGAGGGGGTTAATGATGAGAGGGAAAATGGAGAGAAAAAAATGATCCTATGACGTCATACAAAAACGTGAAATATTTAAAATATACACGTGCTTCAATATAGCACTGTGAGGATTCCAGCACGGTGAGAAAGTGCAAATAGACAGCAGTTCATTACAAATCTATGCAATGACAAATCTATGCAACTGGTATATGATCTGTGCACACTGGAAACACATGTGAAAGACATTTAAGAAGAAAGATCAATTAAGATGGGTGCTAAATATACATTGTAATTAGATGATGTCATTAAAAAACAACCCGATCTTCTTTGATGAGCAACAGCTACATCAGTGCTGATAAATACAGTGCTATGGAGACAGACATTATATTTAGGAGCAGTGCTCGCAGCTATAGAAAATCACCATGGAGAAATCTGATGACACCTAATAGCACCTGAGCACTGAGGTATTAATGAGTTGTAAGTATCATAGCTAAAAGAACCAAAAGGGGCAGGAGAATAGTCAGCGGTTGAAAACATATTTTTATTGTACAGTCTATGTGAAGACACTACAAAACATGTAGGAACTCATGCAAGGTTGGGCAAAACTTTGTATGGGCAATCAAAAGAAATCAAAATACTGGAATCCTCTACGTTATATTTATAAATGGGATAGAAGGTAAAAATTAAGGATGTGCATGGCAAAAGGTTTTGGTTTGGTTCATGCTCAGTTCAATCACCCGTTCAGTTCATTTTTGGATTCAGAATTATTCAGATTATTTGAATCCACTAAAGTAAATTGTGCGAGAAAATTTGCATGCTAACAATAGGGGTTTCTATCCATTTGTAATGAAACTTGCTTAAAACACGCAGATGGGCATCTGCCACAGAGTCAACATCACTCAAAGGCATCATGAGAGGGGCAAAGGGTACTAGTAGTGGCATTAAGACTTCAAGCCACTGAACAGCAGCGAACAGTGAAATGAAGACCCCAAGGCATGGGGAAAGGGATAATATAGTTCCATTATTGGCATGAAGATCCTAAGGAACCAGGAAAGGTGTAAATCAGTAGCTCCATTGGTATGGAGACCATAAATTCTCAGGAGGAAGGCAAAAAACACCAAAATTGTTAGAGTTCTCCCCACAAAAGAACCCCCTACAAAGCCCTACATCCAACCAGCAGGCTGTCTCCCTAATGACTGAACCCCCCACCCACCCTGATCCCCTTTGGGTCTTACCCAGAATGTTCCCCAACTCTTCAGTGAAGGGAGCAGGAATGGTCTTCCTTCGCTTTTGCCCCAGCCAGGGAGACTTTCAAAATGGTGGCAATAACCCTAGCAGTACTGCATTCCCTGCCTAGACTTCTGAGGGGAGGGACACTTGGGGGACTAACTTTGGTAGATTGTGGGGCAGTAGGCTTTAAGTTGCAGGTTGAGCTGTGCTGAAGGGTAGGAAGAGCAGTTCTGGGGAGAATTTTCTGTAGGGGGATCAGCTCTGGGTGGTGATGTGTGTGTGGGGATTATCTGTATGTGTGTGTGGGGGGGGGGGGAGGGGAGCTTCTGTGTATGGGAAGAAGTGAATTACCAAGGAGGGAGATCTGTCCGTAGGCCAGTTTTTTTTTAAAAAGGCACTTTGGCAGTGGTTGTGCTACTGGACTACCAATAGTGCAATTGCATTAATGCCATCTTTCGAAGTGGCATTAAGTGTAGCTGTGATGTCCACAGTGGTGACTGGCGGCTAGTGCATTGTACTGTCCTGTGCACTAGCTGTCACCAGCTACTATGCCCACACTCTATCTCGATCTTGCCTCAATCCCACTCAAATCCATGCTAAGTACTTAGTTCAAGTTTTTTGACCACGGTGGTGTTTTTACCATGTGGTAATCGTTAGTATGCAGAACAAATCATCAGAGAAGCAGGATTGTATGAAGACAACAGAGGTGTGAAGATTGGTGGAAGACTCATCAACAACCTTCGCTATGCTGATGATACTACATTACTGGCTGAAAGTGAAGATGATATGAAACATTTGCTTCTCACAGTCAAAGAACATAGTCTCAAAATGGGCCTGCACCTTAATGTAAAGAAGACAAGGATCATGACAACTGGCATAATCAACAGGTTCATCGTTGAAGGAGAAGAAATTGAAATTGTGAACAACTTTAACCTACTTGGATCAACTATCAATACAGAAGCAACAAGCAGTCAAGAAATCAAATGATGCATTGCTCTTGGCAGAATGGCTATGAAAGACCTAGATAAGATTCTCAAGAGCAGAGATGTCTCTCTCCATACAAAGATTCGACTTGTTCAAGCCATGGTATTTTCAATAAAATCATATGGATGTGAAAGCTGGACAGTGAAAAAGACAGACAGGAAGAAAATTGATGCCTTTGAATTATGGTGCTGGCGGCGAATACTGTGTATACCATGGACTGCCCAAAGAACAAACCAGTCGGTCCTAGAGGAGATCAAACCTAAGCTTTCTTTAGAAGCTCAGATGACAAGACTTCGACTTTCATACTTTGGACACATCATGCGAAGAGAGAGATCATTAGAGAAAGACATCATGCTTGGCAAGATAGAAGGTCAACGCAATAGAGGAAGGCCAGCAATGAGATGGATCGATACAATAACAGCAGCTACGGGTACCAGTCTGTCAACAATGAGCCGCCTGACTGAAGACCGAACACAATTTAGGATAGCTATCCAGAGGGTCGCCATGAGTCGACTCCGACTCGACGGCACTTAACAACAACAATCGTTAGTGCAGACTCACACTAAGCGCTTACCACACTTTAGTAAAAGGGCCCCTTCGCCTCTTAAATCACAGACAATATGACCAAAGGCAAATGCCATTGGTTTACTGTAAGGCTGACTGAGACAGAGAAAATGTGCAGTCAAAATGAGTTTCTTCCCACACTAGATTTCTAATCCTACTGATATTTCTTGTGGCCTTGGGTACGTCACTTAACTCTCCATTGCCTCAGGTGCAAACTTATAGGCCATTGCAGAAAGCTGGTACTGAAGTCGTGTGCTATTAGCTGAGTATGTGCTTTCGTAGCGTGCCAATAGCACAAGACTTCAATACCGGTATGCAGCAAAAGGCGTGTATGCAAATGAGCTGTGCACAAAACTTCAGCGTAAAGTTGAAAGTAGGGGAGCCAATAGATGCGCATACAACAGATGTGCTACAAGTGGCTCTGTGTGCATGCATGTAAATGTCAAATGCTCACATTATGTGTACAAGATGTGCAGGTTCCATAATAATCAACACTTCCACCCAAAATCACAACAAAGAGACCTAAAATAAAAGATAAATAATATAAATGAGTCCAAAAAACACAAGGATGGGAAGCAAAAAACAATTCTTCTTGAAGGCTGAACTTTTCCTTATACGTTGAGATACATGCAGAAACTTTTCATGTCGAAGTTAACTGTTCACCAGTACATACCATGAAACAGTCTTTCCCTGTACGTGCAAGATGTTTTAACCACCTCAGACCGATCATAAAGATATTGGTGTTCCTGCTGGTTTCTCTGCATTGGGCGCAGATGTTATTATCAACCCATTTTAATAAGCACAGCTCGTTTGCATATTATTTAAATATGCTTGGCGCTGCTATGTGCACATACTTCTGCTGTTTACACGCACGTCAATCTCTTTTCTCCATTTGGCGTGGTGGAACTTGGGTGTATAAGTTGGTTAGCTGCGCACGAAGGGCACACTAGTCTTTCTGCATTGGCCCGTTAGATTGTAGACCTTTTGGGGACAGGGAAAGACCTCCCATACGTGACTGTAATGCACCTTGAACTACTACTGGAACGGCCTGAGCTAAATACTGCTACTACCACTGCACTAGGAAACCTGCAAAATATAAGCAAATTTCCAGTTCTACACATTTCCGGAGGAAAAGATGTATTAATAAATAATTTAGATGCTATGAAAGCCAGTAATAGTAGCAGGCATATTCACATCACATTTTACCAAGAGTGACAGCGCTTACTTTGCTGCTCCATCTGCTTGTATGGCAGAGATTTAGGTTGAATGTTGAAAAGAAGGTCACTAGTTTATTCAGCTAGCCCAGTTAAAAGGTATCACTTACAGCTTGAAATGCAGACCAGTGTGAGTATTGATTGCAGGTTCCCATGTATAGTTTTACTGCTGTCCTTCCATGAATCCCATCTATAACCCATCTTGTTTAGTTCGTTGTCACCATAGCCTCTTGTTTTTGTCAGTCTATCTTGAATTGAATGTGAACTCCAAGGAACTGTGAACTGTCCATTATGGGTCTGATTTTATAACAGGGTGCCTATGTGAGAAGTCCACAAAGGCATTTATTGTAAGTAATAGTCTTTATAAAATAGGCTCCTAGATCCAGACCCAATAGCATGCAAATGCCAATGCACATATTTACACCTGCTCCAAGATAGATGTAAATTACTCATGCCCTCTACGCGTGGACTCGTAGTTTATAAAATATGCACACATATTGCAACTTTATCCCTCCTCCACTCAAACAATGCCCTAGGAATGGCAACATATGGCAAGCATAAATGTACGCACCATCTTGTTATCTTGTTGGTGTGCATATTCATGCACACGTATGCCATAGGGAATTTTTATAGAAGGCATTTTCTGCATGTAAAACAGCCTTTATTTTCATAAAAAGTTTTATAAAATTGAAAAATGTTATTTCAATAAACTTTATTTTTGTTGTAAACACCAGTGACTGCGTGAAGAGTGATTATTTAAGACCCAGAAGACTTTTCTTCCACCTCCCATCATTTGGAAGAAGCCCAAAGAGTTGCTTTGGAGTGCTTCAAATTCAAGAAGCTGATGCAGAAGGGTGGTCATATGTCCTGCACCATACTATTCTAGCACCAAGCAGTAGAGGAGGGAGGACTCAACTGGAAATTGCATCACCATTATTTTCCTCCTACCCCAAGCCCAGATTGAGGGATAGAGATCAGAGGGGAGAATATCTACATGTGAGGGGATCTTAGGGGGCTGTGGGTGGGAGCAAGGACTACTGATGAGTGGAAGAAGGCTGGAGAGTGAATACCCTCTTTCTCCTCTTGCTCCCCAATTCTCCTTCTCTTCTTCTATCCCAAGATCCTTCCTCCATCCCCTGTTGTTCTGCCCTCAACTCTTGAGATCTGTTCTTTCTCTCCCTCCTCTGAGAAACCCTTCCCTACTCTTATTATCTATCCCCCTGCCTTCCCAGCACCAATCACTATGATTCCTTCAGTTAAAAGAACAAAATAAATTATCTGAGCAACAAAAAACATTGAAAGCTATTTTATTTTCACAGAGTTAAATATAATGCCTATGTGCCACATAATAGCCAATGAATTTTCAAATTATTACTGCTGAATTGTCTAACAACTTGCTGCAGGATCTACCCTTGAGCTAGTGAAGAAAACCTAGGGTTGTGGATATGAGAGAGCATCCTTCAAATCAGTGGTCTGCAAATATCCGATTATGTTTTTTTTCTATATTGAGAGTATCTAGTATGATGGCACAGTAGATTATAATGGATGCTTACACCATGTTCATCTCTGGATTTTCAAAACTTCAAAAGGTGAAAGCCTTGAGGGATGATATTTAGCAGTGGCGGTCAGCGTCTTTAAAGTGTCTGGCCGCCACGGCTTTAATTAAAACTGGATATTCAGTGTCATAGCCCATCTGGCATCCAGAGCTGCATATCTGGTTTCAACTGCCAGGAGTATTGCTATCTGGTAAATGGCGATATTCAACTGCTAATCAGATAGTAACACCGCATAAAGTTAGGACAGCCATTGGCCTGACCTAACTTTATGCAAATTGGCTATCTGGATAGTACGGAATGCCATTGCTAATCGGATGGCCCATTGGAACCACCCCACAAACTGCCCTGGAATTAACCAGTCATTTTTCCTGTGGTCTGTGTTTGTATATTTCATGTATTATATGTTTAAGGTTGTAATATGCTAAAGGCAAGTAGTTAGAAGTCGTGGATTATAACTTGATGGGTCAATAATGAGTTACTCCGGTCGGTGTATCTTTTAAATGCTTGGCACTGTGGCTAAAAATATCCAGATAGTGGCTGCCACTGAATATCCAATGCTGGCACTATTTGGAAAGTAGTTATCCAGAAAGTGGCACTGAATATTGCCACCCTCTGCATAATTAACTACTTTGCTCATGGACTGCCCCAGCACTATCCAGATAGCACTGTGGTAATCTTTAAGGACATTCAGTAGCATTATTCATAGAGTACCCTCTGAATATCCCAGTGAGTGGCACTTAACCAGACAGCAAGTGCAGCTATCCAGATAAATGTGTCTAAATATTGACCCTTTTCTATATAAATGGAACAAATTGTGTATTGAACTTTTCCAGTCCCAACCTCATGAGTACACACCTTAGATTCCATAAAGTGATAATCCCGGTAATTCTAGTAAAAGCCCAAGGATAGCCTTAGCAAGAAAGGCACAGGAGTGGTCTGATATCACTTTGTGGCAAAAAAGGTTCTACATTTCTCATTCAAAACAAACTCCTGTTAATAGCGAACCATATCCATTTTCTGTTAACAAGATTGAGAACTAGGGGCCGCCTTTATGGATATGCATTAGGTGTGTACAGGCCAAAAATGTTGGTTTGTTTAGTTTCCTGCATTGTTTGCAGGATTTTTTATTTTTTAAATTCCCTTTCATGAGAAATGTCCTTAATAGGGAGCACTGTCGCTAAACAATGTGCACTATTGAGCGATCGTACAAACTATGGGCAAACAGTGCGTGCTATTGAGTGATAATGCATGGTGAGTGATAGTAAGCACTATTTGCATATGCATGTGCATGCACTATTAATATGCATTATCACTCAACAGCATGCGCTATTCACCCATAGCATGCACTGTTGCTAAATGGTTTGCAAGATTGTGCAACAGTGCATGCTATTAATGGCATGAAATGTGATGAAATGTTAGGGGATTTTCTTCCATTTTTGTTTGACAATGACTGTTGTTGTTAAGTGCCATTGAGTTGGTGTCGACTCATGGCGACCCTCTCGATAGCTGACCTAAACTATGTTTGGTCTTCAGTCAGGCGACTCATTGTTGACAGAGTGGTACCCATAACAGCTGTTATTATATCAATCCATCTCATTGCTGGCCTTCTTCTTTTAAGTTGACCTTCTACCTTGCCAAGTATTATGTCTTTCTCCAACGATCTCTCTTCACTATAGAGCTGTGGCCCACTGGTTACTTCACTGCCTGTGGAGCCAGAGGTCATGGGTTTGATTCCACAGTGGGGTTATTTGATAGGGCTGTCTGAGGCATTGTCTGTTTTTTTCTATGTTTAAATACCTCCGTGGCATAAATGTTCAGGGAGAGAGCCTCTTTCAATTGAAAGCAAGTTCTGCTACGAGGGGACATGGGATGAGGGTGAAGGGAGATAGATTCAGGAGTGATATGCGGAAATATTTCTTTACGGAAAGTGTAGTGGATCCGTGGAATAGTCTCCCAGTGGAGGTGGTAGAGATGAGGACAGTAACTGAATTCAAAAAAGCATAGGACAAACACAGAGGATCTCTAAAGGTAAAAAGGGGACTGTTGTAGTTGTTATGGAAGGACAGACTAGATAGGCCATGTGGTCTTTTTCTGTCATCATATTTCTATGTTTCTATGTTTAAATAACGTGTCCAAAGTATGAAAGGCGAAGTCTTATCATCTGAGCTTCTAAGGAAAGCTTGGGTTTGATCTCCTCTAGTACTGACTGGTTTGTTCTTCAGGCAGTCCATTATATACACAGTATTCATCGCCAGCACCATAATTCAAAGGCATCAATTTTCTTCCTGTCTATCTTTTTCACTGTCCAACGTTTGCATCCATATGATGTTATTGAAAACCCCAAGGCTTGAACAAGTCAAATCTTTGTATGGAGAGAGACATCTCTGCTCTTAAGAATCTTGTCTAGACCTTCATAGCCATTCTGCCAAGAGCAATGCATCGTCAGATTTCTTATTTATTTATATTCTCTTATATACTGCACTATTCTGCATCAGTGCGGTTTACATTGAACAAACTGAAATTACATTGAACAAGGCATTATAACTTGGAGATAACTATTTTACAGGGAACATGGGTTATGGAGGGTTAAGTGGCTTGCCCAAGACCACAAGGAGCACCTGTGGGACTAGAAACCCCAGTCCTTCCGGCCCAAGGTTGCTGTCCTCTAGTGGGATTTGAACCCCCGACTTTCCAGCCTGAAGTACCTTGCCCCAACCACTAGGCCACTCCTCCACTCCTGACTGTTTGTCCTTTCTTTATTGATTATTCCAAGTAGGTTAATATTGTCAACTATTTCAATTTCTTCTCCATCAATGATGAACTTATTGATTTTTGCCAGTTGTCAGAATCTTTTCTTATTTACATTAAGGTACAGGACCATTTTAATACTATGTTCCTTGATCTTGAGATGCAAATGTTTCAGATCGTCTTCACTTTCAGCCAGTAATGTGGTATCATCAGCATAGCAAAGGTTGTTGATGAGTCTTTCACCAATCTTCACAACTCGGTTGTCTTCATACAGTCCTGCTTCTCTGATGATTTGCTCTGCATATAAATTAAATAGGTAGGGGAAACGTATTCAGCTTTGTCCTACAAGTTTGCTGATTTTAAACTATTCTGTTTCTTATTGTTCCCTTCGAACTGTTGCATCTTGATCAGTGTAAAGATTGTGTAAGAGAACTATCAGGTGTTCTGGTATACCCAAGCTTCTTAGTGTGGCCCAGAGTTTCTCATGGTTTACACAGTCAAAAGCCTTGCTGTGGTCAATAAAACACATATGGATATCTATTTGGTATTCTTTTGTCTTTTCAAGGATCCATTTCACATCCGCAATGATGTCTCTCGTTCCTCGCCCTTTCCTGAACCCTGTCTGCACTTCAGGCAGTTCTTGTTCCAGGTATGGCTGTAGTCTCCGCTGAATGATTTTGAGTAGAATCTTGCTGGCATGTGGGATCAAAGCAATTGTGTGATAAATTCCACAGTCGGGTCACCTTTCTTCAGTGTTGGTATAAACAAAGATCTTTTCCAGTCAGTTGGACATGAATTTATTTATTTATTTAATAGTATTTATATCCCGCTTTATCCTTGAATCAAAGCGGATTTCACTGCAAACCAATCACGTAGGGTAGTGTGGGGGTGTTGGCATGCAGTGGCTGTGAAGGTAGTGTTCGTGAGTGTGTAGATAGGTAAAAATTGATTTGGGGTGCAATATATACAGGTTGAGCTATCTACATTTGGCTATATACATTTTAGTAAGAATGATAGGCTGGTTAGATGTTGTGGATGTCATGTCTTGTGTAATTTGTTTTGTGGTTTATTTATTTATTTATTTACATTTCTTATATACCGCTCTATTATAATCAGTGCGGTGTACATTTGAACAGAACACACCACAATGTAAACAGGCCACATTGAGTTTTACAGTAAACAGGGGTAGTAAACATGGACGTAACCGGTGAAACTATTTACATATTATGATTTATTTATTTATTTAACAGTTTTTATATACCGCGCTATTTATCATCAGTGCGGTTTACATTGAACATAAATTACCTAGACAGAAAAACTGAAATAGGTTTACAGATAACAGGAAGCATGAACTAGGTTTGAACTGGGGAAAACTATGTACATTTACACAAATTATTATTTACAATAATGCAGATTAAGGATGTTCATAGTTAGAGAGTGCAATGATAGAAATAGTTGTGGTGCTAAGGTAGGTGGAAGTGCAGAGTGAATAAGTGGTGCTTAATGGCCTTTCTGAATTGACTGATGTCCCTAATTGATTTAATACTGGGGGGGGGAGATTGTTCCAGCACCTGGGGGCGTAAGATACAACAGCTCTGTTAGTGGTTAACTGGGTCCATTTTGTGGAGTTGCTGGGAGTAGCTAGTGTATTTTCGGATACTAATCTTCTGAATCTGTTGTTTGGTGCATTGGTGAGGAGCATTGATATTGATGCAGGGGAAATTTTATTAATGGCCTTAAAAGTGATGAGGAGGGTTTTATATAGTATTCTGCAGTTTATCGGGAGCCAGTGTAAGTCAATTAGTATCGGAGTTATATGATCTCTCTTTGAAGCTCCGTATAAGATGCGAGCCGCAGCATTCATAGCCATTTGTAGTGGACTTAATGTATTCTTAGGGAGACCATGAAGAATGATATTCGCATAGTCAAAGTGAGGTGTGACTATTGCTTGGAAGATTGTACGGAAATTTTTGGTCTCAAGCATGGGTCTCAGATGACGTAGTGTTTTGATCTTGTAGTAGATTTGTTTTACAGTGCTTTTTATGTGTTCCTTGAGGTCGAGATGTTGATCGAGTAACACACCCAGATATCTTATAGTGGACTTAATTGGAAACTCCGCGTCTCTTACTTTAAGGGTTTGTGGGGGAGAAAAGGATTTGTTTCTTGTGACTATCAAGGCTTCGGTTTTTTTGACGTTTATTTTCATGTTCTGATTGATGAGCCAGTCAGTTATTGCATTGAAGCAATTGATTAGCGCAGAGTAGTCAGGATTTGAGATGTTAATCGGTATGTAGATCAGCACGTCATCTGCATATAATAAGCAAGATACACCAAAGACTCTGGTGATTTGACAAATTGGCTGCATATAAATATTAAAGAGCAGCGCAGATAATGATGAGCCTTGGGGTACTCCTTGCTTTTGTCGGAAGGGCTCAGAAGTATTGTTGCCTATGCGAACCTGTTGCCAACGATCTTCAAGGTATGATTTGCACCAGTCCCAAGCAAGGCCTTGGATGCCCTTTTCCTGGAGTCTCAATAGGAGGATCTTATGATCAACTGAATCGAACGCAGCTGATATGTCGAGGAAAATCAAAGCGAAGGCCGTCTTTATGTTGTCCATTCCACAGATGAGTTTGTTAATTAGCGAGGTCATGAGTGTTTCAACTCCATGAGCTTCTCTGAATCCGTGTTGGCATATGTCCAGGGGTGCTGATATATCTATGTGGTGTTGGATCTGCCTCTGGGTCTCCTTCTTGAGTATTTTAGCTAGAAAAGGGATACTAGAAATTGGGCGATAAGACTCTTCCTTCTTTGGGTCCATCTTGTTATTCTTTAGTAGTGGACGAATTGATGTCTGTTTGAGTTCAGCAGGGAAGATACCGGATAAGAAGGAGAGGTTTGCAATCTTAGCTATGTAAGGACTAAGTTCAGTACGCATAGTTTTGATCCAGTGTGCTGGGCATGGATCATTAGGTGCCGTGGTAGTGTTTATGGTGGCAATAATTTCTTCAATGGTTTTTTTTGGAGGAGGTGAAAGTCTGGTGAGTGGGGTTTGAGATATTGGAGATTGGGGAAGAACTTGTGCTATAGTTGTATTAATGTGAATTAACTTAGATTGCAGGAAGTCAGCGTAGGGTTGTGGTTGTACTTGTACTTGTTGTGACGCAGCTGGCTCCTTAGTTAGTGTTTTAACTAGACTGAAGAGATCACGTGGTCTATTTAGTGCTTGGCTGAGTAGTTTGGAGTGGAACTCCTTCCTCGTAGCCCAAGTTAGGTCGCGATGAACTTTCAAGTGAGTTAGGTATTCATCTTGGTTCAAGGGGTCATGGGCACGTCTCCACTTTCTTTCTAACCTCCTTAGTTTAATTAGGGAAGTACGTAGCTCATGAGAAAACCATGGGGCATTCTGCTTTCTATTGAGTGACGGTTTCGTGAGAGTGGGAGATTGTTGAGCGTGTTGGTTGAGTATGGTATTCCAGTTGGTAATCAGTTCATTGAGATTGTCCCCTGGCTGGGAAAGTTTTGGTAGCGCTTGCTTGGTGAAAACATCTATATCCAGTGGCTTGAATCGTCCTGGGTTTGCTGTTGACGGAGTGGATGGTTGGTTGCGCATATTTGGATGCGACGGTAACATGAATGTAATCAATCTATGATCTGACTAGGGGACTGGAGTGATAGAGAGGTGAAATTGGCTGTATGTGCTTGTGACTGCTGATGGAGCAAATATGAGATCGAGAATATTCCCTCGTAGGTGGGTGGAGTTGGTTACGATTTGCTTGTATCCAAGATTTGTCATTGCATCTAGGAAGGTACTAGCTGAGTCTTGATGTTGAGAGGCGAGGTTAAAATCGCCTATCAGCCAATTTGGATTGTTAGGTTTTTCAGGGTTACAAGCCAGGTTAATTAAGTCAGAAAGCTCATCTGGTCCAGCGCTTGGTGCCGAGTAGATGAGATTGATGGTGTTGATTTTATTTGAGATGGTTATAATGTCTAGGTGCTGTGTGCTCTTGGCTATCATCATTCGGTATTGTAAGGTGGATTTTGCGATTATGCAGACTCCTCCACCTATTTACATAATGGACAACTTTATGCGAGAGACATAGATGGAGCATTTATCAGAGGGGTATATATAAGACATGGTGGGAGGGAAAGGGAGAGCTAATTAACCATTTTCTATAGGGGACTGGGCTATGGGGCAGTCTGGGTAGGGGGCAGGGTGATGGTTGTGTGACTTTCAGAGTTGGAATCAGGATAATATTTTAGGAACAGGTGATGTTTGAGAGGCTTTCTGAATAACGTTAGGTTCGTGATGGCTCGGATTTCAGATGGGAGGGCATTCCAAGCTCAGGGTGCGAATAAGGAGAAAGCTCTGCTGGCTGTTGTCTTTGAGCATTTCGTCAATATCTTAGTTGGGGTGGATTGGTGGTCTTCATTGAATTGTTCAATGAATAGTGTGGTTTTAATTTGTCTTCCAAATATCCTGGCAGAGCCTTGTAAGTATGGTAATGGCTGAATCAGATTGCTGTAATGCTTTGTTGTTTGATAATGCTTTTAATGCTGCTTCGACTTCTTATTTCATCACCAATGGTTACTGATCATAAGGTACAGGTTGAAGCGACTGTTCGTGCACTTGATCTTTATGGTATAATGACTCTGTATATTCTTTCCACCTTTTCTTGATCTTCTCAGCATCATACTGGGCTTGATGGACCTTGGTCTGACCCAGTATGGCATATCTTATGTTCTTATTCCTTGAGCATCTTTTAACATTCCAATTCTAGGCTTGAATTTTTTCTTTAACTCTTGTAGCTTTAGGAAAGCGGATCTTGTTCTTCCTCTAATAGTTTCTGATTCTATTTACTTGCATGCATCATTGTAGTACTTCTCCTTGTCTTGCTTTGTCTTGCTGTATGTTGGAAATCTCTGTTGAGTTCTGTGATTGCCTCTTTTTCTCCTCTGGCTTTAGCTTCTCTGCGTTTCTGGACAATTTTCTGAGTTTATTTAGTCATCCATTTTGGTTGTTTTTGTTTTTTCACCTTTTGCAGAAATTTCTCACTTTCTTCCAACACAATCTTCTTGATATCATCCCATAACTCTTCTAGAACTCTGTCATTTGTATCTGAAGCAGCAAATCAATTTTGCTTGCTCTTTTTCAACTTTAACTTGAGTTTGCATACTAGTAGTTGGTGATCTGGCCACAGTCAGCTCCAGGTCTGGTCTTTGTTGATGTTATCGAGCTTTTCCATTGTTGTCTTTCACAGTTGTAATCAGTTTGATTCCTGTACAATCCATTGAGTGAGGTCCACATGTACAGTCGGCGCTTGTGTTGCTTGAAGGTGTTCAAGATGAATAGATCTTACAGAATTCTATCAATCTTTCTCCAGCTTCATTTCTGTTGTCAATCCATAATTTCCAACTACTTTGCCTTCTTCTTTGTTGCCAACTTTTGCATTCCAGTCACCAAGGACAGGATATCCTGTATGCATGTTCTGGGCCCGATTCTGTGCCATGAATAGCGGGGATGGATGTCCATCCCCGCTATTTGTGCCTTCCCCCGCCACATCTAACTTCCCTACTGGTTATGCAGGAAAGTTAGATGGGGGTGAGGAAGGGGCGGCTTGGGGGTGAAGTCTGGGCCAGTGGTGGGCAGTCGCTGGCCCTGGATGTACAGGGCCGATTCTAATGTCAGCCCTATATGTCCAGGGCCGGTGACATGTGCGGAGAATTTATTCCATCTCCGAAGTGGAATAACTTCCCTAGACATGTTTTTTTTTTTGTAATGCCAGGGCGTGGATGGGGCAGGGGGGCCGGAGGACATTCCCCGCAGCCCGACCCTGGCCTTAGGAGGCCAGATCAGGAGTAGGGCTGCTGTGAATAAGCTTTTTTCTCTGGTGGCTGGCATTGCGATTCTTCAATGGAGCCACAGTGCCATGGCTCCATTGTAGAGCCTTGACTGAGTTAGCCGGGTACAGGCCGGACTGAATCGCAGTCCCAGTCTACATGTACAGGACTGTTTGCAATTCTGATCCTGCAGGGCTAGACATGCCCTGCAGGATCAGAATCGTGATCCCCTCTGTATGTCCGGTTCAGACCAGACGTACAGAGGGCATCTATGTCCAGAACGGATTGAGCCCTTCTGTCAATTTCATCTTGTTCTTGTTCATAGAATCCATCAACTTCATCCTCTTCTGCAACTGTTGTTGGGGCATATACCTGAATTATAGTTGTGTTGGTGGGCACTCCTCATAGATGAATAGAAATTAAGCGTTCACTGACTGCACTGTATTTCATTACAGTTCTTGCAAGTTTCTTCTTAATTACAAATACACCATTTTTTCTTTGTCTTTCATTTCCAGCATAGAAGACCGCGTGATCATCAGATGCAAAGAGCCCGATACCAGTCCATTTCAGTTCACTGACACCCAACAGATCGAGTTATACACGTTCCATTTCATTCTTGACCACCTCCAACTTCCCTTGGTTCATGCTTCATACATTCTATATTCCAATTTGTAAAACATCTTTGCAACTTCTGACTCTCATTTCATGCGTAGTTACATCAGCAGATCCAACCACATCATCAATGCTAGCTTTACTCTGAGAAGCCTTCAGCTCATCCCCAGTAGGCAGTTGAGTGCCTTCCAACCTGGGGGGTCTCATTTTGCAGCACTATAGTGCAATTTATTTTGTGACTATCCATTGGGTTTTTGTGGCAAGATACAGAAGTAGGTTTTCCAGGACTTTCTTCAGCGCAGGTAATTTAAGTGTTCTTGCAGTTGTCACAAAAATGTGATCTGCTACTGCCAACACCGTCCCATTCTGCTTCTGTCCAGATGCGTGATTTGTCTTAGTTTGTATCTTAGTTTGATGATGACTGCACATCCCTAATATGCACCAGTGGGTAAATTTCACTGGTATTGAGTTTGTCTTAAATTTCCCTCCCAGTGTATAATGAAACATCATGGTGTAAAGTTGATCTATTTTGGGCCGAGGCAACTAGAGATCTTTGGAGCATTCATCATAGTTCTCTTATGATCCACTGCCAGGCACCATTAATGGGAGCTTTTAAGTTCTTATTCCTATCAGGCTGTCCTTTTATTTTATATGTTTATATATGTAATCTTTGCCTTTTATTTTAATTTATTTTTCATGTGGTAACCTATTGTGTTTGAGGACTTGGGATGACATAATGTAGGTTTATTTACACAATTATATATTTTTCCTTGTTTTTATATTTTTAACCATGATTGTCCCTTTATTCTTCAAATGTATTATTTGAAATCACAGATAAAGCAAAGAAGGAATTGGGCTGTGCTTTTAAACTACACAGCATGGCATAGTGAATATGTACAGTATCATTGAAACCTATCAGAATGATATGGAAGGGCAGACTAGATAGGCCATGTGGTCTTTTCTGCTGTCATGTTTTATTTATTAACTAGGTGAGCAGAAGGATAATGAATCATCAGGATACGGATTACTTTAAGGTTCAGGCTCAGCTCTTCTGCCTCCAAAACCCTGTGTCACCATCCAAGGGAATTGTATGTGATAAGGGGCGAGAGGTTGGTGTACACGGATCAGAAGGACCTCGGAGTGATTGTTTCTGAGGATCTCAAGATGGCAAAACAGTATGACAAGGTGGTGGCAAAAGCCATTAGGATGCTGGGTTGCATACAGAGAGGAATTACCAGCAGAAAGGAAGAGGTACTAATGCCACTGTACAAGTCGCTGGTGAGGCTTCACTTGGAATATTGTGTTCAGTTTTGGAGACCATATTTTGCAAAGGATATAAAAAGACTGGAAACGGTTCAGAGGAAGGTGACCAAAATGATTTGGAGCCTGCGTCAGAAGACGTATGAGGAGAGATTTTGAAGACCTAAATATGGACACTCTGGAGGAGAGGAGGGACAGGGGAGATATGATTCAGATCTGTAAATACTTAAAGAGTATTAATGAACAAACAATCCTCTTCCAAAGATGGGGAAGCTGTAAAACTAGAGGGCATAACATGAAGCTGCAAGGGGCTAAACTGAAAGCAAATGTCAGGAAATACTTTTTCACTGAAAGGATGGTGGATGCTTGGAATGCCCTCCCGATGGAAGTGGTGGGGCAAATACAGTGACAGAATTCAAAATGGCATGGGACAGACACAGTGGATCACTTTATAGCAACAGGATAAACATAACTATCTCTTATATCTGAACAACTAGGGGTGACCTACATGGAGCAGTGGGTATACCCCTAAACAAAGGCATGGGGGGGGGGCTTTATCTGCTACCATATACTATGTTACATACATTTACTTATTTACCTTTGAACAAGTTAAACAAAGTTTATAAAGAACAGGAACTATTTACAGGAAGTATGAGAAACAGTGACATGTGTTCTGTATAACTCTGTTGCTGGCCTACTGTCCTATAGCCTGTCCTTTTTCTCTTTGGACAGCTCAGGCAAGGCATAAAAAGAAATAAGGAGACAGAGAAACCCAGAGGAAAGGGGGAACAACAAATTTGGAATGGCATGAGGGAGCAGCACCCTGAGAAGGGAATAGAGGGAAGAAACAAGAAAGAACCCTGATTCTGAATATCTTCTTTTTGGGGCATGTTTACTCCACTGCGCACCAGCGCGGGGCTACAGACTAACTGCAGGGAGGCAGGTACATCCACCCCTTTGCAGTTACCGTACTTCAACATGGCAAATTGGCCATGGCTGCAACTAATGCCACTCACTGAGGTGGCGTTTGTTGCATCCACACTACTTGCCCCAAGCACATGTGGCATGGGCTACAAATGCCCACAGTAGCTGTGGGAATGCCCCTGTCCTGCCCCCATGTGCATTACCAAGGTAGCACAGGGTTTTTGGTGCACAGCCCTGTCCTGCTTTTTAGAATGGCACCCAAACCGTATGTGAAAGCTCATGCTACCAGGAAGTATGCTTTAGTAAATATGTCCCCTTGTCTCCTCATGAGTGCCTGCTCCCTCACCCTGGTCAAATGTTTGGGACCCCTTAGTACTCGCCTTTTCCCTCATGGTGGTCATTACATTGACCTTTACTGTGATAGCCAGGGATTCAGGTGGAGGTCACTAGAGGCACAAGCAAAAGCATCATTTATCTGTCTGCTGTTTCACATGAAAAAGAATGAATGTGAACATAAATGTCACCTTTCCAGACACTAGCATGTACAAATGGCACACTGCATTGGCAAAAATAAAAATACAAGATCCCTTCAATACTGGGGTCTGACTCGATATTGTGAAAAAAATAAAACATTTATTCACTCAATACATAATTAGGCTATAGAATTATTTGCCAGAAGATGTGGTAAAGCAGTTTGGGTGGTTGGGTTTAAAAAAAGGTTTGGAAGTATGTGAAGGAAAAGTCTATAAACAGTTATTAATAAGGCAGAGGGAGGAAAGACACTGTTTCTCTCTGCGGGAAGGAAGTATTTATTTATTTAGACAGTTTTGTATACCACCTTATCCTTCAATCAAAGTGGTTCCAGCACAATTGGGGGATACATTTAACACAAGGGGATATAAGACACATACACTAATACTTATGGGGAACATGGGCTATGGAGGGTTAAGTGGCTTGCCCAAGACCACAAGGAGCACCTGTGGAACTAGAAACATTAGTCCTTCCAGCCCAAGGTTGCTGTCCTCTAGTGGGATTTGAACCCTTGACCTTCTGGCCTGAGGAAACTTGCCTCAACCACTAGGCCAGGATTAATCTACTTTTTGCAATACTGCTAGGGTGGGGTGGTGGATGTGGCCCACCCTGGTGCAACCCCACTGGTCCCACATGAGGGAGCCAGAGCGGCAATTTTAACTTAAAGCTGTGGCTGGCTTACTATGCTGCCTCCACACCAGGATCAGCGGCTGTTCTCTCCCAGCTGCAAGTCTAGCGAATCATGAGACTTTGGCCTGGGAGAGAACAGCAGTTGGGCCTGCAGCAGAGGCTGTGTGGCAAGTCATGCATGCATGCATGCATGACTTTTAAGTTAAGTTTGCTGTGCTGGCTCTAACATATGGGCTTGGTGGTGGGGGGCACGCTCCCTCAAGGGGGGATGACTATTATGGGTGCCCACGGGGCTTGAAATGCCACTGCTGCAAGCAGGGCTGGCCCAAAGATTTCTGCCACCCTGGCAGATGCACCACCCGTGCCCCCTCCCATGTGCAGAGCTGTGCCCACTATCTTCCTGCTGAGTTGTGCTGCTGCTGATTCCGGTGGCAGCCTTGGGGGGTTGGTGGCTCGGCTCAGTGGCAGCGGCAGGGCAAGTGATTTGGCACACATGACCTGCTGCCTGGCTGCCAGGCAGGGCCGGATTTAGCTATACGCCATGTACGCCATGGCGTAGGGCCCACAGCTGCAAAGGGCCCACAAAAATTGAAGTAGTTAGGCTTTTTTTTTTAATAAAATAAAAAAAACCTGCTGGCTGCCGCCGCGGGGCCCCCTCTGCTGCCGCGGCAGCATGGACTGACCCGCGGGGGCCCCCTCTGTAAGCTCGGTCCCTCCCTCCGTGCCTCCGTGTCTCCCTCCGTGCAGGCTGTTAGAGACGCGAAGGCAGACTGTCTCCTTCTGCCTTCCCGTCTCTGTTAAGCCCGCAGGGCTGATGGGAAATTTCCCATCAGCCCCTGCAGGCTTAACAGAGTCGCGAAGGAGACAGTCTGCCTTCGCGTCGCTATCAGCCTGCACGGTGGGAGACACGGAGGCACGGAGGGAGGGACCGAGCTTACAGAGGGGGCCCCCGCGGGTCAGTCCATGCTGCCGCGGCAGCAGAGGGGGCACCGCGGCGGCAGCCAGCAGGTTTTTTTTTTTTAAATAAATTTTACTTTAGGCCGGGGGGGGAGGGGGAGGGGGAGGGGGTAGGACTGGTAATTGGGGGGGCTGGGACTGGGGCTGGAAATGGGTTGGGACTGGGACTGGAAATGGGTTGGGGGGATTAAGGCTGGAGGTGGGCTGATTAGGAGGACTGGTAATGGGCTGTGGGCTGTTGGGGGGGGTTAGAACTGGTAATGGGCTTTGGGGGGGTTAAGACTGGTAATGGGCTGTGGGCTGATGGGGGCTGTCTGGTAATGGGCTATGGGGGGGGCTAGTACTGGAAATGGGCTGGGGGGGGGGTTAAGACTGGAGGTGGGCTGATGGGGAAAGGAATGGTAATGGCAAGTAGGGGGGGGGGTTTAGAAGTGGTAATGGGTTTTGGGGGGTTTAGACTGGTAATGGGCTGTGGGCTGATGGGGGCTGTCTGGTAATGGGCTATGGGGGGGCTAGGAATTGAAAATGGCGGGGGGGTTAATACTGGAGGTGGGCTGATGGGGTGAGGCCTGATAATGGGCTGTTGGGGGGGTTTAGAACTGGTAATGGGCTTTGGGGGGGTTAAGACTGGTAATGGGCTGTGGGCTGATGGGGGCTGTCTGGTAATGGGCTATGGGGGGGGGTTAGGACTGGAAATGGGCTGGGGGGGGGTTAAGACTGGAGGTGGGCTGATGGGGTTAGGACTGGTAGTGGGCTGATGGGGGGGGGGTTAGGACTGGCAATGGGCTATGGGGGGCTGACTGGAAATGGGTTGATGGGGTTAGGACTGGAAGTGGGCTGATGGGGGGTTAGGACTGGTAATGGGTTATAGGGGGGCTTAAACTGAAAATGGGGTGATGGGGGGTTAGGACTGGTATTGGGTTGGGGGGTTGCTAGGACTGGAAATGGGCTGATGGGTGGCTAGGACTGGAAATGGGCTGATGCAGGGACTAGAAGGGAATGGATGCTGGGTGAGGCTGGAACTAGAAGGGAGCTGATGTTGGGGGAGGATTAGAATGGGATGGGGCTGGAAGAGTAAAATGGAGAAGGGAAAAATATTTTGTGTGGGAGGGATAAAAAAATCTACAATTGGCCGGGTATTGGGAGAGTAAGTGGGGATTGAGGATGGAGGGGTAAAATTTGACTGGATGAAATAGGAATGAGGAAAGAGCAAAAGGAGAAAGATTAGTATGTTAAAGCAGATGTAGAGAGAGAATGGAAAAAAACTAGAAGAGAGAAGAAAGGACAAATGGACAGCAGACGATGGAGAGTTAGCAGAAGACATGAAGAAACCAGAAGAAAGTGGCTGGAGCAATTGCAGCTGAAAAAAATGCACAAAAGGTAGAAAAATATCTCTTTATTTTGAATTTATTAATTGGAATATGTCAGCTCTGGTAAATGTGCATCATTAACGTCTGCGCTTTGTTTAGTACAAGAGCAAATTAATGTATAGTTTTATTTCTACAGTGTTGTACATTCCAAGTTTGGCTTTTGGGATTCCCAGTTTAATTATTGTCTTCCTGTTTCTAAAATGTGATTACTTGTTTGGTGATGGTCTATGTTCTGCATGTGTAACTGAGCTGAGGTGTTCTGTTTATATAATTCCTATTTGACATTGCCACTTGGTCTCTTTCCCCAGTAGGTCATGTATTGTTGTTCTCTGAAATGTATTGGTTTAATATTTGCAGTGTTGCCTTTTGATTGGTAGAGTATGGTGCTTTGTGAGTCCTGGTAGTGCTGTTAGGATACGGCGGGTTTACTATGGGCAGTGTTTGTAGTAGTTCCTAATGTGTCTGGCAGTTGGCACTGGATTATAGTAATGTAGAAATCTTTTAGTCTTTCTTTATCCATACACTCATTAAGAGGCACGTTTACTAAAAGTTAGTATATGGTAACATTATGCAAATATTTATGCAAATGAGGCCCCTTATGCAAATGAGGCCCACACCCCCCTTGGGCCGCCCCTGCTGGGGGCCCACAATTTTTGTTGGCATAGGGCCTCACTCAAGGTAAATCCGGCCCTGCTGCCAGGTACTTATCACTTGGATTGACCACTGTCGGGGGCTGGGACACTGGGTTTGATGGACCTTTGGACTAAGCCAGCATGATGACGATCTTCGAGTAGGCTGGGTTAAGATTAAGGCAGCGGGCAAGGAGGGCGCACGGTCCTTGTAACATCAGACGGTTCCCGTTATAGGCCGCGCTTCTTCTCCTCCTCCCCCCTGGGAGCGGCCGGTCTCTGCCCTGGCGCTGACGCCAAGGGGCGGCCCCGGCTTGCTTAGCTCTGCCTCCCGCGTCAGCAGCATGAAGAGCGAGGACCGCTAGTCCGAGGAGGCAGCGCCAGTATCGGGCCTGGAGCCGGGAGCGCGCCGCCGATGCCTGCAGCATGGAGCCCCGGCAGCGGCCGCTCGTCTCGCAGCTGTGGGTGAAGAACCGCTGCCACGACGCCTCTGTAGACCCGCAGCGCGCGCTGCTCAGCTGGGAAGAGCTGCAGCCGCGGCCTCGAGGCGGCAGAGGTGAGCGGCGGAGGGATGCGCGTGCGCTTCTCCTTTATTTCTAACGTTTTACCGCAGAGCTGGACACCCCCCGCCCCTCCGGCAGAAATGCCCTTGACAGCTTCAGAAGCAGCATCGCCGTTTTCCTTTGTTCCGGCTGCGGGCAGGGTTTCTAGTTTTCCGACTTTTCCTTTGTCCGAGGGTTTTGGTTTTCGTTCCACAGTAGTAGAATGCAGAGCCCGGATCCGTGTGGGGGGTTTGGTCTGTGATTAAGCCGACAAATGAATAGTTATAATGTGTATTAAATACATGTGAACTGTGACCAGTTTCCGTGATGCTGTAAGAGGAAATATGTGATGATGAAGCACTGTTATTAATATCCGCTCCTTTAAACGAGTTTATAGTTTAATTATAATTTAAATCATTGCCAGTGACCTGTGAATGCCACCCTGGGCTTCCTGTTTGCATTACACATATTTTTGACAGCTAAATGTCAGTAAGGGTGAAGGAAATGCAAAACTCCTATTCCCCAGCTCTCAGCTCTCCCTGTTTGCTTTGTTTTTAGTACTCATTTTACTTTATTAGAAATTACTTTTTTTTTAGTTCAAGGTAGACTGGTAAAACAATAAAACTATAGATCTTTAGATACTGTAGATCTTATTTTTTTGCATAAGTCGGAAAAAGACCTAGTTGACCCTTGCATTTTAGTGTCTAAACGGACTTTTAACACCTTGACATTTCAGCCTGAGCAATCTGAGTAATTTTATACAGACTTCTTTTTTTGTGTATGTATGCCAGTATATATGTGTAAAATGCCTTTTATGACATCATCCCTGTGAACATGTATGTTGTATGCTAAATAGACACATATCTTTTTTGCTACCCTGGTACAGGCATGTTTGGGGGATATGTTTTGTATCACACAGGTGAAGGCACACACTATGCAGGTTATAATCTATGCACATATTTCAGCTGTGTTCATTTTACATCTTCTCCCACAAATTTGGCAGCTGTTTTGCTGGTATTTCATACATACATATTGACATATTGGAGGAGTAGCCTAGTGGTTAGAGCAACTGCCTAGCATGCAGAAGATCAAGGGTTTGATTCACTGGCATGCCTTGTGACCTTGGGCAAGTCACTTTACCCTCCATTGCCTTCGAAGAAAAGGCCTGGCAATCTACTTCCGGTGATACATTGCCAGAGGCAGCTGGGTCGCCAGGAGTCCTCACTGACTCAACACACAACAATCATATGACTTACTATTACTGCCTATCTGCTGACTCATCTTCTGTACTGTCAAATAAAATGCATATAAATACATTAGTATCTGTCTAGCTATTGGACTGACTTAATACTTTAGCTTGTGACCCTGTTAACACTTAGGGGCCTTTTTGCGCTAAATATATATATGCTAGGTTCAGAGCCTCCATGATAACTGTCGGGGTGTGACCAACATGTTCCTGACAGGATGGCACTACCACTGCTGGTGCACTAGCCTCCACTTATTGAGATGGCATTAGAAGTACCCGTGCTAATAGCAACATTGCAGCTAACGCTTGGGGTGGGGAGGGGGGGGCATATATTGCACGCTGTCAATGTGCTTATCACTCCCACTCTTCATCCTCTACCTCTCCCATTTTGCACCCCGAAGTGCAAGTGACAGTGTGTGAATTGGCATGCCCTTGCGGTAAAAGCTATCACAAGTCCGAGCAGGCAGTTACTGCATATGAAAATGTTCATTAACTGCCTAGTGCCCCTAATTTTGTTAGTTGGGTGTTTTTTGTGGGAGTAGATTTTTTTTTTTTTTATGTGTGTTCGTACTGTATGTACCCATAATGCCGTTTGTTGTTCTAATAAAAAAAAATCTTTGTACAGTTGGTAAAACCTTCTTCTATTTTTCTTATTTTACTTTACACAAATACATAATATTTATAACGCCATTGGACTTTCAGTATCTTTCTCCTACATTAACTAAATTTAACACCTTTTGCTTATGTCCTCTGCACATAGGATTTTTTAAAATTTATTTTAATTTTTTTTATTTGGCTTCTGATAAAAAGAATATTTCCCTCCTGTATTATAGATGTGAAAGTAGTAGTTAAATACACTTTAGCTGTTGTTGTTGTTAAGTGCCGTCGAGTCGGTGTCGACTCATGGCGATCCTCTGGATAGTTGGCCTAAACTGTGTTCGGTTTTCAGTCAGGCAGCTCATTGTTGATAGACTGGCACCCATAGCTGCTGTTGTATCGATTCATCTCATAACCGGCCCTCCTCTTTTGTATTGACCTTCTACCTTGCCAAGCATGATGTCTTTTTCTAATGATCTCTCTCTCCGTATGATGTGTCCAAAGTATGAAAGTTGAAGTCTTGTCATCTGAGCTTCTAAAGAATGCTTGGTTTGATCTCTTCTAGTATTGACAGGTTTGTTCTTCGGGCAGTCTGTGGTATACAGTCCTAGCACCATAATTCAAAGGCATCAAAATCTTTTTGTCTATCTTTTTCACTGTCCAACTTTCGCATCCATTTGATGTTATTGAAGATACCATGGCTTGGACAAATCGAGTCTTTGTATGGAGAGAGATATCTCTGCTCTTGAATATGTTGTCTAGGTCCTTCATAGCCATTCTGCCGAGCAATTCGTCGTCGGATTTTTTGACTAATTGTTGATCTAAGTATGTTAATCAACTATTTCAATTTCTTCTCCATTAATGATGAACGTATTGATTTTTAGCCATTTGTTAGGATCTTTGCCTTCTTTACATTAAGGTACAGACCCATTTTAAGACTATGTTCCTTGATCTTGAGAAGCAAGTTTTTCAGATCATTCTCAATTCCAGTCAGTAATGAAGTATCATCAGCATAGCGAAGGTTGTTGAGTCTTCCACCAATCTTGACACCTTTGTTGTCTTCGTACAGTCCTGCTTCTCTGATGATTTGTTCTGCATATAAATTAAACAGGTGGGGGGAAAGTATGCAGCCTTGTCATATGCCTAGAAGCAACAGTTCGATCATGTGTTCTCGTATACTCATGCTTCTTAATGTGGCCCAGAGTTTCTCATGGTTTACATTGTCAAAAGCTGTAGTCAACAAAACATCTATATATATCCTTTTGGTATTCTTTTGTCTCTTCAAGAATCAATCTCACATCTTTCTCCTCCCCATACCTCATTTAAAACTGCAACCCCCAATGGTTTTAGATTTGAATCTTTTGATTTAATTGCTGATATCAATTGATGCTCATACTAATAAGAATGCCATTTACAAACTTTAATCCACCTGTACATAGCTTTGTAAATAGTTAGAAGTTGTACCATTCAGTACCACTCTATGTAAATATTTTGAGGTTGCATCTCACCCACTTTGTTCTTTGTATAAAGTTCACGAATACTGTTTCATATAAAAGTTAAGCTTGTTATGTTGTAAACCGCCTCTGATCTCTGGAAGGGGTGGTATAAAAATTATGTTTAAATAAATAACTAAATAAATCTGCGATGATGTCTCTTGTTCCTTGCTCTTTCCTGAACCCTGCTTGCACTTCAGGCTGTTCTCATTCCAGATATGGTTGTAGTCTCTGTTGAATGATCTTGAGTAGAATCTTGCTGGAATGTGGGATCAGAGCAATAATTTCCACAGTCATTTGGATCACCTTTCTTCAGTATTGGTATAAACACAGATCTTTTCCATTCAGTTGGCCATGATGTATTTCCTGGCAGAACCTTGTAAGTATGGTAACAGCTACATCCAATTGCTGTAATAGTTCAATGGGAATGCCACCAATGCCTTTGTTCTTTGATGAGGCTTTCAATGCTGTTTCGACATCTTCTTTCATCACCAATGGTTCCTGATCATAAGGTACAGGTTGAAACGGCTGTTGGTCCCACTTGATCTTTATGACCTTTTCTTGATCTTTTCAGCATCATTCAACATGGATCCTTGAACTTCTTGTAGCATTCCAATTTGAGTCTGGAATTTTCTCTTTAACTCTCGTAGCTTTAGGAAAGCTGATCTTGTTCTTCCTCTAATAGTGTCTGATTCTAAATTCTTGCGTGCGCCATTTTAGTACTTCTCCTTGTCTTGTCTTGCTGCACGTTGGAAATCTCTGTTGAGTTCTGCAGTTGCCTCTCTTTCTCCTCTGACTTTAGCTTCTATGCGTTTCTGGGCAATTTTCAGGTTTTTTCAACTTTTGTACAGACTTCTTACTTTCTTTCAACACAACTTTCTTGATGTCATCCCATAATTCTTCTGGAGCTCTGTCATTTGTATCTAAAGTAGCAAATTGATTTTGCAGGCAGTCTTTAAATTCTGGTATATTCTCAAGGTCATATTTTGCTACATTCATGAGTGGCTTGCTCTTTTGCAACTTTAGCTTAAGTTTGCATACCAGTAGTTGGTGATCTGTACCACAGTCAGCTGCAGGTTTTGTCTTGTTGATGTTATAGAACTTTTGTATTGTTGACTTCTATAGATGTAGTCAATTTGTTTTTTTGTACAATCTATTGGGTGAAGTCCATGTGTACAGTTGCCTCTTGTGTTGCTGGAAGGTGTTTGAGATGAATAGATCGTTGGTCTTGCAGAATTCTATCAGTCTTTCTCCAGCTTCATTTCTGTTGCCAAGTCCATATTTTCCAACTACTTTGTCTTCTTCTTTATTGCCAACCTTTGTGTTCCAGTCACCCATGATTATTGGATTTCCTGTTTGCATGTTCTGTTATTTTCAGCTTGTATTTTTTCATAGAACACTTTACATACTGACAGTTTTGTAGCTTAATAATTTTTTTTTGTAACTTACTTTTTATTGATTTTCAAACACCAGATTAAACATATGTTTATGTTTATGTTTATTAAATTTGATATACCGCTCAGGCCGAAGCATCAATTTTAACAAACCCAATCCATACACTAACTCTCCCCAAAGGTTCCACTCCTATGTCCTTCCCTCCCGTATCCTCAACCTCCATCAAATATTTTGCCTACATGAATAATTCAGTCATCTCCACTCCTACAAGCACTCAAGTCACCTGCCTTCTTCCATAATGGATTCCATAGCTTCTGCACTTTCTCCTCTTTCCCATTCATCTTGACACAAGTAGTTCCATTTCCATCACATGCTTAATTTCAGACCATAATCTCCCTTCTTTTGAGGCATTAGGACTTCTTGTGAAATGGAAAACTCTTTCCTTTAAAAAGTAATTTCTTTGCCAACTGAGCCTCCATCCCGCCTTCCAAACTTGAGGAAGGCGAGAGGGCATGCACAACAGACAAACTTTCAAATTTTAAAGTTTTCTTTCTGTACCTTCTTCAAGTAACCCTGAATAATTGGGCATGTCCCTTGATTACAAGCCACACACCCTTCAGCACAAAGCACTTGCAACACACCAGGTTACTTTCAGCCTAGCAAGTAATTACATACTGCTATCCAACTATGTTAACTGACATTAGGAACTTTCAAACCTCACAGATATCCTCCAAGTCTCCCAAACTCTTGTTGTCTTCCTAGCGAGGCTACCCCTCAAGGCCTGGTATATCTACCTTCCCTACTGTTTACTTAGGTTCTCAGAAAGATTTAATTCCTTATCTTCCTGCTAGACCAGTGCAGATGAGTGGCTTATGCTCATCAGCTAGCAGGTAGAGACAGATTAGAGTTACTTTCAGTGAGTTCATCACTAGTATATTCACTGATGCAGCACTGAGAAAAGCCAGTATCTATCTGCCTCCAGCATGTGGTGAGATATGTGAACTGGTGCAGCAGTGCAGGTAGGCATGCCTCCCCTAATCTAGCCTTGTGGCCTCTGTGCTTGAGACTTGTTGTGAGCCCAACATTTTTGCTCAGAAATTGGGTACGCTGATGTCTCCTCCATTTGACAGGTGCCCAGAGGCATTACCTATGGGTTCGGATAATGGTGGTTTGGGCCCAGAACCCCCCCCCCCCCATCCTTCTTGTCTTCTATCTGCTTGCTAGTGATTTATTTTCTCTTTTTTCCTTATTCCTATTTTTTCAATTGCTCTCTTTTGCTGCTTACAATAAAGTAGCTTCAGAGTTTTTTTATTTTTTAAAAAGCTCTTTGAAGCAATAGGGCAGTTGCCTGTAGGGGTGGCTGGGGCTGCTCTTCTCAGGTTTCACTGACTGACCTGAGAGGTGTTGGAATTCTCCTTCCATCTGGAGTTTCCCCTTTTGCTGTCGGTTTTCTTTTCCCATTCAGGCTTTTTTCTTTTGACTACATGGGTGCAGTGGTTCTTACACTTTTGTGTCTGGGGTCACCATTTCCAGTTTGTGGTTCTACTCGTCTTGAGGGTCAGGGTAGTAGTGGTAGTGGAAGCGTTCCTGTGCAGATAGGGTTTCTGGCTTCATCTGTACCTGGGCAACTGGCTGATGTGGCCTGACACCTTGGAGAAGTCTAGGGCAGATCCATCCAGCGAATCACCAGGGCTGTAACAGATAGGATTGGTGGTTCCTATTCCACAAAGATGGGCTTCACTTTAACCAAGATGGTAGCAGGCTGCAGGCGCTAACTTAAAAATAAAGAACAGCTTTTAAACTAGAACCTGGGGGAAAGTTGATAGTTGCTCATCGGTGCATGGTTCAGAGTAAGGCAACTTTAAATGATGCCATCAAAACATGGAAATTAGGGAATTCCAATAGGGAGGTTGCAATAAAGGCTAAAGTAGCCCAGGTGCCTTTAAATAAACAGCAGAAAGAATTGCGAGATTACAGATTATCCCTGTCAAATTGTAAAGAACGTTGTAAATTCAAACATACCTTGAAATGTCTCCATACAAATGCTAAAAACTAAAAACTAAGATGGGGGGATTAGAATATATAGCAGATATAGCAATGAATGAAGCCAGAGAGATAATAGGCATCTTGGAGATCTGGTGGAAGGAGGATCACCATTAGGGAAAATGATTCCAGGGTACAAGTTTATATTGCAATGATAGGATGGATCAAATTGGTGGAGGGGTAGTGCTATATGTTAGAGCAGTGAGGCAAGCAGAACAAAAGTTCTGCAGGAAACAAAATACACGGTCAAATCTTTATGGCTAGAAATTCCATGTATGAAGGGAAAGAAGATCATGGTTGGAGTATACTACTGTCCACCGGAACAGAATGAGGTGACAGATGATGAAATGTTATCAGAAATTAGGAAAGCTAACAAAATTGGCAACACAATAATGGGTGATTTCAGTTACTGCAGTATTGGTTGATAAATGTCACATCAGGACATGCTAGGAAGGTAGGGTTCCTAGGTGAAATACATGACTGCTTCAATGGAGCAGCTGTTTCGGAACCAATTAGAGAAGGAGCAATTTTAGACTTAGATTCACAAACATTAATGCATGTTATTGTATTACAAGTCTCACTTTATTCAATGAGACCTAGTTACTATGTAATGGGGAATTAACTAGGTCCCATTTAATAATGTGAGACTTGTGCTAATATAAATGCACGTTATCTAACATGATATTTTTTCAAGTAATATTACTATCATATGTATATAGTTCAAGTTCTATTATCCTTTGTTACAATTACCCCTGTTTTCCAAGTTTTTCTTCCTGTTCCATGTAAAAACAGATATATGTATCTTATCTTATCTGATGTTTTGTAGTTCTATGTAAACCGCGCTGATAATAAATAGTGCGGTATATAAAAATGTTAAATAAATAAATAAATAAATAAATTGTAATACATCGTAGTAACTAGACTCCTTAGTCCTTCGTGGAATACAGGATTTGGTACAAGGGCTATTTGTGTTGGGACCACTTGGCACTAGTGATTATAATGCAATCTTAGAAACATGATGACAGAAAAATACCACATGGCCCATTCAGTCTGCCCTTCCATAACAACTACTATAGTCCCTTTTTCCCTTTAGAGATCTTCTATGTTGGTCCCATGCGTTCTTGAATTCCGATACTGTTCTGGTCTTTACTACCTCCACTGGGAGACTATCCCATGCATCTACCACTCTTTCTGTAAAGAAATATTTCTGCATAGTCTTGGGAGTAATATCCCCTTTCACCTTCGTCCTATGCCCCTTTGAAGAGCTTTCTTTCAATTGAAAGAGGCTCTCCTCCTGTTCATTTATGCCACAAATATATTTAAATGTCTCTCTCATATCACCTCTCTCTCGCCTTTCCTCCAGAGTGTATGTGTGTATATGTGTGTGCGTGTGTGTATGTGTATCTTTAAGTCTGCCCCCTTATGCCGAAGCCCACTGACCATTTTTGTAACCATTCTGCACCGACTCCATCCTTTTTATATCCTTTTGAAGGTATGTTCTCCAGGATTGCACACAATACTCCAAATGAGGTCTCATCTAAGACTTACAGAGACACTATCATCTCCTTCTTCTTATGGCCATTCCTCCCCCTATGCACACAAGCATCCTTTTGGCTTTTGCCATCACTTTTTTACCTGTTTAGCCACTTTAAGATCATCAGAAACAATCATGCCCAGGTCTTTCTCTTCTTTCGTGAACAGAAGTACTTCACCCCATTTACTGTACCGTTCTGTTGGATTTTTCAGTCCAAATGCATGACCCTGCATTTTGTAGCGTTTAAATCTGAACTACCAAATTCTCGACCATTCATCAAGCTTAGCTGGAACCCTCCTTATGGTGTCCACTGTACTTTATTCTACTCTATTGCAGATTTTGTCATCTGCAAAGAGGCAAACCTTACCCGATTAGCCCTTCAGCAATATCACTAACAAAAATGTTAAAGAATCGGACCAAGGACAAGATCCCTGTGGCACACCACTGGTAACACTCTTTTCAGAGTGAGCTCCATTTACCTGTACCCTTTGTCGCCTCCTACTCATCCAATTTCTAACCTAGTCAGCCGCCCGATCGGCTGCAGCAGAAGGGAGCTCCTCCCCGCTCCCCACCACCAGGACCTATCAGGGGCCGCTTCCTCAGCTCATATTAAAGGCACAAAGGCACCATCTTACAGCCCACAGCTATCTGATCGGCCGCAGCAAAAGGGAGCGGGCAGATGAGCTCCTCCCCGCTCCCCACCACAGGGACCTATTAAGTGCTGCTTTCTCAGCTCAAATTAAAGGCGCGAAGGCACAATCACGCCTGGCGGGCCTGTACCTAAGGGCCTCGCCAGAGGGCTCTTTGGCGGGGACCTGAAGCATGACAAACTACTCTTTTCCATCAGCCTACTTCATGTAAGTTCCTTAGGCATATTATTAAACTTCTGTTTCAACTAATTTTCTCTCTTCCGCTACTCTGCTTACACCAGTCATACCAATATTCCACCATTCTCACACGAGCATTCTCGATTATTTCAACCCACTGATTCTCACAGTCTCTCAGGATCCATTGATTACACAGGTACACTACCAAAAAACTGCCTCCAGTTTTGCAACTGATTCCTATAGATTTTGGGGTGCTGAATCCAGGAAAAATAGCCAAAATGTTCCATCACGTCACGTTTTCTTGCAAAATTAGATTTCTTACCCATATAAGGAATGTTCACATAATTTCTTTTTAGCCGACTGCAGTTTATTTTCTTGGCCCAAAATAGAGGTTGTAATGGTTAACTAACTAGAAACACTCCCTCATGATATTTTAGAGTGTTTTGTATTCATTTATACATTAACAGGACAATTGGGAGGCGGGGGGCTAAATCCAGTACTCGCGCTGGCGCATGTTCTTTCCTGTTCGCCTCGCCTCGTTCGCTCACTCAAACACGGTGGTTGCGACATGAACGTTCCTGTCAAATTTCAGTATCTTGCAAGTTCATTATTACCTTTTGTTTGCTCAGTCGTAATCCAGCTTTATTCCGAAGTGGTTCACTACAGTTGTAGTTTGCAGTGCTGTGTATTTGTGATGGCTCACAGAGCCAGAGGTTGCGTCAACTCTCCGGACAGTTTTTGTTTTATTTGTGCGGAATATACCGTGAAAAAGCGGCAGAGGAACATTTCTGCATTTATTAAAAAAGTATATTTTGCCTATTTCGGTTTGAAGTTAGGCGATCAAGACAAACCGTGGGCTCCTCACAAAGTGTGCAAGACATGTGAGGAAGATCTACGCTTATGGATGAAAGGTAAAAAACAAGCATTTCGTTTCGGAATACCTATGATGTGGCGTGAACAAAGAGACCACAGCAGTGACTGCTATTTTGCTCTTGCATTGTGAAGGGATACAACTTAAAAAATAAGAACGTAATAAGTTACCCCAACCTTCCCTCAGCAATTAGGCCTATGCCTCATAGCAACGAAGTACCTGTGCCTGAATCACCAAAATCTTTGGATCATATTTGTGTGGACGGTTCTGATCATGATGAGACTCATCAGATGGCTTTTCCCGATGAGTCCAGTACTTCCGAGTTTGAAACTGAACCAGATCCGAAACCTGAACTTTTCTCTCAAGCTGAATTGAATGATTTAGTCCGGGATTTAGGACTCCCAAAAGATGCTGCCCAACTGCTAGGTTCTCGGCTTAAACAGAAAAATCTATTGTCACCAGGAACAACTTTTTATTGGTACCACAACCGCGAGACACAATTTTTGAAGTATTTCAGCAAAAAGGAAGATTTGGTATTTTGCAACGATATATACGGAGTGATGGAAAAGTTTAAACTCAAGTATGATCCTGCTGAATGGCGGCTGTTCATTGATTCGTCAAAAGACGCATAAAAGGTGTTCTTCTTCATAATGGCAACACATTCGCTTCAGTTCCTATTGCTCACTCTGTTATTCTCCAAGAAAAATACGAGAATTTGGCCCTGATTCTTCAGAAGATTCGTTATGATGAGCATAAGTGGATGATTTGTGGAGACTTTAAAATTCTATCCATGCTATTAGGGCAGCAATCCGGTTTCACCAAATATCCCTGCTTCCTTTGCTTGTGGGATAGCCGGGCCCGCGACCTACACTGGGGGAAAAAAGACTGGCCAATTCGGGAGTATTTGAGACCCGGTGAGAAAAATGTTCTTCATGAGAGCTTGGTACCTCGTGATAAAATTCTATTACCACCTCTCCACATTAAGTTGGGTCTCATTAAGCAATTCATCAAGTCCCTTCCAAAAGATGGTGAGTGCTTTCGGTACCTTTGCTCAAAGTTCCCCCGACTTTCTGAAGCAAAGCTAAAGGAAGGAGTGTTTGTTGGCCCTGATATAAGGAAACTCATTTCAGATGGAGCATTCGCTGAAACGATGTCTGAGAAGGAAAAAGAAGCCTGGGATTCCTTCAAGGATGTTGTTCTCAAATTCTTGGGGAACAGGCGGGATGAGAACTATTAGGATATTGTTGCCAGGATGCTCAATGCCTTCAAAGAACAAGGCTGTAACATGAGCCTGAAAGTCCATTTCTTGCACTCCCATGTGAACTACTTTCCCGAAAACTTGGGGGCGTACAGTGAAGAACAAAGTGAAAGGTTTCACCAGGACATCAAGGACGCAGAGAGAAGGTACCAAGGAAGATGGAACACCACTATGATGGCTGATTTCTGCTGGTTGCTGCTGCGGGAAACCCCAGATGAAAAATACGCCAAGCAGCGCACCAAGAGAAGCATTCGGGGGAAGAAGAAACGGGCCCACCAGGAGATTGATTGACCCAAGAATGACTTTAAAATCTAAACTGTGTTGACAAATATCGTGTTTTTACTAAACTTTGAAATAAAATTTTGCTAGTTATTACCACAGTGTCGGATCTCATTTATTAGAATTTTATTTTCACACCATCGGGTGTTTGTCTTCATGTATTGCAATGGTGCGGTTTGCGTTTTCTATTCTTACATACATATCTGTACAACATTTTTTGCACATTTCTTTGCTTTGCTTTGTGTCTAACCTCGCTCTTATATGCTCAATGTTTGTGCACATGTATGTGGCTGTTTTAAGTGCAGACAATTTTGCTACCATCACAGTGTGTTTTGTTGACATTACTCTATTGTTATGTGCTGCCTTGTTACAATTTTCTTTATTCTTATTTGAATAACTACTAAACAATTAGTATAAAGAATTCATCCAAGAAACTTTTATCTCGATCGCACTCAATCTGAAACGTTCACCTCAAACTGCTAACCCAATGTAGCAAAAAATCTGTACGTGATGGAGCAAATTGGTTACCAGATTTGGATTCAGCGCACCAAAAAACGTAAAAATCAATCGAAACATTAGAGGCAGTTTAAAAAAAATTTTTTTTAGTGTACCTGTGTTATCCTTCACCCCATGCATTGCCTATTGCACTTCACACTGACCTCATTGTATCTGCTGATTACATTGTATCACTTTCTATCTCATGTTCTGCTGTATCACTTTGTATCTCTCTGTATTTCTTGCACTTCTGTATTACATGTATCACTGTGTAACTGATTTATTTCTATATCACTGTACCCCAAGTACTGCTGTTCACACTGACTCCCATTCACCCTGTTTTCATCACACCTTATGCACTACTGATCATTTTGGTACCTAATCTCATCACAGCACTGCAACCCCCCTCAATACCCTCTTCAAAAATATCATACAACCATGCCTCTCCTGCCTAGCTGGCTGGCCCTTATATACCTTTCTTCCCTTTTCACATACTGCCTTTTGACACACCTTCCCTTCCCCTCCTCTGTCCCAATCACCCACCTCCCAAGAACCATCATACCCCCCCCCTATAACCCCACAGTACACCCACCAATACAGGAGACACTACAGGCTCCTTTACTTCCTGACTTCTTCCGATACTGAGATACCAATCGCCAGCACTATCCATTCTGCCCTCTCAATCAAATGCAGTCTGATCAATGCATGCTGTGCCTGCAATTAAATACAAACTCTTGCCGACCACATCAGTGATGATGCAATAGATCTTCTTTGCATCACGGAGACTTGGTTTACCGAAACCGACAATGTCCTACTCAACCATCTGAATACCAGCACCCACAACATCCACAACTGTCCACGAACCAGCAGCAGAGGCGGTGGAGACTGCATCATCTCAAATAAGCATCTGGGCTTTACCACAACTAATACAACATCCTCCCATGGTCTAGATACCCTCATCATAAGCAACAAATGCCTTACCATCTGCCTTGTCTACAGGGCACCCCATCACAATGCAGATCAGCTTGACTCACTTCTTGAAGCAGTATGCTCTCATGCCTCCCAACAACAACATCTCATTCTCCTTGGTGATCTCAATCTCCCCTCAGCTAACATCAACCAAAGTAACACCTTCCTTCAAGCCATGAATGATCTGCAATTCACACAACTCATCAACACCTCTACTCACCTCAAGTGAGGCGCCTTGGATTTATTCTTCCTCCCTAAGGATCTACTCTCCTCTTCACACCCCATCTCCCCCTCTTCTACTCCAGTCCCTTGGTCTGATCACCACCTAATAACCTTTACTCTACCAAACTTCCTCCTTAAATATACCTCTTTCCCAGACCTCCTTCAACAAGAAGATTCATAAACTTTAATGAAGCAACCTTCATTCAACAGACCATCCCCACCCTGAAGCAAGCATTCCACCAATCAGATCTCAACACACTGGTGCAGTCCTGGAACACTACCATCACCAAAGCCTCCAAGGCTCCACCTCGCGCGCCCTCCTCACCCCAAAAAATCATCAGTCTCATGCTCCCTGGTATGCAGCACTTCTCAGAGAGCAGAAACATTCCCTCAGAAGACTCGAATGAAGATGGAGAAAATCTAAGGACCCGCAGCTTCAAGCCACTTACCTAGACCAATGTGCAGCCTACTCCACCAACACCTTCAATGCCAAGTGTGAACATCACAACAACATTCTCCTCTGTGCCATAAACAAACCAAGGGAACTTCTCAACCTCTTCAGAATCCTCAAAAGTGATCCATCCCAATCCCTTCAAAACAATATTATCCATCCTCAGGTAATAGTGGACTTCCTTATATCTAAAAACAAACTCCCCAGCGCTTCCACCCTAACCATACCTCCTCCTTCCACCTTAGCATCTACCACCCAACCGTGGACCTCATTCAGGGATGTCCCCCCCCCGAAGAGCTCCTAAATAGCATCATCTTTATCAACACCACCACCTCTCCTTTTGATCCCTGCCCAGTAACCTGGATGAAGCTAATAAAGACACTGATGTTGCCATTCATCTCCACCATTCTTTGCACTTCACTCACCCAAGCCTACCTTCCACCTGCGCTCAAACAAGCCTCTGTGAGATCCCTCCTGAAGAAATCCAATCTTGATCCCAATTCACCTGCATCATATAGACCCATAGCCAGCATACCCCACCTCTCCAAAATCATTGAAAAAGCAGTGCAAATTCAGCTTCAGGAGCAGGTCGACAGATTTGCCCCACTTGACAACAATCATCATGGCTTCCGCCCCTATCACAGTGCTGAAATTCTACTCACCTCCCTCCTAAGTACACTCATAGCTGGATCTGAAAACCCCCTCTCTGGCTTCGTGCTGCAGTTTCTTGACATCTCTGCAGTATTTGACACTGTATCCCACCAGCTTAACACTATTGGTATCCAAGGTGCCCTGCTCAAATGGATCCACTCCTACCTTTCGCAGCGCACTCAACTGATAAAAATCAGTAACCAGTCATCAATGTCCTATATCCTTTCCCAAGGAGTCCCCCAGGGTTATGCCCTCTCCTCCCTTCTGTTCAATATCTACATCAGGCCCCTTTGCTACATCATTTAGAGAGTCAACATCGGTTACCAACTTTACGCTGATGACATAATGATTTATACTCCATTCCACACCACCTCTCCCGACTACTCCATTCTTACTGCTTGTTTCAGAGAAATTGTCTCATGGCTACAGCTCCACAACCTTGCAGTCACCTTCAACAAAACTGAGATCCTTCATGTGTCCAGAGACCCCAACTTCACACTTCCTCAAAGCATCAAACTTGGAGACACCGAAATACAAGTGAAGCCTCAGATCAAATACCTTAGCATTATCCTAGATCACCATCTAAACTTCCAACCTCACATTATGAATGTCACCAGAAACATCTATTTCAAACTCCGAATTCTTCATAACCTATCCTTTCCTATCTCCTGACAACTTCCGTACAGTTTGCCAAGCCTCCATCACTCCACTACTCGACTACTGCAACTCTGTGCTCCATGGACTTCCCAAGGCCACCATTACCCCCCTGCAGCTTGCCCAAAACATTGCTGCATGAATCATAGCTGGAGTCCCTAGACACTCCCACATTACCCCTATACTAAAATCTCTTTACTGGCTCCCCGTCATATCCCGAATCAAGTTCATGATACTCGCCATCATCCACAGAGCTCTCTTTAACACCTCTGCTGAGCAACGCCAATCATTAATCAGATGTCCTGATAGTAGCAGACTTTGTCATCAGAATGCATCCAATCTCCTCCCACCAATGCAGATTCATAAGACGTCTCAAGGAACATGTACAAGAGCCTTTGAATTCTACACTCCCACCACATGGAACCAACTATTCCCCACAATATGCTGCATCCAATCCCACAGCCTATTCAAAAAGCACCTCAAGATGTTCCTCTTCAAAGAACACTATGGTGCATCCTCTACAAGAAACCCCCCTGCAAGGGGATTCCCCACTCCCTCATACCATCCCCATCACCCCCCCTCCTTAACCACCGAAGACTGCTCAACCCCCCTTTTTTCGACTTCCCATCCCAAATACCCTTCTGTGTCTGCCCCTTCCCTCTCCCAAACCTCAGCCCCTCACTACAGTTTAAGCATTCTGTAATATAGGTTCCAAGTTCTAGCTTCCCTATATCTTACCCCCCCACGTTAAATGTTGTTTATAGTTTAGTTATATCTGTGTAAAGTTGCCTGTACATGTTTTCAATTGTTACATGTAAACTATTCTCTTTTTGTTCCATGTAAACCATTTTGCCTGGTAGAAAAAACGGTATATTAAACCAGTTAAATAAATAAATAATTTTTTTTTTTTTAACATTCTTTTATATACCACGCTTTTCTGCATCAGTGCGGTTTACATTGAACAAACTGAAATTACATTGAACATGGCATTATAACTTGGAGATAACTATTTTACAGGGAACATGGGCTATGGAGGGTTAAGTGGCTTGCCCAAGAGCACAAGGAGCACCTGTGGGACTAGAAACCCCAGTCCTTCCGGCCCAAGGTTGCTCTCCTCTAGTGGGATTTGAACCCCTGACCCTCTGGCCTGAAGTACCTTGCCCCAACCACTAGGCCACTCCTCCACTCCACAGAAAAGTTTGTGTCGTCTCTTACGAAGGGGGAGGAGAAAAGAGGGTTTGGTTGTGGAGAGTTGGGGTTATGGGGAGGTGGGTGACAGTTGGGTATGATCAGGGCTGGCCCAATGGTTTCTAATGCCCTAGGCAGCTCCCCCTGCTACCTGCCCCCCCAGCACCCCTCTCACCCTCACCCAGGGACAGTGGCACTGCGAACCCTCTATCATTGTGGAGCACCTGTGGGACTAGAAACCCCAGTCCTTCCGGCCCAAGGTTGCTGTCCTCTAGTGGGATTTGAACCCCCGACCTTCCGGCCTGAAGTACCTTGCCCCAACCACTAGGCCATAAATAAGGAGGGCATTGATTTCAAAGAGCTTGCCTACATCTTTGAACCAGAAGATTAGAGGAGCAGCTACAAATCACTAGGCGATGCAGCAGAAAAACGTAGCTGTTAAAAATGAAAAAGATCCCCTTTTAAGAGCTCTTGGGCAGAGATTGTATTCAAGCGCCACAGAAGTACTTTAATTACTTAATAACTGGAATGAGTATACAAAGGAGATCTACTGTATTGGCATTTAATTTTCAAAAGGGAGACTACAATGAAATGAGGAAAATGTTAGGAATACTGGAAAGGAGCAGCTGCAAAGTTTACTTTGGGCATGGACAATCTTGGAAGCCCAGATCAGATGGTTTATCATGCTTGATATACCGCTATATGCAGGCAAACAAAGCAGTTTACAATGATAAAAAAAGGCTGAAAGGAGCTCCATGTTCAATAATAGGAAAGCAGAAATAGAGAGAGAATCCAGGCTGAACCAGCGCAGCGCAGAGTATGATTAGCCAGCGACCTCAAAAGGCTTGCTCAAATAAGTAGGTTTTAAGGGTGGTCTTGACTAGTTTGTTAACTGGCTTGATATGAAGGGGGGGGGGGAGTGAGCAAGCTGTTCAGTAGTGTGTGTTCTTTGTCGCCCCACCCTATCTGGTGGATTCATGTTTGGTTTTAGAAAGAGGCGCAATATGTAAGCAGTTACCGATTAATGTGTAGGGAGCTTCTAGCAGTGACAAGTGGTTTTCTCCTTTCCCCTCTGTGGCAGGGCTGGAGATGTTCTCCTTGATACATGTAGATCCAGGAAAGGAAGTTCTTTCTGGCCTGTTTATCTTTGGACTCAGAATCTCTTGTTTTTGTATGGGGCCCTTTGGATCTGTCATTGCATTGGTCAAGTATGGGGTGATCCCACCACCTTGACCTCACCAGCAGGGCTGGTACTATCCGTAGACAAACTAGGCAGTTGCCTAGAGCACTTGCGCTCCAGGACCGCCCGTTGCCACTGCTGCCCCCCTCTCTGAGACATGCAACGACGGCAATGGGCACAAACAGCCCCGCAATGCTTACTTTTAAACTTCAATATTGCGGGCTGTTTGTGCCCATTGCTGCCACACATCCTGGAGAGGGGTGGTAGCAGATGTCGGAGGGGGCACAAGGGATGAGATTTGCCTAGGGCCCTGCTTGCCAGGGCATTTGTCAGTTTCCCATTCTATGGTGCCTCTTCAAGGCTGGGCCTAGCCTTGGACCCAGACACAACATCTTATATCTTTTACCAAAGGTAAAGGTAAGTGGCGGTAACAGTGCCTCTCTGCATACAGAGGATCTGGTTGCCCATGTCTGAATGTTGGGCTGACCTGGTTAGAGTCTTTGGTGTAGGCCAAAGGTGATGCAAGCCTGAGGGACATTTAGCTGGAAAAGCTGGCGTTGGGAAATAGTTGTTCTCAGAGCAGCACAATTTTTCTCTCTCAGGATTTTGAGTTCCTAGAGGGTAGGTTTCTACTTTCCTGGGGTTTCTCACAAGAGAGGTTTTGCTCAAGCCTCAGCTGACTCAAAGCATGTGTATTATGATATTGTAGATTGTTCTCCGAGCTTGATAGTTTGATTGCAGACTTTTCGTCACCATTCGAGAGGACATCATCATTGTGGGTTTCTAGATGGTAATGTGCATGAATGCTTGCATTTGTACTTATATTGGGGTTGGTGGTGACTCAGCTCTTTGGTTCACAGGGATTGATTGGTTGGTCTCCCTGAGGGTTGCTGGAGTGTGGTTGTTGTTTCTGAGCCTTGTTGGTGATAACTCAGCTCTTTGGTCCACAGGGATTGGTTGGTTGGTTTCCCTGAGTGTTCCATCACAAAATTGATAGACATATTGACATAGACCCGATCTACCAATCCCTGTGGATCAAAGAGCTGAGGCACCACCAATGCCTGGGAACAACATTCATATCCCAACAACCCTCAGGGAAACCAATCAATCCCTGTAGACCAAAGAGCTGAATCATCACCAACAAGGCTCAGAAACAGCAACCATACCCCAGCAACACTCAGGGAAACCAACCAACCAATCCCTGAAGACCAAAGAACTGAGTCTCCACCAACCCCGATATAAGTACAAACGCAAGCATTCAAGCACATTACCATCTGGAACTCCGGACTGATGATGTCCCCTTGAATGGTGATGAAATGTCTGCAATCAAACTATGAAACTTGAAGAACAATCCAACATCATGATCACCAACCTGAGCTACCAGTATTCACAAACATCTCTAGCATGCGTATTGTATTGCATGTATCAGCTCTATGGACTTGAGTCTTCTCAGACTATCAGGTCTGTAGCATTGATCTCGGGGCCAGATTCTTAGTCTAGAGTCCATGTGCACTGTTTGGAAACACCGCCTAATATTCTGGTCTCTGTTCCCTTTTGACCAAGCCCTTCTCTACCCTGGGAGATTGAGGAGTGGTTGAAGTAATGGTTGTGGTTTCACAGTCTTATGGCCAGGGGGCTGTTAGAAGCATCAGAGATGATGCTTGTCATCATAATACTAGCCAGAAGGGCTAGAGGTTTGAGCCCCGATCCATTTGGCCCAGAGACTCAAAGCCCTGCCAGTCACATGAATCTTCTACTGCAGCAGAATTTGCAGGTCTGGAATGGTTCTCACAACCATACAGCTCTCTTGTTGGGCAGAGGAACATCTATTTGCCTTAACTGCTGCATACACTGCAAGCTTTGATAGTATGTGGTCCAGTGTGAAGATGGGGCCTTCTAGTACTCCAGTTAATGGCCAGTCAGGCAAATGCCAGTTGGGGAGCTATCTCCAGTTGCAGGAAGGTTCTGCAGGTGGCAGGTTTTGTGGCCCTTCCTCAGGAGTGGCCTAGGGAAGAGATGCTGTGCGGCTTCCTCTGTGACACTGAGTAAGCATCTTATGCACAGGGTAAGAGCCCATTTGGAACTGGTGATTCTAGGGACCTGAATTGTCCTTGCACACCATGTTACACGGGCCATACTGCTTGACCCAAATTTCTTTTTCTTGCTCTTCAAGATACAAGCCTACAATAAGAAACAAAGTGGGGGCTCCTGGTAGAGAAGTTTACCAGTGTCTTCTCACTTGGGGCCTGGTCCTTGTGGGCACATGCCTGTCATATGAGCTGTTTGGGCTAAATGAGTCTCTAGACTGTTAGCCAATGTTAGAGCTCTTTAGCAGTTCAATCAGGATTGGGGCTTGACCCTGACTCCAAGGGTTTGAGTGGTGGCCCTGTTCTATTACAGGAGCTGCCACTTCCAAGTTATTCCTTGTGTTGTATCTTGATGCTGCCTCCTTCAGAAGTTCTGTCCAACTGAGTATCTGGTTGGGTCTTAGTGGGCATCTATGGTAGAGGGCCTTGAAAGAACCCTTCTTTGGTTCCACGTGTAAGACCTCCCTAGTATGTTGGTTTCTTGCGAACCCTTCCAGAGGACTCTAGCGTCCAACGAGTGGTGTTTTGTACTGCAGCCCTTGTCTTTGCAGAACACCACTCTGATGCTTTTGATTAGTTTCTTTTGCTTTTAAGCTTATGCAATCCTTCCTTCAATAAGGCTGGTTCCCCCCCCACACACCCTTTAATCATCCTGACTGGATTGTGGTCCTGGCTTCGTAGAGAAGGATCTTCAAATGGACCCTTGTAGTGTCTGGTAGACGGGCAGAGAGTGTTACTCGGGTTCATTCTTCCTGCTGATCAGACCTTCTTACGCCCTCCTTGGCATTTAAGGAAAGAGCTGGCAGAAGTCAAATCCTCTCTTGACCTACGGAGCCCATGGGGAGCAGTGTGCATTCAGGGGGAGTCACAGTTCACCCCACTGAGCACAAGCCTCTTGTGTGGACTTCATTCTGGTGTCCCCAGAGGACGACTTAAAGCTTTCTAGCCTTTATTGATTGGTTGCCTTTGTGAAGCCCTTTAGGGCGCTTGTGGGGGTTATTCAGATGATACCTTTGACAGTGTAGTCTGTCTTCCTCCTACCCTGGCCCTGACTGCTTGGATATATCCCACTCATCAGGACTATAAATTATCAGGTAGATTCATCCTCCAGTATATCTGGTTGTTCCCTCGTGTTGAAGGTATTGACAGGGTCCCTCTTTGATTCCATTTGTAAGACCTCTATCAAGGATTTGACCCTTGAGGTAGTTTTTCTGGTAGCTGTTGCATCCACCAGATGTGTGTTGGGACTCAAGTCTTGTCCACTCAGGAGCCACTTTTTGTCATTTGTGATAGGTTGGCAGTCTGCAAGGAGACAGTAGTTTTCTTCTAAAGATACTGTCTCTTTTTCACCTTTAGGCAGGCGGTCATCCTACCTTCCTCCTTGGAGAACCTTTAGACAGATTCCTCTCTGTATCTGGCATGTGTGAGGAGGGTTTAACTCAGATACTTGGACACTTCCTTCCCTTGGTTGGACCATCTTTATTGTTTGGTGGTCCAAGGAAAGGGCAGGCAGCAGCCAAGTCCTTGATTTTTTCCGCTGGATCAAAGATGTTATTAGAAACATAGAAACATAGAAACATGATGACAGAAAAAGACCACATGGCCTATCTAGTCTGTCCTTCCATATCAACAACTACAACAGTCCACTTTTTACCTTTAGAGATCCTCTGTGTTGGTCCCATGCTTTTTTGAATTCAATTACTGTCCTCATCTCTACCACCTCCACTGGGAGACTATTCCATGGATCCACTACTTTTTCCGTAAAGAAATATTTCCGCATATCACTCCTGAATCTATCTCCCTTCACCCTCATCCCATGTCCCATCATAGCAGAACTTGCTTTCAATTGAAAGAGGCTCTCTCCCTGAACATTTATGCCATGGAGGTATTTAAACATCTCAATCATATCATCTCTATCCCGCCTTTCCTCTAAGGTGTACATATTAAGATCCTTCAGTCTGTCCTCATATGCTTTATAATGAAGACCACTAATCATTTTAGTAGCCACCCTCTGCACCGACTCCATCCTGTTCACATCCTTTTGAAGGTGCGGTCTCCAGAATTGCACACTATACTCCAAATGAGGTTGCACCAAAGACTTATACAGAGGCATTATCACCTCCTTTTTTCTGCTAGCCATTCCTCTCCGTATGCACCCAAGCATCCTTCTAGCTTTTGCCGTCGCCTTTTCTACCTGTTTATTTATTTATTTAGTAAAAACTTATATACCGCTACTTCCAGCGATCAGCAGCGGTTTGATTACAATTTTGGGAATTTGTCAAAAAATCAAGACAGAAAATTTGGGGCATAGATAGAGAGAACAGGGGTAATACACAGCACACATATTAGGGTCTATATTTAGACCATAATTACTATCACAATCGGTTATATATTTATACAAGCAATTATACATTTACACACGCGATTATCCGTCATCTATGTACAGTTTTACATACAGCTATTCACTCTCTTTTATCTTCTTGGCTTTACATCTGTATATAGTGACAATTGAACAGGTGAACAGTTTTACTACTTTAAGATCATCAGACACAACCACGCCTAGGTCCCGCTCTTCTTTAGTGGACAAAAGTACTTCACCTCCTATACAGTATTGCTCCCTTGGATTGCTGCAGCCCAAATGCATGACCTTACATTTTTTAATAACTGCCAAATTCTAGACCATTCTTCAAGCTTAGCTAGATCCCTCCTCATGTTATCTACACCTTCCTGGGTGTCTACTCTATTGCAGATTTTGGTATCATCTGCAAAGAGGCAAACCTTACCCGACAGCCCTTCCGCTATATCACTAACAAAGATGTTAAAAAGAATCGGACCAAGGACAGATCTCTGGGGCACACCACTGGTAACATCCTTCTCCTCAGAGTGAGCTCCATTTACTTGTACTCTTTGTCGCCTCCCACCCAACGAATTTCTAACCCAAGCAGTAACTTTAGGGTCCATCCCTAGGGTGCTCAGTTTGTTTATAAGTCGCCTGTGAGGAACAGTGTCAAAGGCTTTACTGAAATCTAAATACACCACATCTAGAGCTCTCCCTTGGTCCAACTACCTGGTCCCCAGTCAAAGAAATCAATCAGATTTGTCTGACAAGACCTGCCTCTGGTGAATCCATGCTGCCTCGGATCCTGTAATCCGCTGGACTCCAGAAACCTCACTATTTTCTCTTTCAGCAACGTCTCCAATAATTTACTCACCACCGAAGTTAAATTTACCGGCCTGTAGTTTTCAACCACATCCTTACTTCCGCTTTTGTGTAAAGGCACCACATGGGCCTCTCTCCAGTCCTTTGGCACCACTCCCGACTCCAACGAGGCATTGAAAAGGTCAGTCAGTGGAGTTGCTTGAACGTCCCCAAGTTCCCTCAGTATTCTAGGGTGTATCCCATCCGGTCCCATCGCTTTGTCTACTTTAAGTTGAGCTAGTTTCTCACGAACACAGTCTTCTGGAAATTGTTCAAGATGTCCCTCGCTTCTGTTCCTATTTGTGGGTGTTTTCTGATGTCCTGCTCCTGGTTCTTCATCTGTGAACACAGAACAAAATTATTTGTTAAGCAATTCCGCTTTATCCTTATCAGCTTCTACATATTCCCCCCTGCACCCTTGAGTCTGACAATACCACTTTTGCCCTTCCTCTTCTCACTAATATATCTGAAAAATGTCTTATCCCCCCATTTTATTGCATTGGCTATTTCCTCCTCCTTTTGAATCTTTGCCTTCTTGACTACTTTGCTAGCTTCTCTATTGGCTTAGCATACATCTTTGGCTGGGAAGTGTGTGCCAGATGAAGTTGGGGCTCAGCCTACTAGGGTACAAGCCGCCTGTTGGATGGAATCTGCTTTGGTGTCTCTGGACATCTCTAAGGCAACTACCTGGTCCTCTTTGAGTACCTTTTGTGAAACACTACAGGTTACATGTAGGAACTGGGGCTGTGGCACCATTTGGCAAGGCTGCTATGGCCAGAGCGTTGTATTCGTCCCACCCTAGGTTCTGACTGCTTGCTTTCATCCCACTCATCTGGACTGATCTAGCAGGATAATAAAAAAGGAAAAAAAATTACATGCTGGCTAACATTTCTTTCCTTGAATCCTGCTAGACCAGTCCAGAACTTGCCCTGGAAGATTTTCATACTGGCTTTTCTTAGTGCTGAGCCAGTAGATATATCTCCTGATGACATTATTGAAAGACACACAAATCTGCTTCTGCTGGCAAAGGAGCATAAGCCTACTTGCCTGGTGTGGTCTTGTAGGATTCAAGAAAAGAAAATTATCTGGTGTGTAAAATTTTTCTTTACAACAATTAGCTCTGTTGCTGACACCTCTGTGTACATTTCCAAAGGACACAGAAGGCTTTTAGCTATATTAGAAATTAATGCACTTTGTGCAGTCTTCCCATGAATTATTCATGCAATCTCTCAAGAACAATGCTTTCTGAGACACAATGGGTCGCTGTCAATCGTAATGAGATTTTGGCCTTGTATAACTGCAGTTTCTGCTTTTTTGTGTGTTTCATTGTCTGTTTTGGAATAAAATTGAGTGTGGCCAAACAGGTTTTTTTAAATCTTCCTTTGGTTGTTCTGAACCTGATTGATGAAGACTATGTGCGCCTAACATTCTGCACATAACAGAATGCAAATTACTATTGCAGCATTTACACACCAAAGCTAGGGAAAGGGACATTATCCCTTTTATTAAGGTTATCAGCAGGATACCTTTTTGTATCTTCATGACTAAATATTGCTTGAAAATTCAGATCACATAATAAAGGTACAGTTCTAGCCTAGCAAACTCATATTACCTATTTTCTTTGAAAAGCCATTCATTTTCTATTTTTTATAGTCCAAGCTAATACTTCAATTGACTACCTAATTATTGATAGATTATGTATAATTTTGTGTAATGAATGCTAAACTTCTGAATTTCAGAGAGAGATAATGTTTGTTTATAAAGACTTTTCTACTTGTAAAGCAAATACATATGTAATACTGTACATATGTAGGTCTGTAGAGTACACACACACATTGATACCTTCAAAGAGAGAATTTGTGCGCTGTTAGTGGCTGTTTTAGGAGCCTATTCCTTATCATCCTACAAAACCAGTCCAGTTGTATGGGCTATGCTTCCTTGCCTGCAAATGGAGGCCGACTTGAGAGCAGTTTTCAATGTTGTCATTACTAGGTACATCTGCTGGTGCAGCAGTGAGAGAAACAAGTATTGTCTGCCTCCAGTAGGTGGCAAGGTATGTGGACTGGTGCAGCAATGTAGATAGTTTGGCCCAGGCAAGATAGGCCTAAGGTCCAGTGGTCTGTGTGTATGAGACCAATGGTCCCAGTTAGCTTGGAGCTCAGGAACTCCCCTGCCTCCTGTGTCCAGTGCTGCTTCCCATGGTTCATAGCACTTGGTGTGCTGGAGATCAGACAGGGGGATCCCACCAAACCCCTCCCTCAGGGGCCCCATAAGTTGGGTCCAGGCTGTCCTTCCCTCTTGCTGTCATATCTGCTTGCTAATTTTATATTTGTTTATTTGCTTTTTTCCTATTTCTTTTTCTTTCCTCATTGATTTAAGTGGGGGCTGTATTTGATGCTCTGCTGGTGTTTGTCAGGGACTATTTCACAGCTGAATGGCCCACAGATTTGGATGGACTTTACTGTGATATTTTAATATTTTTCATCCTTTTTTTCTTCATCTCTTTTCTCTATCAATTTTTATTAATGTGTAAGCTGCTTTAACACTAAGGCCAAAAGAGGTATATAAAGCTATGAATAAATCATAATGTTCTGTGATTTATCCAGAGCAGCCATAAAAATGGTTGTGGTATGTATAATTAACATACAGAAACATCCCTTTAGTCCAATAAATATGTATAATTCAAAAGAAAAAGCTCTTAAAACTGTTTTTTTAAACAAAGCTGGAAAAAGATACTTTTCTTATCATCCACTAGACCAGTCCAGACATGTGTTATGCCTTTCTACCAGTAGATGGAGACAGAACAAAATTCTTGTGAACCCTGCCCTATACGGGCACTATGCAAGTCTGCTGCTCTTCAGTATTTTTCTGTCTCCAGCAATGTTAGACGACTAACCCATACAGCTTTTCGGATGAAGTCTCTGATGATGTTTCTAGAGTCCAGTTGGCGAACTGGACCTCCAGTTGAGCAGGAGCAGTACATGTGTGTGTGTGTGTGTGTGTGTGGGGGGGGGGGGGTCTCTGTTCCTCTGTCAGATTGTCCTTAGAGTTCAGGGGTGATACTAGGAGTCTAAATCCTTCTCCCTCTCTTTTCCCTGTGCATGCAGCACAGAGGGTAAGATCGTTTTCTGTTTAGTTTGTATTTTCTCTTAATGTGACTGGCATACTATGTCACAGTATAGAGGAAGTGGCTTGGGCAAAAGCAGGAGTCCAGGGTAAGGCGTTAACCCAAAGAACTCAAAGTTGGGCTGCCAGAAGGCTTACCAGTATTTTTTCACAGCTGAGCCATTGAGAGAATCTGTGCCGGGGATAGCACTCGTCATGCTTGTGGAAAGGTCAAGCTAGCTTCTGAGCTCTGCAGTCTGTGCCACAAGTGATATATGTCCAGTTCAGTGAGTTTGGCCCTGATAGCAGCTCTATCAGAGCGTACCAAATGCTGTGTGACATACAGGGTGGGGCACCAGCAGATGGGATATGAAGGGCGTCAACCATACACACTGAATTTCACGCTTCTGAATGGAGTTGCTGGGATAGCAGTTCATCCGTGTACAGGAACCTCGGCTCTTTTTCCACTTTCAGCCTGATTAATTCCACAAACAAGGGCCTTCTATGCCATTCTGGCACCACCAGCATGACCAGACTGGAGTGTGATGCTATTCTTTGTAAGACTCTGCCTAAAAGTGGCCATGGAGAAAAAATTGTATAGGATTCTTTCCAGAGGCTATCTTTGAAGCAGAGCATTTATCCCTGTGAATCCCACTCCTTCCTTTGACTAAAGAAAAACGTGGGACTTTACATTCTATCTTGTAGCCATCAAATCCATCACTGGGTTTTATTTTGAATTTATTAACTGCAATGTTTGTTTTGGGAAATTCGGATGAGGATTTGTTTGTATTTTATTCAGTACAAGAGAAATGCATTTTGTGTTACAGTTGTGGTCCACATTATTGGCGCCCTTGCAGTTCAACCCGTTAATGTCCAATATCACTAAAAAAAAATGTAGCCAGTGAACTGGCTTGGACTATATATATACTATATATATACTAATATATATATATATACACACACACACACACACACATATTTGACACATAAAAGAATCAAATGAAACAAGACCAATTAAAAAAGGAAATAGTGTAAAAGCTAGGATATTGCCAGGACATAATTATTCAAAAATAAAAAGTTGAGACTTTCCTACAAAAATCAGAGCTCCTAACCAAATACTTCATATTTCAGAATGTTTGCCTTGAGGAAAAAGTCCTCCTGTAACAAGCTTTCCTTTTAATCATTTTGGAAATAGTGTACCAAACACTGCTAAAGTGTATGCAAATACAAACTTATCTGTGTGAAACACTATAAAAACACCTAAAAAATATTCATTATGCAAACTTATTTATTTATTTATTTATTTATTTGCATCTCTTATATACCGCGCTATTACAATCAGTGCGGTTTACAGTGGAACAGAACATAAAACAATGTAGCAGTTACATTGGGTTTACAATAAAACATGGGATACAAACTTGGAAAAACAGGGGAAAAACTATGTACAGTGTTATAGAAGTGGAGGATTAAAGATCAAATGAGGGCATGGTTAAGGGTTGTAATGTGAAGAGTGGATATGTAACAGGAGGGGTATCAGGCTAACGGTTTTTGTAGTTGGGGTTGCGTTAATTGTAACTTGCAATTCACTTCTGCTGATATCCAGTCCCCTGGCAAAGACAAGGACCATGTAACTTCAACTTCTGTCGGGGAAGTTATAGCTTCCCATTCTATGAAGATTTGGATTTGGGCATTGTTGTGGACATGAGGTGTCTCCCTTTTGAGCATTGAAGCAGAGCTCAGAAGATTGCTTAATGAGCTCTAAACGCAGTGCTGTGTTCATCGTGGGATGTTGCAATATTTTACACACAGCTCTTCAAAGAACGAGAAGCTATAACTTCCCCAACAGAAGCTGAAGTTACACGGGACTGGATAACAGCAAAGTTGAATCACAAGTTTGCATAATGAATATCTTTAAGGTGTTTTTATTGTGTTTCACACAGATAAGTTTGTGTTACTTTACCAAATACCACTAAAGTGTATCCAATTTCCAAAATGATTAAAAGGAAAGTTTGTTACAGGAGGACTTTGCCCTCAAGGCAAACGTTTTGACAAATGAAGTATTAGGTTAGGAGCTCTGCTTTTTGTAGAAAAGTCTCGCCTTTTTATTTTTGAGTTTTTTTGTTGGTGGACTTTATTGGGTCTACTTTTGTTTTTGAATTAGGACGTGATTATTGGCACCCTTATAAACAATTCAAATTAGTTTAAACAGAAGAACTACATTCCCATTGCAGAAAAATTAGACACACCTATAATCAATCAGTACTCGCATGACTTGAATCAACCAGTGAATGATGGCTTTAATGTTTAAAATGGCCAACTTTACTCTCTGTTCCATTTTCACAATAGTGAAGACAAGAGAGCTACCAGAGACCATCAGAAAAGCCATTATCACCAAAATTCAAAGGGCTACAAGACTATCTCCAAAGACTTTGGGATTCCTGTGTCTACAGTTCGTAATGATGTTAAGAAGTTTTCTGCTCATGGAACTATCAAGAACCTCCCAGGATGTGGTTAAATATGGTGGAGATTCCATAATGTTGTGGGGCTATTTTTGTTGCCTCATGAACTGGAGGCCTGGAATGTATTAAAGGAATCATGAAGTTAGAGGACTACAAAGTATTTTGGAGCGAAATGTGATGTTGAGTGTTAGAAAGCTAGGTCTGTGTCGAAGGTCATGGGTCCTCCAGCAGGACAATGACCCAAAACATACATCAAAAAGTATAAAAGAATGTTTAAAAATGTTTTAAAACTGGCCAGCAATGAGTCCTGATCTCAATCCAATTGAGAACCTTTGGAAAGAGCTGAAATCTGCCATTAGTAAAAGGAATCCTGGAAACGTTCATGAGCTGGAACAAATCGCAGTTGAAGAGTGGGAGAAACTTCCAGCAGAAAGATCGCTACAAGAAATGTTTGGAGGCTGTTGTCACTGTCGAGGGTTGTGCAATAAAATATTAGTGAGGATGCTATCAATCCTGTCCAGGTCATATTTTGGGGGAGGGGGGGGGGTCTCAGAAATTACTATGTCTATGTTACATAGACATTATTGTTTTTTATATAACTTTGAACATACTATTAAAATATTACAATGACATAGAGTTGGCATATTTCCAATTATTTTTCAAGGTATTGTACACAACATACTTAAAATGCAAGAGTGCCAATAATGCTGCCACAACTGTATTTCTTCAGTGTTCTTGAGGTTCCCAGTTTAATTTTTGTCTTCAAATTTCTATTTTGAATTTGTGGTCCCTTGTTCTGTATTTGACAGTTGTAATGATCAACGGGATAACAAACAAACAGGAGAATACCTTTGGGATTGTGTAAGCTCCCTTACAGCCCTGGGGGGGGGGGAGCCTAGAACCTACAAAGCTAATAAAACCCTGGCCTGGCCTGAAAGGGAGGAGGCTTTCCTCAATATTCCCTACTAGGAAGGAACAGAGCCAGTCCGCTGAGCCGCTACAGAATCCTGAGCAGGCCCAGTTTCCCTGGCTCACTAGGCAATACTCCTTGCAACCAAAGGGAGGCTGGAAGGGGGAGGGTGGAGCAGTCCATGCCCTAGAACAGATCCCTAGGTTCCATAAGGCAGCAGGCAGTGAAATAGACCAGGAAGAACCCATGGAAGCGGAGGAGGACAGGCCCCTTGAACCAATGGTGGTACTTTTTCTGGAACAGTGAATGCTTTAACGTGGAGCAGGTTCAACAAGCTGATACAGAATCTGAAGGGGAGAAGGGAAGGGCAGCTGCACAGAAAGGAAAAGACTATGAGTTTTGGGTCACATTGTTGATATGACTGCCCATGACTGCTGAGTGCTGATGATCTGGAACCTTTGCTGTGTTTGTGTTCAGGAAAAGGGGAGGCCATGCCCATCACTGCTGCTGCCAGAGGCACAGTGTTTTTGGAGCTAACCCTCAATGAGAAGTAGGGGTAGCAGAACTGCTCCTTGAACTGCTGTAACCTTTGGAATGCAACTCTTGCTATTTTCTATAAAACCTGGACTGGAATTGAAGCCTAGATTGTCAGGTTGGTTGATGCACTCAAGGGTGCAGGAGGAAGTCCAAGGAGTCTGGCACCACATACATCATCACAGAATCCATGTTTTGCGTGTGACTGAGATATGATATTAGCATGTGGTTTCTTTGTAGCCGCACTTGTTCTGTCTTATCAGTAGAGGTGTATTGGTGTTCTGAGGCCCATTACAATGTTTTAGTAGTGCTGTCTATTTAGATAGGGTTCTTGCTCTTTGAAACATAGGAATTAATGCTTGTGGCAGGTTTGCTACATGTGCCTTCTGCGCAGAACTTTTTTCAGGTTTTGTATTTCACAGTCTGCATACTAATGGAGAGATTTATGTTGCTGTTAATCAGATGATATGACAATTTGCAATATTTTTGTATGGTGACTTCCATGGAGAAATGTCCTAGTTTTGCTGTGTGCGTGTTGTTGGGTGGGAGGTAGGGCTTTAGGGATGCAGAATATGTTTGTTTAATTCCTAAGAGCTGCTATACTGAGTCAGACTAAAGATTTCTGAGGGTCACTTATGCAGTGTGTCACATATGCAAGGTGAAGAGCCTTTAATGATCTACTTGGAGCACAATAATACTGTCTGTTGTACTGACATGTTCTCTTTGAGGACCCGAAGAAAGGTGAGCCAGCAACTGAGTTGACAGACAAATGTTCAGTGATCCTGGGGTCCAATATTGGAAAGGCATTTACATGGTTTACGGACCTGTAAACAGTGTAAATGCTGCTGAGTATATCCAATTAACGCCGCCATACACCCCGATGCTAGCCGCTTTGCATTGGGGCATGTCATGGAAGGCAACAGTCACTAACCGTGTAGTGGCGATATTGCACTGCTACCTGGTTAACGACCTGCAGGTTAAAAATAGACGTAGCAAAAGCTGGCCTAGTTTACCTGCAGGAGCTAACTGGGTAGTGTTACAATATCAACGCTGTGCGATGACCCCGAATATTCAATGCTGGGGCCGCATATGACCCCGGCATTGAATATCTGTGGTTAGAGGTCAGCGGCGATAGCTACGGCGCATAGCTGTCCCACTTGACTATCAAGCCCCTAGTTTTTTATCTGCTTTTTAGTCTTCCTAATATAAGACTATCTGCAAGGATAAACTATAATTTAGATGACTTTGGTGGAAATTTAGTATGTATGTTCACAGAGAACATATTTGTGCATCAAATGAGAATATTCGATTAAATGTAGAAATCCAAGCATAAGGGCAAAGCTGAACATTTCCCACACTTGTGACCAGCAGGCAAAAGTTGTGACTGTAATCCAGAAGATGGTAAAAAAAGATGAAACTAAACAATCTCTTAATCTCTGCTTTGATAAAACAGAAAATGAGAAGGATTTGGGAAATCTGGTGTTGACTGAGTAAATTAGGAGGAAGCGGAAGCCAAGAACCACGGCCAAACACAGTAAGGGTATCCAAAAGACTTTATTAGCAGACCCAACTAAAACGTTTCGGCCTGGGGCCTTCTTCAGGGGTCAAAGAAGACAATAAGCAATGTCAAAAGGGTGGAACATACCACTCTTCCCAATTGTCTTTCCACTTGAAAACACAAACGTGTGCAGATCCAGTAATCCTTTAGCTAAAGATCTCCCACAACGAGTGTCAGTGCTTGAAAAAGCTAAGCTACTCCTTCTCCTGCTGTTTGGTTCACTGAGTAAATGACAATGAATCAGAATTCTAGTCCAATCCAAATGTGATTTAGTAGAAAAAAATAAGAAAACAAACCAATAATGCATCATTATCTTTTGGTATTAGAAATTGTAATTGTCATTCAGAGCCCACTTAAAAGCCTTTCTTTAATAATCCAATGATGTACCATCTCTTCAAAAACCATGAAACCATATTGCCAGAATGGGTTTTCATTTCAGCCAGAGTAGTACATAAATGACGAAGATGCAAAAAGACCTCAGGTGAGGCAACTTCAATCTCTCAAATGCTCGCTATTAATATATCTTAAGTAAATTAAAGTATAACCTCCCCCTCGCCCCCGGTCCTGCCTGCCTACCTACCAAAAGTAACTCCACTGGCAGCAATTTGACTCTGGTACACCTTCAGGCACTTGGCTCCCCTCAGAGATAATACGCCAGATCCTAGAATCATCATTCTGAGGAATGAATGCTAGAGAAATGTGGGACGTGCTATGTTTTGAGGTGTGTGAAATCAGGCTAATATATACCCATTTTCTGAACAACGTTCACCACAATTACATGTAAACTGCACATACAGGCAGAACTCATGCAGTTACCTCCTACATTTATTTAACCACTTAAGTGTGAAGATTTATAAACAAAACCAGTTATACCTGCATAGGCTGTGTATGCAGAAAACAATTTGCTAGGAAAGGCAAGGTTCAACACGCATGCTATTCACAGCAGATGGATTAAAGGTTTGCATAAACCCAAACTGGTATAATACTGAACAAAAATACAGGAGCTCACTAGAGAAGAAAAATGTGAAAGGGGGGGGGGGGGGGGAGGAAAGAAAACCCAGATGCCTGGCCAGGGCTTATATTTGGAGGGGGGTGGAGGAATTCCACAAAAACAACTGTCTAATGGGTGGAGCGACAATTGGTGGCTTTAGTGAGTCTCCTGGTAATCTAACAGTTTAAACCTTTGGATGAGGAATAGGATAGTCTGTGCCGTGCTTCCTTGGGTTGCGTCAGTTTGGATTCTCCCTGGGTCTCTCTGCTCAGTCTCTGTTGGGCGTTACCCTCTTGATCATGGGGAAAATCTGGGACAGAATCACACAGGCTGCTGTTAGTGTTAAGGCAGAAGTAAAAACTGTGGCACTGGAAGCTGCCCCCTTCACAGGCTTTGCTTTTGGTGCTCAACAGTCGCTTTCTCCAAGGTCCCACCACAGTACAAGCTATTGAGAAATTGGCAGCCCTTCTGACGGGAGGGAGGAAGTCAACTCCAGCTTCTATCTCTTTGGGCTTACAGCTGGGCAGATTGTCTTTGCTGGAAAATTGCTGGGCCCAACAACAAACTCTGGTAACTTGAAAACAGGGGGGGGGGGGGGAATGGTTAATAGTCAATTAGTTTAGTGAAGGCCCTCAAAGTATGCAAATCATCTTTATGTTTATGTTTATGTTTATTAAATTTGATATACCGCTCAGGCCGAAGCATCAGAGCGGTTTACAATAATACATCATTTGAGGAAATATGAAAGGAATGCCATTTGTAAGATAGGACAGAGTAGAGGACAGAAACAGTCAAAAAGATAAGGCAAGGAAAAGAAAGGGAACAGCAGGTTACCATAATATATGCGTATGACAGTCCAGATCACATCTTCCATGTTAACTTCAGGGCAAACGCCATGGTCCAACGCCTAAAAGGAATAGTCACATAAATAGTAAGAGCTGTAAACTGCAGATTTTTTCCTTTAATCAGTTAAGGGTAGTAGAATAATTTTATATATGTTAAATATGAAATGTAGAACTCACTTAAAAAACCCACAACTTTTAAAGTACCATCAAGTCAGTGCTGACTCCTGGCGACCCAGCAACCCCTGGGTTTTCTAGGCAAGGTATGACCGGGAGTAGATTGCCAGGCCTTTTCTTCCAAGGCAAGGGAGAGCCAGTGGGAATCAAACCCCAATCTTCTGGATGTTAGACTGTTGCTCTATTAGGCTACTCTTCCACCCCTAAAAGTTTATTGTATCGTTTTTTTGTTGTTGTTTTTGTTTTTTTTCTTCTTTTCTGTTGATGTAGTAGTAGTAACCAAGAAATAGAATTTTATTTAGGAAAGTGGGAATATGAAATCATGGGGTTCTTTCAAATTATTTTCAGGAGCTGTGCATGTTGTCAAAACCTCTTGACTTTAACCTTAGGTTAATGTTAAATGTTTATGCGGTTTACCAAAAGACTACCTGTAAAATTGCAGCCTTGATTTTTCACGTTCTTACTATTGGAGATGTTTATGCTTTCTTAAAACCTGATGAGACTCACAGCATTTCTGACTAATGTGCTCAAGTTATATCATAGATGGTGTTAAACAGACTATCCTGTTTTCCCCCAGGACTCTGCTTGGCAAGAGTGCTCCACAGAGCAAGAGGCCTAGTTGGCCAACTCACTGAGCAGTATCCTTCAGGTAGGCGCATCTTCCTCAGCTATTGGGGAAGATGTTGTTTGAGTAACTGGTTCTACTGTATTTGGCATGTTCTTTTTCTCAAGTCTCCATCTTCCTTCATCTGTGATACATATTTCACAAAGTGCTTGCTAGTCAGCTTAGTTGCTAATTCATATTTCTGGAATACCACAGCAATTGGCTTTGAAGGAGGGCAGGACTCTATTTTTTGCATTCCTATTATCACTTATTTCAGAAAGTCAGTAGATTCTACACTTCTAGGGGATAATTTTTTGAACCATTTTTTTCATGTGTAAAACGCGTTACACATAGGAAAGAACCCTTACATATACATATACTGTATATGGCTGCACAAATTTATAAGTATGAACAATGGCAGAAGTAGCACATAGATGTTCCCTGGTGAATAGTTTGCATGTAGCAGGGCTGGAGTAGTGATGTACATGTGTAACAGGAATAAGTGAGAATTGGTGTACATTGGTGTAAATAACCAAATAAAAATAAAATGAATAAATACTACTAGGTATAGTTCTGAATACCTGTATTATAAAAGCATATACAGGGTGGCCCAAAAAAGTGAGAACACCTCGTAGCATATAAGTTATTTAAAAATTCAAAAAGACAGATGTAAACGATTGAAAAATTTAAAAAAAAGATGGCTACCGGAAATTGTCGAAATAAAGACTTTATATAGCTAAAAAAGGTAAATAAGGAAACTATTTAAGCTTTTAATTTACGAGATGTTCTTACTTTTTTTGGGCCACCCTGTAGGTGTCTATATTGTCTTCATAAAATAGTCCTATTGCTAAAATACAATATTGCTTACCTGTCCTTGATTAAATTTGTGTAGGTTTAAAAGCCAGGCCAAAATCTTAGGAGCCAGTGCTTGTGACCCAACTCATCACCCGGCCCCCCTCCCCCCCCCGATTCTCTTGTACTGGTCTCATGTTCTTGTGAGACCATTGCCCGAGTTCCCACACCATGCGTCATCTTTAGATAACAATAGTTATTGCTTCAGATAGCAAGTGTCTCTGTGGGTGTGTGGTGCAACGGTGGTGTGCCTGTCTGTGGGTGGGATGTGGGTGTGGTGCATATGTGTGTGTACTGCAGAGCTGGGGAGCCTCTGTGTGGGGCACAGAGGCGGGTTGCCTGTGTGTGTGTGTCTTTGTGTGTAGTGTGGGGGTGAGGTGCTTGCGTGTGTGTTCTGGAGGGGGGCGGCTGTTGCACCCTTTGCGAACAAAAATTACAATCTGTATATGCCAAGCATTCATCCCTTTAACTTCCACCTTGCAGTCTTCCCTTCCCACTTCAACCCCTTTCCACTCTGTTCCCCTTACAAACTCCATTCCCCTATCCTCCTTGATTTTTTTTCAAGTACTGCCCCTTTAAAATTTTGCTGCCTCTCTCCCATCTTACTTTTTCTTTCTTTTTTTCCTTTTGAAGACTCTGGTCCCCAACAGGAGGGATCTTTGCTGCATCTAAGCCCTTATTGTTGTAGAGATCCCTCCTGTTCTGTTCTGACCAGAGGCAGGAGGGATCTTCGTCACGATCAGGGCTTAGATGTAGCAGACAGCCCACTGTTTCTGTGAACAGTTGGCTGTATCTAAGTCCCGATCGCAGTCAAGATCACTCCTGTTCTGCCTGTGATTGGGTGGTGAGCAGATCTCGGGCACCAGGTATAAATTTCTGGTTGTCATGGTTACCTGGTGCTTGGGCTTTGTCAAGCCCTGCTATAACCAGTATTTTCCATAGACAGCAGCTTGTTAAGGCACACAAGTGTCATCTGGCAGTTCCAGGATAGAACTGCTGTCCTCTAGCGCAAGACTTCATTGTAAAGTTCTGAGCATTCGTTGCTCTTCCCGTGCATAGTGGTTTCCTCAGCTTCTTGCTTTGAGCCATCATGTGGGGAATCTTTCTTCCTGGAGGAGTATTGGAGAAGTCCCTATATTTCTTGACCTTTCTCATGGCTGCTTCCACAACCACGAAGAAAGAGAGAGTTAAATTTTGTTGAATCCTGAATTTTCCTGGACCTTATTTCATATCCAATTTGGAGACAGGTTGAACCATAAGTAGATTTTTCCACATAGTAACATAGTATATGACAGCAGATAAAGACCAGTATGGTCCATCTAGTCTGCCTGGCAAGGTGGCAAGAGTAGGTGCATTTGCTGCTCCGTGCGGGTCACCCCTCCCCGTGCCTTTGTTTAGGGGTGTACCACCACTCTGTGTAAGTCACCCCTATTTGTTGAGATATAAGAGATAATTATGTTTATTTTGATTTTATCCTGTTGCTATAAAGGGATCCACTGTGTCTCTCCCATGCCATTTTGAATTCTGTCACTGTATTTGCTCCCACCACTTCCATTGGGAGGGCATTCCAAGCATTCACCACCCTTTCAGTGAAAAAGTATTTCCTGACATTGCTTTTCAGTTTACCCACTTGCAGCTTCATGTTATGTCCTCTAGTTTTACAGCTTCGCCGTCTTTGGAAGAGGTTAGTTTGTTCATTAATACTCTTTAAGTATTTACAGATCTGAATCATAATCTCCCCTGTCCCTCCTCTACTCTAGCGTATGCATATTTAGGTCTTCCAGTCTCTTCTCATAAGTCTTCTGACGCAGGCTCCAAATCATTTTGGTCACCTTCCTCTGAACTGTGTCCAGTCTTTTTATATCCTTTGCGAGATATGGTCTCCAAAACTAAACACAATAGTCCGAGTGAGGCCTCACCAGCAACTTGTACAGTGGCATTAGTACCTCTTCCTTTCTGCTGGTAATTCCTCCTTGTATGCAACCCAGCATCCTTCAGGCTTTTGCCACCGCCTTGTCACACTGTTTCGCCACCTTGAGATCCTCAGAAACAATCACTCCGAGGTTCTTCTCCTGGTCCGTGTACACCAATCTCTCGCCCCCTATCGCATACAATTCCCTTGGATTTCTGCTTTCCAAGTGCATGACACTGTACTTCTTCACATTAAATCTTAACTGCCAAGCATTAGACCATTCTTCCAGCTTTTGTAGATCTTTCCTCATGTTAGCCACTCCCTTAGAGTCCACTCTGTTGCAAATTTTTGTGCCATCTGCAAAAAGACAGACTTTTCCATTCAGTCCTTCAGCAATATCACTCACAAATACATTGAACAGTACTGGTCCCAGGACCGAACGCTGGGGCACACCACTAATCACCTTCCTTTCATCTGAGTGAGTTCCGTTTACCATCACCTTCTGTCATCTGTCAGTCAACCAATTTCTGATCCAGTTCACCACCTTGGGACCCATCCTCAAGCTGTTGAGTTTATTGATAAGCCTCCTATGAGGAACAGTATCAAAACCTTTGCTGAAATCTAGGTAGATCACGTCCATCGCATGCCCTTGATCTAGTTCTCTGGTCACCTAATCAAAGAACTCAATCAGATTTGCTTGTCAAGATTGTCCCTTGGTAAAACCATGTTGCCTTGGATCATGCAACCTGTTGGTTTTGAAAAACTACTATTCGCTCTTTCAGGAGCGCCTCCATTACTTTTCCCGCCACTGAGGTAAGGCTTACTGGCCTGTAGTTTGTCACTTCTTCCCTATTACCACTTTTGTGAAGAGGTACCACATCGGCCTTCTCCAGTCCTGTGGAACGTCTCCTGTCTCCAAGGATCTATTAAAATCTTCCTTTAACAGCCCTGCAAGAACCTCTCTGAGCTCTTTCAGTATCCTGGGATGTATCCCATCCAGTCCAATGTCCATGTCCACTTTCAGTTTGCAAGCTGTTCGAACACATCATCTTCTGTGAATGGTGTAGTATCTACTCCATTCCCATTTGTATATTTGTCAATCACAGGTGGTCCTTCTCCAGCATTTTCTTTAGTAAAAACAGAGCATAAGTATGTGTTTAGCATTTTCGCTTTTTCAATGTCACTTTCCACAAATCTGTTCCTAGCACTTTTGAGTCCTGCAATTCCACCTCTGATTTTCCTCCTCTCCCGAATATACCTGAAAAAAGTTTTGTCACTACACTTCACATCTTTAGCCATCTTTTATTCTGCCTTTGATTTTGCTATCCTTATTTCTCTTTTTGTCTTTTTTAGTTTGATCCTGTATTCTTTTCTGTGTTCCTTTGTTTGTGAATGTCTGAATTTTGTGTAACTGTGTTTTTTGCCTTTATTTGTGCAGCCACTTTTTTGAAGAACCAAATAGGTTTCCTTTTCCTCTTGTTTTTATTTACTATCCTTACATATGTATTTGTTGACCCTTTTAATTGCCTCTTTTAGTTTAGCCCATTGCAATTCCACTTCCCTTATCCCCTCCCACCCTGCCAACTCCTCCTTCAGGTACTTGACCATTTTATTGAAGTCAGTGTTTTTGAAGTCTAGGACTTTGAGCTTGCTGTGACTAGACTCCACCTTGGCTTTTATCGCAAACCACACTGTGTGATGATTGCTGCTGCTCACATGGGCACCCACCTGGATATTTGACATGCTGTCTCCATTGGTGAGCACTAAATCCAGAATCGAGCTTTCTCTGGTCAGTTCCATCACTATTTGTCTAAATAATGCATCTTGGAAGGCATCCACAATTTATTTTTACTTCTTTCCAGATTTATAGAAGGAATACTCCAATCCATATCGCGTAGATTAAAGTTATCCAGTATGATCACTTCCCCCTTCGTAGCTATCTTTACAATATCAATAATTAATTCGCTATCCATTTCTTAGGTTTGAGTTGGAGGCCTGTAGACTATATCAGTATGGATGACAGTGCCATCTCTTCCTTCCAACACAATCCACAGCGCTTCTTCTTTTCCCCATGTCCCCTGCATTTCAGAAGCTTTAATATTGCTTTTGACATATAGGGCTACTCCTCCTCCTTTTCTAGTTGCATTTATACCTACATTATGAATTAAGTGAGCAAAAACTGGGCCTTCATCATTTTAGAAGCTTACTCTCTTCATCCATACTGCTAGTCCCATTGCTTCTACACCAGACTCATTTACAGGGGACAGTGTGCCTGCCGTCCATACTTATTTTCAGTGTGGTAACTGCAGTTGGATGGTTCAGTACAATGTGGTTACCATGCTGAAAGAAGTGTGGACAGCAGGTACGCTGGCCTCTGAAAGAGCATTTTGAAGCTTTGTGCTGAGTTGGGTGTGAGAAGAAGCAGCACTTGTAGTATTAACATGATGTTGTTGTTGTTGTTAAGTGCTGTCGAGTCTGTGTCGACTCCTGGCGACTCTCTGGAGAGTTGTCCTAAACTGTGTTTAGTCTTCAATCAGGCAGCTCGTTGTTGATAGAGTGGCACCCATAGGTACTGTATTGCATCGATCCATCTCATTGCTGGCATTCATTGACCTTCTACCATGTGAAGCATGATGTCTTTCTCCAACAATCTCTCTCTTCACATGATGCATCCAAATGTATGGAAGTCGAAGCCTGGTCATCTGAGCTTCTAAAGAAAGCTTAGGTTTGATCTCCTCTAGTACTGACTGTTTTGTTCTTTGGGCAGTCCATGGTATACACAGTATTCATCATCAGCACCATAATTCAAAGGTGATTTTTTTCCTGTCTATCTTTTTCACTGTCCAACTTTCACATCCATGTGACATTATTGAAAATACTATGGCTTGAACAAGTCAAATCTTTGTATGGAGAGAGACATCTCTGCTCTTGAGAATATTGTCTAGGTCCTTCATAGCCATTCTGCCAAGAGCAGTGTGTCATCAGATTTCTTGGCTGCTTGTCATTTCTTTATTGATAGTTGACAACTTTAACCTATTTGGATCATCTATTTCAATTTCTTCTCCATCAACAATGAACTTATTCTTTTTGCCAGTTATCAGGATCTTTGTCTTCTTTATGTTAATGTGCAGGCTCATTTTAAGACTATGTTCCTTTGATCTTGAGAAGCAAATGTTTCAGATCTTCACTTTCAGCCAGTAATGTGGTGTCATCAGCATAGTGAAGGTTGTTGATGAGTCTTCCACCAGTCTTCACACCTTGGTTGCTTTTATACAGTCCTGCTTCTCTGATGAATTTGTTCTGCATATAAATTAAACAGGTAGGAGGAAAATATGCAGCCTTGTCATACACCTTTGCTGATTTTAATCCTTTCTGTTTCTCCTTGCTCCGTTCGAGCTGTTGCTTCTTGATCAATGTAAAGGTTGTGCAAGAGAACTATCAGTTGCTTTGGTATACCCATGCTTCTTACTGTAATGTGGTCCAGAGTTTCTCATGGTTTACACAATCAAAAGCCTTGCTGTAGTTGATAAAACACATATATATATATATTTTTTTTTTGGTATTCTTTGGCCTGTATTAACATAGAAAATAGAAAATGAAGCAGACTCTACAGCCTTTCCTGTCTGTCCATTTGTACAAAGTAATAAGCTCTACAATCTCTTCCTCTTCCTCGTAGATCCTCTGTACTTGTCCCATGCTTTCTTGAATTCAGATACAGTTCTCACCTCCATTGGAAGATGTTCTTCGCATCCACCACTTTTCCTTAAAGAAATATCTCCCTAGGCTTTAATCTAAGTCTGTTGCCTTTCACCTTCATTCTAGGACTCTTCATTCCAGAGCTTGCTTTCACTTGAAAGAGGCCCATATCCTATGCATCATACCATAGATGAATTTAAAAGTCTGTCATCTTCCCTTTCCTGCCTTTTCTCCAGAGTATACATATTGAGGTTTTTAAGTCTCTTCCCCATATGCTTTTTAACAAAGGCCACTGTCTATTTTAGTCCATCCTCTGCACTAACTTCACCTTTATTTATATCTCTTTGAAGGTGTGGTCTCCAGAATTGTACACTACTCCCAAATGAGGGCTCACTGGAGACAAACAGAGGCAGTATGATCACTTTCCTGCTGGCCATTCCTCTCCCTATTCACCCAAGCATCCTTCTGGCTTTTGCAGTCACCCTTTCTACCTGTTTGGCCACTTTAAGATGCTTGAATGTGATCACTCCCAGATCTTGTTTTTCTTTCATGCACTGAAGTACTTCATTCCTATCTCCCTTGGGGTTTTGCAGCCTGAGTACATGGTCTTGCATTTTGTAGCATTAAGTGATAGCTGCCAAATTCTTGACTGACATAAACAAATGTGATATGCTATTTTTACAATGTAATATAATTCTTGTATTCCATTCATTCACCATTCTGTAATATAATTTTGTATGTAATGACTTTCTGACTCCCTTTGTTGTATGCCTGCATCCTGGAAGGAGAGACTATGTGGCTAGTAATACGTAGCCTGTCACAGGTGCGGAAGTACAAAGAAATGGAGTGAGACAGTATTAATCAATGAGTTATTGACATGTTGGAAGAAGGCAAGGACATAGTGTAGTATGTAATGATTTTCTGACTTCCTTTATTGTATGTCTGCATTCTGTGAAGAGAGACTATGTGGCTAATAACACGTAGGCTGACACAGGAGCAGAAATATTAACCAGTGAGTTATGGGCATGTTGGAAGAGGGCGATGACATAGTGTACTATAAAAAAACCATGAAACAGAGGATGAGTGTGAATGTTTAGTTAAACATTCACCTGTTCTTGCAAGAATGTAATGTAATTAAATTAACTCTTTGCCTCACAGAGGAGTCTGTTATTGTGTAAAAAGTTATGTTTATTCCATTGACCATTCTTCATGCTTCGTTAGATCACGCCTCATGTTATCCAGATCTTCCAGGTGTCTACTGTGTTGCAGATATTGGTATTATCTGCAAAGAGGCAAATCTTTCCCAACAGTCCTTCTGCAATATTGCTTACAAAAATGCTAAAAAGAATAGGACCAAAGGCTGATCCCTGCGACACACCATTAGTTACATCCTTCTCAGAGTAAGCTTAATGTCCCTATACCCTTTGTCACCTCCCACCAACCAGTTTCTATCCCAATTGGGCACTTTGAGGTCTATCCTAAGGGCATTCAGTTTATTTATAAGTTGCCGATGCAGAACAATGTCAAATGTCCTGCTGAAATCTAACTATGCTGCCCAGCACATTCCCCTGATCATACTGTCAAAGAAATCAATCAAATTTGTCTGAAAGCCATGTTATCTTGGATCCTGTAATCCACTGGATTTCAGAAACCACACTATTCTGTGCTTTAACAGTGTTTTCATTAATATACTTGCCATCGAGATTAGCAAGCCTTTAGTTCCCAACATTTTCCTAACTTCTACTTTTGTGGACAGGAACTGCATCCACCCACTTCCAGTTCTGTGATCACTCCTGACACTAAAGAAGCATTCACAAGGTCAGACAGCAGTCTTCCAGAACTTTCCTAAGCTCCTTCAATGCCTTTGGATGTATCCTGTCCAGCCCCATCGCCTTGTCTACTTATTTTCGTGTGCATACACTAACGTTTTGGTCAATTCCCAGAGGGTAGCAATAGCTATCAAAATATGAAAAAACCCTCTATTGTAACATTGGATTCTGCAGACATATATAGCTCAGTGAATATAGGTCTCAGACTAACAGCCGCCACGTCGGGAATTTTTTTCACCGAACTGTGCGCTAGATTGCATCAATGACCTTAATAACATTCACTGTTTTTTGAAATTATTGTGCTTATCCTATGTGTCTGACTCTTCCGACTTTTACTCACATTGTCATTTTGTAACATTTTAAAATTGAGAAACTGTGCTACACTTAGCTGTATTTCGTTGAAAGCAGTCCCCGACGCCACCTGATAGGCACCTCATTGCGTTTCTATAATTTCATCAGGGGGAATTCGCATACAACAGCACGTACTGCAAAATGACAAGGGAATTACAATTCAACTGTGAACGCTTTCATTTATAGGACCCCTGCTTAAACATTCTTAATCACCAAGAGATTGTCGCTCACCTCGTTACTGGCAGTCCGTAAACCCTCACTCGCAGCTTGTATAATTCGTAGTCACAACTTTTTCTGAGTGCTTTGAATGACCGCGCTTGCGCTAGCCTGTGCCCGATGTCAATTTATAGTGACGAAATGGCTTAGACCTAACCAATCAGGGAGGAGCCATTTGTTAAAGGGACCGAACAATAGTAGTATTCATTATAGGCATGCTCGCCATTCTATACAATTATTCAGTCCCATATCTCCTACTGTTCCCAATCGGTAGATCCACTTTTGTTCCTGGAGTATTAACGTGTGGGTACGGGACAGACCATTCTTCCCTGTGAGTATCTGTTCAATAGCAAAACAACGTAAATCCTGGAACTTATGGCTGTGCTGGAGACAGTGAGCAACTATTGGAGCTTCAAGTTGCTTACATTTTAATCGACTGCGATGTTCCCCCATGCGGATCTTCAATTGGCGTTCAGTTTTTCCCACATATAAAAGGCCACAAGGGCATTTAAGTGCATACACCACATGGTCAGTAGAGCACGTTGTAGATTGTCGTAATTGATATAATTTGCCTTTATGTTCAAACTGTGTCAGCTCTTCTGTGATCTCGCAGATACTGCAATCTCCACATTTTATGTGCCCTAATGGTATAAGAGCAGTGACATTAGATAAAGGACGTAATCGTGCGGGACTCAAGTTGTCACGTAGATTGGAGTGTCGGGTCCAAACACAACGAATGTGTTTATCTTGTACCCCAGGCAGAGTACTAAGAACATTAAAGTGCTTTTTAATAATTCGTTTTATACGTCCACTGAAAGGTGAGTATTTGGTGATAAAATTAACGCAGTTATCTTCAATTATGGGGCCCCTAGGCTTCGTTTGTAACAAAAGGCTCCTGTTGTTATAAAGGGCCCTCTTGTAAGCTGTTTGAATGATTGACTGGGGATACCCTCGCATGTGAAAATCTTGCATTAATCTTTTTGCTTGTTGTTTGTATTCTCTTGTATCTGAACAATTACGTCTGTATCTGAAAAATTGGGACAAGGGGAGCGAATCACGTAATGGTTTGGGATGATTACTGTCATAATGGAGGATGGTGTTCCGGTCAGTAGGCTTCTTATATACTGTAGTTGACCATCCCCCAAAGGTCTTCCGCACTAGAACATCCAAGAAAGTTATTTGTCGTGTGTGTACTATAGACGTAAACTGTATATTGGGGTCAACCTGATTGAGCCACCTCTCAAAATTTTGAAATTCAAGATGAGATCCATTCCACAGCAGGAAGACGTCATCAATATATCTTTTCCATAAAATTATGTGTGAGCTGTAACAAGACGTCTCCAACCATTGTCGCTCAAAATGATGCATATATAAGTTTGCTACGGAAGGAGCGCATGTTGCGCCCATGGCCACCCCAGATAACTGTTGATAAACTTGACCATTAAATTCAAAATGATTAGAATATATGGTTAATTCCGCTAGATTAGAAATAAAATCTAACAATGCTGGGGTTAACGTCGCCTTCTCTCGTAGAGACATCATCATTGTTGTGTGAGCTGCAATTTGTGGAATGCTCGTGTATAACGAGTTTACATCCAACGTTACCAACAATATCGTATCCACTGACGCCCAGGTCTCATACTCTTCCAAGATCTTCAAAAAGTGGGAGGTATCTCTAATGTAAGTGGGGATTGTAGGTATTATAGGTCTTAAAAACGAGTCCACATAAATGGACAATGGTTCCAAAATTGACCCTTTCATTGAGACGATTGGTCTCCCAGGGGGGTTTTCAACATTCTTATGTACTTTAGGGACGAGGTAAAAACGTGGTAACGTTGGTGAAAGCTCGTTTAAAAATTTATATTCTTATGACAGTAATCATCCCAAACCATTACGTGATTCGCTCCCCTTGTCCCAATTTTTCAGATACAGACGTAATTGTTCAGATACAAGAGAATACAAACGACAAGCAAAAAGATTAATGCAAGATTTTCACATGCGAGGGTATCCCCAGTCAATCATTCAAACAGCTTACAAGAGGGCCCTTTATAACAACAGGAGCCTTTTGTTACAAACGAAGCCTAGGGGCCCCATAATTGAAGATAACTGCGTTAATTTTATCACCAAATACTCACCTTTCAGTGGACGTATAAAACGAATTATTAAAAAGCACTTTAATGTTCTTAGTACTCTGCCTGGGGTACAAGATAAACACATTCGTTGTGTTTGGACCCGACACTCCAATCTACGTGACAACTTGAGTCCCGCACGATTACGTCCTTTATCTAATGTCACTGCTCTTATACCATTAGGGCACATAAAATGTGGAGATTGCAGTATCTGCGAGATCACAGAAGAGCTGACACAGTTTGAACATAAAGGCAAATTATATCAATTACGACAATCTACAACGTGCTCTACTGACCATGTGGTGTATGCACTTAAATGCCCTTGTGGCCTTTTATATGTGGGAAAAACTGAACGCCAATTGAAGATCCGCATGGGGGAACATCGCAGTCGATTAAAATGTAAGCAACTTGAAGCTCCAATAGTTGCTCACTGTCTCCAGCACAGCCATAAGTTCCAGGATTTACGTTGTTTTGCTATTGAACAGATACTCACAGGGAAGAATGGTCTGTCCCGTACCCACACGTTAATACTCCAGGAACAAAAGTGGATCTACCGATTGGGAACAGTAGGAGATATGGGACTGAATAATTGTATAGAATGGCGAGCATGCCTATAATGAATACTACTATTGTTCGGTCCCTTTAACAAATGGCTCCTCCCTGATTGGTTAGGTCTAAGCCATTTCGTCACTATAAATTGACATCGGGCACAGGCTAGCGCAAGCGCGGTCATTCAAAGCACTCAGAAAAAGTTGTGACTACGAATTATACAAGCTGTGAGTGAGGGTTTACGGACTGCCAGCAACGAGGTGAGCGACAATCTCTTGGTGATTAAGAATGTTTAAGCAGGGGTCCTATAAATGAAAGCGTTCACAGTTGAATTGTAATTCCCTTGTCATTTTGCAGTATGTGCTGTTGTATGCGAATTCCCCCTGATGAAATTATAGAAACGCAATGAGGTGCCTATCAGGTGGCGTCGGGGACTGCTTTCAACGAAATACAGCTAAGTGTAGCACAGTTTCTCAATTTTAAAATGTTACAAAATGACAATGTGAGTAAAAGTCGGAAGAGTCAGACACATAGGATAAGCACAATAATTTCAAAAAACAGTGAATGTTATTAAGGTCATTGATGCAATCTAGCGCACAGTTCGGTGAAAAAAATTCCCGACGTGGCGGCTGTTAGTCTGAGACCTATATTCACTGAGCTATATATGTCTGCAGAATCCAATGTTACAATAGAGGGTTTTTTCATATTTTGATAGCTATTGTCTACTTATTTAGCTAGCTCCTCAAGAACACAGTCTTGTGAAAATCATTAAAGGTCTACCTCTCTTCCATTCCTGTTTGATTTTTCTAAAGTCCCATTCTCGGTCCATCTGTGAACACAAAATAGAAATATTTAAGCAATTTTGCTTTATCCTCATCAGTCTCTGCATATTCTTTCCTTTCACCCTTGAGCTTCACAATGCAACCTTTACATGTCCTCCTGTGACCAACATATCTTTAAAAAAAGTCTTGCCCTCATATTTTACTGTATTAGCTATTTTTTCTGTGCATCTTTGCTTTCCAGACCACCTTACCAGCTTCCTTTAGCTTCTCCAGATATTGTTGGTCTTCCTCTTTCTGCAGCCTCTTACAGTTTATGAAGACTTACTACTTTTTCTCTTACCTTTTCAGCTACTTCCTTTGAAACTTATAGCAGCTTCCTTTTCGTACTTTTATGTACTTCTGTAGCAAAAACGTTTATTACCCTTAAGATATCTCCCTTCAGTCTCTTCACTGTTTTTCTACTTAACCCCAGATGTTCTCAACCAGCTAATGACTCCTTGAGATATTCCCCCCATTTTTGCAAAGTTAGTCTTCCTGAAGTCAAGGACACTCTTTTGAATGAACCATCTCTACTTGTCTCCTAATACTGAACCTCACCATCCGGTGATCACTCAATGCCAGAAAGTTATTCACTACATCAGAAACTCTTTCCCCTTTTATAAGCACCAAGTCCAGTATAGCCCCCTCCCTTGTGGATTCCATTACCAGTTGCTGGAACAGTTCTCCCTGTAGAAAATCCAGGGTTTCCCTGCTTCTAGATGACACTGGAGCTGGGACATCCCAATCAACATCTGACATCACTTACCAGTAGCACTAACTCTTTCATAGCACATTTATGAATGTCTTCAGTTAAGTCCACTATTTCTTTTGTCTGCACCAATGTCAATAGATGTTCCATTTCCTCTTTCCAGACTAATTCATGGTGCCATCTCCTTACCTTGCTCTGTAGTTCCATGGCTTTAATATTTTGTCACATATATATTACCATGTCTCCCTACTTGTCTTTTCTGAATAGATTATTATTTATTTAACTAGTTTTCTATACCACCTTATCCTTATCTATTACAAACAGTTACTGGATATATTCCCTTGTTCCCAAAGGGCTCACAATCTATATGTACCTGAGGCAACAGAGGGTTAAGTGGCTTGCCCAATGCCAGAGGAGTGCCCTTAGGGCTATAAATCCCTGTCCCTCTGGCCTGAGATTGCTGTCCCCAGGTGGGACTTGAACCCCCAGCCCTCTGGCCTGAGGTATCATGTCCTAACCACTAGGCCACTCCTCTCTTCCAAGTCATTGTTCTCCATGTACCATGTGTCTGTGATTGCCACAATATCAAAGAGAGCCTGTACCATTACAGCCTCTAAATCCATGACCAATGTAACACCAATTTTTAAAAAGAGTTCCAGGGATGATCTGGGAAACTGCAGACCAGTGAGCCTGATGTCAGTACTGGGAAAATGGTAGAAACCATTATAAAGAACAAAATTACTGAGATAGCCGACATGGCTTTAGCCAAGGAAGGTCTTTTGTCTTACTGATTTGTTATGTTTTTTTGAAGGTGTGAATAAACAAGTAGACAAAGGTGAGTCGGTTGATATAGTGTATCTGGATTTTCAGAAAGTCTTTGACAAGGTCCCTCATGAGACACTCTTGGCAAAATTAAAAAATCATGGGATAGAAGACAGTGTACTATTGTGGATCAGGAACTGGTTAAAAGATAGAAAGCAGAGGTTAGGGCTAAATGGCCAATTTTCCCAATGGAGAAAGGTGAATAGTGGAGTATCCCAGGGATCTGTGCTGGGTTCGCTGCTTTTTAACATATTCGTAAATGACCTGGAAATGGAAATAACAAATGAGGTAATCAAATTTACAGATTACACAAAATTATTCAAAGTTGTTAAAACCCATGAGGATTGTGAAAAATTGCAAGAGGATCTTGATAAATTGGCATCCAAATGGCAGATGAAATTTAATGTGGACAAGTGCAAAGCTATGCACCTAGGAAAGAACAATCCAAACTATGGTTACATGATGCAAGGCTCCACATTAGGAACCACCACCCAGGAAAAAGATTTAGGTGTCATCGTGGATAACATGTTGAAACCCTCCACCCAGTGTGCAGCGGCGGCCAAGAAAGCAAATAGAATGCTAGGAATCATAAGGAAAGGAATGGAGAATAAAACAAAGGATATTATAATGCTTCTGTATCGTTCCATGGTGCGACTGCAACTTGAATGTTGTGTGCAGTTCTGGCCGCTGTATCTTAAAAAGGATATAAGGGATATAGAGTTATTAGAAAAGGTACAGAGAAGAGCCACCAAAATGGTAAAGGAGATGGAAGGATATGCCTATGAAGATAGGCTAAAAAAGTTAGGGCTCTTCAACTTGGAAAAGAGATGGCTGAGGGGAGATATGATAGAGGTCTATAAATTAATGAATGGAGTGGAAAGGGTAAACATAGATCGATTTGTTTATGCCATCAAAATATAGAAAGACTAGGGGACATGCAATAAAGCTACAGTGTAACCTATAGGTATTTAATAGCTATTTAAGACTAATAAGAGAAAATATTTTTTTCACTCAATGTGTAATCAAACTCTGGAATTCGTTACTGGAAGAAGTAGTGAAAGCTGTTAGTGTAGCCGGGTTTAAAAAAGGTTTGGACTGTTTCCTGGAGGAAAGGTCCATAAACCACACCCAACTGAAGTGGGGAGCAAAAGATCAAGGCAGGGATCGAACCATTCTACATGAGCATATACGAGCCGTTGGGCCAGTCCAAGTAATTCTTTTGCATTTGCATTTACTATTCGAGCTTTACGGTACACACATAATCTGCAGGTGATCTTCCTTCTTGTGACGTCTCCAAAAGGCAACGGGCCTCTGGACTGCATTATGTGACGACTTCTTCAGCTGGGCTGAGAGCCTTGCAGCCTCTAGTAACCTTAAACACAGTCCTTCCGTCACTTGTCAGGGGCAGAATGAGATCTGCTACTTGTGCCTCCCTGGGACCCAGGCTTTTTTAGCCACCGGTCATCAAAGAAAAGAGGAGGTAACGTTAATGAGGCACTGGGGGAAGGAAGGCTTGTAGAACAGGCTATTCCCAGTAATGGAAAGCATGGCACTGGAATCCTTTTGATAGGAAAATGCATCAGGGTGAAGCAAATCATTGCAAAAGCATCCCAAGCAATAGGGTTTGCTTATAGTGCAACCTGTATTCCAAGAAGGGAAAGCTCCCAGACTGGTTCCCCTTATTCTTTTATCAAAATGATACTGGCGGGTTCCCATTGTAATCACGGACAAAAATCTTCTTAGACAATTCAAAAAATGTATTTTTAATAAACAAGGAGGAGTTTTTAAAAGAGCTGTATGACCTTAACAATGTAATTGCAAATTTAAAGGATCAATGTGGTTTAAAAGGTTTTTGCGGCACTTATCGTCTACCCCTGAAGCAGCAACTGGCAAAAGGGGGCCTCTGTAGAAAGTAAACGCAAAGGAGTCACTATTACAAGTACACGCTGGATATTTAACATGGAGAGTGAGAAATGCTGCGGATCTTTGCACATATTTACACAAAGGACTGGGTTTGGGTCCCAAGGTGGTAATCTGGATCAGAAATTGGTTGACTGACAGACTACAGGGGTCGTGGTGAATGGAATTCACTCTGAAGAAAGGAGGGCAAGCAGTGGAGTGCCGCAGGGATCTGTCCAGGGACTGCTACTGTTCAATATCGTTATGGGTGATATTTCTGAAGGGTTAAAAGGAAAAAGATTGCCTTTTAGCAGATGGCACAAAGATTTGCAATAGAGCGGACACCTCAGAAGGAGTAGTCAACATGAGAAAATATCTACAGTAATTAGAAGAATGGTCTAATGCTTGGCAGTTAAGATTTAGTCAGAGTGCAGTGTGAAGCACTTACAATGCAGAATTCCAAGGGAACAGTATACAATAAGGGGTGAGAGGCTGGTGTGTACAGACCAGGAGAGGGATCTTGGGGTGATAGGGTCTGAGGATCTCAAGGCGGCAAAGCAGTGCGACAAGGCGATGGCCAAAACCAGAAGGACAGAGAGGAGGGTTCGAGCTACCTTACTGGGCAGACCAGATGGACCATGTTGGTCTTTATCTGCCATTGTTTACTATGTTACTATTATTAAAGGGGACCAGGGAAATCCACTGCTTGCCCCCATAAAAGCATTGTGGAACCTGTGTCTTTTGGGGAAACTGCTAGGTACTTGTGACCTAGATTGGTCACTGTTGGAAACAGGATATTGGGCTTGATGGACCTTAGTCTGACCCAGTATGGCATTTCTTATGTTTTTATGTTCCAGAGTTTTATTTCCCATACTATGGGCATTAGTATACACAGCTCTCCAGATTTTGCCCATTTTTCCCCTTTTATGCTATTCTTTGTTTTACTTGCATGAGGGCTTTTACTTAGGTGGAGGCTTTGTTCACTCCTCTCTGATGGTCCTAGTTCTCCTCAATAGGTTAGCCAGTTTGTTGTGAAAGACTCTTTGCCTCTCCTTCAGTAGGTGGACAACATGTCTTTTCAGCAACCCTTGGAAAATCATGCCATGGTCTATGAAGCCAAAATGTGCTCTGATACCATCAATGCAGCCATGTATTCATCTTGAGACTGTAAGCCTCTTGGCCTCTCCCTTGACCCTGGACAGGGAGGAGAAAACCACCTGCTCACCTCTCTACTTCACCTTCTCTTCCAGAGTCACACAGTCAATTTTGATATGCTCAGGTGGGAACGTAGGGGTAACATGGATGAGCAACACTGGATAATAGTTAGTAGGCTTGATGGGTCTCATCAAACTCTCTGAAGTTTTGGATCTTGGCACCCAGCAGACAGCACACCTCCAGGGATATCAGAAGATGGATGCCTCTATACCCTTCAGAAGGGAGTACCAACCACCACCACTCTTCATTTCCTAGTGGTTGCTGTTCCTGCAGATTTGGAGATTTTAAGCTCTGGTGCCTCCTGTTCTTGGGAATGCTTTGTCGCTTTTAGGGCTAATTCCCAAGTGTTTGATAAAAGAAAGTTGGAGTCGGGGTGTCAGTTCTGCAGGCTCTGGTAATCTGCGTCCAGCTATCATATATTTATTCAGTTTTATCTTTCCTATTGCTGGAGATTTTAGATGCCTCCAGAAGCATTTCATTAATGTACCTCGCGTCATGGATGCTTCTTAACCTTGCCACCTCCACACTGAGCTTTTAAAGAGATGAATATCCAGTTTCTGCTTGCTTAATTCATGCTGTAGTGATAAATGGAACTTTGAACTGTGCTGTCATCAAACCTTAAGCATTGGGACCTTGGTGATGAGATCTTAAGTGCAAATATTTGCACTTACATATAGGACTGATGACTGAAATATTGAGCACATGAGTACAGCAGTTTAATGTGCTGTTGATAGGCTTGTTATTCTGATGGTCCCATTATAGTTTTAGGAGACTATTTTTCCCATTGATAAGCAGGATTGAGTCTTAGGTGTGGACAGTATCTGTGAAGTAGGCTACTTTTTTATCATATTGCTGTAAGTTGCTTGCAAATGTATCTTTGCATTAGGTATTGCAATTATCTGTTAATCTTGAAATGATGATAGACCAAAATGAGGTGTCTTGGAATGAGAGATGTTAGGAGCATACATAGAGTTTATAGCAGTCATTAAAACCATTCTGTAAAAACCGAACATTCAAGATTCGTTCACACAATATTTCATATTACATTGAACCTTTCTAGAATTATCATTTTGTTGCCTAAAATTTTAGGGATTTTATAAGATAAAAGGCAAATATAATACAGCATAAAAAGCATGAGTTGAGTGGTTCTTTTTACTCTAATTTATCTGACAACTTATTGTACCATGCTATTTCCTTAATGATCACTTTTGTGTAGTAATCTCTGCCACACAGAATGTACGCGAGAGAACATTCCCTAGAATAGTTAGTATCAATCTGTTCCATGCACAGAGATTTGAAAAAAACAAGGTAAATAATGGTCTCTTATCTATGTCTTATTTTTCTTCTGTGGTGGTAGCGCCATTCTATTAAAAGGAGTGTAAATATAATTTATGTTGTTGACGTTCCTTGTGCTAATGACTATGGTGGGTTTTTTTTTTCTGCAAAGGCAATCAATCAATTATTAAATGCCATTTAGTTACAAGTAAAGGCTTGTGGCACCATAACCCCTTAGAAGCTGGTTCCAATTAAGCTAGAAGCGCAAAGAAGCAGGAGGAACTTTCCAGGGAATGAAAACAGTGGCTGGTAATGTTGAGTTTGTATTTTGAGTCACGCTTTTCTTGCTGTCTTCTGGCTTGTTGCTGAGCCCTAACAATACTATAAACAATCAGCACACCTAATTGATCCAACAGGTAAGCAGGAAAACCAAGGAGGAGGGACAGATCCCTAGTATGTATTAAATCTAAAGTCAGTTTTAAAGGTTTTTTTGCTTCTAGTGTTGGTGGTGGAAGATATATTTATTTATTTTATTTATTTATCTATTTTCTTTTATACCGCCCCTTCCAGAGATCAAGGGCGGTTTGCATGGAACAATTTAACAATCTTGTACACTTCTGTATACATTTACATTGAACAGTAAAATTCAACTTTGTACAGGTAATAATGCAAACAACTGTCAAACTATTTACATTGGCTATTTACAAAGGCTATGTATAGTGTGTTACAGGGTTGGATAGTTAATGGGCATGTGTAGGTATTGGAATTTATTTCCTTTTTGTCGTAAGTCAGGAGTGTGTGTGGCAGAGGTCTGTCGGGGGTTAGTTAATTGTAATTTCGGGGGTTTTGTTTATGTGTGACTGTGGTTGCTGTGGGGCTGGACTTGGGGGGTAGGGGATTTCAAAGTGTTCGGAGAATAGGTAAGTTTTTAGTTCTTTCCTGAATTGAGAGAGGTCTTTTATGATGCGAAGGTCTATTGGGAGGTCGTTCCAGAGCGTAGGGGCAGCGAATGTGAACGCTCTGGAGCTTGTAGTTTTCTTAGATTTCCTGAAGGCTTTTGGTGTGTTAAGGGAGTGGGCTGCGTTTTGTCTGTGAGTTCTCGTTTCAGTTGGAGCGTGCAGCAGTGTGGACAGATGTGAGGGGGCGATGCCGTTTATGAGTTTGAAGGTTGTTAGGATTATTTTATATCTGATTCGGCTGTTTATAGGGAGCCAGTGTAATTCCAGCAGTATTGGGGTTACGTGGTCTGTTAGGCGAGCTTTAGCAATTACTTTTGCACAGATGTTCTGGGCTCTTTGAAGCAGGTATGTGTTTTTTTGTGGAAGGCCAATTAGGAGACTATTGCAATAGTCAAAGTGGGGGGTGATAAGTGTACTGACTACAGATCTAAAGTCATGTGTTTCAAGGAGAGGCCTTAGGTGTTGTATAGTTTTGAGTTTGTAGAATATGGTTTTTACTGTCTGTTTTATGTGCAGTAACATGGTGAGAGTGTAGTCTATTATTACACCTAGGTATTTGACCTCTTTTCTAACAGGTATGGTTGTTTTGTTGATTGTGATTGTTGTTGGGTAAGTGTCCTCAGTCATAGGTGTCCTTGTTACGAACATTGCTTCCGTTTTTTTAAGGTTGATGCTGAGGTAGTTGGTTTCCATCCAAGAGGTAGCCTCAGCCATGCATTCGGATAAGGTGTCATATGTGGGGTTTTTAGTGATTATGGGGATAGCGAGCATGATGTCGTCAGCGTAGATAAAATGGTTAATCCTGTGTTTTTAAAATATGTTTGTAATAGGTTGTAGGTACAAGTTGAAAAGGAGGGCGGAAAGAGCTGATCCTTGGGGTATTCTCTGTCCTTGGGGGAATGTTTCTGATGCTTCTTGGTCTATTTGGATGCGTATTAGTCTGTGTGTGATGTAAGACTTGAACCATTTAAGGACAGTCCCACCTATTCCTAAGTTTTCTAGCCTATTGATCAGTGTAAGGTGGTTGATGTTGTCGAAGGCGGCAGAAATGTCTATAAAGAGGAGTAGGAAGCCTTGGCTGTAGTCATCTGTACCTCTGATGAGGAAGTCCATCAGTGTGGTTAAGAGAGTTTCTACTCCATGGAAAGGGCGGAATCCAAACTGGTGTGAGTCAAGGGGCTTGTGCTCATCAATGTGTTCTTGTAATTGTAGTTGAATTGTTTTTTCTATTATTTTAGCAATAAATGGAATGCTGGCTATGGGTCTATATGAGTTCGGGTCTTTTGAGTCGAGCTTACTATTCTTTATTATTGGGCGAAGCGTTGTGAGTTTTAAGGCATCAGGCATGATGCCTTGGGAAAGGGATTGGTTCACTATGTGTTTTAAGTTTTCAGCCAGTTCATCCTTTGCACACTTAATCCATGACACAGGGTATGGGTCGAGTGGGGAGGTTGTAGTATTGATCATTGTTATGATCTTAAGGAGGTGTTTTTGATCTACCATGTGAAAAGTTGTCCATTCGTTAATGATTTTTGTGCTTGAATATATAAGATCACAAGTATGTGTCTGGCTGAATATTACATTTTGCCGTATTCTATAATACCTTGTTTACTTGGCTCTTGTAGCAATACTGTAGTCCTTGACTCCCACAGACCTTGCCTCCCTTACTGGAACCGGATACACTTATACCATAAGCCCAACTAGTAAGTGCTACTTTTAAGCTTCCTCCCTCCCCCTTTTCTAAGGGATGGGTAAATCCTAGGAAGGTAAACTGTTGTGTAAGGGTGGTTCCTTATTCTGCAAGACCATTCAGATGAGTGGGTTATGCTCTCTTGCCAGAAAGCAGAGGCAGACTTACTTTCAGTGATGCCATCACTTGGTAAATCTACTGGTACAGCACTGAGAGAAGACAGTATTTGCCTCCCACAGGTGGCAAGGTATGTGGACTGGTGCAGCAGTACAGATGATAGACCTGTCTCTCCTGACCCAGATTAGGGTCTTGTGGCCTGTGTGTATCTGGGATCTCTTGGTCCAATGTTTTGCTTGTCGCTTGGGTACACCCCTTTCTCCTTGAGCTGGTGGCTTGCCCTGTGTCCAGTGCTGCTACCCACCGGTTCCTAGCACTTCGTGTGCTGGAGAACAGGCAGGAGGACTCCATGAAGCCCCTTAAGGAGGGTTAGTAAGTCAGGCCCCCCTTCCTGTCCTCTCTGCTTGTCTTGTCTTTTGCTTTTTTTTATGGAAACTCATTTTTATTCGTTTTGATATTGATGTTATCACAATACACTGCACAGAAAGCATTACATCACATTATTCTGCAATGTTCAATACCCACTCATATTCGCTTCTTACTCCTAGTCAAGCGGGCCATACTTTCCTTCTCATAGTCAATAAGCACAATTAATGTCTAGTTGACTGCCTAGTTAACACTGACTGTAACAAAAACAATAATAACAATAACAGTAACATTTCAAACAGTAACAATTTATACAAGATAAACAGCTTAGATAGTTCAGACTAATCTAGACTGATCTAGACCAGTCTGCAGGTGGGAATAAGGCAGTCCGCCGTCCCCCTCCTCCTTTGATTCCACCATAGTGTTCCCCTTCAATTATCTTATATACCCCGTATGAAGGTCTTACTTCATTCATTGCTTTATTAGCACGAATGACCTGACCAGCTCTCTTCTAGGCTGTAACTTTCTCTGTAAACATTCTCTTTAAACAATGGTCCCTACTGCCCTGCGAATCTTTATAGGGCAACCACTGCAGTGAGTGGCCCCGTTCCAAGGTCGCCTTAGACCCAATCACTGTTTCCGAGGACTCTGTTAGTGCTCATTAGCTCTCTATGAGTATATCCGCATTACTCCTTCCCTCTACCTATCCTCCCAGTGTATGTCTTACCCTCCCTTCACATTCAGTCAGGTTCACTCACTCATTTACTCACTTTCTCCTTCACTCCCTCTCACCTAACACACCTTCCCCCTCCCCCCACCCAACTTCTCCTCCCTCCCCATACCACCTTTACGTTCCTGCCTTCCTTGAGTTCCATCCTCCTTCCCCAGTGCTCCCCTCCCATTTCCTTTAACTCCCCATTCAGGATTCAGCGCTCTAGCTTGTCATACCCTGTCCCTTGAAGTTTTGCTACGGTCACCACAAAGCGTTCACTTTCGCTCCTGGCAGAGGGGGCGGGGGAGATCCCGTACCATAGAATCCAAAACCTAGCTTGGACTGTGGATTGGAGACCAAACCTGTAAGCATCTTTCTGCCGTGACTCCCCCTAATATTCGCGCTGTGCGCTGCTCCATGTTCATCAGCTCCCGCATTGTTTGCTCGCATTCTCCTAATGTTGGCACTGTCTCCTCTAACCAGCACCTCAGAATGCATTGCTTAGTCACCAGAAAGCCCTTTTCACAAAGCTTACGCTTATGGCTCGCCATAGGGTTCTGTATTTCATAGGACCCAAAGAGCCATCACTCCGGTGACTTCTGCATTGGGCAACCTACCCAACTACTCAGTTTGGCTTCCACTTTCTTCCAGAATTCTTGTATGCGGGTGCAGTACCAAAAACGATGGGTTAGAGTTCCCTTTTCTTTCCCACAAAGTTTACACACATCTGTCGCCGTCAAACCTGCTCGGGCTGCCCATATATCATGGACATAAGCCTGCCATAGAAATTTGTATTGTATCTCCTGCATCTGAACTAACTCTGAGATCTCCTTTATCATTGTGAAGGCTTTTTATAGTCTCTCCACTGTTCCTCCATTTGCTCGCTAAGGATTCCAATCCCCCCATTTCTCCTCCAAGGCTTAATTCCCTCCACAGCACCGGTACCTTAATTTTTCCCTCCAGAGCTCAAAACAAATCCAGCATACCTCCCACTTCTAGCAGCAAACCACTTTGTTTCTGCAAGTTTCTGATATAATGCCGTGCCTGCAGGTACAAATAGAAATCATGGGACCCCAATTGATATCTCTCTCGCAACGAGGAAAAGGAATCTATCTCTGCCGCTCCCTCTATCTTCAAATGTCCTATATAGTGTGCACCTTTCTTTGCCCATTCTCTAGCTGCTTGCCCTTCCGACCCTGGGGAGAACTCTGCATTGCCCACTTGAGGGAGGCAGTCTGTTCTCCTCCAACAGGTATTCCTATGGCGGCATAGGATTTTCCAGGCCTTTCTCAGCGCCTGCAGACACCGCGAGTTTCTCCAGGCCGTAGGGAGCTCCTTCTGCGCACCAAGCAACATGAATACCCGATATTGTTTCCCCGACATATCATCGATGAAATCTAGTGGCATAACTTCCGTTGATCCCTCTATTAGGTCTCTCAATGCTCTAGTCAGGAAAGCCAAATTATAAGCTCGCAGTGATATTAGACCTGCCCCTCCCTTCTCTGTCGTTTTCATCAGCGTTGCTATGGCAATGCGAGCTTTGCACCCTTTCCACAGGAATCTATTTATTTCTCCCTGTAATACATGTATGTCCTTTCTTAATATCCAAATAGAGAGATGCCTTAGGAGGTATAGCCATCTGGGGGCTTCCATCATGTTAAAAAGTGCAATACATCCTTTCAGTGATAGAGGCAACTCTCTCCATCTCTTTAGCCATTCTATAGTCTTGTCCATCATGGGTTTAATATTAACATTATATATTTGAGATGGCAATTCTGGGATTTGGATGCCTAAGTAGCGAATCTGCTCTTTGGCCCAGACCAATGGGAAGGGACCCTTCCATTGCTGCCTGACGCCTCCCCCCACATCCAATACTAAGGATTTAGCTCTGTTTATCTTTAGTCCAGAGAAAGTCCCAAACTTCTCAATCTGGTGAATAGCCACCTCCAAGGAGCACTGGAGGTTTTATTTATTTATTTATTTAGCTGCATTTATATCCCGCTTTTCACCGGGTCAAAGCGGTTGGGGGATACATTTAACACGAGGGGATATGACACACATACACTAATACTTACAGGGAACATGGGCAATGGAGGGTTAAGTGGCTTGCCCAAGACCACAAGGAGCACCTGTGGGACTAGAAACCCCAGTCCTTCCGGCCCAAGGTTGCTGTCCTCTAGTGGCATTTGAACCACCTACCTTCCGGCCTGTGGTACCTTGCCCCAACCACTAGGCTACGCCTCCCTGTCAAACATAACAGCATATCATCTGCAAATGCGCTAACATTTATTCCTCCTCTAGTGGGATTTGAACCACCTACCTTCCGGCCTGTGGTACCTTGCCCCAACCACTAGGCTACGCCTCCCTGTCAAACATAACAGCATATCATCTGCAAATGCGCTAACATTTATTCCTCCATTCTTCCACTTTATCCCCTGCACTTCTTCTAGTTGCAATAAGGTTAATAACAAAGGTTCTAGTTGGAGTACAAATAGCAAAGGCGAAAGGGGGCAGCCCTGTCGTGTTCCCCTTTTCAACACAAATGGATTTGAACTTTCTCCCCCTACTGCTATATATGCTAAAGGATCTGTGTATAGCGCCTGCACCCATCTTATGAATGCTCCCTCAAAGCCAAATCTCCGTAATGCTTCGAACATGTAATCCCACGAGACTCTGTCAAAAGCCTTCTCGGCATCCAGGATAACTAGCAGCAGTTGCAGTCCTTGTTGGACACACCTCTCCATCCCTAAAATTACTCTGTTTATATTCAAAGACGCTTCCCTTCCGTTTACAAATCCTGACTGATGTGTGCCTATTAGTCTCAGAAGAAGAGATTGTAGTCTCTCTGCCATAATGGATGCCAACATTTTCATGTCATAATTCATTAAGGAAATCGGCCTGTACGAGGCTGGATCCTCTGGGTCCTTGCCCGCTTTATGTATGAGGGAGATTGAGGCCGTTCGCATATCTCTGTGGAAGCCCTTAGTTTCTAGTACCTCAGCATATAGGGCCACTAAAGTGGGGGTCACCTGGGTTTCCAGTAGTTTATAAAATTCGGTTCCATAACCGTCAGGTCCAGGCATCTTATGTGGCTTCCCTTCTCTTATAATCTTTTGGATTTCCCCTCCTGTGATAGGTTGATTTAGCTCTGCTAGGTCTTGCTGTGTTAGCTGTGGTAGATGGATTTTGTCCAAGAATTTTCTTTCCCATTTCTGTCTTCCGCCTCTGGGGTATACAGGGACTCGTAAAAGTGCCGAAAGACCTCTGCTACTTTTTTGGGTTAATTTTGCTTCTCACCCCCCTTATCTCGCATAATAGTGATTATCTTAGAACCTCCCCATTCTTTCACCAACCGTGCCAGAAGTCTGCCTGAGCGGTTTCCATACCGGAAAAATTGGTGCCTATAATATTGCATGGCGTACACTGCTCGCTCCTGCAGCAAGTTATTTAAATCCATTTGAACTGCCAGGTAGGCCTGCAGACTTCCCCCCCATCAGCCCTCCCATGGCTACTCTTTTTAAATCTTGAAGCTCCTGTGATAGCTGTAGTATTCTGTCATTAATTTCCCTTTTTTCTCTGGCAACGTATGCAATAATATGTACCAGCTTCCCATAGTGTGGCCACCGAAATGGTGCTTTGTTCATTAAAACCTAGATATTCTTCCATTTCTGCTTTAGGTAGTTCTGAAAGTCACTATTTTTCCACATGTGTCGAGGGAACGACCACTTAAACTGACCTGCCCTTACTCCTCTCCAGTCTATGCGTACCATCGCATGATCCGAGATCAAAATCGGTTCAATTTCTGCGTTTGATATCTTCCCAAAATCTTTCTTGGAAACCAGCACATAGTCAATCCTAGACCAAGTTCGGTGGACTCTCGACAGATGTGTGTAGTCTCTCTCCCCCCCATGCAGAGTCCTCCACACATCCACCAATCCCTTTGTGTAGCAGCCTAGTTTCGGCTCTACCTGTTTTTTGAGGGTTGCGAGTAGTATTTTTCAGTGATTAATTCCGAGGCGGCCCCAGAGCGAGTAGAGACACGTCCTCATTTGCTCATGTGTCACGTGACCTCTGCTTTTTTTTAAATTTGTTTTTTCTTCCTATTGAATTCATTGGGTTATATTTGGCTCTCTAGCTGCAATGAAGCAGCTCTAAATTAAAAGAAAAAAAAAGCCTTTTTTTCAGCAGCTAGGCCTCCCAGTCCTGTATGTGCAGATGGGGCTTCCCTGCTTGAGCTTGTCTCAGCCTAAAAGGTGCTGGTGCTCCTTTTTGGCTGTGGCCCTTGCTTCTTTTTTTGGTGGGGTTTTGCTGCTGCAGTGCTCAGCTGTGTGGCCTGATGCAGCCTGTGGCCTGCTGCTATTTTTGGAACAGATTTTAGCGGGAATGCTTGAGGCACTTTCTTTTCCCCATGGGAAACCCAGGGCTCAGTACTATTTTGGTGGCCCCTGTTGCACTTTCCATATTTTTTTCTCTCGCTGGTGGGCACCATGGTCATTTGAGATGACTGCTTGGTCTCTGCAGAGACGACCATAGCCTCAAATCTGTTGGTCCCTAGAAGCCACCTGTCCCTACAGAAGTCTGCAAGTCCCCACAACTAGATCTAGTGGGTCCCTTCCAAACCTGAGCTGGTTGAGGGGTGTCTGTCTGTCTGTGTTTGTCTTGGAATGGGTTATGAGCTGGAGTTTGCAGAGTTTCTACAGGATGCCTTTATGGAAGCTCCCTGCAGCTCCCTGCTCAAGTGGGTGGCAATAGAAGAAACTCTATGGTGTCTCCTGCATTTGTAGGCTATTCTAAGCATGCCCTCTGCAGAGCAGGGTCAGGGGCGCTATTCTATTTATTTCTGGTGCCCAAGAAGAGAGTTCCTTTCAGTTTATCTTGGCCTGAAGGCAAACAATGACAAGTCCCTCATTTACACATGGAGAGCATGAGGACTGCCATGGCCTCAGTCTAGCAGGGAAAGTTTCTTCTCCATAATCTCGCTTAAGTGTACTTCCCTATTTCCATCTGGGAGTAATTTCTTTACCTCTGTATCCTGGGCCACCATTTATGGTTTTGTATTCTGACCTTTTATCTGGCCATGGCTCCTTGCACTGTCTCGAAGGTCATGGTAGCAGTGATGGCATTTCTGTGCAGGCAGGAGATCTGTGTTCTCCCATATCTGGTTAGCTGGCTGATTCAATCAGACTCCCTGGAAAAGACCAGGGATGAGACAGCTCTAATTTGCAGGCTGGGGTTGGTGATCCACTATCCCAAGGGTAGCCTGATCCCTCTCACAAGATTTGGAATACCTCTGTGCTCAGTTCAGCACTTTTCTGGGTCGAGTTTTCCTCCCACTGGAGAGGTCTCTCAAACTACAGAGCCAACTTAAGGCATTTTTTTCTCAGTCAGCTCCCCAGGTCAGAATATTGACCCTGGAACTGGTCCCTTCAGCCAGGGCACATAGGCATCCCTTTCAGAGTTGTCTGCTGTCGCTGTAATCTTCCTGTACCCTGCAGTGCAACCATACCCTTCCTCTGTCCCAGTAGATCAAGGATCAGTTAATATGGTGATTGCAGTCTTGTCTTCTATTGATTGGGGTTCCTCTGGAGACATCTGATTATGTATTCTCATCACAGATGTCAGACTGAAAGGCTGGGGAGCCCACTATCTGGATCAGCTTGTTTAGGGGCACTGGTACCTTAGGAGGCCTCCTGATTGATCAACCAGTTGGAAGCCAGGGCTATCCACCTGTCTCTGGAGAGGTTCCAGCTTCTCCTGGTGGACAAAGCATTCTGCATCTTCTCAGACACTGCCATGGCATGGCAATTGTCACCAAGCAGAGCGAAACTCGCAGCACTGGAATGGCTCTTGAGGTAGCAGCCCTGTGTCATTCAGTGGCATAGCATCTCATGGCCTTGTCCTCTGGCCACATAGCAGGCATCGACTGTGACAGGCTGATTTTCTTGAGTCAGAACATTATGGCTTCTGGCAAGTCGGAGTTAAACTCTCATATATTCAGCCTCAGTGCAGAGATGTATGGTGCCTTCAACCATCTTCTTGATGGCCATTCGTGTGAATGCCAAAGTGGAAAATATTTTCAGTTGCAGGAGGGACCCCTGCTGCAGGAGTGCCCTTGATGCTCTCTTGTAGCTCTTGCCTCCTTGGCGAGCTGTCTTCTGCTTGGTGATTCTAGTGGCCCTGGATTGGTCATGCAGACCATTGTATGCAGAACTGTTGGGCCTGCGAGCAGGATCCACTGTTGTGTTCCCTCCGGAAGGAGAGTGAGTCTGTAGTGATGGAACATCTTGTTCCCTTCTTGTTTATGGCTTGGTCCTTGTGAGGCATAGGCTGCCCAAGAAGGGTTACTCTGGGGCGATAATGGACACCCTTCTCAGGTCCTGGCAGGCCTCTACTTCCTTGGCCTATTTGAGAGCTTGGAGGATTTTCGAGAGATGGTGATCCTCTTGAGCTCTGGAGGCCAATAAGGTGAGTAGAATGGCCATTTTGCACTTTTTGCAGCCCAGTCCTGGCCAGGGATTAGCTATGAACACACTCAAGGTTTGGGTAGTGGAGTGCTTATGAACAAATCCAATCCGGAAACGTGGACAACAAAGGAAGAGTATCTTTTATTGATCAATATAAGCCACTGGCCCGATACAGGCCGTGTTTTGTTATGCCTTCATCAGGGGCTGGCTTAACTAAAATGTTCAAAAGTCACATTAAAAACAATTATAAGATTATTAACATAAATAAAAATTAAAAAAAATTAAAATTAAACAATTGTAAGAACATAAGAGACCTTAAAAATGAATTATGTCAATGTTAATATAGAATTTGATATATATGTATAAAAATATAAATATATATGTAAATAATATATAAATAAATAAATATGAAACAGCACAGAAATGTATCGTAATGTTGGATCACCAAAAAATAAATAAAAATAAATAAATAAACGTGTATAAATCATAGTGCACAATTAAAAAATTGTGTTACATTAAAAACTAAAAAACATTATGGGGCTTGTTTACAAAGCCGCGGTAGCGATTCGTGATCGTTATCGGAGCCGCGGCCCTTGGGGCCGCGGCTCCGATAACGATCACGAATCGCTACCGCGGCTTTGTAAACAAGCCCCTATATGTCATAATAAATACATAAAAACCCACCTCTGCGTATACTTGTGTGTTCAATGTGTCCTATATCACTTGGGGGAAAAAAGGAAGAAAGAACCATGATCAGTATATCCAGTATATATTGATAACTAGTCGAGAATCCCTTAACGATCTCCCGAGCAGGCATACTAATTATTATGATGTTACAGGAGAAAACATTGCTGCAAAGGGAAATTATTATTCAACGCACGGAATCAGTGGAACCACTGAAAAAAATGTGATTTTAATGTCCCATATTATGGCAAAAAACTGCCCCTCTATGAATGTCACGGGGATATTGTAAATATCACCTTTAAGCCAATTTAAAAATTACCTGTATGGTCAGAGACCCAATGTAATGTGTCTGACATATGTCTGTTCTTGATGTTCTTCCAAGGTAAATATATATTCACCCAGATAGCCGACGTTATTGAACTATAAATGAAAAGTGTCTGAGTTTTATCACAAGGTAAATATGCTTTCACTATGGGACCACTAACATAGCTCAATTGCCGCCTTTTTATTGTACCTTATATTGTATAAATAATAAACCAATAAATAGGTGAGAAAATATAACCTGCCGATACTGCTCCAAAACAGTGCGGATATTTAGAATTTAGAGATCCAAGCTTGTATGCCGATTAAAGCCATCACCCGACATTGCTAGAATTCATACCACTTTATCCCTTATGTTTTCAAATGGACCCAAAACAAATTATATTTTATTAAACCCTTTTGTTTAAAATGCTTAAAATAGCACGAATTATAGGCTCCTTTATTACTGAATGCCTTCCAATGTAAAGATTACACAAATATTGAATGAGAAACTTATTCTTCCATTTCAAACCTCTTTGCCTTTAGATCTAGAACTTGCTTAGTAACTATTTGTAAAAAATTGTAGTATAAACTATAATGCTAAAAGGGAATAAAATCTGACTGGCATTTAAATGGGATCACTATTAAAATGGACGCGCCTCACTTATTCAGACGCCTGCTTTAACTGAAAGAACCGCCGGCGTCTATGCTTTATAATAGGGAGACAGTCTGCGCCGGAGCTATGATGTAACATGATTGTAAAACAAATTAAATGACGAATATTATTTATGCCATATTTGGTTCCAATGTAAATTAAAATACGATCAAATACTGAGATCAAACTTACATTTGACAGGATACACTGTTAAAAAATGATGTGCTGCGCTCATTCAAACGGCTGCTCCGATCTGAAACGCCGGCGTCTGCACTTAAAAGTGGAATTGCAGTTTGCGCAGGAAATGTAAATAAGATGACGTATAGAACCAGTTGAGATGACGTGTGAGGACACAGCATACAAAACCTAATCATGTCATTATTTTATCAATTTTTGGTAGGCTGATGTGAAATAAAGGTCATAAACCATCAAAACGGGACTACAGTGAATCATTCTACCCGTTTCCAAAAAAGGGGGCATAGTGATCCCAATAGTGAAAACTAAAAATCATAAATTTATATTAAAGTATTATTTATTTATTTCATAGCTGCCAAATGTAAAATCTCTGTACTTCTTGCCCTTTTATTCGTAAATTGAGGTACCATATAAGTAATTCACTATAACATTATTTTAAAAAAAGGTTACAGATTTATATGAATCTAAATTATTCTTATCTTAACCATGAATAGGTTAACTTCACCTCCTCTAGATGTTAAAGGTGTGTACATCGGGTGTAAATAAAAAACAATAAAACCATCCTGAAAAAGGTTGTTAAAAATGTATAAAAGTGTATAAAACATGTATCACTTCTCGTTATGCCAAAAAATAAATAAATAAATAAATAAACGTGTATAAATCATAGTGCACAATTCAAAAATTGTGTTACATTAAAAACTAAAAAACATTATATGTCATAATAAATACATAAAAACCCACGTCTGCGTATACTTGTGTGTTCAATGTGCCCTATATCACTTGGGGGAAAAAAAGGAAGAAAGAACCATGATCAGTATATCCAGTATATATTGATAACTAGTCGAGAATCCCTTAACGATCTCCCGAGCAGACATACTAATTATTATGTTACAGGAGAAAGGTAGTGGCCATGGTGTACTACCTTAGGTGTGTACAAGGGATGTCCTTGGCTGTACACTTTGAAGTCGTTTCCTTAAGGAAGTGAAGCAGATCTGTCTGCCAGTGCATCCAATTGTCTTTTAGCACAGTCCCTCTTTGGTGTTGAAGGCACTCAAAGATCCCCCTTGAGCCCGTTTGTGCTGTCTCTCTCATAGATTGGACCTTCCATATGGTTTTCTGGTGATTATTGCGTCAGCCTGGTGAGTGTTGGAGCTGAAGACCTTGTCCTGAAGGGAATCTTTTTTGATCATCTCAACAGTTTCTGTCTCCTTGCGGACTGTTCTGTCCTTCCTTTCAAAGGTGCAGTCTCCCTTTTTTTTTTCACCTTAATCCAGTGGTTCTCAACACAATCTTCAAGACACACCTAACTAGACAGATTTTCAGGACAACCACAATGAATATGCGTGAGAGAGAGATTCCCATATAGTGCATGCACTTTCTCTTGACTGGTTTCAGAATCCCTATCTTAACCAGACTGTCTTCCTCCCTCCTCTTCTGTGGAGGAAGTTCAGGTGGATCCCTCTCCTCAGGTGGATAGATGTGAGAAGGGTGTTGGTCAAATATTTGGAGGTTATTAATACCTTCCATCACTCGGATCATCTTTGTCCTCCTTTCAGTGGTACAAAGAAAGGACAGGCAGCAGCCAAGTCCTCTATTGCCCACCGGATTAAGGAGGCATTAGTTCAGTATACTTTTTGGCTGGAAAATGTGAGCCAGAGGGAATGGGAGCTCACTCCACTAGAGCACTAAGCTCCTCCTAGAGTGGAGCCTGCCTTGTTGTCTTGGGAGGTTACCTGGTGATCTCTGAGCACCTTTTGTAAAGCACTACAGTTTGCATGTAGGAGCTAATGTGGATAGCACCTTTGGTAGGGCAGTTCTGTCCAGAGCATTGTCTTGCTCCCACCCTGGGTCATGACTCTTGGGTATATCCCACTTGTTTGGACTGGTCTAGCAGGCTAAGGAAGGAGAAATTTCACATAGCTTACAATTTTCTTTCCTTGAATTCTGCTAGACCAGTCCAGAACCTGCTTGGAAGACTTCTGCGGGTTTGAGAGTCCTACTGACTCTTAATTGCCTTATCAATTTTGGTGTCTGATGAAGAGTTATTTATGGTAAGAGAGCCAACTACTTGTTCCAAATGTTTGTTACAGTTTATGGTTGGTTATTAACACTGTAAGGTGTTTTTTTGTTTGTTGTTTAGTTTTTTTCTCAAGCTTTTCTGAGTTTTTCTATCTTGCTTTCTGCTTGGGAAGTTTCATTCTGGCTTCTTTGTGCTGCACAACAAGTGTCAACATCTTTGAACATTGCTTGTCTGCCTCCATGTGCTGGCAAGGGAGCATAACTCACTCATCTGGACTGGTCTAGTGGAACTCAAGGAAAGAAAATGATCAGGTATGTAACATTTCTCTTCATATAAAGGTTATACAGTATAGTAAAATGATCAGCAGGAGCTATAATTTAATTTTATTTAAAATGGACAACATATGTAACACTGCAAAAAGTGGGCATGAATTAGTTCTATAATCTTACACATGCAAGAACAATAGAGAGTGAATTTTTCTTTTCTCAAAAAGCTTAGTGTAAGTAGATTGAAACAGTGGCATATGCTCTAAAACGACAGAATATTGGCTTAAGGAATAGTTTATATCTTTCTACTGGGAGTAGTAAGGATTTTGGACTAAAGGTAAACCTATTCGATTACAAAGATAGGATCCGCGCTATTTGAGTGCTATTGGTTCAAGTTGATGTTGTGCTATATTGTTTATTCCCTTTGTCTTCATAATCTATGTACTATAGGCATTAATCGGTTGACCACCTTGCAGTTTTGTCCCTTAAGAGTGCAGTTTGCACTTACTGCCTCATTTCAGGGTGATTTAACAATAATGTACATAAGTAACTCATGAAATTTCTATTGATGTATCTTCCAAACAGTAATGCATGCTTGGTATAATGGTGAGAAATAAATAAAGAACCTTCAGTTATACAATACCAAATTTTAGGTTTCATAATGGAGGGATTTTAAGCAATTGAAATAAACTCTTATTGGATACCCCTCTTCTTCCAAGGGGATTGTAATAGGAAAAACAATGTCATTCTGCCATAACCAACACATGCAGCCGAAAATGCAGGAGCATGTAGTGTGACTACCATCTGCAGAGGTGGCATATTCTCCCTGTGGCAAGCTGGTCTAATGGCAGAGGCCTTGTGAGAGATGCTCAGCTTGAATATCTATGTGAAAACAAGGATGATCTTCTTTAATGTTGGACAGTGAAATCTTTTCATTGACTCCATCTATTCTGTAATGCTCTAGGGCAGATAGTTCTATGATTGGACTAAATTCTAGACCATTGCTGTTGGATCGCCTGATAACATTTAATGACTCATTGGTGATTTAGAATATAGGACTCAAATATTTAGTTGCTCGTAGGCCACTGTTAATGACTGCTTGAATAAGCAGTGCACAGTATCGTAATCTGGTAATTTTTTTTTAAGTGCTGCGAAATCAATGCTGACTCCTGGCGACCCAGCAGCCCCTGGGTTTTTTTGGCAAGGTATTATTTATTTATTTATTTTATTTACATTCTCTTATATACCGCGCTATTCTGCATCAGTGCGGTTTACATTGAACAAACTGAAATTACATTGAACAGGACATTATAACTTGGAGATAACTATTTTACAGGGAACATGGGCTATGGAGGGTTAAGTGGCTTGCCCAAGACCACAGCACCTGTGGGACTAGAAACCCCAGTCCTTCCGGCCCAAGGTTGCTGTCCTCTAGTGGGATTTGAACCCCCGACCTTCCGGCCTGAAGTACCTTGCCCCAACCACTAGGCCACTCCTCCTAGACAGAAATAGATTGCCAGGCGTTTTCTTCCGAGGCATGTGGGAAGCAGTATATTATATGGAAATGTAAAACATCAGATGAGTGCAGTATATCCAGGCAGGGCCGGCTTAAACATCAGACAAACTAGGTAGTTGCTTAGGGCAGTGGCTTCTATGGGACAGCAAAGAGTAGTTGTCAAAATCAAGCAATAGATCCTCATAGTTGCACATACTTTTACCTGAACCATAGGGTAAAAAGTTTTCAAATAGCCTATTTACCTGGCTGCATAAGTAGCTTTAAGAAATTGCCCCAGTATTTATATATGTATATGAAAGTATGATGTCAAATTATTCTGCTTTTTTAAAGTATTGCTCTGGGAAGGAGTAGTGTTGGAATAATCATAATCACTGAGGAGTGGTGCTGGCTAGAGGCCTAAGGCTGAAGGTTCATGTAGGATGCCTAAAAGTCTTGCACCAGCCCTGTAGACGGGTATATGATTAACTTGTAATGAATCAGTAGAACACTGCCAGAATCATTGTCTAAGGACATTTATGCTGCTGTTTATTAAATGACAGTATCATCAGCCTTCAAGCACGTTAAATACGGAACAGTTTATTTCACAGTAACATCAAAACTAATATATTTTACCAGATCAAAATCATGCTTGCGTGATTTTAGGTTAAATAGCCTCTTTGTGCCTGGTGTTAGCAAAATATTTACATAGTATTGGTAGCTTCCAACTCATAGTTTAGTTGGGGCCTGCACTCTCTTTGCAGAATTTAGTGAAAATCATTAAGGACAAAAGGTCTTTTCCCTCCTTTTTTTGCATATGTCTTCAAAACAGCATGATGGAAATTTATATATGTGATCGGAGAGATTTGTGTGAAAGATCACTTCTCAAAAACTGTCTTGCCTCTAAATATATATTTTCCTTATCTGCATTAAGGTATTTAGGAGCTTATTTACCAAAGTTTTTCTCCCATTTTGTATCTGCTGGATAAAAGTGCTTAGTAAATAGGGCCCTTGCTCTGTTTTTGTGAACAGACAATAGTCTGTCTATAAAGTGTTTTTTAAAATGAAGTAATGTGTTTAATATTTAAATAAAAGCAAAAGGCCAGCAAACAAATTGCAGGTGGTGCTTGTTTAATTAATCCAGTGGTATTCACTTCCAATCCTCCAGGGCCATAAATGAGTTGGGTCTTCAGAATATCCCTGAATAATTATGAAATAAATTGGCATATATACCTCCAACATAGGTGTAAATAACTCTAACGTATTCTCCCTTTATCGAGTCAGCTAACTGAGTAACAGATGCTAACTAAATATATAAGTAAAGTGTTTTTTAAAAATCCTTGTCAGCTATGGCTGGAAGTTACATACCATATTGAAGACTAAATTTAAATTACTACTGCTTCTCAGATTGCCATGTCTGGCCGACTGGAGGCTCTGCGCTACATAAATTCAGTATATTAGAGGAGAAACACAACCAGTAGCAAAGGATTAAAAAGGAAAAGCCTTATCCTCTGTTTTAGGGGTATCCAGGTACTTCAATATTTTGAGCTTTTGACAACAAAAGACTTTTTTTTGGAAGGTCGAAGAAGTTTCCCTACTGTTTTTAATCTCCATAATACATTTTGGTGATGTCGCAGTGCTTCAAGATTCTTCTTAGTGGGCTCATAATAGGCAGTGTGATTGCACATTGCACATAACATGGCCCCTGAGGGAGGTGGGTAAGTTGGGCCCAGGCCCCCCCCCCGACCTAACCTTTTTAGAATTTTCAGTTTTCCGGTTTTTTTTGGGGGGAGGAGGGGGGTTCTGTCATTGATTTTAATGGGAAGACTTTAGTGTTTGTTTCTGCTTTTCATTCTGTTTTGTCCTTCCTTTACAGTCTGTCACTCTCTGCCCATTTCCGAGATTATTGCTATTGTGAAAGCAGAGATTGAGGAGAAACACGTTCACAATGGCATATATCAGAAATTTAAACCTCATGCTTTCACAGGTAAGAATGCAGAAAGGCTTGGTTATATTTTTTTTTGTATATTACTGAAGTTAAGACCAGTATGGTCCATCTACTGTAATCTGCCCAGTAAGGTGGCTAGAGTAGGTGTAGCTGCAGCTCCATGCTAGTCTCCCCTCCCCCTCTATGTTTAGGGTTGTACCCGCCACTCCGTACAGGTCACCCCTCTCTGTTTGTTGAAGTATAAAAAATAGTTGTTTGTTTTGATTTTATCCTCTTGCTATAAATTGATCCACTGTCTGCCCCATGCTATTTTGAATTCTGTCACTGTATTTGCTCCCCCCCCTCCCCACCTCCATCGGTAGGCATGCCAAGCATCTACCACCCTTTCAGTGAAAAAGTATTTCCTGACATTTCTTTTAACACACAGCAATAGTAATACAACAACCCCCCCCCCCCCAAAAGAAATAGTGGCGGGGGGATATTCAAAGTGATTAACGCAGTTAGCTGACTTGCTAACAGTGTTAATTGCGCTGAGCGGGATATTCAGTGGCACTTACACAGTTAGGGCAGCTACTACATGCCCCGGGGCTAGCCAGCTAGTATCAGTGCGTTCCAGAGAGCGGGGAGGGCAGCAGCAATATTGAGCCACTGCCTCCCCACAGCTTCATTTTATGCCCTCTAGTATTACAGCTTCTCCTTCTTTGAACAAGGTTTGTTTGTAAATACGTAAAGGGTATCATATCTCCCCTGTTCCTTCTCTCCTTTAGGGTATACTGTACATATTTGGGTCTTCAAGTCTCTTCTCATACGTCTTTTGGTGCAGGCTCCAAATCTTGTTGGTAGCCTTCCTCTGAACAGTTTCAAGTAGTCTTATATCCTTTGTGAGATATGGTCTCCAAAACTGAACACAATACTCTTAAGTGAGGCCTCAACGGCATCTTGTGCAGGGGCATTAATAAATTCTCCTTTCTGCTGGTTATTCCTCTCTGTATGCAACCCAGCATCCTTCTGGCTTTGGCCACTGCCTTGTCACATTGTTTTGCCATCTTGAGATCCTTGGAAACGAACTCCAAAGTCCTTCTCCTGGTCCGCGCACACCAACCTCTCGCCCCTAAATGTGTAACTGTAGTATAATATTATCCCCTGGATAGTTCCTGGACTTCCAGTCTCTACATGTGGCCCATATGCTAAATATACACCCCATAATTGTGGTCCATATACTAATATATCTACCCCCATATAGCAATTGTGTTTAATATTAGAAGACAAATACCTGATGTACAATAAACAACATACTGGAGGGATATTCATCAGCAGTGACTAGCCATTCTAACGCGGCTAGCTGTCACTACTGAAGCTCAGATATTTAATGCTGAGGCCATATCCAGCTACTGCCATTGAAAATCCGGGTCAGCCGGATAGCAAAGAAGCTAACACACTGCCCGGCTAGCTTTGGTGGTGAAAGTTACACCACCCTTTCAGGTGCCTAATTTTCTTTACTTTGCAATAACCAGGGCAGTGGCTCAATATTACTGTTGCCCAGTTATTGCCGAGTGCCGCCTGTGGAACGCGCTAATGCTAGCTGGCTATTACCGGGGCATGTAGTAGCTGCACTAACCGTGAATATCATGCTCAGCACGATTATCGCGGTTAGCTAGTCTGCTAACTGCGTTAATCAAGTTGAATATCCCCCCACCACTATTTTTTTGGGGGGGAGGGGGGTGGGTTTGTTGTATTACTATTGCTGTATGTTAAATTATTTTTGTAACTCGCTGTATTTTAATGTCTTAAAATGTATGAATTGCCTTTATCTATATTGGGTAGACAACCGGGAAAGTAAGATACAGATTTATGTCCTGTGGGATGAACGTACATTTGAGAGAGAGACTCAGAAATCCTGCCTGTTAGGGACTCTTCTTTTATGCAAGGGTGCAAGCATTGCATATTTCAGTATCGATTACGAGAAATACAATGAGAGCAATTAAGATCATCTTTAAATCACTTCCAGGTCTGGTAGGATCTGCTTGTCTTTAAAAAGAAATAAACCTGCAGTGAGTAATTTCTGATTTGTAGGGCAAGTCCACGCCCAGCATGTTGTATATCGGGCTGTAATGTGAAATGTGCTGACACATTATGTGCAATTCTGACATGAACAATCAAAAACAATGTACTGTGCTGCTAGATGCCGGATAAACATAGGGATTAGTCATCGTAAGAATTAATCACTGCAAAGGTCTCGGATAGCAAATGAGAAAGAAACAAGGACAGCTTGGGAAATGACATATGCCGCATTTGTTATTCTATCAGAATTCTCTAAACAACTTTTCCCATGATATGCTGCAAATGCTTAAGATTCAAATACCCGAGAAATGCCATGTCCCTGTTCAAATCCTCAGAGAAATAAACCATCTGAAAACCATAATGGGGCCTATTTACTAAGCTGCCTTAGCCGTTTAGCATGTGGTAATTCCCATGTTAACAGTTACCGCAGTGCCTTTAACAGTATATGGTAATTCTCATGTTAAACAGCTAACACTGAAAGGGGTGGCGAATGGATGGGAACTGTGCCTTTCAGTTAATGCAGAGGTCATTACAGTGAGTTAACTGCTAACTGCTCTGCATTATTTGCTTCATTAATGTCACCTCAAGAGGTCTGTCTTTGCCATGCAATTCAAATGATTTCTTTTTCTCTGCGTTTAGCTACACAGCAAAATAGAGATGCATCCAATAACTAATGCAGACGTTCTACATTTACCTTGCATTAATTTTGGCAGTTATTGAGTGGTAACTGCAAAACCTTAACACAGTTTACTTTTATGAGACAAGTCACTTCATATTTGTCAATATAAATTCATAAAAGTATTGCAGCTAGAGCACCCCCAATATAGAAATAATGTAAACATTTCTTCCTTATCTTGCTAGACCAGTCCAGATGAGCGAATTGTGCTCCCCAGCCAGCAGATGGAGGCAAAAAACTGGCTTTCAGCAATAGCATTATCAATGTAAGGGATGGTGCAGCCCTCGAACATGCCAGTATTTCTCTGCCTCCTGCAGATGGTGCATATTGCACTGGTGCAGCAGACCACTGTGGTGCAGTCTACGGCCTGTTGCTTTGTGGTCAAGTTCTTGGCCATGTGGAGCTCTTGGGGATCAGTCTAAGGATCTTTTGCCCTGATTGAGCTCTGGAGCTCTTGGGGATCAGTCTAATGATCTTTTGCCCTGATTGAGCTGGAGGAATTCTTCTCCTAGGTCCCAAGCCTTTGCCCATGGATCACAACTTGGTAAGGCTAGTCTATAAAGGATTGTGTTATGCCTCTGCCAGCAGCAGTGAGTAGTCAATCCCTTTCTCCCTTTCCCTTCTGAGCTCATGTTGGGCCTCTAGGGGAGTCTGTGTGGTTCTGGCAGTGTTGTCCATTGGGGCCTCTGCTTAGGGTGGTGGGTGAAGGCCTGTGGGGGTCTCACTCTGTCCCCCTCCTGTCCTTTCCCCTGTCCCTCCCCTCCCCAGTCTCCCCCGTTTCCTACATAGTTGTTTGTTTTTAAGGCAAAGGAGCCAGGGAGACTAGGCAGTGCTGGGGATCCCCTTGCACTTCTGAGAGGTGCATGGGGATTTCAGCAGTGCCTGGGGAGAGGAGATGAGGCACGAGGTCAGAGTCTTTGAATGGTTGTCTTTGTTTAGCCACACTGGCGTCAGGAGCTCAGTGGGCTGCTGTGGAGTGCCAGAGAAGTCCTTTTGGTTCACAGAAGGACAATGCAGGCAGTTTGCCCGCATGCATTCCCTGCCCTGGTGGGAACAGTAGCCATTTTTTGGGCCACACATAAGTCTCCCATACTGCTTGGTATGCTAGAGGGGAGGTTAGTAGTGCTTGCCACTTTTGGCAGTGTGGCAGGCTCCCTTATCCTGGCATGTGTTGGAAAGTGTGGTTTGACCCTTGGACCCTGGGGAGTATATGGGGGGAATTGCTGTGATGTTCCTGTAGCTCCCACAGATCACCCTCTGGTAGGATTAGTGGCCATTTTGTTGTGAGCCATGAACTGCCTGTGCAGCTGGTGAGTATGAGTGGCATTTTTCTTTTGGGGCACCCCTTGTTGGGCAGGCAGCAGAGGAGAGGTTGCAGGGCTGGCCCAACCATCAGGCAAACTAGACAGTTGTCTAAGGCAGCAACTTCTTTTGGGGTGGGGGTGTGGGGGTGGCAGCTGGCCGCAAAGAACAGGACATTCAAAGCTAAACAATAGACTTTGACAGCTAGGAGGGGTGTAAAGCCTTAGGTCTGCCTAGTGCTTGTAACACCTTGAACCAACTCTGAGGCAAGCCCTGGGAGGATGCGGCTTCTGGTTCTGTCAGACCATCCCTCTTGGTTATGCCAGTGGTTTGCTAAGACGTTTGCTGAGGTGCAGGAATGGGGGCATAGCCAAATGGTTAGACTAGGAGGCTGACAACCAGGAAAACCTTAGTTTATCTCCCACTGTTCCCTCCTTGTGTTCTTCGGTAAGGCACTTGTCTCTGTCTTTGCCGCAGATACAAACTTGAGTTGTGGGCCTTCCAGGGTGGGGAAGTACTTTATTTTGCTGTATATAGCTCATCTTGGCTTAATTCTCAAATTTTATATTACCCCTTCCTGTGCCCACTCTGCTGAGAACCTTTTGGTTTAAATCCCGTGCCCATTCTAACTTCATAAATTTCAGATTCATGCTGTCCTCGTTCCAGCTTGCCATGGCACCTGCCAAGCAAGAATATTATGTCCATCTGACAAACTCTTTTGCCTCTGACCCTCACCCTTTCAACACGCAACTCTTTCCTCAAAGTGCCTCTGTCTCCCCCTTGCTTTTTTCCCAGACTTTGGTTAATTGTTTCTATGACAAGATTCACAAGATTAGCCTCAAGTTCTCCACTGGGCTTATTTATTTATTAAAAATTTGCTATACCGCCTATACCTTGTTTGGTACCTTAGGGGTAGATTCTGAGCCCATTTAGCGGGAATGGATGTCCAGTTCGGACATTCAACCCCACTAAACGCCCGGGACCATATTCCCTGCCCAAAGCTCCTCGTACTTACATAGGAGATGTGGGGGGAGCTCTGGATAGGGGCAGGCAGGGGCGGCGACAGGAAGGAGAGTGGGTGGGCCAGGGACGGGGCACACAACCCGGACGTACAAGAGGATGGCGGCACCAAGGTGCGGAGGAAAGGTGAGAGGGTGCAGGGGGATTCCTTGCAGCCCAACCCTGGCCATGGAAGGCCTGATCAGGGGTTGGGCTGCGGGGAAAGAATGGTCTAGTGGGCAGCTGGTGATCGAGGCTCCTGCACAGAGCCGCGATGGCATTTATTTATTTTATTTTATTTGAAAAACGTTTATATACCGCTACTTCCCAAGATCAGTGGTGGTTTACATCAAACAATGTCAAAAAAGTACATGGAACAATGTGCAACTATAGAATTATAACAGATACATAGAACTGTAAATAACTATATACAGGTAGGATATCAAATTTGGAAGTATTTACAACTTACTTCATATTTTACATTTATACAAATTTAAAGAGGCAGCTTAGGTTCAATTATAGAAATTATAAGTGAAACATGTTTGAAAGGGTGTATTCAGTCTGTGTTATGGTGGTCAAATTTGAAAGGGTGAAATTCAGTCTGTGTTATGGAGGAAGGGAGGCCATGTCCAAGTCACTATCTATATTGAAGTAGTGTTGCGTGAACAGATATGTTTTTAGGTTTCTACGGAACTTTTGTAGATCCTTTATCTCTCTTAATTGATCTGGGAGGTTGTTCCATAAGGTTGGTGCTATAAATGAGAAGGCGCTATTGCTTGTTGTGTGTTTTGTCTTTCTTATTACGTCAGGCACTAAAATGGTATTAAGGTTCCTTCTTCTAATTCTGTTATCTAGAGAGCTATGAATCAGTGTGGATAGGTATGATGGGGCAATCTTATTAATTAATTTGAAGGTGGTCAATATAATTTTATATTGAATCCTGCGAGAAACGGGTAGCCAATGTAGTGAGAATAGTATTGGAATAATGTGGTCAGTTAGCTTGGCTTTGGAAATTATTCTTGCGGTGACGTTTTGGGCCATTTGAAGGATTTTTAAATTCTTCTTTGTTACGCCTTGTAGAATGCCATTACAATAGTCAAAGTGGGGGGTTATTAAGGCTTGTGTAATGGTTCTAAAATCATCATTTTCTAAAAGTGGCCTCAGTTGTTGAATGGAGCGAAGCTTGAAATAGATTGTTTTGGTAATTTTCTTAATGTGTGTGGTGAAACTAAGAGTCTTGTCAAGTGTGACACCTAGGTATTTAATCTCTTCTTTAACTGGGAGGGTAAAATTCAGGAGTTTGATGTCTGTTGGTGGTTTAAAATTCGTGTTTCTTGATGTAAATAATGCTTCAGTTTTTTTGAAGGTTTTTTCTTTTTTTTTTTTTATTTATGCAATTTTACATTACAATACAAGAAAAACCTTGTACAAAGAAAACAATCCATCGTCCTCATATCTAAAAAGAAAAATAAAAGAAAAGAAAAACTCTAACAAATGGATTCCTGAATAGACCTCAAAAATGGACAAGATGGGTCACTAATCATAGGATTAATTACAAACATAGCAATAAAGGAAATAGAGCAGGCACCAAGGCGGTAAACTACACCTAAACCACACTAAAACCCCTATACATGTTTTTTTGAAGTTAATGTTCATATTGTTTGATCGAAGCCATTTTTCAGCTTCCGTGAGGCAGGTTGCTAATTTGTCGTAGTTGGGATCAAGTATGTTGATTGAGGAGAACAACATAATGTCGTCCGCATATATGTGGTAATTTATCTTATATTTTTGAAAAATGGTGCATATTGGCTGCAGGTAAAGGTTAAATAAAAGGGCAGATAGTGCGGAACCTTGCGGTATTCCTTGTTCTTGAGGAAATGGAAGTGATAGAAACATAGAAATAAGACGAAAGAAAAAGACCACATGGCCTATCTAGTCTGTCCTTCCATAACAACTACAACAGTCCCCTTTTTACCTTTAGAGATCCTCTGTGTTTGTCCCATGCTTTTTAGAATTCAGTTACTGTCCTCATCTCTACCACCTCCACTGGGAGACTATTCCACGGATCCACTACTCTTTCCGTAAAGAAATATTTCCGCATATCACTCCTGAATCTATCTCCCTTCACCCTCATCCCATGTCCCCTCATAGCAGAACTTGCTTTCAATCGAAAGAGGCTCTCCCCCTGTGCATTTATGCCACGGAGGTATCTAAACATCTCAATCATATCACCTCTATCCCACCTTTCCTCTAAGGTGTACATATTAAGATCCTTCAGTCTGTCCTCATATGCTTTATAATGAAGACCACTAATCACATTTTAGTAGCCACCCTCTGTACCGACTCCATCCTGATCACATCCTTTTGAAGGTGCGGTATCCAGAATTGCACACTATACTCCAAATGAGTTAGCACCAAAGACTTATACAGAGGCATTATCACCTCCTTTTTTCTGCTAGCCATTCCTCTCCGTATGCACCCAAGCATCCTTCTAGCTTTTGCTGTCGCCTTTTCTACCTGTTTAGCTACTTTAAGATCATCAGACACAACCACGCCTAGGTCCCGCTCTTCTTTAGTGGACAAAAGTACTTCACCCCCTATACTATATTGCTCCCTTGGATTGCTGCAGCCTAAGTGCATGACCTTACATTTTTTAACATTAAATCCCAGCTGCCAAATTCTAGACCATTCTTCAAGCTTAGCTAGATCCCTCCTCATGTTATCTACCCCATCCTGGGTGTCTACTCTATTGCAGATTTTGGTATCATCCGCAAAGAGGCAAACCTTACCTGAAAGCCCTTCCGCTATATCACTAACAAAGATGTTAAAAAGAATCGGACCAAGGACAGATCCCTGGGATACACCATTGGTAACATCCTTCTCCTCAGAGTGAGCTCCATTTGCTTGTACTCTTTGTCGCCTCCCACCCAACCAATTTCTAACCCAAGCAGTAACTTTGGGGTCCATCCCTAGGGTGCTCAGTTTGTTTATAAGTCGCCTGTGAGGAACAGTGTCAAAGGCTTTACTGAAATCTAAATACACCACATCTAGGGCTCTCCCTCAGTCCAACTCCCTGGTCACGCAGTCAAAGAAATCAATCAGATTTGTCTGACAAGACCTGCCTCTGGTGAATCCATGCTGCCTCGGATTCTGTAATCCGCTGGACTCCAGAAACCTCACTATTTTCTCTTTCAGCAGCGTTTCCAATAATTTACTCACCACCGAAGTTAAACTAACCAGCCTGTAGCTTTCAACCACATCCTTACTTCCGTTTTTGTGTAAAGGCACCACATGAGCCTCTCTCCAGTCCTTTGGCACCACTCCCGACTCCAACGAGGCATTGAAAAGGTCAGTCAGTGGAGCTGCTAGAACGTCCCCAAGTTCCCTCAGTATTCTTGGGTGTATCCCATCCGGTCCCATCGCTTTGTCTACTTTAAGTTGAGATAGTTTCTCACGAACACAGTCTTTTGAAAATTGTTCAAGATGTCCTTTGCTTCTCTTCCTATTTGTGTGTGTTTTCTGAGGTTCTGCTCCTGGTTCTTCATCTGTGAACACAGAACAAAAATATTTGTTAAGCAATTCCGCTTTATCCTTATCAGCTTCTACATAATCCTCCCCTGCACCCTTGAGTCTGACAATACCACTCTTGCCCTTCCTCTTCTCACTAATATATCTGAAAAATGTCTTATCCCCCCATTTTGTTGCATTGGCTATTTCCTCCTCCTTTTGAATCTTTGCCTTATTGACTACTTTGCTAGCTTCTCTAAGTTTTTCCAAATACAGATGCCTGTCTTCCTCTCTCTGTGATCTCTTGTATTTCATGAAGGTCTCCCTCTTTTTCTTCACATTTTCAGCTACTTCTTTCGAAAACCATAGCGGTCTCCTTTTCCTTTTACCTTTATTTACCATTTTAACAAAAAGGTTGGTTGCCCTTAAAATATCCCCTTTCAGTTTTTCCCACTGTTTTTCTACATCCCTCAGCGGTTCCCATCCAACTAACGACTCCCTGAGGTATTGGCCCATCTTTGCAAAGTTAGTCTTCCTAAAGTCTAAGATCCTCGCCTTTGAATGGATTCTAACAGCCCTAGTCCTAATACTGAACCACACCATCTGGTGATCACTGGATGCAAAGTGATCTCCCACTACAACATCAGAAACACTTTCACCATTGGTAAGCACCAAGTCCAATATGGCCCGTTCACATGTGGGGTCTGTTACCAATTGCCTGAATAGTTCTCCCTGTAGAGAATCCAGGATCTCCTTACTTCTAGATGATACTGCAGCAGGAATGTGCCAATCAACATCTGGCATATTGAAATCTCCTATCAGTAGCACTTCCCCTTTGCTAGCAATGTTGCGCATGTCTTCAATTAACTCTCTGTCCACCTCTTCCTCTTGTGAGGGAGGTCTGTATATCACACCAATGTAAATAGATTTCTCTTTCCCTCTTTCTAGTTTAACCTACAATGCCTCCCCTCTCCCTTTTAAGCTCTGTAATTCCAAAGCTTTAATAGTAGTTTTTACATATAGTGCCACTCCTCCTCCCCTACTTCCTACCCTGTCCTTTCTGAATAAAGTATAGCCAGGTATAGTTATATCCCAATCATGGTTTTCTGTGAACCATGTTTCTGTAACTGCCACTAAATCCAAGTCAGCCACTCCCACCAAAGCTTCAACATCAGGGATCTTATTTCCCATGCTACGGGCATTTATACACACTGCTTTCCATATGTTACCCCTGTTACCCATTTCCATAAAGTTATTTAATGTATCACCTACCTGGGGGCTTTCACTTACCTGGGGGCTTTCTTCACCCATCCCCAACGAATCTAGTTTAAAGCCCTCTTCAGTAGATTAGCCAGTCTACTACTGAAGACGCATTGACCTTTCTTGGACAGATGGATGCCTTCTCTGCTCTGCAACCCTTGGAACAGCATCCCATGGTCTAGGAAACCAAAACGCTCTCGATGACACCATCCACGCAGCCATGCATTCATCTCCAGGATGCGAGCCTCTCTGCCTTGTCCTTTACCCTCAACAGGGAGGATTGAAGAGAACACCACCTGTGCACCTAACTGCTTCACCCTCTGTCCCAGAGCCATGAAGTCACTTTTGATACGTTCCGAGGTATACCTGGCAGTATCATTTTTTCCAACATGGATTAGCAACATTGGGTAATAGTCAGTGGGCTTGATGAGTCTCGGCAAACTCTCCGTAACATCTTGGATTTTGGCATCAGGCAGACAGCATACCTCTCTGGACATCAAGTCTGGTCGGCAAGTCTGATGAAGTTTGCTTAACTTGTACATATTGTGAACGGTCAGATATATATGATTTAAACCATTCAAGAGTCATTTTCTATAAACCTATTTGGCTGAGTCTTGAAATGAGTATATTATGATTTACACTGTCAAATGCCGCGGATATATCAAGGAATACAAGGATGAAGGCTTGTTTTGTGTTGTCTAATTCCTTAATGAGAGTATCGAGAAGGGCGAGTAGTAAGGTTTCAACGCCATGGAAAGGGCGAAACCCATATTGGTGATCATCAAGGGGAGCGGATGTATCTATATAATCTTGGAGTTGAAGTTGGACAACTTTTTCGATGACTTTGGTCAGGAAAGGAATACTTGCAATCGGTCGATATGATGATGGGTCATTTTCATTTAGGGTCTTATTTTTCAAAACCGGGCGGATTGCAGAGAATTTAAGTTCCTTAGTTAATACACCTTGCAGAAGGGATTTATTTACTATATCTAAAATAAAGGGGTCAAGTTCTTGTTTTGTTGTCTGGTTTTTTGTTTTGTTTTTTCTCTTTATGTTAGTATTCTTTGCATTGGTAGGTATATTACCCCTCCCCAGCAGCCCCTCTCCATACTCTGCACCGGGTTGCCAAACCAATATTTAGGTCCATCGGACTGATACACCACAGTTCAAGAGGCCAACTCTGCAGGCTGCAATGCCGGCCTCGTCTTCCGTAGCCTCTGCTCCCCGCCGGACACTCTACTCCAACTCGTCTGGGGTCATTTGGGGGGGGGTCGCCACCCTCTCTCGCTCTCTGGTCGCCTGGTGCACTTGTCGGAAGATTGGTCCATCCCACCTGCTTCAGTCCTGCAATGGCTGCCTCTACTGTGTGTGCCACATAGGATTTTGTGTTAATAGTGAACTGTAGGCCCACAGGAAACAGCCACCGGTAGCGCACATTCTCTTCACGAAGCCGCTTCGTCACCTGTTGGTACTCCCGATGCTTTTTCATAGTGATACTAGAGAGGTCAGCAAACACTTCCACATCCGCCCCATGCCAGTTGAGTTTCCCCAACTTCCGAGCCGCCCGGAACACCAGCTCTTTGGATCGATATTCATGCAGGCAGCAAACAATGTCCCTGACTCTGTTGTCACGCCTCGGGCCCAAAGACCGATGAGCCCGATCCACTCTGAGACACACCCCTTCTACATCCATGTCAGCAGCTTTCAGAACAGCGCTACAGAACTCTTCCGCTAGAGCAACATAATTGACAGCTTCGTCCCCTTCCGGGAGGCCCCGTATCCGGATGTTTGAGCGGCGGGAGCGGTTTTCAAGATCCTCCAGTTTTTGTAATATATCGCCCTGTGCTTCCTCCAGCAAGGCGGTTCGCTGGGCCGCAACCCCGATCTGTTCATCATGCTCCTCTGCTCTATTTTCCAGCTCCTCTAGCCGGGTGCCTAGTATTAGCATATCGCCTTTCAAGTCTTTAAACCAGTTCTGAACCTCCAACTTAAATGTGGATATCTCCGATTGTGTAGATTCAAACCATCTTTTCAGATCTGCACGCAAGCTCTGGATTTCACCGGCATTGCCCGTCGCGCCATCTCCAACTCCTTCTCCCGTCTCCGCCCCAGCACTGCCACCAGCCGCCATCTTGTTGACAGGTGTCTTCACACCTACTCCCCCTTTAAAGGAAAAAGTTTTTAAGTCCGTCCCAGGCTTTTTGCCAGCCATCCCTTCACAAAGGTGTGCCAAGTCAGCAACCCAGCTCAGCGGCAAGGCCACTCGGTTAGCTCCGCAGGGCCCACTTTTGTAATCCAGACCCTGAAGTTGTATTCCACTGCCCTCTTAGGGCTCAGCTGATGGACAAGCAGCGTAGCTGGGAACAGCCCTGAAAGTTCCAAAGTGGGCCAAAGTAGATGCTCAAGTATAGAGGACCAGAGGATGTGCACAGTAGGTCCTCAGCATATCAAACGCTGCAGAAACTGAGTTCCCTCTTATTTATAGCCAGGCCCCTTACACTGCTCGAAATTGCTAGGTTGCAGTTCCAGCTCTCGCAGGGGGCAGATCTGCACCAGGCCCGGTCTTCTCAGCTGCCCCTACACTTTATTGCTGCCACGCGGTCTGGCAGCTCCAGCACCACCGGAAACTCCGCTCTGATCCCGCCGCGAGGGAAAATCCTCGGTGCACCGTCCGCTCGCTGTCAGCCGCACAGCTCCCCACAGCTCTGGGTCTCTCCCCCGAACAGACTGCACTCAAGCACTCCGAGCTCCGCAGATGGCTATAGTGAGGAGAAGGGGGGGATAAGCACCTCAAAAGCCCGCCGCCGTCACTGTGATCACACTCCGTCGATCTGTGTTGCGCTGAGTGCAGCCGCGGTCGGTGGAAACTCCGTCGGAGCGCTCAAGGGGTGCTTCCGACCACACTCCTGTCTCCCTAACTGCTTTTTCTACACCGGGGGGTGCTTTTTACTCCTTTTGCAGGGAAAAAACGGCGGAGCCTGTCTAGGACACCGCCATGCTGCTTGGTGACGTCACCGGAAGTCCTTGTTTTGTTGTCTTAATCCAAGATACTGGGCAAGGATCAAGAATGGATGTGTTAAGTTTAGATATTATATTGAGCAATTGTTTCTTATCAATAAGCTGGAAGGATTTCCATACATTGCTATTATTTGTTGTATTTGGGAAGGAGTCAGGTATTGGTATTAGAGATAGTTTAAGTTTGCTAGCAAAATAGTTTGCTAGATCTTGTGGGTTAATAGAGACTAGGTGGGAGTTAGGAGTAGGGGCTTTAGATAAAGATTTTACAATTTCAAATAGTTCCCTTGGGCGGTTAATAGCTTTAGATAGGATTGATGTATGATATTGTTTTTTGGCGTTGTTAGTTGCTGATCTGTATGCATTAAGAGTTGAAAAGTATAGATTCCGGAGTTCTGGTGTTTTTTTTGTTCTCCATTTATTTTCAAGTTTTCAGAGATTTTTTTTAATTGAAGCTAGTTCATGCGTGTACCATTTTTCTGATGTTCTTTTATAGAGCTTGTTAGAGTAGATAGCTAATGGGAGTAGGTATGACATCCTGTGGCATGGCAACAGGATGTTATACTCCATGCAGGAGCCAGGCTGAGTTAGCCAGGTAGTGTGCCGGATGTCCGGGAGCATACGGGAGCAGAAGTGGGTGCAATTCCTGGCTGTCCTGATTCTGAATGCCCAGACGGGCTAGGAACATACAGCATGGAACTGGCCTCTTAGTTAACAATAATAAATAAAAAAAAACATTAAAGGAAAAGAACTCCATAAAATCTCTATCACCCCTTCCCTCTCTTCATTCAAGATAACACGGATTGAAGGAAGGATCTTTCTTTCATTACTAAAATTAATCAGGAGGAAACTACACAGCTTTTCCCCTCCTCCAAACTAACTACCTGCTCCTCTGATCCCATCCCACACGTCTACTAAGCTCTGTTTCCCTTGCTGTCATACCTTCCATTTGTCATATCCTTAGCCTCAGCCGCTGCAACTTTTTCTGCTGCCTTCCAATATGCTGTGATTACACTGCTGCTCAAAGAACCCACCCTTCCAAATATTGGCCCATCTCCCTATTCCCATTTGCATCCACACCACTTGAATGCATGGTTCACTGCCGCTGTCTTGACTCAAGTCATTCTGGATCCACTGCAATCTGGCTTTTGTCCTCTACCATCTACAGAAATGGCCCTTGCCAAAGTCTCCTGTGACATTTTATTGCCCAAATCCATGGGTCTTTACTCGATTCTTATCCTTTTCTGTCCTATCTTCAACTTTTGACACTGATCACTATCTTCTCAATACCCTGTTCTCACTTGGATTTCGAGGCTCTGTTCTGTCTTGGTTTTCTTTCTCTCTAGTCAGTGTATCTTAGGGCTCTGTCTTGGGACCTCTTCTCTTCTCTGTATACATCCTTGGTACCTTGATCTGCTCCCATGGTTTTCAGTATTATTTTTATGCTGATGACTCTTAGATGTACCTCTCTATCCCAGAAACCTCTGCAGGAATCCAGGCCCGAATTTCAACCAGCTTGTCTGACATTGCTGCCTGGATGTTCTGCTGCCATCTGAAACTGAACATGGCCATGATGAAGCTTCTTATCTTTTCGCCTAAACTTGCTTCCCTCTTTCCTCGCTTCCCTCTCTGTTTATGTAGCTAACACTGTCATTCTCTCTGTCTCTTCAGCTTGCAACCTTGGGGTTGTCTTTGACTCTTCTTTCTTACTCTGTACATAGCCAACAGATGGCGTAAATCTGTCGGGTTTTTTTCTCTGTAAAATCAGCAAAATTCTTCCCCTCCTCTCAGAACACTCTACCAAGACCCTTATTTACTCTCTTATTACCTCTTGTCCAGACTAATGCTGTTTGCTCCTCAGCAGTCTCCCATTGAACCATTTATCTCCCCTTTAGTCCAAAACTCAGCTGCAAGGCTAATCTACCAGTGTCTGCCACTAACTTCTCTTTGCAGGTCACTTCATTGGCTCCTTATCCATTTCTGCATACAGTTTAAACTTCTGCTGATCTACAAATACATTCATTCTGCAGCTCCACATTATCTCTCTGATCTTCTCCCCCTACAGTCCCTTCTTGGCATCTTTGCTCATCAAGCAAATCACTTCTATCTATGCCCTTCTCTTCCACTACCAACTCCAGAATCAACTCTTTCCACCTTGGGGCACTGCATGCTTGGAATAGACTGCCTGAGTCAGTATGTCAGGCTATTTTTGGATTCTGTAGGAGGAAGTTATTCAGGATTACCCATCCTGGAGGATGAGACCCCAAACTGTAAGGTTTATTGTCAGTAGAAAATATATATATAAATACTTAGTAGGTCTAGGGGTAATTGCTATGTCCCACTTTTCCCAAGATTCTATAAGTCTGTCTAGCAAATAAACCACATGATATAAAGGAACCAACCCTGTGTTTATATATATATTAGACTTTATTGCTGATAGAAAAATAGTACAGATATGGAATAAATTAGTTTTCTGAGATAGTAAAGTTAGGTAGCCCTATGATTACAATTACCAAGATAATTAATCACCTTTTTATCAACCAATGTCATTGGTTCGCTCTGCACTCAGACATACGGTACATTATCTGCCTATCTAAGCTAGACCCAATCTTGTGGGGGGGGGGGGAGGACATTAAGGACCATTACCTTAGCTCTTGCCAGAACACTTGTGGCTGGATCCAAGAAGTCTTCTCAGGAACAGCATGGTTCAAAGTACACGTGATAACACCGAGGTTTGTCCTTGTACTAGCACACTGTTTTTTAGAAAGAGACAGGCTGGCAAGCAAAGCATATGCAGGCCAGAAAATGGCAGAGCTGAAAGGTAAAATGCTGAAAGGTTTCTAAAAGTGTGTAGCCCTTCTTGTCCCTCTGCGCACAGTATATAATTCTTTGTCCTGACCTCCTCATCACAGGTCCAGTGGCACAGTCTCTGGATGAGAGCAAGTAGCACGTAGTCATAAACAATAGCTCTGCTGTATGGTACATAACCTTGCAGACTTGCTTGATTTGCAGGTTTCAAGCTGAGTTATAGCAGAAAAGGAATCCATCTTGTTTGGTTGATGCTTTGGTTCAGAACAGGCCTCATCTTGTAACAGGAAGCCATGTTGCATGGTTCAAGCTTTAGTTTCTGAACAGGCACCAGCTCTACAATCCTAACCCACTTATTCTCCTGTTTACACCCATGTGTTTTTAATGGAGCATCAAAATATGATCACATTATCCCTATCCTAAAACAACTCCGCTGGCTCCCTCTTCATCTCCAAATCCTGTACAAAATCCTCCTAATAACCTTCAAAATTCTCAACAACCAATCAGCCTCACACGTACAAACCCTCATCAAAACACCCCAGTCCAGCAGACCCAGAAGACTATCCACCAGGAACATCATAGCAGTCCCCTGTGAAAGAACAAAAAGCACGAAATCTGCATGCTCACAATCTTACAAGCTCTAAGCTCTGACCATCTGGAACTCCCTCCCTGACAAAATAAGGATCACCAAAGACCTCCTCACATTCTGAAAACTCCTGAAAACCCATCTATTCACAGAACACTTGTGACCCACCTCCTAAACATCCCCCCCTCAGATAACCCTCTCTCCCCATCCCCTGTATAGATGCCATTGTATGCAAGTTAGGAGTACTTGCATGCAAAGAAGCCTCTGTAAATAAGTTACTGATTGAATGTAAAAAGTTAATGTTCTATATAAACTTTGTTCACCTGAGTTAAATGTACTCCTCTTTGACCCGGTGAAAAGCAGTATGAAAGAACAGCCAAATAAATAGAATAAATAATCATTTCCATTAAAGAATTAGCCTGGTCCCCTGTTTGTTTTGTTTGTCTTAGCAGATAGCAAGCTCTGTGGAGCCAGGGACTTTCTCTTGTGTGTGTATACCGCACTGCGTATGCTTTCAATACTTCGTAGCACTATATAAATAATAAAAAGTAGTAATAGTAGTAGTAGTGGTGGTGGTTTGTTTTCATCTGGACTGCTTTAGCAGGATAATAAGGAAGGCAAAATTTAATTTCCTTTCATTGCATCCTGTTAAACCAGTCAAGGACCCATCTAGGAAGACTAAGGCCCTTCAGGTTATTCCTCTCAGATTCTTCTAGTGGTTGAGTTGGACCTCTCAGTGTTACATTTGAAGAGGTTTCGATAAAGTTATTTTCAAGCCTGCAGGGGTTGGTGTCTGATGGATGTTAATGTTGCTCAAGTTGAGTTCTTCAGATCTACTTTTTCAATAGTATTCTGGCAAATTCCAGGGCTGTACTATCCCTTATACTGGTGATATTACTGAAAGCTAGTGTTCTTTGCCTCCATCTGCAGGTTGGTGAATATAGTCTACTTGTCTGAACTGGTCGAACAGGATCCAAGGAAAGGAAATTAGCAAGTAAAAACAAATTTCGCCTTTTTAACTATGCTTCCATGTTTTTTTAAAATTTAAATGGAAGTACTAGCAAAAGTCGATGATACAGTTAAAACAAACTAAATCAATATACCTCTCTTGTATTCTGATTTAAGCTTAGATCCTGAGGAGATGCTGATATTTAGATATTTTGGAAGCTCCTCCCATTTAACGGCTCACTGTTATAAACTTAACGCAAATAGCCATTATGCTAATTCTTGATAGAGCAGCTGAAGACTTCACACTGAATCTATAGCCCATATATAACAAAAGCATGAAGTCAGAGACACATGTTTTGCAAACAAAAAAAACTTTATTTATTAAAGTGTAACGGCTTAATAAATACAATTTATATTAGGACAAAATAAGAGAGGAAGCCTATGAAAAGGATTCACAGAATAAGCAAAAGACGCCAGAAACATCTTAATTGATCTTTTAAAGAATCTGCTGTGGCATTATCATTGCTTTGACAATATATGTGAGCGAAAAAGAGGGTTATTTGCAGGGCTTAGGTATTTCTGGACACATTGTTTTCTTATCTGTTCAAATATTTCTGACAAAGCACAAGTGGAAAAGTCTCCTTTTGAAAAAGGCAAGTGCTGTGATAGATGAGACTTGGCAGTACAGTGTGTTGCTGATAGGATTCTGCAGTATATGAGGGTGTCGATGCTCTGAACATGCTGGGACAAGTGCGCATTCCTAGGGATTGACAGGGAAGAACCCTTGTCAAGACTGCAGCAAAACTTCAAAAACAATTCAGCATGAGATTTAATTTTCTTGTGATTCTTAGCTGTACAGTAGGTGGAAGGAGTGCAATGATTAGAAATGATGTCTCTTTCTTTCTATACGTAGTTCATTATGCACAAAGAGCGCAGAAGCACCGCTGGCGGTGCAGTGAAGTAACATTTTGGTGCAAAGATGAACAGCTGTGTTACCAGTGGATACAAGCAATAAAGGAACTACTTGAATTACAGAGTAAGTTCTGCTTAACCGCAGTAATTATGAAAAAGAATTAAGACCTAATTTACAGCATTTATTAAAGGCCAGAAGAGAGAGTAAAACACATTGTCTCTGATATTTTTCAGAGCTCTTTTTAGATTCTGCACATTTAGAGCCTCTTGATTTTATAACTGATTTCTTTTTGGACATCTTACACAAGCATCCTATTTTAAGCTTTTTATAAAGGCAACATAGGCACTTATGTGCCTTTTTAATAAAATAAGCACCCTAGGAGCAGTCCCAGTAGTACACAACTACCGTTGGTCTAAATGTGTATGTGTACTCAATGTGCACTAAAGTATTTTATAAAATATGCACATATAGGACAATCATGCCCCTGAGAATGTCGGCACATGTCCTTGCAAAATGCAATGCGTGCCTTCAAATCAGTGCTGACTCCTAGCGGCCCAGCAGCTCCTGGGCTTTCGTGACAGCGTGACCGGAAATAGATCGCCAGGCAGGCAATGGAGAGGGTTAAGTGACTTGCTCAAGGAGTGCTAATTGGGAATAGCAGACCTAAACTAAACTAGCAGTGCTGGCATGGTCACCCGTTAATCCATATATTCAGCAGCACTGAATATAAAGACAGTTAAGTGCCAGCACTTAAGTTAATCCTATAACTGTGAGGACTGAAAATCCATACCAATATTTTAGTTTTGTAATGGTCTGTGCAGAGTGCTGTGCATGGTAAACTATGTTTAAACATGTGAACATAGGGAGATTAAGTGGGTCTGTTTTATTTTTTAAAAGTAGATGTTTGGGGGTACAATTTATGCGCTGTACATGCAGACTTCTTTCTACTTGGGAAAATTTTTTTCTCACACTCCAAATGGAGCCCATAGTGTAGATTTTGTGGACATGCAAACAACATTGATTTTTGCTTGGCAAATTTGAAATTGGCTGTTCAAAAGGAGACGCTACCCAGTTGCACCCAGGTGTTTATTGGATTATTTTATAATGTATGCAAACTGACGTCCTGACCTTAATTTAGTTAGCTGTGTTGCTTAATGTCGGAGTACGTCATTAGAGGTCTACTAACAGGAAGCAAGTGTTAGTCTGCCATCTTCCTCTGAGATCCATTCTGGAATTCAAGAAGTGATCAGAAGAGAGTTATATGGTAAGTGATGATGCATAGTCTCAAGAACTAAATTAAGGATGGGCTCAATAAAAAAACCCGTTTGGTTTGGTACGAATTTCTCCATGTTCCTGATTTTTATGTTTTTGTGTTTTTTTCAAACATTGGTTTTAAATGCATGATAGAACGTTTTGTGCATTAGTTTGTTGGTATATGCACATATAAGCAATTTAGGCACCCAGACAAACTGAATGCATGCTCATGAATGCATACCCCTAATTTCTGCAGTCTCATAAGATCACAAGTTGCTTCCAGTTCTGGGTATGCCTTGAGTACTTAAGGAGGTAGTTTGCAAACTGTATGCTTAGATGCAAACTGTGTACAAAGGACTCATGCATGTCTGCACCTGTTGTTGTGCAAGTACAATTTCTGTGGAATATTACGTATATAGATTTGAAAATTAGTGTACACATGTAGTTTTATGATCCTGTTCAGAAATGCTGCTGGTATCCTTTGGTATTCTTTTCATTTATTAAAAAAAAAAAGGCATGCAGTAGAGCCTCACTTCTGGGTTGCATTGAGTGAGGAGTTTTCAGACAGCCAGCTTACCCAGATAAACTGCTATTTATCCATGTAATTGGCTTTGAAAATTGTCCCGTGAAAGGTCATCTGTGGACCCAGTGAACTTGAATTTCACTTATATATTTCATTGACAGTCAGAATAGCCTAGTGGTTAGAGCACTGGCTTGGTAACCAAGAGACCAGGGTTTGAGTCCTCTGGCACTCCTTGTGACCTTTGGCAAGTCACTTAACTCTCCATTGACTCGGAAGAAAGGCCTGGCAATCTACTTCTGGTCACACTGCCAAGAAAACCCAGGAGCTGCTGGGTCGCCAGGAGTCAGCACTGACTCGAAGGCATTTGCATTTGCCATTATAATCTTGGAAGTCTGTTGCCATCGGTTGAACAGTGGCACCAAGTTCCGGTTTTACTGTATGAACAACAATGCATGTGGCTTTTCATTGAATTTTTATGTTACTGACATCTTAATTTAAATTGAGACAATTATCATTGTCTCTTTTTTTTTCCTCTTTCTAGCATGTAGACCAAAGCACTTACTAGTATACATTAATCCGTATGGAGGAAAACAGCAAGGAAAACAAATCTATGAGCAAAAAGTGGCACCATTGTTCAGCCTAGCATCCATCACTACTGACGTAATTGGTGAGTCATGGTAACACAAGATTTTTAACCTAGTTGGGCAAACACATCTAGGGCTGGATATTTAAAAGGACTTCCATGTTTAGCGGCAGCTATTAAACATATAGGGGTGTATGTTCAAAGTGTTTTAGCCAGTCAGCAGATCTTCTAGCTGTCTAAAAGTCTAAAACATAGTCACTGCAATATTCAGTGCACTAACTGGTTAGTAATGCTAAATATCCCACAGACCATTAAAAAAAATGCCTAAAACTGGGGCAGTCTGTGGGCAGCGTGGGGGTTGTGACAGCCGCTATCCAGTCAGTGGTGATATTCAGTCAGTACTGGGTAGCACCGAGTTGGTTAAAAGTTAGGACAGGGAGCCTGGATGTTCAGCAACCGAAACCAGATATGTTCCGCTGCTGAATATCCAGTTTAATTTAAAGTAGCGGCAGCTACTGTAGTGCTTTAGTTGGCCTAGCCGTCACCACTGAATAGGACCCCTTCAGTCCTCTGTGAACTTTCACTTTCAGTATATGGATAGTTCCACTGCAGATTTCCTCTGACTGCATTGTCAGTATCCATATAGTGCCGGGTTGGAGCTAAGGGCATTTGGCCTAGCTATTCAGATAGAGGTGATAGTCATCCGTTATCCATGCAGTTAATTGGTTTAAGACAGAAAAAAAGCTTTCCTAATTTAAACAGCAGTACTGTCTAATTGGTAAATTCATTTGCTCCAGGCTAATAAGCTAGTAATATAGCGGCACTGAATATACATTTTTTTCTAAATACTGCAACTGTATTTAGAAAGAGAATCACTCACCACTGGGTCTGTATATTGACCTGATAGTCTTTTAATTTTTAAAAAAAAAGGCTTGAGGTAAAGCTATGTGCTACCATATGGAACTTCAAGTTCCCAATTAGACCAACCAGGGCTGGAGATCTTGAGGAGACATTGTTCACAGATTTTGAGGTGATCATCTCAGCTGGAAAATTGTTACTGCAATGGTGGAGTTAGGTGGGGGTGGGAGAAGAAATTTAAAACATGGATAAAACACATGTGCTTGAGTGAAGGGGACTCCAGCTGCTTAATTTTATTTAAAAAGATTTATAAACCATTTCCTAGAAAAATAACCACCTGGTACAGTATCCAAATAAGAATAAATAGCATATAAAACAAACTAAAAAGTGCATGCTCTAATCATGGAACAAAGGCATCTTTAGCTGAGCAGCACTTACTTAGGGTATGTGCATGACTGAGTGGATGGCAGGGAAAGAGTGGTAGGGTAGTAAATGAGTAAGTGTATGGGGCGGTTGAGTGGTCATGAGAGGGAGTTATGCTGAGGGAGCAGTGGGACTGAGTAAGTGGATGGGGCGGTTGAGTGGTCATGGGAGGGAGTTATGCTGAGGGAGCAGTGGGACTGAGTAAGTGGATGGGGCGGTTGAGTGGTCATGGGAGGGAGTTATGCTGAGGGAGCAGTGGGACTGAGTAAGTGGATGGGGCGATTGAGTGGTCATGGGAGGAAGTTATGTTGAGTGAGCAGTGGGACTGAGTAAGTGGATGGGGCGATTGAGTGGTCATGGGAGGAAGTTATGTTGAGTGAGCAGTGGGACTGAGTAAGTGGATGGGGCGGTTGAGTGGTCATGGGAGGGAGTTATGCTGAGGGAGCAGTGGGACTGAGTAAGTGGATGGGGCGGTTGAGTGGTCATGGGAGGGAGTTATGTTGAGTGAGCAGTGGGACTGAGTAAGTGGATGGGGAGGTTGAGTGGTCATGGGAGGGAGTTATGCTGAGGGAGCAGTGGGACTGAGTAAGTGGATGGGGCGGTTGAGTGGTCATGGGAGGGAGTTATGTTGAGTGAGCAGTGGGACTGAGTAAGTGGATGGGGAGGTTGAGTGGTCATGGGAGGGAGTTATGCTGAGGAAGCAGTGGGACTGAGTAAGTGTATGGGGCAGTTGAGTGGTCATGGGAGGGAGTTATGTTGAGTGAGCAGTGGGACTGAGTAAGTGGATAGGGCGGTTGAGTGGTCATAGGAGGGAGTTATGTTGAGTGAGCAGTAGGACTGAGTAAGTGGATGGGGCGGTTGAGTGGTCATGGGAGGGAGTTATGTTAAGTGAACAGTGGGACTGAGTAAATGAATGAATTAGATGGGGATGATTGATCTAAGTAAATTTGGGGTTATGAATGCTGGTGGTGGGGTCAGTGAAAGTATGTGCAGGGTTATGAGTGGCAGTGAGGGCTCAGTGAATGAAGGACCAGCTGGGGAATTATGAGTGCTGCAGAAGGGTTGAATGACTGGATAGGTGTTTGTGTGGCATAGGGAATGACTGAGAAGATGAGGGGTTATAAGTGGCAGGGACCCTGGGGAAATGGTTGGGGGTTCTGATTGGTGTGATTGCAAAGTGAGTTGATGGGAAACTTTGACTGGTGAGTGAAGGGAAGCTGAATAAGCACTGCAGGGAAGTGTGAGTGACTATCTAGGGGAGTTGTGATTTAAGATTGCCAGGACTTTTGAAATCCTTGGTAGGCAGGGCTGGCCTGCCCACTAGGCAAGCTAGGTGGCTGGCCCAGGTGGGCGGCAGTGGCAACAGCGGCACACATGGGTGGCTGTGCCGCCTCCCCCAACTGCTGCCAATTCAGTTTGGGGCGGAGGCGGGCAGCAGCAGTACCTTACAAAACTGATAAATCTTGAGGAAAAAGAATTTTATCCCCATTAAGTAGTACTCCAAACTTTTAACTTTCAAAATGGGGACGCTCATCCCTTTCAGTTATGGACTCATACATAGTACACTCAATCAAATTTCCATAAGCCTATTTGAACAATTTTTTTAAAATTAACTCCATTTACAATAACATTTATGTTACTTTTACTAGAAAAGATCAAGTTCAAGGTTACATAAATGAACACCTACAAATATCTCTGACCTTGATATCATATTGCTCATTATTTATTCTGTTTTGAATCTGGACTTAGCTCTGCCTTCAAGTATGTGTTTTTTTAAATGTATGGATTTAGCTCATCCCTTTTCATCAATAGCCCAAGGCAAGTTGCATTCAGGCACAGTAGACATTTTCCTGTCCCAGGAGGACTTGCAATCTAAATTTGTACCTGAGCCAATGGTGGTTTAAATGACTTCCCCAAGATCACAAGGAACATCAATGAGATTTGAACCCTGCTTCCCTGGTTCACAGCCCGCTACTCTAATCATCAAACTACTCTTCCAATTAATGTACGTTTTGTTTCTAATCCTCCTTACATAAGAACATAAGATATGCCATACTGGGTCAGACCAAGGTCCATCAAGCCCAGTATTCTGTTTCCAACAGTGGCCAATCTAGGTCATATGTACCTAGCAGTTTCCCCAAGAGACACGAGTTCCACAATGCTTGTACTTGGGTCAAGCATTGATATCTTCGGTCACTTCTTAATAATGGTTTATGGACCTTTCCTCCAGGAACTTGTCCAAACCTTTTTTAAACCCAGCTACACTAACAGCCTTTACTACATCCTCCGGTAACAAATTCCAGAGTTTGATTACACGTTGAGTGAAAAAATATTTTCTTTTATTAGTCTTAAATAGTTTACCCTGTTGCATGTCCCCTAGTCTTTCTATATTCTGATAACGTAAACAATCGATCTACGTTTACCCGTTCCACTCCGTTCATTAATTTATAGACTTCTATCATATCTCCCCTCAGCCGTCTCTTTTCCAGGTTAAAGAGCCCTAACCTTTTTAGCCTTTCCTCATAGGAGTATCCTTCCATCCCCTTTACCATTTTGGTGGCTCTTCTCTGAACCTTTTCTAAAATCGCTATATCCTTTTTAAGATACGGCGACCAGAATTGCACACAATATTCAAGGTGCGGTCTCACCATGGAACGATATAGAGGCATTATAATATCTTTTGTTTTATTTTCCATTGCTTTCCTTATCATACCTAGCATTCTATTTGCTCTCTTGGCTGCCGCTGCACACTGGGCCGAGGGTTTTAACATGGTATCCACAGTGACGCCTAAATCTTTTTCCTGGGTGGTGGTTCCTAATGTGGAACCTTGCATCGTGTAACCATAGTTTGGGTTGTTCTTCCCTAGGTGCATAACCTTGCACTTGTCCACATTAAATTTCATCTGCCATTTTGATGCCCAGTCTTCCAATTTATCAAGATCCTCTTGCAATTTTTCACAATCCTCTTGGGTTTTAACAACTTTAAATAGTTTTGTGTCATCTGCAAATTTGATAACCTCACTCGTTATTCCACTTTCCAGGTCATTTATGAATATGTCAAAAAGCAGCGGACCCAGCACAGATCCCTGGGGTACACCACTATTCACCTTTCTCCATTGGGAAAATTGGCCATTTAGCCCTACCCTCTGCTTTCTATCTTTTAACCAGTTCCTGATCCACAATAGTACACTGCCTCCTATCCCATGACTCTTTAGTTTTGCCAAAAGTCTCTGATGAGGGACCTTGTCAAAGGCTTTCTGAAAGTCCAGATACACAATATCAACCGACTCACCTTTGTCCACCTGTTTATTCACTCCTTCAAAAAAACATAACAGATTAGTAAGACAAGATCTTCCTTGTCTAAAGCCATGTTGGCTGTCTCCCATTAGGTCGTGACTATCTACATGCTGAGTAATTTTATTCTTTATGATGGTTTCTACCATTTTTCCCAGTACTGACGTCAGGCTCACCGGTCTGTAGTTTCCCGGATCACCCATGGAACCCTTTTTAAAAATTGGTGTTACATCCTTTCCCAAAATTAGTTCAGGGTAGAGATATAGTTGAAGATTTTATACAAGTGTAATTATTGAACAACTAAACCTAGTCTTCTAATGTTGGCATCCCGTGTGGTGTCCTTTTGGAAAGCCTCAGCTGGGTGATCAATCAAGAAAAGAGCCAGCTGTTGCCTTCCCTACCTCTGGAGTTTCTGGGAGTATATTTTAACACTCGAGTAGGCAGAGTTTCCCTGCTGGAAGAGAAAGTCAAAAGATTGTACGATTGCCTGGCGCTCTTTTGTGCGCAGGAGGCTCCCAAAGTCTGGGGTTATCTTCAGCTGCTCTGATTGATGGTGGCGACCATAGAAATGGTGCCATGGTCGTGTGCTCACATGCGACTGCACCAGTGGTCTTTGCTAGCTCAGTGGTCCCCGAGTTCTCAGGAATTTGAGCACAGGTTCCTGCTCCCATTACTGGTGAGGTCTAGCCTGTGGTGGTGGCAGAGACCCTGTCATTTAAGAAAGGGCATACCACTGGACAATTTCTCCTGGATCCTCCTGATGGATGCTTGCCAGTCTCGGGCTGGGGAGGCCATTGCCAAGACCATATGGCCCAGGACTGTTGGAACTGCAGGGATGCAGTGTGGTCCATCAACTGCCTAAGAAAGGGCCATCAGGTTGGCTCTTCTGCGTTTCTGGCCCCTGGTGGCTTATGTCAATCGGCAAGGCAGCATGAGGAGTACTGGGGTAGCTCTAGAGATGGCTCTCCTGTTTTGCTGAATGGAGAAGAACCTCCTAGCCTTGTTGGCTCAGCACTTTGACAGTGTGGAAGTGGACATCCTCAGCCAGCACTCGCTGGATTCTGGAGAGTGGAAGTTGAGTAAGGAGGAGTTTCATTGATTCTGTGCTACTGGAGTTGCCCGAAATGGATCTGATGGTGACCCATGGCAATGCCAAAGTTTGCTGCTTCTTCAGTCTCTGCTCAGAGACTGGGGTCTAAGGATGTTGATGCCCTGTCTCAGCCTTGGCTAAGTCAGCACCTGCTGTATGTGTTTCCTTCATGATCCCTGATGGGGCATGTGATTCGGCGTATAGAACGCCATCTGGTCAGGATTGTTCTGGTGGCACTGGATTGGCCGAGATGAGCATGCTTTGGAGACCTGATGCGGCTTCTGTGGGTGCCTCTTCTTCGGTTGCCTCCATCTTGGGGCCCATTATAGCGGGAACCAGTCATCCTGGGGGACCCGGTTCCCTTTTTGCTTACAGTTTGGATCTTAAAAGGAGACAGCTAGTGCATAAGGGCTACACTCCTGTGGTGGTCTCTACTTTGCTTGGAGCCTGGATGAGGTCTACCAAGCTGGCATACATGCAGATCATGGTGTGGCACTCAACAATTGGCTTCTGTGGCGGCCAGGGTGCCATCTCTGTTGGTCTTTCTACAGAATGGCCTGAAGAAAGGCCTTTCCCTTAGCTCCCTGAAAATTTGGGTGGCAGCTTTATCCTGTTTCCGAGGTCTGGTGACTGGTAGCCTTGCATCCAGATGTTTTGCACGTTCTCCAGGAGATTCAGTGTCTGCATCCTCCTCTTTGATCTGTGAGTCTTCTTGAGATCTGTGTCTTGTGTTTAGGGCCCTGGTGGTGGCGCCCTCTGAACCTTTGATGTGCGCTACTTTAAAGGATTGACAGTCAAGATTGTCTTCTTGGTCATGATTGGTTTTCCGAGCTGCAGGCTCTGTCTTGCCAAGATCCTTGTCTGTCCTTTTCAAAGGAGGCCTTTCCATTTGGCCTGTGCCTTTCTTCTTGCCTAAGGTGCTGTCTCCCTTTCACATAAAGCAGATGGTCTGCTTGTCCTCCTTTTCGAAAGAATTGTGTCGGAGGAAGGATAAGTATCTTCGCTTTGTGGATATCCGGAGGCTGCTTCTCCGATACTTGACGGTTACGAATTCCTTTCGTAAGTCTGAGCATCTTTTGTGTTATTTGCTGGTCTGTGTAAGGGTGACGAGGTGGGCAAGTTGACACTGGGGTGCTGGATGAAGGAGGCCATTGCCTCTGGGTATCTGTTGCGGAACCGGCCAGTTCTGGAGGGTTTGCATGCCTGCTTTACCCGAGCACAAGCGTCCTCTTGGGCAGAGCGGAGCTTGGTAACCCCTGCAGACATTTTTCAGGCAGTAGCATGGACATTACGTTCCATTTCTGTTGAGCATTATCCTTGGATGTCCTTGCGAGGACGGATATGGCCTTTGGCTCAAGTGTTTTGCGAACTACCGTGTCTTCTTCCCACCCAGTGGTGGTGTAGCTTTGGCATGCCCCACTTGTCTGGACTGGTCTCACAGGACAATATGGAAGTTTTACTGACCAGTTAATGTCCTTTCCTTGAGTCCTGCTAGACCAGTCCAAGGCCCACCCCTGAAACTCTATTTGCTCTGTTCTTTTGCTGTGGTACCCTTGGGTCTGCTATGATTTTCATATTTTGCTCTGCAGATTCATCGTCTATTTACAGCCTTATATTTATGCTTTTCTGTACATAGTTCTCTATTGCTGATCACTCGTTGCCCACAGTGGAGGTTGTGTGAGGCTTGCCATGTTTCTCCCATATGCTTTGGGATGAATATTGAAGGGACCTCTGGTGGCTGAGGCGAATAGGGGCATGGAAGTGATGTCATTGAAATCTGGGCTTTTCATTGGCTCCTTGTCTCCACCAATCTGCTGGTAAAGGAACACAACCGACTTGTCTGGACTGCAGGACTCAAGGAAAGGATATTAACTGGTAAGTAAAATGTCACTTTGTCCATGATGCTGCCAAGATATTTTCTTGAGTGGCAGAACACAGTCTTCTGTACTTGTAGTTAAGATTATTTTCCTTATGTGCATCATTTTTGCAGTTGTCCACATTAAATTTCATCTGCTATTTAGATGCCCAGGCTCTTAATCTTGCAAGATTCTTCTGCAAATCCTCACAATGCTCTGCTATTTTAACAACTTTGAATAATTGTCATCCACAAATTTTGAACAACTCTCACTTATCACTCCCCATTCATCACTCCCTTTCTCCAGATCATTTATAAATATGTTAAATGGCACAGGTCCTAGTATAGTCCCTCATGACACTTCACTAGTGACTCTTTTCAATGTGGCTCATTGACCATTTAGTCCTACTCTGTTTCTTGTCTTTTAATTAGTTTGCAGCCAACTAAAAGGCAGTGCCTCCTAACTTTGTCAAATGCCTTCTGAAATTCCAAATACATCATATCAATAGGTTTGCTGTTATCAACTTGTTTGTTTTTATACCTTCAAAATATCTAATAAATTGATAAGGCAAGACTTTTACTGAACCCATGCTGATTCATTTCTATTAAGCCATGTCTGTCTATATGGTCAGTGATTTTTATCTCTTAGTATAGATCAACCATTTGGTCGTCACTGACATCAAGGTGCACCAGTTTATATTTTCCCAGGTCACACCTGGTTGTTGTTGTTAAGTGCCGTTGAGTCGGTGTCGATTCATGGCGACCCTCTGGATAGTTGACCTAAATTGTGTTCAGTTTTCTGTCAAGCGGCTCATTGTTGACAGACTGGTACCCTTAACTGCTGTTATTGTATCGATCCATCTCATTGCTGGCCTTCCTCTTTTATGTTGACCTTCTATCTTGCCAAGCATGATGTCTTTCTCTAATGATCTCTCTCTTCGCATGATGTGTCCAAAGTATGAAAGTTGAAGTCTTGTCATCTGAGCTTCTTAAGAAAACTTTGGTTTGATCTCCTCTAGTACTGACTGGTTTGTTCTTCGGACAGTCCATGGTATACGCAGTATTCGCTGCCAGCACCATAATTCAAAGGCATCAATTTTCTTCTTGTCTATCTTTTTCACTGTCCAGCTTTCACATTTATATGATGTTATTGAAAACATCATGGCTTGAACAAGTCGAATCTTTGTATGGAGAGAGATATCTCTGCTCTTGAGAATCTTGTCTAGGTCTTTCATAGCCATTCTGCCAAGAGCAGTGCGTCGTCGGATTTCTTGACTGCTTGTTGCTTCTTTATTGATACTGTAGTTGATCCAAATAGGTTAAAGTTGTCCACAGTTTCAATTTCTTCTCCTTCAATGATGAACTTGTTGATTTTGCCAGTTGTCATGATCTTTGTCTTCTTTACATTAAGGTGCAGGCCCATTTTGGGACTATGTTCTTTGATCGTGAGAAGCAAATATTTCAGATCATCTTCACTTTCAGCCAGTAATGTGGTATCATCAGCATAGCGAAGGTTGTTGATGAGTCTTCCACCAATCTTCACAACTTTGTTGTTTGAATGATAGGTTTTGTACACCCTTCCCCCCTCTCTTTCTTCCCTATTGAACTTTCCTATTTCTTTATTTGTTTTGCTTAATTTTGATGTTGTGTAAGTTGTTTTCATTATATTTTGTAAACTGCTTTGATGCCATTGGCTAAAGGCAGTATATTAAGTGCATTAATAAACCATAAATCAAAACTATAGTAACAGATTAGCCATTTCATGTTTATCTCTTTCGGGACTCTGGGGTGAATACCATCCAGACCTGGTAATTTGTTGCTCTTGAGTTCAGTTTGATCTGTTATATCTTCCAGACTTACAGCAGACCTTGACAAATTTTCTAGGAATCTAGGACCCAGCTTAAAAATATATGAGCCGACCGCCAAGACTTCTGTCACAGTGCCCTCCCCCACCCAACTCTCCAACAGGTGTATTGCAGCTTCTTTTTTTTAAGGGCCTGATTTACTGTCTTTCCATTTTCAGTGGGAAAAGAGAGCTTAATATATTGGGCTCTTAACGTGGCATTACACAGTGTTAAAAGAAGACAATGACCCTTCTCCTTCTCTCCCTCCCACCTGCCCCAGTGAGTACATTGTCAGCAGCATATTGGTTACACTTTATAGCTGCATCCAAGGCAGTTTCCTTTTTTGCTTCACATATCACCATGGCTTGGTAGTACATAATACAAAAAAACCCTCCCATAGTTCCCGCACCCTGCTTTCACCTAGTCTCTCTCTCATAGCCACACCCACAACCATCATCTAGTGTCTCTCTGTGTCATAGCCCCCCCCTCGCTAAGTTCTCTTGAAGGCCGTCCTTGAGAATAATCAAACTTGATTATTTCTCTCTGCATTTCCACTGAGACCCCCTTCTCATCTACTGCCTTGGGCTACTACTGCTCCCTCTAGCCTACCACCAATTCTCCTCCTCCTACTCACTATTTTTGCTCCTCTAAGCTTCTGCTTCCATAATAGCGTTTCCCCTTCCATAGGTCCCTTTGCTGGAATGTATCATCTCATGATGTTCCTTCAGGTGTCAACAGCCTGATGACTTATTTATGGTTTTTAATGTGTAAATTATTAATGAAGTCTGAACTTGTCTTTCCAGGCCTTCAGCACTGCAGTTAATCATCAAGTATCTGAATGCAATATAATAATTAAAATCTTCTCTTTTTGTCTTTTTAGTAACAGAATATGCGAACCATGCTAAAGAAAATTTATTCGAGGTTAATATTGAAAAGTATGATGGGTGAGTCTTTTTAGATACAGTTGTGGACCAACAGTGTTGTGTTCAGATTTTTTTTTTTTAGGTACTCTAAATTAAAGATTTATTTGCCACTAGATGCTTTAAATCTTTATGCTTTACTTTTTGGTTTCAACGATATCTTTGAAAGTAAAAGATGGTGTGTATTTCAGAACTGTTTAAAACTCTCTGTATTTAGTTTTGTTGTAATTAGATGCCACTTTTACTTTTAGATTAATTTTATCTATTCCAATTGATTGTAGTGAATTGTGGGACTATTACATAGAACTTGTTTGTTATACTTCTGTGGAATATAGTTGTTTAAGTTTATACTGCATTATTGGAGAATATGTATTCATCATCATCCTGCTAGACCAGTCCAGACACACTGTTCCTCTGCCAGCAGATGATGGAGATAGAGAAACCAGAACTTTGCAGTGACATCACTGTATAAGGAGAGGTGCAGCTAGGAGCACTAAACCCCAGTGTTTCCCTTCCAACAGATGGTGGTTTCTGGATCGGTGCAGCAGAATCATGAGCAGTGGCTGTCAGGGCCACACTCTGCAGGCTGTTCTCCCTGGTAGAGTCAGATCTTGTTGCTCCCATGTTTCTATGATGTTAGTCTCTGGATTGCCATTCCTGGTTGAGCAAGGCCCGGGCCAGCTCTCACTGCACAGCTGTGGCTATCCTTCTGCTGGAGTGGGCATCTGCGTTTGAGACTGCTTCCTGTTCCCCCCTAGGTGAAGTACCTCCGTGGGATTTGGCTGAGGGGTCCTCCTGACCTTGTAGTTGCCTTTACTGCCCCACCCCTTTTAAGCTTTCCTTCTCATTCCCCTATCCAGGTTAAAGGTGCGCAGGCTGCATAAAGGGGCCAATGCAGAAACAATAGCGCACCCTTTACTTGTAGGTAACACAGCATCTGTGCCCAGCTGCTGCCGGTGAGCAATACAGATTAGGGACTGGCATCAACAGAACATGTTGCCACACAGTAGCACAACGTATATTAAAATGATACCCAAATGAGCTGCGCATATTGAAATGAGATTCTAACGAAGCCCTTAAGTATTTAGCCTGGATGCAGAGAAACACACAGAAGACAGAAGGCGGAGCACAGAGCCCAGTAGTGCTGCTGTTCTTACGTTTCATTGACAGTGACACAAAACCCAGGCATGTGTAGAAGACAACTTTAGCATGTGTGTGCTGGCAAACACTCATTTCTTCGGCATGAAGCATCTACATATAGAAAGTCTGGCGTGTAGAAGAAAACAGAAATGCCATCTTTTGCTTCTTAACCATTAGTGACTTTGTTCCTTGTACAGCCTAGAGTTTGACACAGAAGAAAGTGAGAAAATTGCAGAGAACATAGCAACAGAGGCCTGGGGAAATGCAGGAGAAGAAAGGAGGAGGGGGCAAATGAGGAGGCATTTGCTTTAGGACAGTTAGATCATATGTAAGATGAGGTCACATGGAATCTATTTCTTGCTGTGGCAAAATAACGTGTGAGCATCCTTCACAAATGACTGGTTTGAAACACTAAATTTTAAATGAAAAAGTTTTCCTACCACAATACTGGCAGTTATCATATGTGCCGTACTGTGCCAAGTGATATCCTTTTCATGCGCACATCACTGTGCTGCTGTTAGTGCGTGAAATCTATGCACATGCATACAACACCGCTGGTAGCATGTAGCTTTTCCGCACATACCTCATTTGCATAGGTTTTCATGTTGCATATCAGCACTCAACTTTTGCGGTTCTCATGCACTAGGAAACCCTAAACATTGTAATAGCATATGGCTTTAATGCTGGCTTTCGGCTTCAGCCTCAAAGTGTATTTTAAAAAACACACACAAGCGCGCGTGTAGCACTTCTTGGCCTGTTCATAGCACTGGTTGGTGGCTGGATACTCTTAACCTGTAGTGGAGACCCGCAGTGGGGAGCAGTGAGTATGCTGGGGAGAGGAAGAATGCTGTCTTGCTATGTGGAGCTTGTTTGCAGTTGGTATGACTATGCTGGACCATGGCCACCGCTGTCTCGCTTGTGGGGACTGGTGATCTGACAGTGTGCTGGATCACTTGTTTTCCCTGTGTGCGTGGATCATGGGTTGCATTCTGTGTTGGATGGGGAGTCTTTCAAGCACATGTCTGTGACTCAGCTGCTGTAGCCTTTGAAGGAGCATATGGCTCCTCTTGCTGCCGAAAGGTAGCACCGAGGTGGGGAATGTTGCCATTTTCTGTGTAGGGTCTGAGGTGGCTTGTAGGGCTGGGGGATGGAACCATCAGCCAGGGCCTCCGGGTCTGCCAGTGCTACTAATGGAGTGTGAGAGATCATGGGAGGAGGGCCTGGGGCTGCTAGGGATTTCCCCTGTCCTGTCATTGCAGGAGATACTGTGGGCCCTGCAGGAGGTACTGTGGGCCCTGCAGCAGACGCTAGCAGCATTGGATAGATCTGCCTCTGTGCCTTTGTGTGTGGAATGGGTCAAAGGCAGCAGAGATATCATCCCTTGGGATCCTTTTCTTAGGGGACCTCAAACCTGAAGAAGCCCCAACTGTCTAGGGCAGAGCAGTCCCTTGTAGGAGCTCCAGACTTTCTAGTCTCCCAAATGGGCAGTGTGGAGCCTGAGGATGATCTGTCCATGGCGTCCTTTTGCAGTATAGCATCTACCCATAATGCCTCTTGAATACTTCTTCCAATTTATCACCAATCAATAAGCTGTATGGAGGAAAGTGTCATCTAGCTGGACAGATTGCTCAAAGCAGCAAGAACCAGTCAAGTTCTAAATTTAATCTCATGGGAGCTACTGTTTTAAGGGTAAAGATTTATCATTATTTGACCACTGGAGATCATTTATCGTTTATTTGATGCTTGATATACTGCCCTTTGTGGAACATACAGGGCGGTTTACAAAATTAAAATTAAAAATACATAATGGAAATGAGGAAGGAAAGGAACTACAGTACATAACAGGAAAGGTGATGCAGACTAAGACAAGACGCTGCAGACAGTAGAACAGTGAAAATTAAAATAGAGTAGAGTAAAATAAAATAACATAAAATGGGAATAAAAACTATACTGGAAAAAACTATAGCATAAGAAGTGCCCAGTCTGAAGGCCTGCAAGAAAAGGTGGGTTTTTTTAGGAGGGTTTTGAATTTTGTATGAGAGGATTTCAAACTTAATGTAGGAGGGGAGACAGTTCCTGAGGGAGGATGCTAGGGAAAAGAAAGTGGAGCGTTGCATGGGCTCGTATTTGATGCGGGCAGGGGAGGGGAAAATGAGTCTGCGGTCCTGTAGGAATCGCAGACAATGGGATGGGGCATAAGGGGTGATGAGGGCGGACAGGTAAAGGGGCACTTTACCTTAGATAGCTTTATGAACGAGAGAGAGGCTTGTGAAATGGATACGTTGGGGGAAGGGGTGCCAGTGCTGTTGAATAAGAAGAGGGGTAATGTGGTCGTATTTCTGTGCGTGTGAAAGGATGCGAACTGCGGTATTCTAATAGTTTGTAGTTTTTATAATTGATGTTGAGAGAAATTAGCGTATATTACATTACAGTAGTCTAGTCGTGAGACTACTGTGGAATTAAGGATAGTAGCAAATGCGGGTTGATCGAGCAAAGGACGAAGAACCCTGAGATGGCATAGAGCAGCAAAAGAGGACTTAGCATTGTCGTTTACTCAACACAGTAGCACTACTGTTATCTAAATATATGCCTAAATATTGGAATGATGACTGGAGAGAAATGGGGGACTGGCCTAGAGAAGGGGCCAAAGATGGAGTAGTGTCTGAGCTCATGATCCAAGTGGTGGTGATTTTTGCCAAGTTAAGTTAAGGGAATTCTTAACCAGCCAGTCAGAGATGACATCCAATGATATATTTGCTAATGAAAGATGAGGGATCAGGCTGTCAATGGGGAAATTAAGGGGGATGTCATTGGCATAGATGTAGAAGAGGATGCCTAATGACTGCATTAAGATAGCTGAAAGAGTAAGAAATACGTTAAAGAGTAGAGGAGAAAGTGCCGAACCCTGGGGCACGCCACAGGAGGGGGAGAACCGGGAGGAATATGTATTGTGAGTGAGAACCTGATAAGAACTGCCATGGAGGAAGTAGGTGAACCAAGCAAGGACAGTATTGTGAAGGCCGAAGTTAGAGATGTGAAATGAGAATATTATGATCAACCAAGTCAAAAACAGCTGTAAGATCAAGTGAGACAGTAAGAGCGAAAGAGCCATAGTTGAGAATGTCATATACGATCATTAAGAGCTGAGATCACTATGGTCTCGGTACTGTGGTGTGGTCGAAAGCCTGATTGGAATGAGTGAAGGGCAGATGTGTGCTCAAGGTGATCGATGAGTTGGGGGACAACAAAGTATTTGGTAATATTAGACAAGAACTGTAGATTGACAATGGGTCTGTAGCTATGGGGATTAGGGTTATCAAACTCTAGATTTTTTAAAGTGGGGTCTGATCAGTGTGTGTTTCCAAGTGGTGGGAACAGTGCCAGATGAGAGGCTTGAGGAGAATATAGCATGACTGAATGGGGTGAGACATAAAGCTGGCAGAAGGACGGGATGGGATCTAGTGCACATGTGGATTTTTTAATGTAACCAAGAAGAGTAGAGAGAGCTTCCAAGGTAAGAGAGTTAAAAGTATGCCAAGTATGGACAGGGAGAGACTCTGCGGTGAGAGAAGGAGGCGGGGAAGAAGGGGTTGTAATAGAAGAAGAAGCCACAAGTTCCTGACAAGCTGTGGAGATCTTATCCAAGAAAAAAGTGGTGATAGAATCTGAGGAAGGAACGGGGGGGGGGGGGGAACCTAAGGGGGGGCAGGACAGGATGAGGAGAGCTGAGCAGCAATGGAAAAAATGGTTTTGTGATTGCGAGTGGAGGTGACAATGAAGGACAAGAAGTGGGCCTTCTTAGCCGCAAGAACCTGCAAACGGTAGTGGCGGTGTGAATTTTTAAAGGCAAAGAGCAATGAGGGAATCGGTGAATGGCTTCAGGTCCTCTCAGAGGCCCTCAGATGTCCTTTTTTAATAGGCGAAGGACTGGATGGTATCAGGGGGAGGATTGGCGTCAATGTCATTGACTGAGGAAGTAAGCAATGTGCTGTCTAATTCTCTCTGTGCTAATGCAGTGGAACAAAACCGGTGACCCACCATTTGAACTGGGCAAAGGAATGTCCATGATCCACATAATGCTGGGCAATCGGAGTTATTAAACTATGTGTGCTCACTCTGGAGCTATATTCCACTAGTGTCCTTTTAATGGGTCTAGTTGTCCTACCCACATATTTAAGATTATACGTGCAGATCAATATGTTGACCACAAAACAAGAAGCACAATCGGTATGTGCTCGAGCTTTGTAAGCTTTTGTAGAAGAGGTATCAGTCCAACTCTCCCCGCACAGTGCTTGTGTGCAAAATTGGCCACTTTGTGTGGCATTTGTCAATCTCCCTACCAAGCTCCTCCCTCGGGGGTAAAGTAATCTGCACCACCAAGTCATGCATGTTTTTAACTCTAGTATGCAAAAGCATCAGATCTTTTTTAAAGCAGCCATATATTTGCATGACATGCCAATGTTTGCACAATATAACCGCTACTTGGTTAGCCAAAGAGGTATAAGGCAACACGCCTACTATACTACTACTACTACTTTTATTAATCCTGGTCCTATATCATTTATCTACCCATACTTTTCATAAGGTCACAGTCCATTCATCCCTTCCTATTGCAATGGACAACCACACTGGTGGGCAGTTTTTCACGGGGCATGGTAACTCTCTTGAAAACTACCATCAGATTTAATTTAACTCCACTCGCAGTGCATTCAAGGAGTACAGTGAAGCAGGCCCTCTCATGCCCAGTGGTTGTAATGGCTACAGTTCTCTTACCTGAAGCAGTTACAATCCTGGTGGAAGGGACGTCGAAAGACATTGGAACCTCAACCATATTTATAACGCCCATTGCAGAGATACCGTGTTCAGAGATTTCCTTGGAGACAAATTCACCAAAGTCTATCATCTTTTGCTCAAAGTAGTCCAGATGTTTCTGGTCTACAGTGGTTCTCATTCTCACTGAAAGTCCATTTCTTTTCATGAATCTAGAAATCCAGGTGAAACCCGCTTAGAAATCTGTGATTCCTCTTTCATTTGCCAGAAGCTTTGCTTTGATCTGAATTGCGACAGTAGAGAGAGCTTGATTTTGTTCCCTCTGAGAAAGAACCCACTCTTTCGAGTCACTTTCCAGTCAAGGCCATTTCACTTTGGGCCCACGACGTGCATGTTTTTGGGGGTTCATATTCTCGAGTTCCTTTTCCTTTTTCTCCATTTGCGAATGGACGTCTCTCCAACCTCAAACTCTCTTGCTGTCACTCTGTTGCTTGTTTGTTCCACTCTCACAATAACTTTCAGCTTGAAGTTGGTGGTATAGGACTTGTGTTTTCATTCCTAGCATGATCATCAACCAAAAAGGGCATGCACAGTGTAAGCATGGGCGCATTATCTGGAAAGTTTTGCACAGAATTATTTCTCCTTAAGGGTAAACCAACCAGACTGGGAAGCTTGCTCAATTGCCCAAAAAATATCCCAATTAATATCATCAGTGAGTTCAATGGATAGAACCCGATATTTCACATCCATCAATTAATTATTGAGTTCTTGATGATCTTGACATCTAATTTGTATGACAGTGGCTTCTTCCGTATCACAAATTGGTCAGATCTTTCGCATTTGGAAATATTGCAGTATTGTTTGAATTGTCCTTGTTCCATTTATTCCAACTCTCGCAGCACTAAATTTTGAAACGTTAATAACGTCTGATCCACTGCACTAGGAGGGATCCACTTCAAAGGATTTTTAACAGAACCATCCTGCTGAATGGAATTGCATGAGCAATAACAAATGACCTGTAATTTGCAAAAGAACCGATGGAGACCATCTAACCTGAAAGGGATCATAATCTGTAGTACGCATAAACAAGAGACCTAGATTAAGCTCCTTTTCTTGAATAGTGGATAAAGGATGAGAAGTTAATTTGATGACTGCTGTCTGGTCAGAGACCTTGTCACTGTGCCTCTCAAATTGTTTGGGCCCATCCTCTGCCTTGACCACATCTGTATTTGTGATCCTCTTTTAAAAGAAAGTCTGTCTGTACCAGAAAAGATGATCTAGACTTCATTGTCACCAGACTTGCCCAAAATATAATCAAAGGTGACTCTTTTTTGATAGTGGGGGAAATTTATTCACTCTCCGTCGGTAAACACTTCCCCCTTTCGCTGGTACTTAAATGCTTTGATTTTTTTCTGCTTTGGTTTTATTGCCTGCCATCACATTCTTTTTTGATTGTTTCTTTTCTCCCTTTATACTGAAGGGACCTCCGGGCACAGGATCAGAGGTATTTTGATTTCCTCTCGTAGTCTGACTCCAATAGCTGGGTAACCAATGTGGAATCGGAGAACCTCTCTGAGTGCAGGTCCTGGAGCTCCTGTTGGACCCTTCTCAGCCTCATGAGCTTCGGAAGTCTCCCCCTGAGGACATGACCTTCCAGGATTTTGTGAGGGATATGGACAAGGCCATACCATTCTTCCTGGAGACTGAGGATGAACCCAGGGCAGAGGATCTGGAAATATTGCAGTATTTCTCGGCACCTAAGGAGGTGGTGACCGTGCCCGTACATCGTATCCTGCAGAGGGTACAGATGAGGATGTGGAAGAGACCCCTCACAATACCTCCAGTGAGTAGACAATTTGACTCGATGCACAGGGTGCAGAAAGCTCCTGGTTTTGAGAAACGTCAGCTCCTGCACCACTCTTTGGTGTTCGAGTCTGCCCTGAAGAGATATAAAAGTACCAAGACTCGCTCATTGGTGTCCCCAGGAAGGGAGGCTCAGACCTTGGACTCTTTCAGGAAGAGGTGTTTCCAGGCTTTGCCCGAGTGGTGTTCCACCAGCTCTAAATGAGTGTGTTCCTCAAAGACATTAGGTGGGACCTAGCTGACCTGTCGCATTTCCTTTCTGCTGAGAAATTGGAGCAGTTTCACACACTAGTGGGCCATGACAAGGACTGCTCAAAGTTCCTGGTCCGGGTGACCTATGACACCTTTGAGGCAGCATCGAGAGTGGCTGCAGTAGACATTGGGGCTCAGAGACTCAATTGGCTCCAGTTCTCTGACTTGGAACAGTAGGTTCAGAACAAACGGGCAGATGTACCGTGCTGTGGTGAGAATCTGTTTAGTGAGCAGGTGGAGAAGAAGGCTGGCATTACAGAGATGCAGCATATCACGCTTTCCAGACTCTCTGCAGCTACGCATCTGAACCTGCTTTACTGTAGGAGGTACCAAGAAGGGGGCCAGAAGAACTACTACTCCTGTAGGCATCGATACTTGCCTGGACCCCAGACTTCCCAGCAGAAACAGCAGGGCCCTTACCAGCACCAGTACAGAGAAAACCCCCAGAAGGCCCAGCCTGCCCCGCCTCCAAAGCCTAGGGTGGAGTTTTGACTGGTTCCTCTGGAGCATAGCCATTCTACCAAGGGTTGCTGTGCTGAATTGTCCGGTGGGGGAAAGACTCAGTCTCTTTGTGGCCCCTCATAACCTCAGACTCCTGTGTGCTACAAATTATCTGGAGCAGATACAGGTTGCACCTCTCTGAACTACTTCCAAGCTGGCTCCCGAGGGTGCATTGCCTTGACTCCTTTCATCAGGAACTGTTTTGAAAGGAAATCTCCTCCTTCCTGGCTGACCTAGCTATCGAGCTCATTCCGCAGGAACAAATGGGGCGGGGCTTTTACTCCAAGTACTTTAGGTTCCTGACGTCCAAGATGGGATTTAACCCCCCCCCCCCCATCTTTTTGGGAACCAGAAATACTTGGTGAGAAAAAAGTTTAAGATGATTTCTCTGGGCCCCCTGCTCTCATACCTTCAAAGAGTAGATTGACTATGCTCTCTGGATCTAAATTATGTGTATATGCACATACTTTCTGTGGGTGGAATGAATCGGTATCTAATTTTTGTCCTGGGAGGGCATCACTTTCAATATAGAGTATTGTCTTTCGGCCTAGCCGCGGCCCCCTGAGTCTTCACGAAATGTCTTGCAGTAGTGGCAGCCTACCTCCGAACAGTGGAGGTATTTGTCTTCCCTCACCTGGTTGATTGGCTAATAAAAGCACCACTGCAGAGGGAGTTAGGGACGCCACATGACTGATCATTCAGGTGTTGGAGTTCGTGATTAACTACCCCAAGTTTCACCTTCAGCTCACCTAACAGCTGGAATTCATAGGAGCCCTGCTCGACATGACTTAGAAGAAGGTTTTCCTCCCACAGGACCGACTTTAACTGCTGACAGCCTTGGTTTGGGACACTCAACTGAGTCCATTGAGTGATGGCTTGCAGGATGCTAACTGTCCTAAGTCACATGGCATCTACAGTGCATGTTACACCCCTGGCACTTCTTCAGATGAGGTAGATTCAATGGACGCTGCAGACTCTGGGCCTAGGCTACGGGTTGTCTCATGATCGGGAATCACTGCATTGGTGGACGATCCGTCAGAATTTGCTCAAGGACTTCTCCTTTCAAAAGGCCTTGCCCAGAAAATCTTGACAATGGATGCATCCAAGATGAGAAGGGGAGCTCATCTCAATGGCTTCCTCACTCGGGGCAACTGGTCTGTCCAAGAGAGTCTTCACCAGATCAACTTCCTCGAATTGAAGGCCATAGCAAACGCTCCAAAGATCTTACAGGATCGACTGGCCAATCAAATTGTCCTTATTCAAACTGACAATAAAGTCGCTATGTTCTATATCACCAAGTAGGGGGTCACTGGCTCCTGTATTCTGTGCTTGGAAATGTTCAGATTGTGGAGGTTTGCCATCACTTATGGCATAGAACTGAGGGCCACATGTCTGCCAGGAGACCAATACACTCAGGTGGATAGACTGAGCTGGATCCTTCAGCATCCATTCGTGAGGCTGAACAGAGGTGTAATGATCCGCATCTTTCAGGAGTAGGGCACTCCCTCAATAGACCTGTTTTGCCACTCCACAAAATGCCCAGGTAGATCGGTTCCACTCCAGAGCGGGATCCCACAGTGGCCCAGTGTCAAATGCTTTCCTCCTGCACTGGGGCGAAGGTCTTCTGTATGCTTACCCTCCAATACCTCTCATAGCAAAAACCCTAATGAAGCTCAGGACAGACGGAGGTATGATGATACTCATAGTGCCATACTGGCCCAGCCCTGGAACCTGCTTCTGCTGCAGCTCTCCACATGGGAACCCCTCTGGCTCAGCCATGCTCTGGACCTCATTTCGCAGGATGACAGGAGAGTGCTACATCCCAGCATCCAGTCCTTGTCCCTCATAACATGGATGTTGAGAGGCTACTCCTGTCACAGCTCCATCTGCCTGACAACATAACTGATATCCTGGTGGCCTCCAGGAAGGTCTTGATGAGGAGGTCTTGCACCTGTAAGTGGAAGAGGTTTGCTGTTTGGTGTGAGGGCCAGGTCCTGGATCCTTTCATCTGTCCCACAAAGAGTCTGCTCAAATATCGTATACACCTCTCTGACTCGGGCAGTCTCTTACCAGCAGGTTAGTGGTGACAAAGAAGTAATGAAAAGCTCAGGTTTCAATGACATAACTCCTATGCCTCTATTTGCCTCAGCCACCTGAGGTCTCTTCAGTATTTCTTTGTCTCTAAGAGATTGTGGATGAATTTTCTTCCCTCTGAAGAAAATCTGAAGATTGAGAGGAAAAGATTGATTAAACGTTTGTGAACGACCACCCTGAAGGGTGACTATCTCATTTGAGTGTGACGTGGGAGCAGGGCTGGCCCAACCACTAGGTAAACTAGGCCATTACCTACAGCAGCAACTTCTGGCAGGCAGCAAAAGCAGGGAATTCAAAGCTAAATAATAATTTTTGACAGCCAGAGGGGGGTGTAAAGCCTGAGGTTCACCTAGGGCGCTAACACCTTGGACCAACTTTAGGACTGTCCCTGCATGGGAGGCTGCATTAGACTGCGATCTTTTCAGCAGTCATAGGAGGAGGGAAAATTGGTTCAGTTCCACACATTTATCATAAAAGCCTGTTGAGCAGTCAGGAATTGGACAAATCAAGTAGAGTGCAGCAGCCTCACATAACCTCAATGCTCCCTCCCTCCTCCTCTGTTCACCACTGCTCTCTCCCAAAGATTGCAGAAGGCTCTCTGAGGGATCTGCCTGCCAGCCAACTTAAACGCAGTGCTGCAAAAGCCAGTCAAACAGTATCCGGGGAGTAGAACTGAGCGCGGCATGGGGCTCTCAGGGTTAGTACCAATGCTTGACCTCGTCATGGATGGTGCTTTGAGTAAGGATATCCAGCCAGCTGGAGGATCTGGCGATTGTGCTGTGAGCTGCTCCTCCTCCTGTAGGGATCTGTGGTGGCTGTGTCCCCTGGTGTTGGGGGAGGGGGTCATATCTAAGAGGAGAACTTCCGAGCTCCGGATTGTCCTCCCCAGAATTATTTTCTTTTTGCAGCAGGCCTGGTTCTTCTGGTGCTGTAAATGCAGACCCTCTGGCCTCTGGGTGCCCCTGGGTGCAGTCTCATGCAGGGCAGGTGGAGAATGGAAGCCCTTTTTGATTGCCTTTGGCTAAGCGTCCCCAGTGTGGGGCGCCCCCTGGAGATGGGGAACAGCTGAGAGCTGTCTGAGATTTTGACTATGCCTTGGATTCAGATGGTCTGGTACTGGGCTCTGACGTGGATGAAGAAGTACTTTCACCTTTAGAAGATTGTGAGGAGGCCAATGTGATCTGCCTATTCCATAAGGAGGAGCTGGTGGCATTGCTTGTCAGGGTCTCATCGACCTTGAACTTGGCAGATGCTTCTGGCATGGAGCAGGAGCCGAAGGTACACCTGCTTCTTCAAGGGGTGTGGAAATCTACCACTGTCTTACCATTCCCAGATGTGATCAAGGATATGATCCAGTCAGAGTGGGACTCCGATTCTGCCTAAGGGGCTAAGAGTGTGTAAGAAGATATACACTCTCCTGGAGGAGTGCATAGAGTGGTTTGGTATTCCCAAGGTGGATGCACAGGTCACAGCGGTTACGAGACGGACCATCATTCCTGATGGAAGGCAGATCGGCCTTAAAGGATTTTCTGGCCAGTTCGCCGTGGTGGCTGCTTTTCTGCAGCTGGTGGTCTGTGCCAGCCTGACATCTCAAGCTCTGCTCCAGTGGATTCACTCTCTTTTGCTGGATGATACTACCCCTCTTTTGAGGCCTACTGCAGCCTTCCTTTCTGATGCCATGTATGACCTGGTACATTTGGCTGCCAGGGATGGTGCCCTGACGACTGTGTCATGGCATTTGATTTGGCTCCAGCACTGTTGAAGCATGCTACTTTGAAGGATTTGACACTCAAGATTGTCTTCTTGGTCATGATTTGTTCCGCAAGGTGGATTTCCAAGCTGCAGGCTCTGTCTTGCCGAGATTCTTAGCTGTCTTTCAAAGGAGGCAGTTTTCCTTAGGCTGGTGCCTGCCTTCCTGGCTAAGGTGATTTCTTCCTTTCACATGACAGGCAGTCTGCCTGCCCTCCTTCTTGAAGGAGCAGTGTCGGGGAAAGAATAAGGATCTTTGCCTTGTGGATGTCCAGAGGCTGATTCTCCGATATTTGGATGTTATGAATTCTTTTCGTAAGTCCAACCATCTTTTTGTGCTATTTGCTGGCCCGCGAAAGGGTGTTGTGGCGGCTAAATTGACTTTGGAGTGCTGGATTTAGGAGGCAATTGCCTCAGTGTCTCTATTGCGGAACCAGCCAGTTCTGGAGGATTTGCGTGCCCATTCTATCCAAGCACATGCATCCTCGTGAGGGGAGCAGAACTCTGTAGCCCCTACAGACATTTGTCGGGCGGCAACAAGAGCATCACTTTCGACTTTTTGAGTCCACATGGGGGTTTTCCATTTGCTTCATGCAAGATTGTCTCGAGTCCCACATCAGGCAGCAAGTTCTCCATGTCTGGGTTTACCCCAACCAAGAAATTAAACTCCAGAACTGGTATGTTTTCTAACAGTCAATTCTCAATATACTCAAGGGGCTGAAACTTCTTTTTAATGAGGGCCTCATAAGTTTTCATCTCTAGCATTTCCTATCTGCAAAAGTGGTATGGATTTTTCTCTTATTTTTTCTCTCCCCTGTCGCCTTTTCTCCTCCCTTCTTACAGTTAAAAAAAAAAGATGGATATATACATTTTCTCTGCATATAAATTCCAAGGAAAACTGTTACATTGACTTATTTAAACCAGTGTGCCATGTATTTTGCATATTTAAGTCTGAGACTTTCTGTATCCATACAGATAATAAAGGGCTGCCAAACTCAAAATTAGCCATGCCAGTTATTATGAATGATCATAAAGAAGGTGTACAGCTTATATTCCAGAATGTATAACCATGCATGAAATATGTTTTGATCTAAAAGGAGTGTGACCAAAAGAGAAAGCAGTAGCCTTTTTAAACGAAAGTCAGTATTTTGAGAAGCTCACAGTAGCCTGCATCTCTTAACTTGAATTAGTGAGTGGCCATATAGCCACCTAGATCAGGAGTGCTGTCCATTCAAAGCACCACAGCGAACAAGAGTAAAGAAGTGTCTCTGACTTGGCCAAAATAGGTAAATTGACTGTTTAGCTCAAAATAATTACAGATTTTGATGTGTCTGTCATTAACACTGTTTTCTAAGTGTATTAATTATATGTTTAAGGGTTTTGGTTCAAGGTGTTCATGAATATAGCTTAATGGCATGTGTTTCCTTAGAGTTGCAGGAAATTATGTAATGCTGTAACGCTAATTTTTTTCTCATATCTTGACTTATAGTCCTATTGATTTTTGATTACAAATAATGAAGTGGTCAATGTCTTATTGCTGCATTTTTAGTGTATGGCATTGCAGTATGTTAACCTAACCGCTTGCTATTTTTTGTTTTAGCCCTGTATGAGCATTTGTTTTATTTAAAAGCACTTATGTACCCCAAATACAGAGTCAGTCTGTGCAAAGCAATTAACAAATGGAACATTTATAAGAAAACCACTTAGAACTGTCCCTTACAATTGATCTGCCTAAATATCCTAACTCCCAAACCCTCAGCAATTGAATGCATTTTTCTGGCAGCGTGATTTCTGTTGGTGGGGACGGCATGTTCAGTGAAGTGATGCATGGCCTGATAGGAAGAACGCAGAAGGATTCCGGCATAGATCAGAATAATTCCATGGCACCATTAGTCCCTTGCAATATAAGGATTGGCATAATTCCTGCTGGTAAGAATGCAAAAACACTTTTCTGCATTTTGATGGGATCCTTATTGCTGTGGCATTGTACATTTAGTAGAATTCAAAATCAGTAGTAGGATATATCATTTTTGTAATGACCTCTGGATTGAATGCACTGTATGAGATCAAAAAGAAAGATTAATGCATTGAAGACTTTTCACATTTTGTCCATTGCTTCTTGAGCAAAGTAAATTGCTTATTTTAGTGCTTAATCATGATAGACTAGATCCAGACAAAAATGTTTAGACTGGCTGATGTGCCCTTTGATGTGTATAAAACCAAAAGCAAATCCTGTAAATGTCTGAGGCTTCCTGCATGGTTGAATCTTTTTTTAATCAATTTATATGGAATTTACTCACAGGTATAAATTGAAACACCTAAGCAATGAAGAGCTTATTAGAAACCTATCCTTGACAGCTTTCATCATAGAGTATGAGACTCTGGAAACAGAAAAAGTGTGTCAAGAAACAAATTGGAGATTTCATTGATTCAGGGGACCAAAAGGTCCTAGTTTTCAGAATACTTACAGTGGATCTTCGTGGGCATATTTGTATACTCGTTTACTTGATCCAAGAGCTGGGTTGATAAACATATTTGGATAATGTGAAAAACAGACCTGTTTTTGGACTATTTGAGCACGAGTGAGAAGCACTGTCCTAAGATACGTAGTGCTGGTACTCATAAGAACATAAGTCGGGCATCTGACCCTAGGGGTTTATCACTCTTATAAGTTCATGTGCTTATTTTTGAGGCAATTAGGTGCTTTCCTAAGGTCTTAAAATAAGGGTTAATTGGTGTATTCACATTGCAAAATAAAAGTTTTGTGGCTTTTTAGGTAAATTCCATTCAGTGACCCAAAATGCAGCTTTCTAGCATCAGTGCCCCCCCCCCATCCTTCTCTCAGCTTGAGCTCCAGCTCTAGCCCCCGTCTACGTGGTACAGAGGCAGAAGCTTGTGCCTTTGATCCTTCTGCTTCAGCTGGCACCATGGAAGGGTTTGAAGTATGGCAACGGGCAATGCCTGTTCTTGTGTGTTCAACCTTCTCATGTTATGAGTTTCATAGAGAGCTTGGGACGCGCTTGTGCATAATTTCTCCTTTGCTGGGAAAAATTCAGCAGTTTAACTATATTTCTAGGTCTGTCTGCGCTTTTTCAGTTTTAATGTCCTGGGTTATACCTTCATCTTGAGATCTTTCATGAAATCCTTCGAGTTCAACAAGTGCCACTTTCTTGCATGCCTATTTTCAGCTTTCTCTGGTATGCCCTTATGTGAATATCATTCCACCTTGCTTTGTTATCAAGATCTACTTTGAATAATAATAACGCCTTTCTCTTGGGTTCTGCTGTTTGCAGTAACTATTATATTCCGATCATTTGTTCCATTTGCGCTTACAGTTCTGTCGCCTCCATCTTTTTCTGATCGCATGGATATTTCTTCTACCTACTGCTGCTTCACTTTTGTTGATATTTCCCTTTAACTCCTTCATCCTCAGTTGCAAAATGATCTTTGGTCAGAGCTTCTAATAGTGGCATATAGCTAAGGACAGCATGCTTTCTTCCCCTGCATCATACTGTCCAAAGAGGACGGACTCTGCAAATCATGTTTCACTGCCTTTTTCCTGCATTGACAGTACGTTTTTAGATCTGGGTTCTTTTTTTTCCATGCCATTCAATACTGATACTACCGTCATTAGCTGCAGTCCTTTTGGAGATAATGTCTCCTTTCTCCTGATGGCACTGCATTCAGTTTAAAAACTCAGTAGCCCTACTCCTAAGTTATCCTTCTGATTGCTGATGTCATTTCCTCTATTTTGATCTTGTATTGAATAAGAGGTCTATGTTGAAATGGATGAGGGGGACTTTTGTCTTTGAAAGCTCATGCCTCAATAAATTGGTCATTTTATAAGGACTTCTGACTCTAGGTTGTCATCCTCTGGATCTTGAGGTGTTTATTTTTGAGGCAATTTGGTGTTTTTGTAGGTTCAGAAAAGTAGGGGTTTCTGTGTATTAATGTCACGAAAAAAAGTTATTTATTTATTTATTTATTTGTTACACTTTTCTATACCACCCCTTCCAGAGATCAGGGGTGGTTTACAAATAATCAACGTTACATAAAACAGTTTGAGAATTTTTTACATAGTAATTTTAAACAGTAGGAAACTTAACCTAATAGTAAGTATGCATAAGCAGGTTATGGATAGGTGTTGCTTGGGGTGAAAGTTGATTTTTTTGTGACTTTTAAATGGAATGACCCCAAACAGTCTTCTGATGTCTGCTGCGTTTCCCACTGTAGTATTTAGCTTAGCCTTTCCAGTAACAGTTGAAGGCACGTTACAGTCGATATTCCCCTGTCCCTGGAGGGCTTACAATCTAAGTTTGCATTAGATGCAAGAAAGTGTTAAGTGATTTGTCCAAGACCACAAGGATTGCTAGTGGGATTTGAACCCTGGTCTCTTTAATCACAGACCAGTGCTCTAACCACTAGGCTGCACCTCCCAGTCCCTGCATCAGCAACAGTACTGGCCACCTTCTCCTAGTCCCTGTAACAGCAAAAGCCACAGCTGCCTGCATCTGCAGCAGCGATGACCCACCCACTACCTGCTACAGCGGCGGGTGCTTATACTTTTGCTCTTGCTCCTGCCATTTTCTGCCGGATCTGCAGTTGGCACTATGCGCACTATGCCAGTTCTCTCATTTTAAACACTTTCCAGTGCCAGAACTGGCGAAGCAGCAGACAGTGGCAGGAGCAAGAGCCCAAGTTCCTGCTGCCACCAAAGGACTATGCCATAGTGGCTCACCCAGCTGCATTGACAGGTGGCATCAGCGTACCAGAGGAAGAGCCATTTTTCATGTTTTTTCAGTTATCAGCAAATACCACAAATTACCCTTTGGGTTGTTTTTATCAGGATTTTCCAAAAACCCTGTATATAAGATGTCACCAGTCTGTCCCATCAGTTTATCTACATTTGGTAGATAATTTTAATTTTTCCAGCACAATTCACTTTCTGTCGTTAAAGGATGGGGAAAAAGAGTTTGATAATATTTGGTTTTGGGTTTCCATATGGAAGTGTGGTTTTCTGTTAATGATACAGTCATTGATGCAGGCTGTTCAAGGTTTTAAAGTTTTTGACATTCATTATTTATAAAAAAGCTATTCAGTCTTTGTTACCACAACAAAGACTATACAGTCTTAAATGGTAGCTACTAAAATGTGTGACAGTACTCTTCCAAATGTGGTATAATGAAGGTTATATCTGCAGCAGAAAATGCTTCCTTTTAATTAACAAATGTAGGCTTCCCTAAATCCTGATAAATGTGGGCTTTAGAGTTCGACTCGTGCAAGTTCTCAATTAAATAGCTCAATATTAAATCATGGGAGGAAGCAGGAGTAAAGCTTTTGACAGTGGCGTAAGTTCTAATGAGGAATCCCTATTGTCCCTGCGCCACCCTCCCTCTCATATGGCTGGGGCAAACTTACTTTGATATTTTGGCTGCGTTCCCACCAGGCCCGGTGGCTATTATCTCCCAAGCTGTAGTCTCCACGGTATGGCTGTTATTGTGAGACTTCATGACTAGTAGCAAATGAAAACATCTCTTTGCCCTTATATAAAAAAACCTAAGGCTTGTTAATAGAAGGGCAGTTATCTCCAGGGTCCTATTTCCTGCCATGCTGCTGGGTTTTTTTTCCCCATCAATAACTACGAGCTACAAAGGCTTCAAAATGGAGAGATATCTCCAAATGAATTTGCCTCTCTTTTAGTGGATATATTCTCTGTATGACATTTTATTTTTAATCGCTGATTGTGCTTTGTGTTCTGAGAAGATCTTCCAGCCATTATGACCTGTAATCTTTTAAAATGGAGTGAGATCTGGCTAGAATGCTCAGCAATAAGCTAGGACACAAAGCCTGGAATCCGGAGCAACATTTACAGAACTCCTGTGAGACTTCAGCATTCATAGCATCAAACATCTTAAATAGCTTAGTTCAATATAACACAATTGAGTTGTGAAATGCAGCTTTAGAAAGGAAGATGCTCAGTTTTATTTCTTAAAGTAACAGTTGCTTTGATCTTGTTTTGCGTAGGACGTTTGTGTCCTACTTAGCCTCTCTATATTTTCGTAGATTTCCATTCTTTTTTTTTTTTTTTTTTAACTGTAAACCACTCTGTTTGCCTGGCTAAGGGCGATCAATCAAAGTTTAATGAACGATAACAATGTTGCTAGAACAGTTCAGATGAGTGGGTTATGCTTTTCGGCCAACAGATGGCGGCAGGACCAGAGCAACTTTCAATGGCATTGACTAAAGAACTGCACTGAGACTTACTAATATTGTCTGCATTCAGCAGATAGCAAGGCAGTGCAGACAGACCTGTCTCCCGTCGCCCAAATCACGGTCTTGTAGCAACCAATAAGAAGCTGAGTGCAAGGAAACAGAATATAGCAGTATAAGAAAAAAGTACTAAAACAGCATTAATAATAGATGTGTCAGTGCTGAGGATCTTCACTCAAGTACCAAGAAATTCAGAGACCAAGAAAATGTCGCAGAAAAATACAGAAATATTTCCTGTTGTATCTGCTGCCAAAGGCCTGATTTAAAAGCAGTTTCCAAGCATTCTTCAATCAGTTACCTATACGTAGTTTATGAACTCTAGAAGGAAACTCTGACACAATGCATGTATGTATGGGCCCACTTCCCTTGCACAAGCATTAGTGGTATGTTTGGGCTATTGAGATCATGTCCCACAACCTTGGCCTTGTACTGAGGCTCATTACTGTCATCTGATACGCAAAACAAATCTATTTCAAGATATTGCTCCAAAATCTCTGCACAAGTTTTAAGAGACCTGGCAAAATGGTTCTCTTAACACCATATACTGGCCTCATCATAACAAGGTAATTTGAGATTCAGAAAGTGTTGAGAGGATGTCAACTACCTTCTTATTTCTAAGGATTCTGCATTTTTGTGCATACGGACTGGGAAGTGCATTAGGAATAGTCTAGTGACAAGTAGTACATATGCACTTCAGATGGATGGGAAGCATCCAATTGCTTTTTATAAATTGTAGGTAAATTCTATGTATTATGAGTAGGGCTTCTGTTAAGTTTTAACTGATAAACACCCCTGATGCAAACAAAAAAATTGAAATAGGTGTTAATTGGATAAATATCAAAAAATACTACTTCCTCTAGTATTCTTACTCCTCCCCTGGCTTATCTTGTATCCTCCACCACTTTTTATACCTTTTTCTGTACTAAAGAAGCCAAGGAGACACACATTCCATCAGAAGAGGTTCGCAGCAACAGTACTTGTGACTCAAGATCACAGATAAACACAGACTTTTCTATACTCTCAATAAAACCCTAATTAACTGGAAACTAAAGAACTAAAAGCCTTAATTATAGGGTAAGAGAATTCACAATACTTATTTTATAAGCATGGGTGACAGCTGTGTACCTGCCACTATGGCCCTATGTGCAACCTGCAATATGCTCCTCTTGATATCCTATGCGGTATCAGGGTACGTATGTGTGTTGGATGTACCTCGTGCCTTTTCAGTAGTAGTTCAAGGTAACTTATAGTCAGGTATTACACTAGGTATTTCCCTGTCCCCAGAGGACTTACTCTCTCTAATTTTGTACCTGAGACGATGGCGGGCGGGCTAAGTGACGAGCCCAAAGTCACAAGGAACATCAGTGGGATTTGTATCTTGTCTTCCCTGGTTCTTAGCCCACTGCTCTAGATTTCTCCACTTTTTGTTCATGTCAACACTAGTTGCAATCTGAAGAGTTCTGAAGAGGACAGAAGTCCCAAAGTTCTGCTACAAGTTGTACAAGAAGGTCTAGTTCTAGGATAGCTTTGAAAGGTAAACTATTCCCACACTATGAAGATTTCCCAAAGTATTATTCTCAGTGTATCAATGTGGCATATTGTAATTCTAAAAGGAAAATTCAGTCAGAACCCTAGAAATTCATAGATCAAAAAAGGAGATATTTTTGGCTGAGCAATGCCAGTCAGTAGAGATTCGGCAGAGTTCCTCTTTTGGTTTTGTTGGCCCTTCTAGATGATTAAGAAGCCACTGTGATGATTCATCTTCTTTGCTTCATATTATGCCTTGAGTCGCAGAAGACAAAGTAAGGAATCAGCATTTCTTAATGGCAAAATGATTGCTGATACACATGTATAGTCCGGGTTTTGTTGGATTAATCTATGGTTAATTTTTCCAATGCCAAAACGAGCAACCTTATAACGAGATCCATTTCTTATCTAAGGTAACTATGTGCTTGGTTGTAATTTAGCATTTTCAAATGGAAGATGAGTAGAGAGTAATTCATACTCATATGTTTACTGTCATGTTTAAAAATTGTTTTTACAAATTTAGGGTGATACATTCTAGACATGTTGGCTGCATCTTGTCAAGTATTTTCTAAATAATTTTGGTTTTAAATATTTGATTATTTAATTTTTGTGAGCTATTTTATTTAAAAAGCTAATACGTAGTGTTTGAAGTGTAGTATGGTTGACTTCCTTTATGATGCAGGCATCTGAAGATCATTTTTAAGTCATCAAACAGCTTTTCAAGAAAAAATGTTTGGCTGTACTTCTGATTAGGTGTCTGCTGGATTTTGGTTTGCTGGTTGAACTCCAGAGAATATAGCTTCAGTTTTCAAAGGATTAGGGAATCAGGTTCTGCAAAAGTCAGTTAAGCATGGAATCAAAACTGCAGCAGGTCGTGCATCCCTGCAAACAGAACCAAGGTCCTGGATTTCAATTAGTTGAGTTGCTTTGCCCAATGCAGATAAAGGAATAAGAGGATTTTAGAATGTATTAAAGACAGCATTCACTATCGGAAATAGCTACCGCTCTCAAACCTAGCTATGAAGCTTAGTGCTAATCCGTGCAAGTCTGGTTTGTTGCATAGTTTTTAGAATTAGCATTATATGTAAATTTCAAATTCAATTGACCTTTGATTGTGCCTGAATAATAAACACAATAGTATGCTATGTGATAAGTGTTATTTTAAACACATCTGCTAGATGTTCGGTCATCTAATCTGTGCTGCTATGAACATATAATGCTTTATAAGATATTAGAAAGTAAAATCTGAAGACTGAAACACATTTTTAAAAAAAAAATGTCAATATGACATCACTAGAGTTATATAGGTCTCACATAGTACATACGACTGTTGGTATACATTAAGTTAAACCAGCTAGTGTTTAAATTGGGCATATTAAGGGATGACTGACCCATTTGCGCAGTAGAGGTCTCTCTGATGGTGATTCCCACCCTGTGGTCTGTGGACTCTTAGGAGCCTAGGAGACAAGTACAGGGGGTCGTCAGGATACGGAAAAGAGTCTTTCCGTGATTCTGTATAGGCAGGATCAGTAGTGGCTGTGGAGATGGAGTAGTATCTGGGAATGGAAGACGTAGCAGCTGTGGAGGTGAGATCAGAGGCGGCTGCACAGACTGAAAGCAGAAGCAGTGTTGGTGGTGGGGATGTGATCAGGGGCAGTTGTAGAAGCCAGAAGCAGCAGAGCCAGGACCAGCACCAACCGGCAGAGCCTGAGAAAAATAGTGCAGCATCAGTAAATGAGGACAGGGAGAGATTATAAGGGCGGGGATTATGTGGACGGAAGGATAGAGACTGACAGACTAGGGGGACCAGCTGCAGGAAGATGGAGAACATACTGGGGACTAGCTGTGGGGAAGGTGGGGGGGGGGAAGAGAGTGGTAGGGACTGGCTGGGGGGAGAGAGAAACTTGGTTGTGACTGGCTGGAGAGAGACTGGTAGGGACTGGTTTGAGAGGGGGAGATACAGCGAGACTGATGTAGACTAGGAGGGCGGGGGGAGAGAGAGAATACTAGTGGAGACAGGAAAGGGATGGGAGATGGAGAGCGAATGGAAGCAGGTTTGGTGCTGAGGGAAGGGGGTCTGAGAAGAGGGGTAGGGACAGGGCTCATCCCAGAGTTTGTTCAAGGTGTTGGCACCCTAGACCAGGGTTTCTCAACCTTTTTTACCCTATCGCCCACTTTTGGTTATTTTTTTAAAGCAAACGCCCCCTCCCCCCAAAAAAAGAATTCTTAATGTAATTAAAAAGACATTTTACTTACGTTGTTTATTCAATATGATCCTTGTGCTTGATGCTTTGCTGCTAGATTCTCAATGTTTGCCTTGATATTTGTGAGTTTTAGTCTTATGATTCCTCACATGCATATATCAGTTCTTCTTCTTTCCTTTGTCAATATTTTATCAACTGTACTAAAGCCACATTCAACCAAATATGAAGTTGGAAGGTACAACAGTAATTTTATGAGTATTTTTAAGTGCATAACGTCAGAAGGAGAACTTTAAAAGGCACGTGCACGGCGTGCTTTTGATTTTTAAGCGTGGGAACGTCTTGCAACAGCTTGCCATAACATAGTATAAGATGGCAGATAAAGACCAGTATGGTCCATCTAGTCTGCCCAGCAAGGCGGCAAAAGTAGGTGCACCTGCCGCTCCATACAGGTCACCTCTCCCCATGCCTTTGTTTAAGGGTGTACCCACCGCTCTGTGTAGGTCACCCCTATTTTTTGAGATATAAGAGATAGTTATGTTTATTTTAATTTTATCCTATTGCTATAAAGGGATTCACTGTGTCTGTCCCATGCCATTTTGAATTCTGTCACTGTATTTGCCTCCACCACTTCCATCGGAAGGATATTCCAAGCATCCACCATCCTTTCAGTGAAAAAGTATTTCCAGACATTGCCTTTCAGTTTACCCCCTTGCAGCTTCATGTTATGCCCTCTAGTTTTACAGCTTCCCCAATTTTGGAAGAGGTTGGTTTGTTTATTAATACTCAAAGTATTTCAAGGTCTGAATCATATCTCCCCTGTCCTTCCCTCTCCCAGAGTATACATATTTAGGTCTTCAAGTCTCTTCTCATATGTCTATAGACGCAGGTTCCAAATCATTTTGGTCGCCTTCCTCTGAACCGTTTCCATTCTTTTTATATCCTTTGCGAGATACGGTCCCCAAAACTGAACACAGTATTCCAAGTGAGGCCTCACCAGCGACTTGTGCAGTGTCATTAGTACCTCTTCCTTTCTGCTGGTAATTCCTCTCTGTATGCAACCCAGCATCCTTCTGGCTTTTGCCACTGCCTTGTCACACTGTTTCACCACCTTGAGATCCTCAGAAACAATGATTAAGCGGTATAACTCGTAAAACCAGTTAAATAAACTAAATAATTAAAAATAAAATCACTCCGAAGTCCTCCTGGTCCGTGCACACCAACCTCTTGTCCCCCTATCGCATACAATTGTCTTGGATTTCTGCGTTCAAAGTGCATGGCACTACACTTCTTCATATTAAATCTTAACTGCCAAGCATTAGACCATTCTTCCAGCTTTTGTAGATCTTTCGTCATGTTATCCACTCCCTTAGGGGAGTCCACTCTGTTGCAAATTTTCGTGTCATCTGCAAAAAGACAGACTTTTCCATTCAGTCCTTCAGCAATATCACTCACAAATACATTGAACAGCACTGGTCCCCTGGGGCACATCGCTAATCACTTTCCTTTCGTCCGAGTGAGTTTGTTTACCTTCTGTCGTCTGTCAATCAACCAGTTTCTGATCCAGTTCACCACCTCAGGACCCATCACTAAGCTGTTTAGTTTATTGATAAGCATCCTATGAGGAAGAGTATCAAAGGCTTTGCTGAAATCTAGGTAGATCACATCTTTGCATGCCCTTGATTTAGTTCTCTGGTCACCCAGTCAAAGAACTCAATCAGATTTGTTTGGCAAGATCGTCCTTTGGTAAAACTGTGTTGCCTCAGATCATGCAGTCTGTTGGTTTCAAGAAAGTCCACTATTTGCTCTTTGAGGATTGCCTCCATTACTTTTCCCGCCACTGAGGTAAAGCTTACTGGCCTGTAGTTTGTCACTTCTTCCCTATTACCACTTTTGTGAAGAGGTACAACATCAGTCCTGTGGAACTTCTCCTGTCTCCAAGGATCTATTAAAAACATCCTTTAAAGACCCTGCAAGAACCTCTCTGAGCTCTTTCAGTATCCTGGGGTGTATCCTATCTGGTCCCATAGATTTGTCCACTCTCAGTTTTGCAAGCTGTTCTAACACATCATCTTCTGTGAATGGTGTGGTATCTACTCCATTCCCATTTGTAAATATGTCAATCACAGGTGGTCCTTCTCCAGGATTTTCTTTAGTAAAAACAGAACAGAAATATTTGTTTAGCATTTTCACTTTTTCAATGTCACTTTCCACAAATCTTTTCCCCACACTTCTGAGTCCTGCAATTCCACCTCTGAAGTTCCTCCTCTCCCGAATATACCTCAAAAAGGTTTTGCCACCACATTTCACATCTTTAGCCATCTTTTCTTCTGCCTTGGATTTTGCTGTCCTTATTTCTCGTTTTGTCCCTTTTAGTTTTATTCTGTGTTCCTCTGTTTGCGAACTTCTGAATTTTGTGAAAGCTGTGTTTTTTGTCTTTATTTGTGCAGCCACATCTTTGGAAAACCAAATAGGTTTCCTTTTTCTCTTGTTTATGGTGTATGCTAAAGTCCCAGGAAAACCACCTTAAGTACTAAACCCATGAGGGAGGCCTTATACCTGGGTTTAAGGGAAGTCCTTACTGTGCCTTTCACACCAGACAGAATTCACCGAGAGAAGCTGGGCATACAGGTGGGTAGAATTGCTTCACTCTCCTGAGGAAAAAGCAGGGGACATCGAGGTGTGTTCTCAAAGAAAATCCTTGGATGTGACCCTTGTAGCCTGTCAGAACCAGCACCCAAAGCTTGAGTCATTGAGGCCAAGACCTGGTCCAGGTCATTCTGCAAGCAGAACCCTTCTATAAACTAGGGAAGTAGAGGTACTCTAGGCCATAAGCAGTACTCTTCTTGGCAAGCCTATGCTTCTCAAGAACCAGACTGTAAACGAGAAGAGACAGTGAGACTCCAATTCCAAGAGTCTCTGTTGCAGTAGGCTCTTCTCTTGAGGTAGCAAGAGGAGGGCCATGCCAAGCGGTTCAAGAGATCCTCGTGCTACGACTTCAAGGCCAGTCCAGGGGCACTAGATTGGCCCAAACCTGTGCAGAAAATGGCTCACCAGGTGCCAGGGAAGGAGACACACAGCCTCACTCATTGCATAGTCAAACTCTGGCCTTCATTTCTAGAGGATGTAGTACAAACTGTTAGTGTAGCTGGGTTTAAAAGAGTTTTGGACATGTTTCTGGAGGAAAAGTCCATAAAGCATTATTAATGTGGACTGGGGAAATCCCACAGCTTATCCCTGGGATAAGCAGTATGGAATCTGTCTACCTTTCTCCCTTTTGGGGACCTGACAGGTGTTTGTGACATGGATTGGACAATGTTAGAAACAGGATACTGGGCTCGATGACACAGTATGGCATTTCTTATGTTCTTATGTAACCCCAGCCTTTCAAGCCAGTAAATCACATGGCTGTGTTGACTCTGGATTTCTTCAGAAAGTTCCACTGGATCAACAAATCATCCAGGAGCAGGTGCACTGAAAATTCATGCTTGGGCAGAAAAGCCAATTGTACAACATGATCTTGGAAAAGGTGCGAGGAGTATGGCTAAGCCAAAGGGCAGGGCACCAAAATGGAGCTGGCGACTGAGAACACATGTGAATGTGAAAAAACACTCTTGTGAGGTCTAGGGAAGTGTGGAATGCTCCCTGCCTAACCAATTTAATAACTGACCCAATGGTTCTCATACAGAAATGAGGAACTCTGTGTTTTCTCACCAACCACCTTTTTAGGTTCAGGATAGGCTAGAAAGAACTTCTCTTGTTGTGTACCATAATGTAGATACAATAACTTCCCCAGCTGTACACTGCAGAGGATATGGGTAGAATAGCCTGCACCTGCAAGAGATGCTGAAGAGGATCTCCAATGTCACCTGTTAGGACAGGGGGCCTTATAAAAGCCAGGAGATTCTGCAAGGGCGTCCTCTAGAAGCACTGCCAAAAGTAATTGTAATTTTGCATATATATATGTATACTATTTTTTGGTAAAGCTAAGGCTGGCCTGAACCAGTGACCTTAGGGTTAGAAGGCAGGCATCATGCAGGAGGAACTAAACCCATTTTCAGCCTTGTCTTAGGACCCTTAGAACCCACTGCTCTGCTGTGATATGGGTATCTATGTAGAGAAATAGTTGGAGCCATACCGCAACAGACTGCAACTGGGAGGGATTGCTGGATATCACTGAGGGGGGTCATTGGCTCCTAATGGAGTCATTGTGATACAAATACATGGAAAGCTCCAAAAAGGCTGCTCTTCCATGGACTGAGACAGCAAGGACAACCAAGCCCTAGGGTCTGAGGGTGACTAGGCTTCACACAGTCCTACAAGAGGTGCTTGAGGCTATTCCCCAGGCGAGTCTGTGGGGAAAGCCTCCCCAAGATCTTACCTCATATCATGAGACCCACTGCAAAGAATAACCAGCTCTTTAATGGATGTCTGCTCAGCCACAACTTGGAGGCATCATCCGCTGACCAATCGCAGAATCAAAATTAATGTCTGGCTACTTCTATGGACCTGGAAGAGATTGTGATTGAACCATAGAGGGCACCAGCCACCTGGACAGTCCACCTTCAACTTCGTAGCCTCTGGACTACCTGGTAACAGCTGAATCCATAGTAAGAGGGCTTGACACCAAGCTTGCACAGTGATACCAAGCTTGACACAGTGTTGCTTAAGAGCCAAAAGTGGCGGTAGCAAAGGGATTTTGAAGGAAGTCCTCGACTTGCTGAACCTGAGACTCCTTGATTGCAGCACCACCCTACATAGGGATGGATGGGTACTTTGTTACAGTCATGACCAGGGCTCCCACTTCAGTGAGCCTGAAAGGCTTATCCTGCTTACCCTGGGGCCTAAGGTACAGCCAATATAGGACTTAAGGACCCTTAGGGTCCAGTTCAGGGGTTTTCTCCTTTGCACTACTGCACTGAATCAGGTAGCATAATACAGCCAGATGCCAAAAGCCCACCAGGAAAAAGGTGGACCTGCCTGTATACCCAACAGAAAATTCCATCATGCAGAGCCACCATAGCATCCTGAAAGAGCCCAAGAGAACTCATTGGTGCATAGGCAGACCAGTGAGACCCTAGCATTTCAGCCAACTCCTGCAGGGGATAAAGATGAGCGCAAGGAATGGATGAGCACAAGAATGGATGAGCGCAAGAGCGAAGTGGGAGCCGTGACCCCTTTAACTGCCTGAGACAGAGGGGATATCCATCCTTGGAACTTTGGGGGGACTGTCAAGCAGCTATCAAAAGATAAAAACAGCCCATGAGCTGATTCAGAAGCTGCAGCACAAAGCGTTTGAAAAGGAGAGCCCTAGGGACCCCCAGGGGTCCACCAAGCTTGTGTCTAGGGCCATCCCACCAGGCTCTTCCTCTGTCAGAACCAGGCAACCAATCCATCAGCCATGATGCCTATAGGTAGGGAGAAAACAAGCAAGAGCGGAGGAGCCACAGCAGTAGTATTGGGCCCTGGGCCCCTGTGTGGCATCCGAAAAAGGGTGCCCTGGGCATTCCAGTCACAATCAGGGCAAAAGGAGGTTGTTGAAAAAAAAATGTTGGGTGTCATAGGTTGCTTCGAGCCGTGTGTCTAAACACTGAAGCAGCAAAACTTTGGGAGGGGGGGGGGGGGGGGGGGGGGAAACGCAACAAAAAAAGAAGCAGGACCATGGTGAAATAGGAGTCCTGAAAATGGAATCTCAGCAACTATTGGGCTGATCAGGAAAACTTGATCAGGGAAACCCCAGATGTCCTGATAAACAAAGACCTTTATAATATGAAGCTGCTTTAACTGAGAGCCAGATGTTGCCCACTGAAACCAATGGGAGAAAAAAAGAATTTGGAAAAAATACAAAGTATGCAGATACAGTATGAACAGCTAGAGGAAACGGGGGCCTGGACCCATCTTACCAGGGTCCTCCTGCTCCTCTTTGGCCCACAAAATGCAAGAAACCCATGGGGTAACAGCACTGGTCACAAGGCAGCTGTCAGCTCTAGGAGATAAGGGTGTACCCTGCTCTGAGCAATGTTGGGCCCCACTGGACTTAATCACAGTGACCATAACACTGTAATGTGGGCCAGTTGAATCTGGCCTATCTGCATTGCTGCAGCTGTCCACCACCTTGTACTTGCTAGAAGCAGAAAATACTGGCTTCTCCCAGTGCTGCACCAGTGGATGTACCAAGTGATGACATCACTGGAAGTTGCTCAAGTCTGCCTCATCCTGCTGGCAAGAGAACATAACCCCCACATCTGGACTGGTCTAGCAGGATGATGAGGAAAAAGAGGTTTTCACACAGATTGGTGAATGCCTGTAATGGCCTCCCAATTGTTTTTATAGAGACAAAAGCAATAATGGATTTTAAGCCACCATGGAGTAAGCACAGTGGACCCACCTAGTTGCAAAAGTGAGCCACAGATGAACCTAGTGTCTGTAGCACTAGCCAGTCTACCTTTGTACTGAATTAAATTTTCAGTGCTTTAAGAAAGTTTTGAAAACATTTTGTTTACACTGGTTTTTAATCTCCCAGAGTAGCTATCTCAGTGGATGATGTCCTTGCCTGCATGACTATCTAATGAGCTTGTCTACATAGTCTAGTATGTATGTTTCCTTTTGTCTAGATTCTTGTTTCAGAATGTATATATCTTTTGTTTGTTGTGTTATTCTGTCCTATTTTAAATGGAGTTCCTTTTCATTTTTCTTCTTTCCTTAAATATATTTTAAGCAATTGTACACGGCATAGATTGCTTTGCACTGTTGCAGAATATTAAATAAAAGTAACCATAACCATATAGCACAGTGCTCCAGGAATGAAAACAAACAAATTAGATAAGCCTAAGGAACTGCTGAGTCAAAAAAGATAATATTCATAATCTCTTTGAAGCTATAAACGTACATACTAAGAAAAGAAATGTATTTTTAAAATTAGGAGCTTTCTGGCACATGTATTATAGATTGTATCCAGATACACTGCCTTGCATGTTTCATCAGTCCATTGCTGAGCCAGATGTAAAGGGTACATAAAAGTCCACAGCACTGTTTGTATTCATAGATTCTTGTTTAGTATTCATAGATTTGGGTTTATTTTTTATTATGACAATGTTTGCTTGGCATAAAGTTTTTACCACGAAAATGTGCGGCCTTTGGACTTTTGTGCACTGCTTTGGAAGTTATAGGAATATTTTTATAAACTATAATTTTGGGAGAAATGCTAAAATTGATCAGGTTTAGACAGTTTATATAAGTGTATGGTGCACTTTTGTTACTGAAAATTGAATTTCATTTTTGAAGGTTCCACTGATTGTATATGCTATGCAACCGTAGGCATCAATGATCCAGTGACATCAGCCTTACATATTATTATAGGTGAGTTTTAAGATCAGAAATTGTTGGCAATATGTCAATTATCAGTGACCTGGCATGCTTTAAAGTAGGATAATACATAGTTGACAGTACATTAATACGTTTCCATTTGCATTTTCTGTCTATCTGTTTTTGTATGTTGTGATAAGAGAAATTTTAGCAAATCTATCGTACAGAGCAAAAATATATATAATATTTTGTATTAACTTATTTAAATTTAGGACTAAATCACAAAGGGGCTTAATTCAGCTCTTCTTATTGACCTCTAATAGGATAAGGGACAAATAATAGGAATCCACCAAATCAAAGTTGTCAGATATAAATATTAAGCAATATTTTTTTTTCAAGGACTAAAAAAAACCCCAATTCATAGCTTGCAGGAAGAGGAGCCATCATAGATGCTCCTCTGAAATCCACACTTTTTTCCACCTACTGTACAGTAGCAGGCCTTGGACTCAAATATATTAAACTTAGGGCCCCTTATAGTAAAGCAAGTTAGCCGCTTCACATACATTTTAATGCATGGCAACAGGCAGTTGGGAACACTAACACGTAAATGTGTCTGCCACAGCACACTAAAACATATGTTATTCGGCAATTGCCGGATGGGGCAGAGAGTGGGCATGAAGAACACATTACCACTAACGCCGGGGAATTGCCGCACACTCAGCGGTAGTGTGGCTCTTAATGTGGGTTCACCTGATGACTGCTGTATGGGCCTCATTAAGTGAACCTGGCTTAGTAGAGCGTACATTCGAGTGGCCCATCAAGCCAGAATATTCTGGTCGCGCCCCCGACAACTGACGGGGAGGCTTTGCAATTAATGTGCGTGTTTTTGGTGCGTTAATTGCAAATCCGCTATCTAAAATCAGTGGGCTCCAAATTTTAATAAAACTTACCTTCTCTAAAAATGATATGAAAATGTAAATGTTTATGAAAATGTAACCTGAGAAACACCAGCAGAACCAAATTGGATTTGTTGAATCACTTGATGGAGGTAGTAGAAACAAACTGTATCTGAATTCAAGAAAGCATGGGACAAACGGAGAATCTCCAAGGAAAAAGGACTGTAGAGCTTAGTGGTTTCTACGGACGGGCCGACTGGATAGGTCACATGGTCTTTATCTGCCGTCATGTTTCTATGTTTTGTTTTTTTTAATTTCATTTTATTTTATACCTTTTGTTTAAATATTTTAATTATAGTAGTATTTTTAATGAGTACAGTTTTATACCTGTATTTATATTTATGTCTTTAAGGTGCCATTGTCAGAGCTCTCCATATACTGCTTTGTTCTGTTGCACTTAGGATAATACAGCTGTTAGTTTCATACTCAGATAATGTATTATTTTTTAAGTAAATTGGTTTAATTGCTAACGGAATGTATTTATATTCTCCTAAGGTGATTTGCAACACATGGATGTGTGTTCAGCACACCACAATAACACGTTGCAGAAATATTCAGTCTCCCTCTTGGGATATGGTTTCTATGGTGATGTATTAAAGGACAGTGAAAAGAATCGATGGATGGGGCCAACCAGATATGATTTTTCAGGTGATTTATTCCTTTTAATTGTATACTGTCTTTTGTAGTAGAACGTATGCTTAAGATGATTGAATATATTGTTTGTGTGCATATATTCATATATTCTTGAGCCTCAGACTGGCTGGTTTAGCAAATGTCAAATCCCATAAAACAGGATGAAGTATTAACCTCTTATAAGCCAGTTTCTTAATAAAGGCAATCCATTTAATACAATCATACTTCTTTATTCCTATACTTGAGGCTTATAATGTAACATAAATATAATGATGCATTTATGGCAAACAGTGTTGTTTCACTCTAGATTACCATTCCCTCTTTTAGAAGCATGTTTTTTTCACTGTACATTTTATCAATATATATAATTACTATTCGTTCATTCATTATTAACATTTAGGGGCACGTTTACTAAAGTGTGCTGTTAACATGGGGTTTGATGCGTACTAAGGAAGCCATGTTAACTGCGTGGGGTTTCGCATTAAAAATCCCACGCTAGCCAGTTAGTGCACGGTGGGCAGAGACTGGGTGGGTTAGGGTGAAAGATGGGGGTTGACGGCACATTGCAGTTAGCATGGATGTTTTGGGCGCAAGCTGACCATGTCTATTGCTGTTAGCATGCACTTAGCCCCTGCACTGAGTGGCATTGTGAACCCGCGTGCCGGTTACCATGGTTCTGCGCTTTAGCATCATGCTATCCACAGAGGGATGGGCGCACATGCTGCAAAAATTTGCATGACCTCCTTGCTAATTTGGCAGCACAATTATGTGCTACTGGCGCACACCTTAGTAAACATGCCCCTTAATGTTTGTGGATGGTGCTTAGGTGTCTCATTTGGGAATAGATTAAAAATTATTACTATAATTGCTGACTTGGTGCATCAGTGGTAGTGCTGTGTCCTGCCATGTGAAGGAGTTGGCTTAACAGACTAGTTTGGGACTAGGGATAGGGGAGAGGGTCCCAGCTACCATTTAAGAGCACCACTTAGGGGCCAGAACAAGAAAGGGAGCCCTAGTTAATGGCACCCAGTCTAAGGGTATTGCTGGAATGGCAGACCAAAGTAACTTGGGAGGAGATATAAAATAATGTGAAAAATTCAGTGTATTTGTGAAGGAAGGCTCAGGATTACTGTAATCCATGTTATTCTGGTTTTACTATAATTAGAAACCCAAAGAGAGCAGGAAGTATTGGGCCAAAAAAGTATTGTAAATTACATGAACCCTAAAACACGTTTTGTACAGTGGTTGTGGAATATATAGTTGCATGCAATAAATTAGAAATTTTCTTAAAAGATTTATTGTAGGCAATATTGGACCTTTGACTACTCTACATAGTTGTCATTGTATATATTGTGATAAAGGTAGCTCATGTTGGAGCCTATATGTTACGGTTGTGGTGATAACCTTCAGTTAAATTGTACGTTTCTTAGGGCATTCACAGAATTTAAAATTATTTTTAATAAAATTGTCTAGAAATACTTTATTTACAAAATTTAGTGGTCTTCATTCAAAATCAGTTTTTATTTTCTAGATGAATATTATGATCAGTTAATCACGTAATTTGAAAGTCATACTATTGGAATCCATCTTGGACTTCTCTCTCCTTGCTTAGAAGGAGAAAGAAAGAGTTAGCTGCTTTTATTTCTGTGCTATTTATAATGACTTGAAAGTTGAAATGTTTGCTAAATATAGACTGCTGTCACTGCCCTATATTAAGTCAGAGCCAAAGCTTTGATACTGTTTGTAATGAAACACGCATCTTTATAAAATATATTTCTAGCGCACTAATTAGTGGCCCAGATTTAATAAGAAATTTCCCAGACGCAAAATGGAAGCAGCCCTTCTGCACAAAAGCCCCCTAAGTGGGGTTAACATTGATCTCCCCCTCCCTGTCTAAAACTGCTAGGAAATGTAGTGGGCTGTTTACTAAAGCACGGTAAGCAGCTGGAGGCCTTGGCTGTTACCATGTGCTAATTCCCATGGTAATTGCTGTCATTGGAGGCAGGAAAGCGGTGGAGAATGGGCAGATTATTGTCTTGGACAGTTACCACAGTAAGTTACTGTGAGCTGTCAATGTTACAGGTAGTGCAGGTGCACTTATTGTTTCCTTAAATGGCAACATTAAGCCCAGTAGTACTATAAGCATGCTTTTACCATGGCAGAAAATATGTAAACCAAAACAAAAGAAAGTCACCCTGTTAGTATCCAGCACCTCTGATCAGCATCCCCATGCACTTACTGAGGTGCTCTAGTGGGTTAGTTTGGAGGAGGGGAGACAGGAGTGATCTCTTGGAAGCTCTTACCTTAAGAACATAAGATATGCCATACTGGGTCAGACCAAGGTCACTCAAGCCAAGTAGCCTGTTTCCAACAGCAGCCATTCCAGGTCAGAAGTACCTGTCAAGTTATCAAAAAAGTACACAGATTTCTCATTGCTTATCCCGGGGTAAGCGGTGGATTTCCCGGGTCCTCTTTAATAATGGTGTATGGACTTTTCCTCTAGGAACTTGTCCAAACCTTTTTTAAACCCAGCTACACTAGCAGCTTTTACTACATACTTGTTGCTGGCCCAGATGCAAAATGGTGGTTAAGATAAGGAGTACATGCTTTTATTTTGCTGCTTGTTCCTAGGGGTCAGAGCTGTCAGGCCTGCAATGCAGCAAGAGAGTCTAGGGGATTGTTCCTGTACCATCCCCCTCAATAACACACCAGATCATCCCCAGTTAAGTGATGAGGAGGGAGATCAGAGATGTGGGATGGGTGGGAATACTGTTCGTGCACCTTTATTTGGCAGCTTGACCCCTAACGGTAGCTCCACGAGACTTCCACTAAGAATCAGAACCACCATTTTACATGCAGCATAGCATTGCGGCAACTAGTGATTGCTCCATTCCCCACCTTGGTAAATGCTAGAGAAGATCAGGGGACAGAATAAGAGCGAGGTGAAAGAACAACCCATCACTGCAAATTGTATAGAGATAATAATGTATTGCCCTTTTATTGTTCCACCCTATATGGCTGTGTTTCGGCGTGGGCCTTCATCAGGGGTGTAAACCTCAAATATAAAGCATACAAAACCAATGACCATATATAAATAAATATATGTACCAACTGGGGCAGCAGCAGAATGAGACAGTGTTGGAGGCGGAGTATCACATTTCTGTAACAATGGCAAGAACACTAGCATTCTCCGGGACCAAACAAGAAGTCTGCCCTCGTGTATGGGTGACATCACAAATGGAACCCGCATGGGAACACTTTCCAGCTTCCAAAGGAAGTTTTTGGAGTGTCCTTCATGTATGTGTGCCGGCCTTCCTGCCCAAAGGAGCCATCTTACCTCAGTCTTCTTTTCTCTGCAGAGCCCTTCGGACATCCGTCTGAATCCCAGAGATAAGTTTTTCTCTTCTACCATTGGTTTCTGCCATTCTGATACCGTTCTATCTCAGTTTGCATTGCCCTTCCTGCCTTCGTCGATCCCAATAACCATCTGTGCTTCAGCGCCGCGTGTTTTCTTTGGGTCTTTTTTCTTTTTCAGTACGTGGGTTTTTTTCTCATGCCCCCCTGGTTGGTGTGAACTTTGGAGTCCTTTGTCTTGATGGAAGCCATTTTCTCAACCATGTCAAATCCAACTAGTGGCTTTAAAAAGGGCACTCAGTGTGATCGGACTAGCTCAATCACCAACCGACACAGTTTGTACCTTCAATGTCTTGGGGCCGACCATGAGCCTTCTACTTGCCCTCTCCACTTGCAGATGATGCGCAAGGGTTCAAGAACTGAGAAAAGTAGCGGGAATCGTTCGGTTCTCTTTCAACAAGGAATGCCCCCAGAAGGAATGGACTCCATCGGAGTCAGCATTGAAGGGCGCTGCCAATACCACAGGTAAAACCCTTGGCCATCGGTGTCGGAGCCCTCCACATGACTCCAAGGGTGAAGGCCAGGAGCGGCCTTCCAAACTGCACTGGCAGGAGGAGTTTGCCTCCTGAGACCTCGGAGGTTGAGCACGGGGTTCCCGAGGCTGTAACCCTCATGGAATACCCACCAAAGGAGCCGGCATAGAGTTCATTGCTGCTGACACTGGCAGCTGTGGAGCCCACCCTCCTGGCAGAGCAGATGCTAGCTCTCGAGGGCAACCTGGGTGCCTTCATGGTGCGAACCCCCCCCCCTAAGAACTAGGTAACTCCGGTTCCTTGGTACCGGTGGCGGTCTGTCCACAGTGGAGGCCTCTCCAACTGAGGTGCAACTGATCTTTGAAACCTTTGTGGTTTCCTCATGATTCTGAGACCACTCCAGATCCCAGTTGGTGCAGCTAGTCTCCTCCAGTGCCTCCAGTTCCGAACATAGGTAACTGAGGACCCCTGCCCATCACCAATGAAGCCCTCAATCCCATCGGTTATTAGAGTTTCTCAGTGACTCTGACTCTGACTGGGAGACTGAGGATGAGTCTCCGGAGACAGTAAGGCACCAAGATGTGCCCTCTTATCACTCCCATTCTCCGGAGTGTTGAAGGTCCCCTCCCAAGGATCTTTCCTTCCTGGAGTTTGTGAGGGACATGGGAAAGGCCTTGCCTTTTATTCTGGAGGCAGAGGAGAAGCCTCAAGCAGAGAAGCTCAAGATCCTCCAGTATCCCAGCCTGCCAAAGGAAGCCAACATGATCTCTTCCCACCCCATCCTGGAGCAGCTCCTTCTGAGGATGTGGGAGACCCTGTTTATGGTGCCTATGGTGAGCAAGCAGCTCAATTCCATGTATTGAGTCCACAAAAGCTCTGGCTTTGAAAAAACACATCTGCCTCAGAACTCCAAGGTGGTGGAGTCAAACATGCGACACATCAAAAGCACTAAGACGCACTCCTCGGTGCATCCAGGTCGAGAGGCCTGCACTATGGATGGCTTTGGCAGGAAGTGTTACCAGGGCTTGATGCTCGTGGCCCATATACAGGCATACCAGCTGTACATGGGCATGTACTTTACTTGAGAGACCTGGCAGAGGAGCTTGCTGGGTTCTTGGATGGGCTTTCTGGTGACTTCCCAAGCACTTCCGGAGGCTGGGATCTGTCCTTGGTTCGATTCTTTTTAACATCTTTGTTAATGATATTGCAGAAGGGCTGTCAGTTAAGGTTTGCCTCTGTGCATGATACCAAAATCTGCAGTAGAGTAGACATCCAGGAAGGAGTAGATAACAGGAGGAGGGAGCCAGCTAAGCTTGAGGAATGATCTAGAGTTTGGCAGCTGAGATTTAATGCTAAAAAATGCAGGGTCATAATTTGGGCTGCAAAAATCCAAGGGAGCGGTACAGTGTAGGGGTTGAAGTACTTCTGTCCATGAAAGAAGAACAGGACCTGGACGTGATTTTTTCTGATGATCTTAAAGTGGCTAAACAGGTACAAGAGTCGATGGTGAAAGCCAGAAGGATGCTTGGGTGCAAAGGGAGAGGAATAGCCAGCAGAAAAAGGAGGTGATAATGCCTCTGTATAAGTCTTTGGTGCAACCTCATTTGGAGTATTGTGTGCAATTTTGGAGAACACACCATCAAAAGCATATAAACAGGATGGAGTCAGTTTAGAGGGTGGCTACTAAAATGGTCATTGGTCTTTGTTATAAAGCATAAGAGGACTGTCTTAAAGATCTTACTATGTATATGTTAGAGATATTTAAATATCTCCATGGCAAAGATGCACAAGACACATCCCAAACTGCGCTACGGAGAGGCCACATGAATAAAATTAGGATCCCGAAAGATTTCACAACTACCAAAAAAACAACTAATAAAAAAGCGTTTTCACATGCAGCTCCCACCCTATGGAACTCCCTCCCCGAAGAAATAAGGGCATTAAATGATGCAAAGGAACTCCGCAAGAAATTAAAAACATATTTATTCATCTCCCATTTCGGCACACTAGAATATACCTTACCACTAACAGGAAATGGTTAATAGAGACCTCAGGGTACACCAATTCCAATTTTTCTATCTAACTACAATTAAAGTCGATTAAATAACTATTTGTAAATCCTGTAAATAGATATATGTAAATAGTTTAAAATATGTAAATAGTTCGATTGTTGTTTAACAACTTATTTACCATACTTAGTCCAATTCATGTTTAAATGTATTTAGCAAAATTGTACCTAGTTAATTAATGTTTCATGTACTTAGCAAAATTGTACCTAGTTAATTAATGTTTCATGTAAAACAGACCTGTTAATCTGTTCATTCCTTGTTCAATGTAAACCGCACCTGATCTGTGGAAGGTAGCGGTATATAAGCAACTGTTAAATAAATAAATAAATAAAGAGGAGAGGTTCTTTCGATTGAAAGCAGGCTCTGCTGTGAGGGAACACAGGATGAGGGTGAAAGGGGATAGACTCAGGAGTAATATGGTGAAAGAATGATAGATGCATGGAATAGTCTGCCAGTGGAAGTAGTAGAGGAGGACAGAAGGTCTCTAAAGGAAAAAAGGGGACAATTGTAGTTGATATGGAAGGGCAGACTAGATAGGCCATGTGGTCTTTTTCTGCCATCATGTTTCTGTGTTTCTTCTGTGTATACTTCAGAGGAAAGGTGGGATAGAGGAGATATGAAAGAGTTGTTTAAATACCTCCGTAGCATGAATGCACAGGAGGGGGAGTCTTTTGATTGAAAGCAAGCTCTGCTATGAGGGGACATAGGATGAGAGTGAAAGGGGGTAGACTCAGGAGTAATATGCAGAAATATTTCTTTATGGAAAGAGTGGTAGATGCATGGAATAGTCTCCCAGTGGAGGTGGTGAACACAAGGACAGTATCTGAATTCAAAAAAGCATAGGACAAACACAGAGGATCTCTAAAGGTAAAAAGGGGACTATTGTAGTTGACTTGGAAGGGCAGACTAGATAGGCTGTGTGGTCTTTTTCTGCCATTATATTTCTGTGGTTGGTGAAACCATGGAGTGCTCCAAGTTTGTGACTCTGGCAGCCTATGATGGCTTTGAGCCTCTGGCCAGAGTGGCTGCAGTGGGCACTGGTGCCCACTATCTAGCTTGCCTACAGTCCTCTGACCTGAAGCAATGGATTCAGGACAAATTGGTTGATGTCCCATGCCGGGGAGAGAACCTTTTTGGCAAGCCCATGACAGAAAAGGCTGCTGAGTTGGACACTGAACAACTCACCATGACCCAGCTTTCCAGGAAGACTGCCGACCCTTCCCAATGGAAAGCTTTGGGGAAAAAGTCCTTCTACCCAAAGAAGAAGGCCTATGGCTCCTATCCTCCATATCACTCCTACCAGGTGCCCCTGTAGGGGCAGCAGGATAAGGGCCAAGACCAAAGACAACAGCGTAGGCCAAAGACCCCAAAGCCCCAACCGGCTCCTCAGCCACATCCTGGGTTTTTTTTGACTCCCGGACCATGGCTTTCCTCCCCTTTCAAGTCCAGTTCCACAGTACTTTAGGGGGCATCTCCAGTTCTTTGCCCACCGTTAGATCAGCATCACTACTGACACCTGGGCATTACAAATAGCAAAGGAGGGTTACCTCTTGCACTTCAAGCAGATACCCCCTTCATTCTTTCCAGGGAAATGTCATCTGGATCTTCACCATTGCAAACTTCTCTAGTTGGAAGTAGCCAACCTGGTGGAAACCAGGGCGGTGGAACTGGTTCCGCCCTCTCAGGTAAGAATGGGGTTCTACTCCTGATACTTCCTGGTTCCCAAAATGGCAGGCTTCCTCCAGCCCATTCTAGATCTCTGCAATCTAATTTGTTTCCTAGTCAGAGAGAAGTTCAAGATGGTATCCCTTAGAACATTGCTGACCTTCCTCCAACGGGGAGATTGACTGTGCTCTTTGGATCTAAAAGAGGCCTACATTCACATCCTCATTTACCCCATGCACTGGCAATATCTCCGCTTCATCCTAAGCAGCAGGCACTGAATCAGTGTCCTAGCGGCTCTGATCAGCCCAAGCCATAAGCACAGCAGTTACCTCCACTATACTCCCTAAATGATCTGTGCTGTTTTTTTCAGGTGATTTTAAGATTAAATGCATAAATAATAATATGTGTCCTTTTGGGATTGACATTTATTATTAATGCTATGAAATTGTTTTATGTACAGTATGAAGCAAAATATAATATCCACTGTTATACATATGGGGATTTTAATGTTTATGGCAATTTGATAGAATTTACAACCCCATTCTGGCTCATCACTTTTTTCTTTTAAAAATGGCTTCCATCTTTAAAAAAGGCCCAAGTATTTTTAAAGGCTTCCCTTTTAATTTCATTTATCACCTGCGGTTAGATTTTGCTTATTTAAGCCAACTGAAAATCTCATTCAGTTTTTTATGTGTTTTATTGTGTTAGGGTATTTATTTTTGATTTTTTATGTTACTGTGCAGCTTTTAAAGATTTTAACCTTTTCCTAATATGCGGATCCACAGCTAGGCACTTGTGGATACCCACTAGCGCATCTCACCTACCTTTCCCAATGTTTTTTTATTGGAACTCACATCCATTTCTGGGCTTGTCTGCATTTAGAATTACATTATGGCATAATACATATATAGGGTGGCCCAAAAAAAAGTGAGAACATCTCGTAGCATATAAGTTATTTAAAAATTCAAAAAGACAGATGTAAACGATTGACAAATTTTTTTAAAAAAGATGGCGACCAGAAATTGTCGAAATAAAAACGTTATATAGCTAAAAAAGATAAATAAGTAAACTTTTTAAGCTTTTAATTTACGAGATGTTCTCACTTTTTTTGGGCCACCCTGTATATATTTATTCTCAATCTGGTATTTAGGCTACTGACACTCCTTTTGGATTTTGGTTTTATGGTCCTATCGACATGTTTGTTTTATATTCATATTGTTTTACATTTATATTGTTTTATGGGTATTTTCATTTTTACCTATATGTAATTGTATATATATATATGTAAAAAATTCCTTTCTATCTATACATTGATCCAATTTTTTTATATGTGCATATCTCCTATATACACGTATATTGATGTGTTTCACAATTATCACCCTTTTTTATGTATAATTTGTTTTAATGTTTTATATGTATTCATATATATCTCGAGAGAGAAAGATAGCTAAATGATGATTCGTTTTGTGGGTTTTATATTTGAGGTGTACATGCCTGATTATGGCACATGTCGAAACACGGCTGTGTAAGGTGGAACAATAAAAAGGACAATAAATTATTACTGTATTTATATGCAATTCATGTTGGTGGGTTGTTCTTTCACCTCACTCTTGTTCTATGCTTGATATTTGCGAGTGTGGGTGCTTTCCCAGACGTTGAAGGGGATCAGGGGGTTAGGATGCTGATTGGAGCGTGTTTTACCACAGGGCCAAGGCAAATGCATTGACTGTGGAGTCACATACTGTGCTGTTTACCAATGAATTTACGGTGTGGTAAATGTCTGTGCAGGGCAGTTGGCAGCCATGCCCCCAAACAATTACCACGAAGACATGCACTTACCTTGTGTTACGTTTTGCAGCCAGCACATTGCAAAGCTTTACTGCAAAACAGGTTCCTTAATTTATAAAGCCAGATATTAGCTCAGTGGAAAATTTCATCTGTTGTTCTTGTAACTCTTGCACTCAGCTCTTGAATCCACATTTGTAATGCAAGTTTAAAAAAATGCATGCTATGCTACACAAGTTATTATGAAGTATACCTTATTAAATGTATATCAACGTTTCTTTTGAAGATGACATTTCTACCTCGTCTGCCACAGTACTCCTAATAGAAATTCTTATTGATAGCTAAAACAGCTTACTAACTTACGTGCAAGCTGCTAAAGCTCCTACTTTTAAAGTACTACTGCTTTCTTTTTTAATTCTGATAAGTTTTATTGGTTAAAATTTTACACACTTGCACATCAGTTTTCAAATTACCTGCATTCATGCCAAGTCAGCACATATATTTAACCAGAGTCCATTTGCACCAGTTTTCAGTGGGGTAGTGCATGAGCATTCACTTTCAAAATTGTTGTAGGTACACAACATGCACAGGCCTTGCATCTCCTTTTTTTAATATAGGTAGAATTTTTCAGAAAAAGTAAATGCAAGGTTTGTGCGTTCTTTTCCCCATTCTACTGAAATACACCCCTTGGGAACAACACTTCAATGTGACTAGAAAGGACTTTTAGCCATATAAAGGCTTTGAAAGTTTTGGGCAGTTGAGTAATGCTGGTGAAATGCTTTCGGAAATTGCCCTTCCTGTTTTGTGGTATGAGTATGCACATTTTATTTCCTCTTGATCCTTAGAGCCACTCTGTTTATGCTAAATTCCTAGCTTGACTGTGTCTGTGCAATCCTGTATGCAATTCGGTTGCACAGTGCAGGACTATAATGTACAGAAGAGGAGATTAAAAAAAATGTAACTATCATTATCTCCATCAAGAGAGATAAATATCAAAAAGAAAAGGGTAATTTTAATTGCTTTAACTGACTGTTGTATTATCCCAATAAATTGTTCCTGGTACTGCTGGTGTACTAGAAGAGATTCGATGAAGAAACCAATGCAATTATTTGATACTAGTTGCAAGTAGTCAAACAGCTCATCCATAGCCATTAGGTGGGGCAGTAAAATGAGGTAATAATTTATTTTACGTTCTCATCCAAAATGGCAACAGCAGACACAAACACAGAAAAGACAGTTGGATATCAAATGACAGATTCCCCCCCCCCCCTTCTTTACCCAAAAGGCTTCAAGACCTTCCTTTCTCATCAGTATTATGAGGGGACTGTTTCATTTCAACAAGCAGACCAGATACTGGGATCACCAAGAGACAAGAGTACATGTCGATCAGGGTAAGTTAGTTTGGTACTTAAATTACCAGAGACTTCATACAATCGCAGAAGGCTTTCATAAGTGTCAGGAGTTCATTTGATACTGTAAACTTGGTAGTGATTAGAAAATGCCAAGAAAGCCAAACATTTAAAACCAAATGCAAATGATTTTGTTTTTGTTTTGTGGATTTTCCAGAGCTAGTTCAGCTTTTTGGAACTGTAGAATATAGGTGACTATGTTTAATAAATGTGTAAAAAATATATCTTTTAATATATATGCAGTATTAAGACTTTATGGATGCGTATGAACAGATCTCCATGGGCATAATCAATGGAGTCCCATGTGGGAACCTCTCTCAACTATTCCTAAAAGCTTTTAGATTGGTTCTTCCAAATGTGTGCGTACTTTCTCCCCCTGCTACCATGCCTCATCTCCTCAGTCTCTTTTTCCACAGAGCCTCAAAGATATTCTTCAGTGTTTGTCCATACTTTTTCTGTGACCTTGCTATTATTCAGCTTTATAGCTCTTTTGTGAGTTATTGTGTTCTGTGACCATCTTAGCTGCATGTATCTTCTCTTAATTTTTTTTATCAGTTATTAAAGGTTTCCTTTATTTTTCTTGCATCGCCGCTATAGGCTGCATTTGGGCCTCAGGCATTCCAGCCACGATACTTTTTCCTTTAAACTCAAGTTGTTTATTTGCTGCAGATATTTTTTCAGGTACTATGATCAGGGAAAATGGCCAAGTCAGTGCTCTAACCACTAGGCTACTTCTCCACTCCCACCCTTGCATCAGCTCCTTGCACAGTCATAAAATATCTCACAGTCGTTGCAGCATTTCTACGCAGACTGGGCATGCATGCATTTCTCTACTTGAACATTTGGCTGGTCAAGAGTGCTACTTATATGGATTCTTGAACCCCTTTTGAGCTTACCATCCAGGTGCTGGAGCTATTAATTTGTCATTAGTTTAGTTTATTTGTATATTTGATATACTGCTTTACAACCCGAAGGATGTTTCAAAGTGGTTTACAATACAATATCAAAGAAAATAAGAAAAGAGAAAAACACAATCATCAAAGAAAAGAAAAAAAGAAAATAGAGGGGAAAAAGGATAGAGAAGGTTCCAAAAGTCATCCAAGAGGTGTCATTGGTTCCTCACCAAAAGCTAAACAAAAAATGGGTTTTAATGCTGTCTTGACACATCTCAAAATGCGACAATCTCAGTGGACACTGATTACGCAGTAGATACAATTCACTCAGACTCAACAATATCATCTCCCATCATTTTCTCCTCTCTGGGACTTCATGCTCAGGTGGATGGATCATTTCAATCTGATAAAAGGTCTCTCTTTAAATTCCTCCCTATCAAAAGTTGGGCTGGGGAGCTCACGTAAATGGCCCTACACCCAGGGATTCTGGTCCTTCCAGGAAGCCTGAGTCAGATAAATTTCCTGGAACTGAAAACAATCTTGAAAGCTCTCAAGGCTTTCAGAGATCAGGTGGCCAACCAAATTGTCATGATCCAGACAAAAAAACTGCAGTGTATTATATCAACAAGCAGGGAGGAACTAGGTTGTAGCTCCTGTGTTAGCAGAGAATGTGTAACTTCGCTGTCTCTCAGGGGATAACTTTCAGAGCCACATACTTGCCTGGCATATAGGCTGAGTTGCATCCTTCAAACTCCCGAATGGATCCTTAACCAGGAAGTGGCTCATACCATCTTTCAAGAGTGTGGCACTCCCTTGAGTGCCTCAGTTCTGTTCCAGGGTCAGGACGGATGGAAAACTAGCCTCAGATATCTTCCTCCTTCATTGGGGGGGGGGAAGGTCTACTGTTCACATGTTGTCCCATTCAACTGATAGTGAAGACTCTTCTGAAACTCAGATGATGGGAACCTGATGATTCTCATAGCACCTTATTGGCCCAGCAGCCATGGTTCCCTCCTCTTCTAGAGCTTTTCCATCAAAGGCCTGGTTCACCTGGGCAGCTCACCAACTCTCATTATGAAGATCAAGGGACTCTGCTGCATCCCAACATCAAGTCTTGTCCTCACAGTGTGGATGTTGAAGGGGTAACTGTGTCTACCCTGAACCTGCCAGTTGGTATTTCCACCATCATCCTGGCTTCTGGAAGACATTCCATGAAGAGATCATATAGTTTAAAGTAAGGAAGGTTTGCTGTCTGGTGTGAGGATAGGCCCTAGACCCTTTCTCATGCCCCATACACAACCTGCTCGATTACCTTCTACATTTAGTCAAGTATGGTATAAAGAAACAACTCCTCAAGAGTTCACCTCCTTGCAGTTGGCACTTACCACCATTATGTAGAATGTAGGCCCATCTCTGTACAACCTGTAATGGTTCATTTCATGCAGGCCTTGCTTCTTATGAAGCCACTTCTTAAGCTTCCCACAGCTTCTTGGGACCTCAATAATATTCTAACTTGGCTGATGAAAGCTCTCTTCGAGCTGCTAGTTACATATGGACTGAAGTACCTGACCCGGAAAGTCTCATTTTTGGAGGCAGTAACTTCAGCATACGGAGTTCACATACGCTAGGCTTAGTAGTGGATGCATCTTTTACAAAATTTTCCAGTAATAAGATGAGTACACAGTTCCTTCCTAAAGTGGTTCAGACCTCCACCTTAATTAGTCAGTAGTCCTTCCAACTTTTCCCCAAGATCACATGCTAAGGGAGAACGCACTACACACATTGACTGCCTTTTTGAAGTGGACTAAAGCCTATAAAGAGTTCAACCACATTTTGTTTCTCTTGAGATAAGTAGGTTGATGCGTTGCCATTAATAAACATCCACTTTAGAATTGGCTAGCAGATTGCATCTCTTTCGCTTATGCCCAGGCAAGTCTGATGTTTGAGGGCTATGTCTTGGCTCATAATGTTTGAGCCATTGCTGTATCAATGGCCCATTTGTGCTCAGCCTCTATGGAAGAGATTTGCAAAGCTGCAACTTTGATTTCTGTCCACACATTCAAATTGTCACCATTGTCTGGAATGGGACTTCTAACATGACAGCAAATTTGACCAATCAATTCTACAGAATCTTTTTGGGGATTTGAATCCAACTTCATGCCTTCTGGGCCCTTTATTCTTCTGTTCCATGCTGCTCCGTTCCTTTGGTTGCTTGAGAATCTTTCTCGCCTGCCGCCCACATCCACCCCCAAATTAAAAAACAGAGTTGGTTGTCTTTTGGTGTCTGCTAGCTGTGATATTTCATTCCCTCATTTGTTTGAGAAAGCTGGTAGCTAGGAAGTCCCAAATATGAGCACTTATCCTGCTAGTCCACAGAGAAAACAAAGCTATTGACCTCTAGCAGGTGTTCTTTGTGGACAGCAGGATACGTCCTCAGAGCACGCCCACTTCCCCTTGGAGCTGCATTTTGGTTTAGCTGGTAACCAGACTGAGGAGATGAAATATGGAGGTGGCATGTGGGAAGGTGTGCACATGCACAGAAGAACCGTTTGAAATGTTTCTAGGAGTTGAGAGAGGTTCCTGCACAGGGCTCTATTGAGGACTACTGCTGTCTAAGAAGAGCATCTGTTACAGGTAAGTGGTGATGTGAAAAAACTAAAGCAACCCATGGGATTAGCATTACAGTAATGTGGCCTTTTATGGGAGCTATGCCATCACAGCTAAGATTTATTGGGGCCAGCCAAGAGTTGGAATGTCCAGTGTTGTCCCCTTGGACAGTCCTGAAAGCAGTCCATAGTAAGAATGCCATTATTGAGGGATCTGTGCTTACCTGCATAGCACTCTTAGTTTTGTGTTTTTCTTTAGCATAATTTGACTACAGCTTGCAGTGAAACAGTACAGAATAACGAGTTTCCTTTATTTTACAGCTGCTACATTTGCAAGCAAAGTGCACAAGAACTGGAAGAGAAGAGAAAGCAGCATTGTTGTAATCTAGAGACCGGTAATTTTTACCTATTTGTGGTTTTGGAAAAAGGGGGCATAATTAGAACTGACTCAACAGAGTACAACCATTTATTTATGAATATCAAAGTAACATGATTGTCCCCACAGCTGAGCCTGTTTCATTTGAGCTGCTGCCAAATTAGTTTTCAGTTTGCCTTAGTGGGCAGAGCACACCAGGACCCAAAAATGTCAACATTTTTATGAAAGGTTCAGTGCAACAGGAAGCATAAAACTAATGCAAAAGATAGTTAAACCAAACACAAAGGTTAACATGATATATTGTTCACCGACCCTGCCAGTGCCCTTTTAAAAATTAGTATTCATTTCACAGAGATCCAGGAGTATGTTTTCTGAAATGTGTGATCATTGTTTTGTGTTGGCTAATGTATTTTAAATGTACGCCACTGTTTAGCATAAACAAAGATAAGAAAATAAATAAATATTGACATGTTATCTTGACCAGCTTAACTTGTTGCAATAATTGAATTATTCACAAGAAGGAAAGCTTTTTCTTTTCTTAATAAAAGGAAATACATTTTATGAAATTAATGAAATCTTCAGTGAAACAGATGAACATAAGTTCTGTGCATCAGATTTTCTTTCTTTTTTTTATTGCAGCTTTGTTAGTAACATAAAGCTTTCAAGATTTCATATTAGCATTTCAGCATTTGAAAACAATGGCAAAGTCGTATTCTTGGGTCTGGTTTCTATTGCCACAATATATAAATTATGAGTGAATTGTTATAGGCAAATGCATATCATTAAAACAAGACCAGACTGTGGCACTCGAACACTGGAGTTTGTTGCTCTTGAAAGAAGTACTTATCACGTTCAGGAAAATGTTTACATCCTAGAGGAGACGAGTGGAAGGCGGCTTTAGTGCAAGCTTTTCCAAGTCTAGTCCTCGAGGGCTATAAACAAGCTGGATTTTTGGGCTATCTCTAATGAAAAATGCATGAGAGAGATTTGCTTGCCTGCTATCTCCATTGTATGTATATTCATTAGGGCAGGCCTTGACAAATTTTTGGGCTGATGCAGAAAAACGTAGCGTGGTATTTTCCTGGCACTTTTCCTGTTCTAGGCTTGCTCTCTAATACAGAAAGCAAGCTAGCGCCAGAAAATGCCCAAAAAACAACCGCGCTAAATTGCAGCATACTTGGCATGCAAATCACTGCATAAGTAATTGCACCTGATGTAAAAAAATTCAGTTTTTTACTCTGTCTGTCTTTTAATGCTGGATCTTTATGCCAGCTTCGGGCAGGCCTAAAGATCAATCCGGGAGCAAAAGTATCATCTGGGGTGAAGTTTGACATTTCACCTCAGATGGTCCAGGCATCGGAGAAAGCCCCGATGCCATCAGAATGCTGTCGGGGGGCTGGTGCCCCTCACCCCTGACACAGCCCCCTTGACAGAAACCATATCCCCAGCGGCCCCGATTTCCCCCCTCCCCCTCAATAAAAATATCCCTGATGGCCCAGGGTCTCACTCACCCCCCCACTCACTAAAAAACAATTCTTTGTGGCCCCTGAATCCCTCCTCCCCCCTCCCAGCATCTCTAATCTGGAGCGAGAACGTTGCCCACACACTCTCGCCCCTATGCTGTCATCTTGAAAAATGGCGGCATCCAGCTCTGCACAGTGCATTCTGGCTCCCGCTCCCAGAATAGAGGTACTGAGAAGGGGGCGGATGGCTTTGGGGGCTACCGGGGATTTTTTTTATTGGGGGGGGGGATCAGGGCCACCGGGGGGATTTTTCTTATCTCCAGGAACAAGCAGGAATGAATCTTCACATATGGGTACGTCGGTACCGACGGAGCCTGCGCGGGAACGCTCCCCAGCGTCCAATCAGAAAGCTTTTGGGAGCATCCCTCAGCGCCTGCGTGCTGCCTTCCCGCCTTTCCAACTGTCTCTCCTCAGTTTTCGTTTTTCCGAGGAGCCGGCAGGACGTCCTCCTGTCACCGCAGAAAATTTTTTTCTTTAATTCTTAATTCTTTGTTTTCTTGTGGTCGCGGCTGTCTCCCCAACTCCACCAGTACTGCTGGTGTTTTTTCTTTTTCTTAAATTCAGGGAATTTTTTTCCCTCAGTTTCTGTCTTAAACCTTTTGGGCCTTCTAGGCCTCTCCATCATGGAGCCGCCGCCTTCTTTTCCTAAGAAGTGTAAGTTGTGGCGGTACGGTTTTGTTTTTAGACTCCAAGAACTGCTGTCTAACCTGTTTGGGTCCTGACCATTTTCCTCTGGAGCCATTAGGCTACAATATTGTGAGAAGAGATTTTCCATTTCAAGTTTCCCTCGATACCGAGTTTCCTTCCAGCGTCAGGGCACCGACTATTTCTTCTTCTCCACAAGATCAGGTAACCCACAAACAGTCTGTTAAGACTAGCCAACCCTTGAGTGGTACGTCTCATGCACAGCATGATGACGGCTCCGGCCTTGCCCTCAAGGATCCATTGGCTTCAAAACCCCGGCGGGAGTCTTCAGCCTCCAAAGCCTATCAGGGGTTTCAGGTTGTTCCTGGGGCTCACCCCTCACAGAACATACCTGAGCCATGCTCGGTGGTGGCATCCGCTTTGAGCGGTACCGATACCCCGGCATCGGCACTGGTGTTGAGCGATTCACTCCTCACCAGGGATCGTCATCTGGCTTTCTCGGTACCTTCGGGACCGGTCGATACGCCCCAGATTGACTTTCCAGTATCGGCATCAACGCCGATACTACCACCGACGTCGGTACCCACTAGACATGCATCGATAGACTCGCTTCCTTCGATGCCGAGTCTGGAATCGATCTCTAGTCTGGAAGACTGCGTACCGACACGTCTCGGTACCGACGCTTACCGGTTCCGGATGCTCGGTACCGAGGGTGATTACCAAAGGCTTTCGGTTACCTCGGTACCGATTGGGCAGCCACCGATGACTGCTTCGATGTCGGTGTTGCCTTCGATTCCGACACAGCTACCGGTATCGGTATCGGTGCCGCTACCCGCAGTAACATCGGGGCCAGCGCCTTCCATGCTTCTTTCACCAGGATCGCTCCTTTCTATACCAAGTTTGGAGTCGATACCTGGCATGGACGATGCAGTACTGACTGTCTCAGGTCATGACCTCCAGTACCAGCATCCATCCCTTAAGGATCCTTTCTTGCACCGTGCAGGATCTTATATTCCTATATTCTCAAGTAGATCCTCCGGTGCTCAGGCTAGTTCTTCAGGTCTAGCCTGCCCAGGGACGGTTCCCTTTGGAGATCCTTCTTTTCAGAATTTTCTCCTGAATATGGCAACATCTCTTGCTATTCCTATCCCTGGCTATGATCCTACACAAGGCTCTCTTTCTACTGGAGAAAAGGAAAATATAATGCTTCCTTTACATCATTCCTTGCAGGATCTTCTTCTAAGAATGTGGGAAGCACCTTTAAGGGTTCCCTCACCTTCTAGAGCAACTGATCTTCTGTATCAGGTGCCCCCCTCTCCAGGGTTTCAAAAGACTCAACTTTCCCATCATTTCATTGTGGTGGAATCAGCAATGAGGAAGGTGAAAAGTAAGAAGAAGCACTCTTCTTACCCACCAGGTCGTGAGTCTAGGACACTAGATGCCTTTGGACGTCAAACCTTCCAGACATCCATGCTGTCAGCAAGGATTCTCTCATATATTTTTTATATGAGTCTATCCCTTCAGGAAGTCACAAAGAAATTATATCTTTTGACTCCTTTTCTTTCAGAGCCCAAGACTGCAGACTATTCCTTACTACTTAGTCATATTCAAAGTATCTCTTGGTTTCTTACTCGTGCTTCCCTAGACTCCTTTGAGTCTGTTAGCAGAACTTCTGCTATAGCCATGGGGGCACGACGTAGAGCCTGGCTCCAAGCTTCAGACTTAAGCAGATGGGCACAACAAAGACTGGGTAATACTCCTTGCATTGGGGAAAATCTCTTCAATAAGGAGTCTTTACATCAGGTTGCTCAGTGGTCCACTGACTTCCCTGTTTCTGGAGGTTATTCTAAGCCTTCTCCTTCCCCAGTAGGTAGGAAATGCCCTACCAAACCTTCTTTCCCTAGGAGAAGAAGGTTTCACTCTTCTGCCTATCATACAGATGTTCCCAAGCAGGGGAAACTTCGCCCTGGTCTAAAGAATCCAAACTCTAGCTAGGCTGAACAAACCCAGCAACCATAGGGTCCTGAAGTTTACAACCTACAGTTGACTTCTTCTCAGTAGAGGTTTTTTCACTGTTTTTTCATTCAAAACTCTACACATGGATTCCTTTTCTCAGGACATCCATTTGCTCCTAGGTATGCTGAGCTATCAGGATATTCATGTCTATGGGTCACAGGTTTCTCCTCTTCTTCCTACCAAGAAGAGAGGTTTAACAACTATCCCATGATAGTTTTCTGTTCCAACATGAATTTTTTCCTTCCATAGACTTACCATATGGTAAGTCACCCTTCAGCTCCTGTTTCTCTACCCTCTTATCCAGGGTTTCCCCTGAAAGAGTGGTACCATACCACTGCAGGGCTTCTTTAGCCTTTCTACTCATTTCTTTCATTCCAGTGTGGAGTTTTTTCTCTTGAATAAACTCCCTTCTTTTCTCTGGGCAGCTCATCAGACAGGGACAGGAATTTCTCCTCTTATTGTGTCTGTTCTCTCTGTTTTACACAGAAAGATTCTCTCTGCTGTCTTATTCAGCAGCTGCCCATGCAGGAGTTCCAGTGATTGGACTACTGGTACTTTTCCACAAGTTTCCAGTCTTGTCTTCCACTACTTTCTGTCTGACCTTAGTAGTGATTCCAAGATAGTGCTTTCATCTATCTTGGATAAGCCTAATCACTTCAGGCTTATCACACTATCTTCTTTTCTTGCCATCTCCAATTCCTTTGGATTTGGCAGCATAGTTGACGTGCAGCTGGTTTTTTCCAACAGCCAGTTTTATTTCCCAATTCTCCTGCATAATGCTCTCTGCAATCTTACAGAGAAGCTTTCTACTATGGGCCCTTGCTAGAGAGCATGGGGTTTTGTCTCTGATGACTATCCTATATGGTTGGAAAAGGCTTCCTCAGTCATTTTCCATGACTGTGAGGGTTCTCCACACCCTACTATCTCCTGTTATAATACAGGACATAAGCCTTTTCTACGTGAACGTCTAAAGAGTTCTTCAATTCCTACAAGGAATATGCTCTTTTTTCTTTGCAGCTTGTCCTCATGGTATCCTACTCCTTCATGGACAGCACATATTTAACTAATAACGCATGATACCCCTTTGTGTCCCTCCAGTGGGTCAACCTGGTTTCTCATCCTATGCGTTTTCTGTCCATTTACCATGCGAGAGTTCTACAGGACTCAGGACTTGCTGTTTACAGACTGATATTATCCTCTGTTTTTTCACGCAGCCATCCTGGTTATTTCACTGGATAGCATTCCTGCACCATCTTAGCCAGGGGGAATAGATTCTCTATATATCTTCTCAAGTAGGTTCCACCTTCTTGTTATTAGATGAATCTTTCCTCTTCACATCTCCCATGTGAATGTTCTTATGGGCATATCTCTATCTGCTTAATTGCAGACATTTATCTTTAGACATATATACTCATGTATGTATATATCTCTATATACTTCTCTATAGATACATATGTCTGTAAGCTGCGTGTGCATATGTTATGCCCCTCCAGATCTCACTATAGACATATATATATACCCATATATATATATTTATACACATATATATATATATATATATATATATATATGTGTGTGTATCTGTCGAGATGCTTCCTTATAGGTAGATATGTATTTACATACTTATCTCTCTAACTGTCTATGCTTATAAAGGTTTTACCTTCCTATAGGTTCCAGACAGTGGGCTTGCATATATTCATACTGTCCCACAGTATGTCTGGGGTATTATGCACACAACCACTACTGTGGTACTGACAGCTCCTACCTTAACCCTAGGTTTAGGTATCCCTGAAGCTCCATGCTCCAATATCTTTCCTATCTTTCACCAGTTAGGAAAGACAGGGTGGATCTTCAGTAGATCTGAGGTTTCAACCCTTCAGACATCTGTCCTCCTTGGGAATACAGGCTTTATTCCCATACCCCTTCTTCCCTCCAGGACTGGGCTACTTTGTCCAAATCAGTCAGTCTTCCTCTTTTGCTCCTAAATGTGAGTAACTTTGTAGCCAAAAGAGTTCCCAGCTTTTTCCATAAAGCTTTCCACTAAAGACCTACCGTTTTGTACTACCCCAGTTGACACCTGGGTCACCTGTCAATTCCAGATTTGGATCTTCACCTTCACTTCAGTGAGGTCACCTTGAAGATTCCTCTACTGGATCCCCAGTAGACTCCATCAGCCTCTCTACTTCCTGCAATCCAGTAGGTGAGGTCCATATTGTGATTGTTCATTTCAATATTTTTCATGATAATTATCATACATACAAGGACTCCTTACCTGTAGTCCTATTTTAGGTTAGCTGTTTTTCTACAGCTCCTCTCTTTTCAACTCCTACCCTCCATCCTCAGGATGCCTGGCCATATGAGGTGTAGCATGTTCCAATCCCCACCATGCTAGGGCTCCAGGCATCTTAGCTTGAGAGTCCCCATATGTGAAGACTCATTCCTGCTTGTTCCTGGAGATAGCACAGTTACTTACCTGTAACAGGTGATCTCTGGGAACAGCAGGAATAAGTCTTCACAACCCACCCACCTCCCCTAGGAGTTGTATCTCTCTATCTATCTTCCTTTCCTCATTCTCTCTCTTTGTCTCAGCTATAAAACTCAACTGAGGAGAGACAGTTGGAAAGGCGGGAAGGCAGCACGCAGGCGCTGAGGGATGCTCCCAAAAGCTTTCTGATTGGACGCTGGGGAGCGTTCCCGCGCAGGCTCCGTCAGTACCGACGTACCCATATGTGAAGACTTACTCCTGCTGTTCCCAGAGATCACCTGTTACAGGTAAGTAACTGTGCTTTATTGGGTGGGTGGGGGAATCAGGGCCACCGGGCCACCGAGGACTTTGTTTCTGTCGAGGGGTCGGTGTCTGGAGGGACAAAGTTCTCCCTGATGCCTAGGTCATCTAAGGTGAAATGTAAAGCTTCACCTCAGATGACCCTGTTTTTCCGGGACAGCATGCCAAATTTGTGCCGACCTCTGTGTGTGAGTGTATCTCCAGGAACAAGCAGGAATGTAGCCTTCACATATGAGTGACATCGGGTACCAGCTACCAATAGGAAAGCCTTTTGGAGCACTCTACTGCGCCTGTGCTGCTGCCTCCCCACTCTTCCAACTTCCTGTCCTCAGTTCTTCTTTTTTCCGCGGAACCAACAGGTCATTACCCTATCACCGCAGAAAAGAACTTCTACAAACCTTTCCTTAACCGCTCTGCCTAACCGCAGCAGTATCGTTCGATACTACTCCCTTCATTCTTTTGCCTATTTTTTTCTTAAAAAAAAAAACAACAACCCAAAACTCATTTTTTCCTCAGGGCCTTGTCACCTTGGGCCTTGCCACCATCTTAAGATGGAGAAACCCCCCAGCGGTTTCAAAAAATGCACCAAGTGCTCCAGCACCATCTCGGTTACAGATAAACATGTGTCTGAAGTGCCATGGTCCCGACCATATTCCCCAAGACTGCTCCCTCTGCAAGCAGATGACAAAGAGGGGCCTAGGGAACTGGGCCAAAAGGTTTGGGGAACTCTTCCTTTCAGACTCGTTGTCATTGGCTTGCTACCATGGTTCGAAGCACTCCAAGGAATCGAGGCACTCAGAGAAGAAGACTAAGAAAACCACATCTCCTTCTAAGCCTCCAAAAGATAAGTCAAAAACCCAAGACTCCTCTGAGAAACTGAAGGAACTGAGAGAAAAGTTCAAGGACTCCTTGGGAGAATCTCAAGAATCCAGAGAAAGATCCCGTTCGACTCACCGGGAATCGTCCAGGACTTCCTCTGAATCTGGTCATCGGTCCAGGCATCCCTGGTGGGAGGAATTGTCTTCCAAAGCCTCAATGGGGATTCAGGAGGCACCCGAGGCCTCGGCCTTCAGAGAGCCCCCGATACCTTACTCTGGTATGGTGGCGCCCAGCCCCGTTCTTTTATTGAACCAGACACAGGCTACCTCCCTGGATCAGCATATGCTATCCTTGGAAAGGACCATAGCGACTCTTCTAGTGGCTTTGGATCCATTAGCATCGACAGCCCCAGGAATTCAGCCTTGAGCATCAACCTCGATGACTCCATCCACTCCAGTGCAACAGTCGGCATCGGTCTTGCCTTTGGCATCGATGCATCGAGCACCGAGGTAGTAGTACTGGGCCTGGTGTCGGCATCGATCACGGAACCTCCCTGGTCTGCACAAAGATTAGCTTCCGAGGACATCGAGGAGCATCACCTCTGCTCAAGTCGCCATCAGCATCGGCAATACTCTCCAGCATTGGATCTGGACACTTCCAATTCTGATCACCAATCCCTCGATTCCGTCGCTACTGTCAATTAGTACTCACCGTAAATCACCTCCTGAAGACATGTCTTTTCAGGAGTTTATCCGAGACATTGCGGCTGGCCTTTCCATCCCAGAAGCATCAAAACCGGAACCAAAAGCGGAGGAACTGAAGATCCTCCAGTACCCCACAGCCCCGAAAGAGGCCACAATCCTCCCGGTACAACGGATCCTACATAACCTGATGCCCCTCTAACAGTTTCTACCATAAGTCGTCTGAATGCCTCGACTTCCAAAAGCCACAGCTTTCACACCATTCCATGTTGTTGGATTGGTAATGCGCCGTATAAAAAGTGGTAAAAATCATGTGTCCGTTCCTCCGGGCAGGGAATCGAGGAATCTCAATTCCTTTGCCCGTCGCTCCTTTCAAGCATCGATGCTATCCAGTAGAATAAATTCGTATATCTTATACATGGGAATGTTCTTAAAGGAGCCTAATAAAGACTAAGAGGGATTTCTCCCTTTTCTTCCAGAGGAGAAGCGTCCAACTTTCCAGGCTGTCTTGGCTCACAGCCAAAATGTCTCTAAATTCATGAATGGAGTTGCTTTTGATGCCTTTGAGTCAGCAAACAGGGCTTCTTCTATTATCATAGGTGCAAGGCATCTGGCTTGGCTCCAAGCTTCTGACTTAGAACAATGGGTCCAAGCTAAGATGGGTGACATCCCCTGCACTGGTGAAAACCTGTTTGGGAAGAACTGGTGGGAGAAGGCAGGAGCGCTAGAAACAGATGACACAACACTTAAGGGGTTCTCCAGAAAGACTTCTGATCCTTCTAAAAAGAAGGCACCTAACAAGAAGCCTTTCTACCATAAGTAGAGGAGATTCTATCCTTCATACTCCCTGCCAGCCTATCAGGCTCCACAAAAACAACAGGGTCCTAAACAGGCTAAAAAGCCAAGGCTAACCAAGCCACAGCCAGCCACTCAGCCAAAACTGCTACATTTATTTTTTTCCCATTTTAAACATTTTTTTATTGTGACTAACACTTTCAAGTACAACATACTTTATACACAACATTGTACAGTCTCCCCCATATTCTCACTTTCTATATATTCAACTTTATACATGATACATGCTCCCCAATATTTACCCTCCACAACCCATTGTTACCACTCATAAGAATGCATTCTGCCTAATTACCCTCCCTATATGCCCCCCCCTTTAGTTAAACTACCCCCCTTCCTCCCCCCCACCCACTTCCACTTGTACATGTCTCACTCCTTTAACTCCGCTTCACTCTGGTTCAGTACCTATACCATACATCCGCACTAATTGTCCTACCATGCAGCCAAACTTACATCCTCCTTCCGCTCCCTCTCTTCCTCCCTCCAAGCCTCCAACTACCTCCACACCCCCTGCCATTGTTCTGCACTCCTCTCACCTTTCCCACGTCTCAGCTCGGTCAATTTATGCATAAAACTCACCTCTGCCACTCTTTGGACAAATCCTGCTAGCTGTGGTGCGCTCTGCCCCCCCCCCCCCCAATGTTGGGCTATCTCGCACCGAGCTGCTACTGTGCAGTGATGCAGTACCCCCACTTCTCGTCTAGGGATATCTTCATCAAGTTGGTGCAGCAAACATGTCTCTGGTCTTCTTTGCAATCGATAGCCAGTCATACCATTTATCACATCAATAATTTGTACCCAATAGGCCTGTATCCGATCACACTTCCATCACATATGCATCCAATCCCCCCTCTCATGACATCCCCGCCAGCATAAGTCATCCTGTCCCTTTCCAGCTTGTTTCCCACGTACTGGCGTCCAGTACCATCTAAATAATACTTTATAGGCATTTTCTTTTATTTGTGTAGCAACTGATATATTTGCTATTGTCTGGATTAACTTATTCCATACCTCATCATTCCAACTCACCCCCAGATCTTCCTCCCATTTCAACATATAGCTCAGTTTACTCTCCCCAGCTTTCATCAAACCTTTGTAAATTCTGGACAAAACCCCCCTTTGACCCAGATGGCCGGAACATAGAGCCTCAAACCAGCCTCTATTTTTCCATAGATCTCTCCATACATTCGGTTGTCGTATAAAGTGGCTAAGTTGCAGATATGCAAAATAATCACTCTCCTTCAACCAATAGAGGTCCTTAATGCCCTCAAACTCATAAACCCCCTGTGTATATGTGTCAGCCCCGCTCTGGCCCATCTGTGTAAGATGTGCACCCCGGGCCCCTATCCCCTCTCAAAACAAGCCTCGAGTGTCATTCCCTGTATATAGCCTTTATCCTGAACTAGCAATGTCCTATTTCGTTTCCAAATTTTCAAACTATGCACTACCATGGGGTTGAGAAGATAAGTAGGAGTGGAGGAGTGGCCTAGTGGTTGGGGCAAGGTACTTCAGGCCGGAAGGTCTGGGTTCAAATCCCACTAGAGGACAGCAACCTTGGGCCGGAAGGACTGGGGTTTCTAGTCCCACAGGTGCTCCTTGTGGTCTTGGGCAAGCCACTTAACCCTCCATAGCCCATGTTCCCTGTAAATAGTTATCTCCAAGTTATAATGCCCTGTTCAGTGTAATTTCAGTTTGTTCAATGTAAACCGCACTGGTGCAGAATAGTGCGGTATATAAGAGAATGTAAATTTAAAAAAAAAAAAGTATTGGGACCTTTACTCCCCCTCCAGATCACTCTTTCCAAACCCACACCCCCTACCAACTCATGCTCCATTTGGACCCACTGTTTCTGTGTTCCTCTTTGCCACTCATAAATCGTTTTCAATTGTGCTGCCTCATAATATTTTCACAAGTTGGGCACGCCTAACCCCCCCTCTCCCTTTGCTCTTTGCGTGACCATCATCGCCACTCTTGGGCGCCTCTGTACCCATACAAATCTGTTGACAAGTCTTAGTACCTGGTTTAGTCTAGTCTTCGGTACCAGTATTGGGAGTGTCTGGAACAAAAACAGCAATCGTGGTACTAGTATCATTTTTACAGTTGCTATTCATCCAAACCATGAAAGGTATCCCCTCCCCCACCCAGCCAGCTCTCTATCTGCCCGAATACCTTCATATAGTTTAATTTATATAGCGCTTCCGTCTTACTGCTTATACGGATACCAAGGTACCGAATGCTCTCCCTAGCCCACTTAAAGGGATATATCTTATTCAGATAATCTTTTACATCCCCTGGCACCGCTAAATTTAAAATTTCTGATTTTGTCCAGTTGATTGTGAATCCCGATAATTTACCATATTCTTCCAGCTCCCACATTACTATGGGGATGCTTACCCGTGGCCTGGCCATGCTTAAGATGATATCATCTGCAAACATAGAGATTTTATATGCACGCCTCCCAACTCTTATTCCTAGTATATCCGCCCATTCTCTCACCCTCTGTGCAAAAGGTTCCAATGCTATTGCGAAAAGCAGCGGTGATAGGGGACATCCCTGCCTCGTTCTCCTCCCCTGCTCAAAAATTACCGAGTGGGCCCCATTTACCCTCACACAAGCTTTGGGTTGATCGTAAAGTGCCTTCATCCAGGTTAGAAACTCTTTCCCCAACCCCAATTTCTCCAATACCTGAAAGAGAAAAGGCCACGACACCTGGTCGAAGGCCTTTTCCGCTTCCAATGACAAGAGTAAGGCCTCTTCCTCACTTTTCTCAATGGACCAGATGATATTAAGGATCTTTCTAATATTATCCGCAACTTGTCTACCAGGGATAAAGCCCGCTTGATCTTGGTGTATCAATTTCCCTATGACCTTATTTAACCGCAATGCAAGTATCTTAGCTAGCAATTTAGCATCCAAATTGAGCAGTGAGAGAGGTCTATAGGATGCGCACTCTTACGGGTCCTTCCCCTCTTTGTGTATTACAGTAATACCCGCCCAACCCATCGTACACGCTAATTTCCCTCCCTCCTTTGGTAGATTAAATAACCTCACCAGGGTCTCAATTAGGAGATCTCTGAATCGTCTATAAAATCGCGCTGTTAACCCATCCAACCCCGGCGCCTTCTCTAATTTTAACTGCTTAATTGCCCTCTGCCCCTCCTTTCCTCGTATGGGCTGACTAATTTCCTCTTGCTCCCCCTCCTCCAGTTTAGGTAAGTCTATGGAATCAAGGTAGCTCTTTACTTGCTCATCCTGTGGGGAGTCCCTTGCTTTATACAGCTCCTGATAATATTCCTGAAACGCGCCTCTGAGCTCCCCATCTTTAGTTACCATCTCCCCTCCCCTCTTTCAGACTCGCATTATATGCGACCGCAGCTTCCTCTGTTTCAGCTTCTGCGCCAGATATCTCCCGGCTTTATTCCCCTCCTCAAAAACCTCCTGCCTCAAAAGCTGCATCTGATACCGTATCTTTTCTGCCTGCAGCTCGTTTAACTGCACTCGCACTGCCATTACCTGCCCTCTGTAGGTTCCCGTCCGCCCTTGCCCATCCAGATCCTACAATTCCATCAATCGTTCTCTCAGGGCCTGCTCCCTTCTCTCTGGGCCCGCTCCCTTCTCTCTCTTTCCTTCTTGTTCCATGCCCCCTATTTAATTAATATTCCCCTCACCACTGCCTTATACCCATCCCATACTCCTCCCCACGTGACCCCCCCCATTATCGTTAGATTTAAAATATTCTCGGGTTTCCCTCTCAATGTCTTCTCGGACCCTCCCATCTTCCAATAATGACTCATTAAGCCTCCAGAACTGTATTCCTTTCCCCTCCTCCTTCATTGTCAAGCTTACCACTACTGGAGCATGGTCAGACCAAGTAATGGACTCCATTTCTGCCCCTTGATCCGACCCCCCCACCTCCTTTGAGACACAAATTTATTTATTTATTTACATTCTCTTATATACCGTGCTATTCTGCATCAGTGCGGTTTACATTGAACAAACTGAAATTACATCGAACAGGGCATTATAACTTGGAGATAACTATTTTACAGGGAACATGGGCTATGGAGGGTTAAGTGGCTTGCCCAAGACCACAAGGAGCACCTGTGAGACTAGAAACCCCAGTCCTTCCGGCCCAAGGTTGCTGTCCTCTAGTGGGATTTGAACCCCCAACCTTCTGGCCTGAAGTACCTTGCCCCAACCACTAGGCCACTCCTCCACTCTATTCTTGAAGGCACTCTATTCTCCAAATAGCATTTATTCTTGAGTAGGACCCATGCACTGGAGAAAAGTATAAGAATTGTCTCTTCCCTGGATGCTGTAGTCTCCATGCATCTGTCAAACAATGCTGCAAGACAAAATTACGATATCTATTCCTGTCCGCCCATTTAGCCACTCTTGTCCCCGTGGTGTCTCGAGCTGGATTCCACGTTACATTAAAGTCCCCTCCGCATATAAGGATACCCTTCCCCAATTTCCCCATATCCTCATTCAGTTTTGTCCAGAATTCACGCTGAGCTCCTGTTGGCATATATACATTCACTATACAGTACCATAGATTCCCCACCTTCAAACGCACTAATACATACCTCCCCGCTTTATCCCTTACAATAGATTGCAACTGCATCTTTAACCTGGTAGCAAACAATATAGCAACTCCACCTTTTTTTTTTCTACGGTGTTAGATGCATGGATACACACCTCATATCCCCTAAGCTTGACCAGGTACTCTGTCGCTCTTGTCAGGTGCGTTTCCTGTATCATCACTATCGCTGCCTTCTGGCGGGCAAACTCTGTAGACAGTTTTTGTCATTTGAATGGTGAGTTAAGCCCCTTTACATTTAATGTGACTATTTTTAACTCACCCTTTCTTCTGCTTCCTACCTATTCTCTGAGCCCTACCAAATATACCCCATCCCCACCACCCCTCCTCCCCTTATTGTCCCCCCATCCTCCCCACCTTCCTCACCCTTCCCCCCTCTCATATAGAGAGATTCGTCTTCCATTATGGTGACTGATTATCAGGCCATGCCTGTCTCTACCACTCCATTCCACATCCCCCCTCTATCTCGATACCTCCCCCCAAAAATCCCCTTCTAACTCTACCCATTCCTCCTGCTCCCTAACCCAACCCCTACCTCCTACCCCCTCTGCCCTTCCCTCCCATCCCGCTAACTGCCTTACCTTGTCTGTATCCTACCTATTCTGTCCACCCCCTTCCCATCCCCCCTTACTCCTATGTATTAAGCTCTTACTTCCTCCCACCTATCTAAATTCTACTGCTTTATCATAGAAATACATTACAACACAGCACTGAATACATAGTCCTTTATTTCAGCCAGCTCCTTTCTCCGCCTCTTGCACTCCTTGGCTTTCTCTGTTCAGTCTCGCCAATCGCCGGCCCGTCGCTGGGACTTTGTGCCAGCGCTGGGCACTCCTTTTTTGGTTGGCTGGCATTGCAGTTGTTGCTGGAGCTCCTGCCGATGGTCTCTCCCCCTCCGGTAAATTGGGGAGTCTCATTTCTTTAAGCACAGTCCAAGCTTCCTCTCTTGTCTGCACCCATCACGACTTCCCCTTGACTGTTATCAGTAAACCGAATGGGAACAACCATTTATACCTTATGTCCTCTCTTCTCAGATATACCGTCACCTCCTTAAGGTTTCGTCTGCGCTGCAGCATTCCCACGGAGAGATCTTGAAATAGCTCTAGTGAATGCTCATCCCAGGTGAACTGTCTCACCTTCCTTGCCACGCTCAGCAGCCATTCTTTAATTTTGAAGGAGCTTAGGCACACAACTATATCTCTTGGTTTATTGTCTCTTCACAGGGCCTAAGCCTCTATGTGCTCGCTCTATTTGTGAAGGTTCTATTGTATCGCCCACGTCCTGGTCTGCGGTTGCTATTAAAGATCTGAAGATTTTAACGATCACTTCTTTGCAATTTCTGTATTTAGGTTCCTCTGGGAGGACCTATACTCTTAGATTACATCTCCGGGGTCTATCCTCCAAGTCTTCTACTTTCACCTGCTGTTCCTCTTGAGCACGCTTTAAGTCCTCCCATCCTTTTTGTAAACCCTCAATTTCCTCCCCTTGCTGCTCCATCTGGGTCTCCATTTCTTCCACTCGGTTTCCTATGTCCACAATATCTTGTCTCAAAGATTGTATGGACTCCTTGAGTTCTTGATTCACCCCACTGATTTCCATCTTAATCTCATCTTTCAGCTCAGTTAGCCATTCTTTTAACTTAGCTACCCCTCCTGGGCTGCAGCCCCGCTCCAACTCCTCCGCCAAATCGTTTGGTTCTTCAGGCTGTATTCTGCCCTCCTTCTCCCCCTCTTTTCCTCCTTTAACTGCTGCATATGGGGAGTGGAAGTCCGCCAATTTGTTCTGTGCAGACAGACCTTCTTTATTTTTTCCATACTTTCGCTTAGTGCCTCTAAGCTGATATCAGGTTTTCAAGATTTTCCCTGGGGTGACTCTCTCCACTGAGACCGCTTTCACTGTATTTCTCTTCCTTCCTCCGGGGTTTCTATCAGGCCTCTCTATCTTAGTCAGAGGTGGTCATCCAGGACAGCACTGAACCCTGTTCCCGTATTCTAGATCTTGTCTTCCAGTCTGCTGTAGGCTCAGCTCCTCTAGCCCACCAGGCACTTGCTATGCTCCCTTTATGTGTTTTTCCACCTCTTCTCCCTTAGATGCTCGGTGCTCTTACCCTACCAGCTCCCTCGGTCCTCTGGAACTCTCTCCACTTTCACCAGGGCTCTCGTACGCTGCTCACTTCTGCTCCTCAGCCCCATTGTCCGACCCCACTGCTGCTGGCTCGCACTGGGCTCCTGCCCGCACCCTCCAGATCTTCCTGACAATGCTTCTGCTGCTTTTTCCGCTCACTTTTGCTCCTCACAAGGCCATTCCACTCTCCCGGCCACTGCACCAGCCTGTCCGACTATCCGCCGATCTGACAGCTCACCTTTGAACGCCAACAGCAATGCGCTGGCTGGGGTGCACTTCCCCTGTTCGCAGCTCCCCTTTACAAGTCCAGGCAGTACCTCCACTGCCTTCTCTGCCTTCCGTGCTTCACTCTCAGCCGCCGGCCTGCCACACGGTCCTCCGATTAAACGGCTTACTGCAAAGCTCCTCCGGCAGCTGCACGCGTGTGGGGAGACACCTGCTCCTGCTCACAGCTCCCCTTCATCTATGCACGGATTGGTCGATCGGCTGCGTTCCACGCTTGCCGTCGAACTCCTATTTGCTGCTGGTGATATACGTAGGTGGCGATATATAAAGGTGGACGAATATTTACAGAGGAAGTCTTCCGCTTCAAATGCAGTAGCACTGGTATTGTGCATAAAGGGTTCAGTACACCAGAGTTTCCCCTGAAGAAGTCATTTCGAAACACGGCCTGTGTCGGGCATCATGGTGTAAGAGATAGATCTAATAAAGTATTCCTTCCTTGACACCACGATTTTGGACTGGGTTTGTATCCTCACGTGGCAACTGTTTTTTTCCTTTTGGTAAATAGGCATTGTACCCTTTTGTCCCCATGCATTCATTACTTTAGCCTTGCACTCTTTCTTCCCCCTTGAGCCTCACCACACTTTCTCTGTTCCTCTTCCAGACTCTCTTCTCCTTCCCCCTCCCCCCTAGCATTTCCACACGCCTGCCCTCCATCCTCTTTCCTTTGTAGGTTTTTTTTTTCAACTGCAGACCCCGACCGACCAGCTCTTCTCTTCTGCCTGCAAGAGATGGAATCTCTGCGGGGCAGCCTGCTGCCTTCCGGGTAGCAATCGTGACCCTCCTCTCCTGTTCTGCCTGTGGGGATCCAATCTCCTGCGGGCAGAAGAGACGGGAAGGCCGCAATCACAGCCCAGATGCAAGCTGTCCATGGGGATCCCATCTCCTGCAGCTTACGTCTGGGCTCTATCGCAGCTTTCTCCTTTTCTTCGTGGGCAGCCAGAGCTGATCCTGGCCCAACACTTCCAAGCCCCAGGCACCAGATCCAATTTCTTTATTTTATTTATTCATTCTTATATACCGCACTTTTACAATCAGCGCGATTTACATGTTAACAACATAATACAATGAACAGGTAGAACGTTACATATAACAGGTAAATAATAAGAAATTAATAATTTAACTAGATTATATCACAATAGAATGATTCCAACAGTTTACAATTAATATGGAACCTGTGTAGGTAACTATTTACAGGCTGACATGGTCAAATGTAGGCTGAGAGTATGCAATGGTAAGAGGCATGAATATCTACGGACCATGGTGACCTGGCACATGGGGTTTGTTGAGCTCTGCATTTAGAGATATCCTGAAAACCTGACTTGTTTTGTAGCCCTTGAGGACTGAAATTGGACAAAGGTTCCTGGGTATTCATGTGTAGACCTAGTAGTGTTTATAACACAGAGTTTCTCAAGAAGGATAGATATGTACATATAAGTGCTCACAGTTTGATATAAAAGTACAAAGCATGCACTATTGCATAGAAACTGTTACTCCAGGCTAGTGCATGTCTTTTACATGGTAGGTGCTTGGGAACCTGAAGTGAATGACATCAGTAGTGTGATTGGGCAAGCTGGCATTTTTTCTAATGAATCAACAATTGATGTGCAGCTTCATGTAAGGCTTCTACAAAATTTAAATAGCCCTTTGATGTTACTAAAAATGCCTTTTATATGTTATGAAACTCCCCTGCCCCATGTTTGAAGATTTTATATTTGTGTATTTTTGGAATGCCAACAAAGGGGACTGTATAGTGACAAACTCTTGCTCAGTAATGTGGAATATGAAGGGTGGCTGATAAGTTAAAGGATGGGCATTTCACAGTGTCACTTTGTTCCACATCACTATTTTCCCACCTGCAGTGGATATAGAATAATAGGCACTTAACTGTACCAGATACGTATTGCAAAGTTGCAAGAAATGCTGATTTGGTGGCACCATAAAAACAGTGATTCATAGACATGCTGTTAAGAGTGTCAGATTTGTGCATGTTTTTTTTTATTAACATGAGGCAACATCTGGTGGCCTTAATCATCTTGTATTTGTTTTTGCATTGGAAAATGCTAATTGTCTTTGCACAAAAAGGTGAGAAAAAAAGGGAGGTAGGGAGGAAATTACAATACTATGTAACAAACACTTGTTTTCAATTATTTTTTACACTTCAGATGATGGGGAAACAAGATTTTACACCAAACATTTTACATGCTAAACCGTACCACTTTGACATTTTGTCTGATGGGCTCATAGTGCTGTTGTTGCTGAGATGATTAGCCCTCTTAGGTGAATGGTTGCATTGGTAGTTTAAGCCCCTTGCAGATATCAAAAGGGCTTAGCATGAATGAATAGAATTACGTAGCCTTTTTAACCTATTGAAAAATTCATTTTTGTGTTTCTCAATTAATGAAATGATACCAATGAGCATAAATTTTAAATGCATACAAAATCATCATTTTTGAAACAACGAATTTTATCTATCCAGTAAAATTTCAGATGCTATGTGAACTTTGTAATGTATCATAAGTAGATATAGCATTTGTATGTATGACGGCACTTAACAACAACAACAACAACATGTATCATTCCAACAGGAATAACTTATAATGCAGATACAATACAATGCAAACTGTAATCTGTGAAAACAGTTACTATCTAGAAAATAATGAGTAAGTTATAGCGTAGCAAACATTTTCTGGAAAGAATATGCAACTCCTGTTTTAAGTCAGCTATATGTCTGCACTTAAATGAAACCAAACTGAATGGGATATATACTATATACCCTACATTCGACTGTAATGTTGAGTCTAAGGCTTTGGAGAAGCTGCAGATCTCCCTTGCACGACTGCACAGCTCATTCGGTTTGCACTTTCTATTACACAGGTACACTACCAAAAAACTGCCTCCAGTTTTGCAACTGATTCCTATAGATTTTGGGGTGCTGAATCCAGGAAAAATAGCCAAAATGTTCCATCACGTCACGTTTTCTTGCAAAATTAGATTTCTTACCCATATAAGGAATGTTCACATAATTTCTTTTTAGCCGACTGCAGTTTATTTTCTTGGCCCAAAATAGAGGTTGTAATGGTTAACTAACTAGAAACACTCCCTCATGATATTTTAGAGTGTTTTGTATTCATTTTATACATTAACAGGACAATTGGGAGGCGGGGGGCTAAATCCAGTACTCGCGCTGGCGCATGTTCTTTCCTGTTCGCCTCGCCTCGTTCGCTCGCTCAAACACGGTGGTTGCGACATGAACGTTCCTGTCAAATTTCAGTTTCTTGCAAGTTCATTATTACCTTTTGTTTGCTCAGTCGTAATCCAGCTTTATTCCGAAGTGGTTCACTACAGTTGTAGTTTGCAGTGCTGTGTATTTGTGATGGCTCACAGAGCCAGAGGTTGCGTTAACTCTCCGGACAGTTTTTGTTTTATTTGTGGGGAATATACCGTGAAAAAGCAGCAGAGGAACATTTCTGCATTTATTAAAAAAGTATATTTCGCCTATTTCGGTTTGAAGTTAGGCGATCAAGACAAACCGTGGGCTCCTCACAAAGTGTGCAAGACATGTGAGGAAGATCTACGCTTATGGAGGAAAGGTAAAAAACAAGCATTTCGTTTCGGAATACCTATGATGTGGCGTGAACAAAGAGACCACAGCAGTGACTGCTATTTTTGCTCTTGCATTGTGAAGGGATACAACTTAAAAAATAAGAACGTAATAAGTTACCCCAACCTTCCCTCAGCAATTAGGCCTATGCCTCATAGCAACGAAGTACCTGTGCTTGAACCACCAAAATCTTTGGATCATATTTGTGTGGACGGTTCTGATCATGATGAGACTCATCAGATGGCTTTTCCGGATGAGTCCAGTACTTCCGAGTTTGAAACTGAACCAGATCCGAAACCTGAACTTTTCTCTCAAGCTGAATTGAATGATTTAGTCCGGGATTTAGGACTCCCAAAAGATGCTGCCCAACTGCTAGGTTCTCGGCTTAAACAGAAAAATCTATTGTCACCAGGAACAACTTTTTATTGGTACCGGCAACCGCGAGACACAATTTTTGAAGTATTTCAGCAAAGAGGAAGATTTGGTATTTTGCAACGATATATACGGAGTGATGGAAAAGTTTAAACTCAAGTATGATCCTGCTGAATGGCGGCTGTTCATTGATTCGTCAAAAGACAGCATAAAAGGTGTTCTTCTTCATAATGGCAACACATTCGCTTCAGTTCCTATTGCTCACTCTGTTATTCTCCAAGAAAAATATGAGAATTTGGCCCTGATTCTTCAGAAGATTCGTTATGATGAGCATAAGTGGATGATTTGTGGAGACTTTAAAATTCTATCCATGCTATTAGGGCAGCAATCCGGTTTCACCAAATATCCCTGCTTCCTTTGCTTGTGGGATAGCCGGGCCCGCGACCTACACTGGGGGAAAAAAGACTGGCCAATTCGGGAGTATTTGAGACCAGGTGAGAAAAATGTTCTTCATGAGAGCTTGGTACCTCGTGATAAAATTCTATTACCACCTCTCCACATTAAGTTGGGTCTCATTAAGCAATTCATCAAGTCCCTTCCAAAAGATGGTGAGTGCTTTCGGTACCTTTGCTCAAAGTTCCCCCGACTTTCTGAAGCAAAGCTAAAGGAAGGAGTGTTTGTTGGCCCTGATATAAGGAAACTCATTTCAGATGGAGCATTCGCTGAAACGATGTCTGAGAAGGAAAAAGAAGCCTGGGATTCCTTCAAGGATGTTGTTCTCAATTTCTTGGGGAACAGGCGGGATGAGAACTATAAGGATATTGTTGCCAGGATGCTCAATGCCTTCAAAGAACAAGGCTGTAACATGAGCCTGAAAGTCCATTTCTTGCACTCCCATGTGAACTACTTTCCCGAAAACTTGGGGGCGTACAGTGAAGAACAAGGTGAAAGGTTTCACCAGGACATCAAGGACGCAGAGAGAAGGTACCAAGGAAGATGGAACACCACTATGATGGCTGATTTCTGCTGGTTGCTGCTGCGGGAAACCCCAGATGAAAAATACGCCAAGCAGCGCACCAAGAGAAGCATTCGGGGGAAGAAGAAACGGGCCCACCAGGAGATTGATTGACCCAAGAATGACTTTAAAATCTAAACTGTGTTGACAAATATCGTGTTTTTACTAAACTTTGAAATAAAAATTTGCTAGTTATTACCACAGTGTCGGATCTCATTTATTAGAATTTTATTTTCACACCATCGGGTGTTTGTCTTCATGTATTGCAATGGTGCGGTTTGCGTTTTCTATTCTTACATACATACCTGTACAACATTTTTTGCACATTTCTTTGCTTTGCTTTGTGTCTAACCTCGCTCTTATATGCTCAATGTTTGTGCACATGTATGTGGCTGTTTTAAGTGCAGACAATTTTGCTACCATCACAGTGTGTTTTGTTGACATTACTCTATTCTTATGTGCTGCCTTGTTACAATTTTCTTTATTCTTATTTGAATAACTACTAAACAATTAGTATAAAGAATTCATCCAAGAAACTTTTATCTCGATCGCACTCAATCTGAAACGTTCACCTCAAACTGCTAACCCAATGTAGCAAAAAATCTGTACGTGATGGAGCAAATTGGTTACCAGATTTGGATTCAGCGCACCAAAAAACATAAAAATCAATCGAAACATTAGAGGCAGTTTAAAAAAATTTTTTTTTAGTGTACCTGTGTTATCGTAGAGCAGCTGTAAGACAGGTCCTTTCCCTTTTTCACTGTTCTCCTCTTTTAGTTTGGCTGATAGTTGCCAGAGGATATGGTCAAAGTGACCAACATAGCAGGATTCAAAAGAGATTTAGACACGTTCCAGGAGAAAGACCAGAAAAAAACTATTAGCTAGGTAAATTTGGAAGAGCCATTGTTCATCCCTGTACATGAACTAAGAGAATGTGTGTTCTCCAGGACCAAGCAGGAAGTCAGTCCTCACATATGGGTGTCATCGGCGCCGATGAAGCCCCAGCGGAGCATTTCCCCAGCTTTCTAAGAAAGCCTTTGGGAATGCAGGCACGCATGCGCGGTTCCCTTCCCGCCTAAAGGTGCCATCTTACCTCAGTCTCTTTTTTTCCGTGAAGCCCACCGGACGTGTGTCCAGTTTTCCTGGTTAAAATTAGATTTTTTTTCAGCGATTTTTGCTATTTTTCTACCGGTTCGACGCCGGTTCCCCTCCCGCCGGGTTCGGTACACCGGTATAGAGCCCGATTTTTCTTTTTCGGTTTTTGCCCTTCGTGGCTGGCGTTCGCGCCCTTTTTTCTCTTTTTCCCTGGAAGGCCGGTCCTTTGACCTCGCGGGGACTCTTTTTTTCCCCGATGGCTTCCAGTGGTTTTAAGAAGTGTGATCGGTGTAAGAAACTGATGTCTCTCACCGACACACACGACTGCTGCCTTCGGTGCCTCGGCCCCGACCACGATCCTAAGTCGTGCGGGGCCTGTGGAAAAATGTCTTCCAAGGCACTTTGAAGTCGCCAACAGCAAAAGGAAAGGATTTTCTCGGATTCAGCCTCCGGCCGGGCCCGGACCTCGTCTTAGGCCTCGACATCTCGGGATTCCGATCCCGAGCGCCGTCGAAGCAACTCGGACAGGGGGTCCACCGACCGGGATCGCAAGAGGAAGAAACAGCTCGCGAGGGCGTCGTCGGAAGAGGTCCCTGACTCCTCGAGGGACAGATCTAAGACCCCCGACCGTCGCCCCGGGCCCGTGGAACCGGAGAAGCCTGCCAAAGTTCCTCGTGTGGAGCCAGAGTCTGCTGGACACGTAAGTCCCGTAGTCCTCATGGACTCTCCTCCCAGGGAGCCGAAGTCAGGCCCGGCGCCGCCGGGGCCTGAGTCAGTGGCTGCTGCGTCTTCCGAGCTGAGTCTCAGGATGACAGCCTTGGAGAGCAGAATGTCTGCCTTCATGGAGCAGCAGCGGGCACTGATGGCCAGCCTGTCTGGCGCATCTGCCCCGACCACCGGGACATCGACGTCTAAGTCGACCCCGGAGACCGAGCTGATACTCGAGTCCATCGTGGCTCGGAGTCGACCTCGGTCGCGGTCTCCCTCGACCTCCCGTTCGGGACCGAGGGCGTCGACGCCGGTGCTCCCGGCGTCAGGGTGGGTGCCCCAGGGCCCCACAGGGTCGGACCCCGACTCTTCCTCGGATGAGTCGGCTTGGGAAACGGAGGACGAGGAGTCTCCCAATACCTTTAAGACTCGGTGCGTCCCTTCGGACTCACCGCAGTCTGAACCCCGGAGTAGGTCCCCTCCGGTTCTCGGAGTTCGTCCGGGATATGGCCACTGCCTTGGCTATCCCGTCGGATCCAGAGGAAGAGTCTCGAGCTGAAGAGCTCGAGGCACTGCAGTATGACTCTCCTCCGAAGGAGGCCTTTACTTTTCCGGTTCCTCCGATGCTGGATCGGCTCCTCTTCCGTATGTGGGAGGCACCAGCCTCGGCACCGGTTCTTAGCAAGCGAGTCGATTCCACCTATCGACTTCGAAAGAGTCCTGGATTTCAAAAGGCACAGCTACCACACCATTCCATGGTTGTGGAATCGGCCATGCATCGTCTGAAAAGTCAGAAGATGCACTCCGCGGTGCCTCCTGGCAGGGAAGCCCGAAACCTAGATGGCGTCGGTAGAAAGTGTTTTCAGGGCTCGATGCTTGCTTGCCGTGTCCAGTCTTACCAGCTGTACATGGGCATGTACTTGCGGGATCTGGCCAAGGAATTGGCGGGATTCTCTGCTGGTCTCTCCGGGGAGCCTTTGCAGAGATTTAGTCCTTGTCCTCGGCACTGTTCCCTCTAAGCTGTGCGCATGTGCGCGCGCACACACCTCGCCGAGCGAGCGCACAATCTTTACCATAGAGCGCACAAAAATTACAGCTCTGATTCTGATATAAAACAACACAGATGTCTTAAAATTTAAAAGTTATGATTGTAATTACTAGAAATTTCCCGCTTCATTTAGTAATCGTCTATTTTCATTTAATTTGATTAAAATCAATGTGGTGTACATATTGTATTCTGATGTGTAGTCAAATTTTAAAGTATATAACTCCGAGTGTCGTTATGTGGTGCACAAAAATTTAACCTTCCTTCAAAAGCTGCACACAGCTGATATTTTATGCGCACACAGCCTACAGAAAATTAGAGGGAACATTGGTCCTCGGGGATTCGGGACTGCTCGTGTCCTGAGCCGCCTACGATGGCTTCGAGGCTTCGGCCCTAGTAGTGACAGCCGGCATCGCGGCTCGATGCCAGGCATGGCTGCAGTCATCGGACCTCGAGCCATGGGTTCAGGACAAGTTGGTCGAAGTCCCTTGCCGAGGTGAAAACCTTTTTGGCAAGCCCGTGACCGAGAAGGCCACTCAGCTCGAGACCAAGCACCTCACCAGGACAAGGCTGTCGAGGAAGACATCTGCCCCTTCTCATAAAAAGAAGGGCTCGGGTAAAAAGCCCTTTTACCTGAGGAAGGGCACTGCCTACAAACAGTACCCTCAATATCAGGCTGCCCAACCTGCCCCACAGGGTCAGCAAGCCAAGGGCCAGGGTAATGGGCCCCGTAGGCAGAGGGTCCCCAAGCCTCAGGCCCCTGCTACCACTCAGCATGGTGGGGGGTTTTGACTTTTTGAGCATAGCCTCTCCTCCACTGCTTCCCCAACCCTGCACAGGAGGTCGTCTCGCCCTCTTTGCCCACCAGTGGTCCCTTATCACCGGGGACAGTTGGGTGCTAGAGATAGTCCGCAAGGGCTATGCACTCCATTTTCACCAACTGCCACCCCCCTACTTTCCAGGGGAACCTCCAAGGCCTCCCCTGCACACAGACCTTCTCTGTCAAGAGCTTCAGAGTCTGCTGGTGGACAAGGCGGTGGAGCCTGTGCCTCCCCACTTACAGGGTCTCGGGTTCTACTCCAGGTATTTCCTGGTGCCCAAACGGACCAGTGGCCTTCGACCCATTCTGGACCTCAGGAACCTCAACAAGTTCCTGGTGAAAGAAAAGTTCAAGATGCTTACTCTTGGAACACTTCTGCCCTACCTGCAGCAGGGAGATTGGCTATGCTCCTTAGATCTAAAGGATGCGTACACACACATCCTTATTCATCCAGACCACCGAAAGTACCTAAGGTTCATCGTGGGAGGAAACCATTATCAGTACAGAGTACTGCCTTTCGGCCTCACTTCCGCCCCCAGAGTTTTCACAAAGTGCCTAGCAGTGGTGGCGACCTACCTGAGAAATCAGGGCATCTTTGTCTTCCCCTACCTGGACGACTGGCTCATCAGGGGTCAGACAAGCCAGGAGGCCAATCAGTCCACCCTCAGGACAATTGCTCTTCTACAACGCCTGGGGTTTGTCATAAACTTCGCAAAGTCCACTTTGCTCCCTTCCCAGAACTTGGAGTTCATAGGGGCAAGGTTGGACTCTCTCCTAGCAAAGGCATTCTTGCCCGAAGACAGAGCCCAAAGGTTGATGGCCTTGACAGGTCAGTTTCTCAGCAGGTCCCTGGTCTCCGCCAGGCTCTGCCTGAGACTACTGGGCCACATGGCTTCGACAGTACATGTGACCCCAATGCCAGGCTCCATATGAGGCCTGCTCAGTGGTGCCTTCGAACTCAGTGGTCCCAGGCCACAGGCAGCCTCAGAGACGAGATAAGGGTGTCCAAACCATTTCTGCACTCCCTCAACTGGTGGCTGCACCCACCCAATCTACTGATGGGGGTGCCTTTTCAGATATCAGCTCATACCGTAGTGCTGACTACAGATGCCTCCCTGCTGGGCTGGGGTGCTCATTGTCTGGGCAAGTGCACCCAGGGCCTCTGGTCTCCCTGGGAAGCTGCACAGCAGATCAATCTCCTGGAACTCAGAGCTATTTGGTTAGCACTCAAAGCCTTCACACCTGCCCTGGCTCACCAGTCTGTCCTAATTCAGACAGACAACCAGGTTGCCATGTTTTATGTGAACAAACAGGGCGGAACTGGGTCCAGGATCCTCTGTCAAGAGGCTCAGGACCTTTGTTCTTTTGCCCTCAAACACCACATGCTTCTCAAGGCGGTGTACCTCCCAGGACAGGACAACTATCTGGCAGACAGATTGAGCAGAATACTGCAGCCCCACGAGTGGCAGCTGCATCCTTCAGTGGTTCAGAGGATCTTCCTGAAATGGGGTCTTCTCTTGATGAATCTTTTTGCCAGCCCCATAAACAAGCAGCTGCCAACGTTCTGCTCCAGGCAATCGCATCCTCTGAGAATAGCAGCAGATGCTTTTCTGATTTCCTGGTCTCAGGGCCTCCTGTATGCGTTTCCTCCCAAGCCTTTGGTGGCCCGAACTCTGTTCAAGATTCTTCAGGACAAGGCCTTGGTCCTGCTGGTGGCTCCCAGAAGGCCGAGGCAGCCTTGGTTTCCACTTCTACTTCAACTGGCGGTGGATCCCCCACTGCCTCTGGGGTTGCAACCCGACCTTCTCTCACAGGAGCAGGGTTCCCTTCTGCATCCCAATCTCAAGTCTCTCAATTTGATGGCCTGGAGGCTGCAAGGGTAGTCTTGGCTCCCTGGGGCCTCCCTCAGGAAGTTGAGGAGGTTGTCCTCGCCTCTTTGAAACAGTCCACTAGGAAAACCTATGCTCTTAAATGGAAAAGGTTTTCTGTGTGGTGTCAGATCCGTACAGAGGATCCTTTCTCCTGTACTGTGCCAGTAGTCCTTCAGTACTTACTGCACTTGTCAAACCAGGGTCTTAAATCCAATTCTGTTTGGGTCCACCTCTCAGCTCTAGCAGCTCACCACTCCTTGGTAGAGGGGCGGTCTCTCTCTGGTCACCCCTTGGTGTCCTGCTTTCTCAGGGGCTTGCTTTTGCTCAAGCCTCCTATCCGCCCTCCTGCCCCTGAGTGGGAGCTGAATGTGGTCTTGCAGCAACTGACTCGTCCACCTTTTGAGCCGATGGCTACTTGTCCTCTATGCTTCCTCTCCTGGAAGACACTCTTCCTGATAGCCCTTACCTCGGCTAGGAGAGTGAGTGAGCTTCAAGCTCTGGTCTGTGACAGGCCTTACACCAGGATTTACAGGAACAGGGTGGTCCTCAGGACTCATCCAAAGTTCCTCCCTAAGGTTGTCTCCTCTTTCCACCTCAATCAGGAGGTGGTTCTTCCAACATTCTTCCCTAGGCCTCATGCTAGCCAGGCTGAAGCAGTCCTGCATACCCTGGACTGTAGGAGGGCCTTATCCTTCTATCTTGACCGTACGCAAGGCCATAGGAGGGCTACTCAGCTCTTCGTCTCTTTTGACCCCAATAAGTTGGGGTTAGCTGTGTCCAAGCGTACCTTGTCCATCTGGGTGGCTGACTGTATCACCTGGGCTTATAAGGCGGCTGACCTTCCTTTGCAGGGTAGGGTCACGGCCCATCGTGTTAGGCGATGGCTGCCTCAGTGGCTCATCTCCGCTCTGTGCCCTTGGTAGACATCTGCAGGGCTGCAACTTGGTCTTCAAGCCAGACTTTTGCAGCCCATTACTGCCTGGAGAGGGAGTCCCGTAGGGACAGTGCTTTTGGCCAGGCAGTACTCCGGAATCTCTTTGAGGTTTAGGCAACTCCTGCACTCCTGTCCTCTGTTGGGCTACCGGTGGAGGTTGAGTCCTTGAAAAGCCTTTCTTTGCAGCTGGGACTAGAGGGAGTCCTATTGTTCAGCTTGGGTTCCTCGGTAGCCCAGAGCTAGGGAGTCACCCATATGTGAGAACTGACTTCCTGCTTGGTCCTGGAGAAAGAGTAGTTACTCACCTGTAACAGGTGTTCTCCAGGAGCAGCAGGAATCAGTCCTCACAACCCTCCCTCCTCCCCTTGGAGTTGCAGTTGTATATAGTTTGTATTTTTCATTTTTTGTGTGCTTTTCTTAGCTATGTCATTTGACTGAGGTAAGATGGCACCTTTAGGCGGGAAGGGAACCGCGCATGCATGCCTGCATTCCCAAAGGCTTTCTTAGAAAGCTGGGGAAATGCTCCGCTGGGGCTTCATCGGCGCCGATGACACCCATATGTGAGGACTGATTCCTGCTGCTCCTGGAGAACACCTGTTACAGGTGAGTAACTACTCTTTTTTGCATCTGCCAGGTACTTGTGACTCTGACTGGCCACTGTTGAGACAGGATGCAAGGCTCAATAGACATTAGCCCAACTCAGCATGGCTTTTCTTAGGTTTTTATGGATCAGAATTGTAAGAAGAACTTAATGGGTACCAGTTCAGAACCTGATCACCAGCGAAGCTGTATAAACGATTGTGACCAAGTTATTCTCTGTGGACAAGCAGGATACGTGCTCTCATAATGGGTGGTATCAATGACTGATCACCTCAATGAACTTCTCCCATCTCCTTTTAGAAGCTTTTAGTTCCTCCACACATGCACATGAATTCCCAGCTGCCACCGCCATGCCTCATCTCCCCAGTTTTCATTTTCTTCAAAGCCTCAGATATTCCATGTCTTCATTTTTTTGCAAATATTTTCTTGCAATTTCAGTTGTGTACGTCTTCCTGACTTTCTGCCATCATTGCTGCACATTATTTCCCATTTAGTCTATTCCTTAGAGTTTTTGGTTGTTTCCTTTCTTTTTTACATGTCGCCACTTAGGTTGCATTTAAGCCTCAGACATCCAGGCACGCTATTTCTACTTTATTCAAAATCAAATCTTTTGATTTTGCTGTGGCCATTTTTTCAGATGGCATGTCCCAGAAGCTAGCTAACAGGTTCAAAAAGTGCACCCGGTGCTCCAAGATCTTGTCTTTTGCAGATACAAATGGTGCTTGCAGTGCCTGGAGGCCCTTCCATGAGCCTTCTCATTGTGTTTTGAGTTCACAGATGACAAGGAGAGAGCTGCAGGATCAAGATAAAAAGTATAAACTTATCTGTGGTGCTAAGACCAATCTTCAGTTATTGGTCATGGGACCGGCACTGATCAATGTCTTTGTGAGCGATATTGCCAAAGGGTTGAAAGAAAAAGTTTGCCTTTTTGCAGATGATGCAAATATTTGCAACAGAGTGGACATCTCAGAGGGAGTAGACAATATCAGAAAAGATCTAAAAAAAATAGAAGAATGGTCTAATGCTTGGCAGTTAAGATTTAATGCAAAAAAGTGCAGGTATGATGCACTTGAACAGACATCCAAAGACGTTATATGTGATAGGGAGTGAGAGGCTGCTGTTCATGGACCAGACCTTAGGGTGATAGATTTTGAGGATCTCAAGGTGGGGAAACAATGTGACAAGGTGGTGGCCAAAGCCAGAAAGCTAGGATGCTTACAGAGAGGAATAGCCAGCAGAAAGGAGGAGGTAGTAGTGCCCCTGTGCAAGTTGTTCATGAGGCCTCACTTGTGTTCAGTTTTGGAGACTGTACCTAGAGAGATCATTAGAGAAAGACATCTTGCTTGGCAAGGTTGTAGGTTAACGTAAAAGAGGAAGGCCAGCAATGAGATGGATCGATACAATAACAGCAGCTATAGATGCCACTCTATCAACAATTAGTCGCTTGACTGAAGACCAAACGCAGTTTAGGTCAACTATCCAGAAGGTTGCCATGAGTTGACACAGACTTGATGACACTTAATAACACCACCTTGTGATAGATATAAAAAGACTGTTCAGAGAAAAGCCACTAAAATGATTTGGAGTCTGCACCAAAAGACATATAAGAGACTTGAAGACCTAAAGATATATAGGGATAGGGGAGGTATGATAGACGTTTAAATACGTGAAGGGTATTAATGAACAAACAAACCATTTTCAAAGAAGGGGAAAGCTATAGAAGTAGAGGACATGAAGTGAAGCTGCAAGGGGGTAAAGTTAAAAGCAATGTGAAGATATACTTTTTCACAGAAAGGATGATGGATGCCTGGAATGCCCTCCTGAAGGGGGCGGGAGAGGCAAAAAAAAGTGACAGAATTCAAAAAGGTATGGAGGTATAGTAAGAGGATGGAATCGAAACATACTTAAATTTTACATGCCAACAAATAGAGGGGAGTAACCTGCATGGACTGGTAGGTACAACCCTAGAACCATAAACAAAGGCATAGAGGGAGTAACCTGCAAGGAGTTGCAGGTACCACTCTGCATTACTGGGAGGACTAGATGGGCCATGCAGGTCTTCATCTGCTGTCATTTACTATGGGGGTCATTCCATCCCGCTATTCACTCCTTTGCCGGCCCTGGCAAAAGCCTCTCCGTATGAACAGCAGGTTTGTATGGGGAAGCCTAGATGGGAGGGGGCGTTCCAGAGGCGGAACGAGGGTGGGGCATTGGTGAGCCGTTACCCTGGACATACAGGGCCGATTCAGAAGTCGGCCCTGTACGTCTGGGGCCTTGGAACTAGACGGGGGACTTATTCCACCTCCAGAGGTGGAATAAGTCCACCTGGATGCGGTGTTTCTTCGGTGCCATGGCAACAGGATGTCATGGCTCTGCAGCTCCATTCAGGAGCCTGATTCCGCTTCCTGGGTAATCGCTGGGACGTACAGCCAGGCAGAATCAGGTCCCGGCCTGCACATCCGTGGGATCAGAATCGGGTCTTACTTTGTACGACTTTATTCTGCCCGGACATACAGAGGATGGACGGTCTGATTGGAATAGGTCTCTGCGTTACTATTTCCTGGTGCCAAAGAAAACAGGAGGATGCTGTCCCATCCTAGAAATGAGGGATCTGAACAAATTATTTGGTCTGAAAAAGGTTCGGAATGGATTTCCTGGCCATCTTGCTCCCTTTTCTCCCAAAAGGGAATTGACCTTTTTTTCTGGACCTAAAGGATGCCTACATCCATATACAGATAAATTCTTGTCACAGAAAGTATCAGTGATTTGTCATAGGGAAACTCCACATCCAGTATACAGTGCTGCTCTTTGGTCTCTCATCTGTTCACAGAATGCCTTGTGGTTGTCGCAGCGTTTCTGCACAAACTGGGTATGCATGTGTTTCTATACTTGGACAACTGGCTGATCGAGAGCACTACTCAGGAAGGTGTTCAAGAATCCATATATCTTGCTATCAGGATGCTGGAACTATTAAGGTTCATCATGAATTACCCCAAATCAAACCTTAGCCTGTCACACCAGTTGGAGTTCATTGGAGCCCTGTTAGACACAACTTGGGCAAAAGCCACCTTTTCACAAGACAGGCTCACCCAGTGGGTTGTGGTAGTGGAGGAAGTACAACAGAGTTAGCAGACGTTTACAAGACCTGTGTTGAAAATGTTGGGCCACATGGCTTTGACTGCTCATGTAATTCATTTAGTACATATCAAAGTGAAATGGTCTCCACTGACCTTGCGCATGCAATGGACACAATCCACTCGCAGGCTCAAGGATATCACTTCTCTCCAGGACTCCTGTCCTGGTGTACTTATCCATTCTGGCCAAAGGTCTCCCTTTTCAAATTACCCCCAGTCAAAAGTTGCTAAGAGCCTCTACAGAGCATCTGAAGAATAGCAACATGGGCTTCAATGCACATCTTTTTCAAGGCACTACTATTTTGATCAATCTGTGGCTTCCGGAGAGAGTAGTGGAACCCACCGTGGAAGGGAAGGGATTTGGATTTAGTTCACACCTTTTTCAGTAGTAGTAGCTCGAGGCAAGTTAATTTCAGTTACAATAGTATTTTCCTGTCCCTGGAGGGCTTACAGTCTAACTTTTGTACCCAAGGCAATGGAGAGTTACGTGACTTGCCCAACATCATAAGGAGCAGCAGTGGGGTTTGAACTCTGACTCCCCTGAATCTCAGCCTGCTGCTCTAACCATTAGTCTTCAGAAACAGCTGTAAAGGGCTTTCCTCCTTCCGTGGGGCTCCCCTGCACTATTGGGGCCACTTGGGCAAAATTACACCACTGAGGATCAGAGAATTTTTTTCCAGTGTTGCAGGATTGCCTAAAGATGTATAGTGACATAGTAGCCTAATGGTTGGAGTAGTAGCTTGAGACCAAAGAGACCAGGGTTCAAATCCCACCAGCACTCCTTATGGCCTTGAGCAAGTCACTCGACCTTCCATTGCGTCAGGTACAAACTTAGATTGTAAGCCCTCTGCAAAGATGTGAGCTAAATACTATTAAAACAGTGTTTTACATAGTAAATGATGTCACATAAAGACCAGCACAGCCCATTTAGTCTGCCCAGCAAAATTGCTTTATGCAGACTAGCCCCCTCTATGCTTTTTTTGAAATGTGTAAATCATTTAAATTTTGATTTGAGCAGAAATGCCCTATACTTTAAATCCATCCTGTGATATGCAGCGATCCTCCAAATTTATTCCACAGTTTTACGTTGTCATCGTGTTTGTCCCCACCACTTCCACCAGGAGGGCACCCATCCCTTTCCGTGAAAGTGTTTCTTGATGTTGCTTTTAAGTTTGCCTAATTTTGGTTTCATTTCATATCCTCCTATTTTTATAGCTTAACCATCTTTGAAAAAGGTTCATTTGTTCATTAATACCTTTCAAGTATTTATGAATGTTTAGGGCAGTTATTCTCAACCCAATCCTCAGGGAACACTTCGCCAGTTAGGGATTTTCAGAGTATTCACAAAGAATGAGAGATCTGCATTCAATGGAGTCAAAGCATGCAAATCTTCTTGAGCATATTCATTATGGATATTCTGCAAAACCAACCAGTCAAGCAATCCCTGAGGCCTGGTTGAAAAACACTTCTCTAGGGTATATGAGTACATAGTCAAATCTTTGTCTCTTTTCATGTCTTTCAGTTATTTTCCTCTGAATTGTTTCAAGTGTTCTATACAATATGCCAAGTAAGGCCTAACAGTGACCTGTACAGGGGAATTATCACAACCTCTCTGCTGGTTATGCTTCCATCTGTGCAGCCTAGCGTTCTTCTGACTTTAGTCATAGCCTTGGCAGTTTTGTTTTGGCACCTTGAGGTCCTCCTGATCCATGTTCGTGAGCCTCTCACCCCAAAACACAAACAACTCCTTTGGATTTCTGCTCCCCAGGTGCATCATTCTGTACTTCTCCACATTAAATCTTAACTGCCAAGCATTAGACCATCCTTCTAAATGTTGTAGATTATTTCTCATGTTTTCTACTCCTTTCTAGGTGCACACTTAAATGTAAATTGTCAAGTCATACTTTTCCTTCTAACCCTTCGGCGCTATTGCTCACAAAGATATTGAACAGAATCAGCCCCAAGACTGCTCCTTGAGGCACTCCACTGCTAATCTTTCCTCTGAGTGAATTTGATTTACCACTATGTTCTGTCATTGGTTGGTCAACCAGTTTCTAATCCAATTCGTCACCTCGGGTCCTAAGTTCAGGCTACTCAATTTTATTCATGAGCCATCCTATGAGGGAACCGTATCACTGCTACTACTACTGAACATTTGTATATTGCTTCAAGGCGTATGCAGTGTTGCATGTAAAAGATGGTCCCTGCTCTTCGGAGCTTTACAGTCTAATAGAAACAGACAACACAGTCGCTGTACACATGAGATACAGCTAGGGGGAATGATAAGGAAACACAAAGGACATCAGGTGAGTCAAGAGGGGAGTTTTCAGCCTGGATTTGAAAAGGGTCAGAGAAGGCGCCTGACGTACAGACTCAGGTGGTTTGTTCCTGGCATAAGGAGCAGCAAGGTGAAAGGAGCGAAGTCTGGAATTAGCAATAGAAGAGAAGGGCACAGATAGAAGCGATTTGCCAGAAGAGCGGAGTTCCCGAGGGGGGGGGGGTGTAGGGAGAGATAAGAGAGGAAAGGTAGTGAGGAGCTGCAAATTGAATGCTAATTTCCCTTATGTTGGTCCCTGTCAGTAATGGTCTCTCTTTGGTTGAGCAATGATCAAAATTAAATCTTGTTCTCAACACAGCAAAAACACAGGCTATGTGGGTCACAGATTGAGATTTCTCGTCGTCCAGTGTATCAGATCAACTCATTCCACTTACCGATTCTCTCACAATACTGGGCTGTTACTTGGGCCCCCTGTTATCCTTTAGAGAAACAGGTTTCTATGACAGGACTTGTTTTTATCATCTTCGTATTCGTGCTATCAAGTCTTACTTAGAAGAGAGGCCCTACATACACTTATTCATACATTAATCATTAATTGCTTTGACTACTGTAATTCCTTGTATAACAAAATTAAATACTCTACCTTAAAAAAAGTTGCAATTAGTCCAGAACACGATGGTGAAGAGACATTGGCTACCAGTTTCTTTTAGGATCAGCTTTAAGATACTAATATAAATGCATTCCCTACACTCTCAACAGAGTATTGCAATTCCAGGGTGTTCATTTATTAGTTATCCTTCATCCCTCTTGGGCATATCAAGAATCAACATGCAATTCAGCCTTCTATTGTCTCACTCTATTAATGTGGAATTCAACTCCTTTGTATTTATGACTAGAGTCTTTGTTGCTTAGATGTACTGTAAAATTATATTAAAGATCTGTTGTTTTTGTATAGTATTTGAGGATTAAATGGCCAATGATGTGGCTATCTGTGGTTGCGGCAGCTCCGTTATTATTTTTTATTGAATTAATTTTGTGTTTTTTGCTTTTTATATTTTAGTACAGGATTATGATTTTTTTTCTTATTTTATGTTTGGGTTTTACTTGTTTAATGTTTTTTGCCATTTTATATTTGGCTGTAAATTTTTTTAATGAATCATAAACTGCTATATATTTGTGAATAGTGATATATAAAGTTTCAATAAACAATTATTAACAGTAGTCTAATTATTCTTCAAGTCTGCTTGCTAAAATCCACATATCAGCTATCAAAATTGTATCTAAAAGATTATCAAATTATTATAGTGGCATAAAGCCAAGTCTTTGACCTTTTTCCTAACAATATTAGGACTTCTGTCTATTTTCAGGCAGTTGATTCCACTCCTTTGAGTCATGTCCCATCAGAGTTCAACCTCCTAAGAATTGCATTCTTTCACAGTTGATTTTTCTAAGAATGTACTTGGTGAACACACCATAATATCTTTTTCAGAATGCAGCATCTGCCATGTATTTAAATAATTTTGTCCCTGTCTCCAAATAACTTTCTGTATAGTGGCTAATAGCTTAAACCTTGTTTGTTGAAAAATTGATAGCCAATGTAGTTGAAACCATAAGGGGAAGCCTTGTTTTATTTATTCACTGTAGTATTTTCAACTATTTGCATTCTAGTCATTGCTTTTAGCAGAGTCTATTTAAAATTACAGTAATCTAGATTAAAGATAATGACTGCCTAAACTACTTGTTTCTGATAGTTAAGGTCTTATTTGTTGAATCAGTCAAAGTTTTTAGCAAATAATTTGGCTTTCCACTGCTAGCATGGAATCGATCGTTATGCCTAAACTCCGGATGTTTCCAGTTAGAGGAATTGTAACTCCTTGTATCACAGGGTCTTCGATTGGAGTTTGAGTTTTTGGTCCTTCTGCCCAAAATATTATAATCTTTCCTGCATTTAACTGTAAATTATTCTCCTTTCCTAAATAGGTGGAATTCAGAGAGTAGTTAAATAATTTATGTATTCAATCTAAAGAATCTATAATGGGAAGAATCATTTATTTATCCACTGCATAAGTATAATGAAGAATCCCTGTCCCTTCTACGTATTAGATACCACATCGATTGTAAATACTCATAAAAAGAATAGGGGATGATGATGATTCTTCTGGGATCCCATATTCCAATATACCACTTCCTTTGAACTGCTTTTGCCTTTATTTACCCTACAGCATCCTCTTCCCAGAAAGTTTGTGTTCCATTTATGTACTATTTCTTCGGTACCGATCTCTGATCATATAAACAATTTAGTTTAAGAGTACAGTCATCTTCACGTTTCAGTAGGTGAAAATATAGCATGCTTGTAAATTTGGAAGTTACTTTCTCTTTTTCTTAGAGGCAAGCGTGATAGTGTTATCCTGGAATAGCTGTCGTGTTTTATGAATCTGATTTTGTCATCATCCTTTAAGTATACTCTGGACATGTCAGTCATTACCTTGTAAATAAATGTTTCCCTTTTTTCTGTTGTAGAGGATGATGGAGACTGGAAGATGATCAGAGGGAAATTTATGGCTATCAATGCAGCCAACATGAGTTGTGCATGTCCCCGGAGTCCGAAGGGTCTTTCTCCGTCAGCTCACTTGGCAACTGGGACTGTAGATCTCATTTTAGTACGCAAGTGCTCCAGATTCAATTTTCTTAGGCATCTTATCAGGCATACAAATAAAGATGATCAGGTACGTTATGTTTAGCTCTTTGTATTTTGGTGGACTTCAGTAATTTTGTATAATACTTGAATCGGTTATCCCTAGCCATGTTTGCTAAAAGCGACTCCCCCCTTCAGGTTTAGATGCTCGGAAGCAGGAATACCAATCAGTAAGGACTAGATAACCCCTGTCACTTAGTGTTTAATAAATGAAATGGAGAATGTAATGCACATTGACAATAATACAGTGGATTGGTAACATAGTAAATGCCATCATTTGCTTTATGGTAGAATTGAAAAGCCGGTATTGTTCGGTATTAACATGACTTCTGAAATTACTTGCATTCCATTAAATGAAAATAAAGTTGGTTTTGTGAATTACTTGGATCAGCAACTGGTTGTTTGCGACACTTAAGGACTTGTTTACTACAGATTAACATGCGTTGATGAACATTAATGTATGCTAAGGGCCACTGCGCCTATCGAAATAAAATGAGCAACAATGGCATTTTAGCACGTATTAACATTCATTAATGTGCACGAACCTTTAGTAAAAATGCCGCTTAGTTTTAAGTGTTAAGATTGTTTACAGTAATTGTTACAGTATCATAACTTTTTACCTGACTGAGTGTGCCACTTTTTTTTGCCTCTGTAGTTTGATCTTGCATTTGTAGAAGTTTATCGAGTAAAGACCTTTGTATTTACACCAAAACATTATGAAAAGGAGGACAGCAATAATAAGGATGTAGGCAAGAAGCACTTTACTGAGATCTGCAATGCCAATCACTCATCTTGTGGTTGCAATCATGTTAACAGTATTTGGAACTGTGATGGTGAACCTGTGGCACATGCAGCTATTGAAGTCAGGTATGTTTAATTTCTTGCATTATTGTATTCTACTGCCCCCTTTCTCTTTCCAGCTCTGACAACCAGCAATCTTGAATTCATCTTCAGTTTCTCTCTTTCTTCTCTGCACATAATCAAAACACTGCTAAAACACACACAGGCCAATGTTCAACTGTGTTGTCAATGTATAATTTGAAATATTTAATTTAGACAATTTCAAATGAAACAAGTATTTAGCAATGTTGTCCATTTAGGCAGCATCATTGAATATAAACTTACAGCTCGGAATGTTCGTTACACAATTCTAGTTCTAGCTGCCATTTTTGTAGCCTACCTAGATATGAAATTTAGATGTATAGTAGCTGAATATTGGCATTTAACCATATAAATTATGGGTGTCATTCTGTCCCCCTGCCGGCCCCATCAAAAGCCTCCCCGTATGAACAAGGTGTTTGTATGGGGAGGCTTAGACGGGGGCGGGACAGGGCGTTTCAGAGGCAGAGCGAGGGCAGGGGTGGTCCGCATCCCCGGATGTACAGGGCCGATTCTGAGGTCACCCCTGTACGTTCGGGGCTGTGAATGTAGACAGGGGGCTTATGCCAACCCAGAGGTGGAATAAATCCCCCTGGATGTCGGGGATCCTGTCGCTGGCCAGGGACAAAAGGTAGAGGAGTGCAGGAAGTTCCCCGCAGTCTGACCCTGGCCATGGGAGGCCGGATCGAGGGTCTGGCTGCGGGGAATGAAGAGAATTGGCGGCTGGCATTCGCGGTTCCCGAATAGAGCCGCGGTGCCATGGCGACGGGACACCATGTCACTCCGGCTCCATTCAGGAGCCTGACTCCGGTAGCCGAGCAAGTGGCTGTACGTGCAGGCCGATCGGAATCGGGGCCCAGCGTGCACATTCAGGCCCTAGACTCGATTTTGATCCTGCGGGCACATCTAGCCCCCGCAGGATCAGAATCGGGTCTACCTCTGGGCATCCCGATTCCGAAAGGCCGCAAAGGAACCTGGATGCCCACATTGGAATGTGCCTCCATGTGTCTAAATGGCACGCCCTTCTCTTTAGACAGAGAATTTTGGCCATATATCAGTTAATAAATATGAAATTAGCCTTTCAGTTGGCCCAAATTAAAAATATATGTATACATTCAGATCTGCCATTGCTGTCTGTATAAATGTTTTCAAATTTCTGGTCAGTTTCTTTCCTTGTAATATCACTAAAATCTCCCCTTCTTTTCTGAACACTCTACAATAACTTGCTCCTAACTGAACTATCTTCACTGCAGTCCATTCAGAGTTCAGCTGCATGATATGTCATTTTTCCAGTGCTATGACCATTGATTTCCATTGATTCCACAAGGAATTCAAGCCTCTTAATTTACTTAACAGCGGTATTTGCGCAGTGGCACCTCTTCTATTTCTCCCTGCACCTCTCCTCTTAAATGGCATTACGCAAATCGCTCCTATTTGTGGACTTCTCTTTTGCCCACTCCAGTCTGTTTCGTCCAGTTTCCTGCACAGTAGGCTTAGAATATTTAAATCCAGTCAAAATAAACACCTTTTTTTAAGACTTTTTAAATCTTAAACGTGGCTCTCCCAAATCATAGCCTTGTTGATTTTACCTGTTTTCTATAATAAATGTATTTTCAGAAGCTCTTCATTAGCTTGCAAGTGCATCTGGACAATATCGTAAGTGCCATGGAACATAAAGTATCTTTTGCATTTTTATATATAAATCTTCTGTTCAGTGCTGTGCATGTCTGGTAGTTCTATAGTAGTAATATTAATACAATTAATCTACCCCATCTCCCTAATCTTATTTCAATGCCTGTGTTCAGCGCATGTTAAAACTGACCAAATCTTGACAGCATGACAGATTTTTGCTGCTGTCCAACTGTTTTATTGCTGTTTCGCTGGATAAATGAGAAAGTAAGTGAAGAACAGCATACACAAATTAAGACACCGCTGTATATCTGTCTGCAGTCATTTGATTGCTGGTGTCAGACTCTGAATGACTATAGCAATCTTAGTCTGAACTGATAGAAGTCAGGACACAAGCAGAAAAACAAAGTGAAACTGACTTGTGCTGATGGATTAAGTGGTAAAAGTATGCAGTGTTTCAGGGCGGGTAGGCAGTGAATTGACACAGGTGATGTGTAATGCTCATTCTTATAAGGAAAACGGGGCCGCTTTTTGGAGTCCGACACTGTCCGTTTTGATTTCATTTAAAGAATTTGATTATGGAAAATCACCTGTGTGGTCGACAATGCAAAACCAAGAATGATAACAGTGCAGCTCTATGTAGCTCTGTCTGCTCAAGATTTAAGGTTCAGGGCAGAAGGGAAGAGTGGCATTTTAATTGAAGGTCTTTCTCTTTTGCTCACCGTCCATAGCCAAAATTCTATCCATCATTTAATCTGCTCTGACTGCTTCAGCTATCTTTCTTTGGCCTCCCATCTTGGATAGCCCCCTTGCAATTTAAGTCAAATACATCAGCAGAAGTATTTTTTCTCTTAGAAATTTCTCCTTCTGTCCCATCCTTGAGTGTATCCACTAGCCTTCTGCCCACTTCAGTATTAAATTAAAGCTTTGCCATCCATTGTTTTCCCCAAGAGCTTGTCACTATAGTGTCCCTTCCTACATCTTGGCCATTTCTCATTCGCTCTGTTTTACCAGCTTTGTGAGGGTAGTGAGCCTTATGTTTTCTATAGACAGCAAGATAGATCAGCCACAAAATTCCTCGCACCTCCCTGAGAGCTGCATTACTTTGTGAGCTATATGACTAACTGAAGTGTTGAGTATGCTGCTGTATACGGGATGGGCCATATATGCCCAGAGCTTTACACTCGGCTTTGAGCTCTGGGAGAGCTGTTCTACTTGCGTGGAGTGATATCGTGCACTTGTGTTGAAATATTCAAAAAATAATTAAGAATTAGAAACCAAAAATCTGCATTATGTAAGTCTTGTGGGTATGTTTACTATGCAACGGTAGCGGCTTCTGTACGATATCAGAACAGCGGCCCCATTGACTTCAAAGGGGCTGCGGCTTCGATATCGCACGAAAGCCGCTAACGCTGCATAGTAAACATACCCCTTAGTTTCCATCAATTCATCCCTTTTATTTTATTTTTCTAAATACCTCTGGTAAACAATCAGATTTGCTAATAATGCACTACTCTTAGCAAACAAAACAGTCCATAGCCACAAATAACCTTGCAAAGATGAAACTCAATATAGAATGCATCTTTATCACTCCTTATTTGAAACCAATATCATATGCAGAAATAAGGATTAATTTGCTATACAAAAGGGAGCTCAAATGTCTTTGTAATTTATTTATTTATTTATTTACATTCTCTTATATACCGCGCTATTCTGCATCAGTGCGGTTTACATTGAACAAACTGAAATTACATTGAACAGGGCATTATAACTTGGAGATAACTATTTTACAGGGAACATGGGCTATGGAGGGTTAAGTGGCTTGCCCAAGACCACAAGGAGCACCTGTGGGACTAGAAACCCCAGTCCTTCCGGCCCAAGGTTGCTGTCCTCTAGTGGGATTTGAACCCCCGACCTTCCGGCCTGAAGTACCTTGCCCCAACCACTAATTCAGTCAAATCTGCATTGCCATAGTTCGTCATCACTCCAAAAATCAATCTTCCTTTAATATTCGGTTATTGGAAAAAATATTTTTAAAGACCAAAACATTTTCACAATATAAATTTCTTCCAATGTATAACGAGAAACCACTTATCTGATCCCTGTAAATGTGGGCTTTACAAACAGCACAGGGAACTGGATCAAGAGCTTCAACTGAACTGGTCCCCACTATTGTCAAGATCACACAGCTTTCTCTTACACAAGGCTATGTGCCTGCTCCTATCTATCTCATAAAAAAAAGATAAAGGGTCAGACCAAAAGCAACCCAGTTCGTATAGACCCATATCTAGTTTACCTGTCTTCACAAAGATAATTGAAAAGGTTGTACAACTTGAGCTCTAGGACCACATTAACACGCATGCTGCACTTGACCCACATCAATAGATACAGTCCCAACCATGGTGTGGAAACCCTTTTAACAGCTCTGATGGATAGGCTCGTAAGGGGCACTGAAAAAACACATCAAGGATTCATTCTAGTATTTTTGGACATCAAAGTAGTCTTTGACTCAGTTCCCCATAATATGCTACTACTCTGCTTACAGTCACTAGGATTGTGCGAAATTTTATCTAACTGATCATAAACAGGTAAAAATAGGAGGTCAAAAGTCAGCCCTGTACACATAACAAGGAGTCCCTCGAGATTCCACCCCATCCTCGCTCTTGTTCAATATTTTTTTTCAGCCTATTTGCATGATTATTCAAGCTCATAATGTGTTCTATCGCATTTTCGCAGATGATGTAATGCTATATTACTCTTCTCCAGTATGCACCTCCCTAATAAGATGCTTTAATTTGTTCACACAATGGCAGTCTGAACAAAATCTTTCCATGAACTACAAGAAAACAGAAGTTCTCTATAACACCAGAGACACTAGCTTCGGACCAAAATGCAATGTGTGCCTTCAAGTCAGTGCCAACTCCTGGCGACCCAGAAGCTCCTGGGTTTCCTTGGCAATGTGACCGGAAGTAGATTGCCAGGCCTTTCTTCCGAGGCAATGTAGGGTTAAGTGACTTGCCCAAGTCTACAAGGAGTGCTAGTGGGAATCGAACCCTGGTTGCTTGGTTACCAAGCCAGTGTTCTAACCACTAGGCTACTCCTCCACTCCCAGCTTTGGACCACTGACCACTATAACAGTTGCAGGAGCACAACTGGAAGTGAATTCTGAAGTGCGTTACTTGGGAGTAACTCTAGGCCAGTGTCTAATCTAACAGCCGCATGTTAGTAATATCACAGGGATCATATACCATAAAATACAAACAGCACCCATGACCATTACTGGACATCCAAAACTTCTGTACAGTTTTTCAAGCTCTGGTCTTCCCACTCCTTGATTACTGTAACATCCTCTTACAAGCCTTACTGAAATACACAGTTCATCCTCTGCAAATAGCTCAAAACACCGTTGCCCACATTCTCTGCGGTGCTTCTAGAGCTGACCACATAACACCAGTACTCAAGCACTTACACTGCCTGTCATAGACCGAGGAAAATACAAAGTCATACTGACAATATTCAAAGTATCCCACAGCCTCTTGTCGGTTTAAATACAATCGTTATACAAAGAACGCCCAACAACAGATCTAGAAGAGCAAATTCCCAAAACACATGCTATATCTGACCTAAAAGATTTTTCTAAAAAATAGAAAACTCATCTTTTCCTGGAGTACTTTGGTAGTAAGAACTAACCACACAATCAGACTGCAAGAGACCACAAGATTCCAACATTACTTAGCACAATGCCTCCTGACCAGTGGTGGCATGAGGGTTTTTGCCACCCTCCCAAAAGGTTGCACCTCTGTCCAGCCTGCCATGCTGCCCCCCCCCCCTTGCACTGAAGCAGCGGCGGCTGAACTGCAACGCCCACCCTTCGATGCAATTTTCTGGGAAGGAAGGCATTTTTAAAGCCCACCATGGTGCTGAAGTAGCAGTTCAGCCTCCGCTTCCGAGGAGTTGGAGTAGTGATGCCACCCACCATTTTCTGCTGCCCTAGGTGACTGTCTAGGTTCACTTAGTTGACGGGCTAGCCCTGCTCCTGACCATAGGAACTACTCACTCAAACTCAGTTTGGTTTTCTACACCCCAAGTTAAAGTTTAAAGTTAAAGTTATGTTTTTTACCATATTTGTGTTTCAATTTGAAGTTTTCGTTCAACCTGTAAACCACTTGGACTTTCAGATAAGGTGGCATATAAAAATAGCCACATAAATAAATAAATAAATAAATAAAAATAAGGAACCGTTATATTTGGCCTATCGTTTATGGCACCCCCAAACTTGATCAGTAGCTTTACCCTAAAAAGGGCATCATCAAAATCACAAACATTAGAGTAACTTGTCTTTACAGCATGAGGAAACCACTGGCCTAGTTGCTGAATATTGGCCCCAATATGTTTTGTTTCTTATTTTTAATTAATTTTTTTAATTTATTTATTTATTTATTTAACATCTTTTATATACCGCGCTATTTGTTTTCAGTGCGGTTTACAAGTAACAGAACTGCACAATCAGAAAACACTGGTGTGCTTACATTATAACAGGTAACTTAAACTTGGAAAAGGGGTAACAAAACTATAACTATGTACACACAGTAAAACTATATACAAAAAACAGTGTAAAAACTGAGCTATGTATAAACATATTGGGTTCTTTAGTATTCACAGGCAGACTATGGTCGGAATAAGATAAGATAGGGCATAAAAGAACTTGAGGCAGAAATTACTTGTGAGGGAATTGGGGAGAAGAGTGAGAGTTTGTCGGTTTAGGAGGGCTGATGATCCGATGAGGATTGGAAGCTTGTGCAAAATGGATCAGGAAGATGTGGTGCTTGATTGCCTTACGAAATTGAGAGAGGTCTTTAATCGCTCTTATTTCAGGTGTGAGGTCATTCCAGCATTTAGGTGCATAGAAGGCGAAGGTCCTTTTCTTGGTTGAATGGGTATATTTGATGGACTCCTTGGGGATAATCAGGGTGTTGTCCGTTGTTATCCTTCTCTCTCTGTTTTTTGGGGTGAGGGAGATGAGGTCGTTAAGAGACGTGGGGGCAAGGTTGTTGATAATCTTGAAAGTGATGATGAGGATTTTATAGGTTATCCTGCAATGAATTGGTAGCCAGTGTAGTTCCACGAGAGTCGGGGTGATATGGTCTGATCTTGATAGACCACAAAGCACCCTAGCAGCCGCATTCATCGCCAGTTGTAGAGGATTAATGGTGTTTTTAGGGAGACCGTATAAGATGACATTAGCATAATCAAAATGAGGTAGTGTGAGGGCCTGGAAAATGGTCCGGAAGTTGTTGTGAGGTAGCATGGGTCTGAGTTGTCTTAGCGTTCTTATTTTATTGTAGACAGCCTTTGTGACGTTCCGAATGTGTTCCTTAAATTCAAAATGCTGATCCAGAGTAATCCCTAGGTAGCGAATAGATTGTTTACAGGGGAGATCAGCATCTCTTACTTTTAGAGAGGATGGAGGTGAGAATGCTTTGTTTCTTGATATGAAGAGAACTTCGGTCTTCTTGAAGTTTATACGGAGGTTTTGAGAAGCTAACCAGTCTGTGATGGCATTGAAGCATTGGATAAGGTTGGAGAGGTCTGGTTGACTGACTTTAAATGGAGTAAACAGTAGAACATCGTCAGCGTAAATTAATGAGGAGATGTTGAAAGTGCGTATGATGTCACAGATCGGCTGTAAGTATACATTAAACAGAAGTGCAGATAAGGACGATCCTTGCGGAACACCTTGGTGTTGGTGGAAAGGTGTGGATGTGGTGGTACCGACTCTGACATGTTGCCATCGCTCAGACAAGTATGACCTACACCATTCCCAGGCGAGACCCTCGATTCCCTTTTCTAGGAGTCGGGCAAGGAGTTGATTATGATTAACTGAGTCGAAGGCAGCGGAGATGTCTAGGAATATTAGAGCAAAGCCGTTTTCTGCTTTATCAAGACCTCTGTTCAGTGTATTAGTTAGGGTGGTAAGGAGAGTTTCTACACCGTGTGATTCCCTGAAGCCGTGTTGACTGGGATCAAGCGGTGAGGCTGTATCAATGTGATGTTGTATCTGTCTCTGAACAACCTTCTCTATTATTTTGGCTAATAGAGGTATGCTCGAGATTGGGCGGTAGGAGTCAGGCTTTAGTGGGTCAAGCCTAGAGTTCTTCAGTAGAGGTCTTATAGAGGTTTGTTTAAGGAGAGATGGGAACGTGCCTGTTGCAAAGGAGAGTCCAATGATGTTGACTAGGAGTGGGCTCAGTTCGGCACGTAGCGATCTGACCCAGTATGCTGGGCATGGGTCACTTGGAGCAGTAGAAGTGTTGATGGAGGTGATGAGATCTTGAATGTTTTTCTCAGAGGGTGTTGTAAATGTTGTGATTGCAGGAAATGGGGAGTGAGAGTGTGATGGTGTTGTGACTGAGATTGTGTCAGTTATGGGGGTCTTGGATTGGAGATAATCAGCGTAGGACTGGGGGGGGGATAGGAACTAGTTGGGTAGATGATGGGTCTTTAATTAGGGATTTTGCTATGTTGAAAAGGTCTCTGGGTTTATTTAGTGAGCGGAGGAGAAGATTAGCATGGTATTCACTCATTTTGAGATATATAGATTCACGGTGGAGTTTGAGGTGGTTCAAGTATAATACTTTATTGGCTTCGGAGTGAGATCTTCTCCATTTCCTTTCAAGTTTCCTGAGGGAGAGGAGGGATGAACGGAGATCTACTGTATACCATGGTGATGGCTGTCTCTTGTTTTGTTTGGTCTTGTTGCTTTTGGTTGAAGCTGGTAGTTGTGCAATAGACTTTAATGTGGTGTTCCATTTGGTGATTGCTTCTCCGAGGTCAGAATGTATTGGGTTGAGTAGAGGTAAGGCGTGCCTAATGAATTCCTCTTTGTTCAATGGTTTGAATTGAGAGGTAGGTTTGGATTCTGTACATGGATTGTTAGGTAGATGCTTAGGGTGAAGAGTGGGCATCTGAAACATAATTAGTTTATGATCCGACCAGGGAATGGAGGTGATAGTAGTGTTAAGGATGGAATTTTGGCTGAATGCAGCGTGGGGAGCGAAAATTAGGTCCAGTAGGTTTCCTTTATTGTGAGTGGAGGTGTTTACAAGTTGATCAAAACCGAGTGTTTGCATGGCTTCTAGGAAAGCATCTGCTTGGTTGGGTTGCAGGGAGGGTAAGTTAAAGTCTCCAAGCAGCCAATTGGAGCTGTGTGGGTCAGCTGGGTTGCAGGCTAAGTCTATGAATGTAGAGATAACTTCTGGAGGAGAAGAAGGGGATCTGTAAATAAGGTTTATGGTGATGTCTTTATTGGCAATGGTGATAAAGTCCGCATGGGAGGAGCTCTTGGATGTGAGAAGTCGAAATTCTAGGTTTGTTTTTGAAAGAATGAATACTCCACCTCCTTTTCGGTTGGTCCTATGGCAAGTATGGATGGAGAAGTTGGGAGGTATTAATTGGTTTATGATAGCTTTGTCAGTATCCTTGAGCCAGGATTCAGTCACCATGAGTAGATCCAGGTTATGCACTTCTATCAAGTCTGGTATCACTGGCCATTTATTACGCACAGAGCGTGAGTTTATAAGGGCACAGTTGAGGAAGAGTTGAGTTTTAGGTAGTGCTTTTTTAAGTTTGTCTGGATGATTGAGGTCCACATACAGCAGGTGAGAGCGTCGTAGGTGTTGTGGGAAGTTGGTTGCAGAATGGTAAGGGTTAGATTGGTTCTTCTTGCCCAGGTAGGGTAAGGTGGTGATATAGTGTTGCCCGGAAGAAAGGGCTATGGAGCATTGCAAAGTGTTTAATGCTAGGAATAAGGTAGTAATGGTAAATAGTGGGATGGCCATAGTGGCTTGGCGGTTGTTGCGTTGGTTTTGCTGGGTGTGTGGAAGGTACTAATTTGTAGTGTGGCTATACAAGTAGGTATAAGGCTCAGTTTAGCGGTAGGTATTGACGGCAAGAATATAAGTAAGCTAGGAAAGTAAGGAGGTCTGCTGTAGAATGGGACAGCTTGCTGCGTTTGATTGGTTATATAGTAACTTCAGTAAGCTATTTCAGCATGTAAACATCAGTATAAGGTATAACAAATGGCAAGCTAATACAATGAATAACATCTGTGTTTAAATATATTTGTAATTGATGTTCATAGTGAAAGTATGTACTGTGTTTAATAATTCAGTGAAAAACTCCTACTTCTGTGCATTTTGAATTGTATGTTGTAGACAGCATAATATGAAAAATATTCAATACTGTGTAGACCTTTGCAAGGCATTGTACATAAACACAATTTGAATTTTTTTTTTGTTTTTATAAGCTTATTCTCATGTCTTTTTTAAAGATTGTAGCATAAAAGGACTATTTGTACAAAATATGCATATTCTTGTATAACTTAGTATTTTTCTTTCTTTCAGGGTCCACGGTCAGTTGATAAAACTGTTTGCACGTGGAATAGAGGAGAATTCTAAATATGAAGATGCTTGCAATCCAAGCAAAGGATAAAAATGACTTTGCTGACAAACTGCCTTTTAATTGTTTTAGAAAATTCTTCAAGCAAGCTACTATGTGCTAGTGGTGTAATTTCTATTTTAAATTAAAAACAATTTTTTTAATGGATTGGCTAAAATCCAGTTTTAGATACATTTCAGCTGCTAAGATTTGTTGCAACTTTTCTAGAAAAGTAAAGGAATCTTGCCATTGGTAGAAGTTTATTTTTCTTTTCTTTGCCTGGTTTGTTCTTTGTGTGCGCGCGCATGTGTGTGTTATCCCCATCATTAAAAAAAAAAAAATCAACCACTTTGACCTATTCACCATCACTCCCATCTTTTCTTGATTTCAGTGAAATTCAGATTTCACAGACAGAATTATGGGCCTACTGATGTAGTGCTGGGATATCTATGAGTCTGTACACAATGGGCCCAATTCGCTCGATTCCGTTCTATATGTCTGGGCCCTCTTTGCGTCCGGCCGGAACCGGACGCACAGAGGGAGTCGTGATCCTGATCTCGCGGGGCACATCTAGCCTCATGGGATCAGAATCGTGAACAGGCCTGTACGTGCAGGCTGGGACCCTGATTCCCACGTACAGGCCTTCCCCGGCTAACTCAGTCAGTACTCATCAATGGAGCTGCGGTGCCATGGCATCTGGCTGCCATGGCACCGCGGCTCCATTGAAGAGCCGCGATCCCAGGCCGCCGGCTTTAAAAGTGAATTCCCACAGCCCGACCCCCGATCTGGCATCCTAAAGCCAGGGTCAGACTGCGGGAAATGTCCTCGGCTCCCCCCCTGCCCCATCCACGCCCAGGGCCCGCCGTCCTCCGAGGTGGAATAAGTTCTCCATGTAAGTTTCTGGCCCCAGACGTACAGGGTTGACATTGGAATCGGCCCTGTACGTACGGGGCCGGCGACCGCCCACTGCTCGTCCCAATGCTGCCCTCGATCCGCCCCGTCTACCTTTCCCTTACAACACGTGGAGAAGGTAGTCGGGCCCGGAAAACGGCACGAATAGAGGGATGGACGTCCCAACAGGACATCCATCCCCGCTATTTGTCCATCAGAATGACCCCCAATATGTTTAAAAAAAAAAGGGGGGAATTTTAATTTGACACTATAAGTGCTAGAATAATAAGAAAATATGACTTATAGTATGCCTATATGAGGAGAAAAACTAAAACCAAACATTTTTCTATTTGTATTTAATGTAACTGTCAGCTGTACTAGACCTTATTGCAAACGTGTGATGTATTTAATTGCCATAATTTGCTACACCTTCACTTATTGTGAGACAAAACCAGACTTTCTTTGCTTGTCTTAGATTCTACCTTGCAATATAGCAATGCAATTCAGTCTACATTCCTAAGGGGGCATATTCCAAGTCTTTAATTTTAGCCGGTCAGCAGACAGCTAAAATGCTAAAACACAGCAATTCCAGTATTCAGTGGCACTGAATATTGCTACAGACCGCACAAAAGATGCTCTGTTAAAATCGGAGCAGTCTGTGGGCAGATCGGGCACAGTTCCGGTCACTATCTGTTCAGCAGCGTTAACCAGATAGCTAAACCAGTTAGTGGGGACAGATCAATGGCTGTCCTAACTTTAAGCAGTTATCTTTATCAGATTAGTGGCATTGACCAGATAGTGATGGAGCTGTCTGGTGAAACTGGAATATCAGTGACTAGGCTTTTGAATATCACCTCCTCCCCCCCCCCCAACATTGTTGAAAATTAATTTCAAAAGTCTGTAATTAAAAGAAATATTTTAATAATAACTGCATTTCTGTACTGATCATATTTTAAAACTTGAACTACTAAACTGTGTTAGAGCATCACAAGCAGCCACGTTCACTGTGTGAATTATTTCCTGGTAACAGGAAGGACTGACTTCACTGAAAACAGGACAGTAATTACTTGATGTCTGTCATCTGGTATTATCTTCCAGATATAATAGGTTTCATGTCTGCAGTGCTTTCTTGGACTGTAATATTTTCTGTACAAACGATTCCTGTTTTTTTGATCATGTGCATAGTATGTTTTCTTATATGTAAGGTCTGTTTAAAGTCCTAGTCTAGTATCTGTATGACTCTTCTGGTAATATAGGATTTGCTTGTGAATGCAAACCATGATGTTTGTTTATTGCTGAAGCACTTAAGACACAAGTAAAATAAGGCACATTTTAAGTGAAGGCATTCAAATCGAAGTCCAAGTGTAATGCTTAAAAATATGCAATATTATGGATGTAATAATTTTTTAAGTCTGCTGGGAGTAAACATAAATCTTTCAAGGAAGATTCTTCAGGATATTTGGAAGTACTTCCCTGGGTGCAACAAGCAAAGTAAGAATTATTTCTGGTGGTATAAGTAGAATTTAGCTTCAATTAAGTCTCCAGCATTATTACCTTGATTGTCAGGCTCCCGCTGTTCCCAGATATGTTCAATATGTGCAGGCAGCAGTAGAGCAGTTAATATTGATTCCTACCCATACCAGAGAGAGACACATGCATGCATGCAGGGGGGGGGGGGGGGGAAGAAATGATTCGGCTTCCCTGGTGCTATGAAATGATTATGTACGGTAACAGGTGGGGCCTCCTGAACAGTTTAAGCGACTTAAGATATGTCCAGTCAGGCAGGTGCTGCACAGGCACGTCACACTTGGTCAAATTAAGCTGCCTTTTCTTTTTATCAGAAAAGATGTCCTTTTTTATATCTTAAGGACAAACATTTGCTGGAGAGATGTATGCTCACATACCATGTTTATATTTTACAAATGTGATTTGTGAAATGTAATTTATGGAGGCATGCCAAAACTGGCTACTACTGAAGGGCATTTCTGTCACCTTTTTTTCTGAATAATCTTCCTTGTAGTTTATTGAAAAAAAAAAGATTGCTATTTGTACTTGAATAATGTTTCATTTCATCTATTACTAATGTATTTCAAATGTAGACTTCTATGTTACTCTCCAGATGGTAAAAATGGAACACTGATGTTTTGTTTTCCTATGAATCTTGCTGGTTTCAAGATTGTGAAAATAATATATTTGGTGTACTGATATGTTGAAAATAATCTTGGGCAATTAAATTTATATTCTACAAAATGTGGTGGTGGTGATGGTTTTTATCACATATTCATTAGGGCAATTGCACAGATCTGTTTCGAGACAGGCAAATGCAAGTAAGTCTTGAAAGATGCCTTTATTAAGGGTTAGATTTACTAAAAGGTGCTACCCATGCGTCAACCTACCTTTTTTCTTCGACTGTACCGCAGGTACTGTTTTATGCAATGAGGCCTATTTACTAATAATGCATGTTTCTTATTCTCCTAGACCAGTCCAAATGAGTGAGTCATGCTCTCCGACCAGCAGATGGGAGGCAGTGAATTTCAAGCTTCGGTGATGTCATCACCAAGCATAACTACTGGTGCAGTCCTAGAACTTGCCAGTATTTTCTGCTTCCAGCAGATGGAACAAATGCAGGGCCGGCCCCAGAGTTGGTTCAAGATGTTGACACCTGAGGCAAACTTTAAGCCTTATGTCTCCCCCCACTTCCCAGCTATCAGAATCTATTAATTAACTTTGAATGCTCTGCTCTTTGGCCCTCCTGGAAGCTGCCGTCCTTGGCAACCGCCTAGTTTGCCTGATGGTTGGGCCAGCCCTTTGCGGATGGACTAGAGCAACAGGATCCTTTGTGGACAATCTGGCTCCCTAAAACTATGGCCATCAGCCCTCTGGTCGAGTCTCTGGCTGAGAGAAGCTCTGAGAGATCAGTCAATGGACCTTTAACCTAATAGAGCAGAGGGAAGTTTATTCCCCTTGTATGCCCCAAGGCCTGGCCTAAGAACCTTGGCTTAGTAAGGCTGTTGTTGCTGTGAACAGCGGTCTTCAGAGTGTCCCAACCCTGTCCTATGGGTCTTGGTCTGGTGAGGCTTTTAAACAGAGAAGCATTGAAAATGATAGCAGATCAAGACCATACATAAGAACTATATGTTTATGTTTATTGAATTTGATATACCGCTGAGGAAAATACATCACAGCGGTTTACATAGTAAAACTAGAAAAGGTTGTGAAGAGAAAGGAAGTTACAATATGGGATAGGAAAGCAAGAGAACAGAGGCATACAACAGGACAGAGACGGGGAGAGGAGGGGAGGACAGAGAGGAGTAAGGTCACACAGAGGGATCTGGTAGGTCAAAGGCACGGGCAAAGAGGTGAGTCTTGAGGTTTTTCTTAAAAGTAGGGTGTTCGGATTCAAGTCGGATGGAGGAAGGCAAGGAATTCCACAGGGCGGGGCCAGGAAGAAGAATGCGGATGAGCGGGTGGACTGAAGACGAGCAGAGGAGGGTGAGGGACGATGGAGGCGGTTAAGGTGGAAAGATCGGAGAGAGCGAGTGGGGGCATGCATGTGTACAAGATTGGACAAATACTGGGGTGTGTGAGTGTGAAGGACCCGGTGGAGGAGTACCAGAATTTTATAGTGAATACGGAATTTGATGGGTAACCAGTGGAGGTGGATGAGAAGAGGTGTGACATGATCACGGATGGAGGAATGAGAGATAAGTCGGGCCGCGGTATTTTGTATAAGTTGGAGACGACGGAGGTGGACGTTAGGAAGACCGGCTAGAACTGAATTGCAAAAGTCAAGACGGGACATAACGAGTGAGAGGAGGAGAGTGGTAAGGGCTGACGTAGAGAGAAAGGGCCTGATGGCCCGGATTTGGCGGAGATGAAAGAAGGAAAGTTGTGAGATATGTGCAATGTGGTCGCGAAAAGTCAAGGCAGGATCAAAGATGACGCCAAGGTAGTGAAAGGAGGAGACTATGGGAACTAGGGAACCAGAGAAAGAGGCGGAGAGTGTGGGCCGGGAGGCATCACGGGTGAACCAGATGGCAAGGGTTTTGGTAAGGTTGAGGTGTAAACAGTGAGTAGTGAGCCAGTTGGCGATTGCAGCAAGACAAGTGTTAAGAGGAGAGAGGTCAGGTGCAAGGGGGGAGGTGTGGTAAAGAAGGAGTAAATCATCGGCATAATAAAAGGCAGATATCCCGTGCTGTTGGACTAGGAGGGCAAGAGGTGTGAGGAAGATGTTGAAAAGCAGAGGTGCTAGGACCGAGCCTTGGGGGACCCCACAGAGAAGAGGAGTAGGTTCGGAGGTAGAAGAAGAGGAGGAGGCATGGGAAGAGCGGACAGAGAAGGACCGAGAATGAAGGAAGGAGTGAAACCAGTGTAGGACTGTGCTGCAAAGACCGGCTTCACGGAGACGGGCTAGGAGAAGGGAGTGATCGACAAGATCGAAAGTGGCTGATAGATCAAGAGAGACTGCCACCGAGAGGTCACCCCGATCGTGAGCAGTGTGGATTTCATTCAGAAAGCCCAAGAGAACGGTTTCAACACTGTGACCGGGTCGGAAGCCAGATTGACGGGGGTGAAGAAAGTGGGTGGAGTCAAGATAGGATGACAGCTGGGAAAAAACAACTTTCTCGAGGATTTTCGACAGAAAAGGAAGATTAGAAACGGGGCGATAATGTGCAGGGACTAACGGGTCAAGTGAGGGCTTTTTCAAGATAGGGCGAACCTGGGCGTGCTTCCATGGCTGGGGGAAAACACCGGAGGAAAGACTAGTGTTGATCAATGTGAGAGCTGGAGGGAGAAGGGCCAAGGAGGGAATGAGTAGCCAGGAAGACGGGATGGGATCAAGAGCACAAGAGGTTTTCTTAGAGGAGGATATAACTGCAAGGAGCTCAGAGGAGGTGAGTGGATGAAAAGAATGCCAAGCATGAGACAGTTGGGAAAGAGGGGGAGGAGAACAGGGAGGGGGGCTGGGAATAGGAGGAGGGCAATGGGGGAGAGATTGTCGAAGGTCAGTTATTTTGGTGCTAAAGTAGGTTGCCAATTGAGAGGAGGAAGGTGAAGGAACAGGGGGGGAAGGAGAGGTATGAGACTGGAGGGAAGTGAGGGAACGGAGGACAGAATAGAGATGACGCGTCTGGTTTGGTGCAGAGGAGATCGCAGTGGAATAGTAAGCCTGCTTGGCCTTGTGCACTTGGGTTCTATAGTAGGAGTGCGTAGAGCGGAAGTGGGAAAGAGTGAGTGAGGAAGGGACCTTGCGCCATCGGCGCTCAGCACGGCGGAGCTGAGATCGAAGAAGCAGGAGACCAGGGTGAAACCAGGGCCGGGAGAGACGAGGGGCCGATGACCGGGGGCGAAGGGGTGCGATAAGATCCAGGGCGGATGAGAGGGAAGAGGACCAGGTAGAAGCCTGAGAGGAGGGGGAGAGAAGGGGGAAATCGGCTGGGAGCAGATCGGATGCGGGAGGGAAGTGTTGAGGAGTCTCTTGAGGAGATATGGCGGGAGTAAGAAACCGTAGCAGAGGGAAGAAGAGAGGGGCGGGGAAAAGGGGGACTGGTGGATGAGATGGGAGAGGAGAGAAGACACTGAAATGTAATACAGAAGTGATCGGTCCAGGGAAGGGGAAAAGCGTGGAAGGACTGTAAAAGATAGGAGGAAGTAGAAGGGGAAAGAAGAAGGTCAAGAGTATAACCAGCAGAGTGGGTTGGGAAGGAGATATGCTGGAGGAGGGACAAGTCGTGTAGGAGAGTAGTGAAGGAATGGTCCCTGACAGAGACGGGGGGATCAAGGTGTAGGTTGAAATCACCAGCGATAAGCAGTTGAGGGTAGGCCAGGGATAGATTGGTGATAGAGGAGAGAAGTAGATCCCATAGATCAGGATGCAAGGCTGGAGGAGCGTAGAGAAGAAGCAGATGCAAAGGGGGGGTACAGTGGAGTTTTAGAAGCAGAGCTTCTGGGTAGCGCAATAAGGAAGAAGTGACGGATGTGAAGGAGATAGTGGAGCGGAGGAGGGCCGCCACGCCACCACCTGAGCGGCCAATACGGGGGATAGAAACACCAGTAAAATCAGGCGGCAGACAGCGAGCTAGGAGCGCGTCTTCACCTTCTTTTAGCCAGGTTTCAGTTAACAGTAAGACGTCGAGGGAGTTGTGAGAGGCAAGGTCAGAGATAAGGAGTGTTTTGGAGCGGAGAGTTCTATAATCCCATCTTCTCCTTCAGAGATACTCTGTATTTGTCCCCTGCTTTTTTCCACCTCCACTGAGAGGTTGTTTCATGCATCCACCACACTTTTCCTTAAAGAAATATTTCCTCAAATTACTCCTGTCTATCCTCCTCGACCTTCATCTTATGATCCCTCATTCCAGTGCTTCCTTTCAATTGAAAGAGGGCCACCTGTGCATTTATTCCACAGAGATGCTTAAATGACTCTGTTATATCAACCCTCGCCTGCTTTTCCTCCACAATGTACATATTGAGATTTTAAACCTGCCCTCATACTGTATGCCTTATGAGGAAGAACACTGACCATTTGAGTAGCTGCCCTCTGGACAGACTCCATCCTATCTCTTTTTGAAGGTGTGATTCTCAGAACTGCACACAGACTAGAGACTTGTACAAAGGCAGTATTGTCTTCTTTTTTCTGCTGGCCGTTCCTCTCCTTATGCATCCAAGCATCCTTCTGACTCTTGTCATCACCTTTTCCAACTGTTTGGCCACTGATACGATCACCCCCAGGAACTGCTTTTTTGTTGTGCTCTGAAATACTTCACCCCTATACTGTACCATTCCTAGGGTTTTTACAGCCCAAATGCATGACCTTGCATTTTTTTATTTATTTAATTTATTTAGACAGATTTGTATACCACCTTATCCACAATCAAAGTGGTCACATCACAATTGGAGGGTAACATTTAACATGAGGGTACTTAACAACATTATACAATGAACTCGTATGTCTAGTTGGGATGAGTGGGTATTGAGTTGGCGGAGGTAGTTGCATTACCATTTGGGTAGAGACCATTGTCAGCTCATAGGTTTCTGTAAAGAGCAGGGTTTTAAGGGCCTTGCGAAAGTCTATGATGTCATTTAATGCCCTCAGGCTCGTTGGGAGGGAGTACCAAAGTGTGGATACCAGTAGTGAAGGGGCTCCTCTTGAAGTAGTTTGATTAGTCTTGTGGTATCCTGAAGTTGTGCCGATCATGTTGTCATTATTGGTCCTTCTTGGTCTATTGCTGATATCCCTTGTTATGATATCTTGGAGTGCATCTGCCGAGAAATGGTGGATGATTTTAAAGATGATCAAGATTGTTTTAAATTTTGCTCTGGCCATCATTGGGAGCCAGTATAGTTGCTGTAAGACGGGGGTGATGTGCTCAGTTCTTGGAGTGTCTGTAATGATGCATGCTGCAGTGTTTTGCACCATTTGGAGTGGGTGTAAGGTCTGCTGAGGGAGGCCTTGATATAACGAGTTTCCGTAATCAAGCAGAGGTATGATGAGTGCTTGGCACACTGTGCGGAAGTGGTCTTGGCAGAGTAATGGCTTGATCTTTCTTATGATCCTCAAACGTTGATAGGCCTCATTTGCGGTTTTGGTGATGTGGGATTTCAGGTTCAGAGCTCTGTCCATTGTGATGCCCAGGTACTTAACTTCATCTTTGAGTACTATGAGTTTGTTTAGTATGCTGATAGTTTGTGGTGGAATGAAGGTGGGGTTCCTGGTGACGAACATTGCCTCAGTTTTATCGTAGTTGACCGTCAGGTTATTGGCTGTGAGCCAGGCATTCATGTCTTCAAGACATCTGGTTATTGTTATGGTGTTAAGTGCTAGTAGGTTGAATGGAGCATACACCATGATGTCGTTAGCATAGATGTGACAGTGGACTTTGTGGCGTTTGATGTTGCATATGGGTTGGATGTAAATATTAAAGAGCATTGATGACAGGGCTGAACCTTGTGGTATTCCTTGCGTGACGGGGAACTGCAGTGATTTCTTTTGGGCGCATTTGACTTGTTGCTTTCGATCTTCCAAGTAGGAAGTAAACCACTTCAGGGTATTCTTGCATAATCCTATCTGTTGCAGGCGCTGCAGTAATCTGGCATGGGACACTGTGCCAAAGCTGTCGAGATGTCCATGAACACTAGCAGGAATCCGTTCTTTATGTTATCTATACCTCTTAGGAGGTTGTCAAAGAGGGAAGTGAGTAGTGTTTCCACACCGTGCTGGGGTTTAAAGCCATGCTGATGGATGTCCAGTGGGGCATTCATGTCAATATGGTCCTGAAGTTGCCTTTGCACTGTCTTTTCAACGATTTTTGCAAGGAATGGTAGGCTGGAGATGGGACGGTATGATTTTGGTTCAGAGGGGCTTAGGTTGTTGCTTTTAAGTATCGGTCGTATTATGGCATTTTTCAGGGATTGCGGCATGTATCCTTGTTGGAGTAAATCTTAGCATTTTTAGCATTAAATCTAAGCTGCCATATTCTTGACCATTCTTCACAATTTGTTAGATGCTCCCCTCATACTATACGCACTTTCCAGGATGTCTACCCTATTGTAGATTTAGGTATGCTTCTTTGCTGCTGATATTTTTCTTGACAGATCTTCTGCAATACCACTTAAATATTACCAAGGACCAATCCCTGAGGCATGCCCTTACCTTCAGAGTGAACTTCATTTACTGCTACCCTCTAGTGCCTCCCATTCAACCAGTTTCATACACAGTCATTTTTAGTGTCCATCCCAAGGGCACTCAATTTATAAGTCATTTATGCGGAATGGTGTCATAAACCTTGCTAAAATCTAAGTATAACACATCCAGTTTATTTAATAATGCAGTTTATAGAGATTGTAGATTACCAAGTTTAAGTTACGATGTAAACTGCTTTGACTGAAATGATAACACATTTAAAAAAAAACTGTTAAATAAATGTATGTAATTAAATATATAAATTAAAGAAACTGACAAGGCCTACCTCTAGTAAAGCCTGCTGTCTCAGAACCTGTAATCCCTTGAATTCTAGAAACCGCACCATTCTCTGTTTTAGCAGCATTTCCCTTAATTTACTCACCACAGAGATCAGACTAACCACTCTAGTTACCAACCTCATCCTTACATCCATTGTTGTGACAGGAATCAAATTTGTCCATCTCCAGCCCTTCGTGATCACTCTTGACTCTAAAGAAGCTTTGAAAACATCATCCAGTGGAGACACTAGTACTTCCTGAAGTTCTTTCAGTAACCTTGGATGAATCTCTTCCAGCCCCATCATTTTGTCCACTTTTAATTTTCAGAAGACTACCTCATTCCCATTCCTAGTTGTGTTGTGTTTCTAGGACCCATTCCAGGCCTTTCATTTTTGAACACTGAACAGAAATATTTATTAAGCAATTCCACTTTATCCTTGTCAGTCTCTATATATTCATCCCCTTCACCCTTGAGTCTCACAATGTCACTCTTGTACTTCTTCCTTCACTAATATACCTAAAAAAAGAGTCTTGTCCCATTGTTTTACTGTAGGGGCTATCTTTTTTCCTTCCATTTGCATCTTCGCTTTATGGCTGCTTTACCAGCTTTCCTTAGCCTCTCCAGATATTGTAGTTTGTCTTCCTCTTTCTGCAATCTCTTATAGTTTATGAAGGCTAACCTCTTCTTCCTTGCCTTTTCAACTGCTTCTTTTGAAAACCATAGCGGCTTCCTTTTCGTCTTATATATTTTCCTAACAAAATGGTTCATTGCTCTTAAAAACATCTCCTTTCAGTTTTACCCATTGTTGTTCTACTTCCCCCAGATGTTCCCATCCAGCTGATGACTTCTTGAGATATTGTCCAAAAGAGAGCAAAGTCACCTGTAGGAGAGAAATGCGGCAAGAAAAAAAAAGTGTACCAAAAACAGTGGCAGGTAAATGACCTTTATTAAAATCCCAATGCGTTTTAGCTGTAAGTCTTCTTCAGGGGTAATAAACCTCAAATAAAAACAAATTGACCTGTTCATAAGACACTACCCAGAAACCAGCTGTAGAAATCAGACAGCAAACACTCTCAACAGCCACCACCATCCCCCCAATAACACACCCAGCACGAAAAAGGGCAGCCAGTCCAACTTATCCAGCCACGAATAGACTATAGTTGGAATGTATAGTCATTAATGTAAATAATCTGTAGAAAGTTACCCCAGTTATATCCAAGTTTTAGCTCCCATTTACTGTAAATACAATGCAGTCTGACTGCATTGTATAAGGTTCTGTTAAATGTACACTGCACTGATATGAATAGCGTGGTATAGAAGAGACAAATAAATAAATTAATTAATTAAAAGCAAATTAAAAAACTTAAAAACATAAAAACTGTATACAGACACTAGTAAAAAACAATGGTAAGACAATGTAAAAGCTTACATGCAGATTCCAAATGGAAAGACAGTAAATAAATAGAAGTACCCAAAGGCATCTTGCAGCTAAATACTATAAAAAAAAGAAGGTTAAAAGCTTATGTTCAGATTTCAAATGGAGATAAAATAAATAAATGTGCCCAATTGTTTTACCATTGTTTTTTATTAGTGTCTGTATCCAATTTTTATGTTTTTATGTTTTTAAATTTGCTTTTAATTTGTTTTTATTTGACGTTTATTCCCCCTGAAGAAGGCTTTCAGCTGAAACGTGTTGGGGTTTTAATAAAGGTCGTTTGCCTGCCACTGTTTTTGGTGTACCTGTTTTTTTCCCTCGAGACATTGTCCCATTTTTTCAAAGTTAGTTTTTCTGAAGTCTGGGGCACTTGCTTTTAAATGAACCTGCTCCGCCTGTTTCTGGATATTGAAGCTTGCCATCTGATGATCACTGCATGCCAGATAATCACCCAATACAGAATAGTTCTTCCTTTAGAGAATCCAGGATCTCCCTACTTCTAGATAACACTGCAGCAGGGCTATCTCAATCAACATCTGCCAAATTGAAATCTTTGATACTAGTTGCCAGAGGTTTTGCTTCATTTCATTTATTGGATATTTTATTTGGCGTTACAAAAAGCTCAAGGCTGAATACAATAAAACACAGATAAAATACATATAGTTTTTATAAAAACATAACAATACAATAGTAATTTAATACAATACCCAATAGTGCAATTGCAATGTGTGCCTTCGAGCCAGTCCTGACTCCTAGTGACCCAGAAGCTCCTGGGTTTTCTTGGCAGTGTGACCGGAAGTAGATTGCCAGGCCTTTCTTCCGAGGCACTGGAGGGTTAAGTGACTTGCCCAAGGCCACAAGGAGTGCTAGTGGGAATTGAACCCTGGTTGCTTGGTTACCAAGCCAGTGTTCTAACCACTAGGCTACTCCTCCACTATAGTAATTTTATACAAACCCACACTGGCGCCTCCTCCCCTTGTAAGTCCTGCAGTTCTGTGGCTTTAATATTTTTTTATATATCCCTTCCTCCATTGTGAATCGATATTAGCCTGGTATAGCTACCTCTCAGGTGCTATTTTCCACATATGATATCCAAGTGAGCTTCTTCCATCACAGCTTCTAAATCTGAAACTTTATTTGCATACTATGAGCATTAGTATATGCAATTTTACAATGTTGCTCTTTTTTTCTCTTTTCTATACTATCTTTTAATGTTTTATTTACCTGACGGCTTTGTTCACCCATCCCTGACAATTATAGTTTAAAGTCCTCCTCAGTAGATGAGCCAGTCTGTTGCAGAAGACACTTCTCCCCTTCTTCGATAGGTGGAAACACAATCTCTGCTTAGTAGCCCTTAGAAAATCATGCTATGGTCCAGGAAGACAAAATGCTGTCTTGACACTGTCCACACAGCCAGGATATGAGCAACTCTGCCTCAGCCCTGACCCACTTTAAGGATTGAGGAAAATGCCACCTGCATACAAAGTTCTAGAACTACATTTTGCTTTTGATGTGCTGAGGTGGGAACCTAGCAGTATCACTTGTGCAAAGATGGATGAATAGCATCAGATAATAAACGGTAGGCTTAAGGAGTCTCTGCAAACTCTATAATGTCTGATTCTGGTAGTGGTTTATGGGGCTACTGCCAGCAGAGGTGAATACTGAGGGTCCCACCCCTTCCTTTGCCTGCCTTCTTGTTCTCTTTACCTCCCACTCCCCCCCAACCCCCCGCCATGTAATTTTTCCTCTCGCCACTGCCAGGTTTCTATAGGCAGTCCTCTGGTGAATAAATGTTACTTAAAAGGTTTAATTCAAATGAAATAAAAGTGCTCCGGCTTTGGGGAAGGCCCAGGCATTCGGGAACCATGTGGAGAGAGGGTGGGAGGGAAATTCTGACCAGGTTGCATTGAGCTGTCCATGAGAAGGTATTTAGTGGAGCCAGTGCTTAGTAGAATGGTAGGCTCTGGCTGCCCAGAGGAGGTGCAGATATGTCAAGGTCAGATATGGGAGCATAGGTGACTACTATGCAAGTTGCAGTACAACTTGCATGCATTGCTGAGATAAGCCATCTCCAGTGGCCCAAGAGCGTCTAGTGATGAGATCAGAGTAAGCCAGGGAACCTGCAAGTAGGTTGGTGCAGCAGTACACGTGGTATCAAAAGCAGTCACGCTTCATTTCTGTGACAGTTGAGCATGGCAAGCCACACAGGTAACCATTTTTTCCTGTTTTTTTCTCACATGCCAGAGATGTGGCCATTTTCTGTAGACCGTGGGCCTCCCACACATTCAGGGACTGGGCTCCACTGCTTTGCAGAATTGTTTGGAGCAGCACTACTAAAGTTGGTTTTTGGCTCCCATTAGTTCTAAAGGAGATGCTGTGCAAGGGGGTTGTGTCCAGCCTCACCCAAATGCACATACAAGGTGCTTTCAGTTTTATACTCTGTACTTGGGCAGTTCTAGCAAATCCCCTTGCAAGCAGTTCTAGGCTTATCCCATTGCGAGGAGGTGTTCTGGTCCTTTGTGTTCTAGGTAGCAATTTTACCCCTCCCCCTTGCCCATCCTCAGTCAGATGTGGGGGCAAGCTGGTCTGTCTGGGGGCATTTTCTCCAAATAGGTTAGTTTTGTGCATACCATGACAGTCATGAACCTCATTGTGAGCTGGTCCTTTGAGGAGGAGAATATGATTAAGACTTTTGAAGGTCCATTCCTTACTTAACTGTATGACTTTGCCCCTTTTATGACCACCTGGCCTCCAGTTCTCTGCAGATAGTATTGCCTCTGTAGCTTTAAGGCAGGGTCTTGGTTTCAAATCTGGGCACTCTGACTGTTGCCTTTGCTTGAAGAACTCCTGACTCATTTAGTTAATACAGCTGAACTCTAGATGCAAGTGAGCGTGCCCATGTTCTGAAGCCAGAAAGGATCCTGGGGGTTGTATGCATGCTTTATCTCAGCTGCGATTCTTGAGGCCATTTGTCCCACTTTCCATTGCTAGTGGTGTATCATTAGTACTTTTGGGACACTTCAACAAGGTCTCTGAGGGCTGTATATGGTGCTTCATCCCAGGTGTGGGCATTGCATCTTGCCCTGAAAGCTGCTGGCACAAGTTGGAGCACTCCTTTGCCTTTCAAATTTTGTTGGCCTTGTAGTACCTGCATTCCAGGCCTTCCATTTTAAGGCTCTAGAGGTCCTTGCCAATTCTTTGCTGAGGTTAGAGGGTTCTCTAATTTTCTTAGCCTGGAGGCTAGGCATTTTCTATCGGAGTTTGTGCGATTGGGCCTCCCATACATACCTGGATTTGTTCCACTGGCTGATCTCTTGGTGTGTTTCAAATGTTAAGATATGCCATAGTGGGTCAAACTAAGGTTCATCAAGCCCAATATGCTGTTTCCAGCAGTGGTCAGTCCAGGTCACAAATACTGCTTATTCCAAGGATAATCAGTGGCTTTCCCCCAGTCCACCTTAATGTTTTATGGACATTTTCTTCAGGAACTTGTCCAAACCTTTTTTAAACCTGATCTATTCTTGGAAAAGTGTGACCTAAATATAAGTAAATAAGCTACACTAACAGCTTTTACTACATCCTTCAGCAACAAATTCCAGAGCTTAATTATGCGTTGAGTAAAAAGATGATTTTCTCCAATTAGTCTTAAATGTACTATGTTCTGGCTTAATTGCATTTCTCCTAGTCTTTATACTTTTCAAAGAAATAAACAATGGATATGCATTTGCTCATTCTACTCCACTCATTATTTTATAGACCTCTTTCATATCTCCCTTCCGCCATCTCTTCTTCAAACTGAACCTTTTAAGCCTTTCTTCATATCTCCTTTATCATTTTGATTGTCTTTCTCTTTACCTTTTCCAATTCTGCTATATCTTTTCTAGATGAGGCAACTGGAACTGCACACAATCCTCATGGTGCAAGTGCATCATAGAACAATACAGAGGCATTATGATATTCTTTTTTTTTATCCTTCATTCCTTTCCTTATAATTCCTATCATTCTATCAGTTTTCTTGGCTGCCTCTGCACACTAAACAGGATTTCAACATAAAGTATTATCCACGATGACACCTAGATCCTTTTCATGGTTGCTAGTTTCTAATGTGGCATAAAGTATACAATTTATGCTGACGATATTATGATTTTCACAACTATCTCCATCGAGAAACCTGATTTTTCCAGCATCACAGATTGTCTATCACAAATGTCCACCTGGTGTAAAACCAACAATATGCAAATTAATTTTAGCAAGACAGAGGCATTATTTGTATCTCGTAACCAAAATTTTGCACATCCACCTGTCATCAAGATAGAAAATTCAATTATTCCTATTAAATCAGAAGTGAAATATCTTGGAGTTACTCTAGACAAGGAATTAAATCTCAGATCACACATAAACAAGACGATTAGAAGCGCTTATTATAGAATGAAAATCATCAGAAGACTAAGGCCGCTTCTGGAAACTGTTCACTTCCGCAATGTTTGTCATGCTCTAATTACACCATTACTTGACTTCTGCAATCCAATATATCTGGGTCTAGCTAAGCAGTCACTGAAGCCTTTACAGTTAGCGCAAAACACCGCTGCTCGTATAATTTTTGGTCTATCAAGTAAAGAGCATATAACTCCTATCTTAAAGTAGCTTCATTGGTTACCAATATCATCTCGTATTAAATACAAAACAGTAATTTATATTTTCAAGATAAAGCAACAATGTTCTGCAAAAAGTCTGACGTATCTTATCCGGTCAGATATTAGCAACAGACCTAGGAGAAGTGTATCTGAAAATAGAATCAGCTCCTCAAATGACATCAGAAAAACACGCAAGGAGACCTCTGAGAGAGCTTTCTCGTTTGCTGCGACTTCCATCTGGAACTCCCTACCTAATGATCTGAGAGCAGCTCAGGACATCAAAGACTTTAGAAAACAACTGAAAACAGTTTTGTTTACGGAGCACTACGGTCATGCAATCAACTAATTAATTTTTAAGAAAGCAATTATTTATATATACATTGTACAATAGCTCACTTTATAGTATAGCTCACAATATATATAGTGCACCTTTTCCCAAGACATTTAATCATATATTTACAAACTATGTATATATTATCACAGATTTTTTCACTATTACTAATTTTCTCTTTTGTTAAACCGCTTTGATTGTATGATAAGGCGGTATAAAAATCCAATTAAATAAATAAATAAATAAAATAAATAATGTGCAACCTTGCATTGTGTAGCTGTAGTTTGGGGGTGTTCTTCTCAATCTCCCAATCTCTCAAGGTCCTCTTGCAATTTTTCACAATCCTCTTGTGACTTAACAACTTGGAATCATTTTGTGTCATTTGCAAATTTGATCACCTTATTCATTGTTCCCATTTCCATGTTGTTTATAAATATGCTAAAAAGCAGTAGGCCCGGCACAGATCCCTAGGGCATTCCACTATTCACCTTTTTCCATTGAGAAAATTGACCATTTAGCCCTATGATATATATTTTTTTCTTTTAACCAGTTCCTAGTATACAATAAGACTCTGCCTCCTATCCCATTACTCTTACTTTCATTAAGAGCCTCTCATGAGGGACCTTGTCAAGGGCTTTCTGAAAATGTGGATATACTACATCAAAAAGCTTAACTTTATCTACCTGTTTGTTCACATCTTCAAAACAAATGTAGCAAATTGTTGAGACAAGACTTCCCTTAGCAAAATCTATGTTGGCTTTGTCTCATTAAACCATAACTATCTATATATTTAGTAATTTTTCTATAATGGTTTCTCCCATTTGTCCTGGCACTGACATCAGGTTCACCAGTCTGTACTTTCCTGGATCATCCTAGAACCCTTGTTTAAAAATTGGTGTTTCATTGGCCACTCTCCAATCTTTAGGCACTATAAACTATCTTCATGATTAATTTACAGATTGCTAATAATTAGGTCTGAAATTTCATTTTTTAAATTCTTTCATCACCATCTGGTCCAGGTGATTTACTACTCTTTAGTTTGTCAAATTATCCTATTGCATCTTCCAGGTTTACCTTGACTTGTTTCAGTTTCCTCTAATTTATCACATTTATATATCACTTCTGGCAGGGGTGTCCCCTCTACATCATCTTTACTAAAAACTGAAGCAAGGAATTAATTTAGTTTCTCCATTATAGCTTTGTCCTCCCTTAGTGGTCCTTATACCTCTATAACATCTAATGATCCAGCTGACTCTCTTGCATGTCTTTTGCTTCAAATGTACCTAAAAAAAGGTTTTAATATGAGTTTTTGCTTCCACGGCAAGTTTCTTTTCAAATTCTTTTTTTGCCTGCCTTATCAGTGCTTTGCATCTAACTTGCCAGTGCTTATACTGTTTCCTATTTTCTTCATTTTGATCCTTTTTAATTTTTTGAAAGTTGATTTTTGGTTCTCACCTCACCTTTAAACCATGCTGGCAGTTGTTTGGCTCCTTTCCATTTTTTTTTTGAAGCATGGAATAAATCTGGTCTGGGCTTCCAAGATGGTATTTTTAAACATTATCATTGTCTTAACCTTTGCAGCTGCTCCATTTAGTTTTTTCATAATCATTTTCTTCATTTTTTTCAGTCTCCCTTTGTGAAAGCTAAATGCAAGCCCAATAGATTACCTTGCTATTCTCCCTTCATTTATTAAATCAAATGTTATCATGTTATGATCAATATTGCCAAGTGATCCTAGCACAGTCACCTCTTGTAGCAGATCCTGTGTTCCACAAAGGGTTAGGTCCAAAATAGCTCCCCCTTGTGTCAGTTACTGAACCAATTGCTTCAGAAAGCAGTCATTTCAACTAGAAACTTTATCTCCATAGCATGTCCTGATGTGACATTCACCCAGTTGATACTGAGGTCATTTAAATATCCATTATTACTATGTTGCAATTTTGTTAGCATCCTTAATTTTGGTTACTATTTAATCATCTGTCCATTCTGGACTGATGGACTATAGTACACCCCTTCTCACATGGAATTTATATCAATGATTTTATAGTGCATTTTGTTTCCTGCAAAACTTTTATCCTGTTTGACTCAATGCTCTTTTTAGCCTATAGCACCATCCCTCCACCAGTTTAATCTACCCTATCATTGCGATATAATTTGTACCCTGATATCACAGTATCCCATTGCTTAATCCTCCTTCCACCAGGTCTCTGAGATGCCAATTATATCTACCTCTTTGTTTCATGCTATATAACCTAACACTCCCATCTTATTTTTTAAACTCCTATCATTAGTACAAAGGCATTTCAAAGTATGTGTTTTGTTCATAATGACATGCTTCAAGGTTCTGCTTGCTTGGGGCAACCACTGTTTTTTCTTTGCAACTGTACGTTGGGGGGGGGGGGGTGGCTGGCTCTGTGCCCCTGCTCTGGCACTCTAGGGGGTGTGGCTTAGTTGGTGCAGATACTGCTCTGAGGTTGCTCATCACACCCCATGTCTGGCTCAGGAGGTTGCATTCTGAAGACATTATATGTTCACTATGCACCATGGTTTCCCAGCCCTTGTGTTGATGGTGCACTTGTAATATGCCTAGACCTTGATTTTGTAGTCGGTATGCTTGATTTGGAGCAAATTTAAAAACAGTTCAGGTAATTCTTATTTGTTAACAGGTTATTGGGCAACCCAAATAATGACAGACACACTAGGTTACCATGCACTGGGGACACTGGGACAATATGCAGTGATACGAATGCCACTCTCAAGATAGACCAAGAAAAATAGCAACGCACATCTGGAAACAGAAGGCATACAAAATCCATATTCATGTTGTGAACCAGAATCTTGTTGCTTAACTACATGATTCAGAAGTCCTTTTGCGACAGAGGCTCATTAAAGCCTAGATCTACTAAAGTGCACTCTAGTGTGAGTGCATGCTAACACCATGAACACTCGTTCCTACTGCAGAAAATGGGACCTGCGGTGAATGAGTCACATTAATCTGAATTAACATAAAAATCTAGCTCAGCAGCAGTTTAAAAAGAAAACCAAAAGTTTTATGGTTATATTAATTTCATTTATAAATGGTGGTAATTCCCTGGTTAGTGGATTCTCCTGCAAGATAATCACCTTTGTTTTTATGTTCAGTAACCCTTGCCTTTCACTTAAGGCATTTTGACTTTCAGACAAGGCAGTAACACTGGTAACCCGGAAGCCCTCCTCGCCTCCATTCCCCGATTTGACACCCTCCAATCCTGTTCCCCCCCCCCCAATAACTTCACCAACTCAGTAATTTTGGTACAAACTTTTGGTCGCAGCTTTATTTACAACCTGTACAACCGGCCCAACACGGGCCTAAGATAACAATTGAACAAAACCCAACCCCGCACCCCTTTACCGGAGGATGCCCCCCCACCCGCCATCTTAGTAGCAAGGCGGAGCATCCTCCTCCCCCCCAAACCCCGCCGCCTGCCTCGCCATCCTAGTAGCAAAGGCCGGCTCCCACCCCCCCGCTACCGGGCCGAGACCCCCAACCGGGCTGTCTCGCCCCACCCCGGGGAGCACTTCGCCCCCACTGCTTGTAAACCAGGTCAAGCCCGCGGCGCTCCTGCGAGCGCTGGCTCTGTACCCCACCACCCCCACCAGCTGCAACATCCCGACAAACCAAAACCATGGGCGGGCGGGCGGGAACGCGACCGATACGCGAGGAGCCGCGGCCAGAAGGAGACGGCCACGCGGCTCCTCGCGAACAGCACCGCCCACCCCATGTCATGCGGGCCAATGAAATCGCTCCGACGGCGCGCCGGAGCGATTTCAACTGCCTCGCACCACCCCCTCCCCCCCCGACGCACCCCCCCTTTTACCCTGCACGTTGGAGGCCGCGGCCGGGCCCGGGCCCAGGTTACTGTCGGCCGCGGGACCCGGCCCGCGGCCTCGGGCATTAACACTGGTAACCCGGAAGCCCTCCTCGCCACCATTCCCCGTTTTGACCCCCTCCAATCCTGGTCCCCCCCCCCCCCCAATAACTTCACCAACTCAGTAATTTTGGTACAAACTTTTGGTCGCAGCTTTATTTACAACCTGTACAACCGGCCCAACACGGGCCTAAGATAACAATTGAACAAAACCCAACCCCGCACCCCTTTACCGGAAGATGCCCCCCCACCCGCCATCTTAGTAGCAAGGCGGAGCATCCTCCTCCCCCCCAAACCCCGCCGCCTGCCTCGCCATCCTAGTAGCAAAGGCCGGCTCCCACCCCCCCGCTACCGGGCCGAGACCCCCAACCGGGCTGTCTCGCCCCACCCCGGGGAGCACTTCGCCCCCACTGCTTGTAAACCAGGTCAAGCCCGCGCCGCTCCTGCGAGCGCTGGCTCTGTACCCCGCCACCGGTGCGAGGTAGGCACTATCCTCGCACCGCCCCCACCATAAAGCTGCGACCAATCATTTCCAGCGCTTCCTGCCAATCATTAAGCAATAAGTCCTGACCGACCGGGGACAAGTGTACCCCGTCGGTACGGTACAGTCCTGCGCACTGGGGGTCCGCCCAGGGGTGCCGGACCTGCCATCCACCGGCCTGTTGCAACCAACGGCCAATCTGCCTGTTCACTTTGGCCAGCCCTCTCGACCAGCGTCGTTGAGGCAAGCAGGCCGGCCGAGGGATGATGTCCGACCAGACGATTGCAACGTCAGGCCACTGCTCCTGCAGCGCACGCAGGTCACGTTGCACTGCGCGGATGAGTTGCCGACACGTCCAACAGGAAAGATCATTCCCTCCAAGATGTATCAGGAGTCCCACCGGCCTCTGCCGCCGCTCCGCGTGCTCTCGAACCACTGGAAGTAGCTGCCACCATCGCATGCCCCGCTCGCCGAGCCACTCCAGCCGGAAATTGCAGGACACCAAGCCCAGGTGTGTACCCAGTGGACGAGTTGAGGCTCTGCGTTCCGCCCAGTAGACGAATGAATGCCCCAGAAGCCACCAAACACCCGGCGCGCTCCGGGCAGCAGCCACTGTCGGCACGTTCAGCAGTAGACCTGAAAGAGAAAAAACAGCATTAGAACCCCCCCCCACGCCCACCCCCTTCCACCACCACAGCTCACAACTGTTCCGTACGCACGTAGCCCTCGTAGGCCCTGGAGTGCCAGCGCCCGATCCGCTGGATCACCTCACTTCCCAGGCCAGCGGCGGCTGCGCTCGTTGCCGCACCTATCCGGAAGGAGTGAGACGCATAACCGCGCTCATCCACGCCCAGTCGCCGCAACGCCAAGCGGAAGACTGCCGTGAATTGGAATTGGGTAACAGCTGTCCCATCAGCATGGCAGAAGAAACACCCGGCCCGATCCGGCCGCTGCCGCCGGTACACCGCCAAGTTCTGCACTGGACAGGATCCCAGACCCGGAATGGCCCTCAGCAGCACCCACCGACCCTGCCCCAATGGGTCAGTCTTCGAGTGGGCCAGGAAAATCCGTACGCGCGCCTCCTGTATGTCCACCTGCTGCACCAGCAAACCCCCCCGCCCCCCTCGTCCGCCCGACGGAGGGACCAGCTCACTAACTCGGAAGGCCCCGAAGAAGGCTGTGACAAACAACGCCCGAAAAAGGACTGCCTCATACGGAGTAGCCGCCACCTCGGGTAGAACGCCCCAAATACGCAGCAGCAAGGCGTGCGACACGGGGCGACGCCAATCCGGGCAGGAGGGCTGCGCTCGCGCCCACCCGGCTAATAGCCGCTTCACCACATACGAGGCGCTCGGACTGCCCCAGCCCGCCGCCCTGCTAAAAAAGGAGAAGCCGGCCAAAGCCGCCCGTGCTGCCGCCCGGGACCAACCACCCTCTTTTGCCCACGCTATGAAAGAACCCGCCAAGATGTCCCCGACTCTACCCCCCCTCCAGCCCCTCCCCCAGAGAAACTCTCGAACCCGCCCATACCCCCGCTGATAAGCCTTCCACGTACCTGGAGCCAGGGAAGACCGCAACAATGAGATCATTCCGGCATCCCAATTCGCCAAAGGTGCTCCGGCACCACCGCCGCGGTCTCGTCCGCCCCCGGGGCCAACTCCCGAAACCGCTCCCACTGGAAACGAGACAAAGCGTCAGCAATAACGTTCAGAGCACCTGGCACATGGCGCGCCCGAACCGTGACATTGAGACGAAGACAGGCCAGCACAAACACCCGCATCAATGCCGCCACCCTTGGACACTTTGGCGAATGACGATTAATGACTTGCACCACCGCAGCGTTGTCACACCAGAAGACTACCCGCTTGTCCCGTAGCCTCTCTGGCCATACCCAGAAGGCCACCACAATCGGGAACAACTCCAGGAACGTCACATTGCGCGTCAGCCCACTCGCGGACCAAGCCGCCGGCCACGGCGCTGCACACCACGAGCCCTGGCAGAACAATCCCATACCCGAACCCCCTGCAGCATCTGAAAACAAGTCCAGATCCCTGTTGGACAATTCCTCAGACTGCAACACCGAGCAGCCATTATAATTCGCCAAAAAAGCATCCCACACGCGCAAATCAGCTCGCATCCCCGCAGTCACCCGAATGCGATGGTGCCCACAGCGCACCCCGGCCATCGCCAAAGACAACCGCCGCGCAAACGGCCGTCCCATTGCGACGACCCGACAGGCAAAGTTTAGGTGGCCGACTAACCTCTGAAGCTCCGTCAACGTCACCTTCGTAGCAGAGCCCACCTCAGCTACCAAGAGCCGCAGCCGCTCGACTTTATCCCTCGGTAACCGGACCACAAACTCAACAGAGTCGATCTCAATCCCCAAGAAGGAAATACAAGTCACCGGCCCCACTGTCTTACCCTCCGCCAAAGGGATGCCAAACTCCGCCGCCATACCCAGGAAAAGCTCTAACAAGGATGCACACACTGCGGACTGGGCCGGCCCGACGAACAAAAAATCATCGAGGTAATGCACTATAGACCTAAGACCGGACCTCCGCATCAACACCCAGTGCAGGAAAGAGCTGAAGGCCTCAAAGTACGCACACGAGATCGCACAACCCATGGGCATACACTTGTCATAATAATAAGAATCGTCAAAACGAAATCCGAGCAAAGGGAAGGCGGACGGGTGCACCGGCAAGAGACGAAAGGCAGACTCAATGTCCACCTTCGCAAGCAAAGCCCCCTTTCCACATTGGCGCACACGCTCCAAAGCCTCGTCGAAGGACGCATAGCGCACTGAGCACAGCTCCTGCGGGATATGGTCATTCACCGAGGCCCCGAGGGGACAAGAAAGATTATGTATCAGCCGATAACGCCCGGGCTCCTTCTTCGGGATGACGCCAAGCGGTGTGAAACAATAAACGGCGAAAAGGGCGGCCGAAGGAACGGCCCAGCGACTCTGCCCAGAGCGCACTCCGCCGCAATCTTCGCGCGGGCCACATCCGCCAGCCGCATCACCGAGCGAGCATTCCCCGACTCCAAATCCCGGACAGCCCCTTGGAAAGGGATACGAAAGCCCTCAGAAAACCCCGCCCACAACATCGTCCCCGCCGGGCCATGCCTGGTAGCCGCGTAGAGCTCCAGCCACGGCAGCAACGCCCGTATCCTAATGGGGGTAGGCGCCAGACCCCCTTCCAACCCTTCATTTACTTGCAGCCGCCGCCCCTTGCACCGCTCGACGGCTGCACTGAACGGCCGAGTGACCGGCTCCGCACAGGGAGCAAGCGTGCCGAAACTTGCAGTCCGGGAAAGGGCAGGACGTTTTGTTAAAGCGCCAACACAAATCTCCGCCGGGACCACCCGCCCCAACTTTACTCGCCTCGGGCCCCGGGCCCGCTGGCCGAAAGGACCGCAATCCCACCGAAGCTGCCGCGCCCGCCGCCCTAGCCGGACCTGCACCCCCCCCGGTCCACTCCTCTTTGCCGACATTTGCGTGAGCCAAAGGTTAATATCCTTCATGCCCCATGACAACTGCCGGTTCTCCTCCATCCTATCGCGGAACTCCTCGTCGTAATTAAGCCAGGCCCACCCCTCGTGGGCCTGGGAAGCCGCCAAGATCGCGTCGGCATAAGCCAACATCTCACCATAACGACTCGGGTCCTCATGCCCCCATACGCTCGCCAAACGCAAAAAAGCCCGAGTCCAATTTAACGTGTTCCGCGAAACCTTCCGTACCCTCCCCGCCTTCTCGTCTTCCTTGCGCTTCTTACGACTCTCCCCCGAGCGTTTCCTCCCTTCCAATAGCCGGAAAATATCCAAATAACGCCGCTTCACAATCCGCCGCCTCAACTTACGCGAAACACTCTCCCACAATTCCGCGCAACGCACCACCGCCGATCCCGCCCCCGCACCAACTCGCGGCCCGCCGGTGGAGTCCGCTGAGGAAGTGTCCGAAGACCCTGCCGATGTAGATGAAGACGACGCGCTCCGCCGCCGACGCCGTCGGTGCTTCCGCTTTGCCTTGGCTTTACTAGCTGGCGGTGCACCCTCCCCCGACGGCACTGCCCCCCCAACTCCCCCCGCTGTCGTCCCGGAGCACTCACCTGCCGCCGCCGGCTCCGCCGCCACCTGCACACCCGAGGTGGACTCCGTCTGCTCCATCATGGGCGGGCTGGACTGGCCCCCACCCACCGACATCACTGTCGCTCCACCGCCAACTCCGCCTGCTGTCAAGGGCGCACTCCCCGAAACCTGCAAAGGGAGAGGAGAGCCAACACACGGGGACGGAGGCAAACCAACCCCCTGCGGAGCCATCCCATAAGACCCCGCCCCCCAGCCCACACCCCCTCCCTGCACCCCCCCCGAGGACCCCAACCCCCCGACTGCCCAGCCTGAAGCCCCCCAGGGGAGTTGTCCCCCAACACTTTGAAAACCGGCCCCCCAATGCTCCCCACCCCAGCCCCCCCCCAAGGGCTCCCACCCATTGCCATCCCAGGTACCGGGGACCAAGCCTGCCACCCGTCGCTACGCATTCCGAACCTTCCCCACCCCCCCGGGGCGGGCCCATAGGCTCCTGGAGGAACCGGAACCCACCCATGCCCCACCGCACCCGAACACTCCGTGCCGTCCCCCACCGGCCCCCGAGCGACGCTCCCCTCCTCAACGCCACCTACCCCAGCACCCCCCCTCGACGCCTCCTCCGCCTCCCGCGCCCCAGGCCCCACGACCCCTTCTAGGGGGCCCACCACCTCCTCCGGCCCCCCCAACACAGCTGCAGGGGCAGGGAGAGCCCCACGCATCCCCACCCCAACCTTCCGCTTACTGGTCCTCCCCCCTACTCCCCGCCCCCCCCCCACGGCCTACTCTGGCCCCTGGGGCTGCCCCAACCCCGCGGGACCCCCTCGAGCCCCCCCCAGCCCTTCCCCCCGGAGCCACTTTTGCTTTGCCTTTCCCGGCCATGCTCTGGCCCTCCCTCCCAACCGTTGAGCAGCAGCCCAGCGCAGGGGAAAAGAACCTGCTGCAGCAACCAGGAAGCAGGCTACTGGCTGCAGGGGTTCTCCACTCCTGCTATTTTATTTTAAAGTATTTATTTGTGAAGTATTTCGTTTTTTTTTTTTTTTTTTTTGTGGAGATGCCCCGACCGGCTGCCGACCCCCCCCACCCGAACGCAACCTCCCCCACCTCCCCCGGGAGCCAATGGACCCCCCTCCACGAACCCCACTCACCGAGCACAGGAACGCGACCGATACGCGAGGAGCCGCGGCCAGAAGGAGACGGCCACGCGGCTCCTCGCGAACAGCACCGCCCACCCCATGTCATGCGGGCCAATGAAATCGCTCCGACGGCGCGCCGGAGCGATTTCAACTGCCTCGCACCACCCCCTCCCCCCCCGACGCACCCCCCCTTTTACCCTGCACGTTGGAGGCCGCGGCCGGGCCCGGGCCCAGGTTACTGTCGGCCGCGGGACCCGGCCCGCGGCCTCGGGCATTTATTTGGTGGCAGATCACACTGATGTGGGGACAATCGCGTATATGGGAAACTGCTGTGATGGGAAGCTGAGGTTGCCTGTGTATCACTGAGAAGGAATGGGGAGGCCTCCATTCACAGGAACAGTCATGGAAGACAAGTGCTAAAGAAAAAAGAATATGAGGCCTATTCCGATCATGCCGTCCATGCCTGTACATCCGGGCAGAATCGAGCCATCCAAAGTTAAACCTGATTCTAATCCTGCGGCCATCGTAGGATCAGAATTGGGTCCAGCGCCTGGACGTGCAGGCAGGGACCTGATTCTGCCCAGCTGTATGTCCCAGCAACTACCCATGTAGTGGAGTCAGGCATCCATGTAGTGGAGTCAGACATCCTATAAATACTGAAAAAATAAGCACTATATGGCATCCTGTCAGGAGCTGCGAATACCGGCTGCTGCAGATAAACTCCTTTTCCCACAGCGCACCCTTGATCCGGCCTCCTATGGCCAGAGTCCAGCTCCGAGGAACTTCCTCCACCCCTGCCTCACCTGTCCACGCTAGCTGCTGAAGAAACATTGTGTCCAGGGGAATTTATTCCACCTCTGAAATGGAATAAGACTCCCGTCTAGTTCCGAGGCCCCGGACGTACAGGGACGACCTCTGAATCGGCCCTGTGCGTACGGGGTCACGGCCCGCTCATGCCCTGCCCTTGCTCCGCCTCCGGAACACCCCCTCACACCCCCATCTAGGCTTCCCCGTACAAACCTGCTGTTTGTACGGGGAGGCTATTGCCGGGGCCGGCAGCGGAGTTATTCACAGGACAGAATGAGCCCCTATTGATCAAAATGAGTGCATGCAAATTAAGCACTTGATCCTAATATAACACATTTAAAAAATACTATCAGGCTCATTCTGTCCCAGGCGAAGACCCCTCTGTATGCCCGGTCTGAGCCGGATATACAGAGGGGATCACAATTCTGATCCCAAGGGGGAAGACCAAGCCCCGCAGGATTAGAATCGCAATCAGTCCTGTACATGCAGGCCGGGACTGCAATTCAGCCTGGCCTGCACATACAGGACCTTCCAGGCTAACTCAGTCAAGGATCTTCAATGGAGCCGAGGTGCCATAGCATCATGTTGCCATGACACCGTGGCTCCATTGAAGAGCTGCAATGCTGGCTGCCGGGAAAAAAAGGTTATTCCCCACAGCTCGACCCCGGATCTGGCCTCCTAAAGCCAGGATCGGGCTGCGGGGAATGTCCTTTGGCCCCCCTCTGCCCCATCCACACTCCGGGCACAAAAAAAAATGCGTCCAGGGAAGTTATTCCACCTTGGAGATGGAATAACTTCCCCGCACTAGTCACCGGCCCTGGACATACAGGGCAGACATTACAATCAGCCCTGGACATCCAGGGCCGGCGACCGCCCAGACTCCGCCCCTTCTCCTCCCTCATCTAACTTCCCCGCACAACTGGCGGGAAGGTTAGACGCGGCAGAGGAAGGCATGAATAGAGAGGACGTCAAGCCCCGCTATTCATGGCACAAAATTGGTCTCTATCCATGCATTCCAGTTTTATTTTCTAAATTGTAAAATAAATACAGTTAAACTACTGTAAATACACACATGAAAAACATTTTATCCTGCAAAACTGAGAGAGACATGCATACACACACATACACACACACACACACACACTCTAATTCAACACATCTCAAATGTATGCACACAACACGGACATCCTATAAATACTGAAAAAATAAGCACTATATCCTAGCATATATACACACTTTTTCTGTGTGTTTAAGATGTGCTGAAAGTATGGGTAGCAACAGGAATAATAACAAAGAATGGTATACATTTATAGGCTCAATAGCATTGTGTGTAGACTATACATCTTTAAAAGATTCATCAATACCATTTAATTCTGCAAATGCATTTGTATATCTTTCCATTTTGTCCTGATCACCTCTGATCTCACATTGATTTCCCTGAAAACCAGATCTATTTGGGGGTCTAGGATGATGAAATGATGGGAACTACAATTTAAAGGAAAGGAATGGAAAAAAGTAATATTGAAAGTGCATTCAATGAAATTATTTAAAGGCCTGGCTTAATCATTTAACCCTGTTTTAAGTTTTGGAATTGAAAGCATTGAAGACTGTCCAAATTTCTGGAGCAGTGCTACAATTTGAGCTTATATAGTGTATTTGAACTAATTACTAGCCATAGATTTGTGGAAAGGGGTTTTATAAGTAATTGGGATAATATGATCTGTATATGTCTTATGGAGCAAAGTACATGATTAATACTGCATAGTTTGTGGTGAATTCTGAGAATTTCTGGGTTAAGGTGTCTCGTCTAGTATTTGCTTCAGCAGTTCAGGTGTTAGAATAACGCTACAGAGAGGGTACCTGTTATGGACCATTGCTATCATATGATTTGCTTGAACCAGCTGGTGACTGCTGTTTCTTTGGCGACACTGTTGGTTACAGTTCAGGACACATCTCAGAAGAACCATTGCTTCTAGCCATTAGGGTCATAGAGGGTACTTGAGTTGCCCAGGCATGTCAGCTTGAGTAAAGAGAATCTATGCAAAGGTAAAAAAGAGGGATGAAAAATTGAATCTGGAATGGAAGTTCTTTGCTATTGCTTTAACAGGATGATACAAAACTACAAACAAAATGTTAAGGTAAATGGGAAGAATAATTATTTGTTTCTTGAATTGAGTTATAATAGTGGATAGTATAATTAATGATTAAATATTCTTGGGTCACAAAAATCAGGAGAAATAAGACATATTCTATATCCTAACAGGAACTTTTTTACTTCTAGGAAAATAAAAGATTTCTTACTTCACATATGGTTGAGGTACCTTTGGCACAGAACAGATTGAGTAGCCCACTCATTTAAAATCCTTTTTCAAGGGGCCATCTGTTTTCTTATTTTTCTTCTTGTGGATTAAGTTATAGACCAGCCTACTTCATAATTTGATTTTCTGAGGTAATGGTCGAGCAGCAGACCCACCTATTAGATAATGTGATTAAAGGAAAGATATTCCGTTTTAAGGTTGGGCCCATAATTCCTTAACAGGGCCAGATCTTTTTTAAAGGTTTTCTCCATTTTATTGGGGAAAACCTTGGTAAATCCTGCCAATAATATTTTAAATGTATTAAATGCAATTATAAAATTTGAATATACAGAATGCATGTTGATTGCCTTATGGTAGTTCGAAGCCCCAACATGTATATTTTGTAACAATACATTTTCTTGTTATCTTAGCTGTGTGAAGACATGAAAGTACCAAAGTGTTAACACTGCAATATGGGTTGCTTTATGCCTGCTTGCAATATTCTGAGTTTTTCCTTTTCTAAATTTTATATTAAAATTTTAACATAATAGGCCAAGAATATAGCTTGCTTGGAACAGTACTGAGAGCTAACTCAGTGACTATACAGAGTCTCCAGGTCAGGCCCTGTTACATGCCTTCAACTCTCCAAATTAGCTTGGGCCGGGGGCACTGCAGAAGCAGCATTCACTGAGGACAATGAGCCATGGTCATTACTATCCTATGGCTGAATTCAGAGGAACCCTGCTGGATGTCTCCTAGCCCAGCCCCAGCTCCAGGATCTTTACCACAGTGACCAAACTAGATGTTTTGGGTGGACAGAGGAGGGAAGATAAAATAGGGGCAAAATTCCTGGTCAGTTGTGATTAAAAGCTTATGGTTCCGGATTCTAGCCTTTGTTTGAATTGACCTGGAAGTCTGAAGGGCAGCAGGAATCTGTCAGATAGGAAAAATTGCATTGATTAAACGAAGCATCTCAAAGAAATGAGGAAAAAATGGTATCGTTTTAAAAAAACAAAACAAAAGAAATAACAGATTTCTGTCAGAAAAACTGCAGAGGAATTCATTCTGTCTGGACCCAATACAAAAATTGCAATTAAAGTAGAAAGCATAACCAATATCCCTTTTTGACTTTTCCGATAGGCTTGATAAATCCAGACAAACAAAAGATAGTTTTCAAAAGGCAGGAGATACCAGAAGAGGTTATTCCACAATAACTTGTAAATATATCCAATCAAGGCGCTTGAAAAATTAATATTGTGCAAATTCCATCACTTTACCGCATTCCCCGACATCATACTATGCAGATATAAATTATCATTCATGCAACTCTTTTCTCCTCCGTTTTGACAGGTATATCTGCCTAGAGAATGAGATGAATCGATACAATAACAGCAGCTGTGGGTGCCGCTCTGTCAACAATGAGCCGCCTGACTGAAGACCGACCTCAGTTTAGGACAACTATCCAGAGGGCTGCCATGAGTTGATACCAACTCGAGGGCACTTAACAACAACAACATGCAAGTTGTCAAAGAGAAACAACCCACTTTAAAGTGTATTCACTAAGCAGTGTTTAACGTGAGAATTGACACATGCTAAATGTGGCAGTACTTTTATCAGTTAGTGTGCACTAACTCCATTTAAAACTGCTAACATGAAAGTGTTCATTTTGGGGCAGGAACTGTACCTTACAGTTAATGCAGAGGCAGGTAATGTAGTGCACTTGGCTATTCTTCCAGAGGTGTAGCGAACTGCATTCTATGTTCTCTCATGCAGATAACGTGCAATGACATACTTTGTTCTGCGTTAACTGAACAGCCGCTCTCCCAAGAGGTGCTGGGAATATCCCCAACCACTACCACAAACGTTGCAGCTAATACATGTGAAGCGCAAGCCCTTAGAACACTTAAGTAAATGGCCCCTTTGTGTTTTTGAAATTAGAAAATGCAAATTCCAGATGTTTAAAAGCATCTGTGTGCTTTGCACCTGCTAGTTGGGTGAGGAAGGTGGCAAATAGCTTGCATAAATTTGAAAACTGAATGCATGCATGCTTTTTTTCTCCCTCTAACCCACAGAAATTTACTGCCTCCTGCTGTAGAATCCATGCGTACTTTGGGCTGCATTTCAGGAACGCTGTTTCACCTGGGCAAATATGTTTGAAAATTGTCATCTTTCTGACTAGTTGTTGAGAGCTTGGATATCTTTAGTTTTTTGAATTGACCTGATGAAAAGTAATATAACACTCAAAAGCTGGTCACAAATGTATTTAGTTAGTCCAATCAGATTATTGTTTTATAGACTTGATTACACACATCTTCAAGTAAGTTTTGAAGTATGTTACAATCAAAAACATAACAAAAACCAAAATAATCCACACCCAAATTCTATTTTCCTGTCCCCCCATCTTTCTCCACTATTCATGCACCCTCCATCTTTCCAACAACCCAAAAACAGTGACTCTCCAACAGTTCAAATCTTGTTTGTACTTTATTTCTACAAGTTTGCATAGTATTCTTTTTCTTTCTTGCAGTGTCTTGATTCTGGACACAGATTGTTGAATACTATTTGAAAAATTGTGCTGGAAATTGCTTTCTGATGGATGTAAATCAGGACCTTGAGATGGGCCTAGCCTTTCATAGTATCCATTCGCCTCTGTACCCTGGCTGATTATTTCCATGACAAAATCCACAAGATCATCCTCCAGTAACCAGGTAAGGCGGACATATTGCCGCCACGCTCCTCTCCCCACCCCCCCTACAAACAACACAACACCTTTTGGGATTAAAACTGGTCGCAGCTTTATTTAACCTTTTAACCATAACCAAAATTGTTTTAAACACAAACATCTTGCCTTCCCCCCCCCCCCCCCCCGCGGAGCGAGCCCTCACCAGCCATGTTATTAGCAAAGTGACGCCGCTTCCGCTTCCACCGAGCCCGAGCCCGGCTAATCGTCCTAGCCCTCCCTCATTCCAGCTTCGCCATATTACTAGCAAAAACCTGAGGGATTGTCCGGGTCAGGGGTACCCCACCCCGGCCCCAATGTTTGCATCCCGCACCGGCCCCCGGCAACCACCCGGATCCCACCACCCCCACCCGCTGCAACACCCCCACCCTCATTGTCCACCCCCCATTGAAGGGCGGGCGGGAGGGACGTCTGTCCGCTCCGGCACCAGCCCCGAAAAGACCGGGGCCGCGTGGCAACCCCTCCTAAGAGCTTGCTGACGCGGCCCTGCTTCCAATCATTGGCTCCCGTGCCCACAGGCAACCGCGGGAGCCAATGATCCTGCAGGTTCCTTGCGCCCGCCCCCCTCCATCGCCGATCACGCCGAGACGCATGCGGCTAGCCGCCCCCCCGGTTATCTTCGGCCGCGCGCACATGGCGCCGCGGCCTTCCATTAACCGGGTAAGGCGGACATATTGCCGCCACGCTCCTCTCCCCACCCCCCCTACAAACAACACAACACCTTTTGGGATTAAAACTGGTCGCAGCTTTATTTAAACTTTTAACCATAACCAAAATTGTTTTAAAAAAAAACATCTTGCCTTCCCCCCCCCCCCCCCACGGAGCGAGCCCTCACCAGCCATGTTATTAGCAAAGTGATGCCGCTTCCGCTTCCACCGAGCCCGAGCCCGAGCCCGGCTAATCGTCCTAGCCCTCCCTCATTCCGGCTTCGCCATATTACTAGCAAAAACCTGAAGGATTGTCCGGGTCAGGGGTACCCCACCCCTGCCCCAATGTTTGCATCCGGCTCCGGACCCCAGAAACCTCCGGGATCCCGCCACCAGCTCAGGACCTTAACGCCCTGAGCCGCCCCCCCAAGGCAAAGCTGCGACCAGCCCTCCCCAAAGTCATGATACCTTCCACAGCCTCTTGCCAATCGTTCAGGAGAAAATCCATGCCAACTGAAGAGAGATGTACTCCGTCCGACCTGTAGAGGCCGAGACAGTCCACATCCACCCACGGATGCAACACCTGGTATCCGCCCCGCTCCCCCACCCATCTACCAATTTGACGATTAATCTTCATCAAACCTCTCGACCACCGCCGCTGAGCCTTGCAAGCAGGCCGTGGAATAACATCAGACCAAACCAAAACAGTTCCCGGGAACATTGCCCCCACCACCCCAAAGTCCTTGCACACAGCTCGGATCAATTGTCGACAAGTCCATGATGCCAAGTCGTTGCCTCCGAGGTGCACCACCAAGACGTCCGGCGCTTCTCTGCTCCGCAGGTGATGCCGCAGCAAAGGCAGAAGCTGGAACCACCACAGTCCCCGCTCGCCCAGCCATGAGACGGTCACCCCCAGGTGCTCGAGGCCCAGGTGCGGCCCCAAAGGCCGTGTTGCCGCACGTCGACCAGCCAAGTAAACAAAGGAGTGGCCAACCATCCAACAGCAACACACCCCTGATGGCTTTACTGCAAAACAAAGAGATAGTGCAGTTAGTTCCCCCCCCCCCCCAGTCCTTATAGCTGCACATATCGGCGGAAAGCCTGCGACATACACTGACCGATCCGCTGTATGTTGTGCTCCCGCAAACCGGCCGCCGCCGCACTAGTCGCCGCCCCGATCCGGAAGGAGTGTGGGGCGAACCGTCCCGGATCCTCACTGAGCCATCGTAACGCTAGCCGCAGCACAGCCGTGAACTGAAAACGCGTAAGCACTCTCGCAGCTTCGTGAAGAAAGAGGCTGCCTGCACCCCCTGGCCGCACCCGCAGGTACTCAACAACTTAACCCCTCCCCACACCCACTGTACCTGATGTACTTGCAAGCCCCCATAGCCTGGAACCCGGCCAGACTCCGCCACTAATTCACCCACCCGGAAGGCGCCGAAAAAGGCTACCAAAAATACCGCCTGGAACAGCAAACTTTCATAGACCGACGAAACCACCTGCGGCAACACCTCGCACAACCGCCGCAGCAAGTCGTGCGATCACACTGACCACCGCTTCATTGTCGCACCACCAAACCACTTTCCGGTTACGCAACTTATCTGGCCACACTGCCAAGACCACCCAGATGGGAAACAACTCTAAAAATGTGATATTACTGGTGAGGCCCAACTCCCTCCACGCCTGCGGCCACTCCGCCGCACACCACGATCCCCCAAAATAAACCCCAAAACCGCATCCCCCAGCTGCATCCGTGTATAACTGCAATTCCCAACTGGATACCTCCCGTTCCTGAAGCACCGTGGTGCCATTGTACTGCCGCAGGAACACATCCACACTCTCAAATCAGCCCGTATACTCTGCGACACCCTAATACGATGGTGTGGCTTCAAAACCCCCCTCGTGGCTCCCGCAAGCCGCCGCAGAAACACTCGCCCCATCGGCATTACTCTGCATGCAAAATTCAAAGACCCAATCACCGCCTGCATCTCTCGCAATGTCAGCTTCGGAGAGACCAACACATTCGCCACCAACACGCACAGCCTAGCCACCTTGTCCACGGGCAGCCGCGCCTCCATGGAAACCAAATCCAACTCTATCCCCAAAACGTGACCTTAGACGCCGGGCCCTCTGTCTTACCCGCCGCCAACGGTACCCCCCAGTCCCGTGACAAGCTCTCGAACCTTGCGAGCAAGTCTTGACACCTGCCTGACTGCGCCTCCCCCACAAAGAGAAAATCGTCCAAGTAGTGGACCACATTATCACAGCCCACTTGCTGCACCAAAACCCAGTGCAGAAAGGTGCTGAAGTGCTCAAAATACGCACAGGAAATCACGCACCCCATTGGCAGGCACCTATCAAAATAACTAAAACCCTCGAAACAAAACCCCAGCAAAGGAAACGCCGACGGATGCACTGGCAACAGACGGAATGCCGATTCAATATCTGCCTTCGCCATCATGCACCCCCGGCCACATCTCCGCACCAGCCCCACCGCTTCATCAAACGAAGCATAACGTACCGTGCACAATTCCTTTGGGATGTGGTCAGTCACCGAAGCACCAATCGGGAAGGATAAATTATGTATCAAGCGGTACTTCCCAGGCTCCTTTTTCGGTATAATACCCAAAGGGGAAACCACTAGGTCCCCGAAGGGTGGCTCCACGAAAGGGCCCACCACCCTCTCCAAGCGGATCTCGACCGCCAATTTCTCACGGACCACATGCGCAAACCGTCTAACCGACGGCGAATTCTTGGCCTTGCGTGATGCCAACTTCCCTACAATTGGAATTGGAAACCCATTTTGAAAGCCCCCCTCCAAAACCGCTCTGGCCTTCCGACGCGGATACTTGCGCAACCAGGGCCGCATCGCCTCGATCCGGATCGGGGACGGAGCAACGCCCCATCCAACCCTACTGCTTGTTTGGAGGCGCTGAGGCCCCAACTGCTCCTTTTCTGACACATTTGATGGCAGCATGCCCTCCGTTGCAGACCGAACAGGCATGTCGGAATTTGCAATCTGGAAAAGGACAGGATGATTTGTTGAACCGCCAACACACGTCTCCCGTTCCTCCCGCACTAAGCCCTCGCTGCCCTGCCTGGGGCAAGCCCGTCCGAAAAGGCTGCCCACCCCCTGCCTAGCCCACTTGCCCCCCTTTTGGGGCGCTCGCACTCGTCCCCCCCCGATCTCGCCGCCATCTGCGTCAACCATAGGTTGATGTCCTGCGTCCCCCACGAAAGCATGTGATTCTCTTCCATTTTATCGCGGAACTTCTCATCATAGTTGAGCCAAGCCCAACCATCGTGTGTCTGTGAAGCTTCCAAAATGGAGTCAGCATACGCCAGTAGCATCCCGTAATGCTCTGGATGCGCATGACCCCAAACACTAGCGAGCCTCAAAAATGCCCGAGTCCAATTAACCACATTCCGTGCCACCCGTCGCACCCTACCCGCCTTCTCGTCCTCTTTTCTCTTTCTCCTACTGTCCCCATAATGCCTCCGACCCTCTAGCAACCGAAAGATATCAATATAGCGCCGTTTTTCAACTTTCCGCCGCAAATGCTTCGGCACAGCTTCCCACAGTTCCGCATACGCTACCATCGTAGGCGTCACCCCCCCGGCCCCAGGCGCCGCATCCTTTGCGACTTCTCTCCCCCTGCTTTCCGACGACGAACGTGACGTCGACGAAGAGGATGAGGTAGAAGAAGACCGAGATCTCCGCCGCCTATGACACGTATGCCTCCGCTGCCGCCGGGCCTTCTTACCCCCTTTTTCCACCGCCACCAAGTCACCCCTGATACCCCCACTAGTCTCTACCACGGACTCACCCGTCGTGCCCTCTGACCCGGCCGCCGGTCCACTCGCCGCTCCAGGCTGTCCATCCTCTGCCCTCACCGCAATGGGCTGCTGTTGAGGGCCACTTGTCCACGGATTTCCAGCGTAGTGCCAACCGGGCGGGACCTGTGGGGAGAAAAAAGCAAAAGGCGAAGCAGCACCTGCCACAGCCCAAGGCTGCTGCCACGCCCCCACCCAGTCCGCCCACGAGGGGCCTTGACCCCCTCCCTGCCAATGCTCCCAGGCAGGCGACGCGGCCCCTTGCCCTGCCCCCCCACCCATCGGCCCCCCCTGATCACCCCCTCCTCCGACTCCGGAGGACAAAACCCCACACCAACCCCGACCTCTACCCCTAGCCCAGCCCCTGATCCCCCAACCCCCTGCCCCGTGCCTCCCGCCCCCCTGCTCCTACCCCCCCTCGTTCCCCGTCCCCTATGCAAAACCCGGCCCCTTCTCTCATCCCCCTGCTCACCCCTCAGCTCCAAAGACAAGCCCCCACCTGAACCGATGCCATCCCCATCTTTCCTGCCCCGGCCCGCAGCCCGGCCCCTACCAGCAGCCCTGCCCCTCCCCCCTCCAATTCCTACAGCACCCTGCCCCGACCCCGGCCGCCACCTACCCCCCAGCGGCAAAACCCTCTGATTCCCCTGTTCCCCATTAGGCAAAGACCTAGTCTGCCCCCCCCCTCCTTGACCCTTGGCCTGCTCTCCCCCTTACGCCTGCTTTCTTACTGGAAGGCATCCCCTACAGCCAAAGGCGCCCTTAAAATTACAAGAAAGGCCCCCCCTGACAAGCGGGATCGAAATGGCACTGGTAATCCCCAACCCAGCACAGCCGCGGAAAGAACCGTCCCTCCGGTTTTTTTGGTTTTTTTTAGCAGGTTGATTGTGCACCGCTTGGCCCCCTAACACCACCCGACTCCACACACTCGTCGTTATCTCCCCAGGCCCTGAAACTTGTGCCCAGAAGCTCACCGCGATGTCTGTACGTCTGTCCGCTCCGGCACCAGCCCCGAAAAGACCGGGGCCGCGTGGCAACCCCTCCTAAGAGCTTGCCGATGCGGCCCCGCTTCCAATCATTGGCTCCCGCGCCCACAGGCAACCGCGGGAGCCAATGATCCTGCAGGCTCCTTGCGCCCGCCCCCCCTCCATCGCCGATCACGCCGAGACGCGTGCGGCTAGCTGCCCCCCCCCCGGTTATCTTCGGCCGCGCGCACATGGCGCCGCGGCCTTCCATTTCCCCACAAAGTCAGCTACTTCCCCTCCTTCCCCTCTTCATTCCCAACTTTCCCCCTCTACCTCTGCTACCCTCTTTTCCTTTTCTGTGATCTTTGAAGACGAAATTGCACACCTTTCTTCCTCCAAACTCACTAGCTGCTCCTCTGATCCTATCCCCACCCGTCTCCTCAGACCCATCTCCTCCACTGTTGTCCCTTCCATCTCTCATATTCTCAACTTATCGCTCTCCGGGGCAACTGTCCCTGCAGCCTTCAAGCATGCTGTAGTTAACCTCTCCTCAAGAAACCCTCACTTGATCCTACCTGTCCTTCTAATTATTGACCCATCTGCCTCCTCCCCTTCATTTCTAAACTACTTGAATGCGTAGTTCACTGCCGCTGCCTTGACTTCCTCTCCTCTCAGGCCCTCCTGGATCCTTTACAATCTGGCTTTCGTCCTTTACACTCTACTGAAATGGCTTTTGCCAAAGTCTCCAGTGACTTGTTCCTAGCAAAATCCAAGGACATTTACTCTGTCCTCATCCTTCTTGACCTCTCTGCTGCTTTTGACACTGTTGTCCACAACCTTCTCCTTGATACCCTGTCCTCCATTGGTTTTAAGGGCTCTGTATTATCCTGGTTCTCTTCTTATCTCTCCCACCGCTCTTTCAGTGTTAGTTCTAGTGGTGCCTCCTCTGCTGCTATCCCACTCTCGGTTGGTGTACCCCAAAGATCTGTCTTGGGTCCACTCCTTTTCTCTCTCTATACCCAGTCTCTCGGTGCGCTCATCTCCCTATGGCTTTCAGTACCATCTTTATGCTGATGACTCCCAGATCTACCTCTCTATGCCTGAAATCTCTCTGGCAATCCAGACTCGGATCTCTGCCTGCCTTTCTGACATTGCTGCTTGGATGTCTCACCGTCGCTTGAAATTGAACATAGCCAAAACTGAGCTTCTTATTTTCCCCCCTAAAACCTCCTCTCCTCTTCATCCTTTCTCAGTCTCTGTCGATAACTCTTTACGTCTCCCTGTTTCCTCAGCTCGCAACCTTGGGGTTGTCAATTGACTCCCCTCCTTCTCCACACACATCCATCTGATAGCCAAGACTGCCATTTCTTTCTCGATAACATCAACAAAATACACCCATTCCTTTCTGAACACACTACCAGACACTTATCCGCTCCTTAATCACCTCCCGTTTTAACTACTGTAACCTGCTCCTTGCTGGTCTCCTTTTGAATCATCTCTCTCCCTTTCAATCTGCTGCACAGTAATCTTCCGCCAGCCTCATCATGCCCATATTAACTCTCTTCTCGAGTCACTTCACTGGCTCCCTATCCATTTCTGCATCCATTTCAAACTTCTCCTGCTGACCTATAAGTGCATTCACTCTTCAGCAACTCACTACCTTTCTTCTCTTATCTCTCCGTACACACCCCCCCCCCCCTTGGAAACTCCGCTCTTCTGGCAAATTGTTCTATCTGTGCCCTTCTCTTCTATTGCTAATTCCAGACTTTGCTCCTTTCACCTTTCTGCACCTTATGCCTGGAACAAACTACTTGTGTCTGTACACCAGACGCCTTCTCTGACCCTTTTCAAATCCAGGATGAAAACTCACCTCTTCGCTGCTGCTTTTGGATCTTGACTCACCTGATCATCTTGTTTCTTTACCATTCCCCCTAGATGTATCCCTGTCTACACCTTCTGTGTTGTCTCTCTTGATTAGATTGTAAGCTCTGATGAGCAGGGACTGTCTCTTTCATGTCTGTGTAGTGCTGCGTATGTCTTGAAGCGCTATAAAAATGCTCAGTAGTAGTAGTACCTGGTGATATGTCTATACAATTCCTCTTTGGTGCAGAAAGCTGTACTTAATTTCTTCTTTCTGCGAAGCCGCTGACAACTCTTCCAGCCCATATTCCTCATTCTAAAATCTTACGCTTGAATTTTGTCCTTGCATGTACCTCTGGTATGGGTTGTCAGTAACTTTCACTTTCTCAGTCACCAGCACTGCAGGCCCTGTGTGCTATAGACATTTTACATAGGCACAGAATGGAAGAAAACTTTGAGAAAATAGGATTCTACATATTTTTTTTTCAGCAAATATCCCCTCCTTCCCCCCCACCCCACTTCTGGATTTGCCGGGTTTTTTTTTCACTATTTGCTTTAGCAACCAAGCAATTATGCGTAAAGAAGCTGCCTTTGTGCCTTCAGCTGATGGCTTGCCTTTCAGCTGTCACTTCTCATGCTTTCCTGCTGTGATCTGAACATTACTGAAGGTAGTTTTTTCTTTCTTCCTGGTAGCAAAACTAACATGTGGTGAGTGCAGCCATCATGTGCGACCTGTCAGGGGTGTGCAAGTTCCCTGCAGTTAGCACACTATATGTACTGGAATAGGCAGCACAATAAACAGGGGGTGCACCTTACACCACCATAGACCAGTGGTTCTCAACCCAGTCCTGTTGAGAACCACTGTTAACTGCCCTCATGCTAGTGGAAATAGACTGTCCACGCTCCCCAGCTTCCAAAGCTACACAGCACATGTGTGCCTGCCTTCCTGCCCACTACAACACCATACTTTCCAGTTTTCTTTTTTTCCACAGAACCCCTAGGACGCGCTCCTGCAGTCCAGAAAAAAGTTTTCTCCCTGCCCCTTGTGGCCAGGATTTTTCGCCCTTATTTTTCCCACCTGTTGTCGGTTAGCTGTTTTTTCCCCCTTTTTAATGTTCATTTTTGTGCTTTTCAATGCTTTTGTGTATTTTTTTTCACCCCTCAGGGTGGTTTCCCGCCCTTGGCAGTTTTTCAGTTTGACTTTACCAAGGCGGTGTTTTCAGCATGTCCTAAATGGTGCTTGCAATGCCTTGGGCCTGACCACGAGCCAGCGTCTTGCAAGCTCTACTTGCAGATGACATGCAGAGGGCTGAAAGGTCGGGAAAAGCAGAAGGAGTCCCTCTTCAACTCATCTGAGTCAGCATCCTCAACCTAGATCCTCTCGTCTATGCCTGCGACAGGTCCAGAGTTCGGCCAAGGCGAAGGAGCAACATGCTCAGTTGGAGCTGAAGGGTCCAAGTGGGGAGGGGAGGTTCCCTGCAGAAGTCCCATTGACATTGAAGGGTGAGCACCTGGAAAAGTTCTGGGTGCAGCGTCCCTGTAGCCCTATTCAACAAGATGTGGACAGAAATGGCTGGGAGCGGCCGGCCAAGCTTCCCCGATGGGCAGAGTCCACTCCAAGTGCCCAAGAGGTCAGCAGGATGCCTCCTGATGCATCTATCATCATGGAGTCCCCACCGAAGGTGGCATCACCAACCCCCTCGCATGTGGCGGGTTCTGAAGTAATACCTTTGAGTCCTAGAAGCTCACTTGGTGGTGGTGGAAGCCTTGTGGAACATGCTCAAGTGGCAGCAGTTTGATGTCTGGTGCACTGGACCCCTTCTCCTACCCTGTGGACCGGCTGCTAGAGTACCTCTGGCACCTCTCTGACTCCGGGCTGGTCTAACTCAGTGTTTATTTACCTCAGCATAATTAGGGAGAAACCCATTTTGATCCAGCCACTGGTGGCCTGGTTCATGAGGGACCATCGCATCAGTGTGATGTGTCAGCTCCAAGCTCTGGTTGCTCATCCTCTGTATACCAGGTTTCACCAAAACTGGGTGCTCTGCATACACCCCTGCTTTCTGCCGAATGTCGTCTTGACATTCCACTTCAACCAGTCCATTGTCCATCTGACATTCTTTCCTCATCCTCACGCGAATCATGGTGAAGTGGCCTTGCACACACTGGACTGTAAGCATGCATTGGCCTTCTGTCTGTAGCGTACAAAGGTGCATGGTCAATCCACCCAGCTGTTTATCTCCTTTGATCCTAATAGGTTGAGCATCACTGTCTTGAAGTGTACACTATTCCTCTGGCTGGCAGACTGCATCACTCATGCATGCTCTCTGGCTGGGTTGATCCTCGAGGGTCATGTCACAGCTCACAATGTTTATACGATGGCTAGATCAGTGGCCAACCTCTGTTCAGTGTCTGCAAAGGAAATCTGCAGGGCTGTGACATGGTCTTCGGTCCATATCTTTGCAGCACACTACTGTCTGGATGGGGATTCCCAATGGGAGCAATTTTGGATGGGAATTCCCAATGGGAGCAATTTTGGCCAGGTCATGCTCCAGAGCATCTCTTTGGGTCCGACCCACTGACCCTTCTGTCTGTCTAGACTACCTACTCAAAATTCTCTCAGATCAATGTTTGCGAAGGATACTGAATCAGATGAGTCCCTCAGTGGGACTACCTCTCTGGTCTTCCTGACTTATTTTATTTATTTATTTATTTATTTAACTGGTTTTAATATACCGTTTTTCTACCAGTCAAAATGGTTTACAAGGAACAATAGGTCATGCAAAGTTACATCTAACTTGTTAATATAGAACAGCAAGTAACAGTGGGATGGAGGGAGCATGCAGGGGCATTATAACTTTATAACTTATGTTCAATGAGCTTGTGATTCAGCAGTGGGCTAATTGGACAGCGAGCTTATTTTACATTGATTAAGTAAACAAGGGACTTGTGCAGATATGAAAGGTATGTTGTTCTGTTTGGTGTTAGATGTTATGGGGGGAGGGGGGGAAATGGGAGTGAATGAGAGTGGAAGATGTTCATATTGGGAGTCCGTTGTAACATAGTACATGACGGCAGATAAAGACCAGTATGGTCCATCTAGTCTGCCTAGCAAGGTGGCAAGAGTAGGGGCACCTGTCGCTCTGTGCAGGTCATCCCTCCCCATGCCTTTGTTTAAGGGTGTATCCACCGCTCTGTGTAGGTCACCCCTATTTGTTCAGATAAGAGTTAGTTGTTTATTTTGATTTTATCCTGTTATAAAGGGATCCACTGTGTATGTCCCATGCCATTTTGAATTCTGTCACTATATTTGCCCCCACCACTTCCATCGGGGAGGGCATTCCAAGCGTCCATCACCCTTTCAGTGAAAAGGTATTTCCTGACATTGCCTTTCATTTTACCCCCTAGCAGGTTCATGTTATTTATTTATTTTATTTATTTATTTCTCTTATATACCGCACTATTTGATATCAGTGCGGTTTACATGGAACATCAAGGTATTTTACGGTGGGGGATTACACCGTAATTACAAATAACAGGGATCTCAACTTGGATAACCATATTAACTATTTACACATATATTTACAGGGAACATGGGCTATGGAGGGTTAAGTGGCTTGCCCAAGACCACAAGGAGCACCTGTGGGACTAGAAACCCCAGTCCTTCCAGCCCAAGGTTGCTGTCCTCTATTGGGATTTGAACCCCTGACCTTCCAGCCTGAAGTACCTTGCCCCAACTACTAGGCCACTCCTCCACTTCTTTTGCCATATGATCTATAGTACTCTTTGGAAAGGTGTATTTTTAGATGTTTTTTGAAGATATTATGTGATTGGATGCTCCGTAGTGTGTGGGTAGAGAATTCTAGAGGGTGGGAGCATAGAGTTCAAAGGCTCTCATACAGACACATTGTGAGCTCTTATGTGTCTGAGGGGGGGGGGGGGGAGAATAAGGTTGAGTGTGTTTTGTCTGTGTGGTCTATTGGAGTTTGGAAGTCTGATGAGCATTTTAAGATGTTCAGAAGAGGTATTGATACAAGCTTTATGGATAATAGTGAAGACTTTGTGTTTGATCCTTGAAGTAATGGGAGCCAGTGGAGGGATTTCAATATTGGAATGATGTGGGTATGTCTGGAGACTCTGGCAATGGTGCATGCTGCTGTGTTTTGGACGAGCTGTAATGGAGCAATGGTAGATTTGTGGAGTCCCTGTAGGATGGTGCTGCAGTAGTCAAGTAGGGGTATAATGGAGGCCTGACAGACTGCGTGGAAGCTCTCAGGGGAGAGGAGGGAGCACAAGTTGTGGAAGGTTCGGTGTTCTTGGTGGTGGTCTTTATATATGGTTGAAAACCGAGTTGGAGATCCAGGATGATGCCAAGGTATTTGACCTGTGACTTGACATGCAGTTCAGTATCATCAGCGTTGATGAAGAGTGGTGGTGTAAAGCTGGTGCCCTTGGTCACATGGAGATTTTCAGTTTTAGAGAGGTTAACTGCTAGGTTGTGGAGTTGCAGCCAGGTGACAATTTCTTTGAAGCAGGCAGATTGGAGTAATCGGGGGCAGTAAAATGGAGTAAAAATCATTATGTCGTCAGCATATATTTGATATCCAACATTGAACTTTTGGATTGTATTACAGGAAGGCCTGTTGTAGATGTTGAAGAGTAGGAAAGAGAGCACAGACCCCTGGGGAACTCTTTGGGGAAGAGTATAAGGTGTTGAGGAGTGGTGGTTGATTCTTATTGGTTGAGTCCGCTGGGAGAGGTAGGAGTAGATCCATTTGAGAGGTTTGTCTTGAACCCCAATGTTGTTGAGTTGGTTGAGCAGGATCTGGTGGGACACTGTATCGAATGCTGCTGAGATGTCTAGGAAGAGCAGCATGAGCCGCTAGAGGCTTTCTCCAAAAACAAGCAGAAGTCAGTTCTCACATATGGATGATGTCGCATGCATGGTCCCCTTGCCGCCCAGTCTCCCTTTTTCCACGGAGCCCTTCAGATGTGTGTCTCGTCACCGGAAAAGGAACTCCAACCAAGGGTCCCCTGAGTGTGAGCAAAAAAAAAAGAAGTCAGCCGTGAGGATGCAGTCCGGGGGGGGGGGGAGGGGGGGGGAGTCAGACAAGTGTGTGAAGTCATGTGCACGGTCTCTCAGCTGCCCAAAGAGTCGGAGAGGGAGCCTGTGCCCTGAGATGGTGCAGTGGCTTTTCCAGCTCTGGGGGACCCCAGACCTGGATCTCTTCACCAGTCTCGCGAACACACAGCTTCCCTGTTTTTGTGGCCCCCTCCTGCACCTGGGCAGGGTGGCTCCGGACGCCTTCCTCCTCTCGTGGATGACGGGCCTGTTGTATGCCTTCCCCCCCATACTGCTCATTGCTCAGACCCTTCTTAAGGTGCAGCGAGACAGGGCCTCGGTGATCGTTGTGGTCAGAAGGTGGCCCAGATAGCTGTGATTCCCTCTGCTACTCCTCCTCTCAACGGAGCCCCTGGTCCCTCTCGGGAGCTCACTGGGGCTCCTGATGCAGGAGAGGGGCCTGCTCCTTCACCCCAATCTGGGGTCTCTGTCCCTCATTGTTTGGCTGCTGAGTGGGTTGCTTTAACTCCTCTTCATCTCCCTACGGAGATCGAGGACATCCTTTTGGCCTGCCGGAAAGACTCAACCAGGTAGGCATACGCCTTCAAGTAGTGAAAGTTCTCGGTGTGGTGCTCGGAGAACCGAGTGAACCCATTCTCCTGCCCTATACACTCAGTCCTGCAATACCTGCTCCATCTCTTGCAGGCTGGATTAGTCTAACTCGGTCAGGGTTCACCTGAGTGCCATCTCAGCGAACCACCATCCCATCAAGGGCAACCCCTCTCTCAGGGCAATCCCTCGTCTCTCGCTTCATGCGGGGCTTGCTCCTCTCCAAGCCCCCCATCCGCCCCTCACTGGCAGAATGGGACCTCAATGTGGTCCTCATGCAGCTGACTAAGCTGCCCTACGAGCCCATGACCTCTTGCTCCCTGCGGCACCTGTTCTGGAAGGTGGCCTTCCTGATGGCTCTCACCTTTGCCCATAGAGTCAGTGAACTCCAGGCACTGATGGCCAAGGCGCTATACACAAGGTTCTACAGGAACAGGGTGGTTCTTTGCACTCACCCCAAGTTCCTCCCGAAGGTTGTCTCAGATTTCCACCTCAACCAGGAGGTGGTACTGCCTACCTTCTTCCCGAGGCCCCATACCAACCAGGCGTCAGCAGTTCTCCATACCCTGGACTGCAAGAGAGCCCTTTCCTTCTACCTGTAGCTAGGGAGTCCCATATGTGGGGATTGACTTCCTGCTTGTTCCTGGAGAAAGCGTAGTTACTCACCTGTAACAGGTGTTCTCCAGGGACAGCAGGAATCAGTCCTCACAATCCTCCCTCCTCCCCTTGGAGTTGCTGTCCATTTTTGCCATCTTCTTGATAGGGCTCTAGCTATGGCACCTGACTGAGTAATCTGGCACCCTTGGGCAGGAAGGGGACCACGCATGCGTGGTGGCATTCCCAAAGGCTTTCTTTGAAAGCCGGGGAAATGCTCTGCATGGGCTCCGTTGATGCCGACATCACCTATATGTGAGGACTGATTCCTGCTGTCCCTGGAGAACACTTGTTGCAGGTGAGTAACTACGCTTTTTCTGTTCCAGAGATGAGTGTTGAAAGTGAGTTGTCGTCTTGGCTCCTGCTATGTTATTGTACTGGAGAGTATGGCACTACGGTGGGTGGGTGGCAAGTGCACATGCACATTGTACCTCCCAAAAGCTTCCTTTGGAAGCTGGGGAGCATTCCATGCAGGGCTCCGTGAGTGACATCACCCATACGTGAGGACTTATTCCTGCTGTTCCCGGAGAACACCTACTACAGGTGAGAAACTATTTCCTAGAGAAAAGGTGACTTTTCAAAGGTCAAATGCTTAAATGAGATTTTTGCGGTAAGAGTTGGGCCAAAAGTGGAGGTTGCTTTCCTCTTTTGTTTTCTTTTGATAAGATGTAGTACAAAAGATATATATGTTTTAAAAAAAATACATTTCTGCTATGTTTACCAAATACTTCTAAGGTTGTGGAATGCTAGAATTAAATGCAATTCAGGTAAAAAACCCTTTTTAATTGCACCTACGCGTTTCCGCTGGAAAAAACCTTCTTCAGGGGGTCTTAAGAGGAAACACTCCTCAAAAAATAAAAAACATCAAATATAAATATTACGTCTTGCCCAAAATACACAAATCTTTGGAAAATCCACCAGGCAGACCTATAATATCAGCCATCGGGTCCCTTTTCCAACCTATATCCAAATTTTTGGATGTTTATCTTCATCTATTTGTACAGCTGATCCCATCTTATGTAAGAGATTCATCAGATATGATTCAGATGTTAAGTATTTATCAAGGAACCCATACGGGGATCCTTTTGGTAACTTTAGACATAAAAACCTTATATACCAATATTCCTCAAAATGCAGCAATTGATATTATGGAAAGTTATCTTATAACAAGACCCAGACCAGTCCATATTCCCTCTTGTTTTTTCATACAATTGGCTTCTCTAATATTATGTAATAACATTTTTTGTTTTCAGGATCTTTATTACCAACAGATAAAGGGTGTTGCGATGGGCTCCTCAGTAGCGCCGGATGTTGCCAATCTCTATGTTTCCAATTTTGAACACATCTTTTTGACCACACATCCTTACAAAGCACAGATAAATATGTGGAAACGGTACATCGATGATGTATTTTTTATATGGGAAGGCACAGAGAGTCATTTACTTGATTTTATCGATTGGCTTAACTCTCGTGATCCACATCTACAGTTTGATTTCTCTTATAGTCCAGACCAAATAGCATACCTTGATATATTGATTAAAAACTCACCTGAGGGATTTATAACCACAATTTATCGGAAGCCTACCAATAGAAATTCGCTCTTACACTTTAGCAGTTTTCACAACTGTTCCCTAAAGGAGAATTTGCCCACGAGTCAATTTTTAAGAATTTGTAGACTTTGTACTAAAGACGAAGATTTTGAAACTCATGCGGTAGATATGAGTAAGAGATTTAAAGATCGTGGTTACCCATCTGGATGTATTAAAAAAGCCTTACATTAAGCCCGATCATCAGATAGGACGGTGCTTTTACAAGGTCGTGTTCCTGAAAAAAACCAACAACATTGTTTGTACACTTACATTTTCTGAACATTCTAGAGAAATTGCCAGAATTTTGAGAAGAGCATGGCATATCCTTGAGCCCCTTCCTTTTCTAAAAGATACAAAGCTCCTTGTGGCCTACAAGAGGAATTCTAATTTAAGAGATATACTGGTACCATCTGCCCTTAGCAAACCCCGGTTTATATCAAAGGCATTTGGACACTTCAAGTGTGGAAAATGCTGTGTCTGTGAGAACGCACTAGTAACAAAAAAAGAATTTGTAAATCCAGGTTCTCAATATAATGTGTATTTAAAAGATTTTTCCAATTGTGAAACTACAAATGTGATTTACATGATCATTTGTCCTTGTAATTTATGTTACATTGGCAAGACCAAAAAAAAGCATTAAAACATGTATAATCGAACACAAAAGCAACATCCGTAGAAAAGTGATGGATAAGTCCCTAGTAGAACATTGGGTTGAAGCCCAACATTCACTCTCTGATCTTCATTTTTTGGTTCTTAAAGTAGTACGGCCTCACTGGCGGGGAGGAAACTTGGACAAGCTCCTTCTACGCCTGGAACAAAGATTCATATATGAACTTCACACTTTACATCCTTTGGGCCTTAATCAAGAGGTAGACCTGTCTGTTTTTCTATGACAGATTTTGTGCACTTCTTTCTGTTTTCCTTTCCCTTCCCTTCCCTTCTTCCCTCTTCTCCCCCCCCCCTTCTCCCCTCCTCCCCCTCACCTTCTTCTTCTTCCTCTTTTCTTTCTTCCTCTTTTTCTTCCTCTTTCCTTCCCCCTGCCCCTCCTTTCCTCTCCCCCTTTTCCCCCTTCCCCCTCCCTTCCCCCACACCTTCCTCCTCCCCCTCCCTTCCCCCCTTCCCCCACACCCTCCTCCTCCCCCTCCCTTCCCCCCTTTCTTCCCCTCCTCCCCTCCCCCTCTTCCCCTCCCCCCTCTCTCCCCCCTTCCCCCTTCCTTCCTCCCCCTCCCATTCCTCCCCCTCCCCTCCTCCTCTTCTCCTCCCCTTCCTTCCTCCCCCTCCCCTCCTCTTCTCCTCCCCTTCCTTCCTCCCCCCTCCCCTCACTTCCCCCTCCCCCTTCCCCTATATTTTTATATATATTTTTCATAATTTCAGATAGCTTATAGTTAAATTCTTGAAGTTCTGGTTTTATGTATTTATGACCCTTCATCTTATTAAAACCCCTAGATTTTCAAGTGGAGTGGGACATTTGCCTTATTTCTGAATAGCTGTTAGACAAGTGCCTCATTTTAGAAGCACTATACATTGAATTCTGCATGAAATGGCAAAGTTCCTTTATTTTTTGTTTAATTTTAATTTTAACATTGAGGAATTTTATTCACAATAACTGGCACCGGTCATAATGCCCACAATCTATACCTAAGGTGCTGTCTTAGAGCAAGTTCTTTTGCGCTGTACGATTGCGCAATCATGACCCTTTACCTCACTAGGGCAGGAAAACGCCTATTTTTTGAGTAGTCACAAGCAAAGCATTTCATTTCAATGCAGCAGTGAAGCATGCGGTAAACGGTAAAGTCGTCCTGTTTTTCGGTTATACTTTATTGTTGAATAACTTAACCCACGTTGTTAGATTTTTGTTTTTTATTTTTTGTTTTTCATTTTTTCTCTTGGCGGATTAATTGGGGTGGAAAAATGCCTTCTCAAAACAGTCACTAGCAGAGTGTTTCAACTCAAAGCAGTAGACATTGAACTTTGTATTAAACGGCAAAGTCTTCTTAGTCTTTGATTATTTTTATCATCAAATAGCAGGTACTTGTATTTTATATTTACCACCAAGCCTTGGTAACATTCAAATTTGTTTTCATTTCACTGTCTATGCACCGAGAGGGTTCTATTTTAAACCTTTGATTTCTTAGCGATTTTTCCGTCTTGATTTTCCAGTGTTCATCTTTTTGAATACTAATACGCGCATTTCAGAGTGCACATTATTTACACATTTTAAGGTGTTATTGAAATAGCAGTTTGTTCATTTTGGACTTTTACCGTCCTATATATATATGTATTTTTTCTTTTAAACAAGTATTTACTTCCCCCCTTTTTTGAGTCCTTTCATCAATATGAAAGGTTGCGTTTTATACTGCTTTTGCTTGCAGAATACTTGTTCATAAATACAAAAGCTCGTGCAACACATTAAAGCCTCGTTTGGAATTTTTACACTCTTCTTCTTGTTTTGACACTTAAATTAGTAATAAGAAAGAAATGATTTGGTCTTTATAATCTCAGACAAGTGCAACGATATCTGGTCTTCATTACTATGATATTTCCATCATCAACGCTTAGATGTTCTGTCTTATATATCTAATCACCATCGTTATGGCATTCTTACTATAAAACAAAGCATCTGAATTTTATTGTTTTAAACATTATTGATCATTCATGCTATACATAGCATAATGTTTCTTTAGGTATGCTGTTTCTTACATCATATAAATTTTAAAGACCTCCAATTTTAAAGACCTTTAATGGCAAAGTCTGGTGTCTTTCCTTGTTAAAAAAAATTTTATGGTAGGTTTTTATTGTTTTTCTTATGCCTTTATGATTTTTCTATATAATTATTTAATTATTTATTGTTTACCTTTAGTGATCATATTTGTGCACTACGAGACAAAAAAAAGGTATTTGTTTAGTGTTATCTTTGTTTGTGTCCTCCTCATCCGCCTCTCTTTTTATTGTGTTATGGTTTTCAAATATGTCTAACTCATTTGATCGTATGATTCAGCTCTGCTTTTGATATTTTGTTCATATTTTTAATATATCTTTTAGCATTATTATATTTATGTTTATCAATTTTGACATTCTATTTATGTTTTTATCATTATTTATAATTATGTTTATATAATTGATCTACATCTACTATATAATTTTATAATTTGTTTTATATGTTTAGAAGCACTTATAAGTTTTTATATTTTTATATTTTTAACATTTTTATTAAATTTTATTTATATGTATTTAATTGATTTTTAAGTTACAATGTTTATATTTGATGTTTTTTTATTTTTTGAGGTGTGTTTCCTCTTAAGACCCCCTGAAGAAGGCTTTTCCAGCTGAAATGCGTAGGGGCAATTAAAAGGGGTTTTTACCTGAACTGGATTCACCGCCAGTCTCTTTCTTGCACCTGCTTGTTTGGTCTTTTGTGTTAAAGTGCAGGTACTTGCTGCTCTCCTTGGTTCTCTATGCTAGAATTAAATGTCACCGAATTATTAAAACATACGCATTAGCACAAAATAGTTTCATTTTACAGGCTTTAAATAACTTATTATCTAAAAAGGCAAGCATAAATTTTAATTATACAGGTTTATGGTACTCGTCAGATGCATTTTCCTTAGAACACAATAAAATCTCATGAATAGTATTTGCTTATTTATTGTTTTAAGACTTCCCACTAATGGCAGGTATCCACTTCTGATGGCATTTTGTTCCCATCCATGTGCATTTGCAACTGTCCTACCATTTAATGCTGTTGATTTATTTCCATTTTATTAGATAGAACCATAGAAAAAGCTACAGAATCCAAGGTTAAGAGTGTTGACCCATGAAAAAACTATTTCTTGGCTGTATGCGAGGAAAACAATGGCTAGTGGCAGCTATTTATTTCAGTAGCAAATATACTGAAATTACATCCTAGAGAATTCTTGTTATGGGGGTTTTAAACTTAATTTAAAAAAACAAACAAAAATGAGTTTTCTTAAAGGAACAATAAATGACAGACTTCCTGTTCAGGCCAGCATGGTAACTTTGTAGTAGTGTGTCGCCCTGACTACCATGCCGGATGCCTAGCTTTTGTTCTTGGAGGGCTGCTGTCCTCAGGTCCTTGGGAATATAAATATGTTTATATGTACCAAAGGTTCTGTGATGAACCGGCATAACCCCAACTGGTTCAAGCTAGGAAAAGAGCAAAGATGAGAAGCAATGTATGTGAACTACCTCTTATGAGAACACACTGGTTAGGGTTTGTACTAGGACCTGCACTGTTTACCACATTCTTGAATGATGCGGTGAATAGGAGTGATGAATAAGAAAATCAAATTGTGGTGACATGAAATTATTCCTAAAAGGGTCTCTCATTGCAAGCCAGGTAATACTATATGGCTTTTAAAGGGGTTTTGGTTTTCATTTTTAATAGCTAATTCTTTTTCTGGTGCTGTATTGCAAAAGGGGAATTTCTTTCCTGCTGTTTGTTTTTCTAGCCTTCAAGTTCAAAGCAAGCTCTTTGAAGTCACTGAGCTCATCAGCTGTTGCGTTCTTCCCTACCCACCCCATGTGGGAAGTCTTGCTATATAGGGCAACTTCCCAGTTAGCTGATTGACAAACAATTTGCCATTCTTCAAGGAGCTTTGATTAGGTAATTTTACAAAGAGAGCACATTAATCTGTATTCTTCAGACATATAATATAAAAATGTACTAATGTAAAGTATTAACTGTCTAGCAAGGAAGCAGAGCTACACAAAGGCACATAGAACAGTGCTGTTAGAACACACATAGCTGTTTTTTCTCTTAAAAGACAGCTGAGGAAAAGCTAGGAACTATGGTAGGTCTCTCTCATTTACTTCAACTGGTACCAAAGCTCCACCAACTGAAGAATGGCTGGAAAAATTCGCACTGTAAAAGCTGTTGCCCCCATTACAGCTTCTGCTTTTGTCCAGACAGACAGCCTGATGCCAGTTGAAGGGCTGGTTCCATGTGCAGGATGCCTGCAAGCTGACGCCCTCATGAAACAAGTGGAGGAGCACAGAGAAGAGGTAGTGAGGCTGAAAAACATTCAAGACAAAAGTACATTGATGAGATGCTTCATGAAGAATCCAAGCTCTCAAACAGAGCTGTAAATGGGATGCAAAAGAATGAAGAGAGTAGGACACGAGTCACCAGAGCCTGCAGAACTGACAATCCAACTCCTCCTGCTCTTGAACTGAAGAACCAGTATGCAACCCTGGAAGTGGAGAAGGTGAAAGCATTCCAGGAAAGGGAAGAACCCGAGCTCAAGCACCCCAAAGTTGCTCAATCGGTGACCACAGGGAAGTGACGGGTAGTGGTGGTCGGTGACTCTCTTCAGAGGGGTACTGAGGCGTCCATCTGCTGACCAGATTTGATGTCCAGAGAGGTGTGCTGTCTGCCAGTTGCCAAAATCTGAGATGTTACTGAGAGTTTGCCGAGACTCAAGCCTACTATTATCCGATGCACTCATCCATGTCAGCACAAATGATACTGATAGGTATCCCTCCGAGCATATTAAGTGACTTCATGGCTCTGGGACAGAGGATGAAGCAGATAGGTGTGCAGGTGGTGTTCTCTTCAGTCCTCCCTGTCGAGGGTAAAGGCCAACCAATATATACTGGTCACCTTTTCGAGCGAGTACACCTTGTTGAATTAAAATAATCTATCTCGCTCAGTAATCAACAACTGAAACTTAATATTTAAACCATAGTACTATATTCATTTTCCATTAAAACAAGGTCTCAGACAAACTATCAGCACTACGTTCTGGACTAGAGACCAGTCCTCATATTGTGCTAGTTTTTACATCAACGACCTTCAAAACTTTTTTTGATCCTTTTTTCACTTTTGCTCATTTCCACAGCATACCATATTCTTTAAATTTGAAAAATGAGTACTTAACTTGACTCAAACATACTGCTGTTCTTTTACTCTAGGTCTCTTTGATGCCACAATGTAAGGCGCCAAAAGTGTTTCACTGTCTCTGGTTTCTTCAGGGAACTGCCTCCTTGTATATACCACTAGGGTATATACAAGGAGGAAGAGGGTAAAGGCCAAGGCAGAGAAGCTCGTATCATGGAGATGAATGCATGACTGCGTGGATGATGTCATCGAGAGCGATTTGGGGCAACATCTAAAAAGTGGTGTGCATAAATGCCCATAGTATGGGAAATAAGATCCAAGATGTTGAGGCTTTAGTGGAAGAAACTGAATTGGATTTTGTGGTAGTTAAGGAGATATGGCTATACTTTATTCAGGAAAGTCAGGGTAGGAAAAAGGGGAGGAAGAGTGGTACTGTATGTAAAAAATATTAAAGCTATAGAATTACAGGGCTTAAAAGGGAAAGGGAAATCCATATGCATTGGTGTGATATACAGATCTCCTTCGCAGGCAGAAGTGGATGGGAGATTTAATAGAAGACATGTATTGCCATGAGAGAAATGCTGCTGATAGGTGATTTCAATATGCCGAATGTTGACTGACACAGCCCTGCTGCAGTGTCATCTAGAAGTAAGGAGATCCTGGATTTTCTACAGGGAGAACTATTCTGGTAACTGGTAACAGAACCCACATGTGAAGGGGCCATATTGGACTTGGTGCTTACCAATGGGGAAAGTGTTTCTGATGTTATAGTGGGAGATCATCTTGCATCCAGTGATCATCAGGTATTGTTGTTCAGTATTAGGACTACGGCTGATAAAATCCATTCAAAAGCGAGGGTTTTTAGATTTTAGGAAAACTAAATTTGTCGAGATGGAACAATACCTCAAGGAGTTGCTAGCAGGATGGGAACAGTTGGGGGATTTTTTTAACAGGTTTTTTTTATACTTCTTTATCATTTTGGTCAAAGTAGTTTCAGTGTAACTTAAACTTGATACAGTAATGTACATTAAACTTGATAACTTGGATTTTTCTGAAGCAATGGAGGATTAAGTGACGTGCCCAAGGCCACAAGGAGTGCTAGTGGGAATCCAACCCTGTCCTCTTGGTTCCCAAGCCAGTGCTGTATCCATGATGTAGAAAAGCAATGGGCAAAACTGAAAGGGGATATTTTAAGGACAACAAACCTTTTTGTTAGAAAGCTAAATAAATGTAAAAGAAAAAGGAGGCCACTATGGTTCTCAAAAGAAGTAGCTGAAAAGATGAAGAAAAAGTGGGTGGCCTTCATAAAATACAGGAGATCACAGAGAGAGGAAGATAAGCATCAATATTTGGAAAAACCTAGAGAAGCTAGGAAAGTAGTCAGTAAAGCAAGACATAACATTTTTCAGATGTTAGTGAGAGGAGGAACTGCAAAAGTGGTATTGTCAGACTCAAGGGGGAAGGGGAGGAATACGTAGAAGTTGATGTAGATAACGTGGAATTGCTTAACAATATTTTTGTTCTCTTTTCACAGATGAAGGGCCAGGAGCAGGACCTCCGAAAACATCCACAAATATGAGCAGAAGTGAAGGGGAGAACAATTTTCATAAGACTGTATTCGTGAAGAACTAGCTAAACTAAAAGTAAACAAAGTGATGGGCCAGATGGAATACATCCAAGAATATCGGAGGAACTTGGGGATGTTCTAGTGGCCTCATTGACTGACTTTCAGTGCTTCTTTAGAGTCAGGAGTAGTCCCAGAGGACTGAAGAAAGGCACATGTGGTCCCTTTACACAAAACTATCCTTCTTGCCTTCACTAATGCACTGCATGTAGCTCACGATCGTGGTGACATCTCGGTGGCGGTTGCCCTTGATCTTTCAGCTGCATTTGACTTAGTTGACCACTCCCTCCTTCTTCTTCGCTTACGGGAGGCGGGTCTCTGTAGTACTGTTCACCGCTGGTTTCACTCTTTCCTCTCGATCTTGTGCAGTCCTTTCCTCTTCCTCTTCTGCCCCCCCTTCGGATTCCTTCCCTCTCCCTTGTGGGGTTCCTCAGGGTTCTGTCTTGGCTCCCTTTCTTTTCAACCTCTTTCTGGCCCCCCTAGCCCTCTTAATCCAACAGTCTGGAATATCTGCCTTTTTCTATGCAGATGACATTGTTCTGCTTCATCATACTTCCCCCTCTTGCCCAGACCTTTCTGCACTAAATTCCTGTCTCTCTGATGTGGCTAAATGGTTGACACTTAACTGTCTCCACCTTAATCTTGCTAAAACTATCGCTATCTGGTTTTCTCATGGCAGTCCACCTCCCCTTCTGGCCCCTTCTTTCTCCGGTTCCCCTGTCCCTTTAGTCTCCACCTTACGTTATCTTGGTGTTCACTTTGATTCTGACCTATCATTTCATGCTCATATTTCACACGTCACTAAAACATCCTTTTTCTTCCTTCGTCAAATTTGTGCAGTTCGTCCTTTTCTATCTCCATCAGCCCTCACCACTTTGTTGTCTTTGGTCATGTCACGTGTGGATTTTTCTAATTCAGTTTTCACTGGTCTCCCTAAATCTCAATTGTCTCGGTTGCAACGGATCCAAAACACTGCTGCCCGCCTTGTCACCCATACCTCTCCCCGGGATCACATGACACCTCTGCTATTCCGCCTTCACTGGCTACCCTTTCCCTATCGCTCTCAATTCAAGCTGCTTACCTTGGTTCACAAAGCTCTCTACACTGGCACCCCTCAATACCTAACAGACCTCCTCTCTTTTCACTCTCCCAGGTACACTCCTCGTTCCTTCCACCTCAACTGCCTCACCCTTCCCTCCCCTTCCCATGCTCACTTGCAATCCACTCGTTCCTCTGCCTTCTTTTTTGCCGGCCCCGCTCTTTGGAACTCCCTCCCCTCTTCCCTTCGTCTGGAACCTCATCACACCACATTCAAACAAAATTTGAAGACTCACCTTTTTTCTCTGGCTTTTGATGTCCCCTCCCCTTTCGTGTAAACTCCACCCCCACCCTCTACTTACCTTTTTGTTCTCTCCCTACTTATGTTTGGTCTTGTATCTCTTGTCTCTACTGCTTTCCTATCAAGAAATTGTATATTCCTTTTTCCATTTCGCTGGCTTTGGCCTTCTTTTAAATTTGGTTTTATTTGTACACTGCTTTGCTTGTTGTAGAAAGGCGGTTTTTATCAAATGTAATAAACAAACATAAACAGAAGAATGAGGTTGAGAACTACAGGCTGGTTAGTCTGACCTCTGTGGCGAGTAAATTAATGGAAATGCTGTTAGAAAAGAGGATTGTGAGGATTCTGGAGTCCAATGGACTGGATCTGAGGCAGCATGGTTTACCAGAGGCAGGTCTTCTCAGACAAATCAGATTTTCTTTGATTGGGTGACCATAGAGATGGACAGAGGGCGAGCCATAGATATGGTATACCTGGATTTTAGTAAAGCTTTTGACACCATTCCACGCAGACAGCTTATTAATAAATTGAGCACACTAGGGATGGACCCTAAAGTGACTGACTGGGTAAGAAATTGTTTGAATGGGAGGCGACAAAGTTTACAGGTAAATGGAGCTCACTCTGAGAAGGATGTTACCAGTAGTGTGCCGCAGGGATCTGCCTTGGTCCGATTTCTTTTTAACATCTTTGTTAGTGATATTGTGGAAGGGCTGTCAGGTAAGGCTTGCCTCTTTGTGGATGATACCAAAATCTGCTATAGAGTAGACTCCCAGGAAGGAGTAGATAGCATGAGGAGGGATCTAGCTTAGCTTGAAGAAAGGTCAAGAATTTGGCAGCTGAGATTTAATGTTAAAAAATGCAGGGTCATGCATTTGGGCTGCAAAAATCCAAGGGAGTAGTACAGTGTAGGGGGCAAAGTACTTCTGTCCATGAAAGAAGAGCAGGGCCTCGGAGTGATTGTTTCTAATGATCTTAAAGTGGCTAAACAGATAGAAAAAAAGACGGCAAAAGCCAGAAGGATGCTTGGGTGCATAGGGAGAGGAATGGCCAGCAGAAAAAAGGAGGTGATAGTGCCTCTGTATAAGTCTCTGGTGCAACCTCATTTGGAGTATTATGTGCAATTCTGGAGACCGCACCTTCAAAAGGATATAAACAGGATGGAGTTGATGCAGAGGGTGGTTACTAAAACTGTTAGTGGTCTTCATTATAAACCAGAGGACAGACTTAAAAATCTTAATATGTATACTTTAGAGGAAATGTGGGATAGAGGAAATATGATAGAGATGTTTAAATACCTCCGAGGCATAAATGCACAAGAGGAGACCCTCTTTTGATTGAAAGCAAGCTCTGCAACAAGGGGCATAGGATGAGGGTGAAAGGGGAGAGACTCAGGAGTAATATGTGGAAATATTACTTAACGGAAAGAATGATAGATGCGTGCAATAGTCTCTCAGTGGAAGTAGTAGAGATGAGGACAGTATCTAAATTCAAGAAAGCATGAGACAGACCCAGAATTTCTCTAAAGGGAAAAAAGGGACTATAGTAATTGATATGGAAGGGCAGACTAGATAGGACATATGGTCTTTTTCTGCTGGCATATTCTATGTTTCCATTCAAAGTCATTAAAATAACAGAGGAATGTGAGGATCTGCAGAAAGATCTTGTGAAACTAAGAAACTGAGCTTCTAAATGGCAGATTACAGTTAATATACACAAATGCAAAGTGATGCACATAGGGAAAGATGATCCCAACAACAGGTATAAAATGGGGAGTTCTGAATTGCAAGTCTTCACCCAAGAAGAAGATTCTGGAGTCACTGTGGGCAGTGCATTGAGTTTTTCAGCCCAGTGTGCCATGGCTGCCACAAGAATAAATTGAATGTTAGGGATTATTCTGAAAGGATTGGAGAACAAAACGGAGAAAAGCATTATGTCTCTGTATAGCTCTCTGCTATGACCACTTTCTCGAGCACTCCGTACAGTTCTGGTCACCCTATATAGCGGAACTAGAAAAGATTCAGAGAAGGGTGAGAAAAATAATAAAGGGGATGAAATATTTCCTTGTGAAGAGAGGCTAAACAGCTTAGGGCTATTTAGTTCAGAGAAAAGATGCATGAGAGGAGATATAATAGAAGTTTATAAAATCATGAGCGGGTTGGAATGGTTGGAGTGAACGGTTGTATAACCTTTCAAACAACATTAAAACAAGAGGACGCTCCATGAAACTGATGAATGACAGACTAAATACAAATTATGGAAAATATTTTTTTCACCCAGTACATTTATTAAGCTGTAGCATCCATTACCAGAGGATGAGGTTAAGACAGCTAAAATAGCAGGCCCAAAAAGACATCTGGACAAGTTCCTGGAGAAAAGTCCAAAAAATGTTTTAGATAAACTTAGGAGAGCCATTGCTCATCTGTGGAAATAAGCTAGGGGAAACAGATCTACTTTGTGGGATCTGATAGCATTAGTATAGCCAGAAATATTTGGGGGGGAGGGGTGGGGGCAAGGTTAACCTGAAGGGGGCACGAGGCATACTGGTCTAAACCATACTTTTATCTACAAATATTTCCTTCTAGTGCACTGATATGGATCTCTAAATAGTATGCAACAGCTGCCATTCATCATGGACAATTTTAAATATGTAAAAACATTAGATCCATTCATGTAATATAAAACAATACACTATTTGCTTTAGGTCCCTTTTCAGAATGCTCAAGGCACAGAACAAAATAACTATATGAAAACAGCAATTATCATGATAATCATATGCATAAAAGATGTGCAATGGGTGTACAGCAGAACTATGATGTTTGCTTTACAACCTAGCATATAAAAACATCATATTCAACTTCTGATGTCACCTCTGTAACAGCAACACAAGCTCCATACACTGTTAGACACTCTAAAGTAACACAGATCATTGCAAAAAGAGATACGCAGAACTTCACCCTACTGTAAAAGTACTGGCCCCCAAGACTCAAACAGTATTAATCCTACATAGGAAAAGGTAGCATTGTAAATTGCACCAGGCCCAAACACATCAACACCTCATAGTGAAAAACAGAACAAGCTAGATTGCTACCAGTCCCCACACAGAATACATGCTATATGCTAACAGAATACCTCCAGTACAGAACACAGGCAGAACATCACCATATACATAGTAACATAGTAAATGACGGCAGATAAAGACCAGTATGGTCCATCTAGTCTGCCCAGTAAGATGGCAAGAGTAGGTGCACCTGCCGCTCTGTCCAGGCCACCCCTCCCCATGTCTTTGTTTAGGGGTGAACCCACCGCTCCGTGTAGGACACCCCTATTTGTTGGGAAATTAGATGGTTAAGTTTATTTTGATTTTATCCTGTTGCTGTAAACGGATCCACTGTGTCTGTCCCATGCCATTTTGAATTCTGTCACTGTATTTGCTCTCACCACTTCCATCGGGAGGGCATTCCAAGCATCCACCACCCATTCAGTGAAAAAGTATTTCCTGACATTGCCTTTCAATTTACCCCCTTGCAGCTCCACGTTATGCCTTCTAGTTTTACACCTTCCCTGTCTTTTGAAGAGGTTTGTTTGTTCATTATTTCTCTTTAAGTATTTAAAGGTCTGAATCATATCTCCTCTATCCCTCCTCTCCTCCAGAGTGTACATATTTAGGTCTTCAAGTCTCTTCTCATAAGGCTTCGTATGCAGGCTCCAAATCATTTTGGTCGCCTTCTTCTGAACAGTTTCCAGTCTTTTTACATCCTTTGCAAGATATAGTCTCCAAAACTGAACACAGTATTCCAAGTGAGGCCTCAACAGTGACTTATACAGTGGCATTAGTACCTCTTCCTTTCTGCTAGTAATTCCTCATTGTATACAGCCCAACATCCTCCAGGCTTTTGCCACCACCTTGTCGCACTGTTTTGCCACCTTGAGATCCTCAGAAATAATCACACCAAGATCCTTCTTCTGATCCATGCACACCAACCTCTCGCCCCTTATCGCGTACATTTCCCCTGGATATCTGCTTCCGAAGTGCATGACACTGCACTTCTTCGCATTAAATCTTAATTGTCAAGCATTAGATCATTCTTCCAGCTTTTGTAGATCTTTCCTCATGTTAACCACTCCCTCAGGGGGATCCACTCTGTTGCAAATTTTTGTGTCATCTGCAAAAAGATGGACTTTTCCATTCAGTCCTTCAGCAATATCACTAGCAAATACATTGAACAGTGCCGGGCCAAGGACCAATCCCTGGGGCACCCCACTAATCACCCTCCTTTCATCCGAGTGAGCTCAATTTACCATCACCTTTTGTCATCTATCAGTCAAAGAATTTTTGATCCAGTTCACCACCTTGGGACCCATTCCCAAACTACAGAGTTTATTGATAAGCCTCCTATGAGGAACAGTATCAAAGGCTTTGCTGAAATCCAGGTAGATGACATCCATTGCATGCCCCTGATCTAGTTTTCTGGTCACCCAGTCAAAGAACTCAATCAGGTTTGTTTGGCAAGATCGTCCTTTGGTAAAACCATGTTACCTCTCTGAGCTCTTTTAGTATCCTGGGATGTATCCCATCCGGTCCCATGTCCTTGTCCACTTTCAGTTTTGCAAGTTGTTCTAAAACATCATCTTCTGTGAATGGTGTGGTATCTACTTCATTCCCATTTTTATATTTGGGAGTCACAGATGGTCCTTCTCCAGGATTTTCTTTAGTAAAAACAGAGCAGAAGTATTTGTTTAGCAATTTCGCTTTTTCAATGTCACTTTCCACGAGTCCGTTCCCAGCACTTTTGAGCCCTGCAATTCCACCTCTGATTTTCCTCCTCTCCCGAATATACCTGAAGAAAGTTTTGTCGCCACACTTCACATCTTTAGCCATCTTTTCCTCTGCCTTTGATTTTGCCTTCCTTATTTCTCTTTTTGTCTCTTTGAGTTTGATCCTGTATTCCTTTCGGTCTTCCTCTGTTTGCAAGCTTTTGAATTTTGCACAAGCTGTGTTTTTTGCCTTTATTTGAGCAGCCACTTCTTTGGAAAACCAAATAGGTTTCCTTCTTCTCTTGTTTTTATTTACTTTTCTTACATATTTATCTGTTGCCCCTTTTATTACCACCTTTAGTTTAGCCCATTGCAATTCCACTTCCCTTATCCCCTCCCACCCTTCCAACTCCTTCTTCAGGTACTTGGCCATTTTACTGAATTCAGTGTTTTTGAAGTTTAGGACTTTGAGCTTGCTATGATTGGACTGCACCTTGGCTTTTATCTCAAACCACACCGTGTGATGATCGCTGCTGCTCACAAAATAAGAGAATACAAATTAGAAACAGATGCAGACATACAAAAATTGAAACCACTTTCGGAGAAGCAGCAGCCAGGATATCAGGGCTTGGCAGTCAACTTTGTTTCCAGCTGAAGTGTTTGCAGGTGAAGCTCCTCCTACCCCTTCTTTCATCGGGGAACTGCAACAGTTAAAAGCTAACTGCCTTTCACGGCCGCGGTCGCATGCCCGAAGGGGGCGTGACCAAAGGGGGTACGCCCCTTTGGTGCTACTTCGGAGCCTCGGAGCCTCAGAGCTCTAGCCGCTGAGGGAATGCCCAGAGGTCATTTTAAGAGGAAAAGTAAGTCTTTGAAAAAAACTTTCTGATAACGATTCAGGTTCTAAAGCAGTGGTTGGTCCGATGGACCAGCATGTGGTTTCTAAACATAAGCTTGTTTCATCAGTTCCTGCTTCCTCCTCGCTTGCCTCTGGAGCTTCCCTGAGTACCATCGAAAGGACTCCTCCTCCTAAGCCCGCTGGCACTCAGGTGTTGGATTTGGACACCTTTTCCTCTGAGGCTTCTGCCTCAGAGGAGGAAGAGGGCGCTGTTTGTGACAGTTCTCTTAATGCTATTAGTAAAGTTTCTTCTTTAACTCCTATTCTGGCTATCAAATTGGAGGATTTTTCCTCCTCTTCTTCTGTAGTTGATCCTACAAATGTTTCTTTATTGGATATTTGGAAACAAGTCTCTGCCACTAACTTGTTGTTAACTAAATTTATGGATCAAACGTCTGCTTTCTCCCAACAGGTTGTGCACAAGGTACATACTTTGGGCTCAACGGTTGGGAGTTTGTCTACGCGGGTTGATAAATTGGAGGCTCAAGCCGGTATTTTTCAATCAGCGAGCGCCTCCTCTTTAAAAGATACGCTACTTTTGTATAAACAGGTAGAGTTATTGGAAAATAAGTCTCGTGCGAATAATCTTCGTATTCTAAATTTTCCTAAGACTCGTTTTATGACACCTCTTCTTTTATTTAGGCAGTACTGCAAAGATGTTTTATTGATGCCATATGCTGATCTTATTTTGATTTCACATTCTTATTATCTGCCAAGTCGGGAGACTTCCTCGAACAAGGATGTGGCTCCATCAGAAGTACAAAGTGATTTAAATTTGACAGATTTTCTTGAAAATTCTCAGGCTTTGATTTCTACGCGTGCCACTTTAGTAATTACTTTGGTAAATTTCTCTGACAAGGCAAAAATTATGAAAGCTTTTTTTCTGAAAAAGAATGTTGATTTTTATGGATTAAGAATGTCTATTTTCCCTGATGTTTCCCGTTATACTCAACTGAGGAGGAAGTCCTTCCTCCAGCTTAAATCTCGTGTTTTGGCTGCAGGGGGGACCTTCTTCATTCGGTTTCCTTGTAAATGCTTAGTTACTATTCAGGGTATAGATTATGTTTTTGTTGAATCATCTCAACTAGATGCGCTCCTGTTGTCCCTCCAAGCCTGAATTCGCTTCTTTTATCTTTCTTTAATGAGACGATTATTTTGTTAGGTGGTTGTAGCCTTTATTAAGAATTTTCCCAGGTACCTTTAAGCTGTCTTCTCCATGATGTGGGCTGTTACACAGTATTGAGTTTAGTTTGATAATTATTGATATTTCTTTGTATTGATTCATCTCAGACTGTGTATTTCTTTTGAACTATGTATTAGGATTGCATTTATGATATAATAATTAAAAAAAAAAAATTGAAACCACTTTCTTCAGCAGTGGAACAGTGAAGAAAAAAGGAAATGCATATCTTCCTGCATTGAGCAACATACAAAGAGACAAGGATTGCATTTTCCCAAAGCTGATGTATTGCAATCACGAAAAGCTTGAAATAAAAATACCTTTGTTGTCTGATCTTTTTTTTTTTCAGTTGAAATTGGTCCTGGCCTTTTTTCCCCCACTTTCTCCTTGTAGATCTTTTCTTTTCTTTTCCCTCATACCATCCACCTATCTCCTTTGCCTGTCTTCTTCCACCTTGCCTTTCCTCCTCCTTGCCCCAGCAACATTCCTTCTGCTGCATATGCCCTTGCTTTGCACCCCCACCGTCTATCCTCCTTTTCCTTCTCACTCTCCCAGCATCAATCCCCTTCTCCCACTGCCACCCACCAGCAACTGCCTCCTTCTCCCAGGCCTAGCCTATTCTCCCATTCCAAACATGACACCCTTCTCCCAACTCAACCCCCAGACTTACCATCTGCCCTTTCTCCTATCCCTAACATCTGCCAGAGTCCATCCCCCTCTTCCATCCTTAACATCTGCCATCTGCTGCCTCCTCTCATCCCCAGTCACCTTCTCCTTGCCCAAGGACCAGATCTTTCTCCCAGCCTGTCATCTGCCAGTCCCAAGCTCCTTGTATCTCCCATCCCCCATCCAGTATTTCCCCTTTGTTTTCTGTCCCCTCCTTCCTCCCTCCTCAGCATCTTTCTCTCCTTCCACATGTTCCAGCATTTCACCCTCTCTCTCTCTTCCCTCCCTCCCCCTCCTGCATCTCCCCTCCATGGCCTCCCTCAAAGTCATGCTCCAGTCGTTGCATTGTTTAAAAAAAAAATGGTGCTTAGCCTTGCACTGAAACACACTGCAGAGCTCTGGCCGTCCTGTCCCTTCTGATGCACACTGCCTGCTGCTGAGGGGCTGGACCAGTAGAGCTTTGCTGAGTGCTTCAGCATGAGACTCTGCGCTGTGCTTGTTTGGTTGTTTGTTTTTTTTAGCAATGCTGCGATGGGAGCATGAGGCTTGCATGGACCACGGAGGGCGAAAGAGGGAAAGTGAGAGAGGGTAGGATGTTGGAACAATGGCATGGAAAGGCTCCTCCTGCTGATCCTGATCTGCTCGCATTAACAGCATCGCACAGCTCAAGATTTTAGTGATGCAGAGCAGGGCAGCTGAGGGTCCTGAGCTGAACGTGAGGGGGCCCAAGCCCCCCCCCCCCCAGCTATGCCTCTGTCTGCTAGATTCTGGCCAATGTCAAGTACAGGATGCAGGACTCAATGGACCTTGGTCTGACTAGGCATGTTTTTTTCTTAATGTTCTTAATAGATACCTCCATTTCATAAGGGGCAGGCTATGTTTTATCCCACTGCCTCTGTGGACTTGGCGTTCCAATTCTAAGAAAACAGGCTTGCAAGCCCATAGAGCTAATGGAAGCTACACCAGGAATGGCTAAGCCATTTCCTTATGACATGGCGTTATTGACCTTCTTAGATCTCTGTATGCATTAAAGCAGATATGCCAGTTTTGATTACATTTTTGATGAGACAGATCTTTTAGCCCACTGGATAAGTGGTTCAGTCAGATTCTTTCACTCCTGTTTTAAATGCTAGTAAAGTTTAAAAAAAAAGGATGCATGAAAATTGAATGTACTTACGGGACTTTTCAGCTGCTTCCAATACCTGTGCATGTTTCTTTTTGGTAAAGCAGAAGCAAAGGAAGGAAGGACCTGGAATTAGGGACATTGGAGAGAAACAGAGTAAACAGCACCATGTTGCCAGACATTAACAGGACAGATATTGTATGTTATCTCTATGGTGCATAATTGAGCACTCAACTTACTGTGAACATCTTTCCTCCTTCCCCATTATCCATTAAATTTCCATATATAAAGTGATGTCCTTCAACTCAGGCGATAGGGTTATGGGTTAGAGAACAATGATCATAGAAAGACAAATGAGAGCAAGCCATTCCTGTTCCTTCTTGGTTTCTCCTGCAGACACACTTCCCAAAGAGAAAGTATGTGGAAGAGGCAGAGCAGGAGCTGTGGGGGATAGATTTCTCTCTCACACTGAGCTTCCTGTCTGACCTATAGCAGTGAAAGTTCAAAAGAGAGAAAGATCAGTAACCAAAGGGAAATATGGGGTGGAAGTGGTAAGGAAGGAATCAGATTGATAATGGGCAGTTGATGAGGTGCTAAGGAAGGGATGGATGATACCACCTCTTGGCAGTGGAGGAGATGAAGAAGTATGTGGAGGCAGTAGGGAGGGCAAAGACAGAGGGAAGATATAAAACAAAGGGGGGGGGGGGGGACTGAAATAGGAAAGAAGAGGATGCAGGTGGAAGTTGATAGGAGTTGAGCGGAGGAGAGGTTATGTCAAAAATTCCAGGAAAATGCAAGATTTGAATAATAGGTGAGAGAAAAGAAGGAAAGAAACAGGAATAATGAGACAATAAAATGAAAGAATTTAAAAAGACAAAATCAACCAAATAGTCCTTTGTCTTGAGCATGTAAAATAGTCCTTGTGACTTCCCTTGAGTTATTTGCTGATTGCCATCTCATTGATAACAATCCTCTACTTTTTCACCTGCACAATTGGATCTTTGTGATACTGTTCTTCTTTGGTCTACCTCTTTTTTTTTTGTGATCACTGGTTCCTCCACCTCACTGCCTTGTAGGCTGTTCTGCGGGGTCCCTCAGGGAACTGTCTTAGACTCCTCCTCTTTAATATTGCCATGAGCCCATTGGCTACATTAATAAATGACCTGGGGACAACTACTTTTCTTTATGCAGAGGAGATGTTGCTGATCATTTACGCTAACCTTTCCACTCCTGATCTTTTCAGCTTAAATTGTTGTTTTTCCAAGATATCTCAATGGCTGCATTCAACCATAACCTGGCTAAAACCACTGCTACCTAGATAATGGATTGTCCTTCCTGGCCTTCAATTGCGTCCATTATAAGAACATAAGATATGCCATACTGGGTCAGATCAAGGTCCATCAAGCCCAGTATCCTGTTTCCAACAGTGGCCAAACTAGGTCACAAGTACATAGCAGTTTCCCCAAAAGACACAGGTTCCACAATGCTTGTACTGAGGCAAGCAGTGGATATTCTGGATCCACTTTAATAAAGGTTTATGGACCTTTCCTCCAGGAACTTGTCCAAACCATTTTTAAACCCGGCTACACTTACAGCTTTTACTACATTCTCCGGTAATGAATTCTAGAGATTAAAAACAAAGTTGAGAGAAAACATATTTTCTCTTATTAGTCTTAAATAGGTTACCCTGTAGCTTCACTGCATGCCCCCTAGTCTTTCTATATTTTGATGGTGCAAACAATCGATATAAGTTTACCCGTTCCACTCCATTCATTAATTAATAGACCTCTATCATATCTCCCCTCAGCTGTCTGTTTTCAAGGTTGAGGAGCCCTAACCTTTTAAGCCTCTCTTCATAGGGGTATCCTTCCATTCCCTTTACCATTTGGTGGCTCTTCTCTGTATCTTTTCTAATAATGCTATATTATTTTAAAGATACGCCGACCAGATTTGCATACAATATTCAAGGTGCAGTTGCACCATGGAACAATACAAATGATACCTAGCATTTTATTTGCTCTCTTGGCCACCATTGCACACTGGGCGGAGGGCTTTAGCATGTTATCCACGATGACGCCTAAATCTTTTTCCTGGGTGGTGGTTCCTAATGTGGAACCTTGCATTGTATAACCATAGTTTGGGTTTTTTCTTTCCTAGGTGCATAACTTTGCACTTGTCCACATTAACTTTCATCTGCCATTTGGATGTCCAGTCTTCCAATTTATGAAGATCCTCTTGCAATTTTCCACAATCCTCATGGGTTTAACATCTTTGAATTGTTTTGTGTAATCTGCAAATTTGATAACCTCACTCGTTATTCCTATTTTCAGGTCATTTATGACTATGTTAAAAAGCAGCGGACCCAGCACAGATCCCTAGGGTGCTCCACTATTCACCTTTCTCCATTAGGAAAATGGCCATTTAGCCCTACCCACTGCTTTCTATCTTTTAACCAGTTCATGATCCACAATAGTACACTGCCTCCTATCCCATAACTTTTTAATTTTGACAAAAGTCTCTCAAGAGGGACCCTGTCAAAGGCTTTCTGAAAGTCCAGATACACTACATCAACTGACTTGCCTTTGTCTACCTGTTTATTCACACCTTCAGAAAAACATAACAGATTAGTAACACAAGACCTTCCTTGGCTAAAGCCATGTTGGCTGACTCCCATTAAGCCATGACTATCTACATATTCAGTAATTTTGTTTTTTTATGATGGTTTCCACCATTTTTCCTGCTACTTACGTCAGGCTCACCAGTCTGTAGTCTCCCGGATCACCCCTGGAACCCTTTTTAAAAATTGGTGTTACATTGGCCATCCTCAAATCTTCAGGTATTACAGATGATTTTAATGATAGTTCACAGATTACTAATAGTAGGTCTGAAATCTCATATTTCAGTTCTTTCAACACCCTTGGATATATACTATCTGGTCCAGGTGATTTGCTACTCTTCAGTTTATCAAATAGTTGTAATACATCTTCCCAGTGTATTGATATTTCTTTCAATTCTTCCACAGCATCTCTTTTAAATAGCATTTCTGTCATGGGTAACGTTCCTACATCTTCCTCAGAAAAGAATTCATTCATTCTCCGTGGACCACAGGATAAGTCAACCACACCTGGTGACATCCTCCGATGGTGCCATGCGTAAGTGCTCTCCAGAGCTCAGAAAGGCAAGCCTTTCTGAGCATATGCTAGTAGCCCAACCCACTGGCCCGCCCCTAGCTGGCTAGTCTTTCTTTTTCTGCCTTGGCAGCAAAACGGACCAACTACTCTTCAAAATACTATGTCATCAAAATTAACCAGAAAAGAGAAGAAAACTACAGGAAACATCTACAGGTCAGAGACTTAATTAACATGCCGAAACCAGTGAAGCCAGGCTTTAAAAAATGCTCCCAGTTTGCTAAAAAGATGGACAGCACCAACACACATGACTTGTGTGTGGAGAATGCCCAGATATTCAAAACTATCTGTGAGAGGGATATGGATGCTACAAAAAGGGATTGCTACTTCTGGAGAGAGATCTGCAATTGTAAGTATTTACATCTGGGAATTTTTCTAAATCTTGGTGAAAAAGGAATTCTTTAGATTAAAGTTGATTAATTTGTGAATCCACTGCATTTGTTAAATCAGTCAGGGCCTAGTATCAGCAAATTGATAAGGCAGACAAAGAGAGATTTTGAGAAGAAGCTTGCTGTGAAAGCAAAAACACATAATAAAGACTTTTTCAAGTACATTCGTAGCAAAAATGCCTGTGAGAGAGTCAGTTGAACCATTAGATGATAGAGTGATAAAAAGGTCACTAAGAGGGGACAAGGCCATAGCGGAGAGAACTCCCATTACAGATAAGTAACCTTACTTTACTCTTGACTTTGAACTTTTCTTCAAAGAATAGATATCAGCAATTACAAAGTGTGTTTTTTCATTTTTATGATGATTCCCAGGACTTTGGCCCTACCTTCTTTACAACACTTTTATCCCTGTCATGATAGCCTTTGTTTTGATTGTTATGCTGTTTACTCAAGTCTTTGTGGAACTGAGCTTAAGTGCCTTTGGACCGCTCAGACTGCTACTATACTTATTTTTGCCAACACCCACAGGTTCGACCATGTAATCCCCCTTTTCATAATAACATAGTAAAAGACAGCAGATAAGGGCCAGCATGGTCCAACAAGTATGCCCCATAAATTGCCAGAGTTGCAAGTGCCACTCCAGGCATGTTACCCCTCTCCATTTAGAAGCTATTTACATTTGTTTTGATTCCATCCTCTTGCTATGTAATGATCCTCTGTGTCTGTCCCATGCCTTTTCGAATTTAGTCACTGTTTTTGCTCTCTTTCGGGAGGGCCTTCCAGGCATCCACCACCCTTTCATGAAAAAGTATTTCCTGATGTTGCTTTAAAATTTACCTCCTTGCAGCTTCATTTTATGTCCTCTAGTTCTACAGCTTTCCTGTCTTTGAAAAAGGTTTGTTTTGTTCATTAGTATCCTTTAACTGTATCCCCCCTGTTTCTCCTCCCCTAGGGTATACATATTTAAGTCTTCAAATCTTTTCTCACATTCCTTTTGGTGCAGACCCCAAATCATCTTGCTTGCCTTCCTCTGAATCATTTCAAGTCTTTTTCTATCATTTGTAAGGTAAGGCCTCCAAAACTGAACACAATACTCTAAGTGAGGCCTAACCAATGATCTGTACGGGGCAATAATACCTCCTCCTTCCTGCTGGTTATTCCACTCTTTATACAGCCTAACATCCTTCTGGTTTGGGCCACCATCCTGTCACATTGATTTGCCACCTTGAGATCCTCAGATACAATATCCAAGGGCCCTCTCTTGGTTCATACACACCAGCCTCTTGTTCCCAATCACATACAGTTCCTTTGGACTTTCTGCATCCCAAGTGCATCACTCTGCACTTTTTTGGATCTTCACTGGCTACTTCTTAGGTTCCGCAGCCAGTACAAGATTCTGTGGCTCACCCACAAAGATTTCTATATGGGAATCCATCTGCCTCTCCTCTGTAGTGATCCCCCACTCCAACCAAGTCATGCATGCTACCTGTTTGGTGGTCCCTTCGGTAAATTATTCAAAATTAGAGTCCAACAGGAACAGCGCCTTCTTTTACCTGGCACCTGGTTTGTGTAATTTATCTTATGCCTTAAGAACATTCTGGGCTGATTTAAAGACTCACCTTTATAGTTTGGCAATGAGCTCTGAGTCTTTAACAGCCTGAAGGTTTTCTTTTTTTTTCATCCTCTGTCATATTATTTTTATTTGCTTATCTATTTCCTCTCTATTTTTAATGGCATTCACTTTTTTTCCTCAACTGTTTTTTTTATTATGTAAACTGCCTTGATATTTTGAAAGACAGTATATACACCAAGGCTCTTAATAAATAAGTGATGAAAAAAGTAAATCTATAGGAGAGCTCAGAGAGAGGAAAAGTTGAGATAATAAGATTTAAAAAAAAAACTAAAATAAGTTGGTACAGATGCAAAATAAAGAAATCTGCTGCCTCAAAATATATGTTCATTAAACAGCCAAATGAAATGTATACAGCCTTATTCCTATTCAGTCTCTGGTAGCAGTGATTCTGGAGTGATCTTAACATTGTGGGGAAATTATACTACTTTCCACAACCATGATTTCATCCCATGCATTGAATTTAGACGTCCCAGGTTTTCAACTCCTTTGGATGTTTGTCCCAGGATGTCCTGAAAGCATAAAAAACGGTAAAGGCGCAATTGTACTTCAAGATCCTCCCAGACACATGAAGTGTCTTCAGACACACAGGTTTGCTCCTTTCAGGGAGATTTCTAATCCCAAAATGTGAACGTTTTGGGATTAGAAGTAGCTATTTTTTATATTTGCTGCATGGCAAAGAATAATACTTAAGGTAATGATGATAAACTGTAAAATAAACCTCAACACTCTAAATACAGTGTATGTACCCTATATGTGAGGAGCGAGGGGAGTTATGATACAGATGTTTAGATACTGAAAGGTATTAATGTAAAGAAGACACAAACACTTTTCAAAGGAAACATTTTTTCACTGAAATGGTGGTGGATACCTGGATGGAAGAAGAATGTTGAGACAAAAATGATGAATGTCAAAAAGGTATGAGAACACAGAGGCTCTATTACTGGAGGAGGATAGAAACCAAGCATTGGGCATGTCAGATCAAAACAGCAATGGAATGACTCTCTTGCACATCTAAGAAGATTGAGGGTAAACTGCATGTAGCAGCAGTTTGGGCGGGGGAGGGGGGGAGGGAGTAACATGCAGGGGTGGCCCTAGGGTGGTGCGGGTATATTTGCATATCCACTATACCTCATTTGCATAAATTTAATTTATTTTAAAATGTACATGTTGCCAACTAAAATTTTAGGCGACTTTCAAAGGAACCCTTCACAAGCCTCTCTTTTGTCCTGGCAATGACCTAGGGGCATATTTAATAAATATTAATGTGTGTTAAGTGCCACTGCGCCAATAGAAATAAATGGGTGCTCCTGCACTTAGCCCACATTAACATTTGTGAATGCGCATTAACTTTTAGTTAACATGCCTCTTAATAAGTGTCTGAATACCATTTGCATGGGCAGTGAGGATAAAGAAAACTGACCAGATTTCTACATTGCTATACTCCAGTGCCAACTGCCAGCAACTACTATACACCCTGCTCATTTAGAGCCCATAGCAAACCCACTGTATCATAACAGCACTACCAGGACTCACAAAGCACCAAACCCTACCTATCAAAAAACAACACTGCAAATATTAAACCAAAACATCTCTGAGAATACCAATACATCTCCTACTGGGGAAAGAGAACAAGTGGGACTGTCATATAGAAACTACATGAACAGAATAAGGCAGCTCGGTTACACATGCAGAACATAAACCATCATCAAACATAGAACAAGGGATCACAATTTAGAAATATGAAGATAATAATTAAACTGGTTACCCCAAAAGCCAAACTTGGAATGTACAACAACACTGGAGAAATAAAACTATAAATTAATTTTCTCTTGTACTAAACAAAATGCAAAGACGTTAGCGATGCACATTTCCGAGAGCCAACATAGTCCAGTTAATAAATTCAAAATAAAATAGTATTTTTTACCTTTCTGTTTGGGCATTTTATTTTTCCACCGCAACTGCCCCAGTCACTTTCTTCTGTTTTCTTCGTGTCTTCTGCTAACTATCCATTGTCTGCTGTCCATTTGTCCTTTCTTCTCTCTGCTAGTTTTTTCCATTCTATCTCTAGATCTGCTCCAACATACTGATCTTTTCCCTTTTGCTCTTTCTTCCATTTCTTTCTTTATTCCTTTTCCATCCACTCATATTTTACCCCTCCAGTCTCAATCCCAATTTACTCTCCCAATACCTGGCCAAGCGTAGATTTTTCTTACCTCCCACACAAAATATCTTTTTCTTGTTCCATCCTCACTCCCGTAGCCCCATCCCCTTCTAGTCCTCCTCCAACATCAGCTCCTTTCTTATTCAAGCCCCGCTCCTTCCAGCATCCATTTTCTTCTATTCCCATTCCCCTTATCAGCCCATTTCCAATCCTAGCCCCCCCATCAGCCATTTCCAGTCCTATCCTAGCCCCCCCATCAGCCCATTTCCAGCCCTAGCCCCCCATCAGCCATTTCCAGTCCTATCCTAGCTCCTCCATCAGCCCATTTTCAGTCCTAGCCCACCATCAGGCATTTCCAGTCCTAGCTTCCCCCCCTAAGAGCCCTGTACCTGTCTGGCTTTGGAGGGAGCTGGGGAGATCCAAGGATCCAGCTCAGCTCTGTACAGCTGCCGGAATAAAGAGCAGCATTTTCCTTCATTCCGGCAGCTGTGTTCTCCTGTAGCCCACTGGTAGTACTGGGAAACAGGAAATGCCTTTTAACCTCCAGCATGCCAGTGGACTACATGAGAACACAGCTGCCGGAGTGAAGGAAAACACCACTCTTCACTCCAGCGGCTGTGCAGAGATGAGCTGGGGCCTTGGGTCTCCCACACTCTCTCTGAAGCCGGCCCTGTGGGAGCCAAACAGCATATGCAGGATGACGTTGGCATGGAGTCCTCTGCGAACAACATTCCCGCACAATAGACGGGTCAGCCCTGATAACATGCATAGAGTGGCAATTACGACTGTAACCATCTTCATGGGCAGTTTTGGTCTTTACCCTCTCTCATCTATTATGTTACTAGAGGAAATGTTTACTAAAGTGCACTAAGTAGATAGTGTAGGCCTGTGTTAATGGCTACCATGTACTAAAAAGAGGCAGTGCTGTAAAAATCCCATGGTCTCTAAATGCATTTGGTGGCAACTGGGAAAGTTATGGGCAAATAATGGGCACGGACTGCACATATTGTTACCCCGTGGTGCTTTGCCACACATTGTTACGGCTGCTAATAACATTAGGTAATGTTTACATGGGTGCATTAAATACAAATGCACACTCAACATGCATTTAGAGTGACTCTGATCACCCCCAAACTAGCACCTGATTTCCTATGCAGCATCCCTATACCAGCTCAAAGTCCTGACCTGTCTCCCCCATCTGCAACATCCAATCAACATTCCGATCCACTAATATCCCTCTATCAGCATCTCCACCCCTCTCCAACCCCTTATTTGCATCAAGGCCCCCTTCCAATGTCACCCATTAGCATCAAAGCCCCTCATCCATCCCCAAAGAGGCACCCATCCCTGCACTCATCCCCTGATCCCCCTCCCCCAGCACTTACCAGGGCTTTTTACTGGTAGTATAGTACTAGGGCAGGAGCAATCCCTGACATTCCTGACCCATTACTACTTGGGTTCAACATGGCAGCTCTGATCCCTTTTAATACTAGCTCTAGGGATTCATCTGGCAAATGAGGACTTTTTGGCCTCAAGTAGCACAGCAATTGGGGTAGTTTTGAAATCTAAGCTTTCCCTATGACAGCAAATTTCACAAGTAATCTAGAAAATTTATTATAAAATAAGTGATTTTTAAAACATAGTCCAAACAATGGTGGTGTTTATTTATTTATTTAACAGTTCTTCTATACCGCGCTATTATAATCACCTTGATTACTGTAGTGTCTTATATGTTGGTCTGCCTGAGATATTCCTTAAACAATATCAAGTAGCATAAAATACTGCTGCCTGGCTAATTAGTGGATTAAAACATAGCAAACATATAATGCTTGGTGCTACCCAATAGGCAAACTAGGCGCTCGCCTAGTGCACCAAGAATTCCAGGGCAGCCCATTGACACTGCTGCCAACCCTCTCCAAGCCCTATAACAATGGTAATGCCATTACAACACCAATGCAGCACTTACCTTAAGCTTCCAGTGCTGCGTTGCTGTTTGTATGCTTTGACCGGCTGCTTCCACCTCCTCCAATGCAGGCTTCCTATTTGCATGGGGGGGGGGGGGCAGAAGTTCCCTCATGCAAACCAGACGTTTGCATTCAAGGGGGACAAGCGGCTGGTCAAATTGAGCCTGAACAGCAATGCAGCATCGGAAGCTAGGGTAAGCATTGCATTGCGTTGCTGTTGTAATGCAGCATTGGAGGCCAGGGTAAGCATTGTGTTGCAATGTCACATCAGAGGCTAGGGAAAACATTGCATTGCTGTTGCAATGTAGCATCGGAGGCTAGGGCAAGCATTGTGTTGCGTTGCTGTTGTAATGTAGCATCGGAGGCTAGAGTAAGCATTGTGTTGCGTTGCTGTTGTAGCATCGGAGGCTAGGGTAAGCATTGCATTGCGTTGCTGTTGTAATGTAGCATCGGAGGCCAGGGTAAGCATTGCATTGCATTGCTGTGGTAATGTAGCATCGGAGGCTAGGTAAGCATTGTGTTGCATTGCTGTTGTAATGTAGCATCGGAGGCTAGGGTAAGCATTGCATTGCGTTGCTGTTGTAATGCAGCATTGGAGGCCAGGGTAAGCATTGCATTGCCACATCAGAGGCTAGGGAAAGCATTACATTGCATAGCTGTGTAATGTAGCATCGGAGGCTAGGGTAAGCATTGTGTTGCATTGCTGTTGTATTGTAGCATCGGAGGCTAGGGTAAGCATTGTGTTGCATTGCTGTTGTAATGTAGCATCGGAGGGTAGGGTAAGCATTGTGTTGCATTGCTGTTGTAATGTAGCATCGGAGGGTAGGGTAAGCATTGTGTTGCATAGCTGTGTAATGTAGCATCGGAGGCTAGGGTAAGCATTGTGTTGCATTGCTGTTGTATTGTAGCATCGGAGGCTAGGGTATGCATTGCATTGCATTGCTGTTGTAATGTAGCATCGGAGGATAGGGTAAGCATTGTGTTGCATAGCTGTGTAATGTAGCTTCGGAGGCTAGGGTAAGCATTGTGTTGCATTGCTGTTGTATTGTAGCATCGGAGGCTAGGGTATGCATTGCATTGCATTGCTGTTGTAATGTAGCATCGGAGGATAGGGTAAGCATTGTGTTGCATTGCTGTTGTAATGTAGCATCGGAGGCTAGGGTAAGCATTGTGTGCATTGCTGTTGTAATGTAGCATCGGAGGCTAGGGTAAACATTGTGTTGCATTGCTGTTGTAATGTAGCATTGGAGGCTAGGGTAAGCATTGTGTTGCATTGCTGTTGTAATGTAGCATCGGAGGCTAGGGTAAGCATTGTGTTGCATTGCTGTTGCAATGTAGCATCGGAGGCTAGGGCAAGCATTGTTTGCGTTGCTGTTGTAATGTAGCATCGGAGGCTAGAGTAAACATTGTGTTGCGTTGCTATTGTAGCATCGGAGGCTAGGGTAAGCATTGCATTGCGTTGCTGTTGTAATGTAGCATCGGAGGCCAGGGTAAGCATTGCATTGCATTGCTGTGGTAATGTAGCATCGGAGGCTAGGTAAGCATTGTGTTGCATTGCTGTTGTAATGTAGCATCGGAGGCTAGGGTAAGCATTGCATTGCGTTGCTGTTGTAATGCAGCATTGGAGGCCAGGGTAAGCATTGCATTGCCACATCAGAGGCTAGGGAAAGCATTACATTGCATAGCTGTGTAATGTAGCATCGGAGGCTAGGGTAAGCATTGTGTTGCATTGCTGTTGTATTGTAGCATCGGAGGCTAGGGTAAGCATTGTGTTGCATTGCTGTTGTAATGTAGCATCGGAGGGTAGGGTAAGCATTGTGTTGCATTGCTGTTGTAATGTAGCATCGGAGGGTAGGGTAAGCATTGTGTTGCATAGCTGTGTAATGTAGCATCGGAGGCTAGGGTAAGCATTGTGTTGCATTGCTGTTGTATTGTAGCATCGGAGGCTAGGGTATGCATTGCATTGCATTGCTGTTGTAATGTAGCATCGGAGGATAGGGTAAGCATTGTGTTGCATAGCTGTGTAATGTAGCATCGGAGGCTAGGGTAAGCATTGTGTTGCATTGCTGTTGTATTGTAGCATCGGAGGCTAGGGTATGCATTGCATTGCATTGCTGTTGTAATGTAGCATCGGAGGATAGGGTAAGCATTGTGTTGCATTGCTGTTGTAATGTAGCATCGGAGGCTAGGGTAAGCATTGTGTGCATTGCTGTTGTAATGTAGCATCGGAGGCTAGGGTAAACATTGTGTTGCATTGCTGTTGTAATGTAGCATTGGAGGCTAGGGTAAGCATTGTGTTGCATTGCTGTTGTAATGTAGCATCGGAGGGTAGGGTAAGCATTGTGTTGCATTGCTGTTGTAATGTAGCATCGGAGGCTAGGGTAAGCATTGTGTTGCATTGCTGTTGTAATGTAGCATCGGAGGCTAGGGTATGCATTGCATTGCATTGCTGTTGTAATGTAGCATCGGAGGATAGGGTAAGCATTGTGTTGCATAGCTGTGTAATGTAGCATCGGAGGCTAGGGTAAGCATTGTGTTGCATAGCTGTGTAATGTAGCATCGGAGGCTAGGGTAAGCATTGTGTTGCATTGCTGTTGTAATGTAGCATCGGAGGCTAGGGTATGCATTGCATTGCATTGCTGTTGTAATGTAGCATCGGAGGATAGGGTAAGCATTGTGTTGCATAGCTGTGTAATGTAGCATCGGAGGCTAGGGTAAGCATTGTGTTGCATTGCTGTTGTAATGTAGCATCGGAGGCTAGGGTATGCATTGCATTGCATTGCTGTTGTAATGTAGCATCGGAGGATAGGGTAAGCATTGTGTTGCATAGCTGTTTAATGTAGCATCGGAGGCTAGGGTAAGCATTGTGTGCATTGTTGTTGTGATGGCATTGCTGCTACTGCAGGTCTCGGAGAGAGGTAGAATCATGGGGGATGGTAGAACTGAGGATTAGCCTAGAGCACATCATATCCTTGCACCGCTTCGAACTATGGTATAGGAGGTTGTGAATCAGAATATAGTGAAAAAGTTATCTTTTGAGATACCGAAGGGATTTACTTTATGTCCGACCAATCTTAATGCCTCAAAAAGCTACAACATGAAAGCAGGCCTTTGCAGGTGAGAAAGCCGCAGGGTTGGAACTTGTTTTCAGCTGAGAGTTAAATAGAGCCAAATTATTTGGCTTTTAGAAAGAAGCTGAAAACCCATTTATTTCAATGGACATTTAAATTCTTGAGTTTTTAGATACACAAGTAAAGGCTGCCTCTCATACTCGTTGTATTTAGGCTTTTAAGGTCTCAGTCTGATTATTTGTATTGGTTTTATGTAACATTATGAATGTAATACTTTAAGCTGCTTAGAAATGTAGGATAAGTGGCAAGCATCTAAATGAAATAAAATGAAAAATAGTGATAGAAAAGTAAAAACGACCATTTCCAGCAGGCTATTAATATTCACCAGTGTACGAGACGTTTAAAAAAAATGCTGTTCAGAGGATATGGTTTTCTTCTAGGTATTTTCTGAAAATAAATGCTATGTATAAGGCACCTTTCTGATAGTCTACCATACATTTAGAACCCCTGATTCTACAAACTGTAAAGAATGGCATTTTAAAATGTGCCCCTGCTTCTCTGTTCCTTTTTAGAAATCAAAGCGTGTATACATTTATCCTAGATTTTAACAGCAGCAACAAAAGGACCCCCGGTAAGATTCATGATCCTGTGCAAAGAATTTTTAGGATATTATTTCATATATCAGGGTGACAAAAATTCAATAAAACATATATGTGACATGAAGTTGCTTTGCCTTGGACTTGTAAGGTGTGCAGAACACGATGCGTCGCCCTTGGCAAGGGATATAAGCAAACTGTCTAAGGTGTTCTAGGGAGATAATCGCTCTGCATTTGAGGCTTCTTCTTTACTGAGCCTGCCTGTTGACTCTAAATGGGAGGCTGTGAATAAACAGATTGTGACACTGCAACTGCTTTTTTTTTTTTTTCAATTCTGATCTGTAAAATGAAGGTTTAAAGGGTTATAAGAAATTCTTTATTTTAATAGCAATAACCAGATTAGACAGGCAAGTTAGTGACTGCAGATTGCTGGCCATTAAGATCTCGTTAATTCAGTGTATATTGTGTAACCGACAGTTGCTGTTTAGTGCTTAGAATCGGATTCTTTAAGCATGTGGTCCTATGGCACCCTCTACTGAAAACTGATGCACTTAGAAAAAGTGGTGTGGTCCCTGCCAGGCTTGTTTCTCTACTGCTGCAGCAAGAATGTGCTTTCACCAGAACATTGCATACATTTTAATCTTTATTTTTAGTCTTTATTTCTGAAAGCCTAGTAGTCCTGATTTAGCTTAACTTCTGAGAGTTGAAGACAAATTATTGCTCATGTAAATGACAGCACACAGCGGCAACTACTACTAATATGTGTAAGAAGTTTTTCTCAGGTCTTTCATCTATGGCATCTTGCAGGGAACCAAACACATGATCCATGTCTGCTGTTCTTTAATGATATTTTGTTTTGTTAGGAAACTTATGGTATCTGATTTGCTGAAAACTGACAAGATCTTTCACAGTGAAGGTGCTAATGGTATATCCTCTGCTCAAAGACCTGTACTACATTAAAGTCAGAAGAGTCAAGTGAATATCTGGCTGGAAATTTCATATGGATGTCGATCTTTAAAATCTTGGCTAGTTAAAATACAGTGGTCTGTCATAAATATTAATGTAAATGTGGGTTCATATTAGAGTGGTTGATCCTAGGTTAGATCTTGATTGTTCGAGTGGCACTATTATCTAAGTCAAGTTTCAGTACAGAAAAGAACTTTTGCTCACGCTGTGCAGGCCAATCTGTCTGTATAAATTGACAACTCTTGAATTCTGCAATGAACAGCCTTAAGCTTGTGATTCACCCACTTGTGTGCTTAATTCAATTCTGCACATTGACAGAAAAAGCAATGTTGCTTACCTGTAACAGGTGTTTCATGTAGATAGCAGGTGTTTCATGTAGATAGCAGGATCGATAAGACACACAATCCCTCCCCCACCTCTCTAAGACTTGCCTATATTCTTGAGCTTTGGAACAAACAGGGACGGTGAGGAGATCACTGTATGCAGACAGGGCATTACTTGCTCAAAACCTTACACTAAGTTCTGGGCTGTAGGTGATCAATTCTGTCCAGGCGCCATTGGATGATGTCACCCACTTGTGTACCTTATCAATCATGCTATCCATGGAAATCATCTGTTACAGGTAAGCAACATTCCTTTTCCCAGTATGCTCATAACCATGTTACAAAAGCAAGAAATGGTACAGAAAATCTGATACTGATCACTGAAAATTCTTAATGCTCATGGTCTTAAGGCAGCTTAGCTATAAAGGATGCAGTAAGCTGTATACTTGACTGAAGAGCCTCCGGATGCCTGTAACTGGATTTACTCAGGGAAGATGGGCAATGAATATGGAAATGGATGTTAAGGTGATATGAAGCTTCTCATGTGTGAATCACGGGAGTGTCTAGCTTAGTGCTTGAAAATTCCCTGGAGAGTTAGCGTGGGGATGACCAGAAGGGTTTATTAAAATAGCGGGAGAAGTAGGGTTCCTTGGTCCCTGTGAAAGTTGTAGTGCTGAGATACAATTGGCATCAAGATATATATTGAAGCTTGGAGACGTGGTTAGGGTAAGATCCAAACTGCCTGTGCTTTGAGGCTTGTTGAGCTATGACTACTCTTTCTGAAATCCAGAGACAAATCTTTGACTGCCTTTGTGTGCAGAATTAGGGTCATTTGCTGATCACTAGTTTCACTTTGTGCTAACTGGTAAATATGTTAATGTGCAGCCACAAAACACCCACAGATTAGTGATTAACCAAACAGATTTAGCAAACATTCCACAAGTGTTTTCCATTCAAATTCAGGAGGTTTTGACAGTGGTTTTCAATAAAGACTAATACTTGGTCAAATGCAATTTTACTGATTTTCTCCTTTGTCACTTACACCGGCAGGCTGAGATGCTAAACTATTTTTCCTCTTGGTCAGAATATCCGGCACTTGAATGGTATTTTTACAGCATCTGACACTACAGTTATTCCTATCATAAATTTCACCTGCTGTTTAAAACTGTGATTAAAGCTGATCTGCATTCCGGCTGTAGCGCCGCTGGAGCTTCAGGAATTATGATAATAGGAGCGCAAGGTCCTGAGGAGAATACCGTTCTGTAGCTGTGTCGAGCAAATGCCACCTTTTAAGACTGATTGCTGAGCAGTGAATGACATTTTTGTTTTAAAAAAAAGAGGCCATTTATTTTCATGGGGTTTAGACAAAAGCATACGTGCATCCCCAGAGAACGATCGGTTTTGGGATTTTTTTTTTTTTATAGCTGAGGCGCAATTATTTACAGCTGCAGCAAGCACCTGAGGTTTAAAAAACCTCACAGTTCATCGCTGTAAAAAAAAATCTATTTTTGCTTCCTCTTCCTTTGCATGCATGCACTTACACAAGAACATATATAGTATATCGGCACGCACACACATGAAAAGATACACATGTGAACACTCATATAAATGAGCACACTGATATGCATATGGGTATAGACATACCTAGCCACAGAAAAATACAAGTGAACGCCTGCATACAAAGGAATTTCATCATAGGAGAATTCTCTTTTTGTTTATTTGATGGTATTTCTATATCACTGTGGAACAGATGGCTAGTTCTTTATGATTCATTAAATTTTTCTAAGGAAATAAAAGCAAAATAAACTGCCACATTAAATCTTGACTCTTTCTCTCTTTCTTGCTTTATTTCTCTCTGTTTCTCTCTCTCCAAAATAGATGTGTTGCTTCAGAAAGGAACTGGATGTTCTGACATCTGAAGAAAGGACCTAAGTGGTTGGGTATGCTTGTACTCCAAGTGATCCTTGTGACCTTGAACAAATCACTTCACCCTCCTTGCCTCAGGTACAAACTTAGGAGATTATTTACCAGCCGAGTTTAGAGCAACAACATACATTGTTACTAAATTAACACATGGCATTGAGCAACCCTGCACATCAAGGAGCTGATTTTGTGAGGAGCTGTGTAAATTATGTGCTGTTTATATGCATAAGGGCTTAATTTAAAGGATTTATGTGCATGACTAGGCATTTATGCACTGCGTTAGTCAGTCACTCTCTGTAAGTACACTTGTGGATAGGGGCGGAGTGGAAACTTCCGTCTGTTTCTGAAAAATCTAGGCATGGGCATTTACACTTGCTCTAGAGCAGGGATAACTGTCGCTACTAGACTGAGGTGTCTTTATGCCCTATTTTATAAAGCGTACATGTATTTCACTTTATAAAATAGGCCCCAAACGCCAGGGCCAGCCCCAGAGTTGGTTCAAGGTATTGGTACCCTAGGTAGACCTTAAGCCATACTTCCCCCTTGGATGTCAAAATCTATTATTTAGCTTTGAATGCCCTACTCTTTCTTGCCCTCAGTGAGTGCCTAGTTTGCCTAGTGGTTGGGCCAGCCCTGCCAAATACACATATGTTACTGTGTGTTAACTCCATGGGAGTTTACAAAATTACGTTATAATTCTGATGAATGTGTGTTTGCTGCTAAGGCAGCAAAAATCAGGCTCAATGCACATTAAAAAATAATGAACTGCATCACAAGCAAATGCATTTCTTTAGCTAGGTTTATATACTGTTTTTCACCGGGTCAAAGAGGTTTACATTGAATAGAGAATATCGGTTACATATAAAGGTTAACAATGTACAGGAAATGGTTAACTATATACAAACTATATATAGGAACAGTTTAGATGCGGTTAACATATATCCCCTTCACTTGGTTTGCAGCTTGTTGTGCTGTGAGGGTTTGTGTGCATCAGTGATGCTGAGAGCTAAGCTATCAGTAGCTTAGCTACTGGCAGGGTCTCCCAAGCTAGACAGGTCTCAGCTGAGATAACAGGCTAAGACAAACCACCCATCTGGGCAGCAGCAGAATGGGACAGTGTAGTAAGCGGAGGATCATATTTCTGTGACAAATGCAACAACACTGGAATTAACTGCACGGAAGAAAGGCTTGGCAAATGTATCTTGCCTTGAAAACTCAATGGATAGTCACAAAACAAATTGCACTATAGTGCTGGAAGATGAGACCTCCAGGTTGGAAGGCACTCATATGGCTACTGGGGATGAATTGAAGACTTCTCAGAGTCAAGCCAGCATTTATGATGTGGTTGGATCTGCTGATATAGCTGTGCATGAAAAGAGAGTCAGAGGTTGCAAAGATATCTTATATATTGGGACATGGAACATATGAAGCATGAACCAAGGGAAGTTGGAGGTGGTCAAGAATGAAATGGAATGTGTACAACTCGATCTGTTGGGTGTCAGTGAACTGAAATGAACTGGCTCTGGGCACTTTGCATCTGATGATCATATGGTTTATTATGCTGGAAATGAAAGACAAAGAAGAAATGGTGTTGTATTTATAGTTAAGAAGAAACTTGCAAGGACTGCAATGAAATACAATGCAGTCAGTGAATGTTGAATTTTCTATTCGTCTACGAGGAAAGTCCATCAACACAACTATAATTCAGGTATGTGCCCCAACAACAGTTCTATGAACAAGTACTAGCTGAAATTGACAGAACTTGCAAAGAGGATATCCTGATAGTCATGGGTGACTGAAACGCAAAAGTTGGCAACAAAGAGGAAGGCAAAGTGGTTGGAAAATATGGACTTGGCAACAGAAACGAAGCTAGAGAAAAACTGATAGAATTCTGAAAGACCAAGGATCTATTCATCTCAAACACTTTCTTCTAGCAACACAAGCGCCGACTGTACATGTGGACTTCACTCAATGGATTGTACAGAAATCAAATTGACTACATCTGTGGAAGACAATGATGGAAAAGCTCGATAACATCAACAAAGTCAAAACCTGGAGCTGACTGTAGTACAGATCACCAACTACTAGTACGCAAACTCAAGCTAAAGTTGAAAAAGAGCAAGCCGTTCATGAATGTAGCAAAATATGACCTTGAGAATATATCACTGGAATTTAAAGACTGCCTGAAAAATTGATTTGCTGCTTTAGATACAAATGACAGAGTTCCAGAAGAGTTATAGGATAACATCAAGAAGGTTGTATTGGAAGAAAGTGATAAGTCTCTACATAAGGTGAAAAAGCATAAATGGCCAAAATGGATGACTGAAGAAACTCTGAAAATTGTCCAGAAAAGTAGAGAAGCTAAAGCCAGAGGAGAAAGAGAGGCAATTCCAGAACTCCACGGAGATTTCCAACGTGCAGCAAGACAAGACAAGGAGATGTACTACAATGACGCAGGCAAGGAAAGAGAATCAGAAGCTATTAAAGGAAGAACAAAATCAGCTTTTCAAAAGCTATGAGAATTAAAGAAAAAATTCCAGCCTTGAATTGGAATGCTACAAGATGCTCAAGGATCCATGTTGAATGATGCTGAGAAGATCAAGAAAAGGTGGAAAGAATATATAGAGTCATTATATCATAAAGATTAAGTGGACCAACAGCCATTTCAACCTATACCTTATGATCAGGAACCTTTGGTGATGAAAGAAGAAGTCAAAGCAGCATTGAAAGCCTTATCAAAGAACAAAGCACCAGGCATTGATGGCATTCCCATTGAGTTATTACAGCAATCAGATGAAGCTGTTACCATACTTATAAGGCTCTGCCAGGAAATTTGTAAGACAAATTCATGGCCAACTCACTAGAAAAGATCTGTGTTTATACCAATAGTGAAGAAAGGTGACCCCACTGACTGTGGAAATTATCATACAATCGTTCTGATTCCACAAGCCAGCAAGATTCTACTCAAGATCATTCATCAGAGACTACAACCATACCTGGAATGAGAACTGCCTGAAGTGTAAGCAGGGTTCAGGAAAGGGAGAGGAATGAGAGACATTATCACGATGTAAGATGGATCCTTGAAAAGACAAAAGAATACCAAAAGGATATCTATGTGTTTTATTGACTACAGCAAGGCTTTTGACTGTGTAAACCATGAGAAATTCTGGGCCACATTAAGAAGCATGGGTATACCAGAACACCTGATCGTTCTCTTGCAAAACCTTTACATTGATCAAGAAGCAACAGTTCGAACGGAACTTGGAGAAACAGAATGATTTAAAATCAGCAAAGGTATACAACAAGGGTGCATATTTCCCCCTACCTGTTTAATTTATATGCAGAATAAATCATCAGAGAAGCAGGACTGTATGAAGACAACAGAGGTGTGAAGATTGGTGGAAGACTCATCAACAACCTTCGCTATGCTGATGATACCACATTACTGGCTGAAAGTGAAGACGATTTGAAACATTTGCTTCTCAAGATCAAGGAATATAGTCTTAAAATGGGTCTTCACCTTAATATTAAGATGACAATGATCCTGACAAGTGGCAAAATGAATAAGTTCATCGTTGATGGAGAAGAAATTGAAATAGTTGACCACTTTAACCTACTTGGATCAACTATCAATAAAGAAGCAACAAGCAGTCAAGAAATCCGATGACGTATTGTGCTTGGCAGAATGGCTATGAAGGACCTAGACAAGATTCTCAAGAGCAGAGATGCCTCTCTCCATATAAGATTTGACTTGTTCAAGCCATGACATTTTCAATAACATCATATGGATGTGAAAGTTGGACAGTGAAAAAGATACACAAAGAAAATTGATGTCTTTGAATTATGGTGCTGGCGATGAATACTGTGAATACATGGACTGCCCACAGAGCAATCCAGTCAGTACTAGAGGAGATCAAACCTAAGATTTCTTTAGAAGCTCAGATGATAAGACTTTGACTTTCATACTTTGGACACATCATGCGAAGAAAGAGATCATTAGAGAAAGACATCATGCTTGGCAAGGTAGAAGGTCAACGCAAAAGAGGAAGGCCAGCAATGAGATGGATCGATACAATAACAGAAGCTATGGGTGCCAGTCTGTCAACAATGAGCCGCCTGACTGAAGATAGAACAGAATTTAGGATAACTATTCGGATGGTCGCCATAAGTCGACGCCGATTTGATGGCACTTAACAACAACAACAACAACAACAACATATAGTCTCGGATTCATGTTGGAAGAACAAAACAAAAAGGGGTTTTTTTGTTTTTGTTTTTTAAGATTGAATAAGCATAAAAGCAGGATATTGACTAAGCAGGATTCAGCTCCTCTACTGCAACATTGGCTTGAGAAAAATCACTCTGGAGATGATCTTCACTGTAGAATTATTGATCATGCTCCATTCAGTTATAGAGGAGGAGATTGTGAAGCTCAACTGAATTTAAGGGTCAGTGCTGGATCTTTACTTTGCAAGCAGTCCACCCGAAGGGCTTGAATTTGGAGATGGAATGGTTATCTTTTTTGTGAATGGTGAATGCCTTCTGATCAGGTGATTTTGTTCTCCATGCATTTAGAGTATAGAGCAGAGAATGTTGAATACAGTGAGCTGTGTAATGGGACCACAAGCTGTAAATTCCTTGATGCAGAAAGAGAGGTATATTATATTTATTTTGAAACATAATGCCATGTCGGTGACTGGACTTCTGTACTGATTGATATCTGTGTGGAGTTATGTTGAATTGACATCTGTATGGATCTGTAATGCAGCAATATATAAACTAACTTTAAATGCAACAAATTGGATATAAATGAAATTAATATTATTAGCAATTAACTCACACCTTTCCAGGAGAAGATCAAGGTAAGTTACATTCAGGTACAGTATATATTTCCTTTGAGGCAAGGAGTGCCAGTGAGATTTGAACCCTTGTTTTTCCTGCTATGGGCTGCTGCCCTACCCACAAGGTCATTCCTCTACACCTGTGAATAAACAAAGGGCTGTTATGATAAAGAATTTTTCCCCCAAATCTTTTTTTAAAAAGTAAGATATATAATTTAACAATTTGCACCGAAGATGAGAATGTGGCATAACAGTTGCCCCTGTAGGCTTTTTTTGAGCCTTGGTATAAAGCCTGTGAAAGCTTTATATTTGACTGTCCCAAAATAATTTGTAGAAAAGATCTTGGAGGTGAGATGTTTTGTATTTTGCATTGGGTTTTGGCTCACCTCAATATCTGTAAGTTTTATTAGGTGTTTCAGTATTTCTTCCAATAACAATTTAAATGTGACATCCAGCCCATCAATTCCCAAGATGGGCTTTCCTCTTCTAACCTCTCCTCCCCCTACAGATCTCTTTTTAAAAGGGATTTAAAAAGCTTTATTAATGGGACGGGCTGGATGACCAGGAGTCAAAATGGACTCGATGGCGCACATTGGATTAATGGGAGGAATTACCTCAACTTTAAACATTCCATCACGTATCTCTTTAGGAGTTCTCAGGGAACAATACTGGGCATACGAGGAAAGTTCAACATCAACAAGCTGTCTCATTCTGTTCTCCAAAAAATCCAATTTATGGCATAGTCACAAAGGGCTCAATTCCATCGTGGACGTACAGGCCCTCTGGGCGCCCGGTCAGAACTGGATGCACAGAGGGAGTCGTGATTCTGATCCCATGGGGCATGTCTAGCTCCACGGGATCAGAATTGCAAACAGGCCAGTACATGAAGGCTGGGACCATGATTCAGCCTGGCCTGCATGTACAGGCCTTGCCCGACTAACTCAGTCTGGGCTTTACAATGGAGCCGCGGTGCCATGGCATCTGGTTGCCATGGCACCGTGGCTCCATTGTAAAGCTGCGATCCCCAGCCGTCGGCTCCTGAACTGCTTTCCCTGCAGCCTGACCCCTGATCCAGCCTCCCAAGGCCAGGGTCAGGCTGTGGGGAATGCTCTCTGCCCCCTTTCGCTGCTTTGCAGACCCGGGCCTGCCATCCACTGCCTGATTGGGGAACTTATTTCACCTCAGAGGTGGAATAAGCTCCCAAGCCAAGCCGTTGACCCTGGACGTACAGGGCCGACATTGGAATCGGCCCCATACATCCGGGGCCGATGACTGCCCACTGCCCACCCTAACGCCGCAACCGATCCGCCCCTTCCCCGCCCCTGTGTAATTTCTCCGTACAACGAGCGGGGAAGTTAGACATGATCAGGTCCATCCCCGTTATTCATTGCACAGAATGACCCCCAAAGTCTTTTACCACTTTAATTTGCTAGGACTGAAAATATACTTGTGCAGTTTCTAACCTTCCCTTCTTTTCACTATGTTCCTTCACATTCTCCTCGATTGATGCTGCCCATTGATTTATAGTTCACACTTCTGTTGGCATTTTGAAAAAATTCAACCCTATTTATTTATTTACATTTATATTGTGCTGATCATAGAAAAGTTCTAAGTGGATAACAGCAAACTTATGAAATAATAAAATAAGAATATAATACACACATGACAATAAGATAAACAACTAATTCAGAGGAGGGGAACATCATAAAAAGTATATTTCAGGATAAAATTTTAAATTCTTAAACTCAGAGGTCATAAGCAACCAGCCTTTAGCACCAAAAGCCGGTAGGACAGCGGTTCTCAACCTGTGGGTCGCGACTCCCACCGGGGTCGCCACAGGATTTAGCGGGGGTTGCCTCACTCCGCCAAGTTAAAATTTTTTTTTAAAAAGCGCACAAATTGCTTCCGTTGCCGAGTCCACTTCTCGGCAGTGGCAAACTCACCACCTCCCTTCTAATGCAGCCACGGCTCCCTGCCTCTTAGGGAACCATGGCTATGCCTGTAAAACTGTTGCGGAGCCTTTCTGTCTCTCGACAGACTCCGTGCAGCATTGTCCTGCCTCCAAAGGAAGTTGTTTACCACTTCCTTTGGGGGCGGGACAATGCTGCACGGAGTCCATTTAGAGACAGAAAGGATCCACACCGGCTTCACAGGCACAGCCTTGGTGCCCTACGATACTGGGAGCCGCGGCTGCAGAAGAAGGGGGCAGACATGGGGAGGGGGGGCTGACATGGACAGATGGGCGGTTGACATGGAGGGAGGGAGGGGGCTGACATGGACAGAGGGGGGCTGACATGGAGGGAGGGAGGGGGCTGATATGGATGGATGGATGGAAGGAGGGGGGCTGACATGGAGGGAGGGGAGAGACAGGGGGACATACTGGACAGACAGGGGATAAATGCTGGACAGAGGGGAGAGACAGTGTGGGTTAGGATTATAATGGGCTGATGGGGGAGCTAGCACTGGTAATGGGGGAGGGCTAGGACAGGTAATGGGTTGATTAGGGAAGGCTAGGACTGGGAATGGACTGATCAAGGGGGGTTGGGACTGGTAATGGGCTGATGGGGAGCTAGCATTGGGCTGATGGGGAGCTAGCATTGGAAATGAGCTGATCGGTGAGGTTAGGACTGGAAATGGGCTGATGGGGGGGGGTAGGACTGGTAATGGACTGATGGGAGGTTAGCATTGGAAATGAGCTGATTGGGGGGGGGGCTATGACTGGAAATGGGCTGATTAGTGGAGGCTAGGACTGGTAATGAACTGATGGGGGTAGGACTGGTATTGGGCTGATTAGGGGAGGCTAGCACTGGTGATGGGGTTGAGGGGGGACTAGTACTGGAAATGAGCTGATTGGGGGACTTCGACTGGGAATGGGCTGATTGTGGGGAGGGGAGGATAGAGCTGCTGGTCCTGGAAGAAAACTGGGGGCTAAGGCTACAAATGGGCTGATACGAGGGGATGGGAGAATGGAACTGGAAGGGAGTGGATCTGAGAGGAGCTGCCATGGTATTTGTACTAGAAGGGACTGGTCAGTGGGGAAGGAGGGGGACTGGAAGGGAATGGACATCAGTGGGAGTCATGGGAATGCAAGTTGACATTGGAAGGTACTGGGAATGAGGACTGGAAAGGGGCTGATACTGGGGAGGGTTACTGGGACTGGAAATAGGCTGATGGAAAGAAGTGAAGAAAATGAAAGAAGAGATAAGAAATGGCAGATGGACCATAGACCACAGAAAGAGAGCTACGAGAAGACAGGAAAGCAGAAACCTCAGATCGGGACCAGCATGATCAGAGAATTAATTGGTCAGACAACAAAGGTAGAAAAAATAATTTTATTTCATATTAGTGATTTGACTACAAAATCATAATAATTTTGAAATCAAATATTGTTACTTGTTATTGGGATTAATTATTGTGGTTTAAATAAGTAAATTTTATAAATAAAAACATATGCAAAGGCCTATAATATATTAATAATTCAACAAATGATTACAGCGACAATGCATTAACGGTAAAGGAAGAGAGACACATTTGATTTCATCATTGGGGGTCATCACAAGTTGACCAATGGTAAAAGGGGTCACGGTACAAAAAAGGTTGAGAACCACTGCTGTAGGAAATAAAGGGATTTCGCTCCCCTGCAGAATTAGAGGAGAGCAACTGGATTTGTTAGGAACTGGGGAACATTCTGGGGAAAGGAGGGGCTCTTCAGAAGGGATGGGCTTCACCTTAATCAGGATGGAACCAGACTGCTGGCATTAACCTTTAAAAAGAAAATAGAGAAGCTTTTAAATTAGAAAATAGGGGAAAGCCGACAGTCGCCCAAGAGCGGATGGTTCGGAAGAAGGTATCCTTGAAGGATACTACCAAAAGCAGTGAGGTTCCAAAAAAGAGTATAGTAGCCCAAATGCCCTTGAGTACGGTGCAGACAGAGCGTAAGGATTCCAAATTATCCATGCCTACCAATAGCCAGATTAATATTAATAAAATACAGTCTCTAAAATGCTTGTATGCAAATGCTAGAAGTCTAAACAATAAGATGGGAGAGTTAGAATATATAGCACTAAATGAGAGGTTAGATATGATTGCAATCTCAGAGACATGGTGGAAGGAGGATAACCAGTGGGACACTGTGATACCTGGATACAAACTATATCGTAATGATAGAACTGATCAAATTGGTGGAGGTGTTGCACTCTATGTTAGAGAGGGCATTGAGTCAGAAAGGATTAAAGTTTTGCAGGAAACAAAATTTGCTGTAGCATCTCTATGGATTGAAATTCCATGTATGAAGGGGAAGGTGATGGCAGTGGGTGTGTACTATCGACCGCCTGGCCAGAATGAACAAATGGATGATGAAATGCTCAAAGAAATCAAGGAAGCTAACAAAAGTTACAGCAGAGTAGTAATAATGGGTGATTTCAATTACCCTGGTATCGACTGGGTCAGTGTCACAGCAGGACATGCTAGGGAGATAAAGTTTCTAGATGAAATAAATGACTGCTTCTTGGAGCAGCTGGTTCATGAACAGACCAGAGGGGAAGCCATACTGGACCAAGTCCTTAGTGGAACATCAGATCTGGTGCAAGAAATAAGGGTGTTGGGACCACTTGGCAATAGTGATCATAGCATGATCGTGTTTGATTTAATTAGTGGAGGAGGGATAGTAAAGAAATCCACAGTACTACCTTTTAACTTTCGAAAGGGAGACTATGATAAAATGAGGAATATAGTTAAGAAGAAACTAAAGGGGCGGTTGCAAAGGTTAAAGACTTACAGCAAGCTTGGGTGTTATTTAAAAATACTATCCTTGAAGCCCAGACCAGCTGTATTCCACGCATTAAGAAAAGTGGAAGAAAGTCCAAAAAACTGCTAGCATGGTTTAAAGGTGAGGTCAGAGAGGCTGTTGCTGCCAAAAAAGCATCTTTCAGGAAATGGAAAAAAGAGCCAAATGACGAAAACTGGAAACAGCAGAAGCACTGGCAAGTTAAATGCAAAGCATTGATAAGGCAGGCAAAGGGAGAATTTGAGAAGGAACTTGCTATGGAAGCAAAAACACGAAATAAAGACTTTTTCAGGTACATTCATAGCAAAAGGCCTGTGAGAGAGTCAATTGGACCGTTAGAAGATAAAGGGGTAAAAGGGGCAGTAAGAGGAGGCAAGGCTATAGCAGAGAGACTGAATGAATTCTTTGCTTCGGTCTTTACTGAGGAAGATGTAGGGATGTTACCCAAGACTGAAGTGGTATTTAAAGGTGATACTGCAGAGGAATTGAGAGAAATATCACTACACCGGGAAGATGTATTAAAACTATTTGATAAACTGAATAGTAGCAAATCACCTGGACCGGATGGTATACATCCAAGAGTGTTGAAAGAACTGAAATATGAGATTGCAGACCTGCTATGGGTAATCTGTGAATTTTCATTAAAATCATCTGTAATACCTGAAGATTGGAGGGTCGCCAATGTAACGCAAATTTTTAAAAAGGGTTCCAGGGGTGACCCGGGAAATTACAAACCGGTGAGCCTGACGTCAGTACCAGGGAAAATGGTAGAAACCATCATAAAATTACAGAGCATGTAGATAGTCATGGCCTAATGGGAGACAGCCAACGTGGCTTTAGACAAGGAAGATCTTGTCTTATTAATCTGATATGTTTTTTTGAAGGTGTGAATAAACAGGTAGACAAAGGTGAGTTGGTTGATATAGTGTAATCAGTTGCATATAGCATAAGAACATAAGAACATAAGATATGCCATACTGGGTCAGACCGAGGTCCATCTGTTTCCAACAGTGGCCAATCTAGGTCATATGTACCTAGCAGTTTCCCCAAGGGACACAGGTTCCACAATGCTTGTATTGGTTCAAGCATTGATATCCTGGGTCCCTTCTTAATGATGGTTTATGGACCTTTCCTCCAGGAACTTGTCCAAACCTTTTTTAAACCCAGCTACACTAACAGCCTTTACTACATCCTCCGGTAACAAATTCCAGAGTTTGATTACACGTTGAGTGAAAAAATATTTTCTTTTATTAGTCTTAAATAGTTTACCCTGTAGCTTCATTGCATGTCCCCTAGTCTTTCTATATTCTGATAAGGTAAACAATCGATCTACATTTACCCGTTCCACTCCGTTCATTAATTTATAGACTTCTATCATATCTCCCCTCAGCCGTCTCTTTTCCAGGTTAAAGAGCCCTAACCTTTTTAGCCTTTCTTCATAGGAGTATCCTTCCATCCCCTTTACCATTTTGGTGGCTCTTCTCTGAACCTTTTCTAAAATCGCTATATCCTTTTTAAGATACGGCGACCAGAATTGCACACAATATTCAAGGTGCGGTCTCACCATGGAACGATATAGAAGCATTATAATATCTTTTGTTTTATTTTCCATTCCTTTCCTTATCATACCTAGCATTCTATTTGCTCTCTTGGCCGCTGCTGCACACTGGGCCGAGGGTTTTAACATGGTATCCACAATGACGCCTAAATCTTTTTCCTGGGTGATAGTTCCTAATGTGGAACCTTGCATCGTGTAACCATAGTTTGGGTTATTCTTCCCTAGGTGCATAACCTTGCACTTGTCCACATTAAATTTCATCTGCCATTTTGATGCCCAGTCTTCCACTTTATCAAGATCCTCTTGCAATTTTCCACAATCCTCTTGGGTTTTAACAACTTTAAATAGTTTTGTGTCATCTGCAAATTTGATAACCTCACTCGTTATTCCACTTTCCAGGTCATTTATGAATATGTCAAAAAGCAGCGGACCCAGCACAGATCCCTGGGGTACACCACTATTCACCTTTCTCCATTGGGAAAATTGGCCATTTAGCCCTACCCTCTGCTTTCTATCTTTTAACCAGTTCCTGATCCACAATAGTACACTGCCTCCTATCCCATGACTTTTTAGTTTTGCCAAAAGTCTCTCATGAGGGACCTTGTCAAAGGCTTTCTGAAAGTCCAGATACACAATATCAACCGACTCACCTTTTGGATTTTGGATTTAGCTCAGTTATCTTCAGGTACAGTAGAAACCTTCCTGTCCCCAGAGAGCTTAAAATTGAACAGCTTGATGCAGCGAACTGCACTATGCTCTAGTGCAGCATTTTGTTAGAGATTTTCCCATGGTAGTCTTGCTCCCTGATACAAAAAGCAAGCCAGCATGGAAAAATCATCAGCAAAACCAGTGCAGTAAAGCATAGTGCAATGGGCATGTTAAGCATATGCAAAGAACTGAATTTCTAATTGCTCTCCAGTGTAAAATCCTGTGTTGAAACTTAGCGCAGTTATTTACTCTTTTTCTAATGCTGGATCTTTTCACCAGCTTCATGCAAGTGTAAAAATGCAGCAGAGCAAAACATCGTCTGAGGTGAAGTCTGGTACTTCACCTTAGATGACCAAGCCAGGTCTCCTTTCATGGTTCCCACCCATCCAACCTTGAAACCATTGATATGCCATTAATAGTCACTTGCCCCTGTCGCTAGTCCCCAGTCTCCACCCCCTAAACGTCCAAAGAAATTTTCCTGGTGGCCCAATGATCCCTATTTCCCAACTGTTGAATCTCCTAAGAAACTCCCCTGGTGGTACAGTGACCTCTACCACCACCCCCTGTACCTTAACAGTTGGGAGGCAGGAGCACTGCCCACATGCTCCTTCCTCTACACAACCATCTTGGACAATGGCGATGCCTGACCCTGTGTGGTGCATCCTTATATGGCAGAGTGACCCCCCTAGGGTGCATCCTGGGATGTACAGTGTGTTGTCAATCAGCTGACCCTGCACTGTAGGTCCCAGGATGCACCGCGGAGTCAGTCTACCATATAAGGTCATTTTTGCCTTACATGGTAGACTAATAATGCCCAGTGCCCCCCATGATGCACCATGCAGTGTCAAGCTCTGCCATTTTCCAAGATGGTGGCATGGGATGGGAGTGTCGCCACATTGCTCCTGTCCCCAAACTGTTAAGGTAATGAGGAGATCAGAATGCTACCATGAGTTCAGGGGTGTGTGGTAAGGGCCACCAGGGAAATTCAAGGGGTGGGGCATTCAGGGTCACCAGGGTCACAAATGATAAATTGATGGTGTTAGGGTTGGTGGGAACCATGATTGGGTGGTCTGTCTTGGTCATCCGAGGTGAAGTGTCAAATGCCACCTTGGATGACTTTTATTTAGTAATCCAATAACAGTTTGGCACCCATACACATGTGTTTGATTTGCTCCCCTTGTTTAGCATAGACATTTTGTGCACAGCTTATTTGCATGTTGTTTACTTACACCATTGTGGTGCAAAAAGTGTGTGTTAAAGTTGACTTAGAACCCTAAGCTAGAGATTTAGTGCTGGGCTTCTGCAATGAGCTGTCGGTTTGCACCGGAGGTAATGGGGAGGGTTAAGTAACTTGCTCAAGATCTGAAGGAGCTGCAGTTGGATTTGAACCCGGCTTCTCTGGTTATTAGCCCAGTTATTTAACCATTGGCCTTCTCTTCCACTCTAGGTGCCAGAACTACCTGCCACAATCCTGGACACCTTACCTCCTGCTTCTCTTCTTCCTCTCCAAAGGAGGTCTCTACCCCCTTCTGGCTCTCGCCTTCATTTGAAATGTCCTATGTGGCCCTTCATGTGAAAAGCTTGGAGTCCCCTGCTTTTGAGGTGTAACTCCTATTACCTTGCACTCTGCTGAAGTTTGACCCACAATATGTGGCAATATGTGTCCATAATATTGGAAAATATAATCTCTCCATACTTGTGCTCAGGAGCAGATCTGACTTGCTTTGAACATTAGCTCACAGGCAAATTTTTACTTTCTGTACACACATCAGGATGATTTGAGGCCTGGATAGACTTTTAATCAAAAGACCAACAGAGCTTCCAGCTACTGGAAAATTCCAGCTTTAAAACTCGCATTCAACACAGCAGTGTACCAGGGCGAGTTTAATTGCCAATTAACATTCATGGGCACTTATTGGTAGCACAGGCCCCATGAATAAGCCTCAGTCTAATCTTTCTCTGTAGACAGTTTAATCGGTACAATCAGTCTTGTTGCTGAATGCTGAGAAGTTTACAATGGTCAAACAAAAGCCTGCAGTTGCTTGACAAAGTAGACACACACACAATAACACTGAAAAGTGCAGTGGTTGCTACCAATTGCCTTTCTTCACATAAGTGAACACTGCTCAGGAAAAACAGCAATGCTTTATTTGCCCCCAAACAGAGTTGCTAATTATAGTAACTCTCAGCCATCATTGACCTTTCGAGCTTGAATTATGCTTTAAACTTGAATTTCAACTTCCTTCTCTAAGCAATTTTGGGTTTCTAGCCCTGCAATCTCTACTAGAGTGCTACCAAGACTCGAGCATCTCCAGCAAGCTTGCACATCTGGTACCTGTCTCCCATATTCACTCCCTGTGTTTCTGCATATGGCATCTCTCCTATTCGTATTAGTCTCCAACAAATGTCAATTGTCTTCTACAGCTAGAACTTATTTCTCATGCCTGTATTCAAGTCATGCGCCTGGCACCCGTTGTCAAAGAAAACCCATCTGAGACTAGAGAGCTGAGGTTCCAGAATGCTGTGGCAGGTTAAATGATCCCACACACACTCCAGCATGCCCTGCATGGCAAGAACAAGACACACTCATGGCGCTGGTAGGTCTGAACTCATAGAACACACCAGGACCGTACCAAGCCAGAAATGCACCCTCTGCGAATAACGAATCTGGTGCCCCTCTCTGTCCCAGCCACGTGCAGTAACTCACTGTTTTTGAGCTTCCTGGAAATTTGGCAAGCACCCTTTATTCTCACGCTCTCAGGGGCATGTTCATTCTCTGTTTTCAGAGTTGGGACCGATGACTCATGTCTTCTACCCTCACCCTCTAATCTCATACTCGCATTCTGAGTAGGCATCCTCCATTCTTATGCTCTCAGAGGTAGCACTCGGGCTGTACATGCGTCCTTTGTCCCGGTGCCTTCAGAGTGAAAACTTGCTTCGGTCAATATAATCAAAAGGCCTTATGGGGTCGGTAGGAGGTACCTACTGAAGACCTTGAATCTCAAAATATTGGGCCATCAGATGCTTAACTTTCAGCTCTATAAATTACTGGAAAGAACCCCAAATTGCTATCACTCAAACATTCAGATTGAATATTTGAAGTATCGTATACCAGGCAGTTTTAAATAGGAGGAAAAAGACCTCAGCATTACTAAAGCCTTCAAATTCTAGGCCATGGATAAAAATGCAGTATTACAGTATTCAAGCACTCACTTGGTGGCCCTTAAAGATAGCTTACCTTTTCCCAATTTATATGGTACCAGCGGAACTATAGTATTCTGCAGAGATATTACCAACAATCACAGAAGTTAGTGGAAGATTTTGAGCAAAGGGGATATGATATCCCTCATAGTAACATAGTAAATGATGGTGATAAAGACCAGCATGGTCCATCTAGTCTGCCCAGCAAGATGGCAAGAGTAGGTGCACCTGTCGCTCTGTGCAGGCCACCCCTCCCCATGTCTTTGTTTAGGGGTGAACCCACCACTCCATGTAGGACACACCTATTTGTTGAGACATTACATGGTTCCGAAGTTAGATGGTACCGTTTATTTTGTTTTTATCTTGTTGCTGTAAAGGGATCCACTGTGTTTGTCCCATGCAGTTTTGAATTCCGTCAGTGTGTCTGCCCCCACCACTTCCATCAGGAGGGCATTCCAAGCATCCACCACCCTTTCAGTGAAAAAATATTTCCTGACATTGCCTTTCAATTTACCACCTTGCAGCTTCATGTTATGCCCTCTAGTTTTACAGCTTCCCCGTCTTTGGAAGAGGTTTGTTTGTTCATCATTTCTCTTTAAGTATTTAAAGGTCTGAATCATATCTCCCCTGTCCCTCCTCTCCTCCAAAGTGTACCTATTTAGGACTTCAAGTCTCTTCTCATAAGGCTTCTGACACAGGCTCCAAATCATTTTGGTCGCCTTCCTCTGAACAGTTTCCAGTCTTTTTACATCTTTTGCAAGATATGATCTCCAAAACTGAACACAGTATTCCAAGTGAGGCCTCACCAGTGACTTGTACAGTGGCATAAGTACCTCTTCCTTTCTGCTGGTAATCCCTCTTTGTATGCAGCCCAACATCCTCCTGGCTTTTGCCACCGCCTTGTCGCACTGTTTTGCCACCTTGAGATCATCAGAGATAATCACACCAAGGTCTTTCTCCTGAACCATGCACACCAACCTCTCGCCACCTATCACATACATTTCCCTTGGATTTCTGCTACCCAAGTTCATGACACTGCAGTTTTTCTCATTAAGTCGTAGTTGCCAAGCATTAGACCATTTTTTCAGCTTTTGTAGATCTTTCCTCATGATAACCACTACCTCGGGGGAGTCCACTCTGTTGCAAATTTTTGTGTCATTTGCAAAAAGACAGCTTTTTCCATTCAGTCCATCAGCAATATCACTCACAAATACATTGAACAGTGCCGGGCCCAGGACCGAACCCTGGGGCACCCCACTGGATCACCTTCCTTTCATTCGAGTGAGCTCCATGTACCATCACCTTCTGTTGTCTGTCAGTCAACCAATTTCGAATCCAGTTTACTATCTTGGGACCCATCCCCAAGCTACTGAGTTTATTGACAAGTCTCCTATGAGGAACAGTATCAAAGGCTTTGCTGAAATCCAGGTAGATGACATCCACTGCATGCCCCTGATCTAGTTCCTTGGTCACCCAGTCAAAGAACTCAATCAGATTTGATTGGCAAGACCGTCCTTCGGTAAAACCATGTTGCCTCGGATCTTGCAACCTGTTGGTTTTGAGAAAGCTCACTATTCTCTCTTTCAGGAGCGCCTCCATTACTTTTCCCACCACTGAGGTAAGGCTCACGGGCTTGTAGTTTGACACTTCTTCCCTGTCACCACTTTTGTGAAGAGGTACGACATCAGTCATTCTCCAGTCCTGAGGAACCTCTCCTGTTTCCAAGGATCTGTTGAAGACATCCTTTAACGGTCCTGTAAGAACCTCTCTGAGCTCTTTCAGTATCTTGGGATGTATCCCATCTGGTCCCATGGCTTTGTCCACTTTCAGTTTAGCAAGTTGTTCTAACACCTCATCTTCTGTGAATAGTGTGGTATCTACTTCATTCCCATTTTTATATTTGGGAGTCACAGCTGGTCCATCTCCAGGATTTTTTTTAGTAAAAAACAGAGCAGAAGTATTTGTTTAGCAATTTCGCTTTTTCAATGTCACTTTCCACGAGTCCTTTCCCAGCACTTCTGAGTCCTGCAATTCTAACTCTGATCTTCTTCCTTTCCCGAATATACCTGAAGAAAGTTTTGGTCGCCACCCTTAACATCTTTAGCCATCTTTTCCTCTGCCTTTGATTTTGCTATCCTTATTTCTCTTTTAGACTCTTTGAGTTTGATCCTGTATTCATTTCTGTGTTCTTCTGTTTGCAAGTTTTTGAATTTTGCAAGAGATTCGTCTCTCCAGGTGAGATGAACCCATAAGAGGGCAGCACATAACGACAGAACAAAACATCACAAATAGAGGCTGAGCAGGAATTTATTCATTTAGGGCCTGATATTGAGCAGCGATGGCTATCACGAGTACAGTGTCTAGCCATCGCCGCTGAAACATTCAATACCGGGACCAGCTCTGTAAACCATGTAAATGCCTTGCAATATCAGGCCCTTAGTGACTATGTTTCACCATTCGGGCATACATTGAATTGAATAGAGGCTAGACATTTTCATGTTTTTAACATTATCCCAAGGCTAGAGAACAGTAGGGCCTGTTTGGTGTTCTCCAGGGGAAAGGGCTTGAAGGACATTATTAGTCCAGCTAGGTTACTGAGATTAAAGTCATCCATAGTGAGTTCTTGGGGACATAAGGCATGTAGGGATTGTAACATCTGTTCAATTATGCTTTCTATTAAATATTTAATTCATCTGGAATACCACCTGTATTTCGGAGTATATGGTATATGCAATATAGTGCTCCTGTGCACTTATATATAGGTAAAACAAAGAGGCAATTTAAAATCAGAATGTCAGAACATAAAAGTAAATTGAAACAGAATGGAGGGGACACCTTTAGTGAAGTATTGTGTTGAGTGACAGCATGTCTTTGAAGATTTGAAATGTTTTTGTTTAGATCACATTCCCTCTGATGACAGAGGAGGTGACCGGGACAGATGTCTGATTTGATGTGAGCAACGGTGGATTTTTAGATTCCAGACTGTTGAACCTGGATGTCTAAATGAGCATATAGACTGGAATGCTTGTTGGTAGCAATCTTAATTTTAAGTTTAAGTTCTGAAGAGACATAAGTTACTGAATAAGGTGTATACTGGATGTTTAGAAGGCTACAGTGGTCATGAGGGAGGGCACCTTTAGTAATTTGTCATCATAGGGTCTTGTTGTTCAAGACTCAGTTTTGGGAATGAGAGATTATCTGAGTAGCAGCCCCTTAAATGACATCATCGGGGTTGAGTATTTAAAGAGCCGAGGCGTGGCATTCCTGACAGTAATGAAAATAATGGGACACTGGCCAGTGCTATGATTCCCTTTGAACATAAGATTGTAAGATTAGTAGAGAGGATATTGGTGGCCAATGAGAAGAGACATATACATTAAAATAATTGTTAGTAGCAGGCTGAGTTTGTGTTTTCTGTGCAGAGATGGAAAACAGTTTGATCTTTATGAGCTGTGTTTTGATAGAATCTTTGATGAAGTATGTGCAGATCATGAAGCAAGCTAGCTGCAAAGTTTCATGGCATTATTTGTAGCAATTGTAGTAATCGCTTCATATGCATCTTTTAGGTTTCATATATAGGTTTGGAGTGGAGGAGTGGCCTAGTGGTTGGGGCAAGGTACTTCAGGCCGGAAGGTTGGGGGTTCAAATCCCACTAGAGGACAGCAACCTTGGGCCAGAAGGACTGGGGTTTCTAGCCCCACAGGTGCTCCTTGTGGTCTTGGGCAAGCCACTTAACCCTCCATAGCCCATGTTCCCTGTAAAATAGTTATCTCCAAGTTATAATGCCCTGTTCAATGTAATTTCAGTTTGTTCAATGTAAACTGCACTGATACAGAATAGCACAGTATATAAGAGAATGTAATAAAATAAATATATATGTTTACTTATAGGTGATTGTTCGTTACAATGTCCTGACTGCCACTGGAGTTTGTATACAACTGACTCTTAAGTGGTACTGTATATTTCTTTTGTATTTTGCTTCTAATTGTCCTTTAATGTCCAGTTTCAAGAGTATTTTTGTATTTTTAATGTTTGTTTTTGTTTTTGACCCCTGATGCAGGCTGACAACCAAAACTTGGCCAAGTCGGTTCTTTACCTCTGAAAGTTTTATGCAATAAAAGTTTCCTTGTTTTTAAGTGGTGTGGCCGTGTCCTCCCTTCGCTGTTTTTGTAAATTTCTGTACAACTAAAAGTGCAACATTTTTCTTCAGTTGGGGTTTAAGATGCGCCGGGAGCAGAGTTCAAAGTGGAAAAATTCAGCTGCTCCCCATATAATTTATGCATATAACCCTGAAGGCATGAATAGCACTCTAACTTTAGATGGATAAGAAATCTGCAGAATTTGCACGTTTACTGCCACTGAAAATTCATATAACGCTAAATGTATTTCTTATCCATGTTAAGGCACATTTTAGAAAGGCAGTTTATGTGGTTGCAGCAACATCCAAGTGACAATGTCTGCACATCTATTTCAATTTTAGAGGACAGAAAGTCCAATTTTAAATCAACATGTCTCTGCCCCTCACCGTGGACATGCATGTTATAGCAAAGAAGAAAGCACAGGAACGCACAGGGATGGGATCCACGTGCAGTGAAAGGAGCCATTGTACGAAGATACACATGGGAAAACTTGATGGTGGAAACCTGACACATGTAAGTACCAGCATGTCACAAATGACACATGTAAATATCACAACTTTCATATGTATCTTTGCCATTTTGCAAATCTAGACATATAGATTTTGCTAATTAACTACAGAGGCTTCTTTCTCTTGTTTCGATTAAGAGAGGGGAAGTAAACATTGGGGCTGAAGGGGGGATGTCTTCCTTAATGCCCTCTGTAAAGGGAAGGGCAAAAGGAGCACTTATTTTTTTCCTATTCATGTCAGGGAGCCAGGTATTTATTTATTTGAAAGGCTTTTATATCTCATTTCCAAACATCAAAACAGTTTACATTTAACGCAACAAAACTTTCCAGTGAACATGCTAACATAGGGCATTAAACCAACATAACATTAAAGCATTGCAACCAGGATGCATTCAGCAGGGTCCGGTAGAGGGGATGAAGACAACAGCGTCATCTGATGAACTTGGAAACTAGTGCACAACAGTTGCAAAGAGCAAAGTACACAGTTCATGATTGTGGGAAGGGAGGTTAGATGATACCTTCAAAGTGCTCCTTAAACGGGTGGGTTTTCAATAACTTTCAGAAGGTTATAAGATCACTGGTAGCTCTCATGCATCCAGGTGGGGCATTCCATAGGTTGGGAGCAGATGAGGAAAATGCACGTGAACAAGCTGTCTGGTTGAACTTAGGATAACTCATAATAGATTTTAAATGTGGTCATAATGGTTTTGTACTTTATACGGCTCAACAAGGGCAGCCAGTGGAGCTCTTTCAGAATTGGGGTGATGTGGTTGGTTCTAGTTGCCCTGACGAGGACTCTTGAAGCAGCATGCTGGGCAAGTTGAAGTGGGTCTAATGTGCTTTTTGGTAATCCATGGATGATAGCATTGTACTAATCAAGGTGGGAGACTATCATAGCCTGGAAGACGAATCTGAACATTGACAATTTTAGTCTTACACATGCATCCCCTATTTGAAGTCAGGAAAACATGTAGATTTTGGTGCTGCCATGGCCATACCCCCCCCACCTGTAAAATGGGTCCCTTCTAAAATGGCCTTTAACACGTGTGTGCAAATTATAAGTGCAATGGTTGCATTTACATATGTTAATCGCAAATAAGGTTTCTTCATAATGTTAAGTGGACAGTGGGTTGCTGAAAATCTCTTATTTTACTCTTTCCTTTAATTTTTGTGTTCTCAGGGACACAGGTTTTGGCAGGGAAGGTATTTGACATGCTGATGCCCAAAAGCCTGCCAACTAGTTGGCTAGCTAATAGGCAGGTAATTCACACCAGTGATAATTTTCTGAAAACTATAAAATAGAACTAGCGGGGGCAGCCTAAAGAGCAGGCTTTGGGGCCATAGGGTATAGTGTCCCAGGGCAATTGCTCTGATTGCACCTCCCCATAATGTTAGCCCAGGGTTTTGGTCTAGCCTTGTGCTCTATTTTTGTGTTCCAAGAGGCAGGTTTGGGGCACATACTTCAGTCTTTCGGTCCTCCCTCAACCCCTAATCCCTCCCTTCCACCCGATCCACTCACTCAGTCACTCAGCTCCTATCACGATTAATACCTCCCATCCACTTGCTCACTGAGCCTTCTGCTAATTGTCACCCTTCCAACCACTCACTCACTCATCCCCCTGCCACTAACATGCCCAACCGTTCACTCACTCTGCTAACAATGTCTTTGTGCCATGCTTAGAGCATGCACTTTTCGATGTGTTTTACATCCAGTTCTGCCAGATTAGCTTTTTATAATATATGTCTCTCTTGTATGCCAGAAGACATTAGCACCCTGCTTTGCATAACATGATGCTTATAATTAGTACATCTGTGTATAGCAGTGGATTAAAAAGAAAAAAGTTTTTCATCCGTTTTAGGAATCCTTAAAGTACACACTTCCATCATACGTTTTTTTGCTGTTCCTTATCCACATTTCTCTGCCTCACAAATAAAGCTAGCGCTGTGTCTGCTGTCAGTAACATCTTATTCTGTTTAAATTAAAATCCCCTTACTCTATTTTCAAACTCCTGCAGCAGTTACGTTTTAGCCACAAACCAAAAAAGTAAGTTAATGTATATGTTCTATTCTTCTCTTACAAATATAAAAGGTTTGTGTGAGGCAGGGGTGATTTCCTGTCTGCAGAGCTGCCAAGTTACTCAGTTCCAGGAGGGAGAGCTGTTGCTAATCCAGGTTCTGAACTTCCCAGAACTGTGAGACATTTGCAGCTACAGATTCTCTTTATTGAAGTCTGTGCTGCAGGTCTCATTATGCATCTTGGTGGGATTGTCAGAGATCCAAAAATGACACGCAATCTCCTTCCTGGAACTAGATAGATGGCAACTCTGTGTCAGGTCACTTACTTTGAACTTTTGAAATTTGCTTCTTTTACCTCGTTGCATCTGGAGTGGAAGGTGGAAGCTGCTGCTGGCCTTAACCCAATAGAAGTTAGAAAGTTTTATGAAAAGAGGTTGAGAATATCCATCTGTCTGTCGGGGCAAAATAACTGAAAATTTAACAGAATAAGACTGTGGTATTGCATGGCATGTGGTGGCAGGGGCCTTCAGTTTAGGGCCAAACAAAAACCACTTTTTTTTCCTTTCAGTGAGCCAGCAATCACTCCCAGCTTGTTATTCTCACAAGGCTGGTTCTCAGTGTCCTTCCCCTGACCCACAGTTTAAAGCACAGAATGAAGTTCAGCACAACGTCCAGTCAGTCATTTGTGCTCTAGTGTCTGTTAATATAGTTCCCACCTCCTGAATCGCCTACCTTACAGCTGGACTCCTCTCCCAGACCCGCTTGGAAGGAGATTTCTGCCTCCGCAGGCCTCTCCTCTCCCTTGTGCACACAGCTGACTTCTTGATCCCTCTGTATGAGTCACGCCCTCTCAGCCCTGAGTTCTGAGCTTTCGTCTCTTTTAAGGTGGACTGCTGATAATCCCTTTGGAGAGGTTTGGGTAAATTCCTATATACCCCATCACATACCCTCCCCTTCAGCTCAATAATGCCCTGTTGGGTGCCTGCGACACCCAGGACCTCCACCCAGGAAAGGAAGTCAGTGCTCAAGTGAGCCCAACCCGTCCTGTGCCGGAACTGATACTGGTAGGCTGCAGACTCAAACCACCATATAATATGGCCATTGAATTCCTTATTTTGAGTCAGCCATTTGAGGGGTTGGTGGTCCATAACCAGTGTAAATGGATGGCCCAGCAAGTAGTACTTGAAAGTTTCAAGTGCCCACTTGACAGCTAGGGCTTCCTTCTCAATCACAGCATAATGTTTCTCCCGAGGGAGCAGCTTCTTTCTGATAAATCCCACAGGATGTTCTTCACCTCTGACTTCCTGGGCCAGAACGACTCCCAGACCCCAGGCCCACATCCAAGGCATCTGTTCATACAATAAATGGTAGAGAGAAATCAGGGCTAATCAGGACAGGTGGCAAGCACATGGCCTTTTTGAGGCACTGGAAGGCTCGGTCCAGGTCCGGTGACCATTGAGTCCACTCGGGAGCTGTCTTCCAGAGGAGATTAGTTAATGGCTCTACGATCTCCAACAAATATGAGGAAGGCCCAAACATCTTTCTTCAACTTTGGGGTGGGGACCTGGGCAATGGCATCCGCCTTTCATAGTTGAGATTGTATCTGGCTGTACCGAGTTAAGTAGCCCAAGTATTGTACGTCCCAGCCTCCCAGGAAGCATTTCTTAGGGTTCACCATCAACACAGCTTCCAGCAGCTGGTCAGCACTGCTTGTACTTGAGTTAGATGGGTGGCCCAGTCTTTGCTGGAGATGACAATGCATCAAGGTATGCAGCTGCATACTCCTTGTGCAGTCTTAGCAGGTGATCAATCAGGCATTGAAACATGGCTGGAGCCCCATGTAATCCAAATGGCAGTATGGTAAACTGAAACAAGAATTGAGGTGTCAAAAAAACAGTTTCCTCCTTGGCAGCCAGAGTCAAGGGTAGAGTAGAGGCCATCAGGGAACTGTATCTTGATCTTGGACAAATCTAGATAAAGCATGCTCCACTGGGTTTCTTGATTAACTTAGGGTATTGGACACGCTTGATTACTTAGGGCATTGGATACGCTTCCAATTTAGAAACAGCATTGACCTTCCGGAAGTCAGTGTAGAATCTGATGCTCCCATCTGGTTTGGAAACCAAGATGATGGGGGATGACCAATCACTTGTAGACCTTTCTATAACTCCCCAGTTAACCATTTCCTCAAGCTCCTTGGCGATAGACTGGCACCGGGAATCCAGAATTTGATAGGGTCATTGTTGGATAGCCATCCCAAGGCCAGTAATGATATCATGATAAGTGAGGTGGTTTGTCCCAGATGGGTGGAGAATACCTCTAGGTTCCAGTGGATCAGACCCTCTAGGTCTCTTCTCTGGGCAATGGAGAGCTAGTCTCCAATCAGGACTTGAGCTGGGTCAGATAGGGCTGAAGTCTCCTGTATCACAGTCCAACAGAAAAACACAAATCCATGGGCCACTCAACAGACCCAGTCACTTTGGCTACAAAAACACATAAAAGCACGTTAAAAACATTCATAATCTATAAAAAGAATTATAAACGTAAATATAACCAAATCATAAAAGCACCATAAACAGCTAATAACTCCATATTACATCAATAAATAACTAAAACATCAATAAATAAATAAATATTAAAGTACAGCAAAAATAAATAAATAAATGTACATACCTAAAACATAACTGTGATTCTTAATCATAAATAAGTGTTAAAAACAAACTGAAACGTGACATTATAATGCATAAATAAAACCAAAAACATAGAAAAATTAAATGACAAACAATATAACATATAACCATTCAAAATTCCAATGTAATTAAAGATTCTTTCAATACCCTTACCTGTATGGTTTTTAATCTGTACCTTGCCACACTGTACTCGTAATTACTACAATAAAAGAAGAAAGGAAAAGGAACCATTCTAAATGGGTACACCCAATAAAGTCTACTATTATACAACAAGTGAACAAAAAATATTCAATGATAAATAAAAGCCCAAAATTGGAATAAAATTAGAATAAAACTTGAATAAAAACAAAACTATTATGTAATTCATTTAAATGCTCTGTCATATTCAAATGATCAATACCACAAGCCATGTTCCTAACGCTTGACCGCTCATTATTTTATTTCTAACGGGGCTCTAATACTACCCAAATGCAGATGTTAAAAATTCCAAACCATTCAACCTTACCAAATGTACTTCCCGTATCACAATTTTTGTAAACACCACTTCGTTAGGGGCAGATGAAACTTGCTAGCCGCTACTCTCTTCCTGCAGACATCTAAAAACGCCCGCGGCTGTGCGTTAATAAAAACCACATTAGCGCGGGAGGAAGAAGTGACGTCACGGATTACCCCCGGTACTGCCATACATCTGTCAATCATCATGAACCATTACCGAAATCACTTCCCGTACCCCAATTTTTGTAAACACCACTTTGTTAGGGGCAGAACAACTTGCTGGCCGCTATTCTCTTCCTGCAGACAACTAAACCACCCGCGGCTGCGCATTGATTAAAACCACAATAGCGCCGGAGGAAGGGGTGACGTCACGGACTAAACCCGGTCCACCATATATCCGTTGATTATCATCAGCCTTTGTGATTTAAGGGGGTAGTTTCTATTCAAGACAGTCCATTCAAAATGTCAGCATAAAACATAAATGTAGGACCATTGGCTAAATCATAAACTTATATTGGTACCATTAATAGCCCAAGGATAGGGGGGTACCACACACTTCCCTAAAGACATGCTTACACCTAATATAGTCATATAAAAATTCACCAATATGAAAGGACAAAAATATATCTATTGTGACCATTAATGACCCAAGAATAGGGGAGTACCATACACTTCCCTAAAGACATATTTACAACTAATATAGCCATATAAAAATCCACCAATATGAAAGGACAAAAACATATCTAATCGGAGCTGGCATCATGCTGTCATAACCAACCGTTCATTTAAAGGAACACTGACAGATCTTCCTCCATATTCAACCATATACTGTCATGACCTACCATTCCTTTAAAGAAACACTGACAGATCTTCCTCCATGTTCAACCCATTTGGGTGTAAAATATACCGCTGTTCCAAACGTGCTATGGTTTTTTCCATATCTCCCCCTCTCCAATTTCCGTTTTTAGATGTTTGCAGGAAGAGAGTAGCGGCTATCAAGTTTCATCTGCCCCTAACGAAGTGGTGTTTACAAAAATTGTGATACGGGAAGTACATTTGGTAAGGTTGAATGGTTTGGAATTTTTAACATCTGCGTTTGGGTAGTATTAGAGCCCCGTTAGAAATAAAATAATGAGCGGTCAAGCGTTAGGAACATGGCTCGTGGTATTGATCATTTGAATATGACAGAGCATTTAAATGAATTACATAATAGTCTGGTGGGTGTTCTGCACTTATTGCTTGTTTATAAGTATAGCATTGTTATTAAAAGAAGGGTTTTAAGATTTGTTTTCAATGTTTTGGTTTCACTAAAAGGATGAACAGCTCTCTTTGTATTGCCGATCTTCTTTTCCCTCTCCTTTTTCCCCTCCCCCCTCCCTTCCTTCCCTCCCTTTCCCTTCCCCCTTCCTTTTACACCCCCTTCTCCCCCCCTTTTTTTCCCCCTCCCCTCTCCCTTCTCCCTTACCCCCCCTCCTTCCCCCTCCCCCCTTCTCCCCCCCTTCCCTTCCCCCCCTTCCCCCCCTTCCCTTCCCCCCCTTCCCCTCTTTCCCCCTTCCCCTTCCCCCCTTCCCTCTCCCCCCTCCTAGAGGAGATATGGCAATGGTTAGTGAGTTACCACAATTGAGAATTTGTTAAAATCAGTTATCTTGGATTTAGATTTGAGAAAAGATTTTATAAAAATTCTTTGGGAATAATTGAGGTGTGTTGTTCGCATTGCAGCTGGCAGCGGCTCAAAAGTGTTATGAGTGGTGTAGCGCTGGAATACTGACAATAATAATCTTTGTGAGATCAGTTGCAGAGGTAAGAGTATGTACAGCTAAAGATCACAGTAGGATAGTTAGATGGCGTTTATGGTTAGTATGGTCCCATGCTGATCCTGTTGCGCTTTTCTTGGGTTTTTTTGTTCAAGTTTTTTTTTTTATTCAAGTTTTATTCTAATTTTATTCCAATTTTGGGCTTTTATTTATCATTGAATATTTTTTGTTCACTTGTATAATAGTGGACTTTATTGGGTGTACCCATTTAGAATGGTTCCTTTTCCTTTCTTCTTTTACTGTAGTAATTACGAGTACAGTGTGGCAAGGTACAGATTAAAAACCATACAGGTAAGGGTATTGAAAGAATCTTTAATTACATTGGAATTTTGAATGGTTATAGGTTATATTGTTTGTCATTTAATTTTTCTATGTTTTTGGTTTTATTTATGCATTATAATGTCACGTTTCAGTTTGTTTTTAACACTTATTTATGATTAAGAATCACAGGTATGTTTTAGGTATGTACATTCATTTATTTATTTATTTATTTTTTGCTGTACTTTAATATTTATTTATTTATTGATGTTTTAGTTATTTATTGATGTAATATGGAGTTATTAGCTGTTTATGGTGCTTTTATGATTTTGATATATTTACGTTTATAATTCCTTTTATAGATTATGAATGTTTTTAACGTGCTTTTATGTGTTTTTGTAGCCAAAGCCCCTGATGAAGGCATAAGCGAAACACGGCCTGTGTCGGGCCTGGCTTTATGAAATAAGAGTGTTTAATAAATAGTTCCTTCCTTGCCATCCACGTCTCCTGTATCACTACAGCCATCACTGGAGTCCACTTTTTCAGTAGATTAATATGGTAAATTTTGGCCTTCTTCCATTTATCTTGCTGGGCAATTTTGTAGTTAACTGGCCCCACTTTCTTTTCCACCTCATAAGGCCACTGCCATTTACAGAGAAACTTGCTCTTAGACAAACTGATCCACCACCCTCAGCTACTCCCCACAGACACAACACATGCAGCAAGCATGTAGAACACAACAGAGATACATCACACGCAACATGAATTAAGCTTGATGTACTACATTTTAAGCTATTCAGATGTATATTTCATAGACTTTGTTGTTTTTTCTACTGTCAAACCTACTGAATGAATTGTACTGTTTTCTTTTTGGTTATGTGTGCTACCAACTAATAAATGTTCGACAACTATGCACCTCTAGACCCACATCAACACGGGTTCCGCCCAAAACATAGTGTCGAAACCCTTCTGATACACCTCTTTGATAACCTGCTCAAGATGATAGACAACATCAAAATAGGGGTCATCATCATCTTCGACATCACGTCAGCTTTTGACACTGTTGACCACAGCATCCTGCTAGCATGACTCCGAAGTATTGGGCTGTACGGCACAACCCTGAACTAGTGTACCTCCTACCTCACCAACAGACAGCTACAAGTCAAATGTGGTCCAGTAACCTCCCGAACATTCCTAGCCAAACAAAGAGTACCACAAGGCTCAGCCCTCTCTGCACTGTTATTCAACCTCTACATACACCCCATCTGTGCAATCATCAGAAAACACAAAATTCAATATGCGACCTACGCTGACGATATAATGATATACACCCCGATCAACATTGACAACCCAGACTACTCAAAAATAGCAGACTGCCTACAATAAATGACAAGCTGGCTCCTACAAAACAACTTGACCATAAACTACAACAAAACGGAAGCTCTACTCATAACCAGAAATCCCACCTTCATCTCACCATCCACCGAACTCAACAACATCACAATTCCCATAAAACCAGAGGTAAAATACCTCGGAGTCACCCTTGACAGAGAGCTGAACCTCCAAACACACATCAGCAAAACTACCAGGAATGCCTACTTAAATATGAGAACCATAAGACACCTCAAATCAATTCTCTCACAAGACCACTTCTGGACTGTTTGTCAAGCCATCATCACACCTTTATTGGACTACTGCAATCACATTTACCTAGGACTCCCAAAACAAACACTCCGACCCTTGTAGTTAGCGCAGAACACTGCTGCCCGCATAATAACGGGTTCCTCAAAGCAGGATCACATCACTCCCATCATGAACCGCCTGCACTGGCTTCCAATTGACTCTCGCATTCCAATATAAAACCATACTGAACATCTACAAAATCAAACAGGGCCTTTCAGCGAACAGTCTACTATCCATCATCAGTTTTGACACAAACAACAGGCCAAGGAGGAAAGGTACCTCCGACACCATCGTAACCCCCAAGGACTTCACCAAAACAAAGCAAACCATGTCAAGGAGAGCAACATCCTTCGCAGTGCCAGCCATATGGAATGCCTTCCTGGCCAGCTTACGATCAACTGTCGACATGAAGGACTTCAGAAAATTACTCAAAACCACACTTTATATAGAGCATTATGGAGATATCACGTAATCTGTCCAGAGACCCAAGCCACTCTCTGCTCCTTCCACTGCCTTTCCCCATCCTCCAAGAACCCCCCTCCATCCTACCCCCCCAACTGTGTATAGTACATTGTAAATAGTGCATGCTGTATATATATATTGCACCTATTAATCAATCAACACAGGTACCACCCCCTCTCAAACATTTCTTTCCAACCACTGCATGCCATCCCCCCACCCTATCACAAACTTGAATCATTTGATGTGAAAACCGCCTTGATTTTAGGATAAGGCGGGATACAAATCCTTTTAAATAAATAAAAATAAAATAAATGTTGCCATGGGCAGGGCTAGATTAAGCAATGTCAAACTAGGAACATATCTAGGTTCCAAAGTTCAGGGAGACCTTGTCAGATGTGTTCAGAATTCTGGAGATTAGGATTGAGAACTGCTTGGCTTTTTTCAGGATTCTACAGATTTTTACATTAATGTTCAGAATTTAGAAGTAAGTCATAAGAACATAAGATATGCCATACTGGGTCAGAACAAGGTCCATCAAGCCCAGTATTCTGTTTCCAACAGTGGCCAATCTAGGTCATATGTACCTAGCAGTTTCCCCAAGAGACACAAGTTCCACAATGCTTGTACTGGGTTAAGCATTGATATCTTCGGTCACTTTTTAATAATGGTTTATGGACCTTTCCTCCAGGAACTTGTCCAAACCTTTTTTAAACCCAGCTACACTAACAGCCTTTTCTACTTCCTCCGGTAACAAATTCCAGAGTTTGATTACACGTTGACTGAAAAAATATTTTCTTTTATTAGTCTTAAATAGTTTACCCTGTAGCTTCATTGCATGTCCCCTAGTCTTTCTATATTCTGATAACGTAAACAATCGATCTACGTTTACCCGTTCCACTCCGTTCATTAATTTATAGACTTCTATCATATCTCCCCTCAGCCGTCTCTTTTCCAGGTTAAAGAGCCCTAAGAGCTTGTACTTGTTCATAGAACTCTTCAATTTCATTCTCTTCTGCAGCTGTTGTTGGGGCATATACTTGAATTATAGTTGTGTTGATAGGCAATCAAGTCTAACATGTCTAAATATTTTTCAGAGTATAAAAATTCTGGGCTCGATGCAAACTGTGCTAAGCTCTAGGGCAATGTTTTGCTAGAGATTTTCCCACACTAGCCTTGCTGCCCGCTGCAGAAAGCAGACTAATGCAGGAAAATCACGAGCAAAACCACTGTGCTAAGCATAGCTCAGTGAGCATGATAGTCACAAGCAAAATAATGAATTTTTAATTATTCCTGATGTTAATAAAAAAAATGCACAGGATCTTTTCACCAGCTTTGGATTATTTGACTCAGATGACCTAAGAAGGCTCAGATCCCCGATCATGCGTTCCTAACCCTCCCCCACTCTAATAACACTGAAAAATCATTTGTGGCCCCAAAACCACCATCTCCCAGAACCCCAAAATAAGTTCCCTGATCGCCTCTACTCCCCACTCTCTGAATCTCTGGAAACTCTGATTTCTCAACCACCCTCCCCCGGTGTCTTCTCTTTGGGGGGGCAGGAGTGATGCCCATATGCTCCTGTGCCACCATCTTGGAAAATAGCAGTGCCTGATCCTGCACAGTACTTCCTGGGATGCACTGGGTGGGGTCAGTCTGCTACATAGGATGAATATTGCCTTTATGGCAGACTGACAATCCTCCCCCTTTGGTACATCCTGGAATGTACATTAGTCATGGGATGCACCACATGAGGGATCAGTCTGCCATATAAGGAAAGTTTTGCCTTATTTGGCAGAATGGCCCATCCATTGCATCCCAAGATGCACTGTGTGGAGTCAAGGGCCACTATTTTTCAAGATGGTGGTACGGGGGCAGGAGCATGTGGTACCAGGGAAGAGAATCATAGCTACCAGGGACTAGGAGTAGGAGCCACCAGGGAACTTTTATGGGTGGGTTTGGGGAGGTAGTGGCCACTGGGCCACCAGGGAAATACTTCTGAAGGTTCAGGGCTACTGGGCCGCCAATAAACTTTTGGTGATGTGAAGGGGGGGGGGGGGGATTTGTGATCAGAGGTTTGCCTTCATCTGAGGTGGTCATCTCAGATGACCTTTTTTCTTTTCAGCAACACAGCCCCCTCCCCACCCGTGCACATCTGGCTTTCTTTATTTAATGCAGATTTTTTTTTGTGCACAGCTCATTTGAATGCTGTTTGCTTACAGCACTGCTGAGCATAACTTTTGCTTTAAACTTGCATAAGGAAACCCCGCGTTAGATCTTTAGTGCTGGGCTCTAGTGTAGGGTTTCTGTATTACGCCCTCTATCTGCATACCTCCAATCCTCTCCCATGCGAGTAAGCCTGTCCTGTCTGCTTGCCCTGTAACCATCAGCAATAACTGTGGATAGGGTCCTGCCGATGGGAAGGCTCTAGAAGTGTTCCCTGGAAGGCTGCTCTAGTCACTGAAAGGGAGTTGATGAGCTTCAGAAAGTTTCAGTGCCGTAGAAATGAAGTGTCTGCTTCTGGTGGGAGATGGAAGAGAAATAAAGCCATTTCCCCATCAAATGCCCCAGTTACAACAACTGCAGCATATAAATGCCGATTCACAGTAACATAGCAATTATGGTATTGCATAAAATAGGTGTGTGTTGGATGAACACCAGAAAAATATCCCCCCTTCCAATAATTCTGCCACCACTCACCAGGCTTTTCTTGTTTCTTCCATTCAGCTTTTGTGTCTGTTCTGTACTGATGACTCCTAAGTGACATCTTTAGCATAGATCTGATAGATACAACAGACTATCAGAATAGCATAATTTACTAGGGCACTATTCACTGCGGATTTTTCTTTCGTTTGCAGAAGGTCAGAAAAAATCCTTACTGAAGAGAGCTCAACAAAATAAAGTTCCTACCAGAACCATTTACATTTGTGGTCAACATTATTGGCAACCTTACAATTCAACCCATTAATATCCAATACTCCCTAAAAAAAAAAGTGGCCAGTGAAATGGCTTTGGACTATGTATGTACACATATTTGACACACAAAAGAATCCAATAAAACAAGATCAATTAAAAAAGGAAATGGTATAAACACCGGGCCATTGCCAGGACATGCTTATTCAAAATCAAACCCCTTCAAAATTCCCTAGAAAATATAAATATTTGAAAATGAAACCATAATAATGTCAGACTATTTGCCGTGATGAAAATTTTCTCCGGTAGCAAAGCGTCCTTTTTATTCTTTTTCATTTGAACCCATTACGCACAGCTCACAAGCTGTATCTTAATTTAATCAAGGGAACATGGCATACCTTCCAATCCCTCAAACAAACAAAGGAAGTGGTGGCGAAGAGCTAACTTGCAACTGAATAAGAAAACGCCAACTTAGCTTTCAGTCGCGGCCCCTTCCACTAACATGAGAAAGTTAGTAGTTGCTACTTTCCATCATCGGCACCATCTTCCAAAATGCCAACCAGCTTAATTCTGCCATTGCCGTTGAAAGGTCATACTGCTACATAGCGCCATGTTTCAGGCCATCAATAATCATTCGGCCCTTCTTCAGGCTAGACTGCAGCATTTGATCACTGGAATGAGTATCCTCAGAAATCACTGCATGAGTCTATTGAGATGTTATTTAACGTTCAGCTCATTCTTTGTGATGCTAGCAAGTGGAGTTGATGTTACATTTTCTGCATTGGACTTATCTATATCTGCTTTTTTATGCAAAGTATATTGTGACAATATCAGAGGCGTGGCTTTCAAGATGATTGTCTTTACATGTGGTAGACCTGTGCTGAGGTGTCTTCATTTTGGTGTTAAGTGAGTATAGAGACTGGGGAGATCGCGGATCAGAGGGTGCAACTCAGCCCTCTGCTCTGTCTTTCAAAATATTGGCATGATGTGGTCCTGTCTTCTGATGAGCAAGCCTTGGATGGGCAGTTAATCCATGCCGTCTGCTTTACGATTTGCTACTTTTTGGAAAGTGACCCCTTTGATTGCTCAATGGCTGCGACGGGTGCCCAAAATTGCACTCACTGAAAATCTCTCAATAATTATGGGAGACGAATGATGTTAGGGTTTGGAGTAAATACTGGCAGCGATGAGAGCAGGTGGTGTGCCTTGTTTAGGCGTTTGTTTTTTGACCATTTTGCATTCTAGATAACATGAGGTGGGATCTAGCTAAGCTTGAAGAATGGTCTAGAATTTGGCAGCTGGGATTTAATGTTAAAGAATGTAAGGTCATGCATTTGGGCTGCAGCAATCCAAAGGAGCAATATAGTATAGGGGGTGAAGTACTTTTGTCCACTAAAGAAGAGCGGGACCTAGGCATGGTTGTGTCTGATGATCTTAAAGTAGCTAAACAGGTAGAAAAGGTGAAGGCAAAAGCTTGAAGGATGCTTGGGTGCATATGGAGAGGAATGGCTAGCAGAAAAAAGGAGGTGATAGTGCCTCTGTATAAGTCTTTGCTGCGACCTCATTTGGAGTATAGTGTGCAATTCTGGAGACTGCACCTTCAAAAGGATGTGAACAGGATGGAGTCGGTGCAGAGGGTGGCTGCTAAAATGGTTAGCGGTCTTCATTATAAAGCATATGAGGACAGACTTAAGGATCTTAGTATGTACACCTTGGAGGAAAGGCGGGATAGAGGTGATATGATTGAGATGTTCAAATACCTGCGTGGCATAAATGTTCAGGGGGAGAGCCTCTTTCAATTGAAAGCAAGTTCTGCTACGAGGGGACATGGGATGAGGGTGAAGGGGGATAGATTCAGGAGTGATATGCAGAAATATTTCTTTACGGAAAGAGTGGTGGATCCGTGGAATAGTCTCCCAGTGGAGGTGGTAGAGACGAGGACAGTAACTGAATTCAAAAAAGCATGGGACAAACACAGAGGATCTCTAAAGGAAATAAGGGGACTGTTGTAGTTGTTGATATGGAAGGACAGACTAGATAGGCCATGTGGTCTTTTTCTGTTATCATATTTCTATGTTTCTATTGTTTGTGCGGTAATTTTGCTGCATTCATATTTTTGTTTCTCTTTATTTTATGTACTTTATTTTGTGGCTGTGTTTTTCTGGTGTGATGCGTTTGTTAAATAAAAACTTATTTTAAAAAAAAGTAATGCAGATCAAATTGCAGATATATAATCTAACCTTTAGGTCTAAGAATCTGAGCAGCAGGCTAGAACCAAGAAATCCAGGGTTCAAATCCCACTACTGATACTTGTGATCTTGGGCAAGTCACTTAACCTTCATTGCCTCAGGTACAGACTATAAGCCCCCCCCCCCCCCCCTGGACAGGCAACTACTGTGCCTGAATGCAATATGCCTTGAACTTCTGAAGGGCATAAACTAAATCCAATTCCCCTTGAAAATAATAATCATTAATATAGATTTTCAGAAACTTGGGAACCTTCCGCAGAGGGCAACATGCTTTTATCAAGGATTTTTCTGTGCTTCTCTCCAATCATTGTGTTTTGTCCTGGCAAGTTCCAGAGTCTCTACTGATGAACAGGGAGGGCATGCCCACTGGGCAAATGAGGCAGTTGCCTAGGGCAGCAGACACTGTGGGTTACATGGCGACCCCACCATGATTTTTCAAAGCAGTGGCAAAGGCTCAGAACAAGCTGCTTCAGCTCCGTAGCAGGTTTTAAAGCACCTGTACATGTGCACGCACTCATGTCCTGCTTCTACTGCCCTCTCTGATGCAACTTCCTGGAAGTTGCATCAGAAGGGGGCATGAAAGCTCTCGGACCATACACATGGGTGCTTTAGGACCTGCTGCAGCATTGAAACAGCTTGCTCTGAACCTCTGCCACTGCTTTGAAAAATTATGGAGAGATTGCCGTGCTGCGCCCCCGCCCCCCCTACCAAGTGGCCGAAACTCTTGGTCTGGCCCTGCTGATAAGCATCCCAATACTATAATGCTGCCACCACTATGCTTGCCAGTAGTGCTGGTGCCCTCTGGATTATGCCCTGCATTATGTTTGTTCCAAAGTCCTATTTTAGTTTTATCAGACAGCAACCTTTTTACCACATGCCTACAGTATCAGGGCTGATTTTTTGATCTCTGATTCATTGGTATGAGTAGTGGAAGCCTTGTTGAAAAATGTTCTTTGTACCCCCCTACGTCTGTATATTATTTATTTACATTCTCTTATATACCGCGCTATTCTACATCAGTGCGGTTTACATTGAACAAACTGAAATTACATTGAACAGGGCATTATAACTCGGAGATAACTGTTTTACAGGGAACATGGGCTATGGAGGGTTATTTTACAGGGAACATTGGCTATGGAGGGTATATGAGTTGATTTCATGTTAGTAACAGTTTCTGTTATATGAAAAAAAAATTTTGTTATATATAAGGGTGCTGAGAGGGGTATGAAATGTTGTGTGAAACTGTATGGCATCCATGCTACATGATATAGGCAAGGTGGAGAGGTTTTTAAGCAGACTGTTGATGTGTTAAGTCTAGCAGATGCTTGACGCCATTCATTGGTAACAAGCTCTGTTTATGATTTTCTGAGGTTTGCTTTCTCTCCCCTTGATTTGCTGATTAAACAATACTGTGAGAAGGTGAGAAGGTGGAGCTGTTTTTGTTGGATGATGACAGTATCTCCTGAGCATTCATTTGCATATTTTGAACAGGATTCAAAATGGGTTCTCTTAAAATAATATCTTCCTACCATACAGGCCAGGAAATTGGAAAATAAGGCTTGGTGAAATGGTGCATCTTAATCACATTGAATAAAAGCAGGGATATGCCTTGTCCATGGGGACTGGTCAGCATCCATCTTGAAGAAGGTGCCCCCTCCCACAGCTCTCAAGCTGGGAAAGGTCCTTTAAGTTGCTTGGGTATACTATCTCGGGTAGAGCAAATGCTGTTGAGAGAGAATATGATAATAAGGAGAAGTGGCTAAGAATGATTAGTACACTCATCAGACCAGTGCCTAACGCATCATCACGGTGCACCGCATGAGGTTCAGTTCTCAAAGACAGCCAGAGGAAAGGTATAGTGTTCTTATCTCTTCCACAAGGAATCAAGGCCAATGCAAAGGTATTAGTTGCCCTGGACAAACTTTTAATAATATTTTCCAGATCTCCCCTTGCAACTTACCTAAATACCAGCTTAGCCAAAGCTGACATGAAGAGGGGCATAACGTTTAATAGTAGCAAGATTCTGGAAGGGGCAGAACAAAGACAGGGGCCAGGTTTTTAAATTCTTTCCCTTCCATGGAAGCCCTAATCCAGCACTTCACTTGGCTGCTTGGCCCCTGAGGCCAGCAGGGGGAAGGACACTCAATAGTATGCCAGCTTTCTCTGCCAGTCCTGTGGTTACGAGCTGCAAAGTTATGGGATCTCTTGGCTCATACCAAATTGGTGGAGGGGTTGCTCTCTATGTTAGAGAGGGCATTGAGTCAGAAAGGATTAAAGTTTTGCAGGAAACAAAATCTGCTGTAGAATCTATATGGATTGAAATTCTATGTAAAAGGGGGAAGGCAATGGCAGTGGGGGTGTACTATCGAGCGCCTGGCCAGAATGACCAAATGGATGATGAAATGCTCAAAGAAATCAAGGAAGCTAACAAAAGTTACAGCACAGTAATAATAATGGATGATTTCAACTACCCCGGTATCGACTGGGTCAGTGTCACGTCAGGACATGCTAGGGAGATAAAGTTCCTAGATGAAATAAATGACTGCTTCTTGGAGCAGCTGGTTCATGAACCGACCAGAGGGGAAGCCATATTAGACCTAATCCTTAGTGGAACACCAGATCTAGTGCAAGAGATAAGGTTGTTGGGGCCACTTGGCAATAGTGATCATAGCATGATCGCCTTTGATTTAATTAGTGGAGGAGGGATAGTAAGGAAATCCACAGTACTACCTTTTAACTTTTGAAAGGGAGACTATGATAAAATGAGGAAAACAGTCAAGAAAAAACTAAAAGGAGCAGTTGCAAAGGTTAAAGATGTACATCAGGCTTGGCTGTTGTTGAAAAATACTATCTTGGAAGCCCAGACCAGCTGTATTCCACGCTTTAAGAAAAGTGGAAAGAAGTCCAAAAAACTGCCAGCATGGTTTAAAGTTGAGGTCAGAGAGGCTGTTGTTGCCAAAAAAGCATCTTTCAGGAAATGGAAAAAAGAGCCAAACGATGAAACCTGGAAACAGCACAAGCACTGGCAAGTCAAATGCAAGGCATTGATAAGGCAGGCAAAGGGAGAATTTGAGAAGAAGCTTGCTGCAGAAGCAAAAACGCGAAGTAAAGACCTTTTCAAGTACATTCGTAGCAAAAAACCTGTGAGAGAGTCAGTTGGTCCATTAGATGATAAAGGGATTAAAGGAGCACTAAGAGGCGACAAGGCGATAGCGGAGAGACTGAACGAATTCTTTGCTTCAGTCTTTACTGAGGAAGATGTAGGGATGTTACCCATGACAGAAGTGGTATTTAAAGGTGCAGAAGAATTGAAGGAAATATCGATACATCGAGAAGATGTATTACAACTATTAGATAAGCTGAAGAGTAGCAAATCACCTGGGCCGGATGGTATACATCCAAGGGTATTGAAAGAACTGAAATATGAGATTGCAGACCTGCTATTAGTAATCTGTGAACTATCATTAAAATCATCTCTAATACCTGAAGATTGGAGGATCGCCAATGTAACACCAATTTTTAAAAAGGGTTCCAGGAGTGATCCGGGAAACTACAGACCGGTGAGCCTGACGTCAATACCGGGAAAAATGATAGAAACCATCATAAAGAATAAAATTACTCAGCATGTAGATAGTCATGAACTAATGAGAGACAGCCAACATGGCTTTAGACAAGGAAGATCTTGTCTTACTAATCTGTCATGTTTTTTTGAAGGAGTGAATAATCAGGTGGACAAAGGTGAGTCGGTTGATATTGTGTATCTGAACTTTCAGAAAGCCTTTGACAAGGTCCCTCATGAGAGACTTTTGGCAAAACTAAAGAGTCATGGGATAGGAGGCAGTGTACTATTGTGGATCAGGAACTGGTTAAAAGATAGAAAGCAGAGGGTAGGGCTAAATGGCCAATTTTCCCAATGGAGGAAGGTGAATAGTGGTGTACCCCAGGGATCTGTGCTGGGTCCGCTGCTTTTTGACATATTCATAAATGACCTGGAAAGTGGAATAACGAGTGAGGTTATCAAATTTGCAGATGACACAAAACTATTTAAAGTTGTTAAAACCCAAGAGGATTGTGGAAAATTGCAAGAGGATCTTGATAAATTGGAAGACTGGGCATCAAAATGGCAGATGAAATTTAATGTGGACAAGTGCAAGGTTATGCACCTAGGGAAGAATAACCCAAACTATGGTTACACGATGCAAGGTTCCACATTAGGAACCACCACCCAGGAAAAAGATTTAGGCGTCATTGTGGATACCATGTTAAAACACTCGGCCCAGTGTGCAGCGGCGGCCAAGAGAGCAAATAGAATGCTAGGTATGATAAGGAAAGGAATGGAAAATAAAACAAAGGATATTATAATGCCTCTATATCGTTCCATGGTGAGACCGCACCTTGAATATTGTGTGCAATTCTGGTCGCCGTATCTTAAAAAGGATATAGAGTTATTAGAAAAGGTTCAGAGAAGAGCCACCAAAATGGTAAAGGGGATGGAAGGATACTCCTATGAAGAAAGGCTAAAAAGGTTAGGGCTCTTTTACCTGGAAAAGAGACGGCTGAGGGGAGATATGATAGAAGTCTATAAATTAATGAGCGGAGTGGAACGGGTAAACATAGATCGATTGTTTACCTTATCAGAATATAGAAAGTCTAGGGGACATGCAATGAAGCTACAGGGTAAACTATTTAAGACTAATAAAAGAAAATATTTTTTCACTCAACGTGTAATCAAACTCTGGAATTTGTTACCGGAGGATGTAGTAAAGGCTGTTAGTGTAGCTGGGTTTAAAAAAGGTTTGGACAAGTTCCTGGAGGAAAGGTCCATAAGCCATTATTAAGAAGGGACCCAGGATATCAATGCTTGAACCAATACAAGCATTGTGGAACCTCTGTCCCTTGGGGAAACTGCTAGGTACATATGACCTAGATTGGCCACTGTTGGAAACAGAATACTGGGCTTGATGGACCTTGGTCTGACCCAGTATGGCATATCTTATGTTCTTATGTTCTTATGATTGACCCTGCACTAAAGAGGAAACTGTGCTATTGAGAAGCCTCCTTCCTGTAAGTCAGGGGGACTAAGCTTCCAGGGCATTTATTGGGCTAGGGTCGAGTCTCCAAGGGTAGGGAGAAATTTAATAGATCTGCCCACTGTCTTTTGCCACCTCCAGAATCTCTGTGCTATATGTGATTTTGTAGTTTGTCTAATGGAAACGCTGGTCCTGCAAGGAATCTCATTTTCTCCAGGACCTGCATAGCTATTGGAGCCCTAAATTCTGAACTCAAGGAGATATCAGATATTTCCAAAGTCCACTACACTAAAAAACAGACTAGAAGACTAGATTTCACCTTTTTACTGTTCTCAGAACAGCAAAACAGTGAAAGAAGAAGTGAGATACTAAATGCGGAGGAGCAAAACTGGTAAGCCTGCAGTCTTTCAGTGGAAATAGAACATGTGTAGAGTGATCCTTTATCACCTGTCATCTTCTAAAATGCAAAACCTGGTTACAAATGCTGGTTTAAATGAATAGAACTATGTGAGCTTCATTACTAGAATGCCTTATTCTCCCTGTCCTTAGCTAGCCACAGAACTTAGGTTGCCCAATATCATTTTATGTATTATTTTGGGACCAAATATAAATTTGTCAAACTAATGCTTCTTGAGAGCTGTCATTTTGCTGTGTACATCTAGCAGTGCTGTAGAAATAAGTATAGGTGAACACCTTTTATCTGAGAGCCATCAGCTGGGAGCCTCCATTAGCCAGAAAAAATTATGGTCTCTGAGCTCTGATCCATTATCCCCACACACCTTCTATTATATGGAATTTGTGTGCTGCACGGATGTCAAAAGCTAGTGTCTTAGCCTCATTCTCAGCTGTTTGAAGCTGAGTCAGTTGCATCAGATCAGCATCCTCGCTCCTCTCCTGTTAACTAGCATTTCTGGTGCTGGTCGCACTGGGGATCCTGGCAGAAAACAAACCAAAAGATCCTGAAGCATCCTATCATCAAGGAATTAGGCTTCTACAAGGAAAAGCCCAGACCTTACATGAAAGAGGTATGTGCCAGCCATGAAAGGAGCTGCTTAGAAAACTTAATTCTGGGACAAGCATTGCTTAATTCCAGAAGAAATAGGGTTGGGCAATTGACAAGATTCTGAAGTTTTATTTTATGATGAAAGTAAGCATGCAAAACGTCAGTAGGGTCTCAGAATTCAGATTTGGGCAATGAATTCTTTGATCGGTTCTTCCAATATCAGGGGCAATGTCTCCATATGGGTTACTTGTGCGCATTCCATGACAGTAATTAACCTCGCTCCTAAGCCAGGATATGTGCAGTACAATCTCAATCTCTCAAATTTACTGCTAACGCTTGCCATAGTACTTGCATTGTGCCAAAGAGCACTTCCATAGGCAACCAGTCAAGGTGTGGTTGGAAATTGCTTTTAATCAGGCCTGTGTCACCTAGTGCGATGAGAAATATCCAACAACTTAACTTAACAGTCAACTACACAAATGCAAAGAAGATGAAAGAATAATCAGACGGTTCAAAACATTTGACAGAGACTCATTCATCAATGAAATCAATCCACAACTTCAACAGGAACAAGACACCCTGGATATAGAAGAGTGGAACACAATAATAGCCAACGCAGCATCTGCCCCAGCCAACAATGAACCACAAACTTGCAAAAGATCCAACGCCCCATGGTATTCACAAGAAATAAGAGTTGCAAAGCGCACACTAAGAAGACTAGAACGAAAATGGAGATGGAACAAATCACACAACTTCCTAGCACAATACAGAGACAAACAACGGGAACATAACAATCTAACAAATGAACACAAACAGCAACACCATACCAACCTAATTATGAAATCTACTAATAGACCAAGAGAACTTTTTAGCATTATCCAAAAGCTCACTAAGGATGACACGCAACAAAGCACCAACCATCTTGACCCACAAAAATATGCAGACTACATGAAGTCAAAAAACACAAGCCAAACTCTGCCTCACAACAAACAAATGATCACACGATAAAAAAGAAACATACCTGATAAGAAAAGAGACAGCCAATGCAATCAGTTGAGTCCTGAATAGACATCAGCCCGTAACACGGACTTCAATGTAAATAAACTGTAGATATGTTTCCCCAGTTAACCCCAAGTTCTATATCCTGTTCATTGTAAATACCATGCGGGCCTTCTGCATGGTATAAAGTTTCTGTTTTATTGTACACCGCACTGATAATGAATAGCGCGGTATATAAGGGATGTAAAATAAATAAATAAATAAATCAAACATGGGAGAGCTTCAACATACCAACAAAACAGCAAGTAGAAGACATTATATCTGGTCTAGACACAACAACTTCACCATCAGACTCATGCCCAGTGTCATGGATCAAAGCCACAAAAATCCAGCTCTCTCATCACATTCAAAAAATCGCCAAGGATTCACTCCAACAAGGATACATGCCGCAATCCCTAAAGCATGCAATGATACGACCAATACTTAAAAATAGCAATCTGAGCCCATCCGAACCAAAATTATACTGTCCCATCTCTAGCCTGCCATTCCTTGCTAAAGTTGTGTAAAAAGCAAGCCAAAGGCAACTTCAGGACCATATAGATATCAATGCCCCTCTGGACATACATCAGCATGGATTCAAGCACCAGCACGGCGTGGAAACATTACTCACCTCCCTCTTTGACAATCTCCTAAGAGGCACAGACAACATAAAAAACGGCTTCCTGCTAGTGCTCATGGACATCTCGGCGGCCTTCGATACCGTGTCACACCCTAAGCTACTGCAACGCTTACAACAGATAGGACTATGCAAGAATACCCTAAAGTGGTTTACATCATACCTGGAAGGGCGAACGCAACAAGTCAAATGCGATCAAAAGAAATCCCTACAATTCCCCGTCACGCAGGGAATACCTCAAGGCTCAGCCCTATCTTCAATGCTCTTTAACATCTACATACAGCCCATATGCAGCATCATCAGGAACCATAATCTATGCTACCACATTTATGCTGACGACATCATGGTGTACGCTCCAGTCAACTTACTGGCACTAAACACTACACCAATAACAAAATGCCTCGAAGACATGAATGTCTGGCTCATAGCCAACAACTTAACAGTCAACTACGACAAAACTGAGGCAATGTTCGTCACCAGGAACCCTACATTCACACCTCCACAAACCATAAGCATCCTAGACAAACACACAGTAGTCAAAGAAGAAGTTAAATATCTGGGCATAACACTAGACAGAGCTCTGAACTTAAAATCTCACATCAACAAAACTGCAAACAAGGCATATCATTGACTGAAAACAATCAGACAAATCAAACCAATGCTCCGTCAAGACCACTTCCGCACAGTATGTCAAGCACTCATCACACCACTGCTTGATTATGGAAACGCACTATATCAAGGCCTTCCTCACCAGACACTACACCCACTACAGATGGTACAAAACACCACAGCACGCATCATTACAGACACCCCAAGGACCAAGCACATCACTCCCATCCTACAACAACTACACTGGCTCCCAATGGTGGCAAGAGCTAAATACAAAACAATCATGTTAATCTTCAAAGTCATTCACCATCTCTCAGCGGACGTACTCCAAAAAATAACAAGAGACATCAGCAATGGACCAAGAAGAACCAATAACAACAACATGATCAGCACCCCCTGCAGGCTATCACAAAACCAAACAAACAACCTCAAAAAGAGCACCATCACTACTAGCATCCTCAATATGGAACTCCCTACCAATGAGCCTGAGAGCTTTAGAAGACCTCACAGACTTCTGCAAAGACCTCAAAACATGGTTATTTATAGAAACCTACGAGCATTCAAACAACATCCCCTACCCAAACAGCAACACTAACATCACCGCCAACTAAATACACAGCCATCCCATTTACATGAACAAATTTATCACACCACGTTACTAAATACCTTTATGTTAAATGTTACCTCAACTGTACTGTCTAAATACTGTCACAACTGTACTGTCTAAATGTTTACACATACCCTAATGTTAAATGTAACCCTCCAATTGTGTTGTGACGTGACCACCTTGATTGAAGGAAAAGGTGGCATACAAATCTGTCTAAAAAATAAATAAATAAATATGTTTGTATCTTTCCACCACATTGTCTTAGTTTCAGACTATATTATCCAGGTACTAGAGAATCTCATATCTCACCATAGAATTACAGAAAAATCACTTGGCCCTGACACATCTATTATAACTGCAATGAGGATGTGACTGTTTATAGACACTTGGTAATGGAGAAGGCCAGGGATTTGTCACTCAGAAATGAAAGTAAATGGGAATATATCCCTTCCTAAGTATGGGAGAGTCACCATGATATTCATCCCCTCAGAACTGCTGATGGAAAGATGCCTATGGATCATGAGACTGCAGAGAAGTATGTGGAAGACTTTGGTTGACTTGTTCTGTAGTTAGGTTATTTCCGGAGACCAGTCTACAATGCAGACAAAACAGAATAGTTCGGGAGATATTTGCCACATAGCTCTTGTGTCTGCAGCAACAAGTGATTCAGATGTCTGTGAAGAACAGGGAAAGAGGCCAATGCTCTTTATGTTCAGAGGAGGGAGAACTGATGTCAGTAAATAAAAACCATATTCCTATGGGATAAGAATCATGATTGCACAGAGATATTTCCCATCTTGTTGGGTGCCACAGGCTCGATGAAGAAGAATTTCCATGCCCATCTTGATAAACTGCCTATACATGTTAAATCTTATGAAATTCAGAAGAAGGAGTTCTTTGGCACAATGCAGGTCCTATGCCCAGCATTAGCAGTAAATTTGAGAGACTAAGATCATACTCTACATACCCTGACTTAGGAGTAAGAATGATTACTGATGTGGTTTGCGCAAAATTGTCTCCTGAAAATTGAGTTGGTCAAGGCAGTTAGCATAGCTGACTTTAAAACAGTTTAATTTCTTGGTGGACAAGGCCATAAATATATTATTAGCTATGGAGGCTTGAGGAAAGCCACTACTTACTGGATAACTATAAGGAATGGATCTACTCCCTGATGATTCTGCCAGGTACTTGTGGCCTGGATTAGCTACTGTCGGGCTTGATGGGCCTTCATTCTGAACCAGTATGGCACAAATGTGTTTTTTTTCTTGTGCAAGGCTAAAGAACAGCCAGATCTGTAATGCGTGAAGCTATATCCACTTTTAGCAGACAGATATGCTCTCTGGAGAAGAAATCTTACATTACCCCTCAGAAAACCATGCAAGCTATAGGAAAGGGTTATAAAAGTGAAACCTGATTGCATGAAACAGAGGACACTGATGGAGGCATTAAAGAAGCCATTAGGTGACGACAAGAGCAGTCTGCCATAACACCAACCCCATCTGTCACCAGTGACCAGCTTGATGCACAGAGTGCCATCTTTGAAGATCTGTTTGTGACGTTCCCTGATGAAATGCATTCTCCTACTGCAGATGATTTGAAACAGGTAGACACTTATAATTGTTTGGTATTATGGACCATTTTATCCTTTTTTATTGTTTGGTGCTGAATGTATGGTTCCATTTTGCAGTAATTTATCCATTTCTTTTTTTAAACTGCCACTATCAGGGAAAATATATAATCTGGAATAAACTCATCCTGAACTATTCTGAATGAAAAGTGCTTTACTACTCTTCTGTAGTAAATCGGCAATTAGAAGTAAGTATTGCAATAGGAGGGTTCTGTCTGAGGGCGAACAAGGAAAAACAAGTGGCAAATGCAGGAAATACCAAGTGTTAATTCAGGAGACTTACATCTATCAAATCTGACATAGGATTTAAACATAGGGCAGTGGATTATGGTCAAGATGGTTCATAGCAAACATAGAAAACACTGGTTAAACAGACAAATGCACACTCCTAAGGAGAGAACTGGAAAGAGAGGCACACCTCACTGCAGGCTGTGATGTACTGATGTTAGAAAGGCACAATAATTTAGCTACTGGAAACTGTGTAAACCTGATTGCTGTAGCAGAAGAACATTCGGATTATGATCCCATGAGAATTGTGCGGAATGGAGAGGTCGTGCTCGCCTGGGACATTGCAGTTCCAACTGATAAAAAGCCGGATATATGAAAACAGGCTACAGTGATGAAGGAGAAAAACACAAGAATGATATGGTTAATAGAAGTGTCTGTACCAGGTACCTATTGTGTACAATGACTGGAGAGACAGAAGAGCCTCAAGTGCCATGCAATCGGAACCAAGAAAATGTGGCAGATAGATACAGAAATCAGAGCCGGTACAAGAATATTAGGTGCCCTAAATGAACCTTTAATACAATGGATTTCAGCTTGCCTTCTGTTCTGACATAGCTGACAGAATGTGTTCGTATGCATGACACAAAGAACATTATAATCAGCGGCTGAATAATAAGAGTCCAAATGCAATTTTATTGTAGTTAAAAATTATGCGAGGGAATAACTCTTTATAATTTATTTCTTTATAAGCAGTTACTGAAATCTAAGTGATTCAAATGTATTTCTCTCACAAAATTTTATTCTTCGCTTACTTCACCACTGAGAAATCTGGGACCGATGTGCTGTACAGGGTTTTTCAATATGTGTTTTTATGGTAGACAAATTCACACTAAACTTACTGTTAACATCAATAAATTGTTACCTATTCTGTTGTCTGTAGAAAGCAGAGCTAGGACAACTTAACGTACCGCAGAACCCCAGCAATTCAAAATCTGATATTACCACAGTAACAGCAAAACAAAATCCCTTCAGAAGCCAGATATTTTGTGAAGTAACAGGAAATACTACAAATAAGCTACTCAGAACCTGTCTCGCCAATCTTCCATGCCATAACACCCCCAATTCTCAGGACACAAAAGGCAAGAGCTGTACCTTTAAAAAGGCAACACTGCAGATATAGAACACCAATATTCCTCCTATTAGATTAGCCATAAGTTGGACTGCTATACGTATTTCCCCATGCAGTAACTACATGCCAACAGAAACCCTGACTCTCTCACACACACAGAACACAGGCAACCCTCGCCAATTGCAGAATAAAGGACTAAAAATTAGAAATGGAAATTCTGAGAAGCTACAGTATCTGTGAGCAGAACACAGAAGAAATAAAAATAGGCACTTTCTTCTGTACTGAACAAAATATAAGAATAGCAGTTTGCATTACAAAGAGCAACCAATAAGAAAACTGTACAATTCAGTCAGCTTTCACAGTAGAACTAATAGCAAGGAAAACAAACAACTTCATGAAGAGCTCCTTCACTACTGGCGTCCACACTTTGGAACTCCTTCCCAACAAGCCTGAGGGCATTAAATGACATCATAGACTTCCGCAAGGCCCTTAAAACCCTGCTCTTTACAGAAACCTATGAGCAGACAGACAACAGTCTCCAACCAAATGGTAATGCAACTACCTTCTCTAACTCGATACCCACTCATCCCAACTAGACATACGAGTTCACTGTATAATGTTGTTAAGTACCCTCATGTTAAATGTAACCCTCCAATTGTGATTTGACCACTTTGATTGTAGGATAAGGTGATATACAAATCTGTCTACATAAATAAATAAATAAATATATGGCAATGTAAAACGCAGTACATCATAGCTAGAGTATAATTTCTAATCCCATGTCTCTGTGAGTGGTATTTGTGGTGTTTGTGTCTGTATAAGAGTGCATGCATTGCATCTGTAGTGGAGTAACTAGGGGTGGTGGGACATTTCTGGTGGACATAGTTTTGGGGGTTGGTGACAGTTGGAGGATATGTTTTGTGGGTGGGGCAGTTGGGGAGGTTGTTTGGGAGTAGAGCCATTATGGTGCAGTTGTTGTGGGAGGGGCATTTGTGAGGTGGTGGGGCAGATGCAAGGGGCAATTGGTAATATGGTAGGACAATGGTGGGGTAGTTTTGGAGATGGGAGCAGTTTGTGAGGTGGTGGGAGAATTGCAGAGGGTAGGTGTGGGAATGGGGCAGTTGTCAGGGGGTATTTGCTGGTGGGACAATTTGCAGAATAGTAGGGCAGTTGTAGGGGATAGTTTTTGAAGGTGGAGCAATTGCAGGGTGCATTTATATGGAGTAGGGGCAGTTTATGGCATGGTGGGGCCGATATAGAGGTAGTTGGCGAGATGGTGGAAAAGTTGGAATAGTTTTTGGGGGTGGGCAGTTTCCAGGGTGCTGCAGCAGTTGTGGGGAGTAGCTTTTAGAAGTGAGGTGGGGTGGCATGGCATTTGCTTTGCAGTGTTTTATTATGGTTGAGGCAATGAACATGTTGGTGAGGCAATTATGAGGGTCTAGTGTTTGGGGTAGGGCAATTGAGGGGCAGTAGTTTTTGGAACAGGGACAGTTTTCAGAATGGTAGGGCAGATGCAGGGGCAGTTGGCGAGGCGGTGGGACAGTTGCAGTATAGTTTATTAGTCTGGGCTAAAATGTGTAGTTGTGGAGCAGTTGGGGTATTTTTTAGGTGTGGGCTGGTAGGACATTTCTGAGAGAGGTTTTTTTTTAGGTATGGGGCAGTTTGTGAGGTGGTGGGACAGTTGGAGGATAGTTTGGGGGGATGGAGCATTTGTGAAATGTTTTTTATTGGGATGGGGCAGTTTGTAATGTGATGAGATAGTTGTGAGGGTGTGACCTTTTGGGAGGGGCAATTTGCAGGGTGGTCAGACAGTTGCAGGAGGTTATTTTTGGGATGGGGACAGTTTGCAATATAGTAGGGCAATTGTGAGGGTGTAGTTTTGGGGGGTGGGGTAGATTGCAGGGTGGTGAGGCATGGAGTATTTTTTCTGATGGGGACATTTGATAGGTTGGTAGGGCAGTTTTGAGGGAATATTTTGGGAGGTTGGGACAGCATGTGTGGGGATGAGGTAATTGAGTGGGAGGACAGTTTTTGGGGGATGGAGCAGTTTGGGGGTTGGAAGATTAGAAAACAGGGAGAGGGAGTTTGAAAATAGCAATTCCCTAACTCCTATGTTTCACTGTATGTAAGTTTCTATGCTACAGAAGCTGGAATTCCTTCTCCCATAGAAATGCATTAGGCATTTTGGTGATGGGGAGGGGTGGGGGGTGCTTATATCTCTGGAATTCCCAGTCTGATTTGGCCCACTTTCAAAGTGTCTACCATTTTTCTCACGTGTCATGTTTTATCCCATTCTGTTAAATTTTCTGTTATTTTGCCCTTAGATGGATGGACAGACAGATATTCTTAATCCCTTTTATAAAGTCTTTCATCTTCCATTGGTTTGGAAAGAATAAAATAAGTGGTTGAACTGCAATAGATAACATCTGTACATTACCGGCAGTGGTGACACATCTGTATGTTACTGGCAGTGGTGACACATCTCTGGTACCGGGGTTTCTAATGCATCTGTGTTATAAGCTGTGATAACCAGCCCCAATGGAGGTTCCGATTCCCTCCCTTCAAGATCAGGGAACAAGCCCCATTTCCCAGTGCTCCTCTTCCACCTCTCCAAGAGCCCTCCACCACCTCACTGGGGATGGGAGAGATTCCCACATCCTACTGCCTTCTTACTCCAATTTAGAAAATTATGCCGGATGCCTAATACTTTCCATTGCCCTACATGTATTCTTTGAAGAACAGACATCCCTTCTTGGCTCATGGGAAAAGAGCACTGGCTTGGTAACCAAGAGACCAGGGTTCGATTCCCACGAGCACTCCTTGTGGCCTTAGGCAAGTCACTTAACCCTCCATTACCTCAGAAGAAAGGCCTGGCAATCTACTTCCGGTGACACTGCCACGAAAACCCAGGAGCTGCTGGGTCATCAGGAGTCAGCATTGACATGAAGGCACACATTGAATTTTGGAGATGGGCTGGGGGACTGGGAGGGGCACATCTACAGCAGTCCCTTATTCATGGGGCAGAAACAGGGCGGGCCCAAGAGTATCTGGCCTCCTGGGCGAACCTGCAGCCATGCACCTTCTGCTACAAAACATGTGTCCCCCACCATGTTCCCCTCTGTCATGCACCCCCTCTTGTATTGTTTGTTCAGATGTGCTGGTGAATGATCGATGACTCACCCAATGTGGCCGATGCAACCGGTAATTAGTACTTTGATTCTAATTCAATTGCTCCTTCATTTAATTACATGGATTTCAATTTCTACTTGTACATTGAATTTGTTTTATGCCACCCCCTAAAATTCTGCTGTCCTAGGTGATTGCATTGTTTGTCTGGTGCTGGGGTCGGCCCTGGATGGAAATGGGTTTCATGACAAAAAAACCCAAAAAAAACCCCTAACTCTATTACTTGAGTACTAACTAACTTTTTTGGGTGCCTGTAAATTGTGTAGCTTTATGCAACTGTGGTAAACCATTTTAATATTAAGGAACTGCTTTGCAAAGATTACTCCAATATTTTATGTGATATGGGGATTTTGCGCTTTAACAGTAACACAAATGTGCACATTGCCAGTAATGAGGTTTAGAGGCCTGAAATGCTGGGTAACAGATTAACATATGTTTTATTTATTTATTTAATGCTTTTTCTATACCACTTTATCATTAAGTCAAAGTGATTTACATTTAGCTTGAACTCAGAGGATAAACAATGAGCAGAACGAGGTACAGTTAACTTGTATACATTGTAACAGAGTAAGCGGTGTTTAAACAGTGTATTAACAGAGTATAAACAGTAGTAACAAAGTATAAACAGCAAGGGTAGTTACTTGATCTCTTTGTTTTGAGAAATACTGGGGGTATTAGGGTATAATTAGCCTTGGGGAAGTTGATGTTGAATGGCTTGTAATTTTTGTGGGAGTGTGGTTAATTTAGGGAGTAGGATTACTCCCTAAGACCGAGGCAGAGAAGCTCGCATCCTGGAGATTAATTCACGGCTGCATGGATGGTGTCATTGAGAGCATTTTGGTTTCCTGGACCATGAGATGATGTTCCAAGGCCTGCAGAGCAGAGATGGTGTCAATCTGTCCAAGAAGGGTTGAAGTGTCTTCAGCAGCAGAGGACTTTAAACTAAATTCATTGTGAATTGGTGAAGAAAGCTCCCATCTAAGTGAAACATTAAATACCTCTGTAGAAATGGGTAAAATGGCCAACATCTGGAAAGTGGTGTGTATAAATGCTTGTAGCAGGGGAAATAAGATCCCAGATGTGGATGTTTTAATGGAAGAGGCTGACATGGATTTAGTGGCAGTTACAGACACCTGGTTCATGGACAACCATAGCTGGGATGTAATTATACCAGGCTATACTTTATTCAGGAAGAACAGGGTAAGAAGAGTGGCACTATATGTAAAAATAATATTAAAGCTATAAAATTACAGGGCTTCAAAAGGGAGCGAGGAGGCACTATGGGTTAAACTAGAAAGAGGGAAAGGGAAATCCATTTGCATTGGTGTGATATACAGATCGCCCTCACAGGGAGAAGTGGGCAGGGATTTAATAGAAGACATACACAATATTGCCATGAAAGGAGAAGAGCTACTGATAGGTGATTTCAATATATCGGATGTTGATTGGCACACCCCTGCTGTGGTGTCATTTAGAAGTAAATAGATCTTAGATTCTCTACAGGGAGAACTCTTCTGGCAACTGGTAACATAACCCACACATGAAGGATCCATACTAGACTTACTAGTGCTTACTAATGGGGAAAGTGTTTCTGATGTCATAGTGGGAGATCATCTCGCATCCAGTGATCACCAGATGGTATGTATGGTTCAGTATTAGAATTAGGGTTGATAAAATCCAGTCAAACTTTAGGAAAACTAACTTTGCCAAGATGGGACAATACCTCAAGGAGTGGTTAGTGGGATGGGAACAGCTGGGGGATGTAGAAAAGCAATGGGCAAAACTGAAAGGGGATATTTTAAGGGCAACAAACCTTTTTGTTAGAAAGGCAAATAAGTGTAAAAAGAAAAGGATGCCTCTATGGTTCTCAAAAGAAGTAGCTGAAAAGATGAAGGGAAAAAAAGGGTGGACTTCATAAAATACAAGAAATCACAGAGAGGAAGACAAGAATCTATATCAAATATGTTAGTGAGAGGAGGAAGGGCAAAAGTGGTATTGTCAAACTCAAGGGTGAAGGGGACAAATATGTAGAAGCTGATGAGGATAAAGCGGAATTTCTTAACAAATGCAGTAGTGGCCAAAAAATTAAGGCAGGTATCTTTTTCTACAATTTATTGTTAAATAATGTACTGTGGAGATGTCACACATGCTTACTTATTTAATCAGCATGGCGATTAGTCACACCATGCGTTTGGCGTCCACTTTAGTTTACTTACACTCTGTAGTAGGTTTCTTGGATGACGTTTTGAATTTTTACAACTAGAAAAAGATTGAAAGTTACATGTAAAATATACAATCAAAATGGGTAGAAAGTGTGATATTAATGACTTTGTAAAGGGACAAGTTGTCACACTCCATGCTGAAGGATATTTGCAATGTGCTATTGCAAAACATTTGCATATATCAAGGTGTGCAGTTCAGAATGTTCTGAAATTAGGTGGCCATACACGTCATTCGAAATGTGGACGCAGACGGATAACTACTGGACGAGATGACCGATTCCTCAAAAACATTATTATATCTAGTCCACATACTTCATCTCAACGTGTGGCTCAGTTAGCTAATGATCGAGGAATACAGATAAGTGCCAGATCTGTCTGATGACGGCTTGTGGATGAATTCAAACTCATGGCCAGAAGACCTGCCAAGAAGCCTATGATAAAAATCCCAACAAATCGTGAACCCCCTTAGCCTACAATTTTTGTCGGAGTTAATCAGCAAAGTGAGCAGAACATAACCGCTCACCGTGAAAACTCCCTTTTTAATTGTTAAGTTTTTGTAAGATAAACTTTCAATAAAGAACTTGTAAAAGTGAAAAGCATGACACTTAGCTCAGGAATGGTTGTACCCTCAGAAAACACCAGATTTTCAAATTGACGACGTGCCACACATTTCGGGTTCCAAATCCAAATTTTCAACCCTGCTTTCCATTTCACTCCAGAATCTGTGTACCGCTCCTATATGTTGCTTCCTTTATAAGAAATCAGTAGGGGTACAACTTCCGTTGCTGCTTCAGCGTCTGACGTCACACATAACAGATGACTCAAATTGTTAAGGGGAACCCACTGACGAGGGAACACCTAACAAATGTAAATAAAAGTCAAATGATGGTATGCCAATCGATTTGCATGTTGAGCCCACTAGGGGCCACAGAATTAAGGCGATAAATCCATCTTTGTTCACGCAGTTGCAACCTTTGTTCTCAATCTCCCCCTCTTGGATCCAAAGGCTCAGATTCAAGAATTCGCCAGCGCAACATGGCAAAATCATGAGCATGTTGCAGACAGTTTTCTACCAGCAGAGCTGAGAGAGTTTTTGATCGTAGCCGTGAAGCATGTTCTGACAGTCGGGTCTTGATGGAACGTATAGTGCGTCCCACATAATATTTCACACAGGGACAGATTATAAGATAAACTACATAGGTAGAAGAACAATCTGTATAGCCAAGAGACGAATAAGTCCTAGAACTTATTTTTCTCTTACGGATATTTATTGAATCCTAACCGGTTTGATTTTTTTGGATTCTTAAGAAGCCTATGATGACCAGGAAACAAATTGCTGCCTGCATACAGTTTTGTAGTAAGATGAAAGACAAATCTGCTGAATGGTGGTAATGTTCACAGATGAAAGTGTATTTCAACAAGTACGTGGACATGGTAACAACTACGTCCGTCGACCAGCAGGCGAGAGACTAAATCTGAAGTACACGATCAAGACTGTTAAACACCCACCATCGGTCATGGTATGGGGTGGTATCTCGGTGAATGGATGATGTGGCCTGCACATTTTTGAGAAAGGTTAAAGAGTAAATGCTGCAAAATACATATCCGTGCTGAATAGTAAAGTTAAAATACACATAAATGTTTCTGGCACAACTATATTTCAGCAGGACTCGGCACCATGCCACACTGCAAAAACAGTCAAAAAATGGTTCGTGGACAACAAGATCGAACTGCTACTGAGTTGGCCATCAAACTTTCCGGATCTCAATGTAATTGAAAACTGTTGGAATCTTAAGAAAAAGATGGCAGCACACCGTCCAACTTCAGAAGCAGATTTAAAGGACGTACTCAAGCATGTATGGGTCAATGAAATCACTCCGGCATACTGTAAAACGCTAGTTAACAGTATGCCTACAGTAATCCAGGCTGTGCTGAAAAATCATGGACACCCTATCAAATATTGACACATATATTGTTTCCTGAATAAAACTTTGAAAATGACATATATATCTTTGGTTCTTAAAGCTTTTGACCATGAAAGTGACAATAAAACGTACTTTTCTAATAAAACTAATATTTTGGACTCTGCCTTAATTTTTTGGCCAGTACTGTATTTCTGTTCTGTCTTCACAGATAAAGGATCAGAAGCAGGATCTCAGAAAACACCCACAAATAGGAACAGAAGTGATGAGGATCTTGAAAGATTTTCAGAAGACTGTGTTCGTGAGGAATTACCTAAAATAAAAGTAGAGAAAGCAGTGGGACTGGATGGGATACATCCAAGAATAGTGAAGGAATTTGGGGGCCACCACTGCACACTAGGCAGAGGGTTTCAACATATTATCCATGATGACGCCTAAATATTTTTCCTGGGTTGCTATTCCTAATGTGGAACCTTGCATCGTGTAACCATAGTTTGGGTTGCTTTGTCCTAGGTGCTATAACTTCACACTTGTCCACTTTAAATTTCATCTGCCATTTGAACTTCTAGTCTTCCAATTTATTAAGGTCTTCTTGCAATTTTTCATAATCCTCTTGGGTTTTAACAACTTTGACGTTCTAGCGGCTCCACTGACTGAAATTTCCAATGCTTCTTTAGAGTCGGGAGTGGTCCCAGAGGACTGGAGAAAGGCACATGTGGTCCCTCTACATAAAAGAGGAAGTAAGGATGACGTTGAAAACTACAGGCCAATTAGTCTAACCTCTGTGGTGAATAAATGATTGAAAATGATACTAAAAGAGAGAACAGTGAGGTTTCTAGAGTCCAATGGATTGCAGGATGGTTATGGTTATGGTTTAGGCATTTGATATACCACCCTTTACTTACGCATCAGAGTGGTTTACATGTATACTAACAGGTACTTGGCAGCATGGATTTACCAGAGGAAGATCTTTTCAGACAAATCGAATTGATTTATTTGACTGGGTGACTAGGGAGTTGAACTGAGGGAGAGCCCTAGATATGGTGTACTTAGATATCAGTAAAGCCTTTGACACCATTCCACTGGACCCTAAAGTGACTGACTGGGTTAGAAATTGGTTGAGTGGGAGGTGACAAAAGTTTCAGGTAAATGGAGCTCACTCTGAGGAGACGGATATTACCAGTGGTGTACCGCAGAGATCTGTCCTTGGTCCGATTCTTTTTAACATCTTTGTTAGTGATATTGTGGAAGAGCTGTCAGGTAAGGTTTGCCTCTATGCGGATGATACCAAAATCTGTAATAGACACCCAGAAAGGAGTAGATAATATGAGGAGGGATCTAGCTAAGTTTGAAGAATGGTCAAGAATTTGACAGCTGAGGTTTAATACTAAAAAATGCAGGGTCATGCATCTGGGCTGCAAAAATCCAAGGGAGTAGTTCAGTGTAGGGGACAAAGTACTTCTGCTCACAAAAGAAGAGCAGGACCTGGGCGTGATTGTTTCTGATGATCGGAAAGTGGCTAAACAGATAGAAAAGGTGACTTTGAAAGCCAGAAGGATGCTTGGGTGCATAGGGAGAGGCATGTCCAGCAGAAAAAAGGAGGTTATAGTGCCTCTGTAAAAATCTCTGGTGCAATCTCATTTTGAGTGTTGTGTGCAATTCTGGAGACCACACCTTCAAAAGAGTGTAAACAGGATGGAGTTGCTGCAGAAGGTGGCTACGAAAATGGTTAGTATTCTTCATTCTAAATCATATGAGGACAGACATGCAGATCTTAATATGTATACATTATTGTAAAGGCAGGATAGAGAAGATGTGATAGAGACATTTAAATACCTCCATGGCATAAATGCACAAGAGGAGAGCGTTTTTTGATTGAAAGCAAGCTCTGCTATGAGGGGACATAGGATGAAGATGAAAGGGGATAGACCCAGGAGTAACATGTGGAACTATTTCTTAACGGAAAGAGTGGTAGATGTGTATTTACTTATTTATTTATTTATTTACAATTTCTTCTATACCGCACTATTCAGCATCAGCGCGGTTTACATGGAACATAACAATCAGACAGGGTACAAAGTCTGAGTTTACAATTAACAGGAGAACCAACTTGGATAACAAAAGTAACTATTTACACAACGATGTCATATAAAGACATAGCAAGATTTAATGGTGATTTAATGGTCAGGGACTCCTTGCATGGTGTGGTCACCTGGCTGATAGGGTGTGGTGGCATAGTTGTACATATTTGAATGGGGATGAGATTCACTGCTCTCTGGGAAGTATTTGAGGAAAAGGAAGTGTTTAAGGGCCTTCCTAAACTGGGTTAGGTTAGGGATTGCGTAGAAGTGTCTCCCAGTGCAGTTATTTACAGATGAGGACAGTATTTGAATTCAAGAAAGAATGGGACAAACAGAAGATCTTTAAAGGAATAAAAGGGAACTATGGTAATTAATATGGAAGGGTAGAGTATATAGGTCATATGGTCTTTTTTTGCCGTCATGTTTCTATATTGTCCTTTTTGTCTTTCAGTATATATTTTGGTATTAGGTTAAGTATCAGTTCCAAAGTGCTTTTAGCCTTTGTGGAATGCGGGGCTGTTGACAATAGATTTTAGTTTGTCTGGAAGTGACTTCCATAGGGCTGGTGCCATTAAAGGAGAATGCTCTGCTGAAGGTTTTTGCTTTTGGGTGTGGTTGATAATTACGTTTTTGTTGTTGGTTCTTCTTGGCCCGGTATCTGGAGTTTTGTGGATCAGGTGTTTTAGACCCTAGGCTGATAATTTGTGTAAGATCTTGAAAATGCAGAGAATTATTTTGTACTGTGCTTTAGTACTCATGCCCTCATGACAACAATAAAGCATCCTGTCCCCAAAATATTTATAGCTGAACAATACATTTAATGAAACAAATAGGAGAACAATGTTTTAATTTGTTAGTAATTTTGTCTTGTCAGACGCTTAAATAAATTATCTTGTTAGATGGAAAAGTAATCGGATGAAGGATTAATTTATTTTGGCTTTATTTTGCCTGAGATTGGCTTTTATCAAGGAAGATCAGGTAAACTTCTTTCAGTGCTTCTAGCTTCACTACTAGCAACTCTAATTGCATTTGACAGAATGCAGAATACTCCAAGTTATCTTTTTTTTTAATCTTCCTGCCAGATGCTTCCACAGCTCCAAGCTCCCCTGTCTACTAATTCTTGCCCTAGAAGAACTTATTAAGACATGCATCTGTCAGCTGAGACATCACAAGCTTGCTGAAAGACATGGGACGTGTAACAGTGAGCAACAGAAATGCCACAATAAACAGCCTCTTGCTGTCACCATAGACCACCTTCAAAAATTGCAAAATTACATTAGGTACATGGTTGTCACAAAGACAACATGACAGATTCAGCAGCAGTGGTTGTTGGGGGTCACAGTCACAGAGGTATCAGGGAGCATCACTGTCCGACTGCTTTAGCATTGACGTGCTCCTTTAATCTTCACATAGTCACTTCCACTGCCTAACCACTCTGGTGGTTTCATGGACTCATGCTTGATTAAGTAGCTGAAGCCGACAAGATGATCTGATGGCTGCTGTAATATAGTACTTCAAAGTGCGCTGCCTCTGTTTCCACATCTAGAAATAACAGCATCCAATCTGTCAAAATGCACGTATTCCTCCTTTTGTACTATTTACCTACAATTGATGATTGGAAATGGCCTAATTTTCCTACTTGCAGTCTTTAAGAGTGGGGCTAAAAATTCCTTAGGCTCCTTCAAGCGAACCATTGACAAACTACAGCAGCTGTGGATAAGGCAGCGCTCATAATACAAAGTAATTTGATAACTTTCTATCCCTAGGATGAAGAAAATCTGAAACGGTCCCTCTGAGGAGCAAATATTGCACTGGATGAATTCTCACCTCTTCCTCGTGCAAGGGGTGCCACCGTGTTCTGGGATCTATTTTTCAGACTTGTTCGCTATGGGACAAACTAAGTATCGGTGGACTTTGCAATAAGTTTCAGAGAAAAAAGTATGTGCAAAATGTCCTTTTGAAACCTGCTGCAGATACAAAGTACCTGTGAAGTTTTGCACCTGCTTTTTGGGACTATAGATTTTGTAAGGGAAATAATATGAATAAACTTGAAAAGGTAATTAATGAACACTATTTTTCAATCCTGCCCAAAATATGCTGCTGAAAATGCCTTCCCTAACATGGGTCTAAAGCTACATGCATTGCAGAATAACACACATATAGAACATCTTGATTGAATAAGCAGGTACCAATCCCTGCCTGGGTTACTGGGTTACTATGGAGTGTTTGTTGAGTAATGAGGTAACATAGTAATATAGTAAATGACGGCAGATAAAGACCAGTATGGTCCATCTAGTCTGCTCAGTAAGATGGCAAGAGTAGGTGCATCTGTCGCTCCGTGCAGGCTACCCCTCCCCATGTCTTTGCTTAGGGGTGAACCCGCCGCTCCGTGTAGGACACCCCTGTTTATTGAGGTAGTGGATCATCTGAGGTGATTGATTGGATAGAAATGGCTAGCCTTTCTGTGAATGAAGAGTTTTCAATTGCTCTGTAGGAACCCCACACTTGAATACTTAAGAAAATCAAGATGCCTCTTTGACCCTGCCAAAACCACCGTAGTCTACTGAATTCTGGCCATAGGCAAAGGAGTTAATGGTTCCAAACAATGTTCTTTATTCTAGAGAAAAGAAAAATGGATGTCACATAGTCCCAGTTCACAGGTTTTACATATAATATAGATCCAGAAGAATATGAAATAAAACACTAGCAGCATTCTCTGTTTTGGATGCTTCAGAGATAGACTTTTTAGTCTGTGCGTCACTATATAGCTATTGGGTTGGATAAATCCACAAAATTAATTTTGGCACTTTTGATCCTGCCTCTATTCCTCTTCTGATCTGTCAGCAAATATACCCTTTATTTAACTCTTATTTACTTGAGTGTGACAGTTTGCATGATCCTCCTAGGGGCTTTCTTGGTAGACCCAAACCCTATGACCTTGGTCACCAGCTGAATATTCCATGCTGAATTCAGAGCTTGATACTGTAGAGGCCTGCTCCTCAGTTGCCAACTGCAGAACTGAATACCGCACGTCAAAAAACAGAACTGAATAAAGCAAGCCAAAAAACAGAGACTTCTAGTGATGGCCTTCCCTAAAACAGCATACAACCGCTCCAACTGGCCCAGAACACGATAGCTTGCCTTATAACTAACAACCCCAGACGATCCCACATCACACCAGTCCTCTATGATCTCCACTGGCTCCCCATTCAATACAGAGTTAAATTCAAGGTACTTACCCTTACACATAAAATCATCTCCAATGAGTCAGCTCCATGCCTCTCCCTACTCCTTCCCTCCACCAATAATACAAGAACACGCCGCTCCATTACCAAAAGCCTACTGACCATCCCTACAAATAAGAGATATAGCAAACAATCTACTAGTAACAGGGCCTTCGTCCTCTATGCCCCATCCTTATGGAATGCCCTTCCTCACGAGCTGCGAAACTGTTCTGACCACTCCGAGTTCCGAAAGAAGTTAAAAACTCACCTCTTCCTCGAACATTTTTCCCTACCACCTTAGTACTTAGACCTCTGCCTCCACCTCCTCACCCCTGCCCTCTCAAATTCTATCATGCAACCGTGTGGTATTCCTGTATGTACCTATGTAAATAGTTGATCATTGTAAATAGTTTCATATTTTTCACCTATGTATCCTTGTTACTTTGTTCCATTGTAAACAGTTGAAACATACTGCCATGAAAAGTTCTATGTAAACCGTCTTGATTTGCAGAAAGACGGTATATAAAAATTGTTAAATAAATAAATGTCGGAGGTGCCGATTTCAGCTGAACTATTTCCTTGCTGTTCTTCCTGATTGATTGCTGGTGCTGGTGGCTCTCCCGATTGGTTGGTGAGCTGCTCTGAGGGCTTTAAATCATTCTGCCCCACCGCGGGACGCTGAGGTGCCGATTTCAGCTGAACTATTTCCTTGCTGTTCTTCCTGATTGATTGCTGGTGCTGGTGGCTCTCCCGATTGGTTGGTGAGCTGCTCTGAGGGCTTTAAATCATTCTGCCCCACCGCGGGACGCTGAGGTGCCGATTTCAGCTGAACTATTTCCTTGCTGTTCTTCCTGATTGATTGCTGGTGCTGGTGGCTCTCCCGATTGGTTGGTGAGCTGCTCTGAGGGCTTTAAATCATTCTGCCCCACCGCGGGACGCTGAGGTGCCGATTTCAGCTGAACTATTTCCTTGCTGTTCTTCCTGATTGATTGCTGGTGCTGGTGGCTCTCCCGATTGGTTGGTGAGCTGCTCTGAGGGCTTTAAATCATTCTGCCCCACCGCGGGACGCTGAGGTGCCGATTTCAGCTGAACTATTTCCTTGCTGTTCTTCCTGATTGATTGCTGGTGCTGGTGGCTCTCCCGATTGGTTGGTGAGCTGCTCTGAGGGCTTTAAATCATTCTGCCCCACCGCGGGACGCGGTCGCGGGCGTCCCCTGGGGGCGTGCCCGAAGGGGCGTGACCAAAGGGGCAGGCCACGCCCCTTTGGTGCCCCTTCGGTTCACGTCGGTTGAGGAGGTTATTCCCTGTTATGGGGAAGAGAAAAAAGAAGTTACCGCCGGTTGTCCAAGTGAAGGCAGTCAAAACTATTGGCCCAATGGATGCACATGTACAACCACACGATTTGGCTGCCTCAACTCAGTCAGCAATGAATGTTCTTGTTGATACGTCAGCCGTGAGTACTTCTTCTCTCACTCCTCTTAGCGATACGGGCGTAACTCCGCCCATCGGTGACTTTAATTCCGTTTCTGATGTTGCTTTATTATTGACTGAGCCAGTAACAGTTAATTCTGTTTTGGATGTATTGCCTTCCTCCTTTTTAAGGGTGGACTCTGTAGTATCATCTATACCTATGCCTACTGTGATTTCTTTCCCCCCGGTAGTGGATGACCATGCTCCACCGTCGGACATTTCTTTGAAAGATATTTGGACAATTGTCTCTCGCATGGAGCTCTCTTTAGGTGTTTCATTGAAGAAGATTTCGGATTTTTCTAAAGAGACTGTGATAAAATTGTCTGACCATCAGGATAGAATATTGTCTTTAGAAAAGAGGGCTGATTTTCAGGATTCTAGTTTTCTTTCTCATAAGGCTATATTAGATAAAATTCCGGTGGATTCACTGGTTTTGCATAAACAAGATGAGTATTTAGAAAATATGTTTAGATCCTGTAATCTTCGTTTACTTAATTTTCCGAAGACACATTTTTTATCCCCCATGATTTTGCTACAAAAATATTTTCATGAGGTTTTGTGTTTCAGTGACTCTAAGGCAATTTGTATTTCTAAACTCTTTTATGTTCCTGCCGGTAATGTGGTTAGTGCGGAGATAGAGGGGGTGGTGGGCGCGCAGTCGCAACACCCCGCCTCTTCTCCGCTAAATATTTCAGAGTTTATTGGATCAGATAATGATATTATTAATTCTAGAGCTACTTTAGTGGTCACTTTTGTTTCTATGTTGGATAAAGATAGGGTCCTTCGTGCCTATTTTCAGAAAAAGAAGGAACTGTTTTGTGGTCAGACCATACAAATATTTCCAGACGTCTCTAGAGAGACTCAGCGACGACGTAAGTCCTTTTTGGATCTGCGTCCTTGTGTTCTTGCTTTGGGTGCCTCTTTTTATTTAAAATTTCCATGCAAATGTCATATTTTATATCAGGGTAAAAGATATGTATTTGTTGAGGTAGAGCAGTTAATCGTATTTTTGGAGGGTAAGATGTAGTGGTTTTTGGTCTTTTCCCTTTATTAGGATCACCGATATGTGAAATAGAGTTTGAGTTATAAATTCAGGAATCATTCAGGATTTGTGAGTGTAATAAATTGGCATCTCCTTGATGGGTGTCTGAGGTATTGTTAATGCATTTCTTGATATTGTATTGACAATGGTTATTTTCTTGTGTTTATTTTGTATTGTTATGAGAAATCAATAAAAAAATAAATAAAAATAAATGTCACCACATACTGTATTCACATCAAGAAATCCAGGGCCTGCACTGGAATCCACAACAACCATGGTAATCTCTGCCCACTGGAACAGGAAGGTTGCCTGGTGCTGGATCTAGCTTTATCAGCGTGCAGCGAGACACACTAAGGAGCCTAGCTGCATGGACTGAAGCCCCCACAGGCACCCTTGAAGAGATCCAGGGCCTGCATCGACATCCACAACACCCATGGTAAGCTCTGCCCACTGGAAGAGGAAGGGAGCCCGATGCCGGATCCAGTCTTACCAGAGTGGAATGAGGCACACTAAGGAGCCCAGATGCATGCACCAGAGCCCCCATAGGCACCCTTGAAGAGATCCAAGGTTTGCACCTGCATCCAAAACACCTGCAGTAAGTTCTGCCCACCCAAACCAGTACACTTCAGTACGCACTCCCATTAGATGGACCTCGCCTGGTGGACCTGTGCCTAAAGGCCAAGAGAGAGTGGACCCAACAGTGGACCATCAAATCAACACCACAAAGTCCCAGCCAAGCCCAAATATGAAACTCGTCCTATGCAGCAACCTGCTCCCATCAAACCACTAACCTACACTGCATGCAGGTAAGACCCTGCACTCACCTAATGACACAACGTGACTGTACTAAAAACATCTCAAATTTGTCATCACTCAGTGCTCTACAACTCTGACTCTTCGCAGAACCCCTGCCAACTGCACCAGCTACCACTGCAACACCTATCCATCCACAGCAACAAGCTAAAGCTCAACATGACACCCACAGTCATCCTAATCTACCTACTATGCCTTACATCACTTTTCTTACACTCTACCTCACAGGCTTCCCTCTCCCACCATATCCCAATCATTTGTACACAACTACCACATGCAATATCCTTTCCCTTTGGCAGACCTAGACCCAAAGTCTATCATCCCTTCATCCAAATTAAATGACAACCTTTAATATCTCTTCGCCCCTGCACCACCGGCCCACGTTCTTCACTCCCGGCGGGGATCGAGAGCGCCGGGAGCAACAAGACCGCCTCAGCAAGCCGCACTGTCCAATCGGGGCAGCCGGCGGGGCCTACAAAAAGGGCCTTACACCAGGCGTGCAGCCTCTTCGCCCCTGCACCACCGGCCCACGTTCTTCACTCCCGACGGGGATCGAGAGCGCCGGGAGCAACAAGACCGCCTCAGCAAGCCCCACTGTCCAATCGGGGCAGCCGGCGGGGCCTACAAAAAGGGCCTTACACCAGGCATGCAGCCTCTTCGTCCCTGCACCACCGGCCCACGTTCTTCACTCCTGGCGGGGATCGAGAGCGCCGGGAGCAACAAGACCGCCTCAGCAAGCCCCACTGTCCAATCGGGGCAGCCGGTGGGGCCTACAAAAAGGGCCTTACACCAGGCGTGCAGCCTCTTCGCCCCTGCACCACCGGCCCACGTTCTTCACTCTCGGCGGGGATCGAGAGCGCCGGGAGCAACAAGACCGCCTCAGCAAGCCCCACTGTCCAATCGGGACAGCCGGCGGGGCCTACAAAAAGGGCCTGTGATAAGGAAGCTTATCATAGCTCAGGAAGGGGCTATAGAAAAGGTGAAGTGTCTCTGAACAAGCAACCTGTCAGTGCTGGTAGAAATGAGAAAACAGAATTTTGCCCATAAAAGACTACCAGTCCCAGAATGCACCAGGTTTCCAACAGCCATTAGAGGAGCTGAAGTGGGGAAACGTGTGTTCAATCAGGAGGGCTATGAGGTAATCCCTAAGCACTCATCTCAAAGGGCAGGGCCTGATTCAGCACAGCTGCGCTGTATTAGGGAGGAGCACTCATCAAGGCAGAATAAGAATAGAGTTTATTCTACAGATGACCATCATCTTGATCTTCTTCATGATCACCTTGGATATCAGCAGAAGCAGAAGCCAAACCGGACGGACAGAGAAGGAAAGAGACCCTCTGGAAGGAAGAGGAGAAAAGCCTTTGAGAGGTCTAGAAGAGTCCAAAGCAGTACGTATACTGGGAGGTATTCCAAGGGCCAGCATAGACCATTGGACTGGGGAAAGCCAGAGGAATGGTGCTGTAGAACAAGGAATCTCCAGAGGCTACCTGTGAGGGAGACGGCTGCACGTGGAAGGGACTCTAAGACCTATGCCAGAAGGTATGTGAGGAGAGATCCAGTGTCCAGGGATCTAGATTGGAAGGCTGGACATAAGAACTGGACTACATACTGGCCAGGCTATATAGAGAGGAACTATAGCAGCAATGGAAGCTCAGGTATGAACACTGATCTATGCCCTAGCTATAACCTTGAAAGACAGCAGGGAAATAAGTATTCTCCTGAAAGTGCTCCATTGAAAGATTCATCTGTGCCAATTCATGATAATGACCCTATGCTTGTTGATGAAGGGGGAATAATAGCAGATGAAGATATTGTTTATATGGACTGCTCTCTATCCAAGCTCATTTGGTAACTTTCTGTGATAAGGCACAGCAACCATCATAAAGAAATATAAATTTGTTCTTTATTCCACTAAGAAAAGCTCCTGAAGCAGGATATGACTCACACAGTAGAAAGCCAGCCAGCTAAAGGGTTTCAGCTGGATAACTGATAGCAATTGAGCTGCACCTAATTGCTTGTGAGCTAGGAGAGAATCACTTCTGGATCTGTGTGGAAAGTAATCAGAAGTTAACCTGACAAGAACAGTTTATTTCTTTCTTTGTGGCTTTTCGTTTATTAGAAATATAAAATCCTCCTGACTACCTTTAAACTCCTCAATAACATCTCTCCCTCCCAACTATCTACCCTATTACAAACCCCATCAGAAACCCCATCAGAAACTAGAACACAAAGACAGAACGCAACCCACTCCCTCAACATAAAAACTAATTTCAGAAGGACCAGAGCAACGACAAGTGATAGAGCCTTCTCCTTTGCTGCCCCTACCCTCTGGAACGAAATCCCATTAACCCTCCGCAAAATAAAAGACCTTCACCAATTCAAAAAAGAACTAAAAACATACCTTTTCACAAAACACTTTGAGATCCCCTACCAACAAAAAACCTCTCCGATACAATCACAGAAACACATTCACAGTTCTCAAGACAGAACAAATGATTAAACATAAGAAAGACACTTACTCTACTCTGCCTTACCCTACAGACAAAGATTTACACAAACAAATGGCTATATCTCTATTGTAAATAATACCGGTAACTCAATTATGTTGTGATGACCTGTACATAGTTTGAATAGTGTTATTCTAGTTAATGTTCAAAACATGTTCAATGTAACTAAACGTGTACATAGTTAACACAAGTTCCATGTAAAATATACAGAAGTATATTGATTTTTGTTCAATGTGAACCGCCCCTGATCTCTGGAAGGGGCGGTATATAAGAAACTGTTAAATAAATAAAATAAATAAATAAATATGCTAAGAAAACATTAGCTAATTGCCTGACAAGTTTAAAGGATGTTTTCCTGATTTTGATTTTTGACTTTGTTTTACCAAGTTAAACACTGCAAGCAAGTAACCTAATTTATGTGCTACCAAGCATATCTGTGCTGGGAGAAATAACCCCATAAATAAATAAGTTTCTTATTGGCTTTAACACTTGAGCACAACTAATTTATTGTCAGCAGCTGTGTCTGGTGTGAATGAACTACATTGCCCACAATACCTTGCAAAAATCATATAGATATATGCATTGTCAAGATTGTGAAGATTCTCACCCAGGCAGCCGTCTGACAAATGGCGTAGTTTTTCGAATTGCTTTTGCACAAAAAGGGATTTACTTGTTGAGGATTACAACTAAAGTTCAAGTTTAAAGCTGGAAGAAAATGTTTTCCCTCAACTGCACTTTGGAGGAGAAGTGGTTGTTCCAGGAAGCTGTCCCAGAAGGAAAAGACCCTGTGCAGAGCTGGATTCATCACTGAGACAAGGTAATAAGTACCTGGGCATGTCTAGTGGTGGATGGGAGTAAGCACAGGGGTAATTGAAAAAAAAAATAGAAAAAAACACACCTGTTTTGAAGGTGGTGCACTTTGGTTTGTTTTTTTTTTCTTTCTTTTCTTACAGGGTTCCAGATGGATTCAAGGGAACTAGCTGAGTGGATGGCAGCCCAGTTCAGCAGGCAGCAGGAGCTAGCACAGCAGGCTCAGGACACTGCTATGAGAGCCTTAATGGACCAGCAGAGGCCAGTGCTTGATCTGGTGCAAGCCCTAGTTGAGCTAAAGAACCAAAGTGGAACAGATGCAAGACCAGCAGTAAATACTGGTACACCACATGTGGACAGTGTGGGACTCAATCAAGGGATTGAGGCATTTAGTTTTGGGAAGCTAACTCCAGATGATAATGTTGATGATTTTCTAGAGTCTTTTGAAAGAGTGGCACAAGCATTAGCATGGTCAGAGACCCAGTGGGCAGTAAGGCTGGCAGCCTCATTAACTGGAGAGGCGCTTGCAGCTTATAGAGCAATGCCAGCAGCCCAGGCTTTGAATTATAAGGATGTAAAGGCTGCTATTAGAGATTGCCTAGGGTTGTCTATTTCAGAGTATAGGTGAATGTTTAGAGCTACTACATTGAGAGTGGGTGAGACACCCAGGGATCTGAGTCAGAGAATCAGAGGTTTAGCTGTAAAATGGTTGGAGCCTGAGCAAAAGACGGTAGAAATGTTATTAGATATTATAATGCTGGAACAATTTATGTTTGGGGTGCCTAAAGATTTGCACACTTTCCTTATACAGCAAAATTGCCAAAATCTTGGAGAGGCAACCATGCTAGCAGAGAGATTCTTGGAAGCCACGCAGGCTTGCCATAGAATGGGTGGCCCTCTAAAGATGGATTCTGAGGCTAGATGTGCTGTATCAGAAAGGAAAATAATTAAAAATGTTTCTGAAAATGAATGTACTGTATCAAACCAGATGACACAGTGGAATAGAAAGAAATGTTTCAAGTGTGGAAAATGGGGACATTTAGAAAAGAGATGCCAGACACACACTAGCTTAATGGGTCTGGATTTAAAACAGCCCAAAGAAGGATTTCTTTTGATGGTTTTATTTATTTATTTATTTATTTTTTATTTATTTCAATTTTTATATACCGCGCTATTTACAATCAGCGCGGTTTACAGAGAACCAAAGACCAGAACAACAGGCTGCTCGGTATTACATAAAACCGGAAAATAAACTTGGATAAGATAAACATGGATAATATGGGGTAAAACTATATACATAGAATATTGATCTGGTTGATGTGCAAGGAATTACCACCAATGCTTTATTAGACTCTGGGGCAGACCAGAGTATGATGTCAAAAAGGCTTTGGAAGAGGATAGAGGCCCAAGAAGGATTTGTGCCTAGAACCCCTGAAAGCCAAGTTCACATCAGATGCATACATGGTGCTGCATCATCATATCCCACCTATAGGCTAAAGGTTAAGTGCCTAGGGAAACAAGAGGAAGTCCTGTTAGCAGTGGTGCCTAGGCTACCCTTTGATTTGGTTCTAGGAAGAGACTGGCCAAGATTTAAGCAAGGTCTAGTGGAAGGACTAGGAAAGAAGGAGGGAGAAGGTTTAATGGTAATAGCTCCCGGGCCTTTATTTGGAAGTCCTCAGACCCCAGCTAAAAAGATGGTTAAGCGTCCAGAAGACCAAGCTACCCCAAAGCAGATATTCGTCCTAAAGTACCATAGGGTCACAGAGAAGGCCCAAGCTCCTAAGCGGGCAACCCCTCAAGCTGCTGGGTTTGACCTGTGCAGCATAGAAAATGTGACTGTACCTAGCCAAGGGAGAGCCCTGGTTGACACCGGTCTCCAAGTGGAAATACCTATTGGATGCTATGGGAGAGTAGCCCCAAGGTCCGGATTAGCCCTTAAATATTTCATCGATGTGGGTGCGGGAGTAATTGATCCCGATTACAGGGGCAATATTAAAGTTCTGTTATTTAACTTTGGACAGAATGATTATCATGTGAAGACAGGAGACAGAATTGCCCAATTGATCTGTGAGAGGCTGGGTTTTCCACCTGTGGAGGAGGTCACATCCCTGGAGAATTCTGAACGTGGAACCAAAGTCTTTGGTTCTACTGATGTCAAAGGGGTTAAAAGCCTAGCTGCCACCTGTGCCCGAGAGAGGGAGGTGAATGAAGAGGAAGATTTGGGACCCCAGATATCTGATTGTAAAGAAAAATCAGAGCCCCAAATAGGTGAGGACCTGACAGTGGTACAACAGGAAGAAATTAGGAAGTTGCTTAAAGAATTCCCAGATGTGTTGACACCCATACCTGGGGAGACACATTTGGTTGCCCATGAAATAATAACTCCACCTGGGAAATTAGTTCGTCAAAGGCCATACTGCTTGCCTGAAGCCAAGAGACAGGAAGTAGTGGCACAAGTCCAGGAGATGTTGGACATGGGAGTAAAAGAGGAGTCAAAGAATCCCTGGAATAGCCCCATAGTCCTAGTGCCGAAGCCTGATGGATCTTTAAGATTTTGTATTGACTTCCGGCAGGTAAACGCCATATCAGTTTTTGATGCATATCCAATGCCAAGAATTGAAGAGCTGTTGGACCAGCTGGGACAGGCTCAATACTTAACCACCCTTGATATGACAAAAGGATATTGGCAAATCCCTCTCACCAGGGAGTCGAAGCCAAAGACTGCATTCAGCACCCCCGTTGGCCTTTTCCAGTTCAAGAGGATGCCTTTCGGACTGCATGGAGCAGCGGCTACCTGCCAAAGGTTAGTGGATCAGGTACTTCGACCCCACCAAAATTATGCTTTTGCATATATGGATGATGTCATAATCCATAGTAACACCTGGGCGGAGCATCTGAAGAGGATCAGGGCAGTCTTGTGCTCCATGAAGCAAGCGGGAATCACTTTAAACCCGAAGAAGTGTGCCTTTGCAAATAGGGAGGTAAAATACCTAGGCCACCTAGTGGGAAGAGGAAAAATTAAACCTCTAATAAGTAAAATAGATAGCATCAGGAATTTTCCTCCTCCAACAACAAAGAAACAACTAAGAAGTTTCTTAGGACTTATTGGATACTACCGCAGGTTTATAGCGCAATTCGCAGAGAAAAGTGCCATTTTCACGGATATGCTGCGGAAGAATTGTCCAAACCAGCTAAAGTGGACACCTGAAGCTGAAAAAGCGTTTTCAGTCCTAAAAGAAAAATTGTGTACAGGACCGGTACTGAAAGGGGTGGACTTCAAGAAACCCTTTCTGGTTCAAACGGATGCATCGGATGTAGGGCTAGGAGCGGTCCTATCCCAGTGTCATGATGGGGAGGAGCATCCTGTGATGTACCTGAGCAGGAAGTTGTCACTGGCTGAACAAAAGTATTCCACAATAGAAAAAGAGTGTTTAGCTATCAAGTGGTCAGTGGAGGCGTTAAGGTTTTACCTTACAGGGAGAAAGTTCCAGTTGGTCACGGACCATGCCCCACTTAAGTGGTTGCAGCAAATGAAGAACCACAATGCCAGGTTGACACGCTGGTACATGGCCTTACAGGCATTTGATTTTCAAGTTGAACATCGTGCTGGGAAGTTACACAAAAATGCGGATGCACTTTCCCGTATTACGGACTGTAGAAAAGAAGTTTCACCAGTAAAACCAGTCCGTAATAACGTAAGCAGGGGGGTATGTGATAAGGAAGCTTATCATAGCTCAGGAAGGAGCTATAGAAAAGATGATGTGACTCTGAACAAGCAACCTGTCAGTTCTGGTAGAAATAAGAAAACAGAATTTTCCCATAAAAGACTACCAGTCCCAGAATGCACCAGGTTTCCAACAGCCATTAGAGGAGCTGAAGTGGGGAAACGTGTGTTCAATCAGGAGGGCTATGAGGTAATCCCTAAGCACTCATCTCAAAGGGCAGGGCCTGATTCAGCACAGCTGCGCTGTATTAGGGAGGAGCACTCATCAAGGCAGAATAAGAATAGAGTTTATTCTACAGATGACCATCATCTTGATCTTCTTCATGATCACCTTGGATATCAGCAGAAGCAGAAGCCAAACCGGACGGACAGAAAAGGAAAGAGACCCTCTGGAAGGAAGAGGAGAAAAGCCTTTGAGAGGTCTAGAAGAGTCCAAAGCAGTACGTATACTGGGAGGTATTCCAAGGGCCAGCATAGACCATTGGACTGGGGAAAGCCAGAGGAATGGTGCTGTAGAACAAGGAATCTCCAGAGGCTACCTGTGAGGGAGACGGCTGCACGTGGAAGGGACTCTAAGACCTATGCCAGAAGGTATGTGAGGAGAGATCCAGTGTCCAGGGATCTAGATTGGAAGGCTGGACATAAGAACTGGACTACATACTGGCCAGGCTATATAGAGAGGAACTATAGCAGCAATGGAAGCTCAGGTATGAACACTGATCTATGCCCTAGCTATAACCTTGAAAGACAGCAGGGAAATAAGTATTCTCCTGAAAGTGCTCCATTGAAAGATTCATCTGTGCCAATTCATGATAATGACCCTATGCTTGTTGATGAAGGGGGAATAATAGCAGATGAAGATATTGTTTATATGGACTGCTCTCTATCCAAGCTCATTTGGTAACTTTCTGTGATAAGGCACAGCAACCATCATAAAGAAATATAAATTTGTTCTTTATTCCACTAAGAAAAGCTCCTGAAGCAGGATTTGACTCACACAGTAGAAAGCCAGCCAGCTAAAGGGTTTCAGCTGGATAACTGATAGCAATTGAGCTGCACCTAATTGCTTGTGAGCTAGGAGAGAATCACTTCTGGATCTGTGTGGAAAGTAATCAGAAGTTAACCTGACAAGAACAGTTTATTTCTTTCTTTGTGGCTTTTCGTTTATTAGAGATATGCTAAGAAAACATTAGCTAATTGCCTGACAAGTTTAAAGGATGTTTTCCTGATTCTGATTTTTGACTTTGTTTTACCAAGTTAAACACTGCAAGCAAGTAACCTAATTTATGTGCTACCAAGCATATCTGTGCTGGGAGAAATAACCCCATAAATAAATAAGTTTCTTATTGGCTTTAACACTTGAGCACAACTAATTTATTGTCAGCAGCTGTGTCTGGTGTGAATGAACTACATTGCCCACAATACCTTGCAAAAATCATATAGATATATGCATTGTCAAGACTGTGAAGATTCTCACCCAGGCAGCCGTCTGACAGGCCTTACACCAGGCGTGCAGCCTCTTCGCCCCTGCACCACCGGCCCATGTTCTTCACTCCCGGCGGGGATCGAGAGCGCCGGGAGCAACAAGACCGCCTCAGCAAGCCCCACTGTCCAATCAGGGCAGCCGGCGGAGCCTAGAAAAAGGGCTTTACAGCAGGCATGCCTGCGCCTGGCGGGCTCGCCAGAGGGTCCTTTGGCGTGGCCCTTAGGCGTCGGCCATCCTCCAGCTAGAAGACTTCACACTACAAGGACTAAACCAACAACTCTCAACAGACGATTGATCTCCCCCGCTTCTTCGCAAGTACAAGTTATCAAACATCATTGCTATACAATTATCACACCACTGGCTGTGGATATTACTAGTCTTACTAGTAATATCCACCTCTGTTCTGTTGCCAGTAGCCATATTGCAATCTCTATTATACTGTCATCAGTAGCCAGACTGATACATAATTATTACTTATGTTGCCAGTAACCTTACTATAGTTACCTTACTGTTGCCAGTAGCCATACTGATAGCTAATTACTGTTGCCAGTAGCCATACTGTTTCCTAATTACCACACTGTGGCCAGTAGCTTTTCTATGAGTTCCACGTACCATCGTACTGTCCTCAGCAACTTTTCTGCTCCTATACTACAATACTATTGTCAGTAGAGCCTGCTTCTAATTCACTATACTTGTGTCAACAGACATCTCTATCAGCCACAATATACAAAATTATAAAGTGTGTCTATTTTAATCTTTGATAATCCAGAACTGTTTCTTCACACCAAGCTTTTACTAAGTATAGCAAACGATTATTTACCTGTTATGTACCACTGTTGCAACTTAAGCACTCGCTACATTAATCAACACGGCTGTTTGTCCGGGTAGCTACTCACTCACACACAAATTGGAACAAAGAGGTCATAGTGTCAGCCTGCCTAGTAACATTAAGCTATTTCCTATATAGCGTCTTCTATTGGTGCCCCCTTTGCACCACAAGAACCTCTTCAACAGAACCTAGCTGAACTAACTCACCATCATGCCCAGCATGTACATTTCCTACATATCTCGTGCCCTTCTATACACCATCTTCATCACCATTCTCATCCATTTATCTGAAGCACTTTTGCGTGACTTCAATCCCATACCCATACTGAATGGAGCAAGCAGAAAACACTACTGCAATCATCACCAACATCCGCCGTATGTCCATCATAAGAGGCAGTCTCACCTACTCTACATAACCTTAGACCTATCTACCACCACAACAATCAATAAAACAGAACCTAGATGTGACCTGAGGTGCGCTCTTAACGCACGTTCTGTTCGCAACAAATGGCCTATCATAACAGATTTAATATCTACCCTAAACTTAGATATATTAATGGTCACCGAGACTTGGTTATCAGAATCAGACTCAGTGATAGTAAATCAAATGACTCCCCCGAACTTCTCCATCTATGCATGTAACAGAGAGAACAAAAGAGGTGGTGGAGTATTCATCCTCGCGAAATCCTCCTTACAATACCGAGTAAGTCTTGCTAGGAGCACTCAGTGTCTTGACACATTAACCATATCCAATAAGAATAACTCAATTAATCTTATCTACGTTTCTCCAAATGCACGCCATGAGGACATCTCAGATGTAATTAGCCTTGCATGTAACCCGGATAACCCCAACAAGCCAAACTGGCTGTTAGGCGATTTTAATCTCGCCTCTTTGCCACCTGCCTCTGCCAACGCCTTACTTGACGCCATGGAAAATCTCGACTACAAGCAAATTGTTGAATTCCAGACCCACCAACATGGCAACATCCTCGACCTCATCTTTGTTCCGCCTGCAGTAACAGGCCATAATAGTCAGCTTGACCTCACCATCACCTCGGTCCCTTGGTCAGATCATAGCCTGATAACCTTCCAGATACCTTCAAATTCGAATCAGCCAAATCTACCAAAAAATGTGCCTCCACCGCATCATAGACGCTTTAAATCACTGGATATCGAAGTGTTCAACGCCCAAGCACTACCTAAATTGTCAATTTCAACGACCGACGTCAATAAAATGGTCGATAACTGGAACAATACACTCCAACAATATGCACAACTACCTACAATGCACAATGCGATTGCTCCTAACAAGGATCCTAGCATAAGGCATAACGCCCCCTGGTTCTCTCCAGATATTCGAACATCGCTGCTCCAACTGAGAAGACTAGAAAGAAAGTGGAGACGCTCTCATGAAATCATCATCCATGATGAATACATGGCGCACCTCAAATGTCACCGTGAACTAATGTGGTCCAAAAGGAAGGAACATCATGCTAAATTACTTAGTCGTTCATTAAACAAACCTCGCGAGCTATTCAATTTAGTTAAATCACTATCCAAGGAGCCTTCACCACAACAGCAAGAATATATCCATCCCCAACAGTATGCGAATTACATCCAATCCAAATTAACAAGAACAATTTCGGATTCATCACAAGCATCCCCGCAATCCACGCAGTCTCAAGCACCACTCCTCAGTATCTCACCTCCATCATCTAAAACCATCAAAGAACTAATTTCTACCTTGAATACCACTACTGCAGCCAATGACCCATGCCCAGCACACTGGATCAAATCAATGTGCTCAGAGCTCAGTCCATACATAGCCAAAATTGCAAACCTCTCCTACTCCTCTGGTACTTTCCCAGCTGCACTCAAGCAGACTTCAATACGTCCCCTATTAAAGAACAACCAGATCGACCCAAAGAAGGAAGAATCATACCGTCCAATCTCCAGCATTCCGCTTCTTGCCAAAATACTGGAGAAAGACACAACGCCATATTCAGCAATATATTGACACATCCTCCCCTCTTGATCTGTGCCAACATGGATTTAGGGAAATGCATGGAGTCGAGACTCTCATGACCTCCTTAATCAATACGCTCATCTGTGGGATCAACAACATAAGGTCTGGCGTCGCCATGATCTTCCTCGATATATCCGCGGCGTTTGATTCAGTAGACCATAAGATACTACTATCGCGACTCTACGAAAAGGGTATACAAGGCCTAGCATGGAACTGGTGTAAATCATACCTCGAAGATCGTTGGCAACATGTCCGCATCGACTCCAAAACATCAGAACCATTCCTACAAACGCAAGGGGTTCCACAAGGCTCCTCCCTATCGGCGCGCCGCTTCACGATATAGATGCAGCCAATTTGCCAAATCACCAAATCCTTTAATGTTTCCTGCCTCATTTACGCTGACGACGTGCTTATCTTCACCCCGATTGATATAACGAGTCCAAATTACACTAACTTAACCAACTGTTTCAATGCAATAGCTGATTGGCTGCTAGATCAAAACATGCGAATCAACTTCAAAAAGACTGAAGTTTTATTGGTCACAAGAAACAAGCTCTTCTCCCCCCCTGCATATCTCAAGGTACGGGACGCTGAGCTCCCAATCAAGAATACAATTCGTTACCTAGGTGTGATCCTTGATCAACGACTGGATTTTACCTCCCACATAAAAAGTATGGTAAAAACGATTTACTTCAAGATAAAAACATTACGCCACCTAAGACCCATGCTAGAATACAACGACTTCCGCTCAATATTCCAAGCAATAGTCACTCCACACTTTGACTATGCGAATATTGTATTACATGGTCTTCCAAAGAACACCATTAACCCTCTGCAACTAGCAATGAATGCTGCGGCCCGCATCCTAGTTGGAGCATCAAAGAGACCATATCACGCCAATCCTTAGGGACCTTCACTGGCTCCCTATAGAATGTAGAATTAGCTATAAAGCTCTCCTCATCACATTCAAAGCCTTAAATAAAATATCGCCAGCAACGACTTCAGACCTCATCAGTCTAACTCCCAATACAAGATCCAGGAGATCACTCGCTGAAAACACCCTAGTCATTCCGAGTGAATCCACAAATTGGTCCCAATCAACGATTAACAGAGCATTTAAATCTTATGCGCCTAGATGTTGGAATAAACTTCATCCAGATATTAGAGCAATACGAGACATGAAGCAGTTCAGAAAGGCTATCAAGCACTACCTATTCACTGAGTACTTCCAGCCACCGTAATGCTATCTAATATATCATAAGACAGACTCATAGCCATAAGCATAAGCACTCCACAAGACATACCCCCTAGATCTAAGAAATTTTGATGTAATTACATCTGTTCACTCTATTCTCGCTGTTAGTTGATTTTATGTAAATAGTCAATCGTTATGTTATTGTAGATAGTTACCCTTGTTACCCAAGTTTTTTGCCCTGTTATATGTAACTCATACGTGTTCAAATGTACTGAGATTGTTTTGTTCTATGTAAACCGCGCTGATGATGAATAGCGCGGTATATAAGAAACTTTAAATAAATAACTTTAAATAAATAAATATCAACCTCACATCTTCACAAACCTATAAATGACTCCCACCACCTCAAGTACTCACTTAACACACGTTCAGTATGAAACAAAATTCAGGTCATCTCTGACTACATCACTGACTACCAACTAGATATTATGTTCATCACCGAACCATGGCTCACTGAATCTGACAATGTCTTAAATAACCAATTATTGACACTCAACTACAACATTTTCAATTGCCCATCAAGGTGGAGGGATCTTTATCATAGCCATGAAGCACCTGGACTTTTATATCCTCAACAGCACAGATAGAGGCTTGGACACAATAACATCATAAACAAGCTCATAACACTAAGCCTCACTTATAAATCCCCCAATACTCATGCAAATAAGCTACTATCCATACTAGAAACCGTATGCAACCACAAACTGTACTCCAATCATCTCATACTCCTAGGAGACTTCAAACTTGCATCTGCCACCCCCAGAACATCTAGAACCTTCACTCAAGCTACGGGGGGCCTTAAACTATCCACATCTCATCATCGAGCCAACCCACAACAAAGGAAACACGCTCGACCTTTTACTTGTCCCGCAACAATTGTTCAGGAACAACAGCTTCCCATCTCCAACACTATCTACAATACCCTGGTCTGACCATAAAACAAGCTCCTTCCTCCTCCCACATAAATCACACACACATAAAAACACACAGACGCCAACCTCAGCTCGCAGATTGCAAAACTTCGAAAAGACTGAATGCTAAATATACTCCTACTACAACTACCGCACACCCCTGAAGACATTGAAGACATTAAATTCATACACAGCTGGAATCAGGCAATAAGCAATTTAACCACAAGTTCCCACACCCCCACCATTTCCAGGAAGAATAATACAGCCAGATGGTACACCACTAAATTGAAAAGCACCAAACGCAATCTTAGGCTCTTGGAAAGAAAATGGAGACACTCCAAATCTGCTAATAACCCTTGACAAATAAATGGTCAAATTACACAAGTATCAGACAGCAACTTACAAAGCCAAGAAGGAATATTACTCCAAACTAATACAATGCTCTGTAAACTGCCCCTGGAAGCTATTCGACATAACCAAATCCCTGATTAAATGTCCCACTCAATAAAAAGAAGAAACACTCCTATCAACCCAGGCTATGACAGACTACTTTCAAAACCAGACCCCAAACACAGTGTCACAACCACAACGTCAACACCCATGAGGCCCATCACACAGAAGCCCAATTCATGTGGAGCTCTTTCACAACCATCTCACCTGAACAAATGGAAAACATCAGTAAAATCAACAAAATCAAATAACCCAAATGCCCTCAAGTATGGAGCAGACAGAGCTTAAAGATTCCAAATTACCCCTGCCTACCGATAACCAGATTAGTATGAATAAAATACAACCTCTAAAATGCTTGTATGCAAATGCTAGAAGTCTAAAAAATAAGATGGGAGAGTTAGAATATATAGCACTAAATGAGAGGTTAGATATGATTGGTATGTCAGAGACATGGTGGAAGGGGGACAACCAGTGGGACACTGTGATACCAGGGTACAAACTATATTGCAATGATAGAACTGATCAAATTGGTGGAAGGGTTGCACTCTGTTATAGAGGGCATTGAGTCACAAAGGATTAAAGTTTTGCAGGAAACAAAATATGCTGTAGAATCTCTATGGATTGAAATTCCATGTAAAAAGGGGAAGGCGATGGCAGTGGTGGTGTACTATCGACCACCTGGCCAGAATGAACAAATGGATGATGAAATGCTCAAATATATGATTGGTATCCCACAGACCTGGTGGAAGGAGGTCAACCAGTGGGACACAGTGATACCTGGGTACAGATTATAGCACAATGATAGAGTAGATCAAATTGGTGGAGGGATAGCGCTCTATGTAAGAGAGAGCAATGAGTCACATAGGATTTTTGCAGGAAACAAAATACACAGTTAGAATCTCTATGGATTGAAATTCCATGTAAAAAAAAGGGAAGGCAATTGCAGTGAGGGCATACTACCAACTGTCTGGCAAGATGAAATAAATGACTGCTTCTTGGAGCAGCTGGTTCATGAATCGACAAGAGGGGAAGCCATTTTGGACCTAGTTCTTAGTGGCACACAAGATCTGGTGCAAGAGATAAGGGTGTTGGGGTCACTTGGCAATAATCATCATAGCATGATCACATTTGATTTCATAAATGGAGGATGGACAGCAAGGAAATCTGAGTACTGTCTTTTAACTTTCAAAAGTGAGACTATGATAAAATGAGGAAAACAGTTAAGAAAAACTAAAAGGCTAGCTGCAAAAGTTAAAGATTTACATCAAGTATGGGTGTTGTTTAAAAATAATATCTTGGAAGCCCAGACCAGCTGTATTCCATGTTTAAGAAAGGTGGAAGGAAGTCCAAAAAACTGCCAGCATGGTTTAAAGGTGAAACCAGAGAGGCTATTGTAACAAAAAAAAACCCAAACAAACCATCATTCGTAGCAAAAAACCTGTGAGTGTGTCAGCTGGACCATTAAATGATAGAGGGGTAAAAGGGGCACTAAGAGGGGACAAGGCCACAGTGGAGAGACTGAAGGAATTCTTTGCTTCAGTTTTTACTGAGGAAGATGTAAGAATGTTACCCATGACTGAAATGGTATTTAAAGGAGATGCTGCGGAAGAATTGAAAGAAATATCGATACACCGGGAAGATGACTCGTATTACAACTATTTGATAAACTGAAGAGTAGCAAATCATCTGGACCGGATGGTATACATCCAAGGGTGTTGAAAGAACTAAAAATATGAGATTGCAGACCTACTATTAGTAATCTGTGAACTATCATTAAAATCATCTGTAATACCTGAAGATTGGAGGATGGTCAATGTAATGCCAATTTTTAAAAAGGGTTCCAGGGGTGATCCGGGAAACTACAGACCGGTTAGACTGATGTCAGTGCTGGGAAAAAAGCTGGAAACCATCATAAAGAACAAAATTACTCAACATGTAGATAGTCATGGCTTAATGGGAGTCAGCCAACATAGCTTTAGCCAAGGAAGGTCTTGTCTTACTAATCTGTTATGTTTTTTTGAAGGTGTGAATAAATGGGTAGACAAAGGTGAGAAGGTTTATATAGTGTATCTGGACTTTCAGAAAACCTTTGACAAGGTCCCTCATGTGAGACTTTTGGCAAAATTAAAAAGTCATGGGATACGAGGCAATGTGCTATTGTGGATCAGGAACTGGTTAAAAGATAGAAAGCAGAGGGTAGGGCTAAATGGCCAATTTCCCCACAGGGATCTGTGCTGGCTCCGCTGCTTTTTAACATATTCATAAATGACCTGGAAATGGGAATAATGATTGAGGTTATCAAATTTGCAGATGACACAAAACTATTCAAAGTTGTTAAAACCCATGAGGATTATGGAAAATTGCAAGATAATCTTGATAAATTGGAAGACTGGGCATCGAAATAGCAGATGAAATTTAATGTGGACAAGTGCAAAGTTATGGATCCAGGAAAGAAAAACCCAAACTATGGTTACACGATGAAAGGTTCCACATTAGGAACCACCATCCAGGAAAAAGATTTAGGCGTCATTGTGGATAACATGTTAAAACCCTCAGCCCAATATGCAGTGGTGGCCAAGAGAGCAAATAGAATGCTAGGTATCATAAGGAAAGGAATGGAGAATAAAACAAAGGATATTATAATTCCTCGGTATCGTTCCATGGTGCGACCGCACCTTGAATATTGTGTGCAATTCTGGACACCGTATCTTAAAAAGGTTATAGTGTTATTAGAAAAGGTACAGAGAAGAGCCACCAAAATGGTAAAGGGGATGGAAGGATACCCCTATGAAGAGAGGCTAAAAAGGTTAGGGCTCTTGTGACGCTGCAACAATGCCTGAAGCCATGGAAACAGATGGTGACCCGGTGGAAGGTCCGGGTACTGCACCTAAAAGCAAGATATTCCCTTCTCAGCACAAGATGGACATAGATAATCAGCCAACACAACTCACCTCGGGGGAGGGGAGAAGCAGAGTTGCTGATTGGGCACGCCCTAGCTGGAGGCGGGCTCCCCAGAGCAGAAACAGCTTGTTAAACCGGAAGAAGGAAGAAGGAAGGGAGTTGGAGAGAGAGTTGGACGTTCAGAAGCAGTTGGAGCTTCAGAGGCAGTTGGAGACTCAGAGAAGGAACCAACCGAGGAGGTGGAAGGAAATACTGGAACCAGATGAAGCAGGTGTGTGCTTTAGAGATGAAGTAGCCTTGGATGCCAGAGCCTTTGAATGTGAAGGAGAAACGTTCCCCAGCTGCAATTCCAGGAGAAGGCGTGTAAAGCCAAGAAGCAGGTACCAGGGAGACTCAGTGCACAGCAGAACCTTCTGGGAGAAGGAGAAGGGTGTGGCACTGAGAGACCCAAGGGTAAAGCCTAGGCTTTTGGAGCAGAGAGCTGATCAATGGAATGAATTGCAGACGGCTGAAAAACATCCAGATATTCCTCAGCACAAGGTACAGGGTACTTTTAATACTGATAACAGCTTTTATGAGAAGCCAGACTGTGTGAGTGCATATTTTAAAACCCAGGAAAAGCCCAGGTTTTATGAGAGCAGTTGGCTACAGCCAGAAGCTTCTTCAGTTAAACCCTGTTGGTCTCCTCAGACTGCTAACAAGATTAACAAGCAAGCTAGCTATAAGGACATAGCAGAGATATTTGCCAGATATATTTGCCAGAAAGTTTCAGGAAGCTCTAAGTTTGATTTGTTGCCTACAAATGCTTCACCTGCAAAGGAATTGATTTACCCAGCGCTTGCTGACAGAGACAAGTGGGGGAGGGGTAACTCCAGTGCAGTGAATGAGCAGAGTAACCAAGCTGAAGCACTCCTGAGAAACTTTAAAGCGTTTCTAGAGGAACGTAATATTCCTGGACCTAGGATAGTTGAACCAGTACAGAGTCCAGAAGCACCAGTACCATTGGCTCATCCCTTACAGATGCAGGATTTGAGTCAGCCAATGGACTGCTCGACGTGCCTTGTAGATAAGTAATAATAGTCAAGCAAAGCTTGTGTGGTCATTCATTATAAAGTGATAAAGTGTACATTGTCAAAGTTCCTTACCTTAAGAGCTTATGAGAAAGATAAGAATAAGCTAAAGCAGAAGTTGGAAACACTGCATGAACTTTATTGTTTGCCTTTGGTTTAACTGTTTTCAAGTACAGCTCACATGACTGGAATGTGAAGCGCTGTGAAAAGGACAGTTTTGAAACACAGTGTGGAAAAGCCTATCTTTTCTTTGTTCTTGTTTTGGCTGTAAAAATACTTTGCCTTTACGCCTGTTCCAATTCCACCACGGAGCGGGAGAAATAAAATCCTTATAAAATAAATATTTTTTATACCTGCCTTGTCACTCAACCACCGCAACTACAATTCAACCTCAAGGCACACCCCTCCTTAAACCCTCAAGTTCAAGGGGCGGGTGCATGGTCATACTCTTCAACCTGGAAAAGAGATGGCTGAGGGGAGATATGATAGAGGTCTATAAATTAATGAATGGAGTGGAACGGGTAAATGTAGATTGATTGTTTATGCCATCAAAATATAGAAAGAATAGGGGGTATGCAATGAAGCTGCAGCGGAACCTATTTAAGACTAATAAGAGAAAATGATTTTTTAATCAACGTGTAATCAAACTCTGGAATTTGCTACCGGAGGATGTAATAAAAGCTGTTAGTGTAGTCGGGTTTAAAAAAGGTTTGGACAAATTCCTGGAGAAAAGGTCCATAACCATTATTAAAGTGGAACCAGAAAATCCACTGCTTGACCCAATACAAGCATTGTGGAACCTGTGTCTTTTAGGGAAACTGCTAGGTAATTGTGACCTAGATTGGCCACTGTTGGAAACAGGATGCTGGGCTTGATGGACCTTGGTCTGACTCAGTATGGCAATTCTTATGTTCTTACCTTTCAGGAAATGGAAAATGAAGTAAAATGCCAAAAACTGGAAACAACATAAGCACTGGTGAGTTAGATGCAAGGCATTGATAAGGCAGGCAAAGAGAGAATTTGAGAAGAAGCTTGCTGTGGAAGCAAATATGCATAATAAAGACTTTCCAAATACATTCGTAGCAAAAAAACTGTGAGAGAGTCTGTTGAGCGATTAGATGATAGAGGTGTAAAAGGGGCACTAAGAGGAGACAAGGCCATAGTGGAGAGACTGAATGAACTCTTTGCTTTGGTCTTTACTCAAGAAGATGTGGAGAAGTTACCCATGACTGAAATGGTATTTGAAGGTTATGCATCGGAAGAATTGAAAGAAATATTGATAAACCGGGAAAATATATTACAACTATTTGATAAACTAAACAGTAGCAAATCATCTGGACCAGATGGTATACGCCTGAGGATGTTGAAAGAACTGAAATATGAGATTGCAGACCTACTGTTATTATTTATTTTTATTTAGCAAGCATTTGTATCCTTCCAGCGATCAGAAGCGGGGAAGATTACATGGAAAAAGCTGTCGAATCAAGACAGAATAATTTTGATTTGTACATAAAGATTCGAAAGGTTAGCACGTCACGCAGAAAATTAACTACTTCTAAGCTAAGGGGATAATAATTTACATATGTACGTTTATACATTACAGGTTTTCTGGGGTGCTGTGGGGGAGTTGCCCCTCATGCAAGTTTAGTACAGGTTGAAATGACTTTGAAATAGGTGGGTTTTGAGTTTCTTTCTAAAGTCGGCTAGATCAATGCTGGCTCATAGGTCGGGTGGGAGTTGGTTCCATAGTGTCGGTGCTGTGTATGAGAAAGCCCTGTTACTAGTGATTTTTTTGACTGATCTGATATCTGTTGGAGTGTGGAGGGTGTTGGAATTGATGGTTCTCCTGTTTCTGTTGGATGGTTGCAATCTGATTAGGGTGTGGAGGAAGGATGGTGCTATGCTGTGGATGAGTTTGAGGGTGGTCGTCAGTATTTTGTGCGGGCTGCTAGGGGAGCTAGTGTAGCTCACTTAGTACTGGTGTAATGTGTTCAGTAAGACTTTTCCTCATGATGATCCTGGCAGCTACATTTTGTGCCATTTGAAGGATGTTCGGGGTTTTCTTAGGAAGTCCTTGAAGAATGCCGTTGCAATAGTCGAAATGTGGCATGATGAGTGCTTGAGCAACGGATCTGAAGTCGTGGGGATCAATAATATTCCGTATGGGTTGTAGAGTTCTCAGTTTGTAGAAGACTGCCCTGTTGGTTTTGCGCAGGTGAGTTTCCATTTTTAGGTCGCAGTCAAATGTAACTCCTAGATATTTTATTTCTTTCTTTGTTTGATAAGTGTTGTTGCAGAGGGTTATAGATGTAGGTGGGTCAAAATTTGCTTTCCTTGAGATATACATCACCTCAGTTTTCTTGTGGTTGATTGTCATGCTGCTTTGTTGTAACCAGTTTTGCATCTCGCCAAGACATGTTTCGAGTGAGCTGTAGTCCGGGTTGTCAGTGTCAAGTTGTGTGTACAGCATAATATCATCGGCATAAATGTGGTAGTTGATTTTATGCTGTGTAAATATTTTGCATAGTGGTTGCATATATACGTTGAAAAGGAGTGCTGAGAGTGCAGAGCCTTGTGGTATACCTTGTGTTTGAGAGAATGCTTCTGCTTTTTCGCCGTTGAATTGTACCTGTTGCATTCGATTTGAGATGTATGATGTGAACCACTTTAGTGGGGTTCCTGATATTCCTATTGACTTGATTCTGTTTATGAGGGTTCGATGGTTAACTGTATCAAAGGCAGCTGAGATGTCGATGAATAGGAGTATATACATTTTCTTTTTGTTTTCCAGGCCCTTGAGTAGGTTGTTAAGTAGAACTAGTAATAGGGTTTCGACCCCATGGTGTTGTCTAAAGCCGTATTGCTGGTCATCTAGAGGAGCATTGTCATTCAGGTGGTCTTGGAGTTGTAATAGGATCGCCTTTTCAATGATCTTTGCTAGGAATGGTATGCTTGATATTGGGCGGTAGGATGCTGGGTCATCTCTGCTGAGTGTACTGTTTTTTAGAATAGGTCTTATGACGGATTTCTTTAGCTCAGTGGGCATGAATCCTCGTTGTAGTGATAGGTTTACTATGTGCGAGATGTATGGTGCTATGTCCTGTTTCACTGCCTTGATCCAGGTTGCTGGGCAGGGGTCGAGTGGGGATGTGGTGCTGTTTATGCTTGTGAGTATGGTTGCAATTTGCTGGTCTCTGATTTTGTGGAAATGTTTCCATAACTGGTCTTGATTTGTGTTGGTCTCAAGGTTGTTTAGTGGTGTTGGTAGTGTTGAGTCATGGTAGGGTGTAGGTCTTGTGGCAGTTAGTTTGCTCGCATAGTGGTTTGCCAATGTTTGGGCCTTAATGGAGTTGTTTAGGTTGTCGCTTTGAGATGTTTTAGTAAGAGATTTGACGAGTTCAAATAACTCCCGCAGTCTGTTGATCGCTTTACTTAATATGTTAGTGTGATGGTTTCTCTTATCATCATAATCATCTGTAGCACCTGACGACTGGCGAATGGACAGCGTAAGGCTGATTTTTGAAAAGGGTTCCAGGGGTGATCTGGGAAACCACAGGCCAGTGAGCCTGACATCAGTACTGGGCAAAATGGCAGAAATCATTATAAAGAACAAAATTATTGAACATGTAGATAGTCATAGAGAAAGCCAACATGGCTTTAGCCATGGAAGATCTTTTCTTACTAATCTGTTATATTTTTTTGAAGGTGTGAATAAACAGGTAGACAAAGGTGAGCAAGTCGATATAGTGCATCTGGATTTTCAGAAAGCTTTTGACAAGGTCCCTCATGAGAGACTCTTGGTAAAGTTAAAAAGTAGTGGGATAGAGGCAGTATACTATTGTGAATCAGGAACTGGTTAAAAGACAGAAAGCAGAGAGTAGAGTTACTGTAAATGACCAATTTTCCCCAATGGAGAAAGGTGAATAGTGAAGTACCCCAGGGATTTGCTTTTTAACATATTCGAAAATGACCTGGAAATGGGAATAAACGAGTGAGGTAGTCAAATTTGCAGATGACACAAAGTTATTCAAAGTTGTTAAAACCCAAGAGGATTGTGAAAAATTGAAAGAGGACCTTGATAACTTGGAAGACTGGACATTGAAATGACAGAGAAAATTTAATGTGGAGAAATGCAAAGTTATGCACCTAGGAAAGAGCAACCCAAACTATGGTTACACGATGCAAGGTTCCACATTAGTAACCACCATCCAGGAAAAAGATTTCGGTGTCATCATGGAATCCTTTGACCACTGTGCTGTGGCGGTCAAGGTGGTGAATAAAATGCTAGGACTCATAAGGAAAGGAATGGAGAATAAACCAAAGGATATTATAATGCCTCTGTATCATTCCATGGTGCGACCTCACCTTGAATATTGTGTATATTTCTGGTCGCCGTATCTTAAAAAGGATATAATGGAATTAAAAAGGTACAGAGAAGATCCACCAAAATGGTAAAGGGGATGGAAAGATAACCCCTATGAGGAGTGGCTTAAAAGGTTAGGGCTCTTCAACCTGGAAAAGAGACAGCTGAGGGGAGATATGATAGATTAATGAATGGAGTGGAATGGGTAAACGTAGATCGATTCTTTACAGCATCAAAAAGTAGGGGACATGCAATGAAGCTATAGTATAACCCGTTTAAGACTAATAAGAGGAAATATTTTTTCACTCAACATGTAATCAAAATCTGGAATTCATTATCCACGGATGTTGTAAAAGCTGTTAGTGTAGCTGGGTTTAAAAAAGATTTGGATAAGTTCCTGGAGGAACTCATTATTAAAGAGGACCTCGGAAATGCATTGCTTAACCCAGGGTGAGCATTGTGGAACCTGTGTGCCTTTTTGGGAACCTGCCAGATACTTGTGACCTGGATTGGCCACTGTTGAAAACAGGATAGTGGGCTTGATGAATCTTGGTCTGACCCAGTATGGCATTTCTTATGTTCTTATCCAAAAGGGCCTTCTCCCTATTTGCCCCAGACCTATGGAATGCACTTCTGAACAATCTACGTGCCATTGACAACCTAAAAACCTTCCGAAGAAAACTAAAAACACGCTTTTTTCTGGACCGTTTCGCTGATGTAACATAACCACACAACTAACAAGGACTATCATTCCAACTTACCGTCACCTCACCTGACCTTCCCTTCCCCTGCCTCCCTCCCATCCCCCACCCCATCTTTTAACCCATGTTAATACATTAATACTCCATTATAATTCTCTGTCACTTAGTTAACTTGTTTATACAGCTTGTTCTTGCTATCATATGTTCGTTGTTTCATGTAAAGCACTGTTGAGCTTTGTTCTATGTAAACCGCTTAGACTCATAGATACAATGGTATAGAATATTAGCTAGCTAAATCAATAAGATAAATCAATCACATGCACAAAGGTTTAAAGACACATCTTCAGGGGTTGCACAAAGGTTTAAAGACACATCTCCAAATGGGTTAGTTCTACGCATACTATGACAACAATGAAACACACTCCTAAGCCAGGGAAGGTGGAGTATGGTCTGAGTAGCTCAAATTTACAGCTAAGACTCGGCAAAGTACTCGCATTGCATTGTAGGGTTTTAGTTCCACAAGGAGCATCTGGCAGAACTAATCTAAGTTCCAAATATACTTTCAGCCATACTGAGTTTTCAGATAGTCAATGTGTGTAAATCAGGAAGTGATTGGCTTTGAAAACTGATCTCTATCACAGGTGAAAATAAGGCAATACTATCTGGAATACTTTCTCTGACTGCCACAGCACTGTCCAGATGGTGCTGGGGTAGGGGCTGTCCCTGGTATTATCCAATGAGAGGTGATTTTCAATCTGCTAACTGGATAACAGGCCATCAAAGAGACACACTATTGGCTATCCAGATAGTGACTGAATATTGTCAATATCCAGATACAGTACTGTTGATAGACACTGCTGAAACCAGATATTCAGTGGCAGCTGCTCTGCCAGATCCTACCACTGTATTCTGTTACACCACCGTGGGCTGAATATCGGCCCGACAATGCACCTGGACAAGTATCTGGTTCTTTACTTATTTTTTTATTTGGATTTAGCTTACACTTAAGGCACGTTACATACAGGTCCTATATAGGCATTTCAGTGTCCCCAAAGGACTTATAATCTAAGATTGTACTGGGGAAGTGACTTGCACAAAGTCCCAGTGAACATCGGCTGGATTTGAAGCTTGGCTTGCCTTGCCACGTTTTACACCTGCTGCTCTAACCATTAGGTTATTCTTCTTCCCTAACTGCTTAAGGTAAAGAAATATGCTGGATTCTGACCCTATGTGCTCTGATTAAAGACAAGGCCGGCCCCAGAATTGGTTCAAGGTGTTGGCACACAATACAAACCTTAAATCTTATGCGCCCCTACCCCCAGCTGTCAAAATCAGTAGTTCAGCTTTCAATGCCCCGCTCTTTGCCATAAGCTTCCACCCTAGGTGACTGCCTAGTTTGCCTAATTGTTGGGCTGGCTCTGATTAAAGGAAAAGTCCTGAATCCAGAGAATAAAGGTTTTATATTTTATGTTGTATATTTGGGGTTGGTAGAAGGTGCTCTGTGCATACCAGCATAAAGCAATGGATACCTTACTCAAGAAGATAGGCATCTATATTAGCACTAGGAATTAGCCAGAGTGTGAATGTAAATAAATCTTACTGTACATGGGTGTAGATAAATGGAACAGTCTGATACGAGCATAAAACAGATGTAGGTTAAGTCTACAACAAATATGAAAAAAAGTATTGGTGAATCTGCAGTAGATATGAATGAATATGGGTGAGTCTAGAGTGGGTGTGAATAAGTGTGGTAGATCTGGAGTAGAAGAATGATTGTAAGTGAATCTGGAGTAGATTTGAATAAATAGGGATGAATCAAGTGCTTGATATACAATGGAACCTCGGTTTTCGTGATTAATCCATTCGAAAAAGTCTGACAAAAACCGAATGTACGAAAACTGAAGCAATACTTCCCATAAGAAATAATGTAAATCCAATTAATCCGTTCCAGACACCCAAAAATATTAACAAAAAATACATTTTATAGAGAATAACCATATTTTTACATACAGAAAAGAATGAGAAATAAATATAAATGACTAATGAAATGGATAAATGAACATTTAACATCACTTTTACCTTTATTGAAGACTCTTGTTGGCATATGGAAGACGGCGAGGAGGGGAGAGGGAGGAGGAGAGGTTATTGTTTGGAAGCACAGGCCCCCAAAGTCTCAGCCAGGCAGCAGAACAGCAGATCAGGAGCACAAACAGGATCCCGTCACAGTCGATCCACAGTTGATCGTCACAGGACAGCACACACAGAGATTCTCCAATCGCCGACTCTCTCCCATGCGTCTGATTCCGTCCCAACAGCAAATTGCAAGCTGGAAAAAATGCTCAGATTATTGTCATCAGCAGCAGGACTGGCAATAAGTTCGGAAGACCCCTCAAATTTTCGCCATCAGCAGGGAGTCCTCTAATTGAGCATCGGAAGCATCATTTGGACCAGCTGCACCAGCAGCACCATTCTACTCTCACTCCTTGATTCTTGCTATTTTGCAAGCTCAGGATCGCCGATCAGCATTACAAATGAAGCATGTGAAAGCGCTATAGCCACAGGAGCACCGGATCGCAAAACAAGTTAAGTACTGTACCAGCATTTCTGCCCCTAGCCATAACTCATCATGTATGAAAACCGGACAGATGTACGAAAACTGGAACAAAATCTCGACGAAAAAAGTCATCGAAAACCGAATCGTATGAAAACTAGGGCATACAAAAACCGAGGTTTGACTCTATAGGTAAGTACGGTATGTAGTGGGCAGTAAGTGTAAACGAGATGTAGCTATGAAGTTGTATAAGATGGTTAAAAGGATAATAGTATGCTAACATCTCAGTTAGTTTGCATACTGTGTTCTTTCCATTTTCAGCTCCAGAGTTCTATAGGCCATAAAACCTGTTTCTTTCTTTATAACATAAGCAAAATTCACCCCTTCCTTTCTGAACACTAAGACGCTTATCAATTTATTTAGTCACCTCCCATCTAGACTATTGCAATCTCCTCCTTGCTGGTCTCCCTCTGAATCATCTCTCTCCCCTTCAATCTGTTCAAAATTCAGCTGCGCGGCTAATCTTCCGCCAGTCTCACTAAGCTCATATAACCCCTCTTCTCAAGTCACTTCATTGGCTCCCTATTCATTTTCGCATGCTGTTCAAATGTCTCCTACTGACCTATAAATGCATTCATTCTGCTGTTCTTCACTAATATTCCTCTCTTATCTCTCTCTGCACCCCTCCTTGGGAACTCTGCTCTTCTGGCAGATCGCTTCTATCTGTGCCCTCCTCTTCTACTGCCAACTCCAGACTTTGATCTTTCCACCTTGCTGCTCCCTGTGCCTGGAACAAACTACACGAGTCTGCATGACAGGCTTTATCTCTGCCCTTTTCAAACCCAAGCTAAAAACTCACCTCTTCGAGGCTGCTTTTGGATTATAATCCAGATAGTCTCCTGCTTTTCAACTATGTATTTCCCTTACCATTCCCTTAGACATATCCTTCAGCACTTTACAAGATCACCACAAATTTCCTACAGCTTGCTGTTGCTTTAATTTCCAAGCCAAGATTAAATTATATGTACAGTATTATAATTTAGTATTAATTAAAGTCCTCTCTGTTACCTGTATGAATGCAGATTTCAAACAGCCTAGAATTATATCAATATCATTCTTCTTTTTAAGGTTGTGCTTATCTATTGCATATAAAAGAAAAGAGAAAGACAGCCAGCCAAGGAATATCATAGTAATAGCACATGGATGAATACCATGAGCCAGGGTGGCTAGAGCACCAGGTATGATACTAGCAACTAACATTTTTAAACAAATAAATCAATCTTACAATTACAACTGGCTCACATGGACTCATACCTGTATAATAAGCATAATGAATTCCACCAGAAATGCATATTAGCCATAGACAGGTTCTTCCAATCATTGGTCAACAAATTTTTACAAAAGTCATGTTACTGAAATAAAAATAGTCATTTCTTATCAATTTTTATATGCTGAACACAAATATGACAGTGAAATTGCAAAGTTGGCTCTAGTTTATTTGTAATCTACAAGAATTAATGTTTACATCACGAAATGCATGTCAATAGTAAATATAATAGGCCTTCGGTTAATACCTGTAAAAAACCAAGTCATAGACTACTTCTTAGATTTTTCACCTGTCTCTTGTACAGCTGTTCGGGAACTTCTCTGGGGAGTGTCCAGCAGTAGTCAGCCAGCATTGTAGTGGACCATTTTCCCTGGTATCTTTGCTCCATCGTTGTGATATTCTGGTGAAAACGTTTGCCCTGTTCATCACTAACCATACCACAGTTGTCAGGAAAGAAATCGAGATGGGAATCAAGGAAATGGATCTTTAGAGACATATTGCAGCCAAGTTTCTGATACTGCATCAGTGTGTCTTCTACTAGTTCCTTGTAGTTTTCTGCCCTAACATTCCCGAGAAACTTTGTTGACACTAGGTGAAAAGCATTCCATCCTTGTTTCGCATCACCCTGCAGCAAGTTCTTGAACTGGTCATCTTTGAAGAGCTCTCGAATCTGAGGACCCACAAAAACTCCCTCTTTAATCTTTGCTTCGCTGAGTCGAGGGAACTTTTCATGCAGGTATCGGAAAGCTGGTGAAGTGCGGTCCATGGTTTTCACAAAGTTTTTCATCAAACCTAGTTTGGTGTGAAGGGGTGGTAGCAGGAATTTGTGAGCCTCAACCACAGCTGGGTGCTGGATATTCTTCTCTCCAAGAGTCTATAACCAACTTTGGAACACAGTTCAAAGGAGAGAAGATAGTCATGTGCCTACCAGGCTCTTCAGCCAGCAGGAATACAAACCAAGTTGTTGAAATACTTAGCGCAAAAAGTGAGCACTCCAAACCTGATGCTGTTATCCACTTGGGCACAAATGACCTGGCTAGAAACAGTGCCTCTACAGCCCAAAAGGACTTCCAATCTCTGGGAGAGAAACTCAAGCCCATTGTTAACACTGTTGTATTCTCAGAAGTTCTACCTGTTCTTGGTAAGGGGACAAAAAGGCTGCATCGCATTAACAGCTTTAATACATGGCTCCAGATCTGGTGCAAACAAGAAGGATTCAGATTTATTGGCAACTGGGGCAACAGATGGACCAACAAGAGACTATACTGTGCTGATGGACTACATCTCTCTGTCGCAGGGAAAAGAAACCTAAGTGAAAAATTCAGGCAGTATGTGGATATGCATTTAAACTAGGAAAAGGGGGTGACGGATGTGGAAGGTCAACATCTGCATGCCACCCCCTGCAAAAGCAGAACAACATCAGAAACAGCCACACTCTTAAACCACACATCAAAAACAAGTGGGAAGAAGTGGGCAGAATAAAATCAATGCAAAATACACACAAGCCAGGTAAATGCTGGAAAGCAATGAGCACAAATGCTCGAAGCTTAGCCAAAAAAATTCCAGACCTGGAAGCCCTAATGGTGGAAACGGATTTGGACATTGTGGCCATTACAGAAACATGGTTTAATGAATCGCATGATTGGGATATAGCAATAGCTGGCTATAATCTATTCAGAAGAGACAGAGAAAATGGAAAAGGAGGAGGAGTAGCCTTGTATGTCAAAAGCAATATTAAAGCTACTGAAATGCAGGGGACATGGGGAAAAGAAGAAGCGCTCTGGATTACGTTGGAAAGAGGAGATGGCACTGTCATCCATATTGCTGTAGTCTACAGACCTCCGACTCAAATTGAAGAGAGAGATAATGAATTGATTATAGATATTGCCAAGATAGCAACAAAGGGGGAAGCAATCATATTGGGTGACTTTAATCTACCTGATGTGGATTGGATTACTCCTTCTGCACATCTGGAAAGAAGCAAAAAAATTGTGGATGCTCTCCAAGATGCATTACTTAGACAAATGGTGATGGAACCAACCAGGGAAAGCTCAACGCTGGATGTAGTGCTCACCAACAGTGATAACGTGTCGAATGTCTCCATGAGTGCCCCTGTGAGCAACAGCGACCTTCTAGATTGTATGTGGAGTGGAGGAGACGTCTAGTGGTTAGAGCAACAGCCTAGCACCTAGTGCCAAGAGGCTCTGCTTGTGACCTTGTCCTAGGTGCTATAACTTCACACTTGTCCACTTTAAATTTCATCTGCCATTTGAACTTCTAGTCTTCCAATTTATTAAGGTCTTCTTGCAAGTTTTCATAATCCTCTTGGGTTTTAACAACTTTGACGTTCTAGTGGCTCCACTGACTGAAATTTCCAATGCTTCTTTAGAGTCGGGAGTGGTCCCAGAGGATTGAAGAAAGGCACATGTGGTCCCTTTACATAAAAGAGGAAGTAAGGATGACGTTGAAAACTACAGGCCAATTAGTCTAACCTCTGTGGTGAATAAATGATTGAAAATGATACTAAAAGAGAGAACAGTGAGGTTTCTAGAGTCCAATGGATTGCAGGATGGTTATGGTTTAGGCATTTGATATACCACCCTTTACTTACGCATCAGAGCGGTTTACATGTATACTAACAGGTACTTGGCAGCATGGATTTACCAGAGGAAGCGACCATCACACGGTGTGGTTTGAGATAAAAGCCATGGTACAGGCCAATCATAGCAAGCTCAAAGTCCTAAACTTCAAAAACACTGACTTCAATAAAATTGCCGAGTACTTAAAGGAGGAGATGACGGGGTGGAAGGAGATAAGGGAAGTGGAATTGCAATGGACTAAACTAAAGGCGGCAATAAAAGGGGCAACAGATAAATATGTAAGAAAAATAAATAAAAACAAGAGGAGAAGGAAACCTATTTGGTTTTCCAAAGAGGTGACTGCTCAAATAAAGGCAAAAAACACAGCTTTCGCAAAATTCAAAAGCTTGCAAACAGAAGAACACAGAAATGAATACAGGATCAAGCTCAAAGAGTCAAAAAGAGAAATAAGGATAGCAAAATCAAAGGCAGAGGAAAAGATGGCTAAAGATGTTAAAGGTGGCGACAAAACTTTCTTCAGGTATATTCAGGAAAGGAAGAAGATCAGAGTTGGAATTGCAGGACTCAGAAGTGCTGGGAAAGGACTCGTGGAAAGTGACACTGAAAAAGCAAAATTGCTAAACAAATACTTCTGCTTTGTTTTTACTAAAGAAGATCCTGGAGATGGACCAGCTGTGACTCCCAAATATAAAAATAGGAATGAAGTAGATACCACACCATTCAGAGAAGATGAGGTGTTAGAACAACTTGCTAAACTGAAAGTGGACAAAGCCATGGGACCAGATGGGATACATCCCAGTATACTGAAAGAGCTCAGAGAGGTTCTTGCAGGACCGTTAAAGGATGTCTTCAACAGATCCTTGGAAACAGGAGTGGTTCCTCAGGACCCGAGAATGGCTAATGTTGTACCTCTACACAAAAGTGGTGACAGGGAAGAAGTGTCAAATTACAGGCCCGTGAGCCTTACCTCGGTGGCAGGAAAAGTAATGGAGGCTCTCCTGAAAGAGCGAATAGTGAACTTTCTCAAAACCAACAGGTTGCAAGATTCAAGGCAACATGGTTTTAATGAAGGATGGTCTTGCCAAACAAATCTGATTGAGTTCTTTGATTGGGTGACCAAGGAACTAGATCTGGGGCATGCAATGGATGTCATCTATCTGGATTTCAGCAAAGCCTTTGATACTGTTCCTCATAGGAGGCTTGTCAATAAACTTAGTAGCTTGGGGATGGGTCCCAAGATAGTAAACTGGATTAGAAATTGGTTGACTAACAGACAACAGAAGGTGATGGTACATGGAGCTCACTTGGATGAGAGGAAGGTGATTAGCGGCATGTCTCAGGGTTCGGTCCTGGGCCCGGGACTGTTCAATATATTTGTGAGTGATATTGCTGAAGGACTGAATGGAAAAGTCTGTCTTTTTGTAGATGACACAAAAATCTGCAACAGAGTGGACTCCCCCGAGGGAGTGGTTAACATGAGGAAAGATCTACAAAAGCTGGAAGACTGGTCTAATGCTTGGCAACTACGATTTAATGTGAAAAAGTGCAGTGTCATGCACTTGAGTAGCAGAAATCCAAGGGAAAAGTACACGATAGGGGGTGAGAGGTTGGTATGCACGGTTCAGGAGAAAGACCTTGGTGCGATTATCTCTGATGATCTCAAGGTGGCAAAACAGTGCGACAAGGTGGTGGCAAAAGCCAGGAGGATGTTGGGCTGCATACAAAGAGGGATTACCAGCAGAAAGGAAGAGGTACTTATGCCACTGTACAAGTCACTGGTGAGGCCTCACTTGGAATACTGTGTTCAGTTTTGGAGACCATATCTTGCAAAAGATGTAAAAAGACTGGAAACTGTTCAGAGAAAGGCGACCAAAATGATTTGGAGCCTGTGTCAGAAGCCTTATGAGAAGAGACTTGAAGACCTAAATATGTACACTTTGGAGGAGAGGAGGGACAGGGGAGATATGATTCAGACCTTTAAATTCTTAAAGAGAAATGATGAACAAACAAACCTCTTCCAAAGACGGGGAAGCTGTAAAACTAGAGGGCATAACATGAAGCTGCAAGGTGGTAAATTGAAAGGCAATGTCAGCAAATGTTTCTTCACTGAAAGGGTGATGGATGCTTGGAATGCCCTCCCGATGGAAGTGGTGGGGGCAAACACGGTGATGGAATTCAAAACGACATGGGACAAACACAGTGGATCCCTTTACAGCAACAGGATAAAAGCAAAATAAACGGTACCATCTAACCTCTGAACTATCTAGCGTCTCAACAAATAAGGGTGTCCTACATGGAGTGGTGGGTTCACCCCTAAAGAAAAACAAAAACATGGGGAGGGGTGGCCTGCACAGAGCGACAGCTGCACCTACTCTTGCCATCTTGCTGGGCAGACTAGATGGACCATGCTGGTCTTTATCTGCCGTCACTTACTATGTTACTATGTTACTATGTAACTGTTACATTTTGTCTGCGATTCCATTCCTTCCACAAGTAGTGCCAATCCCTTGCTCGGCTATCCCACTCATATAAGAAAATGGAAATTACACTAACCTGGTAATTGTAGTTCCTGGAGGGTCCAGTTTAGTCCTCCAACATCGGGTAGTGCCCCTCCTCCTGCAGCCGGGAGACTGGACCAATCAAATCTTCTGTAGTATATATGCAGCAGGAGCTCCCAGAAGTCCCCAGTGTACTAGTAACAAAGCATACTTAACGAAGCAACACATTAGATTAATATACAAAATGACCTAATTAAAGAACAATTTGTTCCCCCCCAAGGAATATCCAACCCCCTCCCCAAACGAGGAAGTCAGAACACTGCATTGCGCCGGCACCGACGCCTCAGGAATCAAAACACCGCTCCCCACCAGAAGTTCAGGAGCTGCCTGAACCCCCGAGACAGGGAAGAGCCTCTGCAAAAAACGCGGCTGCCACAGAGGGACCGAACGGCAAGAGGAACCGTCTTAATATCAACCGTTCGGAAAGGCGCGCCGCACCACATTAGCAGATAGTCGGGAGGGAAGGAGGACTAAACTGGACCCTCCAGGAACTACAATTACCAGGTTAGTGTAATTTCCATTTCCTGTTCGGTAATCCAATTTAGTCCTCCAACATCGGGATGTAACAGAGCAGTTAAGACCGGGCGGGACCTTGCCATCCGGCGCGCAGAACCGCCGAACCAAAACAGGAATCCCGAGCCGCTGACACATCTAAGCGATAGTGTCTACTGAAAGCATGCAGAGACGACCAAGTGGCCGCCCTACAGATATCTGCCGGCGGAACCAGGCTATACTCCGCCCAAGAGGTCGCCTGAGCCCTAGTAGAATGAGCCCTCAGACCCTCCGGAACAGACCGCTGTTGCAACAGATACGCGGACGCGATCGCCTCTTTGAGCCATCTAGCAATGGAGGCTTTAGCCGCCGCTTCCCCTTTACGCGCACCCCCGAAGAGCACGAAAAGCCGGTCAGATTTCCGAAAAGACTCGGTAACCTTTAAATAACGATGGAGCGTACGACCCACATCGAGCCGGAGAAGACCTTTGTCCGTTGACCCGACAGATTGCGAAGAAAGCACTGGAAGAAACACTGCCTGATTCATGTGAAAGGGAGACACCACCTTTGGCAGAAAGGAAGGAACCGGACGGAGAACGATCCGAGCCGCGGAAAAAGACAAGAAAGGCTCTCGACAGGACAATGCATGCAGCTCTGAAATGCGCCGTGCCGAACAGATGGCTACAAGAAAAACCGCCTTCAGCGTGAGATCTTTCAGAGACGCCCTGCGCAGGGGCTCAAAAGGTTCACGAACCAGGGCCCTCAGAACTAAATTCAAGTCCCAAGGAGGAACGAAAACTCTGCGGGAGGGCCGCAAATGAAAAACAGCCGTAAGGAATCAGCGTACATCCGGATGAGCCCCGAGCAGACGACCCAAAACCTTGCCGCGGTAACACGAGATAGCCGCCAGCTGGACTTTTAGGGAACTAGCCGCAAGGCCCTTATCGAAACCATCCTGAAGAAAACTTAAAACGACGGGCACTGAAACCGTCGCCGCCCGGACTCCCCGCCGGGAGCACCAGTCTTCAAAAATCCTCCAAATCCGAACGTAAGTAAGAGAAGTGGACGTTTTCCTCGCCCGCAGAAGGGTAGAAATCACCGCGGGGGAGTAGCCCTTCCTTTTCAGCCGAGCCCTCTCAATGGCCAAACCGTAAGCGAGAATCGATCCACTTGGGGCATCCGCAAGGGACCCTGAAGAAGAAGATCCGGTAGAGCGGGCAGGAGCCAAGGAACGCCGTCGCTCAACCGGACCAGATCGGCATACCAGGGCCTCCGGGGCCAATCCGGGGCCACCAGTAACACGCGACCCCGGTGGCTCTCGATACGTTGTACGACCCGGCCGATCAGAGCCCACAGAGGAAAGACATAAAGAAGACCGGACGTTGGCCACGGCTGAATGAGAGCGTCGAGCCTCTCGGACATGCGCTCCCTTCGCCTGCTGAAGAAGCGCCCTGTCTTGGCTGATTGAAAGGTCGCCATGAGATCCATGATGGGTGGACCCCACCGCCGGACGATTTGTGCGTAAACCTGTGGGTTTAGCTCCCATTCTCCGGGGTCCACCCGCACTCTGCTGAGAAAATCGGCCTGGACATTGTCTACGCCCGCAATGTGAGCCGCCGAGATTGCTGGAAGGCGAGTTTGCACCCAGTTGAACAAGGCCGCCGCTTCTGCCTCCAGGGCCACACTGCCGGTACCCCCTTGGCGATTGATGTAAGCTACAGTGGACGCATTGTCCGACAGGACTCTCACCGGCCGTCCGAGAACCAGGGTCTCCAGGTCCACCAGGGCTAGCCGGACTGCCCGCAATTCGAGACGGTTGATCGACCAAGAGGCCTCCAGGGGAGACCATTCCCCCTGAGCAAAGCGGGACTCGCAGTGAGCCCCCCAGCCGGTTAAGCTCGCATCCGTCGTGAACGGAACCCACAGAGGAGGCTCCAAGGGAATCCCTCGCGACAGGTTCTCGGCGGAGAGCCACCACCGGAGGGATCGGCGAACCGTCTTTGGGCAAGGCAATCTCTTGTTCAGCGAGTCGAACTGGTTGGACCAACGTCGCAGAAGAGCACTCTGCAGCGGACGCATGTGGAAGCGCGCCCAAGGCACCACCTCCAAGGTCGCCGCCATCGTGCCAAGGAGCCGCAGGTACCACCACGCCGACGGAGCTGGCATCCCCCGGAAGAGACGGACCAGAGCCCGCAACGCCAGCACGCGTCGCTCCGGAAGGCACATCAAGCCCCTTGCTGTGTCGAAGCGGACTCCCAGATACTCGAGATCCTGTGACGGAGACAGACAACTCTTGCATTCGTTCACCACCCATCCGAGGGACCGAAGGAGATCCACCACCCTGCTCGTGACTTGCACACACTCCCGACTGGACTTCGCTCGAATCATCCAGTCGCCGAGATATGGATGGACCAGGATGCCCTCCTTGCGCAACGCCGCCGCGACTACAACCATTACCTTTGTGAAGGTGCGGGGAGCCGTGGCAAGTCCGAACGGCATGGCCCGGAATTGAAAATGGCCCCACGGGAGCGCAAAGCGGAGAAACCGTTGATGGGAGGGCCGGATGGGAATGTGTAAATAGGCCTCTGTAAGATCGAGGGATGTCAAAAATTCCCCTTGACGCACCGCTACGATGACTGACCGCAGGGTCTCCATGCGAAAGTGCGGTACTCTGAGAGCGCGATTCACGCCTTTGAGATCCAAGATCGGATGAAGGGAACCGCCCTTTTTGGGAACCACAAAATAGATGGAGTAGCGACCTGCGCCTCTTTCCAAGGGCGGGACCGGAACCACGGCCCCCAGAGAGGGAAGCCGATCCAGGGTCACACGGATGTCCCGCGCCTTTTGAGCTCCCTTGCTGGGAGACAGAACAAACGAATCCGGAAGTGGGTGCGCAAACTCTAGGGCATAACCTTCTTCTATAATCTGCAGCACCCACCGATCTGACGTAATTTGGGCCCAAGAAGGAAGAAAGTCGCGCAAACGACCCCCGATGACCGGGTCTTCCTCTAGAGCCCGCCTCGTTTCATTGTGGCTTGCGATTAAAGGAAGAGGCTGAGGAAGAGGCGGCTCCGGAGAAGCCCCTTCCCGCTCCTCTGAAACCACGAAACCCTTGATGACGGGTTCCAAAACGACCGCGCTGCGAAGTCCACAGCCGGGAAGAACGAAATCTGCGCGCATCCCGAAACTGGCCGTGCGCTGAGGTGGACGACCTATTAAGCTTAGGCTTATCCTCTGGAAGCCGACCACCCTTAGACTCACCGAGATCCTTCACCAACTTATCCAGAGCCTCACCAAATAACAACCTGCCCTCAAAGGGTAGTTTACTGAGGCGAGACTTGGAAGAACCGTCGGCCGCCCAATTGCGCAACCAGATGGACCGTCGTGCCGCTACCATGGAGGCCATGCTATTAGCTAGGGAGCGTATTAAATCATAACACAGATCCGCCAAGTAGGCCGATCCCGACTCCACGCGGGTAACGTCCAACAGCCCCTGTTGGTCCATACCGGACCCCGAGCGCAGGTGCTGCGACCATCGCAAACAAGCTCGAGCTACCCACGCCCCACAAATAGAAGCTTGTAACGATAAGGCGTTGGTCTCGAAGGCTTGCTTCAACAAATTATCAACCTTTTTGTCCTGAACATCCCTCAGGGCCGCGGCCCCTTCAACCGGGATGGTGGTTTTCTTAGTCACTGCCGAAACGGCAGCATCCACGCGTGGAGACTTAAACAAGTCCCTGTCCTTGTCTGCAAGGGGGTAAAGACGATTCATGGTCCGAATCCCTTTCAAAGCGGATTCCGGTTGCTCCCATTCCGCATGGATCATCTGCTCAACTACTCGGTGCACAGGAAAAACTACCTGGGCATCCCTGACCGCCTGAATGAGAGGATCCTCGAGACCCTCCTCCTCCAGCGGCCGCACCGCAGAGAGGTTAAGTGCTTGGAGAGACTCCGTGACCAAAGGTACCAGCTCGTCCCTTCGAAACACCCGAATGATGCGAGCCTGATCTTCCAGTTCTGGAAGCTCTCCGTCTTCTAACTCCTCCGCCTCAATATCCGGATCCCCCTCAGTCTCGGAATCCGGGAGGCAAAGGGCGTCCTGACCCTGGTCCCCCAACCTGGGCCGCTTGACCGCGGGTTGGGAAGACCGCTGAACCCCCCCCGCGGATGCTGGGGGGAGAGAGGTGGGCCAAGCCTCCGGCAAATGACCAGACCGGCTTAAGCGGAAGGCCTGATGCATGAGAAGAACAAAATCCGGGGAAAAGTCTATAGGCGACGCTACCATAGCCGCCTGCTGGAGCTCAGGGACCGACATACTAGACGCCGGGCGCAGACCAGAAGGAAGGATGCTCGGTGAAGGGACACTGTCCCCCGAAAGGGAAGGGTCCCCGGGCACATGCTGTTCCTTAATTTCAATAGGCAGCTCCAGTTCTGAAGAAACTGCAGCACAGCTCTTACAGATTCCAGAGTCAGTCATTGTACCTCTGCGGGAGCCACAAATTACACACTGAGGTTTGGCAGCCATGCCAAGGCCACCTGCTCTCAGGGAAAAATAAGGCAACAGGAACAGGGAAGCCCACACCAAGGGGACTAACCTTATTCAATTCAGCACAGTATTAAATTTAAAACCTTTTTTTTTTTTTTTTTACAGTAAACAAAATACTCCCCAGAATCCTAGGGGTGCCCTGAGCAAAATCGCCAGCAAAAGAAACCCCAAAAACACCAGGGGAACCCGTGCGCAAGTGTTAAAAAGTGCCCTTAAAAAGCACACTTTAGAAATCCAAAATGGCCGCCGCACTTTTTCACCCTCGGTAAAAAACGGCGCGAAAATACAAAGGTACCCAAATAATATGGAAAAGAAAGAAAACGACCCTCTAATACAGGGCAAGCGAAAAAAAGCAGGAAAAAAGTGCAATTTGGAAGCCAGGGGAGCCGACAGAGCCTCTGCCCAAGCAAAGAACAGAGAGCTTAAAACAAGGAAAATTCCTACCAGCTCTGGGAACAGCAAGGAACTCAGCCCACTTCTCCAAGTGACAGGCAATGTTGCAGCCGGTATGGCTCTTCCCCGAACAGCCTTGGGGAGAGCTCAACCCAGGCTTCAGAGATTCCCAGGCAGAAAGGCAGGAGCCCAAGGCAGGTCTGGCTTTCCCCAGAAAGTCTCCTGTGTCTTTTTCTTTTTTAAAGATACAGCTACCTAGCAAAAGAAATAGAATATAAAGGACCAGAAATAAACCCCAAAAGAACTAACTAACTAGTGTTGCTCCTTCAAATGTCACTTAGCGTGCCCAGCAAGGGCACAGAAGTCCTCCAGCTGCAGGGAGACTGGACACACTGGGGGCTTCTGGGAGCTCCTGCTGCATATATACTACAGAAGATTTGATTGGTCCAGTCTCCCGGCTGCAGGAGGAGGAGCACTACCCGATGTTGGAGGGCTAAACTGGATTACCGAACAGGAACACATGTATTTTATATATCCCTGCTGCAGTCCCATTAAAAGGGCAACTACCTTCAAGTCACCACAGAGGTGCCAGCTGTACTTGTTATAGTCAATGGAAGTCAGTAGATGCTTTAAGTTATTGTATGTCTCTTTCATGTGGACGGTTAGCACTACTGGAATAGATGGAAGATGGTTTCCATTGTTCAAAAGCACAGCCTTCAGACTCAGTTTCGAAGAGTCTATAAATAGTCCCCAGTCTTGTGGGTCATGAGTGATTTTTAAGGCATTCATGAGGCTTTCAATATTGGAACAGAATACCAGATTACTTTCCTTTCCGACTGTGTATAGTACACTGCTGACGTCAGATGGCTTCAGCAGCCGTCTGGCAGTAGTATTGCATTGCATCAGAAAATGATGCAATCAACTCTGGATGATGTGTGCATGCTGGTATTATGCAATGTGATGCAATATTACATCATTCAAGGCTTATTTGGGATGTTGTTGATGTCCTACTGGATAAATTTACACGGTGAAACGTCAAAAATCAACTACATGCAATATCTTCAAAATGAGAGCCAATAATTTTTTTTTAATGTTACATTCGTGTTCAGCTAACCAAGATACTACAGATTAGGGCCTTTTAAAGCCAGTAACGATTTCAATGTTGACCAGTGATATCTAATATAGGAAGTATGGCAATTGCTAACATTATATCAAGTAGCATGGCTTGCTGAATATTGAGTGTCTCTCTCAAACTTGCAGACCCTAACATAAAGATCCTGCATGAAAGGGCACAAGAAAATGCCCAGGACTCCTGTAATTCTCTGCTAGACCTGCTTCCAAAACACAAGACAGGGACATGAATAGAAAATGTCATGATCGGCCCTATGCATACAAACAAGTACACACTGCACTCTGTGTGCTGTGAAAACTAAACAACAAAAAACAAACCAAAGCCTGCAGCATTCATGCCAATTTTAGAGTAGACAATACTCTTTGCAAAAAAAAATTGGCCAAGGCACAGACTTAGCAGGATATCCACATTCCTGCTCCCATGTTCTCTCTAAAAGGATACTTGACTATTACTCACGGCTCACATTTTATCATAAAATCTAGATTGTATGTGGAGTGGAGGAGACGTCTAGTGGTTAGAGCAACAGCCTAGTACCTAGTGCCAAGAGGATCTGCTTGTGACCTTGTGCAAGTTACTTTAGCCTCCATTGCCTTTGAAGAAAAGGCCTGAAAATCTACTTCTGGTCATACCTTGCCAAGAAACCCAGGAGTCAGCATTGACTTGACAGCATATAAAAAAAAGAAGCTGTGCCCTCTCTGAAACAGACCCTCACAGAATACCAATAAGCTGGGTTTCGTGGCCAGTTTGTCCAGCTGGATACCACTATTCTTTCAACAGTGAACAAGTTGATGCCAGGCAAAAATCGTGTTCCCGATAGACCAAATTTAGAGGATAAGGATGCAAAAGTTAATAGTCGACCTCCTTCTTAAACATCCTGATGAACCCATATAAGCAATTCTTGCCACCCCTTCCAATTAGTAATCTTATCTGCAATACAAAAACTCAGGTTTAACCAAAACATGCTCTGTTGAGTTGCACTCCAACGCACTGGTAGGTGGGAGTCCAAATAACGCATGGAATTATAGGATGCTAGGATACATGGATTGTACATCAATATTTTAGGGAGGGTAATTTCTTGAATTCAGGTTAGTGGCATAGAGCATGCTAAATTCCTTTCAACTATTAGCCACTTTGGCTCTAACTCCCAATCTATAGGGCCCCTTGCCAAAGCAGGAAAGCTTGATGATAGAGCCAAAAGTCATGGCCACTTTAAGCTTTGCTAACTGAATTTTAGGAGGCTTTGCTTTCCACTTAAACCTGGACAAATGTTATCTAGGTGAATAAAAAAAGTAGTTGGAAATGAGACAGGAAGCATGCTAAGTACATACGTGACTAGAGGAGCAATCACCATCTTAATGGACTCAAGTCAACCCGGAAAAGGTGAGAAGTGACCATCCATTCAGTTTATAATGAACTTTCTTCAAAATCAAATCAAGATTATTTTTAGAGACTAGAGTATACTATCCAACTCCCTCCTGAAATGAACACCCAAATATTTCAAAGGTTCTAACACCTACTGAAAAGCATAGGAAAGGGATACCCTGGTACAGTGTATATTCAGGGGAAGAATCTCAAATTTATCACAATTAATCTTATATCCAGAAATCCCAGAAAAAAATACTGAATGACAAGAAGTTAGGTTTGCAAAGATAGGCAAGGCCTAGTCAGTTATAACAGGTCATCCACACAATTTCCACAATGACAACAGAGATACCATATATATTAATGTCCTGATGGATAGCAGAGAGCAAAGGCTTAAGGAAACAAGAGACACTCCTGCCAGGCACCCCCCTCAGAGAAAAAAAGGAAGAAAGCCCACCATTGACACTGGTATGTATCTTGGGCTTTTGGTACAAGATTTACAAATAGTGGTTAAAGTGGAGTGAGGACCAAACTGCTGCAAGGCATAAAAAGGTACCTTCACTTGATCCTATCAAATGCCTTCTTTGTATCCACCGATAGTCAAGACAGGATCAAAGGAGGTATGTGCCCAATGCATAACGTAGCAGAGTACCTACTGTTATCTGACCCCAACTTCCCCTTCATAAATCCCACCTGATCCACAAAGATAAGTTTCCCTAAAACTTTTTCAAACCTTACTGCCAAAATTATTGTGTAATTTATAGTCAGTATTTTATGATACAGAAGGATAGTTCTGGGACTTACTAGGATCTCGTTCTGGCTTCTCAATTATTATAATAACTGCTTCAGAAAAAGCAGGAACAGTCTACAATGATTCATAACATCACTGTAAATAGGGAGTCAAGCATGAAGCAAAGATCTGATCGATCTCCAGCAGAAACCCATCAGGACCAAGGGATTTCCCAAGAGAGTGTCTTGATAGCCTTCACGATCTCAGACTCCATGATAGGGGCAGCCAAAAACTCCTAGTCCTTGACCACTAACTGACAGAGGTGCAAAGAGCAGAAAAAATTGTCAAAGGTATCTTCTGTATGATCCACCTCAGAGGCGTAGATGAAGGCATAAAACTCCTTAAATGCATCCCCTATTCCAGATTCCAATGTCACCACTCTGTCCTGTGAATCTCTAAGGGAAGCTACTCTCTGCCTCTCCCTCCCCCCTTTTGAGTATTAAGGGAGAAGGTGCCCTGCATAATTGTTAGCCTCATAATGACAGGCCCTCCTCTGAAAGAGTACACTTGATGCTTTCTCGCTCAAAGAGTTGTATTGGTACTTCAATTTTTGTAATTGCTTTTCTTACAAAGAAATCTGCTCCTCAAGCTGAGACCAACTCACATCCAGCTGCTGATGCTTAGCAGCTGCAAAATAATAATTTGCTTCCCAGATTGCAATAAGGGGCCTATCATCTGACAGGTTGCGTTCATAGAATTTTGATATAGCTGCTTTAACAAATGGCTCAAAAGCTGGACCCTCCATTAAGGTCAGATTAAGCCTCCAAAGAGGATTCCTCTCAGCAGTTTCTGTGTCCTGAGCCAAATGGAAATTGCAGCATAATAAGATGTGAATTTCAGAATTTACAACAGAGGAGACCAGACCCTTGGATACTAGAAAAAAGTCAATACGGGAAGGAGAGGCATGTGGGGCTCAATAAAAGGTATAATCCTATTTTGTGGGATGATGGAGATGCCCGATTTTTTACAGTACAGCCCCTCCTCAAATGTAATTGATCTTAAGACCAAGTGTGCTCTGGAACTCCCAGGGCGGGCCTTCAACTGACAATCCAAAAAGGATTGTACAAGATTAAAATCCCTCCTCAATCACTGCTAGAGAAGGTTGCAACAACCACTCAGATGCCATCCCTTTAAAAAAATTCCAGGCAGTCTACCGCTGGAGCGTAGACTTTAAAAACAATTAAGGGTACACCCTTAAAGTCTAGCTGCAACTTAATCCATTTTCCTTCATCATCACAAGAGGAGGACATCGCTGCAGTCTGTGATAAGGAAGCTTATCATAGCTCAGGTAGGAGCTATAGAAAAGATGATGTGACTCTGAACAAGCAACCTGTCAGTTCTGGTAGAAGCAAGAAAACAGAGTTTTCACATAAAAGACTACCAGTCCCAGAATGCACCAGGTTTCCAGCAGCCATGAGAGGGGCTGAAGTGAGGAAATGTGTGTGCAATCAAGAGAGCTATGAGGTAATCCCTAAGCACTCATCTCAAAGGGCAGGGCCTGATTCAAGACAGCTGCGCTGTGTTAGGGAGCAGCACACATTAGGAAAGAAGAAGAATAGAGATTATTCTTCAGATAACAGCTTCAGGGAGAGCTACAAGAAGAGCTTCAAGGAGAGTTTGAAGAACAGCTTCAGCAAAAGCCAAGCAGATAGAGAGAGAAGGAAACTCTCTGGAAGGAAGAGAAGAAAGGCCATTGGAAGGTCTTGGAGATTCCAAGGCAGTACTCATACTGGGAGGTATTCCAAAAGCCAGCAGAGTCCATTGGACTGGATTCAGCCAGAGGAATGGAGTGGCAGAGATAGGAATCACCAGTGGCTACCTGGAAGAGAGAAGACTGCATGTGGAAGGGACTTTCAGACCAAGGCCAGAAGGTATGTGAGAGAAGATCCAGTGTCCAGGGATCAAGATTGGAAGGCTGGACATCAGAATTGGATTACATATTGGCCAGGCTATACAGAGAGGAATAATGATAGCAGGAGAGGCTCAGGTATGAACACTGATCCAGACCCTATCTATAATAGAGAATGGCAGCAAGGGAATAAGCATTCTCATGATAGTGCCTTAATGAAAGGCTCATCTGTGCCAATGTATGATATTGACCCTATGATTGTTGATGCAGGGGGAAATACAGCAGATGAAACTATTTACATGGACTGTTCTTTATCTAAATGCTATCGCTAGTTTTCTCTGAGCAAACACATCAGCCATCACAAAGAAACCTAACTTTGTTCTTTATTTCCACTGCAAACAGCTCTTAAAGCAGGATTTGGGCTCACACAGTAGCAGCCAGCCAGCTAAAGGCTTTCAGCTGGTCCATTGATAGTAATTAGGGCTGCACCTGATTGTGTGTGTGAGCAAGGGAGAATCACTGCTGAGATCGGCGTGGAAAATAAGCAGAAGTTAACCTAACCAGCAAAGTTTATTCTTTACTTTGTGCCTTTGTATTTGGTAATTACTTGCTAAGAAAACATTAGCTAATTGCCTGACAAGCTGAAGGTTGTTTTCTGGTTTACTTTGTGACTTTTTGTTATCCATTTTAAACACTGCAAGCAAGTAACCTCATTTATAGTGCTATCAAGCATACATGTGCTGGGTGAATTAAACCCCATCAATAAAAGAAGTATTTTATTGATCTTACCACTTGGTTTCACAACTCAAATTATTGTCATCAGCTGTGTTTGGGAGTGAATGAACTACAATACCCACAATACCTTGCAAGAATCATATGAATATATGCATCGTCAAGATTGTGTAAGTTCTCACCCTAGGCAGCCGTCTGACAAACCTCATAAGCACCTTATTTAACAAAATGGTTGCACCGTTCTTTTTTGTGCATCACTGGCGCATACACTTCGCCGCCCACATTTGTTGCAGCTTTTTCAACTCTAAATCAGACAAGTGGGTTTCCTGCAAAAGACATGTCAGTTTTAGACTTCTTCAGATATTGCAGTATTTTAGTCCTTTTTATGGAATGTCGCAGCCCCTTAACATTGAGATATGTACACCTTTATTGCTAGCCAAGATTACTTAGTTACACCCACAAAAGACCTTTGATCCTGCATTTACTAGCCACACAGTCCATACTCTCCTCCACCAAACACTCTTCCACATACATGCACCCCTGCCCCCCAACAATAAACCCACAACAAGCTGCAAAAAAGGAACAATGAGCAATAGACAGGGATGGCCCAACCATTAGGCAAACTAGGCAGTGATTTAGGGCAGCAGTTTCGGGGGGGGGGGGGGGGCAGCAAAGAGCAGGGCTTAAGGTTTGCCTAGGGCGTTAATACTTTGAACCAACTCTTGGGCCAGCCCTGGCAATAGAACAACTTGAGTCCTCATAAACAGCAGATAGAAGGCCGAGCAGACCATATCACAAGAATGTAGAACAGATGTGCTGTTACTGATCATTATGGGATGGTCCCATTGCTAGCAGAATGCACAAAGTCCTGGCAAGACCCGGACAGGTGCCAAGTTCCAAAGATCCAAATGGTCTACCATAGAGTAATTAGAAAAGGACAATGGATCCCTGTATACTATCTTCAAGGCTCATTTCATACTTTCTTTCACCCCAGAGGCACGTCTGACTTCCATGAAATAGTCCACAACAGCCAATTTTTGTGACACACTTCACTGTTACCTACATTTTTGTAGAGTAAATCAAACCATATATTTCACCAGCAGCTTTCAACCAAGGACGTAACTCCAGAAACTATTTGCGCTTACTCGCCATAGCCAACTGCAGAACAGTCATTAGCTTTTGACCAGCCATAGTCAGTGAAGGTTTGGCTCTTGCAGCCTGAAAATTTTGAAGGGCCTGCATGTAATGGAAAACATTTGCCGCCGCAGGTATGCTTTATTTGGGAATGAGTGGGATGGGGCACAATAGTCACGCTCAAGCTCCAGAGCTTAGAGAATTCAATACCCAGCCACTGTGGTAGGTTAGTCTCATGTTATTCCACCATAACCGAACCCACCTGGCCCTCCAGAAGACTCAGCATATATTATTCCTCACATTATGGTTTGTGAAGTCCTCGAAGTCTCGCTGTAAAAAATCCATCTTAGACAGTTTCCTTTCTGTGGCAGTAGCACATAGTTCCACTGCTCCCATCTCCTTCTTATTAGTCATAAGTCTGTCTTGAAAGGGGCCAGTTGTTGCATTAAAGTGGCCAACTTGGAGCAAATCTCACCCATACCCTCTAAGTTACTTTTCAGCTCAGCATTAAGATTCTGAAACTGCCATGATAGTAGTAACATCGAGGATATGTGAGGTCAGCAGTGACACAGGTGAAACAGGATTCGGCTTTCCGAAGGCAGCACAAATGTAGAATCTCCTTTATTTCCGATGCCATCCTGGTAGTTTAGTGATTCAAAAGGTCCTAAAGCAGCAGTCAAACAGGTATAGAAATAGCACAATTAGTTGGAAAGGAAAAGGCCTGGCTCAGAGCATTGAATCCACACGGCCATTTTCCACAGGCTCACAAACCTCTTATGTCAATATCATTCACTCAGCAAAACTAATGCAAGCCACTTCATGCTAAGCATCTTACTAGGATCAATGCATGTTTCCCTTGACTTTGTGTAATTTAAGATCCAGTCCTTTCTTTAGATAAATCATGTCTCCCATATCTTTGTACTATGTCAAGCTGTCAATCTCATCTTCTTTCTGAAATCAATCAAGCTTGGCAAGATATGTCTCATTTTCAATTTATCTTTCATAGGATGGGTTAGTCATGATCTCTACCAACAAGATTTAGAGTATTTATTTTTATTTATCTATTTTGCAATGCTTATATACTTCTTTTCACTGGGTCAAAGCAGTGCACATTCAGGTACGGTTTATATTTCCCTTGTCTCCGAATGGTTCACAATCTACATGTTGTACCTGAGGCAATAGAGGGTTAAGTGGCTTGCCCAAGGCCACAAGGAGCGCCTGTGGGACTAGAAACCCCAGTCTCTCTGGACTGAGGTTGTTGTCCTCCAGCAGGATTCGAACCCCCAGCCCTCCGGCCCAAGGCATCTTGCCCCAACCACTAGCAGCTAAAAATCAGGAAAACCAGGGTACAAATTTCACTGCCATTCCTTGTGACACTGGGCAAGTCACTTAACCCTCAATTGCGTCAGATGCCAACTTAGCTCTGGGGACAGTCAAATAGCTACTATACCTGAAAGCAACTTGCCTTGTTCCCCCATGAAAAAAAAGTAAGAGCTAAATCTTAATAATAATAATAAATCAGCCCTAGATTGTGTCTTCCAGTGAAGAATCCACTATAATAATATCAATTGGTTTTCTACTTTCAAACCATTTGGAACTCTCAGTCTTTGAACCAACTAAAGTTCAAATTATCAGGCCTAATTAAACTATACCCTCATGGTCAATTATCCTGCGCTTCATCTCCCATTTAGGCCAAATGTAATCAGTTGGTAGCATAGTCTAGGTCAGGGGTTCTCGACTCGGTTCTCGGGATGTGTTTAGCCAGTCAGCTTTTCAGGAGAAGCACAATGAATAGGCATGAGAAAGATTTGCATTTAATGAAGGCAGCACATACAAATTGCTCTCATTGTGGTTACCCTGAAAAACTGACTGGCTAAGTGCATCCAAGGACATTTGAGAACCGCTGGTCTAGATTATTTCTTTCTACTATAAGGATCTCAGGCCAAATCTATCAGAAGGAATATTTCCGTTTTTATTTTATTTAGGTTGTCTTTTATTCAAGAAAAAAATATGATTGAGTTCAAATAAAATAAAATAGGAAGTAATCTAAACATCAGAAAACATAGGGTTTGAAGACTCGAACAATGTCCACAGATTCAAGCAATAAAACCTTAATAGGTTTAGAATATATCTACCAATGAAATGTCTTAAGGAGAAATATTTTCCTCCACAGCAAATCTACTTATAATTACAATGACTATAAGAACTGATGCATGAAATATTTCAGAGCAAGAAGTCTTTAAGAAGAGAGTTCCTAGACTTTATAGCTGACAAGAAGAGAATGTGCGTCTGTTGAAGTATGTGAAACCTGTGGATTTTATTGGGTTTTTTCCCTGCACTGTGGTCTGCAAATTATGCTGCTTTATGGTGAGTGAAAATCCAGCAGATATAGGAAAAAAACCTCAGTGTCTCAAAGAATTATTCTTTCATTCTCTGTTAGAAGTCACTTAAATGCTTTAACATTTTCTGCAGTGTATTTGTAATGCAATATGGGTCTTTGAGTCAGTGCTGACTCCTGGTGACCCAGTAGCTCCTGGGTTTTCTTGGCAGTGTGACCAGAAGTAAATTGCCAGGCCTTTCTTCCAAGGCAATGGAGGGTTAAGTGACTTGCCCAAGGTGTGCTAGTGGGAATTGAACCATGGTCTCTTGATTACTAAGCCAGTGCTCTAACCACTAGGCTACTCCTCCACTCTGTGGTGTAGCTGTACTGATCTTTTTTTTTTTTTTAAGTAATGGTAGATAGACAAATTCCAGAATAGACAAGTCATTTCCACCAGCTTTTACATTATACTAAGGGTCACATTAACACAGAATATTTCCAACAAACAAGGTGCTCGAAGTATATGATTCAAAATATATTAATTGCAAAAGAAAATAAGTTTAATAGAATGCTATTTGAGGCCAAGCAACACATAAAGGCATTAAATGGGAAATTAGTCTGTGCTTTCAGTAGGAAAAACTACTTTGTAGGTGAGTCTGGTACCTATTACTTTCAAACGAAAATCATAGCAGAGATTCTCATTAACACAAATCTCACAGGGAACCAAAAAAAGTTGGTGGAAGCGTAGGAGAAAAGTGGAGTAGCCGCCTAATGGTTAGAGCACTGACTTAGGGACCAGGGTTCAATTCCCATTAGCACTCCTTGTGGCCTTGGGCAAGTCACTTAAACCTCCATTGCCTCAGAAGATTCTAAGTTATCAATATCCTTGTTTAATATAATTTACAAAAATAAACTCCAAGCCTACTGCTCTGAAACCATCAACCATAAGAAAGAACATAATGAAAACCTTATCCAATGGTCACTCAACAAACCTAGAGAGCTATTCTCCATTGCCAAATCCCTATTAAATGAACCCGTACAACAAGATCAACCTCCAAAAATAATTGCTCAAACTATAGCTAACCATCTTACCTCTAAATTCCTGCCGCCACCCTCAACCAATATTCCCCAATCTACTTCCTTCAATAGCACCCACATACATGAACTAACCACACTAAACACTTGGAGTGAATTTGAACCCATCACTCTAGATAACGTGAGTAATGTTATCAAGGACCTAAATGCCTCCACCTCTGCCCTTGATCCTTGCCCTGTCCCCTGGATCAAATCTACTAGAAACTCCATCAGCCCCTACATCCTGCATATGGTACAATCCTCCCTCCAGTCTGGTTCTGTCCCAGCTCCTCTCAAGTCTGCCACAATCCGTCCTATATTAAAGGGAGCAAAACTTGACCCTACTTCCCCTACTTCCTACAGACCCATCTCCAGTATACCCTTCCTTGCAAAAATAACTGAAAAGATTGTCCAAACCCAACTTCAGAACCATATTGATGAGCACTGCCCACTTGACTTATTCCAACATGGTTTCAGAAAGAACCATGGAGTAGAAACCCTCCTTATCTCCCTACTTGATTCCTTGTACCTTCACACTCAGAATCCCTCTCAGGGATGCCTTCTCATATTCCTCGACTTATCCTCTGCTTTCGACTCGCTCCCACATCATCAACTCTTAAACAGACTCCATCAAATAGGTCTGAGACACACAACCCTAAACTGGTTCCGCTACTACTTAGACAGTAGAACTCAGCAAGTTCGCATTGGAAATAACACTTCCCTTCCATTTACCTTAAGACAGGGCGTCCCCCAAGGATCCAGCCTATCTGCCTTTCTATTTAACATCTTCTTGCAGCCAGTCTGCAAAATCTTCCAAAGCTATGGAATCCAATACCAGCTTTATGCAGATGACATGATGTGCTTCACTCCATTTAACCTTACAAACCCCAATTTCTCTAAGTTAAGTGAATGCCTAACTAGCCTAAAATCATGGCTCTCCCAGCACAACCTCATAATTAATCAATCTAAAACTGAGGTCCTTCAGGTATTTTTCAATACTTCATACACCCCACCTCTAACCCTTACTATTGGTGATCTCTCCCTCACCATAAAAAACCAAGTGAAATATCTTGGTATCATCCTTGATCAGAACCTCTCCTTCACTGATCAGATTAAGAGGACCACTAACACAATATATGCTAAACTACGCACTCTACGGAACCTCATACCTCTCTTAAGCCCTGACTCTTTTTGTGCCGTATGCCAGGCCCTCACAATCCCTTCTCTTGATTATTGTAACTTGATATACCATGGCCTTCCCAAGCACTGCTTACAACCCCTCCAACTGGCCCAGAACACGATAGCCAGACTTTTATCCAACAGCCCTAGATGGTCCCACATCACACCTGTCCTCTACAATCTCCACTGGCTCCCTATTCAATACAGAGTTAAATTCAAGGTGCTTACCATTACACATAAGATTATCTCCAATGAGTCCGCCCTATGCCTCTCCCCTCTCCTTTCCTCCACCAACAACACAAGAACACGTCGCTCCATTACCAAGAACCTACTTACCATCTCAATAAACAAGAGACATAGCAAACAATTTACTAGTAACAGGGCCTTCTCCCTCTATGCCCCATCCCTATGGAATACCCTTCCACATATCCTGAGAAACTGCTCCAGCCACTCCGAGTTCCGGAAAAAGTTAAAAACTTACTTATTCCTGGAGCACTTCTCCCAACCACCTTAATTCTTAGCCCCCTGCTTCCCCTCCTCTTACCCATGCTATCTCAATGTTGATTATAAAACCATATAGTATCTCTTACCCTGTATATACCTTGTACATAGTTACTCTCTGTAAATAGTTCCATGTATTGTTTCTAATTTCTGACACACATATTTATCCTTGTTCATTGTTCCATGTAAACAGTTGAAACATACTGCTATAAAATGTTCTATGTAAACCGTCCTGATTTGTAGAAGGACGGTATATAAAAAAAGTTAAATAAATAAATAAATAATATACATTACCAAGTTTAAGTTACAATGTAAATGTCTTTGGCTAAATGATAAAGCTGTTAAATAAATACTTTCCTAGGGAATAGGATGTACAAACAAACTTACAAAGCACAAACAAGAAAGCAAGAATTTTACTATAAAAATGCAAAAATTTAAAACAAAGGTTAAATGAGAGAAAATCGTATCCAATGACATAAAAATGCTATTTGGTCTAGACCAAGGGTTCTCAACCCAGTCCTCGGAACACACCTAGCCAGTCAGGCTTTCAGGATACCACAATGAATATACATGAGAGAGATCTGCATATAGTAGAGGCAGTACATGAAAATCTCTCTCATGCCTATTCATTGTGGTATCCTGAAAGCCTGACTGGCTAGGTATGTTCTGAGTAGTGTTATTGAAGTGATGAATATCACTTTAATAACACTACTCAATGTATACAGTGCTGTACTCTCTAAGAGAGAGTCCCTTCTATGTAGAGCTTACAATCTAAACAGTCCAAAAAAAAGGCACGCACAGATGCAACCACAAAGTGAGGTGACTAAGTACACAACACCAAACCAATGATAAGACAAATGGTTGGTTTTATTTCTTCATAACAGACTACTCATAATCTAGTGTGGTATCGTGGGCTTAGTCTCCTTACTCTGAGCTTACAATCTAATGAAGAAACTTTGGTAATCTTTTTTTCTAAGAAAATGGTTAAAACCAAGAAGGCTATTAGCAAGAAAATCAGGTCAAGATTTATGCAAAATGCAATGTGTGCCTTCAAGTCAGTCCTGACGACCCAGAAGCTCCTGGGTTTTCTTGGCAGTGTCACCAGAAGTAGATTGCCAGGCCTTTCTTCTGAGGGAATGGAGGGTTAAGTGACTTGCCCAAGGCCACAAGGAGTACTAGTGGGAATTGAACCCTGGTTACTTGGTTACCAAGCCAGTGTTCTAACCACTAGGCTACTCCTCCACTCCTCAAAATTTATAAGCAACCTTAAAAACTGAGGGGTCAGTTACATGCCTGGATTTTGGCATAGACAACTGCATCCGGTGCCAAATTTTGATAGGTGCTGGAATGTTGCATGTTTAATTTAGGCCAAGATCACAGCAGGTGATCCTGAGCAAAAGTGGCAACAAAACACTTTTTCGCAAAACTCAGCAAGGGGCCTGCAAGCCCTCCGGTTGGGCCCACACCACCTCCTCGGTTTGCATGGGTTTCCATTGTAATAGGAAGCCTATGCAAGCAGAGGGGGGCAGAGCATTGCAAGGCCAGGGCCAGAGGGCTACTGTTGCGTATCTACAAGATGAAGTGGGATCTTGACAAGGGGAGAGGAGAGGAGGTCTGCCTAGTTGCCTATAGGCGACATCAACTGAAATCCGGCCCTGGTCAGTTTTCAAAAGCACTTACCTGGTTAGCAGTATCTGCACAGATACTCCATACACCAAAATCACTGACTGGTATCCGTCATGGAGAGGGAAAAAGGCCTCTGACAGCGTCCATAATTAACGTCATAGTCATGAGATGCCCCTCTTGGGGCTTTCAACTGGCTTTAGGGACTGCTTCCTCACAGGTAAAGAAAAAAAACCTTTTTAAAAATATTTTATGCACTTAGCACCTCATTGTGAAAGATTTTGTCAATTCATAATATTATAACCCTTAACAGTTCCTATTGCCCTTAACCAATACTTATATGCGCCTGCATTTTGCTGATCTTCAGTGCATGAGGAGTGTGTTCACAGATGCTTGAAAGGAATAGCTACCATCTTCCCCAGTTCTAATGGAGAAATTTTGGCTTGTCCCAGATTTCAGACAATCTATCCTGATGCATTATGAAACTGCAGCACTTATTTTAGTGAGTAGAATCAGGCAGTACAAATGGCACACCGCACCGGGGATGTAAGCTGACAACCAGGACTGCTCTAAAATGTCCCTCCTGGAACCGTGGCGTTGGCAACTATGGAATTAGGGTTTCCAGAAATAGAATGGGAGACTAAATTGGAATAGGAAAAGGGGATGTATCCCTTCTCCCTGAGATTTAAATTTGACAATGCACTGAGCTCATAGATCAAAGAGTGTTGTCTATTTCCCTCTGGCTGAGGAGTTCTGCTATGGTCAGCATTAAGTGGGCTGCGGCCTGGGGTGTTCATCCTGCAGAGTCAGGATGCGAGAGATGGATTGCACAGCTTCCTGCTCTGTAGCCTTCCCTACACAGATGCACCATATCACAATGGAAAATTAATATTTCTGTCTGCTCGTTTCTGTCAGGGGCCCTCACAGAGGCTGCTTGTTAGGAGATGTGGCTGTTCTTAACAAATCGGCCTTTTGGCCTTAGTTTGAAGAATCATGGGCTTTAATCTATTTTCTGAGCATTGGCTGCTAGTGATACACTGGAAAAATGGAAAAGAAAGACAGTCTACTGCTATTCAATATCTATCTACAGTATATTTCTATAAATATATCAAACTATCTATTGATCTAGATATATTGATATTATATATCTTTATCCATGCACACATGCATATGGAATACCACATCTGCTTTTTAGCAATAGTGTGGGAGGGTAGTTTTCAGACAGCCTATTCACACAGGGGCTTCTTACCCATAGGAATTGGAGTAGATTAGTGGTTAGAGCACTAGCTTGGGAACCAGGATTGTAGGAGTAACCTAGTGGTTAGAGCACTAGCTTGGTACGCAAGATACCAGAGTTCATTTCCCACTGGTACTCCTTGTGGCCTTGGGCAAGCCACTTAGCCCTCCACTGACTTGGAAGAAAAGGCTGGCAATCTACTTCTGGTCACTCTGCCAAAAAAAACCAGAAAGCTGCTGGGTCGCCAGGAGTCAATATTGACTTGATGGCGAAGGTTGGATTTCTTACCCATGCAATGACTTTGAAGATTGCACTCTCCATCTTCTGTGGTGCTCCTCTTTGGCAAGGTGGGATGTGTACCATCAGACCACCTCTGTGATGCACTTCTTTGCACACTGGGATGGGCATCATTGAACCGCATCTGTGGTGCTCTTCTTTGGCTGACAATATAATCTGAGGTGAGGTTTTGGTCAATTGTATTTTTTTCAGGTTTATGTTTTATCTGGGTGGCAATTTCTCCAAATGGGTTAGTTTTGCATATACCATAACAGTAATGAAGCTCACTCCTTAGTCTCTTAAATTTACTGCTAATGCTCAGTGTAGTACTTGCATCATGCCAAAGAGAGTCATCTTCTGGAGTTCATAAGATCTAAGACATATAGGTAATTTGTCAAGGTGTGCTTGGAAATTCCCCTTACGTCTGTGTCACCCAACACAATGGGAAATCTCTCTGCATCTTTCTGTCACATTTTTAGTCTCTGACGGCGTTTCTTAGTACTTGAGGATCTTCTTCTCGACGTGATTCACAGAATAGTCGGATGGAACTGACATCTCTATAATCAATGTTATTCTGGTAGTTTTCTTCTTTAGTACTATGCCCAGCTTCCTTGATCCAGCTTTTTATCAGTCAGAATGGGCGTATCCCAGGTGATAATCTCTTCATTGTCCATAATTCTCTTAAGATCATGATCCTAGTGCTTTTGCAGTACAGCAATATAGTGTTTCCAGTTTCCAGTGGATGAGACACGCTACTTTATTGTGCCTTTCTGCAAAGAAATTTTCTGTCATCAGAACTTCATAGCCTATGAGGTGAGTAACATTTACTAGCACTTTCTTACAGAATCTATATGTGTCTGTTGTGCCATTTTTTCGTATGTTTGTTGTATACTATCTTGTATGTAATCCACTGTCCTGGGCTGCAGCTATCAATCTCTCATCTTTCGGTTTCAGTTCACCTTTCCTTAACCATTCATGCGTCCAGTTTTGGTTGACAAATGGTTCCCTTTGTATTTCCCACTGTATTTGTGTATTTGCGACTTGTTTTTAGCTTATTTGCTGATCAAATTCTTTGAAAAGTTTTTTTCCTTGTTGTGCAAATTCTGTTTCCTTCCCTATCTGTGTTGGTGGATTCTTACTTATTCCTTCTATTTGTCGGAATGCTTGTCCAAGTGTAGTGTTGGAGACAGATTCTGGATATTTATTTTCATATTTCAGAACCTTTTTACATATTTGGATTTGATGAAGCTGTTAGGTAAGCTCTGTATATACAATTGATTTTTATGAGGTCCAGTCCTCCTCTGGCTCTAGGGATATGTCTCAGCATACACTGGGTTTAATTAATTACCTCATGGGCTTGTTTTTGCCTACATCCAGTTTTTCAAGATCTTTAAGAGGCCAATCCACAATTCGAAGCTGTATAAACTAAGTAAGTAGGAAAGTCCATATACTGCATTAAAATTACTATTTGATCAATATAGTAGGAGATCTGGCCTATAGAATTGGAGATGAGATCTTACTAATGACCTGTGTAGGGGCATCATCACCACCTTTTGGTAATTAGCAATACCTCATGCATACTAGCATTCTTTTAGCTTTCATCACTGTCTTGTACTGTTTTGCTACCTTGAGATGATCATATATGATCACCTCTAGATCTGTCTTCTGATATGTGCAAATCAGTATCTCATCCCCCTATTTTAAATGTGTATTGCTCTTATTGATTAATGAGGCCAAGATGCATGATTCTACAGATTCTTTGTCTGAAATCCAGTTCTCCAAATTTGACCATTCGTTGGGCTTTCTTGGTCACTCTTCTTCAGATGCCTCTGTTCAAACCATGTTATTCCTCTCTGCCATCTTGCTATTCCCATTCTTAGCAAGTACTGGATACCTTGTTGCTTATTTGACTTTGCTTTTTGGTATGATCTTTACACTCCTTCTCATTACTTACTAAATCTTTTATATTTCTCTTTCTTGTACTTTTCCTTTGGTCTGAGTTGTCTGTCTTCTCTCTTCTTTGTTGCTCATTGAACTTCCAAATACCACTGGCTCCCTATCCTTGCATTGCTATGGTGGAATACACTTTCTCATCACAACATAAACTATTTTCCAGTCACTTCAAAACAAACCTCTGTTCTGCATCTCTAAGCCTTTCTGCTCTCATTTTCTTCTTGAAACCTGATCATTTTTATTTTTCACTCTGCCATAAAATTCCAGATTCCTTCTGCCATTTTCCCTGGTATATAGTATTCCCTGTTCTTTTGTACAGGACATTCAGCAAAGCACTTTAGAAATATATAAAGACCTGGTCTTCTAGTCGGGGGCAGTGTGTCCTCAGCACGTCTCTATGGGGTATGTTTACTAAGCAGCAGTAGCGGCTTCCATGCGCTATCGGAGCTGCGGCCCCAGCTGCGACTCCACTATCACACAGAAGCCCCCACCGCTGCTTAGTAAAAATACCCCTATGTAATGGCTGACACATACACAAAAAATATCTAGCAATTTTCTTTGGATGTGTCCTGTATTTTTAATGTCTTCTTCTGTGAATTTTGAACAGAACAATCATTCTGAAGAGCAATCCATTTGCCTGTTTGGAAGAGAGCCAGCATTTTGCCAGTAAGTATTGAGTACAAAGAGACCTCACAAACAGCTTATAAAGTCAAACCTGGGTCCCTGACCGCTGGAAGAAGCTCTGGCCAAGAAACGTCTACTTTAAGAAGGGTGGTTATGACTTATCAGGTACGTTAATCCCTTCAGGAAAGGCAACTTAGTTTTAAAGCAAACGCTACCATCTTGTGAAGGTTATACTCTTTCATGCAGCACATTGAAATACAGAAAACACACACTGGGAATGCATCTATAAAATAAACTGTGAAGGAAATCAATAGAAGCAATTTTGAAAAGTAGATAATATCATTATTTGTCCAGCTTTAATGTAGGCAAACCTATAAAACTGCAGCCAAAGTACATGATGATTTGTGCCCTTAATCCCTCTCACCAAAAATAGATATCTTTAGTTTGCCAAAACTATGTAATGATGCTCAGGAAATGTGCTCGCGTACTCAATACCAGGAATCAATTTCATTAGCACTTCCTAACATTAAAAGAATTATATTTCGCATGGTCATTAGATAATTTTCTTTAGAAATGAATTCACTTTAAGTACGTGGACCTTGTTTGCAAAAGTGAGCTATCCTATGCTACATTGACATGGTTTGTGCTAATGACATGCAGGCAAATTTTAGGGAGTACATGGAGATTGAATTGCGTCATTGAGGTTGGGGGGTACGCAGTTCCGGTAGTATTTTAGAAACTGCTCTGCCAAATGTAGAGCCTTTTCTAAAATCCATATGAGAACGTGCAGACTTGTGCTAGTTTTTGCCAACACATAGATCTGCGAGCTATTGTAGAAATCGATACATGCGAAAAATCAATGAAGGCGACCCAGCAACATACACATGTAGGTTTGCATGTGTAAGTTGGTATTTTGCAAACCTGTACATTTAAATGCTGCCAATTAACTACAGAGGCTGCTATCTTTAATTCATTTCAGTTTGGAGGGGGAAATAAACAATGGCAGAATAAGGAGGATAGCCCCCCCCCCCCTTAAATCCCTACTGTGAAGAGCTGGCTGAAATGAGCACTTTGCAAAAACCTATTTACCAGGGAGAAGCTGTAAATCCTGGCGTGGATAATTTTGGTCATACACATGTATTCTCTTTATGAAATTTGGAACACCCCTGTAGATTTTTGACCAAACCAGGCCATGTCCCCTTGAAGCTGCTATTATTATGGACATCCATGTATAAGTTTAGCCTTTCTAAAATCATCATTTACATATAGATGCTATTTCTGGGTATAAATATGGGACTGTCCACATGGACATTGCAAAGAAGGCTGCCAAAATGACCTACTTTAAAGTTAACACAAACCACATTAATTTGGTGTGTGTTAGAACACGTTTGAGAATCAGAAAATTTGTGTTTGTGATCATATATATGTATATACACATGATGACGTTTTATTGTTTAAATGCTATATTTAAATTTTTAAAAAATGTTTATCAAATCCCCTTCTTGAAGACACATGGCCATGTGGATTTAGTTTAAATATTTTTTTAAGTTAAATTTTATTCATTTTCTGAAAGCAGTAGTATGTACAATGCTTAGCAAAATGTTCAATATGATGATATACTCCAGCAAATTATCTATACAGTATTTGTTATTCAGTTGTATCACTCATTAACAAAAGCTAATTTGACAGGCTGTACAAGAAAAGAACGATTACTTCTAGCTGCAGAAGCCCTGAGTATTTCATGTTAACCACTTTACAAAACATTGTGACAGGGTTTAATTAACACATATTCTTACTCTATTGATTTGGAAGGTGATAAACATGCCCTGTTTTAAACAGCTATGGTGGTCTTTGTCGCTAAGTGGTGGGATTAAGTGCTGCTGTCTTCAGCTCTTTGATTTGGTCACTTACATACAAGGGAGAATCTCGTATATGTCGGGTCAATATTCAATAAAATGTCTGGGGAATCATTTGAACATCTAGACATTTCAAATTGTCTGTTCAGCGGCACTGTACATATAGCTAGTGCTGATGAATATATGAGCATAAATTATGGGAGGATATTCAAAGCAATTAACACACAACAGACCTGGGAACCATGTTAATTGCAGTGAGTGGGATATTCAGCGACACATAGTCTATTTGTGCCACTAATTATCCCCCACTAACGCTGCTAGATGCCCCGACGCTAATCAAGTAGCATCAGGGCGATATTCAGCCCTGCCCGGCTATCATAAACCGGCTAAGTTAGGCACTTGAAAGATCACCTAACTTTAGTTGGGTTAGCCAATGGGAAGCGGCCTGGTTAGTTATCGGGCAGGTACCTGGTTAGCTAACACATTATCTGACCAACCCAGATATTTAATGCTGATGGCTGGATATGACCCCAGCATTGAGTATCCGGTTTAATTAAAGCGGTAACAGCTAGGTGCTCTGTATTGCCTAGCCACCACTATAAAAATGGCAAATATTGGAGTTGCTGTGTATCAGGTATATGTATAAGGCTTCAAATACTGGTGCTATACATACAGGGGCCAAATATTGATGCTTACACGTATAATTTATATGGCTTTGTGGCACGTCCCCAGAATGCCCCAACCTTGCTCTCCATGTTCTACATATAAAAGGTCATTCTGAGCAACAACTACCTTCCCCGCGTGTGGTACGGGGAAGGTATATGGGGGCAGGAAAGTGACAGATCGGGGGTGGCATCAGGGTGGGCAGTCACCGGCCCCGGATGTACAGGGCCGATTCTAATGTTGCTGGCCGGAGACTTGAACAGGAAAGTTATTCCACCTCCAAGGTGGAATAACTTCCCTGATGCCGCAACTGGATGCCATGGTGCCACGGCTCCATTTAAAAACCATGACTGAGTTAGTTGGGCAAGATCTGTATGTGCAGGTCAGGCTGAATTGTGGTCCCGGCCTGCACATATAGGCCAGTTTGCGATTCTGATCCCGCGGGGCTAGATGTGTCCCGCGGGATCAGAATCGTGACTCCCTCTGTGTCCCCGGTTCTGGCTGGGCGCACAGAGGGCTTCTACATCCACAATGGAATCGGGCAATAGTGTTGTAAGTATGGCAGAATGGATTTTAAAAAGAAAAGCACTTACACATTCAGCTCGATGCTAAACTCTAATGGGCTGATCCTCAAAACCCTTATCTGGACAGTCAATGGGAGGCTGTCCCGGAATTCAATGGCACTATCAGGGAGGAGTAGACTAGTGGTTGGGGCAAGGTACTTCAGGCTGGAAGGTCGGAGGTTCAAATCCCACCAGAGAACAGCAACCTTGGGCCGGAAGGACTGGGGTTTCTAGTCCCACAGATGCTCCTTGTGGTCTTGGGCAAGCCACTTAACCCTCCATAGCCCATGTTCCCTGTAAGTATTAGTGTATGTGTCTCATATCCCCGTGTGTTAAATGTATCCCCCAATTGTGTTGTGACCGCTTTGATTGAAGGATAAGGCGGTATACAAAACTGTCTAAATAAATAAATATCAAGAAGGTGTCACTGAAAATCTCCACAGACTATCCCAGCACTATCCAATTAATGCAGGCAGCCCATGGGCGGTACCAGCACTCTCTGGATAAGTGCCAGCAGTTATCTGGATAACTTTAACTGGTGGTGGAGGAGAAGGGCACAGATAAAAATAACTTATCCACTGAGGGAAGTTCCCAAGGAGGGGTCAAGGAAAGATAAGAGAGGAGAGGTAACGAGAAGTTGCAGAATAAATGCACTTGTAGGCCAACAAGAGAAGTCTGAATTGTATGTGGAAAGCTTAGCGATCTTGGTGAAAGATGTCGTTCAGCTGAATTTTGAAATGATTGAAGGCGAGAGAAAGAGAGAGAGAGTGAGAGAGATGGTTCAGTGGGAGACCAAAGAGAAATAGGTTGCAGTAGTCTAAGTGGGAGATGATGAGAATGTGCATATGGTTTTGGTAGTGTGTTCAAAAAGGGAGGGATGGATTTTGATGTTTTAGAGTAAGAACTAAGATATTTTAATAGCCTGCTGGAGTGGAGGAGTAGCCTAGTGGTTAGAGCAACAGCCTACTACCCAGGTGATCTGGGTTTGATTCCCACAGGTACTCCTTGTGGCCTAGGGCAAGTCACTTTTCCCTTCATTGTCTTGGGAGAAAAGTCCTTGAAATCTACTTCCAGTCATATGAGTATGTTGCCAGGAGTCAGCATTGACTTGATGACACTTAAAAAAAATATTCTGAAAGAAGTCAAAGGTGACCCCAAGGTTATGGAGCTGCTGAGAGGATGACAGTGTTTTGCACAGAAATGGGGGAAGGTGGTGGTAGATTTAGGGAGAAAAACAAGAAGTTGTAGCACCTTCCCTCTTGCACCAAAGCCACAGCTTAGTCCTCTTCCTGTGCTGATGGGGATTGGCTTCCTGCTAGCACACAGCTCCATTTTTCTCCACTTTGCAGAACAGCTTGGCTCCTCTTCCTGTTCTGGAGGGGGCGAAGTCCCTGTTCTCATGCAGCTCCATTCTTTGCAACTCGGCTTCTCTTTGGATGGAAAGGCTTCACTTCCCCACAACCTATGGTGCCTCTGATAGCTTGGTTTTGGCTCCTTCCCTATTCAAATGGGGAGACCTGTTCTCCTTGTCAACTGCATCTCATTGCTTCTTCCTTGCCATGCTCGCTTAGACCATATGCATCAATTTATTTGTGTCTGCATAAAAAGATGCATACAAATAGGTGGACAAAGAGACAAATGCATAGACTGTCCCCTAACAGGTACCGTTGCTTAAGTGAAATACTACTAAAAAGAAAACACAACACAATTATGTGGTCAACCATACAATTATTTTTCATATTAATCTTGCATAAATGAAAATTGCATACATTTGCGTGGTTTACTCCTCCGATCCAATCCTACCTCCCAGGCTGCCTGCTTTCTGAGCAGCTAAAAAATAGCCACCTAGTAGAACCAGAGGACTATGTTTAGCCATTCTGCTCAGGGCCGTTTTCAAGCTCTTCGGTCTAGCAAACTAATTCCTTAGTGAGCTGGCTAGATCATTCTCAAAATTGTCCTCTAGAAGCACATAAATATGGATCATGTGTAATAGTAAGTCAATACAAGGAAGAAATATAGTCTAAGAGCACAGTGAATTATAAATCAGGATAAGCCCTGGCATGCAAATTGAATCTCCATTACCACAGACTCTCTGTGTCATGTTCGACAAGCCATTTTATTTCCCTGAGTTCAACTATATTGCTTAATAATAATTTTAATATTGTTCCCTTTGGGATCCTTTCTGAAGTCCAGATGCCAAAATATGCTTTCAGGTAATGCATCTTGTAGATTTCTGATTATATTGAACCTTTGTGACAATGCGGAATGTTGGAATCATCTATATTGTCACTGTTAGAAGCATGTTTAGAAGTCAAATACAAATCTCTCATTCCTTCCTGAGGGAAAAATGAAACCGCATATACAAATGTATATTTGAAATGATTTTTTTAGGCTCTTTTTTGATATTTAGATGTAAACAATATTAGAAATCTCTAAGCACAGATTCTATAACAGAAGCTCATTAGTTCTTATGAAGGGCTGGGAGTACTACGTCTATTTTCTATCATTTCTATAGAGCTACTACACATTAGCAGTGCTATAGAAACATAGAAATATGACGACAGAAAAAGACCACATGGTCTATCTAGTCTGTCCTTCCATATCAACAACTACAACAGTCCCCTTTTTACCTTTAGAGATCCTCTGTGTTTGTCCCATGCTTTTTTGAATTCAGTTACTGTCCTCATCTCTACCACCTCCACTAGGAGACTATTCCATGGATCCACTACTCTTTCCGTAAAGAAATATTTCCGCATATCACTCCTGAATCTATCTCCCTTCATAGCAGAACTTGCTTTCAATTGAAAGAGGCTCTCTCCCTGAACATTTATGCCACGGAGGTATTTAAACATCTCAATCATATCACCTCTATCCCACCTTTTCTCTAAGATGTACATATTAAGATCCTTAAGTCTGTCCTCATATGCTTTATAATGAAGACCACTAATCATTTTAATAGCCACCCTCTGCACCATCTCCATCCTGTTCACATCCTTTTGAAGGTGCGGTATCCAGAATTGCATACTTATACTCCAAATGAGGTCGCACCAAAGACTTATACAGAGGCATTATCACCTCCTTTTTTCTGCTAGCCATTCCTCTCCATATGCACCCAAGCATCCTTCTAGCTTTTGCCGTCGCCTTTTCTACCTGTTTAGCTACTTTAAGATCATCAGACACAACCACGCCTAGGTCCCGCTCTTCTTTAGTGGACAAAAGTACTTCACCCCCTATACCATATTGCTCCCTTAGATTGCTGCAGCCCAAATGCATGACCTTACATTTTTTAACATTAAATCCCAGCTGCCAAATTCTAGACCATTCTTCAAGCTTAGCTAGATCCCTCCTCATGTTATCTACACCTTCCTGGGTGTTTACTCTATTGCAGATTTTGGTACCATCCGCAAAGAGGCAAACCTTACCCGACAGCCCTTCCGCTATATCACTAACAAAGATGTTAAAAAGAATTGGACCAAGGACAGATCCCTGGGGCACACCACTGGTAACATCCTTCTCCTCAGAATGAGCTCCATTTGCCTGTACTCTTTGTCGCCTCCCACCCAACCAAATTCTAACCCAAGCAGTAACTTTAGGGTCCATCCCTAGGGTGCTCAGTTTGTTTATAAGTTGCCTGTGAGGAACAGTCTCAAAGGCTTTACTGAAATCGAAATACACCACATCTAGGGCTCTCCCTCGGTTCAACTCCCTGGTCACCCAGTCAAAGAAATCAATCAGATTTGCCTGACAAGACCTGCCTCTGGTGAATCCATGCTGCCTCGGATCCTGTAATCCGCTGGACTCTAGAAACCTCACTATTTTCTCTTTCAGCAGTGTTTCCAATAATTTACTCACCACAGAAGTTAAACTAACCAGCCTGTAGTTTTCAACCACATCCTTACTTCCGCTTTTGTGTAAAGGCACCACATGAGCCTCTCTCCAGTCCTTTGGCACCACTCCCAACTCTAACAAGGCATTGAAAAGGTCAGTCAGTGAAGCTGCTAGAACGTCCCCAAGTTCCCTCAGTATTCAAGGGTGTATCCCATCTGGTCCCATCGCATTGCCTACTTTATGTTAAGCTAGTTTCTCACGAACACAGTCTTCTGAAAATTGTTCAAGATGTCCTTCGCTACTGTTCTGGTTTGTGGGTGTTTTCTGAGGTCCTGCTCCTGGTTCTTCATCGTGAACATAGAACAGAAATATTTATTAAGCAATTCCGCTTTATCCTTATCAGCTTCTACATATTTCTCCCCTGCACCCTTGAGTCTGACAATACCACTTTTGCCCTTCCTCTTCTCACTAACATACCTGAAAAATGTCTTATCCCCTCATTTTATTGCATTGGCTATTTCCTCCTCCTTTTTAATCTTTGCCTTCCTGACTACTTTGCTAGCTTCTCTAAGTTTTTCCAAATACAGATGCCTGTCTTCCTCTCTCTATGATCTCTTGTATTTCATGAGGCCTCCCTCTTTTTCTTCACTTTTTCAGCTACTTCTTTCGAAAGCCATAGCGGTCTCCTTTTCCTTTTACCTTAATTTACCATTTTAACAAAAAGGTTGGTTGCCCTTAAAATATCCCCTTTCAGTTTTGCCCACTGTTTTTCTACATCCCCCAGATGTTCCCATCCCACTAACGACTCCCCGAGATATTGGCCCATCTTGGCAAAGTTAGTCTTCCTAAAGTCTAAGACCCTCACCTTTGAATGGATTCTAACAGCCCTAGTCCTAATACTGAACCACACCATCTGGTGATCACTGGATACAAAATGATCTCCCACTACAACATCAGAAACACTTTCACCAGTGGTAAGCACCAAGTCCAATATGGCCCCTTCACGTGTGGGGTCTGTTACCAATTGCCTGAATAGTTCTCCCTGTAGAGAATGCAGGATCTCCTTACTTCTAGATGATACTGCAGCAGGAATGTGCCAAACATCATCTGGCATATTGAAATCTCCTATTAGTAGCACTTCCCCTTTCCTAGCAATGCTGCATATGTCTTCAATTAACTCTCTGTCCACCTCTTCCTCTTGTGAGGGAGGTCTGTATATCACACCAATGCAAATAGATTTCTCTTTCCCTCTTTCTAGTTTAACCCACAATGCCTCCTCTCTCCCTTTTATACACATATGCGTGTATGTGGAGGAGTAGCTTAGTATCCAAGAGATCAGGGCTTCAGTTCCACTGGCACTCTTTGTGACCTTGGGCAAGCCACTTTACCCTCCATTGCCTTGGAAGAAAAGGCCTGGTAAACTAGTCCAGTCACCTTGTTAAGAAAACCCAGGGCTGCTGGGTCATCGGGAGTCAGCATTGACTTGATGGCACAAAAAACCCCCCTCACATACACATAGCAGAAGGAGCTTACAAACTGTTCAAACCAGACAACTAGAACAAATAAACTGTAAACTGTAAATAAGAGGTCAGGCGGTTTCATATATTACTACTACTGCTACAACTGAACATTTGTATAGCGCTACAAGACATACGCAGCACTGCACAGTCACATAAAATGGAAATGGTTAAAAACAACATGGGTTTGAACAGCAGAATAAGGGGTTAAGATTTAAAAGCAGCCTTTAAAAGACAGTCTTTTGATGGGGATTTCAGTAGAGCTAGAGAGGGAGCATGACACCCCAATTCAGGAAGTTTATTCCAAGCTTACAGCACAGCAAGGCGAAAGGAAAAGAATCTGGAATAGATGGTGGAGGGGAAGGACACAGATATAGTAAGAGTGACTTACTCGATGAGTAGAGTTTCCAAGGAGGGGTGCAGGGAAAGACAAGGAGAAGTATTGAGAAGCTGTAGAATGAATGCACTCGTAGGCAGTAAGAAACGTTAGAGCTGTATGTGGAAATGGACAGAGAGCCAATGATGTGAATTGAGAAAGAGAGGTCATGTAAATCTAATGACAGCGACAGAAGATAAGTTGTCAAGATCAGTTTTGAATAGATTGGAGAGAGATGGTTCAGTGGGAGACTTGGAGGAAGGGGTAAAAACATTCAGATTGATTTCTAATTGTATGGACAAAAATGAAGAGTAGCTGACAAGTTTCAGGAATTAGAGAACAGAACTCAGCTTTCCGATGCATATGTTTACTTACTGTTCTTCGAAGATCTGGTATCTGCTGCAGAAATATAAAATGGAAGGTACCATTTGTGTAAACAAAAAGAGGGTAGTTTTATAACTGGTTACCTTGGTGGAAAGGCAAAGTAGTAGTCTATTTTGGGACTATTCTATAAAGATAACATAGGTGTCTGTGTCTTTCTAAAACAGCTTCACAAATGCAACAGAAGTTGTGGCTAAAATGCACCCATATCACTGTACAGTTATAATCGCTTGGTATATATACGCACGTTATTCTCGACTCCATCCACACTCTGACCTCCAAACACAATTACATGCATGGCGCTTAAAAGTACGCGCCTTTTACACACACACACTGGGTTGTGCAATTTTATAAAAGCCCTTGTCCATGAAGAAAAGAGGGTTTACTAACAGAAAAAAACATTTATAAAATTATCACCAAATTGTTAGAGAGTTTTGAAAAAAATTAATCAATCTAGTTAACAGTTGTGTGTGATCATCCATTTGTAAACTCTTGCAGGCTTAGTCCTACACAGCAGCAATAAATGGAGTCTTAGAAGGCTGTAAGTTGGGCACGTACGGAGAAAAGGCCCATCCTACTTCCTCTATCACAAAGCTCATAGTAATATGACCTCCAGTGCCAAAACAGAGACTTGTCACTGCAGCCAAAAGCAATAATCCAAAGCGTAGGGACTCCAGTAGGTTCCCCGCTAAATCCATGTCCCAACTACAAGAACCCTAATGGCTTCTCCCAACGTTAAAGATGTCCTTTGCTTTTTGGAGGAAACTGCAACGTATAAAGACCCCCAAGTGAGTTCCTGGAGGGTACCAGGGTAAGCTACAGACTCGGAGGCAGGAGTCTGCGAGCTCCAGCAGAGAGATTTTTACTGTTTATAGGCAGAAAGTGGGAACAGAACCTCCCTTCTATAAGAAATAGACAGGAAGAAAGAACCGTGCTTCTGCCGAATCCAGCTAGTGGTGTCACTGAATAACGATGACTGAGGTTTTCCTCGCTCTGCCAGCACTTTTCTCTAGACTGTTTCACCAGCCCTCTCAAAGTACTGTTCTTATAGGAGCAGTCAACCCAACAGTGAAACACTCTATCATAGTAAAGCAAAATGAAACAGTTACCTTCAAAAAAACAGAAAATCAGAGAATACTTCTTTGGGAGAAAAATGGACCTCAGTAAAGAGTCTTGCTGCGTATAAATTGCTCAGCATTGCAAGAAAGCCTCCTCATAGCTCTGTCATTGGTCCATACTCACGCCAGCGATACTTATTTAAATTTTGAATTCATATAAAAATCTAAAAGTACTTGGCTAACAAGTGAGTTCCCAAAAGGACTTCCAGATCTCAAAGGCCACCATGGAAATAAACTTGACTCGAGTTTTGCCTTCAAAAAATTATTTAGGCTGCATCAGGAGAGTCCACAAGTGGTAGAGGGTAACTGTCAAGGAAATAAACTCCTCAGCATCTAGGAGCTATTTAGAAGGAACCCAGGGTATACAAATGTACTGACGTCACACAACTGAAAACCATTCCATTTCTTCATTAAGTCCTTTTGGTTGTATGCAATCCAACCTGACAATCCAGTGCTGTTCTAAGCGCATCAAATGTTGTTCCTTATTACCTTGCATATCTTCAGGAATACAGTCAATCATTAACCCTTTGAGTTCCTGCCAAACATGTGACAACTTCAAGCAATGTTGCATCATGGGGGCTGTCAATATACCAGTTGTTAATCTTGATTTATGTCTGGTAATACGAATCTTAACCAACATGGACGTTCTTCTAACACATATCTTGTTGCAAGGGCATACAATAATATATATTGCCCACATAGTGCGACCATTATTTGTATGTAAGAGGCAATATTCCTTGCCAGATCTGGGTTCGGATTACACAGGTACACTACCAAAAAACTGCCTCCAGTTTTGCAACTGATTCCTATAGATTTTGGGGTGCTGAATCCAGGAAAAATAGCCAAAATGTTCCATCACGTCACGTTTTCTTGCAAAATTAGATTTCTTACCCATATAAGGAATGTTCACATAATTTCTTTTTAGCCGACTGCAGTTTATTTTCTTGGCCCAAAATAGAGGTTGTAATGGTTAACTAACTAGAAACACTCCCTCATGATATTTTAGAGTGTTTTGTATTCATTTTATACATTAACAGGACAATTGGGAGGCGGGGGGCTAAATCCAGTACTCGCGCTGGCGCATGTTCTTTCCTGTTCGCCTCGCCTCGTTCGCTCGCTCAAACACGGTGGTTGCGACATGAACGTTCCTGTCAAATTTCAGTTTCTTGCAAGTTCATTATTACCTTTTGTTTGCTCAGTCGCAATCCAGCTTTATTCCGAAGTGGTTCACTACAGTTGTAGTTTGCAGTGCTGTGTATTTGTGATGGCTCACATAGCCAGAGGTTGCGTCAACTCTCCGGACAGTTTTTGTTTTATTTGTGGGGAATATACCGTGAAAAAGCAGCAGAGGAACATTTCTGCATTTATTAAAAAAGTATATTTCGCCTATTTCGATTTGAAGTTAGGCGATCAAGACAAACCGTGGGCTCCTCACAAAGTGTGCAAGACATGTGAGGAAGATCTACGCTTATGGATGAAAGGTAAAAAACAAGCATTTCGTTTTGGAATACCTATGATGTGGCGTGAACAAAGAGACCACAGCAGTGACTGCTATTTTTGCTCTTGCATTGTGAAGGGATACAACTTAAAAAATAAGAACGTAATAAGTTACCCCAACCTTCCCTCAGCAATTAGGCCTATGCCTCATAGCAACGAAGTACCTGTGCCTGAACCACCAAAATCTTTGGATCATATTTGTGTGGACGGTTCTGATCATGATGAGACTCATCAGATGGCTTTTCCCGATGAGTCCAGTACTTCCGAGTTTGAAACTGAACCAGATCTGAAACCTGAACTTTTCTCTCAAGCTGAATTGAATGATTTAGTCCGGGATTTAGGACTCCCAAAAGATGCTGCCCAACTGCTAGGTTCTTGGCTTAAACAGAAAAATCTATTGTCACCAGGAACAACTTTTTATTGGTACCGCAACTACGAGACACAATTTTTGAAGTATTTCAGCAAAGAGGAAGATTTGGTATTTTGCAACGATATATACGGAGTGATGGAAAAGTTTAAACTCAAGTATGATCCTGCTGAATGGCGGCTGTTCATTGATTTGTCAAAAGACAGCATAAAAGGTGTTCTTCTTCATAATGGCAACACATTCGCTTCAGTTCCTATTGCTCACTCTGTTATTCTCCAAGAAAAATACGAGAATTTGGCCCTGATTCTTCAGAAGATTCGTTATGATGAGCATAAGTGGATGATTTGTGGAGACTTTAAAATTCTATCCATGCTATTAGGGCAGCAATCCGGTTTCACCAAATATCCCTGCTTCCTTTGCTTGTGGGATAGCCGGGCCCGCGACCTACACTGGGGGAAAAAAGACTGGCCAATTCGGGAGTATTTGAGACCCGGTGAGAAAAATGTTCTTCATGAGAGCTTGGTACCTCGTGATAAAATTCTATTACCACCTCTCCACATTAAGTTGGGTCTCATTAAGCAATTCATCAAGTCCCTTCCAAAAGATGGTGAGTGCTTTCGGTACCTTTGCTCAAAGTTCCCCCGACTTTCTGAAGCAAAGCTAAAGGAAGGAGTGTTTGTTGGCCCTGATAAAAGGAAACTTATTTCAGATGGAGCATTCGCTGAAACGATGTCTGAGAAGGAAAAAGAAGCCTGGGATTCCTTCAAGGATGTTGTTCTCAAATTCTTGGGGAACAGGCGGGATGAGAACTATAAGGATATTGTTGCCAGGATGCTCAATGCCTTCAAAGAACAAGGCTGTAACATGAGCCTGAAAGTCCATTTCTTGCACTCCCATGTGAACTACTTTCCCGAAAACTTGGGGACGTACAGTGAAGAACAAGGTGAAAGGTTTCACCAGGACATCAAGGACGCAGAGAGAAGGTACCAAGGAAGATGGAACACCACTATGATGGCTGATTTCTGCTGGTTGCTGCTGCGGGAAACCCCAGATGAAAAATACGCCAAGCAGCGCACCAAGAGAAGCATTCGGGGGAAGAAGAAACGGGCCCACCAGGAGATTGATTGACCCAAGAATGACTTTAAAATCTAAACTGTGTTGACAAATATCGTGTTTTTACTAAACTTTGAAATAAAAATTTGCTAGTTATTACCACAGTGTCGGATCTCATTTATTAGAATTTTATTTTCACACCATCAGGTGTTTGTCTTCATGTATTGCAATGGTGCGGTTTGCGTTTTCTATTCTTACATACATACCTGTACAACATTTTTTGCACATTTCTTTGCTTTGCTTTGTGTCTAACCTCGCTCTTATATGCTCAATGTTTGTGCACATGTATGTGGCTGTTTTAAGTGCAGACAATTTTGCTACCATCACAGTGTGTTTTGTTGACATTACTCTATTCTTATGTGCTGCCTTGTTACAATTTTCTTTATTCTTATTTGAATAACTACTAAACAATTAGTATAAAGAATTCATCCAAGAAACTTTTATCTCGATCGCACTCAATCTGAAACGTTCACCTCAAACTGCTAACCCAATGTAGCAAAAAATCTGTACGTGATGGAGCAAATTGGTTTACCAGATTTGGATTCAGCGCACCAAAAAACGTAAAAATCAATCGAAACATTAGAGGCAGTTAAAAAAAATTTTTTTTTAGTGTACCTGTGTTATCTGTCCGCAGTATACGACATGACACACATCATACAGTGTCCACAGGGGGAAGCGATCCCATGTTTAGGTGGCTTGAATCTACCAAAGTCCGAATGTACCGCCTAATCACATATGTTTTTCCTTCTTGTATACGCTATACAGGGACCATCTTTAAATTCAGGGTGTACACATGCCAATGAGTGTATATAATCTGCACCAATTTTGATGCACCCTCAGAGTAACTAACACACACTTGTTTGTCCATAGTAGAGTGCTATTGTTTGGTAAGTAGTAAGGACCTGTTAGCATATAATGCTCTTAAACACGCTGTTTTAATGAAACGTCATGGATATCCTCTCTCCAAAAAACATTTGAAAAGTCCTTTGGCTTGAACTTTAAATTCATCACTGTCAGCAAATTTGTCTCACCTGAAAGAATTGGCTTATGGGTAAAGCCTTCTTCAATTTCATCGGGTGATGACTCTCAGCAATGCTTTGGTTTCCAATACAGTGTGGTAGATATTATTCCATCAGAATGTTTAACTAATACATCCAAAAATGGTATTTAAATCCTAGAATAGGACATAAGAGCAGAGCACTTGCTTCTCATAGCTGTGGTAAAGGAGAAAATCACAGTAACAGTGCTATTAATAGAAGTGTCAGTTCCAAGTGACTATTCTATAGCACGTGTGGAGAAAGAAAAGATCCTCAAATACAAACAATGCAATCAGAAACCAAGGACATGTGGCGGAAAGACACAGAAATGATTCCAATTATATTGGATGCCATTGGCCTCATTAAAAAGAATTTCAAAAGTATATCTCATATTGTTGTAATTGCCAAATTACACCTTATGAACTTCAGAAGCAGACTCACTATGGAACAATGCAATTGTTGAATGAGCATTAGTGGTAAATCAGGGACTGAGATAATCTCCAACATAATCTGACATAGGAGTGTGAGGTTCATGTCTTCCATAGCATGTGCATAATTAACCCATTTGGAGAGTTTACTCTGTGTAAATCTATGCTCATTATTTGATGGAACAACTCCAGATAACAGAGTTTCTCAGATGATATCAGGATGACTTTTAGACAAATGAGCAAAGGTAATCTTCCTTAATGAAAGAACATAATATTTGCCATACTGGGTCAGACCAAAGGTCCATCAAGCCACCAGTATCCTGTTTCCAACAGTAGCCAATCTAAGTTACAAGTACCTAGCAGGATCCCAAAAGGTAAACGGATTCCATGCTGCTTATCCCAGGGTTAAGCAATAGATTTTCCCCAGTATACTTTAATAAGGGTTTATGGACTTTTCCAGACAAATAAATACATAAATAAATAAACTTAATACAAAAGCAAATACATAAAATTATATACCCATATGATGAAATAATATAAATAATGATAATGTTGTTTCGGCACACGCCAAACTCATGGTCCAATAAATGAGCTTTTTTTGTGTCAAAAAAGAGTCATAAGATGGTACAGTCTACAAAAAACCAAAACAATATCCATTAAAATGATTACAAAATACATATGTACTTTTTCAAAAACAAATTAAAATGAAACTCATACAAAAAAGAGAAATGAACCCAATAATGAGGATATGAACCCCAAAAACTGATCTTCCTCAAAAACTGGCACAGGACTGAAGGCCACCTAAAATAAAAAAAACAGAAAAACAAACAAATCTCATTAAACTTCCTATTGCAAATATCATACAGGTTACCCAGGAAAGATGTATTTTTACTTACTAGGACACAGACTCAAAAAGAAACTCAAGCGAACGCTCAGCATAAAGTACCAGCTCAAATACCGCGGCTATAGTATGCTAAAAACATACCAGGCAGAGAACAGAAGTCAGAGCTCAGCAGATTCTGTGCCCAAAGCTGTCTAAAGCATTGCAGTCTACTGCACAGCCAAAGAATAGCTTGTGGCAGAACAGTGCTTTAGATAAATAAATATATTAACCTACTACTACTACTACTACTCTATTCTTTTCTATGTAAGTATCTCATGTATATAGTTTACCCCGGTTCTCCAAGTTTGTACTCCTGTTCGATGTAAACCAAACAGCTTGTTGTTATGGTCTTTATGTTATAATGTAAACCGCGCTGATGCCGAATAGTGCGGTATATAAGAACTTGTAATAAATAAATAAATAAATAAATATAGTGCTACAAGTCATACGCAGCACTGCACAGACAAGTAAGAGAACCTAAAGAACCCTCTATGTAACTTGATATATATATATATATATATATATATATATATAAAACAATACTACTCACACCTTTACAATGGACTGTTCAATAGATCGTTAGGCAGGCAGACAGTCACCGGCAAAAAAACACTAATGTCTGATGTCCTCCCGATATCGCTAAAGCATACAACCCTGAACTAAGCTAATCATACACAAGCGTAATATACAATACTGTCAACAAAATGAGCCAACAACAAATGCCTGAAAACGTACCCAGTCATGATCAAGAAATATCTATAGACGTGTAAAACATCCGGATGAGCTGTGGGCTGCCATTAAAAACGACGTTCCCGCCAAAGTTGATCGAGAGATAGCGCTGCCACACTGAGGCTACCTAACTGTAAAATCATGTACAAAATAATAAAAAAGACCCCAAACCGCAAAGGTTTAAAAAAAAAAGGGGGGTACCATAATATATAAAAGATAGGGGCCTTAGAAACTAAGACACATACCAAAACCTTGTAAAAGACTACCTACTTTTAAAAAAATGTAACCCTACCCAGTTAGCTTCAGTGGCGAATGTTAGACCAGCCTTCACTGCGCCTGACTTTCGCCACTTATTGATCACTGGGCAGCAGATCAATATTGCCACCGCCACCCCTGGACCAAACTCAGAACAGCCTGATGCTAACTGGTTAGTACTGGAGCATTCAGCGGTGGCTCCCGTGGATATTTAGCAGTACTAACCATGCCAGGGCCACCGAATTTCCTGACCAGGTTAGCAGGTCTGTTCACAGCGTTAAACCCTTTGAATATCAGGCCCAATGGGCTTAAAAATACCTGGCCCCATATTCAAAGCGATTCAAGTGGTTAGCATAACTTTTATTATTTTTATTAGACATTTGATATACGGATCAGGCAGCCCTGGCATCAGAGCGGTTTACAATAACAAAACTGGTGACTGTTGGAAAAACTGAAAAGGAATGCCAAAATTCTGACAGAACAGTGAAGAGAAAGGAAGAGCGGAATAAAAGAAGTGGAGGTGGACAGTAGGAGCAAGAGAGATATACATCAGGTCAACGAGGAGAGGGAAGGCCTTAAGATATCCTGCTGAGAGTTGGGGAAAAGGAGATTGAGAGCAAGATGGAAAAGGTGGGTTTCTAACTGGATTAATCACGGCTTACGGGATATTCAGCGGCACTAATACGATTAGTGCTAAATATCTGTGGCTGCTGGTGCTACATACCCTGACGCTTACCGGTTAGCATCAGGGCGCATTGGGGATGGAGTGGAGTCAATACAACTCACTTACCGGGCAGCAGCAACATTGAGCTGCTACGAGGTTAGCGATCTGTAAACCCCCAATTTGTTAAATCCAAGTTTGCATCCCCATGAGTTCTGTGTAACTACGACTCATTCGAGTTTGTTATTGTTGTTCTAGGTAAATCGCCTTGGCATAAAGGCGGGTATAAAAAAACTTGTTAAATACATAAGTATGTAGCGAAAGCCAGGCACAGGAAACCCTGGCCTAAGTTTTCCTGCATATTGCTAACAGGCCAGCTTCAATATTGAGCAAATGCAGCTAATCGGATATTCAATGCAAGGGCTAGATAAGACCTTGCATTGAATCTCCAGGTTTAATTTTTAGGGCCAATTGCTGCCCACGTAAGCAGTGCTTGCTGCTAGTGCTGAATATCGGGCCCATCAGAACCAACTGGAATATAAATTAAAAGGAACATTTTTCTCTGAAAAGAACAAGGCAAAGGGGCATCCTATCATACTGACCTCTGCCAAGGATAACTTATCTACTGATTGCTAAATTCACTCTCTGTAAAAACAACAAGTTGCAAAGTGCACACGTGTGAAATGGCTTTTTAGAAAGCGCGTCCAAGCGCAAGTTGGGATATCCAGGGCAAAACATGCAGGAAAACGTCAGGGATATCTATGTTTCGGCTTATCATAGAAACAGACATCTCCAATGTGGATGTCCACATAGACGTCCTCGCCACAAAAACGTAGGGCCGAGATGTCTATCTCATGCAACTTGCATGTGCGGATGTCCATCGACATGGCAAAACAAAAACAAGAGCCCTCATTTCCCCTCAGTGTTCACTGGCAATATAGAAATTTTAGGGGATATTAGTGTACCTCCTTCTCTACACCCTCCAGATGTTTGGCTATCAAATCAAGTTATTTTCTGATCCCTATTTGTGCCTGGAGCTGCTCGGGGCATTTTTGAAATTGGGCTAGGATGTCCATGTTCTTGGGACCACCGGGGACATTCATCTGCCATGTCCTCTTCACTGCTTGGACATCCTTGCACCAGGGATGTCTCCAGAAACAGTTTGTAAAATGCCTCCAGAGATGTTTGTATGGTTTGGATGTCGGAGTGCCCTTTTACAGAGACCCAAAGCATGCATCAGGCTTCTAAACTAACCCCCATAGTGTGACAAAATGGTGCGTTTCCCTTTTCTTCCAATCGAAGACCCCGCCATGTTTCCGTGGAAGATTTGATTGCAATGTCCATGGTAATGTGAGTCTCAAGAGGGCAGTAGGTGGACTGATGGTGTATATGAGGTGCATATGTGTGTGTGAATCAATGGTATGATGTGCATATCTATTACCAAGGGGAGAGTTTAGCTATTTATTTGTGGAAATGCGAAGGTGGTATGTCGGGGAGGGGGGGTGGAGTGTGTGAGCGCTCAGGAGGTGGAGGCACATGTATCGGTGAGTGGGGGAGAGGTGGGTGTGAGTACTGGAGTATGTTTGTCAGGGGGATTGAGGGGTATGTGTGTGTCGGGGCCTGGGCATGTCTGCATGCATGTGTCGGAGGGGCTGTGCATGTGTGTGCACTCTTTGGTGTGGCTTATAGGTTCTTCTCGCCCTTGCACTTTCTTCTCTTCCTGTGCCCTCTCTCTCTCTCTCTCTCTCTCTTCCTCTTACCCTCTTTCACTATTTCTTGTCCACACCCTTCAATACCCTTCCCTCCTATATTCTCCCTCCCTCTCTCCCTTCCATATAGCCATGCACTTTTCCCCCTCACTCAGCTTTGCAACTCCCTCCCTTCCTTACCTTTTATTCCTTCCCTTCCACCCTGTCTTCTCTGCTCCATCACTTTCTCCTGCCCTCCTCCTCCTCTCTATAAGCCATAACCATTTCACCTCCTCTCTAACCACCCCCCCCCCCTCCCTTGATGCTCCTCACCTTCTCTTTTTTCCAGAAGCCTGCTCTTACTTTGGCCGTAACATGCCGGTGGACTCTGAGGCTCCTGCTGGCATTTTAAGATCCCTGCTCTTGTCTTCTCGCTGGTAAGGGATGAGGTGCTTTCAGCCGCCTCAGGCCATTCTTCCCACTGGCAGGATAATGGGGTCCTCAGCAACAGATACCATGGACTAGGCCACAGTGGCAGCCTTGGGCCATTCTTCCTGCCAGTGGACACCGTGGCTTTGGGCTGCAGCGTCCGCCTCAGGCCACTCTTCTGGCTGGCAGTGGATAGGGTCCCTGCTGGCATCTAAAGTTAACGTCACCTGCATCCCTCTGTTTATTGCAACATGTACGGACAGACAAACCAATACATCTGAGGCACCACAATAGGCACTATCACTAGGGCAAAACACGCCTAAAAATCCTTAAAACTATGTAAGTGAATTCCGTATGAAGGAGTGTACAAAGGAGTCCCTTTGTTGACTCCTTCATTGGCGTTCATGGCACTTCGAGTGTCAGCATCCCAAACTTAAGCTGGCACTGCTGCTGATGTCATCAGGGTAGTTAGAGCCAGGAAAGTACAAACATTGGTGCTATCCATTCAGGACCGAACCCCCCTCCCAGGCAGGCAGCGCTAGATAGCAGAGCAAACTGACAACAGAATCTTATTTCAGAAACCAGTCCATCAGAAGCCTGACACGGGAATCATAAAGGAATAGTGAACTTAAAACTAAAGATGAGGCATTGATAATTGCAGCACAGGATGGTGGACTATGGACAAGATGGTTCACAGTCAAAGAAAAAAAAATGATACAACAGACAAATGCAGATTTTGTAGTACTGAACTGGAAAGAGTTACACAGCTTATCACGTGTATGATGTGCTGATGTCAGGAGGCACAGAAAGGCAGAACGAGGTAGCTTTGTAAACATAACAATATTGCTAGAAAAACATTGGGATCATGACCCTGACAGAACAGTGAAGAATAAAGAAGTTGTAATCACCTGGGACATTCTTATTCCCACTGATGAAAAGCTCAAGGCAAGAACAGCAGTCATTGTAACAAAGCAGGAAAGGGCAAGAAGAAGTGTCAGTACCAAGTGTCTACTCTGTGCTAGGTAGGGAGAGGAAGGCGATCCTCAAGTACCAATAAATGCCTTCAGAGACCAAGGAAATGCGGCAGAAAAATACAGAAATTGTCCCACTTGTACTTGGAGTCACCACAGAGCAGCCATATTACCCAGTTGCAGGAGTGAGATTCTAAGCCAGTCGTGGGTTTCTGACAGTCTCATTCTGATGCCTTATGGGACCTGCACCACTGATTCCAATGGCGAAATCAGGGACTACAAATACCATACTGCATTGCAATGCAACTCTAAAACCAGAACTGGCAAAAAATCTCATTCCTGGAACTGAGTAACTTGGCAACTCTGCCATCAGCCTGATTAAAAGGAATTTACAAGTGCATCTTGATATGTTGCCCGCATATATTACCCCTTATGAATGCCAGAAGGATTAGGGTCTGTTTAGCGCAATGCAAAAGCTGAGATGATCATTAGTCATAAAGCTGAGAGTGCGCAATTATCTCCACCATATCCTGTCATAAGGATGCAGTTCATTCCTGTTGAGGAATGTGCAAAGCTATAACCCATCTGGAGATATTACTCCTGCCTTACTGAATGGCTCTACCTGTCTTTCTGCTTGTTACACCTACTTTCCCAAAACAAAATGACTCCTCTAAGTTGATTAACGACAACATTCTCAGATACAAGCTACAGTGAGCCCCCTCCTGGACACTTCATGCTACTGCATTTAGAGAAACCTACTGTTGTGTCAGGGTCAAACAATTCCAATTTCATCAACGGATCCATTATACTGTGACACCAGCCACCCAGCTTGCTGCTACGAACCAGGGTTGGATTTAAGATTTTGGCTGCCCAGACAGCAGATCCCAGAGAATGAGAGGGGGAGGTAATCAGATCCCCAAAAGACTGATGAACAAAAAGAGTAGGAGGAAAGGCCATAGTGCTACACTGGTGCCTCTTTGAAGTAGCACATGCATATGGTCTTCTTTGGTCTGGGTATTTGGTGCCTTCAAAATTTTGCACCTGAGGCAGTTGGCTATGTTGTTTGTGCCTAAATCTGGGCGTGCTACTAACTTGCTCTGCAGTTCTATGATTATAATTCAAAAACAAAACAAAGGCCTAGAAAGTGGAGTGCTGCAACTTTAAAGTCTCCTTCAAATCCACCGATGTGTGAAATAAAATAAAAATTCTAACCCCTGCTGACAGTGTGAAAAGTGCAAAGCAGATTGGGCCTTCAGCAGGACCCCCCATATTTCCCTCCATCTTGCTTTTCTCTCTTGCCCCTCTTTTTCCTTTCTCTCTTAAAGTTTATTTTACTAATGCATAGTAGGACACACATAGAGAGTTGTCATAACCAGTAGTTTTAATAGTCTGCTTCTAGACGTTTCAAGATAGATATATTAGTGTTATAGGAAAATTTCTGCTCTTAGGCTTTAGGAAATAATTGTGCTAAGAGAACATTCCTGATGCAGCTGCAGGCTTGCTAGTTTCTATAAAACACTGTATTGTTTAACAAAAGATATACTGATACATAGAAAGAGAAACATAGTCTGATATATTTTAGCTAAAAAGCAAACTTTCTCAGCTCAGACCTGAATGTAAGATGCACCTCAATCCCCCTCCTTCCTTTCTCTGAAGATAACAGACTAGAGACATAACTTGCCTTCACAAAAAAAGCGAGGTTACTTACCTGTAATGGGGGTTCTCCATGGACAGCAGGATAAGTCAGCCACACCTGGTGACGTCCTCCAGGCGCCATGGACGGAAGTGCTCTCCAGAGCTCAGAACATGTGCAGGTAGCCCCACCTCACCAGCCTGCCCCCAGCTTGGCCAGTGTGTTCCCAACTACGCCTTTCCCGGCTAGCTTGCGTGCCTGTTCAGGCTGACCTTGTCCAGGGGAACTGGGTGGGATTGTGTGGCTGACTTATCCTGCTGTCCACGGAGAACTCCCATTACAGGTAAGCAACCTCGCTTTCTCCATGGTCAAGCAGGATGCATCAACCACACCTGGTGCCTCCCTAGCTGCGATGTGCACGCGCTGTGATGGATGAGGGAGGCGTGGACGAGTGTTGAAGGAGAATACAGAGTCACTGTGTCTCTTGCAAGTTAATGTATTGCTCCATAGTGGCCTAAATGAGCAGTTTGGCCTAGTGCAAAGGTGCATGTCAGTGAACATAGTGTAACGATAACATAGTGCAGGGTTAAAGTGAACATCATGCAATGTGGTGTAAACATGCGAACATAGTGCAAACATACAAGAATCTGAGGTGCCAACACAGTGTAAACATACAGTAATTTGAGGTAGTACAATGCCATACAACTGGAACAGTCAGCTGAACAATCCTCAGGTAGTGATAAAGCTACACACTAATCCCTGTCACCTCATAAAAGTAGCAGGCCACTGGTCACCTGACTGTGTGCAGCGTCTGCCATCCCGTCATGGCAGAAAGCACAGCCCTGCTGAAGGTGCTGTCTGCTTGTGCCTCGAGGTCCAGGCAGTAATGTTTTTGGAAGGTGAGAGCTGAGGACCACATGGGAGGCTTTGCAGATGTCACTCACTGCTGACACTGAGCTTAGATTGGAGGTGGCCAGCGCCCGGAACTGGTGCGCTACCACTTTAGGGCCAGCCTGTGTGCCTGCCTTGTTGAGGCAGTAGGCGATGCAGTCCAAGACCCATAGAGATAAAGTCCTCTTTGTGAGGGGTTTGCTGGGTCTGTTGGGGTCAAAGGAAACGAAGAGTTGCGCCCTTGCCAAATGGATTCTGTCCTGTGGATGTAGGTGCACAGGGCCCTGACATAGTCCAGGATATGCAGCCTTCGCTCTTCGGTAGAGGAGTGGGGTTACAGGAAGAACGTGGGCAGCTCTATGGACTGGTTGATGTGGAATGCTGACGCCACCTTCGGGATGAACTTTGGGTTGGTGCACAGGGAGGCGCAGGCTTGGTGGAGCTGTGTGTATGGTAGGTGAGCCACAAGGGCCTGCAGCTCGCTGAGTCATCTGGCGGACATGATAGCCACCAGGAAGAGGGTTTTCCAAGATGCATACTTTAGGGCCGCTGATTGGAGAGTGGTTTAAAAGGTTCCTGTGTCAGCTGCTGCAGGATGATGTTGAAGTCCCATGATGGTATCGGTGATCTGACAGGGGGCCTCAGGTTTGCAAGGCTCTTCATGGACCGCACGACAATTGGTAGTGTTGCAATGGAGCTATTGGTGATCTCGTCTGCCTAGTCATGAAGGGCAGCTATTGCCAAGAGGTGGACCCTAATGGATTGGGTCTTTAGGCTGAGCTTGAAGAGGGAGGTGAGGTATTGGAGGATCTTTGTGACTGGACTCAAGGTCAGGTTCAGACTGTGGTCCGTGCACCAGATACTGAATCACTTCCATTTGAGGCCATATGATTTCTGTGTGAATGACCTCCTGGCTGCAGGACCATGTCCTATGCCTCCGCAGGCAGATCGAGGGCTGATACGTTCAGCCTCTCAATCTCCAGGCTGTGAGTGTGAGGGCTTGAAGGTTGGGGTGTCACGTCTTTCCACTATGCTGTGTGAGGAGGTCCAGTCTCAGGGGGAATCGCATCGGCGGATCTTGGGCAAGGCGGAGTAAGAGAGCGAACCACATCTGGCAGAGCCAATGGGGTGCCACCAGGATGATGTGAGTTTTGTCCTTGATGACTCACTGCAGAGTCACAGATATCAAGGGGGTCGGAGGGAAGGCATACATCAGTGACCCCTCCGGCTTCTGGATGACGGGAGCTTCAAACAGAAGAGGGGACACTTCATATTCTCCTCTATGGCGAGGAGATAGAGCTGTGAAGATGGAGTTGGTGACCTCTAGAAGCAGGGTCCACACGTGTGGCTCTAATTATTGGCTCAGCCTGTTGGACAAAGCATTCTGTTCTCCCGGGAGGTATGAGGCCCGTAGCAGGCAGCTGTTGGCGAGTGCCAGGTACCATATCATGAGAGCTTCCTTGCAAAGGGAGCGTTACCCTGTTTGTTGATGTAGAACATGGCTACTTGATTGTTTGTCTGGATCAAGATAGATTTCTCTCAGAGGTGTTGTTGAAAAAAAGTTAGCGCATACTTGATGGCTCTGAGTTTGAGCAGGTTGATGTATAGATTTCTTTCTGCATGGTCCATGCCCCTTGTGTGTTGTGTTGAAGTAGGTAGGCTCCAAACCATGTGTTGGATGCATCTGTGGTCAGCACAACATGGTGCTCATGCTGATGGAGGTCCTTGCCCACTGAGAGATTTGTTGGTAAGGTCCTGACCCGAGGATTTACATGTGGTCAGGGGTTGTGAGTGCTGTCTGCAGTGCATGCACAGGTCCATTGGAGACAGCGCATGTGCATCCTTGCTAGTGGGAGGACAGCTGTCACCACCGCCATATGTCCCAGGAGGCACAGGAAGGTGCATGTGGTGGCCTGTTTTGCCATGGACAGATCCTGTGCCAAGAAGGTGATCATGCTTCCTCAATGGTCTGGAAAGTAAGCTTTCGTGGTGCGGGTATCGATGATTGCCACCTATGAACTCTAGGCACTGGGATGGCTGTAACTGCAACTTGGCGCAGTTGATGAGGAATCCCAGGGAGGACAGCAGGGCTATGGTCTTCTGCACCATTGCCTGTGCCCTTCGCGCTGAGGGCACTGCGATAAGCCAATCATCCAGGTATGGGAAGACATTGATACCTTGTTTGCGGAGGTGCACTGCTGCTATGGCCACACACTTCATGAAGACGCACAGTGCTGGTGACAGTCCAAAGGGGAGGACTTTGTGCTGATAGTGCTGTCCCTGCACACGGAAGCGGAGGTATTTCTTGTGGGACTCATGGATGGGAATGTGGGTGTAGGCTTCTTGAAGATCTAGAGAGGCTAGCCAGTCCCTGGACTGCAGGAGCGGCAGGATGGAGCTGAGGGAGTACATTCTGAACCTCTCCTTGGTTATGAATCTGTTTAGTTTGTGGAGGTCCAGGACGGGGCGTACTTCACCTGACGTTTTGGGGATGAGGAAGTATCTGGAGTAGAACCCAGTGTTGGCTTCATCTGCAGGTACCCTCTCTATAGCCTGCAATGCCAGCAGGTGTATGAATTCTGTCACCATGGGGGTCACAAGGTGGGGCAGTGTCTCGCTGATGGGTTGGCAGCGTTGGCAGAATGGGGCAGAGAAGCAAATGCAGTATTCCCTCCTGGGTGACTTGAATGACCTATTTGTCGGTTGTAATAGATTTCCATGTGTCCAGGAAGGCTGATAGGCATCCCCAACTAGGAGGGCCCATTTTTCCCCGTGTAGGAGGCTATTTGCTTCTTCTGCTTGCACTCCCTCTGGTTTTGGCACTGGTGTGAAGTGTCTTGGTAAGAGCTGTGCTTGTATCTCTGGCCTTGCCACTTACAGTTGGCCGTGTATCTCTTGGAGGGGTAGTAAGGTTTGCAGTGGTAGGTGCTCTTCTGGGAGTGGGTGTGGTGCTCAAGCCCATCCTCTGCCAAGGTTTGCAAAGTACTACAGTGTTCCTTTATGTCATTTACTGTGTCCGCAACTTTGTTGTCAAACAGGGATTTCCCCATGCAGGGCGTGTCCGCAATCATGTTGTGCATGTCATCACATAGGCCGGACGCCCTGAACCATGCCCACTATCTGGAGGATATTGCCTTCCCTGCTGTCCTGATGGCTGTGTCAAAGATGTCGAAGGCAGTGCTAACTAGGTGCTTGCTGCTCTCGGCAATGTCAGCTAATGTGGTGCAGGCCATCACCTGGGCCTCTTTAGGCAGGGTCACAATGGTGCCCCTTAGGTTTGCCATCAGTACTTCCTGGAAGAAGACGTGCTGAAATTGGTGCTCCACGATCCTGGCACTAAGCATTGCCCCTTGGAAGACCTTCTTCCCAATATTGTCCAGGAGTTTGTGCCCCGGCGAGTTATTAGCGTGGGTGCATGATGACTTTACCCTTTTCAGGGCCGATGATAAGATGATTGACTGGTGGGGTAGATGAGATTTGATGAACCCTGGTGCGGGTTGAACCTGGTACTTGGTGTCTAGTGTTCTTGAGTAAGCGTGGCCTGAGGCGGGTGTCTACCACAGCTTCACCTGGGTGTCTCTCAGGACAAGTGCGGGTTAAGGATCTTTGGCTCTGGCTTCCCTGAGGTGTCCGGTGATGCCAGGCCCAGGGTTGTTGCGACTTTCTTTACGAACTTCGGGTAGGTGAGGTCCTCAGGGTGGGTAGGCTCAGTTGGTCTTCGGTGTTCATGGCTGATGGACTTTCCTTTGATGGGGTATCTTTAGTGGAAGTTGAGCCCAGGATGGCTGCTTCGCTGTCTTCCTCTCCACTCTCCTCCGTCTGAGGGCATGGTGATGATTGGTCGGGTGAGGGAGAACGTGCAAGGCTTGTGGCACTGTGCCTATGTGGGAAGATGCTTGTGGTGCTGTGTCTGCTTGGCGCTGTTTGGACCCCGAGTCAGGGTGGTCAGCAGTGATCATAGGAGGCTGTGGTGATGCCATCTGCTTCACTAACCAGGTAAGGAGCTGTAGAAAGGCTGCAGTGTTATCTGTGCTCCTTGAGTCCCAGTGGTGATGCCTCCTAAATTTTCTGGGGGGGCTGAAGTTGAGGGAGGATGAGACAGAGTGTTCCTTGTGCCTAGGCTGCTCTCTGTCCCTGCCATCATGCCTGCCCTGGCTGTAGTGACAGCGTTCAGCATGTCTGCTGCGGCTCCTATGCCTCTTTGCATACCTGCTGCAGTGTCCTCTGCCCTGGTGCCTGCTGTCATTGCTGGCTCTGCTGGTGCTGCCACTTCTGTGCTGATCATGGCTGACCCTCCTGCTTGAATTTACTGGGGCCTCCCTTCACTGTCGCTACTGAGACTGCGCCAATCCGGGGCATCTCCATCAGCGCTGTGTTGTCCTGTTCCTCTGCACCAACTAGGGAGCCCCCCTTCAGTGCTGTGGTGTCTGTGAGGTCTGTGCGGTGCTGAGGTGGTCTTTTCACGCTGATTGGAAGTTGACTCGTCATCAGAATGATGATCTTGGCGTTCACATTGGCCAATGGGAGAACGTGGGCAGAGATTGGAGAGGAAATATTCCCTGTGCCATGATGGTGACTTCCATGCCCGCGTTTCTTAGAGACGAAGGTGGCAGGGGATCTGGGAGTATCAGTGGATCCTCGTGTTTTAGCTTGTGAGGTCGCTGGAGCTGTGGAGGATGCCGCTGTTGACTCTGCAGCTGTCTGGCTGGGGATGGAGGCCCTTCTGGGTGCATCCCATGCCTAGTTAAAGTTTTTTATGAGGCCTGGCCTTCTGCATGTGAAGAGGTGAGTGATGGCTCCTTGGATGGGTTGTTTTCTGCGGGCGATACTATAGTGGCCTCGTGCTTTCCTGGCTCTGGGGGACATCCTGAAACAATGGGTGCAATCCTCTATCTGGTGGCTGGCTCCTAGGCATCGGACGCACTGGTCGTGTGTGTCCATGCAATTCATTTTTCTGCCGCAGAGTGGGCATTTTTTGAAGCCTGGCTTAGGCATTCTTAGTTGATTTCTTCTGCTTTGTGGATGGATCTTGGAGAGCTGTACAATCTGTCTTGCAGGCAAGGTGGAAAAAAAGACTGGCCAGACTAGGGGTGGGCCAGTGAGGTGGGGCTATCTGTACCTGCTCAGAAAAGTTCACTTTTCTGAGCTCTGGAGAGCACTTCCGTCCATGGCGCTGCCCGGATGACATCACCAGGTGTGGCTGATGCATCCTGCTTGTCCATGGTAAAAGACAATTGTGTTCAAACTACCAATGAATGGTCCATAGTCAACCTTATCTTAAAGGGCTCCAGCTGTTCCTGAGAAGAAAGTTCTTTTGAAGAACAAATCCCCTGCATAAACATCTATCTCCCCCACCACCCCCCTTTTTCCTGTGTTTACCTACCACCTTCAGAGAAATTGCCTGTCAGCATTAGACTAAATTGTGACCATGGGAAAGCTTTGGGATGTCCCCCCCCCCTTTCACTCCCTTACTCCCTATGTAAGTTCTTGGTTTAGAAGAAGTATAAAAAGTCTGAACTTCCTTCAGGAGGAAGTAACTTGCTTGTATTCCGTTGCAATGTGACCCCTGTTATAACAGAGAGCACAATATAATAATAACTTTCCCTTTACAAGGCAGATTTTTTTTTGCTATTGTTTGTCCTAGCCCGCTGTAGCAAAGAACTTGTAAGGGTCCAATCAGGACCTCTTACGTCAACAGTAATAGTAGAAGACTTCCAAAAATTGTTTCTATTCTCTTCTGCCTTTTTGGACTCAGCTCAATCAGAACCATAGCTGGAATCTGGCACCGTAATCCTTCATTCAAAACCAGTCTCGGATTTTTCCCAGCTTGCTTGAGTTCAGTCCTGGCAGTGACAATCATCAGCTGGGGACAGTGCTAAAAATCTGGGCATATATCATGACTAACATTTCCGCTAAACTGCACCGAGTCCTCCGCTGGCATTCCTGCCGGTGGGGGGAGGTGCAAAGCAATCACGCTTAGGATCGTGTGGAATAGGCAGGTCTCGAAGGCCTGCCGATGTTGTGCAATCCTAAGCGCAATCGCTTTATTTATATAACACATTTTGCTATACTGTTTTTCTACGAGTCAAAACGGTTTACATAGAACTGGATTTGTACAATGAACAGGTTACAAAGTGCATCAAGAACCTTTTAGAATAAACATAAAAAGCTTTATGATGAGAACAGGGAATAATGAACAATATCTAAAGCTCACTACATTCAAAAACTATGTACAGAGAGGAGTGGGGTTGGGTGAGGGATTTTAGGGGTTTCATGGGGGTGGGGGGGGGGGGGGAAGATGTGTTCGTTAGTGTGAGGTTGTCCTGATTTGTAATTGTTGGATGTCCGCTGCCGAAATGCCTCAGGAAGAGATGGGTCTTGAGTTGTCTGCAAAAGTCCATGGATGACTTGATACCTTGAGTTGTGGGGGGTAGTGAATTCCAGAGGGTGGGGGTGTACAGAGTGAATGCTCTCAGTTTTGTGAGTGTCATGGGAGACTGAGGAAGTTTTGGCTTTTTTTCTCAATCTGTCTGAGTTCGAGGTTTGAATTAATGCATGGAGCTGCTCTGAAGATTGGTTGCCTAGGATTTTGTGAATGGAGGGTTAGGACTTTGTATTGTATTCTTGAGCTGATGAGAAGCCAGTGGAGGTGTTTGAGGATAGAAGTGATGTAGGTTTGCCTTGAGGCTTGGAAGTTGGGGGAGGGGGGGGGGGTAGAGGGAGAGGGGGAGGGGAGAGGTGGGAGCAGGGAACTATTATTAACAATACATTAAATAAATTGTTGACAAAATAAGAGTCTGTGCTGAAATGTATCGCTGATTATAAGGTATGAATGAATAAACCACTGTAAACTACCAAAGGTGAGAACGTAGCAATATATAGATTCCTTGAAATACACATATGAGGGTGCCGTCATACATAACGAATAGTACCATGTGCCGGAACTACCGTACACAAAACGGTGTGCAGACAACGCTGCGAAGTAATAGTGGAAACATAAACCATATATTACTTACATTCAAAGGTGAATACTATTACATAAAAAGCATTGCTTAACATATCAGAAGGAACCTATTACTGAATGATACCCTATCTCACAAAAGGGTGTACATTAAAATATGCAGGGAGTCATAAACCACAAATAGAATAAACTTTGTAGAACATAAAGTACTGTGTGTCAAACTAGCTGTGCACAGAAAAACAAAAAAGAAAGTCAACAGAGAGGAGATACCAAATTCATAGCAAAATGAGCCATAAACATTGAAATGAAAGCAAGAGAAAGATATGAACAAACTTTAAAAATGAAGACTGAAGCAGATCAAAATGAAAGAGGGTGGCTCTTACCTCTGTGACTGTGCCAGAAACAGGAAAAAAAGCCATGCATGGGCAGAGTGACTTTTTTTTAAAAGAAGGGAGAAAGAGCTCCACCCACTGGTTAAAGGTGACAATGGCAGGGTTGGCTGTCAGATTAAATGAGCTTTGTAAGGACAGTTGAAACAGCCTGAAAAGCATCCAAAGGACCCCCCTCCCCCCATGGAGGGTAGAACCTTCAGAGGAGGAGGTTCAGAAGGAAATTAGACAGGATAAAAATGAATAGAACATACATTGAAATGCAGGATATACACTAGCGGAAAAAATTGTGGATACACCTGTAAAATTTGAGCTCTCCGCGATAATATCTGTCTTACTTACGTTAATTAAGTATTCTATATATTAGATACTCTATTCAGATTGTTGCCATATCATTTGGGAACATATTACAAACGAATATCATCAACATTTATCAGAAAAAAACTTTGATTTGGAGTCAGACAAGGTAATTGATGTCTTTTTCTCAGGAAAATGATATTTTTCATGAAACTGTCGATCCACTTTAAGCAGGTTTTATGCAGAATCTCATGTATAAGATGATGCTTCAGATAATGTGTGCTATACTGCCAGGTGTATACAAGCTGTATCAAAGTCATATTTGTGCTTTTGTTATTTTTACAAATTTATTTCTTTTATTAGCGAAAATATTAAAAAATAAATGACAAATGCTTAATAAAAAGTTTCCAGTTTGGAATATGTTGCTGTATTTTGTAGATTAATGATGGCAGCAACAAAGAGGGTTGACTGGTCTCCTGAAAAGAGAGCAACAGCCATTACTTTGAGAAATGAGGGGTACAGCTTGTGTGACATCGCTCAGAAGATGGGCCATGGAGTGACAGCATCTGGTGTACAAAAGTTGTGTGCTCGCTTCAAAGTCACTGAAAGTGTTGCAACTCAGAAGGGAAGAGGAAGGAAAAAGTCTACAACTCCAAAAACTGACAATGATTGTTAGGCTGGCTTTAAAAAATCATAAATCATCTGCCAAGGACATCAATCAGGAACTTATGGATCTTGGTGTGTCCGTTACTGATCGAACTGTTCGAAACAGGCTACTCAACGACCAGTCAACCCTCTTTGTTGCTGCCATCATTAATCTACAAAATACAACAACGTATTCTAAACTTGAAACTTTTTATTAAGCATTTGTCATTTTTTAAAAATATTTTCGCTAATAAATAAAATAAATTTGTAAAAATAACAAAAGCACAAATATGACTTTGATACAACTTGTATACACCTGGCAGTGTAGCACACATTATCTGAAGCATCAGCTTATACATGAGATTCTGCATAAAACCTGCTTAAAGTGGATCGACAGTTTCATGAAAAATATCATTTTCCTGAGAAAAAGACATCAATTACCTTGTCTGACTCCAAATCAAAGTTTTTTTCTGATAAATGTTGATGATATTCATTTGTAATATGTTCCCAAATGTTATTGCAACAATCTGCATAGAATATCTAATATATAGAATACGTCATTAACATAAATAAGACAGATATTATCGCGGAGAGCTCAAATTTTACAGGTGTATCCACAATTTTTTCCGCTAGTATAGAGAAGAAATAATCAGGACACTGGTATTGAAAGAATAATTTAGAAAGAGTAGATTTCCAGAAAAACTTGAAATTCAATTTCCTTATTAAGTCCCTTGGGTTGGACTGTATCCAATTCAAAAATGAATTGCTGTTCTTCCTTAGTTAAAGCACGGTCTATATCTCCACCCTGGATTGAGGGAAAACCACTTTTTATAACAAAGAACTTAATATCTCGAAGAGAGTGTTCTTTTAGCCAATGATCAACCAGTGGTGCTGTGAGAACGTACCATTTAATGCAGCTGTCATGCTCCTGGATACGTTTCTTTACCTCTCATATTGTTTTACCCACATAAAGAAGATTATAGGGCAAACGATAACATAAACCACATGCATAGACCTAGTGTCATGTTACCATGTTGTAACTTATATTTCCTTTTGGTATTAGGGTGCTCAAAAAAGTTACTTAACATCACAGCATGATGACAAACAGAACAGCTGTCACATCTAAAGTGTCCCACAGTCTGATAATGAGTATTTAGGGACTTTGGCAAAAAAGAAGAAACCAAAGTGTCAGCTATATTACACTCTCTACTGAGGGCAATGACAAGCCACTTTCTCCCAGTGTGACCTGCTCCTTCTTCTCTGCCTGGTTCTTGATCATGTCATATTAAGCCAATTATGTTGCCAGAGTTGGTGAACACGATGCAGCAGAGTTGTCAAATTACCTAGTTCCAGGAGTGAGATTTTTTTGCCAGTTCAGGCTTTAAATTTGCATTGCACTGCAGTGTGGTATTTGTATTCCATGATTTTACCCATTGGAATCAGTGCTGCAGGTCCCTTATGCATCAGAATGAGATTGTCAGAAATCCAGGACTGGTTTAGAATCTCACTCCTGGAATTGGGTAACTTGACAACTCTGGGTGCAGGCGTGCTTGATAATCACAACCCTTTATCTTTCCTGCGGATAGTTTGTGATCCCGGCATGAGATGTGAAATCCTGCTAACTTCCTTTTATCTGTGGGGCCTATGTCTAATCTAGCACTTCCCTCATGTGAAGGTTATTGACCCTTTGTCTTTGGTTGAGGCGTTAAAAGCCTGGGATATCAATATCTCAAAATGTTCTTTATTATGAAAGTTTTTAATAAACCTCAGGATTATTTAGCATCTTCTGATTCACAACATACTTTTTAAGACACGATGAATGCTTTGGGTCAAAAACAACTAATTCAGTCTGCAAGCCATGAAAAGGGATATACGTTAGTTCTCATTTTCATCTCAATAAAGGTTTTGGTCAGTTTAAAGCTACCATTAGAAGTTAACCTACAAGATGTGCACATAAAGGAGTGCACAAAGGAACCCCTTGGTCCAATCGTTTTTTATTACATTTTTATGGACACCTCACCTCCAAAACATGTTGAGGAGAGTATGATTCCAGGTAGGATTGCTAACTGGCTCCAGATTCACCAGATGGGCTTGATCCAGTCCTGGGTTTACCCCACTGCATGCAGGAACTTGTAGTCTTGCTTTTCTTATGGGATGCAATAGAGATATCAGAACTACAAGTCCCTGTACACAATGGGGTAAATCCAGGACTGAAACAAGCTTGGCGGGCGAATCTGGAGCCGGTTGGCAACCCTAATTCCAGGACATTTAATGAACCATATTTCAGATTTGAATTAATTGTCGAGAGAGCTTCTGAATCAGGTAGCACTTTTTAAAATTTGTAAAAATAATAAATAAACCCATAGAACAGAAATCTTACAGTTCTTTGATACACTAAGGATTTTAAAAAAATGAAATGTCTATTCTAGGCAGAAAGATCCTGGCATAAGTCTTCATCACAAGATAAGTTTAATAATGCTCTGAAAGTCTACCATAGTGCTACTGAGGCAGTGAAAACACCGCATTTCACAAATGAAATTAATAAAGCTTTAAATTATCCTTAAGTGCTTTTTTCTGTAGTCAAGAATTTGACTCGAACATCTGGCAGCAAAAATGCTTTGCTCTTGGTGAAGTGTGAGAAAATGGCAAAATGTTCTACTGCTAAATGTCAGGTGAGTGAAGCTGTGATATTTCGATGCTGTTGTCTTTGGAATGACTTTGCTTTGAAATCAGAAGAATATGTAGAAAAGTGCTGGTTTGAGTTTTGAGTTGCACCTCCACGCTGGATTGAAATCCATAGGATTAAGCGCTCTTGAACCATTATGGCTCCAATATTAACCAAACTAATTAACAGCTCTTTAGAACAAAATTGTCTGCCTCCTCTATTAAGGAAAGTGGTTGTCTACCTTCTACTAGAAAGGCTTCAGCAGATCCCGAGGTCTTCTACGATTACAGAGTTGACAAAGGTGTCCGGGCCTGATTCCCCCTCTGGCTCTCCCCGTACGTCCTGTGCAGTGGGACGGGAGGGGGCTGGGGTGGGCCAGCCCAGCCCAGCCCAGCCCAGCCCAGCAGGACATGTAGAGTTGATTCAGGTCACGGCCCTGTATGTCCTGCCGGCTCAAAGGGGACGTGCTGCTTATTCCACCTCGAAGATGGAATAAGCAGCACCGACCCAGCGATCAGGCCCAGGAAACCCCCCGGGGACAGGTTCGGGAGGGGTCCCTGCCGCCCAATCCAGGCCCTGGCAGTCCAGCTGTGGGTCGGGTGGTGCGAAGAGGTGGGGGGGGCTGAGCCCCAGGAGTCAGGGGTGCCTGCGAGAAGGATGTCCCCGCAGGCGGCAAGGGCACGCGGGCCGTCCATGAGCCTGATTCTGTGCACCTCAGGAACGTTTAGCTCCCGTGGTCCAGAATCAGGTCCTAACTGGCCTGTCTTCCTCAGGGACGTTCGATGGCCCAGACATCACCTTCCCTGCATTGGGCTCCATGTCTACATTTTGAGGGAAACACACACTGGGGCTGAAGAAAAATAGAAAAGATAGAAAGACACTACATAAAATCCACTACAATGTTATTGGGGGTTACCAAAAGGGGTGTTAAAAATCATATCTGCATATATATACATACTTTCATCTAGAGCAAGTGCCACATCAAATAGCTTAAAAAAGCTTTTTATATAATCGTGAGTAGACATTATCTTTGATTACAGTGATCCGTGTAACGGCATGTTGGAATAAAGAATGCACTAAAAAGTGCCTAGCACTCATCGATTTACACAGAGAGAATGGTTTTATTAGTAGAAACCGTTATAGGAGCATCTTATCATGTACCATGGAATAACCTTCTATGTCATAAAAAGAAGGAGCCATGTACTTACTTCTTTTATCAAATAGAAGAAGAAACGGGATTTAAAAATACAAAATTGGCAAAAAGAAAAACGCCTAAAACAATGGCAGGAAAGACATCGCTAAATGAAAAAAGATCCTGGAAAGAATGGGTACTAAAATATTGTGTGTGCAGAACTTGATTCCATGTCTAAATAAAATAAAAAACATCCTTTTAAAAAAAGATATAGATTGGCAACCAGAAACTTAAAAGCACAATGAATCAGAGTGTATGTATTTATTTAATTGTTTTTCTATACCGGGAGGTCATTTTAGAAGGCTTCTGTGACGTCTGCAGATGTACAGTAGAGAACAGGGTTACACATGCAAATGGCCCAATGAGTCTGAGTAGAAAAGCTGCTACATACTGTGAGACTATACCCGCCTTAGGCGCCCGCCTAGACATGGGGTATAGCCTGGGTTGTTAAAGGAATACCCTGTAGTCGTGTCCAAGTGTAAATTAAAGCTGGGCTTTATTCCCCTTCCCTTGAGGATTGCCTTCTGAATACATCAAACGAGGGTAACACAAATAAACTGTTGCTTCACAGATAAAATAAAAGTTTTCCAAATGATAATAATGCTTCTTCTTGCTTCTTTTTAACAAAGAGATTCTATCTTGTCAGAAATGCATAAAGCACACTCCATCGGTTCTGGAATGACCTTTGGGTTTGAACTTTCCCACTGCATAACATCAGGACCTGGTCCTGTATATGGGCACCATGTTTCTGTATTATTGCTTTCAGAACCTTGCCCTCGGGAGACCTCAGCTTCTAGGAGAGGAGACTGCTTTGTGCAGTCAGAGACATAAGGAGCTGTGCTTGGGGTTTCTTCCCAACACCTATTCCAATAGGGGTTTTCTATCACCCTGTAAGCTTGGCTTTTTACAAAAGGACCCACTTCTTTCCCTCCATAGAAGACAGGGTACTTATCTTTCTTCTGGGTGAAGATTGTTTCCAGCCCTTCCTCCGTTAGCCAAGGCTTCTTCTCTGTGGTGCAAACTGCCTTTCTCCGGGAGTACGAGACACTAGGCTTAGCTGAGCTGAAATCACTTCCTGGTTTCAGTGAGCTTTCCTGGGTGTGACTTTTGCTCTCTACCTGCTTGGTTGTTTTCCTCGGCACGAGGACCCCTCTGGCTTGGAAGTCTTTTGCACTGTTCTTCCCAGCACTCTCTGGTTCAACAGCCTGCTTCCATTCAGCCCTGTTTCTCCAAGACAGCGTGTCTCTCTGTGTCTGCTCCTGAGTCCTTGTCTCCTTCTCTCTCCTCCCCTTGATCTCCCTGCTCTCCCTCTGTGGGATTTCCCACCTGGTTTTATTTCCCTGCTTGTTAGACGTAGTACGTGACTCTTCCCTCAGGTGAGCCTGATTAGGACTCTGAATTTCTACTGCATCACTAATGCCATGAGGAAAGTTTGTTTCTCCATTCCTTGCTTCCCTGCAACGTGAATGTATCAACTGCACATGTGGCTGTGAGGTAAGCTCTTACTTTTCATTTCCCTTTATTATCCCAGGCTCAGTGCTGTCTACCTCATGACATATCCACCCCCTTAAGCTATTTCGGGCTGAGGGACATATGTCCTTACAGCATGGAATACGTGATACTGCATCCGCATTGAACTGAAGCTGTACCTGTAACTGACCAATAGTTGCTGTCCGCTCCTGCCAGGATTTTAGGACATTGACATGGTACACCTGACGGCGTCCCTTGTCGGTCTCCACGACATAGGAGACTGGTCCCTTGCGAGCTACTACAGTGTAGGGCCCTCTCCACTGAGCTTCAAATTTTGGCCCCGGGTCAACTGATCAATTGCTCCAGATCAGTATATGTATGTATTTCCACCATATTTGGAAGTACCTATACAAGTAAGTGTCAAAAGAACTTGCACCAACAGAAATAGCTTGCCTGTGCAATGAGAGAAATCTTTTATATGAAGACTAAGCAACAAAAAAAGATCATGAATATACAAGCATTCACTTGCTTGTGAAAGTGGCTATTATTGAAATACAATTTAAGAACTAAGTCCCATTCTGATTTAAGACTACAGGAGGTAACAACCATTGCATTGGTTACTGTTTCTTTCCTTGATGACTCAAGAATATAAATTAAATTTAAGTTGCCAAGGGAGCTCCATAAATCCGGAGGGTTCTCCATGGGATTAATCTGATGATTGGATCTTGGTGAGTAGTACACTATGGGGCAGTTTTACTAAAATGTGCTACCAGGTATCATGCACTGTAAATGCGGCTGCACTAAAAATCCCCTGCTACATGAGTAGTGTGGGGTGGGGTGGAGAATGGACAATTCTCGGGTGAAGCATATGCACCTGGGACTACATCAAAACATAGGACCGCTGGAGAAAGCACTTTGAGGATTCTGGCAAAGAACTCGAGGGTTGGGAGGCTGTGACAATGAAGGTCACCAAGGAACAGTGATCAGTCCTAAACAGCAAATTTTTCTTCAGCCGCACCTTATGTTAAGACATGATACACAAACCAGTACTGCCTGGCACTTATATTGTGATTTATCACCACTCCAGCCAAGATGCTGAAGTAAAAGCTATTCCTACATGAAGATGAATAAAAACAGAGATTCCAGGAGACAGCCTGATTACAGCTCCGATGAGCCTTTCATCTTCATTCTCACACCTCCTTGGAACAAGGTCCAGCATGAAGTTTGCTGCTAAAGAAGAGAGTCAGGATGTGCTGTTCACAGGCATCAAGGAGCTCGGACTCCAGGGGGCAGGAAGTGGGAATTAATTAAAGCAAGGCTTATTAATTACAGAGGTCTTTCTGTCTCTCCTCTTTTGTCCAAAAACATTTACACTGCTGCTTCAGCTCCTGCCTTGTAAGTATGGGAAGGAGGTCTGTCTTTGGTTTCTGAAACCAGTCTTCAGGGCTGGCCCTACCACTAGGCAGACTAGATGTCTGCCTAGAAGACTTTGGGAGGGGGGAGAGGATAGCGGCACAGTGCTGGCGCAATCATCATCGCATCGCATCACTAAGAGGAAGCGGGCATTTGCAGGCCTTCTAAGTGCAAAGTTGCAAAGTTTTTTTTTTATGGCGCCAACTCCCCCCCCCCCCCAAGAGAGAGGTGCTTGTACACTGTATCATTGCATAGCAGCATAAAAAAAGGCCTGCTTAAAGGAGTCGAGGCTTTAAAAAGTACCCCATACTCCCTAATCCCCTCCTAAAAGTTCCTTCCAGCCCTCTGCATCCCCTTCTAAAAGTATGCCCTTGTCCCCTTCCAAAATTGCCCCCACCCCAACATCCTTTGCACATAACAAGAATCTCCCTAGTAGGTTGTGGGGGGGGGGGGGGCAAGAGTAATCCATGGATGGCTAGCTCCCACCCTCAAAATAGCAGCCTCTTCCCCCTAGAGGTAGTACTATCACACTACTGCTGAGGGGTCAGGTTGTTAAATAACGGTGTGCTCTCTTATTTAGCCTGACAAGAGAGCATATCCATAGGAAAGATGGAGAGGGGGGAGGATAATAGATGCAGAAAAATTGTCAAAGGAGAGAAAAGGAAGGGAGAGGAGAAGGAGACAGAAACTGGAAGATGGGTAAGTCATCCTTAATTGTCTGCTCATTAGTTGTTTTTCACCCTGACTTTCTTCCCGCATTCTCCTTTGTCCCATCTATTCAAATGTTAATTCATTGTAGCATTCAGAAAGATTGCATATTGTTTGCTATTGCTAATGTCAGTTCTCTGGCTTTCCTTTTTTACTGTGTGACCCAGTTTCTAAGAGCGTCAAAACGTGCTCTCTAAAAGGCCAAAAATTACATCATAAAAAGTCAGTAAGATGCCTCATAATAAATATATGCATTTGACATAATGGAAGCAGGATTTTATATTTGCTGTGATTTTAAAAAAGCACTCACCCATTATCTTGCATTAACCACCAAAATTTATTTGAAAGGCTTTAAAAACCTGAAAAGAGCAATAGAAGAGAAAAACAATGGAAATTTCCTAATTGTTCTCTTCTACAAAGGGCTTCAATTTTGCTTTATTTTCCTCTTTCTAGAGCATTGAGGCTGGTACCATTTTGTATTACTGCATCAACAGGGCAGGAGAGTGTGGAGATTGTGGATCCTGCCTGTGAATTTCCATTGGCCATATGGATAGGATAATGGAGAGAAGGTCTTGACCTAATTTTTTTTTAAAACAAAATGAAAATGAACTAACTTTAGGGACCCTTTTAAGCTGTGTAGCTAATGTGTGTTTTAGCTTGCGGTAACTATAAGAGCATGGGGGTCAGTGTGGCAGTTAGAATGGGTGCAATAACTCTGAGTGGTATTAGGTGCACCTGCATTAATTGCGACTGCTGCTGTCATGCGTTAGGGTACCGATCTAGGCAGTAACTGCTGAGGATGTGCTGGGCATGGTTCTTCTCAGTGCAATATTATTTGCTCACAATGGGGCATATTTACTAAACTGCACTAACCAATAGAAACATAGAAACATGATGGCAGAAAAAGACCACATATCTAAGACAAAGATCAGGACAACTGGCAAAATCATTAAGTTCATCGTTGATGGAGAAGAAATTGAAATTGTGAATAACTTTAACCTACTTGGATCAACTATCAATAAAGAAGCAACAAGCAGTCAAGAAATCTGACGACACATTGCTCTTGGCAGAATGGCTATGAAGGACCTAGACAAGATTTTCAAGAGAAGAGATGTCTCTCTCCATATAAATATTCGACTTGTTCAAGCCATGGTATTTTCAATAACATCATATGGATGCGAAAGTTGGACAGTGGAAAAGATAGACAGGAAGAAAATTGATGCCTTTGAATTATGGTGCTGGTTGCGAATACTGCGTATACCATGGACTGCCCGAAGAACAAACCAGTCAGTATTAGAGGAGATCAGACCTCAGCTTTCTTTAGAAGCTTAGATGACAAGACTTCGACTTTCATACTTTAGACACATACATGTAATGCGAAGAGAGAAATCATTAGAGAAAGACATCATGCTTGGCAAGGTAGAAGGTCAATGCAAAATAGGAAGGCCAGCAATGAAATGGATCAATTCAATAACAGTAGCTATGGGTGCCTGATTGAAGACCGAACATAATTTAGGACAACTATCCAGAGGGTCGTCATGAGTTGATACCGACTCGATGGCACTTAACAACAAAAACATCATATCTCCTCTATCCTGCCTTTCCTCAACATAAAAATATTAAGATCTTTAAGTCTGTCCCCACTAACCATTTTAGTAACTACCCTCTGCACCAGCTCCATCTTGTTCATACCCTTTGAAGATGTGGTCTCCAGAATTGCACACAATACTCCAAATGAGGTCTCACCAGAGACTTATACAGAGGCATATCACCTCCTTTTTTCTGCTGACCATTCCTCTCCCTATGCAACCAAGAATCCTTCTGGCTTTCACCATCACCTTTTCTACCTGTTTAGCCACTTTATTATCATCAGAAAGAATCATGCCCAGGTCCTGCTTTTCTTTTATGGACAGAATTACTTCGCCCCCCTACACTGTATCACTGCCTTGGATTTTTGCAGCCCAAAAGCATGACCCTGTATTTTTTAGCATTAAATCTCAGCTGCCAAATTCTCAACCATTCTTCAAGATTAGGTAGATTCTTCCTCATGTTATTCCTGGATGTCTACTCTACTGAAGATTTTGGTATCATCCACAAAGAAGCAAATCTTAGCCGACAGCTCTTCCGCAATATCACTAACAAAGATGTTAAAAAGAATCAGGCCAAGGATAGATCCCTGCGGCACATCACTGATAACCTCCTTCTCCTTAGAGAGTGAGCTCCATTTACCTGTACCCTTTGTCACCTCCCACTCAACCAATTTCTAACACAGTCACTTACTTTAGGGTCCATCCCTTGGGTGCTCAGTTTGTTTATAAGTCACCTGTGTAGAATGATGCCGCCCTAGGCAGAAGCCCTGGCCGTGACGCCTCCCCTGCAGGCTGAGCCGAGCTGCTCTCCCCCACCAGTGCTGAGCCACGCCATTCTCCTCCACCCCAGTGCTAAGCTGCGCCACCGCTGATTCTGGTGGCGAGACTGGGAGGGGGGGGACAGCAGCTTGGCTCAGCACTAGGGAATGTGCTTTGGCTGAGGAGCCCCCCGATCCTGCTGCTGGAATCAGCGGCAGCATGGGGGCGGTGACGTGGCTCAGCACGAGAGGGGGGGAACAGACATGTGTGCTGAAGCACATGTCCAGCTGCCCACACAGGTCTGCCACCTAGCCCACTTAGTGGACAGGCCTGCCCTAAGTAAACCATATCTAGGGCTCTCCCTCAATCCAACTCCCTGCTCACCCAGTCAAAGAAATCAATCAGATTTGTCTGACAAGACCTGCATCTGCTAAACCCATGATGCCTCGGATCCTGCAATCCATTGGACTCCAGAAACCTCACTATGCTCTCTTTCCGCAGCGTTTCCAATAATTTACTCAGCACAGAGCTTAGACTAACTGGCCTATAATTTTCAACCTCATCCTTACTTTGGCTTTTGTGGAAAGGGACCACATGTGCCTTTCTCCAGTCCTCTGGGACTGCTCCCGATTCCAATAAAGCATTGAAAAGGTCATCTAGTGGAGCCACTAGAATATCCCCAAGTTTCTTCAATATTCTTGGAAGTATCCCATCCAGTCCTATCATTTTGTTTTCTTTTAGTTTCGCTAGTTCCTCACAAATACAGGCTTCTGGATCTTTGCTTTCCTGACTGCTTTGCTAGCTTCTCTAAGTTTGTCCAAATATAAATGCTTGCTTCTCTCTGTGATCTCTTATATTTTATGAAGACCACTCTCTTTTTCTTCACCGTTTCAGCTACTTCTATTGAGAACTATAGTGGCCTCCTTTTCCTTTAACATTTATTTACCTTTCTAACATAGTAACATGTAACATAGTAAATGACTGCAGATAAAGACCAGTATGGTCCATCTAGTCTGCCCAGTACGATGGCAAGAGTAGCTGCACCTGCTGCTCCGTGCAGGCCACTCCTCCCCATGTCTTTGTTTAGGGGTGAACCCACCAATCCATGTAGGACACCCCTATTTGTTGAGAAATTAGATGGTTCCGTTTATTTTGATTTTATCCTGTTGCTGTAAAGGGATCCACTGTGTCTGTCCCATGCCATTTTGAATTCCGTCACCGTGTTTGTCCGCACCACTTCCATCGGGAGGGCATTCCAAGCATCCACCACCCTTTCTGTGAAAAAGTATTTCCTGACATTGCCTTTCAATTTACCACCTTGCAGCTTCCTGTTATGCCCTCTAGTTTTACAGCTTCTCCATCTTTGGAAGAGGTTTGTTTGTTCATTATTTCCCTTTCAGAATTTAAAGGTTTGAATTATATCTTCCCTGTCCCTCCTCTCCTCCAAAGTGTACATGTTTAGATTTTCAAGTCTCTTCTCATAAGGCTTCTGATGCAGGCTCCAAATAATTTTGGTCGCCTTCCTCTGAACAGTTTCCCGTCTTTTTACATCTTTTTCAAGATATGGTCTCCAAAACTGAACACAGTATTCCAAGTGAGTCCTCACTAGTGACTTGTAAAGTGGCATAAGTACCTCTTCCTTTCTGCTGGTAATTCCTCTTTGTATGCAGCCCAACATCCTCCTGCCTTTTGCCACCGCCTTGTCGCACTGTTTTGCCACCTTGAGATCTTCAGAAATAATCACACCAAGGTCTTTCTCCTGATCTGTGCACACCAACCTCTCACCCCCTATAGCGTACATTTCCCTTGGATTTCTGCTACCCAAGTGCATGACTCTACACTTCTTTGCATTAAATCTTAATTGCCCAGCATTAGACCATTCTTCCAGCTTTTGTAGATCTTTCCTCATGTTAACCACTCCCTCGGGGGAGTCCACTCTGTTGCAAATTTTTGTGTCATCTGCAAAAAGACAGACTTTTCCATTCAGTCCTTCAGCAATATCGCTCACAAATACATTTAACAGTGCCGGGCCCAGGACCGACCCCTGGGGCACTCCGCTAATCACCTTCCCTTCATCCGAGTGAGCTCCATTTACCATCACCTTCTGTCGGCTGTCAGTCAACCAATTTCTGATCCAATTTACCATCTTGGGATCCGTCCACAAGCTAATGAGTTTATTGATAAGCCTCCTATGAGGAACAGTATCAAAGGCTTTGCTGAAATCCAGGTAGATGACATCCATCGCATACCCCTGATCTAGTTCCCTGGTCACCCAGTCAAAGAACTCGATCAGATTTGTTTGGCAAGATCATCCTTCGGTAAAACCATGTTGCCTTGGGTCTTGCAACCTGTTGGTTTTGAGAAAGTTCACTATTCGCTCTTTCAGGAGCACCTCCATTACTTTTCCCGCCACCGAGGTAAGGCTCACAGGCCTGTAGTTTGACACTTCTTCCCTGTCACCACTTTTGTGTAGAGGTACGACATCAGTCATTCTCCAGTCCTGAGGAACCTTTCCTGTTTCCAAGGATCTGTTGAAAACATCCTTTAACGGCCCTGAAAGAACCTCTCTGAGCTCTTTCAGTATCCTGGGATGTATCCCATCTGGTCCCATGGCCTTGTCCACTTTCAGTTTTGCAAGTTGTTCTAACACTGAAAGTGGACAAGACCATGGGACCAGATGGGATACATGAGGGTTGTTGCCTTTAAAATATCCCCTTTCAGTTTTGCCCATTGCTTTTATACATCTCCCAGCTGTCCCCATCCCGCTAACCACTCCTTGAGGTATTGTCCCATCTTGCCAAAGTTGGTTTTCCTAAAGTATAAGACCCTCGCTTTTGAATGATTTTTATCAGCCCTAGTCCTAATACTGAACCACGCCATCTGGTGATCACTGGATGCAAGATGATCTCCCATTATGACATCAGAAACACTTTCCCCATTAGTCCAGTATGGTCCCTTCATGTGTGGGTTCTGTTACCAGTTGCCAGAAGAGTTCTCCCTGTAGAGAATCTAGGATTGCCTTACTTTTAGATGACACTGCAGCAGGGACATGCCAATCAACATCCGGCATATTGAAATCAACTATCAGTAGCACTTCTGCTTTCATACTGCATATGTCTATTAAATTCCCATCCACTTCGCCCTGAGAAGGAGATCTATATATCACGCCAATGCAAATGTATTTCCTTTCCGATTTTCTAGTTTACCCCATAGTGCCTCCTTGCTCCCTTTTAAGCCCTGTAATTCTATAGGTTCAATATTATTTTTTACATATAGTGCCACTCCTCCTCCCCTTCTTCCTACCTTGTCCTTCCTGAATAAAGTATAGCACAGTATAATTACATCCCATTCATGGATGTCCGTGAACTATGTCTCCGTAACTGCCACTAAATCCAAGTCAGCCTCTTCCACTAAAGCCTCAACATATGGGATCTTATTTAAGAACATAAGAACATAAGATATGCCATACTGGGTCAGACCAAGGTCCATCAAGCCCAGTATTCTGTTTCCAACAGTGGCCAATCTAGGTCATATGTACCTAGCAGTTTCCCCAAGAGACACAAGTTCCACAATGCTTGTACTGGGTCAAGCATTGATATCTTCGGTCACTTCTTAATAATGGTTTATGGACCTTTCCTCCAGGAACTTGTCCAAACCTTTTTTAAACCCAGCTACACTAACAGCCTTTACTACATCCTCCGGTAACAAATTCCAGAGTTTGATTACACGTTGAGTGAAAAAATATTTTCTTTTATTAGTCTTAAATAGTTTACCCTGTAGCTTCATTGCATGTCCCCTAGTCTTTCTATATTCTGATAACGTAAACAATCGATCTACGTTTACCCGTTCCACTCCGTTCATTAATTTATAGACTTCTATCATATCTCCCCTCAGCCGTCTCTTTTCCAGGTTAAAGAGCCCTAACCTTTTTAGCCTTTCTTCATAGGAGTATCCTTCCATCCCCTTTACCATTTTGGTGGCTCTTCTCTGTACCTTTTCTAAAATCGCTATATCCTTTTTAAGATACGGCGACCAGAACTGCACACAATATTCAAGGTGCGGTCTCACCATGGAACGATATAGAGGCATTATAATATCTTTTGTTTTATTTTCCATTCCTTTCCTTATCATACCTAGCATTCTATTTGCTCTCTTGGCCGCCGCTGCACACTGGGCTGAGGGTTTTAACATGGTATCCACAATGACGCCTAAATCTTTTTCCTGGGAGGTGGTTCCTAATGTGGAACCTTGCATCGTGTAACCATAGTTTGGGTTGTTCTTCCCTAGGTGCATAACCTTGCACTTGTCCACATTAAATTTCATCTGCCATTTTGATGCCCAGTCTTCCAATTTATCAAGATCCTCTTGCAATTTTTCACAATCCTCTTGGGTTTTAACAACTTTAAATAGTTTTGTGTCATCTGCAAATTTGATAACCTCACTCGTTATTCCACTTTCCAGGTCATTTATGAATATGTCAAAAAGCAGCGGACCTAGCACAGATCCCTGGGGTACACCACTATTCACCTTTCTCCATTGGGAAAATTGGCCATTTAGCCCTACCCTCTGCTTTCTATCTTTTAACCAGTTCCTGATCCACAATAGTACACTGCCTCCTATCCCATGACTCTTTAGTTTTGCCAAAAGTCTCTGATGAGGGACCTTGTCAAAGGCTTTCTGAAAGTCCAGATACACAATATCAACCGACTCACCTTTGTCCACCTGTTTATTCACTCCTTCAAAAAAACATAACAGATTAGTAAGACAAGATCTTCCTTGTCTAAAGCCATGTTGGCTGTCTTCCATTAGGTTGTGACTATCTACATGCTGAGTAATTTTATTCTTTATGATGGTTTCTACCATTTTTCCCGGTACTGACGTCAGGCTCACCGGTCTGTAGTTTCCCGGATCACCCCTGGAACCCTTTTTTTTTTTTTTTTTTTTTTTAATACTTTATTTAAGTCCTCCATAAAATCCAGACATATAACAACAGACGACACCCCGGGGAGGGTTTACTCTTCACCCCCCCGGGAGCCAACAAAAAAATAGTACAAAGGGCAGGCATTTTACAGTATCTCCCAACCCCCCTCCTCCCACCCCCCCACCCTCACCCACCAACCCACCCTCACTCCATTACCCACTGCAGAAACCAATTGTCATCAAGAACTGTAAAGCAACTACCGCCTACCCACTTCCTAGGTCCGCAGTCATTCAACTCCCCCCTGGAGGGTGGCATTACGGCTGTGGGGTCCTAGCTGCTGGATATATGGCTCCCATGTCGACATAAAGACTGTCCAACGCCTGGCACTGCCCCGCGCCATCCAACGCTCCGTTAGCATTAATTGATGAAAATTATTCCGCCATTCACTAAAAGTGGGCAGTTGGCGTTCCCGCCATAAACGAAGAATCGGCCCTTTACCCACCAGACAGGCCTTCCGCACAAGCAAACTCTCACCGGCTTTCACAGGTCCAGGGGTCGGCAACTGATCCAGTGCAACAAATAGTCCCGTCCAATGAAGCCTTCGCTGAAGCAGCATGCAAAGGAAATTGCATATCCGAGCCCAATATGCCCGTATTCCCCGACAGCCCCACCACATGTGTAAGAGAGTAGCCAAGGGCTCCGAACAGCGTGGGCAGGAGCCATCCGTGTCCAACCGACTGCGCAGCGCCCGCCTTGGCGAAAAATGAGCCCTCGTCACGCACTTAAATTGGATCTCCCGCCAGCGTGCTCCTTGAACTAGTCGGCTAATCCGTTTCAATGCCGTCAGTACCAATCCCGGCTGTATGTCTACACCCAATTCAGTCGCCCAAGCTCTCTCGACTCCACTATAATCAGGGAGGGAACGATACCGCTCCAGACTGCGTTTCAAATTAGAAATCGACGGCGGGTGTTCCTCTCCCAACTGGAAGAATTCCAAAATATGGGCTGAGCGTTCAACCTGCAGCGCTTCGCGCGGCAGTGCGGCCACATAGTGGGAAATTTGTATGTAGGCAAAACAATGCGAGTCGGGGAGATCGTATTCCCGACTGAGCGTTCGGAATGACTTACAGTTTCCCGCTTGGTCCACCAAGTGTCCTATCAACCGGATGCCCCGTATCCGCCAGTCCCGAAACACCGCAGTGGTGGATCCTGGAGTGAATTGGGCATTACCCTGCAGCGGCAACCAACAAGACACCTTCCACGTTTCCTGCCAATATTGGTTAAGTAATTGCCATGTGCGTCGGGCCGAGTCTATTAACGGACTCTGCCGACTAGTAGCCGTGAAATCCGTAGACGTGCCGTGCAAAAACGCCAGGAGAGTCGCAGGGGCCACCAAACACTCCTCTAAAGACCTAGGCGTGTAGACTTCCGTCCCCCCAAGCCAATCCCCCAAATGTCTGGCTTGACAAGCCAATGCATAAGTCTTCAAGTCGGGAAGGCCCATACCACCCTCTCGCCATTTGCCAAGGAGACGATTCCATGCGACCCGCGCCCGTTGCCCCCTCCAAAGAAAACGCTTAAGCAAAGCCTCCATTTTACACAAGTCCCGTCGGAGCAACCAGACCGGCAGGGTCTGCAGCCAGTACAAAATTCTGGGTAGAACTATCATTTGGACTGCCGCTATCCTCCCTGCGAGAGACAGCGGGAGAGGTCCCCATGCATTTAACTGCACCGCCAGCTGCCGCATTATTCGATCTAAATTACGTCGGTATAGATCCCGGGGATTACCGGTCAATGTTATGCCCAGATAGATAAATTCTTTGTCTGCCCACCGCAAAGGGAAGGGTCCCCTCCAAGAATTGCGGAAATGCCCCGAGACATCCACTACTTCAGATTTATCTTTGTTAATGCGCAAGCCTGCAATTGCTCCAAAGCGCTGGAATTCATCTAAAAGCAAAGATAAAGAAGTGGTCGGAGACGTCAAATGGACTAACAAGTCATCGGCGAAGGCCGAGATAAGGAAGGTTTGCGACCGAATTCCCACTCCCTGTATCCCCTCCGAGGTTACGACGGTGCGAATCAGCGGGTCCAAGGAAAGAGCGAATAGCAATGGTGATAGAGGACAGCCCTGTCTTGTACCTCTACCCAACATAATATCGTCCGAGAGGAAGCCATTGCACAGTATGCCCGCGGTCGGGGAAATGTATAGACTTTGCACCATATTACAAAAATCCTCCCCAATGCCATAGCGCGGTAGCAGTCTCCATAGATAGCGCCAGTCCACTCTGTCAAAGGCCTTCTCTGCATCGAAGCTAATCAACAACGACGAAATATTATGAGCATGAACCCACTCCAAGGAGGCCAAAATCTTCCGAAGGTTTCGCACGGCATGTCGGCCTTTCACAAAGCCCACCTGTGCATCATGAATTAAGTAGCCTAATACCCCCGCCAGGCGATCAGCTAGAATCTTCGCCAACAGTTTAAGATCGAAGTTTAATAGGGAGATGGGTCGATATGATGCTGCCTGCGTTAGGTCCTTACCCGGCTTCGGGATCAAAGTGATATACGCGTGATTACGCCCCCAGCTGAACGCCCCGTGCTCTGCCCTGGTGACAAAGACCTCTCGCAGGAGTGGGCTGACCTCGTCCCCGAGGACCTTATAGACTTCTGCCCCGAATCCATCTGGCCCTGGCGATTTATAGCACTGGGCCGCCGATATTGCGGATTGTATCTCCTGCACAGTAATAGGTGAATCTAAAACCTCCCTCTGGGCTGAAGTGAGTTGAGGCAACTCCAAGCCCTCAAAATAGTCCTGCAGCCCCTCCGGGGATCCAGCCTCAGACGTGTATAAACTTTGAAAGAAGGTGCGAAAAATCTCTGCAATTTCTTTATTCTCTTTATGCACACGTCCCTGGCCGTCTTTCAATGCCGCTACGTGGGCAAGACTCCGTCGGGCTCGCAGACAGCGTGCTAGCAACTTGCCAGGTTTGTCACCATAGCAGTGCAAACGAAACCGATAAAACAAAGCCGATTTCTTTGCTCGTTGATGTAAGAGCTCATTAAGCTCGGTCTGGACTTCCCATAACAACTTCTTATTGGACAACGCTGGCGTGCGGGCACATCGCCGCCGTAACGTAGTGACTCGGCGCTCGAGTAGTACTATACGTTCTGCCATCAACCGGCGCCTTCTCGCGGCGTATCCGATGATGTCTCCGCGAAGAACCACCTTTGCCGTTTCCCAGACTAACTCGGGGTCATCTGCGTGAACCTGGTGATGGGCAAGAAATTCCACCCATCTCTGGCGGAGAAAGTGGCGAAATGGCCCATCCGAATAAAGTTCTAGGGGGAATCTCCACAAACGTGACCGGTGTGTGTCCTGCCCCCAGTGTAAGGCAAGCCACACCATCGCGTGGTCTGATATTTCGGAAGGACCAATCTGGGCATCCTCGGTGTGTGTGAACAAAATCCCTGAAATCATTACATAGTCAATACGGGCACTAGAACCATGCGCTCGAGATTGATGGGTGTAGTCCCTCTCGGAGGGGTGCAGGACTCGCCAAGGATCAAGTAAACCCAATCTCCGACAGAACCGCAACAACATCTGGGAGGATACTATCCTCTCCCGCCCGCCCCCTCTCTCAGAGGTATCCTGATCTACATCCAGGACTCCGTTAAAGTCCCCGCCCAAAATCACCGGACACTCCGGAAGCTGCTCCACTCTGGATGCCAGACCATTGTAAAAACCCGGATCCGCCACATTGGGACCATAGAGATTCCCCAGAATCACCGGTTTACCGTCTAAATGACCATAAATCAACAGGGATCTGCCAGTATTATCAGCAATGACCGTCTCCTCTATAAATCGCACGCGTTTATGAATTAAAATCGCTACGCCTCCCTTATGCCCCTGGGCAGGGGACCCCCATACTTGGCCCACCCAACTCCGACAGAGTTTGCTATGTTCAATGGCTGTCTGGTGGGTCTCTTGAAGGAGCGCAATGTCACATTTATGCCGTGCAAGTGCTTGCAAGACCTTGTGCCTCTTAATAGGGTTTCCCAGCCCACAGACATTCCACGAGATTATTTTCAAAGCGCCGGGGCAGTGTCAAGGCGCCACCATAGAATCACTACCAAACACTGCAGAGGAATACCCCCAGCCTGGTATCCCTCCCCATCTATAGGTAAGCCGTTATCCCTTCTAATAGCATTCACTGGAGTGTACCCCCTCCCCTCCCCCTGCCCCCCCTCCTCCTCCCCCCTCCCATCCCTCCCCCCCCCACACCCCCAGCCCCCCTCTCCTCCAAGGTCTCCCGTCCAGCTATAGCCTGGACTACTTCCTGTGGCATACGGGCTCGCCCCTCCAATACTACACCCTCCCCACCAAGAATATCAAAACAGAAAAAGAGACATAAAGTCTCCACTGCGAACCCCTGTATCGGGGCTCCCCCACCCGGCGCTATCACCCTCCACTCGCCCACTCCCCCACGGCCCCTGCACATCTCCCCCCCGGATGACCCCCCATCTCCCCCGCCCTCCCCCCCCATCGGTTACCTGTATCTATGCTTTATCTAATCCAGTCCCCTCTACTCCCCCGACCCCCCCCCACCCCAACCCACCGCCCCCCCCGAAGAGAGATAAAGAAGGGAAGGGAGGGGGGGGGGGTCAGGCAGGAATACAGGGGCAAGACATTGCAAAAATGGAAGTAACCAGAGAGCCAACAAGGCAGTAGCAAGTAGAACAAAGTGTAACAAAGTAACCATTGCAACCAAATAACAAGGATACAGTGTCTCCCCTGGCACAGGAAATGTTACCAGATAATGAATCACTGCATCCCAGTCTAGTATACTACATAAAAGGCAAAACCAATAGTTCTCTCATAACATATGGGGGGGGGGGGTACCCCCCACCTCTAGACAGTCACGTATCGGTTTGAGCTGGCAGAGAGTCCAGGAAGGTAGTCGCCTCTTCCGGGGTCGCTAGAATGCGGGTGTGGCCTTGGTGCTCGACCCGCAGCCGTGCAGGGTAGAGGAGTGAGAAGCGAAGGCCGCGGTTAAACAGCTGGGTACAAATCCCCGAAAAAGCCTTGCGTTGTTGACTAACGAGGATAGAGTAGTCCTGAAATACTAAGATCGGCTCAGTGTCTTGTGGGTTCCGCCGTCGGCCCCTTGCCGCCTTTAGCACCTCCTCTTTCTGTCTGTAATCAAGAAAGCGGGCAATCACTGCTCGTGGTTTCCTGTGCTGCTCTCTTCTCTGGCCAAGCCGGTGTATCCGTTCAATTTTGAGCGATTCTCCTCCCAGACTTGGCAGGAGACTCCCAATCCATGATTGTAAATAATCAAGTAGGGCACTATCAGTTACACTTTCAGGAATTCCGATGAATCGCAGGTTTTTTCTCCTACCTCGATTCTCCAATTCATCGAGTTTCTCCCCTTGCTGCTTCACCAAAGTCTCTAGAGCAGCCACTTTGGCCACCAGCGAGTGTTGCGTGTCTTCTACAGCGGACACCCTCGTCTCCACCTGCTCCAGCCGCTCCTCCACCATCGTGAAACGTTGGCCAAGTGATTGAATTTGCTCCCCCAAGTCCTGAAATCGTGTACTGAGCGCCTGCACCACCGCGGCACTAACTTCGGCCACCAGGTCTGGCGGGGTGCCCGGTTTCGGGCTAGGTGGTGAGCCTTCTGCCGTCTTTCCCTCCATAAGGCGGGGTCTCTCCTTTCGCGGAGCCTTAGACGCCATCAGGTCAGCTATGCGATACGCACCACGTCCCACACCGGGCACTGCTCCCGTAGAGTGGCAGAGGTAGGGCTGTGTAATTGCAATCCCCCGCTGTATGGAGGTGTAGGCGCTGTGCGGGAGTTAGCTGTCCAAACCAGGCAGAGACGGCCGCGGGACTGTAGGCCCAGCACCCCAGGAGGACTCTAGTAAATAGGGCAGTAAAAAAAAAGTCCTACCACCGTTTAGCACATTTTCTCCCAGGCCCCAGTGCTCGCTGTTGTCAGGCAAGGGTCCGACGGTCTCCGAGGCCCCGCGAGGAAGGAGAAGAGCGCTGTGCCCCGCCGAAAGTGGTATCTTATCTCCTTAGCTGGCGGCAATAGCTACTCTCCCCTAAGCAGGCAAAAGCAATCCCGGACCTCCGCTTCACTGGAAATACAGGGCCCCGATAGAATAGTCAGCCGCGGGAGCGGGAAAGAGGGTTGGGGCGCTCAAGTGTGTCCCGATGTCCTTCCCCACTTCCCCTCCAAGCCGCACAAACACTGGTCGCACCTCACCTGGGTGTTCCACTCTCCGTAAGTGGCAGGTAGCTGCAGGGAGCTGTCCGGGCTCACCACGTCCCACCTTTCAAAAGGTCACTGGAAGATGTCGCCGGTCTATTTCCGCCGGAGCCAGGCCGCCACGTGGTGCTTGGGACGGAGGCTGGCAGCAGCAAGGACGCCCGATCGTACTTCCGATCGATTTGAGAATTAGCCCCGGGAGCTTCTCCGTTCTGGTAGGTGCGTTTGCAGGTCTTTTCGTGTCCCCGAACACCGGAGCCCACACAAGGAGCACGAACGATGACGGTGGGGGAAGCACCCAAATGGCCTCTTCACCTTCCCCGATTCGCTAAGCATTCATCTCCGGGCCGGTAGGGATGGTCGCGAATCGCCTCCGCGCCGAGTGTTGGAGCCCCGGCAAGGGAGAAAGAATGCCGGTGGTGGAGGGGGATTATTTAGAAGAATTTATAGCCGTTTTTTGAAGGGCGATCGCCCGGAGCTGATCGTGAACCGACCGGTCAGCTCATTGCCCAAACCGGAAGTCCCCCTGGAACCCTTTTTAAAAATTGGTGTTACATTGGCGATCCTCCAATCTTCAGGTATTAGAGATGATTTTAATGATAGTTCACAGATTACTGATAGCAGTTCTGCAATCTCATATTTCAGTTCTTTCAACACCCTTGGATGTATACCATCCGGCTCAGGTGATTTGCTACTCTTCAGTTTATCTAATAGTTGTTAGACATCTTCCCGATGTATCGATATTTCCTTCAATTCTTCCGCACCTTTAAATACCACTTCAGTCATGGGTAACATCCCTACATCTTCCTCAGTAAAGACCGAAGCAAAGAATTCATTCAGTCTCTCCGCTATCGCCTTGTCGCCTCTTAGTGCTCCTTTAACCCCTTTATCATCTAATGGACCAACTGACTCTCTCACAGGTTTTTTGCTACGAATGTACTTGAAAAGGTCTTTATTTCGCGTTTTTGCTTCCGCAGCAAGCTTCTTCTCAAATTCTCTCTTTGCCTGCCTTATCAATGCCTTGCATTTGACTTGCCAGTGCTTGTGCTGTTTCCAGGATTCGTCGTTTGGCTCTTTTTTCCATTTCCTGAAAGATGCTTTTTTGGCAACAACAGCCTCTCTGACCTCACCTTTAAACCATGCTGGCAGTTTTTTGGACTTCCTTCCACTTTTCTTAAAGTGTGGAATACAGCTGGTCTGGGCTTCCAAGATAGTATTTTTTAACAACACCCAAGCTTGATGTACGTCTTTAACCTTTGCAACTGCTCTTTTTAGTTTTTTCTTAACTATTTTCCTCATTTTATCATAGTCTCCCTTTCGAAAGTTAAAAGGTAGTACTGTGGATTTCCTTACTATCCCTCCTCCACTAATTAAATCAAAGGCGATCATGCTATGATCACTATTGCCAAGTGGCCCCAACACCCTTATCTCTTGCACTAGATCTGGTGTTCCACTAAGGACTAGGTCTAATATGGCTTCCCCTCTGGTCGGTTCATGAACCAGCTGCTCCAAGAAGCAGTCATTTATTTCATCTAGGAACTTTATCTCCCTAGCATGTCCTGACGTGACACTGACCCAGTCGATACCGGGGTAATTGAAATCACCCATTATTATTACTGCGCTGTAACTTTTGTTAGCTTCCTTGATTTCTTTGAGCATTTCATCATCCATTTGGTCATTCTGGCCAGGTGCTCGATAGTACACCCCCACTGCCATCGCCTTCCCCCTTTTATATGGAATTTCAATCCATATAGATTCTACAGCAGATTTTGTTTCCTGCAAAACTTTAATCCTTTCTGAGTCAATGCCCTCTCTAACATAGAGCGCAAACCCTCCACCAATTTGATCAGCTCTATCATTACGATATAGTTTGTACCCAGGTATCACAGTGTCCCACTGGTTGTCCTCCTTCCACCATGTCTCTGATATTCCAATCATATCTAACCTTTCATTTAGTGCTATATATTCTAACTCTCCCATCTTATTCTTTAGACTTCTAGCATTTGCATACAAGCATTTTAGAGAATGTATTTTATTCATGTTAATTTGGCTATTGTTAGACATGGGTAAACTGGAATCTTTAAGCTCTGTCTGCTCCATACTTGAGGGCATTTGGGCTACTTTACTCTTTTGTGGAACCTCTCTGCTTTTGGTAGTATCCTTCAAGGATACATTCTTCCGAACCATCCGCTCTTGGGCGACTGTCGGCTTTCCCCTAATATCTAGTTTAAAAGCTGCTCTATCTCCTTTTTAAAGGTTAATGCCAGCAGCCTGGTTCCATCCCGGTTAAGGTGAAGCCCATCCCTTCAGAAGAGCCCCTCCTTTCCCCAGAATGTTCCCCAGTTCCTAACAAATCCAAAACCCTCATCTCTGCACCATTGTCTCATCCACGCATTGAGACTCCGGAGCTCTGCCTGCCTTTTGGGTCCTGCGCGTGGAACAGGAAGCATTTCGGAGAATGCTACCCTGGAAGTTCTGGATTTCAACTTCCTACCTAAAAGCCTAAATTTTGCCTCCAGAACCTCCCTACCACATTTTCCTATGTCATTGGTACCGACATGTACCAAGACAGCAGACTCCTACCCAGCACTATCTAAGACCTTATCTAGGTGGCGCGTGAGGTCTGCTACCTTCGCACCAGGCAGGCATGTTACCAGGCGATCCTCACGTCCACCAGCCACCCAGCTATCTACATGCCTAATGATCGAATCACCAACTATAACGGCTGTCCTAACCCTTCCCTCATGGGTACATGGCCCTGGAGAAACTTCCTCAGTGCGAGAGGGTTTTACATCACCTGGAGGACAGGTCCTAGTTACAGGATCACTTCCTGCCACACCAGGGTGATGCTCTCCTGTCACGTGACCTCTCTCCTCCATGGCAACAGGGGTGCTGCCAGACTGGAGGTGGGACTTCAGTGTGCATAAATGTTCTACGGACATTTATGCACACTGCTTTCCAGACTGGAGGTGGGACTTCAGTGTGCATAAATGTTCTACGGACATTTATGCACACTGCTTTCCAGAAGTTTCCCCTTTTACCCATTTAGAAACATAGAAATATGATGACAGAAAAAGACCACATGGCCTATCTAGTCTGTCCTTCCATATCAACAACTACAACAGTCCCCTTTTTACCTTTAGAGATCCTCTGTGCTTGTCCTATGCTTTTTTTAATTCAGTTACTGTCCTCATCTCTACCACCTCCACTGGGAGACTATTCCACGGATCCACTACCCTTTCCGTAAAGAAATATTTCCACATATCACTCCTGAATGTATTTCCCTTCACCCTCATCCCATGTCCCTTCGTAGCAGAACTTGCTTTCAATGGAAAGAGGCTCTCTCCCTGAGCATTTATGCCACAGAGGTATTTAAACATTTCAATCATATCACCTCTATCCCACCTTTCCTCTGTTGTTGTTAAGTGCCGTCGAGTCGGAGTCGACTCATGGTGACCCTCTGGATAGCTATCCTAAATTGTGTTCCGTCTTCAGTCAGGCGGCTCATTATTGACAGACTGGTACCCGTAGCTGCTGTTATTGTATCGATCCATCTCATTGTTGGCCTTCCTCTTTTGTGTTGACCTTCTATCTTCTTTCTCTAATGATCTCTCTCTTCGCATGATGTGTCCAAAGTATGAAAGTCGAAGTCTTGTCATCTGAGCTTCTAAAGAAAGCTTAGGTTTGATCTCCTCTAGTACCGACTGGTTTGTTCTTCGGGCAGTCCATGGTATACACAGTATTCGCTGCCAGCACCATAATTCAAAGGCATCAATTTTCTTCCTGTCTGTCTTTTTCACTGTCCAGCTTTCACATCCATATGATGTTATTGAAAATACCATGGCTTGAACAAGTCGAATCTTTGTATGGAGAGAGACATCTCTGCTCTTGAGAATCTTATCTAGGTCTTTCATAGCCATTCTGCCAAGAGCAATGCGTCGTTTGATTTCTTGACTGCTTGTTGCTTCTTTATTGATAGTTGATCCAAGTAGGTTAAAGTTGTTCACAATTTCAATTTCTTCTCCTTCAACGATGAACCTGTTGATTATGCCAGTTGTCATGATCTTTGTCTTCTTTACATTAAGGTGCAGGCCCATTTTGAGACTATGTTCTTTGATTGTGAGAAGCAAATGTTTCAGATCATCTTCACTTTCAGCCAGTAATGTAGTATCCATCTCACATCCGCAATTATGTCTCTCTTTCCTCGCCCTTTCCTGAACCCTGCTTGCACTTCAGGTAGTTCTTTTTCCAGGTATGGCTGTAGTCTCTTTTGAATAATTTTCAGTAGAATTTTGCTGGCATGTGGGATCAAAGCGATTGTTCGATAATTTCCACAGTTAGTTGGATCACCTTTCTTTAGTCAGTTGGCCATGATGTTGTCTTCCATATTTCTTGGCAGAGCCTTGTAAGTATGGTAACAGCTGCATCAGATTGCTGCAATACTTCTATAGCAATGCCATCAATGCCTGGTGCTTTGTTCTTTGATAAGGCTTTCAATGCTGCTTCAACTTCTTCTTTCATCACCAATGGTTCCCGATCATAAGGTACAGGTTGAAACGGCTGTTGTTCCTCTTGATCTTTATCATATAAAAACTCTGTATATTCCTTCCACCTTTTCTTGATCTTCTCAGCATCATTCAACATAGAACCTTGAGCATCTTGTAACATTCCAATTCGAGGCTGGAACTTTTTCTTTAACTCTCGTAGCATTAGGAAAGCCGATCTTGTTCTTCCTCTAATAGTTTCTGCTTCTATTTCCTTGCATGCATCGTTGTAGTACTTTTCCATGTCCTGTCTTGCTGCACGTTGGAAATCTCTGTTGAGTTCTGTGATTGTCTTTCTTTCTCCTCTGGCTTTAGCTTCTCTGCGTTTCTGGGCAATTTTCAGAGTTTCTTCCATCATCCATTTTGGCCGTTTTTGCTTTTTCACCTTTTGTAGAGACTTCTCGCTTTCTTCCAACATAACCTTCTTGATGTCATTCCATAACTCTTCCGGAGCTCTGTCATTTGTATCTAAAGCAGCAAATCGATTTTGCAGGCAGTCTTTAAATTCCAGTGGTATATTCTCAAGGTCATATTTTCCTGCATTCATGAGTGGTTTGCTCTTTTTCAACTTTAGCTTGAGTTTGCATACTAGTAGTTGATGATCTGTACCACAGTCAGCTCCAGGTTTTGTCTTGGTTGATGTTATAGAGCTTTTCCATCGTTGACTTCCACAGATGTAGTCAATTTGATTTTTATACAATCCATTGGGTGAAGTCCATGTGTACAGTCGCCGCTTGTGTTGCTAGAAGAAGGTGTTTGAGATGAATAGATCATTGGTCTTGCAGAATTCTATCAGTCTTTCTCCAGCTTCATTTCTGTTGCCAAGTCCATATTTTCCAACTACTTTGCCTTCTTCTTTGTTGCCAACCTTTGCATTCCAGTCACCCATGACTATCAGAATATCCTGTTTGCATGTTCTGTCAATTTGAGCTTGTACTTGTTCATAGAACTCTTCAATTTCATTCTCTTCTGCAGCTGTTGTTGGGGCATATACTTGAATTATAGTTGTGTTGATAGGCAATCCTCGTAGACGAATAGAGATTAAGCGTTCGCTGACTGCATTGTATTTCATTACAGTTCTTGCAAATTTCTTCTTTATTATAAATGCAACACCATTTCTTCTTTGTCTTTCATTTCCAGCATAGTAGACGATGTGATCATCTGATGCAAAGTGCCCAATGCCAGTCCATTTCAGTTCGCTGACACCCAACAGATCAAGTTGTACACGTTCCATTTCATTCTTGACCACCTCCAACTTCCCTTGGTTCATACTTCGTACGTTCCATGTTCCAATGTGTAAGACATCTTTACAGCTTCTGACTCTCATTTCATGCGCAGCTACATCAGCAGTCAGACTTCCCGAGGGCTTTGATCCAACCACATCATAAATGCTGGCTTTACTCTGAAAAGTCTTCAGCTCTTCCCCAGTAGCTAGTTGAGTGCCTTCCGACCCGGGGGTCTCATCTTCCAGCACCATAGCACAATTTGTTTTGTTGTAACTATCCACTGGGTTTTCATGGCAAGATACAGAAGTAGATTGCTGGGCCTTTCTTCCGCGCAGTTTAAGTTTGGTGTTGTTGCCGTTGTCACAAAAATGTGATCCTCCGTCGTCAACACTATCCCATTCTGCTGCTGCCCGGATGGGTGGTTTGTCTTGGTCTGGCACCTCAGCTGAGACCTGTCCATCTTGGGAGACCCTGCCAGTAGTTAAACTACCGATAGTTTAGCTCTCAGCATCACTGATGCACGCAAGCCCTCACAGCACGACAAGCTGCAAACCAAGTGAGAGGCCTTTCCTCTAAGATGTACATATTAAGATCCTTCAGTCTGTCCTCATATGCTTTATAATGAAGACCAATAATCATTTTAGTAGCCACCCTCTGCACCGACTCCATCCTGTTCACATCCTTTTGAAGGTGCGGTATCCAGAATTGCACACTATACTCCAAATGAGGTCGCACCAAAAACTTATACAGAGGCATTATCACCTCATTTTTTCTGCTAGCCATTCCCCTCCGTATGCACCCAAGCATCCCTCTAGCTTTTGCCGTCGCCTTTTCTACCTGTTTTGCTACTTTAAGATCATCAGACACAACCACGCCTAGGTCCCACTCTTCTTTAGTGGACAAACGTACTTTACCCCTTATACTATATTGCTCCCTTGGATTGCTGCAGCCCAAATGCATGACCTTACATTTTTTAACATTAAATCCCAGCTGCCAAATTCTAGACCATTCTTCAAGCTTAGCTAGATCCCTCCTCATGTTATCCACACCTTCCTGGGTGTCTACTCTATTGCAGATTTTGGTATCATCCGCAAAGAGGCAAACCTTACCCGACAGCCCTTCCGCTATATCACTAACAAAGATGTTAAAAAGAATCGGACCAAGGAACAGATCCCTGGGGCACACCACTGGTAACATCCCTCTCCTCAGAGTGAGCTCCATTTACCTGTACTCTTTGTCGCCTCCCACCCAACCAATTTCTAACCCAAGCAGTAACTTTAGAGTCCATCCCTAGGGTGCTCAGTTTGTTTATAATTCGCCTGTGAGGAACAGTGTCAAAGGCTTTACTGAAATCGAAATACACCACGTTTAGGGCTCTCCCTCGGTCCAACTCCCTGGTCACCCAGTCAAAGAAATCAATCAGATTTGTCTGACAAGACCTGCCTCTGGTGAATCCATGCTGCCTCGGATCCTGTAATCCGCTGGACTCCAGAAACCTCACTATTTTCTCTTTCAGCAACGTTTCCAATAATTTACTCACCACCGAAGTTAAACTAACCGGCCTGTAGTTTTCAACCACATCCTTACTTCCGCTTTTGTGTAAAGGCACCACATGAGCCTCTCTCCAGTCCTTTGGCACCACTCCCGATTCCAACGAGGCATTGAAAAGGTCAGTCAGTGGAGCTGCTGGAACGTCCCCAAGTTCCCTCAGTATTCTAGGGTGTATCCCATCCGGTCCCATCGCTTTGTCTACTTTAAGTTGAGCTAGTTTCTCACGAACACAGTCTTCTGAAAATTGTTCAAGATGTCCCTCGCTTCTGTTCCTATTTGTGGGTGTTTTCTGAGGTCCTGCTCCTGGTTCTTCATCTGTGAACACAGAACAAAAATATTTGTTAAGCAATTCCGCTTTATCCTTTTCAACTTCTACATATTCCTCCCCTGCACCCTTGAGTCTGACAATACCACTTTTACCCTTCCTCTTCTCACTAATATATCTGAAGAATGTCTTATCCCCCCATTTTATTGCATTGGCTATTTCCTCCTCCTTTTGAATCTTTGCCTTCTTGACTACTTTGCTAGCTTCTCTAAGTTTTTCCAAATACAGATGCCTGTCTTCCTCTCTCTGTGATCTCTTGTATTTCATGAAGGCCTCCCTCTTTTTCTTCACTTTTTCAGCTACTTCTTTCGAAAACCATAGTGGTCTCCTTTTCCTTTTACCTTTATTTACCATTTTAACAAAAAGGTTGGTTGCCCTTAAAATATCCCCTTTCAGTTTTGCCCACTGTTTTTCTACAACCCCCATCTGTTCCCATCCCGCTAACGATTCCCTGAGGTATTGGCCCATCTTCGCAAAGTTAGTCTTCCTAAAGTCTAAGATCCTCACCTTTGAATGGATTCTAACAGCCCTAGTCCTAATATTGAACCACACAATCTGGTGATCACTGGATGCAAAATGATCTCCCACTACAACATCAGAAACACTTTCACTATTGGTAAACACCAAGTCCGGTATGGCCCCTTCACGTGTGGGGTCTGTTAGCAATTGCCTGAATAGTTCTCCCTGTAGAGAATCCAGGATCTCCTTACTTCTAGATGATACTGCAGCAGGAATGTGCCAATCAACATCTGGCATATTGAAATCTCCTATCAGTAGCACTTCCCCTTTCCTAGCAATGCTGCGTATGTCTTCAATTAACTCTCTGTCCACCTCTTCCTCTTGTGAGGGAGGTCTGTATATCACACCAATGCAGATAGATTTCTCTTTGCCTCTTTCTAGTTTAACCCATAATGCCTCCTCTCTCCCTTTTAAGCTCTGTAATTCCAAAGCTTTAATAGTAGTTTTTACATATAGTGCCACTCCTCCTCCCCTTCTTCCTACCCTGTCCTTTCTGAATAAAGTATAGCCAGGTATAGTTACATCCCAATCATGGTTTTCTGTGAACCATGTTTCTGTAACTACCACTAAATCCAAGTCAGCCACTCCCACCAAAGCTTCAACATCAGGGATCTTATTTCCCATGCTATGGGCATTTATACACACTGCTTTCCATATGTTACCCCTGTTACCCATTTCCATAAAGTTATTTAATGTATCACCTACCTGGGGGCTTTCACTTACCTGGGGGCTTTCTTCACCCATCCCCAATGAATCTAGTTTAAAGCCCTCTTCAGTAGATTAGCCAGTCTACTACTGAAGACACGTTGACCTTTCTTGGACAGATGGATGCCATCTCTGCTCTGCAACCCTTGGAACAACATCCCATGGTCTAGGAAACCAAAACGCTCTCGATGACACCATCCACGCAGCCATGCATTCATCTCCAGGATGCGAGCCTCTCTGCCTTGACCTTTACCCTCAACAGGGAGGATTGAAGAGAACACCACCTTTGCACCTAAGTGCTTCATCCTCTGTCCCAGAGTCATTAAGTAACTTTTGATACGTTCTGATTTATACCTGACAGTATCATTTGTTCCAACATGGATTATCAACATTGGGTAATAGTCAGTGGGCTTGATGAGTCTCGGCAAACTCTCCGTAACATCTTGGATTTTGGCACCAGGCAGACAGCATACCACTCTGGACATCAAGTCTGGTCGGCAGATGGACACCTCAGTACCCCTCAGAAGAGAGTCTCCAACCACCACTACCCTTCGTTTCCTTCTGGTCACTGATTCTGCAACTTTGGGGTACTTGAGCTCTGGTTCTTCCCTTTCCAGGGATGCTTTCACCTCCTCCACTTTCAGTGCTGCATAATGGTTCTTCGATTCAAGGGCTGGAGAAGTTGGATTGGTGATTTTGCAGGCCTTGGTGACTTGTGTCCAACCATCGACATTCTGTTGGCACCCATCTTCTCCTCTGCTGGAGAGCTTGGTTCCTGCAAGAAGCATCTCATCAATGTACTTCTCACTGTCTTGACTGCTCCTCAGCCTCGCCACCTCCTCTCTCAGTTCCTCCACTTGTTTCCTCAGAGCTTCAGCATGCAGGCACCCTGCACATGGAACCGGTCCTTCAATTGGCATTAGGACCTCTGTCTGGACCGAGGCAGAAGCTGTAACGGGGGCAACAGCTTTAGCGATATGATTTTTCCCAGCCATTGTTCTGTTCGTGGAGCTTAGGTATCTGTTAAAGCAAAAGAGAGAGATCTACCAAGTACCAGCCGGTTTCCCAGCTGTCCTTTCAGAGAAAAAGCAGTTAAATCTCTTTAATTATATTCAAAATATGCTGGTCCAATTCTCTGTGCTTTGTTAAATGGGGAGGTGCCCTATAAAGCAAGACTGCTCACTAGGGGTGGGTAGGGAGGGAACTAACTCCTGATTAGGTGTTAGCAGTTTCCAAAGCTGAGGAGGTTACCAGAGTTCAGCAACCTACTGTGCTCAAGGAAAGTTCCACTAAAGCACCAAAAGGTAAGTAACCTTGCTTTAAAAATATACAAAAAAACCCTTTTAAGAGCTCCCAGTCAGAGAGCTAGCAATTTAATATAATAAAGTAAACCCTCAAATCCTTACTGTTGGTTGATCTGTAGAGCCCCTGTTTAGGAAAGCCTCAACAGGGCAGGGCGCTGGAGCCTTTTATGCAGGCCTCAGCTGCTCTCAGGTAATCAGGCCCACTAACTCCTGATTAGGTGTTAGCAGTTTCCAAAGCTGAGGAGGTTACCAGAGTTCAGCAACCTACTGTGCTCAAGGAAAGTTCCACTAAAGCACCAAAAAGTAAGTAACCTTGCTTTAAAAAAATATACAAAAAACCCTTTTAAGAGCTCCCAGTCAGAGATATTTCTACATTTCTACAGAGATATTTAATATTTCACTTACCTGGGGGCTTTCTTCACCCATCCCCAATGAATCTAGTTTAAGGTTTTCGTCAGTAGGTTAGCCAGTCTATTGCAGAAGGTCTGCATGTGGAAAACACACCATGCTGAAAATCCCACATTAGGTTGGCATGCATATGGTTGAAGACAGGATGGATTGGTGCAGAATCTGGGTGTTGGCAACAAATCATGATTAGCACAAGCAAAATAGGTGCATGCTGAGATTGTTGCCATTAGCATGGGTGGCGTTGGGTGCACCTGTGTGCTGGATTACTGCAATGCTGCGTGTTCACAACATGTCAATGCCACAGAGATGGACAGACATGCCCCCTGAAATTGGCCGGCCTCCACCCAGTTTTTGTGGCACAAATGATGTTACCAGCTCATCCTTTAGTAAACATGCCCCAAAACACAGTAAGGGTAGATAATTGCTAATAGTTTAGTAACGGGCCCCTTAGTTTTTGTTTCGTCTGACACATGAAATAAGAAATTTCTTTTTTTTAATTGAGAATTTTTTAAATGCTACAATCAGCAGCTATAAAGAAAGCAATGCTACCGTGCACCAAAAATTAAGAAAATACAAAAGTAACCTCTCGGAGAATTGCAAAAGTTCACATCAAGGGCGTACCCCAGTTCGGATCGAGGCAATTCTAAAAGATATACCAAACCCCTTTTACACCCTTATCTACTACAGATCAAATCATGAATTAACTATAACAGAAATGACTTATCAGCCATGAAATCAGACTTAAGAGGTGTACCATCCCCTAAATCTGTTCCTGACCATGGGATCCTTTTGGACACTTTTTCATCCTCATGGCGCTGCTCTTCTCAAAAGCATCTCTATCAATAAATAATTTGCTTCTTCAGGATTCAAGAATGTAATTCATGTGACCCTGGTGGTTTGTCAGCTCTTTATAGTTCTAATTATCTTATTAACTGCTCTGGTGAAATCAGAAATCTTTTGACATTACTGTTTCATTCTCTCTCTCTGAGGGCATTGCAGTCCCATTCTGTGACATGTCATCATGTGCATTCATAAATAACTTAGGCATAGAAATTCAATCAGGCCTTTAAGAGCAGCAGCCTCGTGTGACAAAACCTGTCATCTGATATATTTGCATTTACTTGGTCAAAGAACAAAGCTAATTTGCATAAGTAAGCTGCTCTAAAAAACAAACCAGTTTGCATTCTTGGAGGACTGGAGACTCGGAGTTGGGAACCTAAGGTTTAAATGGCTGTAATAAGAAGGATTTTTCCTACTCTAAATCTTTCAAAAATGAAGCATAAAACACAGCCAGCTTCATTAAATAGCAGAGCGCTTCTGTTATTTTCCTCTTGGATATGAAATGGGAATGCATGTTAAAGTGGTCCTTTTAAAATAAATGTCAGCTGGATGCCTTTCTAAAAAATATTTCATTGGGCAGTCAGATGCTATAGAATAAATGTCCCAAAGGCAGAAGTTACCTGGTTGAGTAAGCTATTGTGGGACACAGAAACGTCCTGTCAGTCATTCGCAGATCTCGCTTGCCTGGCTTTCAACATCAGGTGACGGCTTCGTGTCTCTTCTAGTGATCTGGGGAGTGGGGAGGAGCTCTAACTTCAGAAGCCTGCAGTTGCTAGTAAAGCTTTCATTACACTGTATACAAGCTAAGACAATCACAGTCCTGTCTAGCTCTAGAGGCTTTGAGGAGAGTGGTTTTGTTTATTTTGCTTACCCGATTAGATTAGTGCAATGACATTTTTGTGGGCATGTTGGTTTGTCTTTTTTAAAAAAAAGCTGCAACTTATTCAACATGCCATGGCTTAGCTTATTTTAGGGAAATCGCTAAGGGATAAAGCCCCATCATTATTACAAGAATTGGACTGGCTATACATCAGCTTGAGTGAAGTTTAACATTTTAGTTCTGATGTTCAAAGCTTGTCATGGGTTGGCCCAGAGTACCTTCAGGATAGACATTTTTGGTATGTACCCACGCAGGACCTTAGATCCAGTGAAGGAATGCTTCTGGCTAGTCCTAAAAAGGCATGAGATAAAACCAAATAAACATTAAGTTGTACATCACTTAAATATTGATATGATAGGCAGTCCATCAAATAAAGCCAAAAGCTAACAGTGCATTTTTTAAAGATGCAAGAGTGAGAATCAGAGTCTTTATTGCAGCAATTTTGTGGAATTAATTTCCTCTTGAGCTGCGAGGAGAAACCGACTCGATGCAAATCAGGAAGGGGTAAAAACCTGGCTTTTTACCAGATAATGTGGAGGCAGGGTAATTTGTCTGCTCTCCTGATTTTTTTTTGTGCCTTGTTTTTAATTATGTTTTTAAGCATTTTTGTTCATTGCCTTAATGGTTTTCTTTCTCAACATGGTAGCTTATAAATTACGAAATTATTATTATTATAGTGCTGCTATGATAGCACTGGAGAGACAGAGGGTGGAAGAATGCTGGAATCAATGATAGCGACAGTTCACACTTTGCAATTTTTCTAAATCCAGAAAAAAATCACCTTCTTGTCATATTGAATCCTAGGCACTAACCAAGAAACTTGCATCGTCCAGTCAAAATATTTGTATCATTTCTCCTATCCCACGTGTCATTTGGTTTGCAAGGATAAAATACAAATCTATAAAACCTCTTTGTGCAAATAACTGTATTCAGCTCATGGAAAAATACAGACCTCGGGGGCCTATGCCCTACACCTAACCCTTAATGTGTACCTTAAGGACAGATAGGGATAGAGGAGTGAGCAGAAACATGGAGACAGGGCCATAGCGCGCCATAAATGCGCCTTGTGCGACTTGCACATCTGGTGCGCCCCAACCCCACATCACAGGTCTGTCATTTGCCCCATGCCCAGCATCTCTCCACCTTACCCCACAACTCCATGTCCATCCAGCTCCCCCACACTGCCTGCCCTTGCCAGCCGCTGCCGCTTTCCGTGTTCCCTTGGTGGTGGCGGCAGCAGTGGAGCGGACCTCCAATTGAAAAAAAAGAAACTACGTGGGTCTTTCTGACTCCGTGCTTTCATGCTGGTCTGATCCCTCCCTCCTCTGACGTGAGCATACATCAGAAAGACTCACGTGGCTTTTTTCCACTGGAAGTCTGCTCCACTGCTGCCGCCATCGCCAAGGCAACAGAAAAAGTGTCAGCAGGGCATGGTGGAGCCGAGGTGGTAACTGCAAATGTGCCCCGATATTTTTGCACCCTGTGCGGCTGCACCTCTTGCATAGGGCTTGGTACGGACTGCAAGGGGAAGTAAGAGAAGGAGAGACAGTAGGCAGTGGCAGAGAAAGAAAGGTAGGTGACAAGACACAGGTCAGCTGGGAAGAGGGTCTATGTATTGGGGCAGGGGTAATAGATATAGAAAAGGAGGAGGCGACAGATAGAGGAAGACAGCGAGGGAGGAGAAAAATAAAATCGATGGCTTATTGATGCATCCTTAATTGTCCTCCCCTCTGTTTTTAGCAAGCATGTACACTATGCTGAAACATCTGCAGAAATGTAGAGTATTTGTCAAAATGAGCTACATATCATCAAAGGAACATCAGATGACAACAGCTTAAGCAGATGTGCAGAAACATAGTATGGTATACTCTCCATGTGCCATTTACCCCATGATTGCTAAGCTCTAAGGTTTAACACTCGCCTTGGACCAGGTGTTAATTTTTTGGCATGCTTGTTATTTCAAGGGCTCAGCTATCAGGACCATCCCTGTATTTTTTGGATCAATGAAAATCGGTGGCCAGCTTGAGGGAAATTTCTGTTGCCACCTTCGTCCTCAATAAAAAACTGAGAACACTGGAAGTCCTTTGTGAGCTGAATTTTTGCCACTGAGTGCAGTTATTTATGTATAATCTTCTAATGATACTTCACTCTCCAGGCCCACGTTTCATAACATGAACTTATCTAAATTGGCCTTCCGAAACTAAACAAGCTGATAGGCTGATTGTGAGTAACAGACATATCAAGGTTTTTTTCTCTTAATTTTCCTGACTTGATACGCCCGAGCCTTGCAACAGAAAAAACTCAGTGAGTCTCAGTTTAATGAAAGGACCCTCGCGTACATATGCTGACACCTGGGAGATAATAGAACTGATCAGCTTTAAATACTTTCACTGAACTCTGCTTTGGTGACTTAAAAACCTGGCAGTGAAAGCGGAAGACATGAAAAGCAAGTCTGATTGGCCTTTACACCACGTCAGATCGAGTAAAACAAAGGCTACAGACCTGAAAGAATAAAGCAACTTACTGTAGCTTTAACACTGTCACAGCTGTGTGACTCTGATCTTAGAGAAGAGAACTGATAAATTGATAACAGCTGTCAAAACAAATTAAAAAATGAACCCACAGTCCAGGGGTTTTCTAGAGTGACAGGTTAATATAAGACTAATACAAAGTAACACTTTATTGCATTGGAATTTGAAAGCCAACATGTCTTATTAAGGCCTTTTCCAGCCTCTCCCCTAGATCTCAGGTCGCTGAGGACATTGAAGGTTCTTCTTAATCACTGTGTCACCCTGCTTTGAGCAGAACATCTTCTATTATATGTAATGAAATATGAATATTGCCCATTTATTGGATTGCCAGGTTAGCCAGCATAAGTTTACTTTCTTAAGCAGAATATATCGCTATATTCAAAAACTTTAGAACAAATTATCAAACTACATACCGCTAACTGTGACGTTTCACCGTTAACTCTGTTCCTGTACAGATCGGCAGACTTTACAAAAAGTGTTACTGTTATGCCTGTTGGTTTACCAGCACAGTGACTGAACAGATGTTTAATCTTGTTAAAAACCATTTTCACGTTTTGGACGCTTTCTGCTGCATACTCAAGTTCTTATGTACATATGGTTTATTTTATTTATTTATTTATTTATTTATGTAACAGCTTTTCGATACCGTGCCTTCCATAGATCGGGGCAGCTTACAATAAACATTGAACATGGAAGTTACATTAAAACTTGAGATACAAAGTATAAATAAGCAAAAAGAAAAGAAAAGAGACTAACATAAGAACATAAGATACGCCATACTGAGTCAGACCAAGGTCCATCAAGCCGGCCAATCTAGCTCACAAGTACCTAGCAGTTTCCCTAAAAGACACAGGTTCCACAATGCTTGTACTGGGGTAAGCAATGGATATCCTGGGTCCCCTTTAATAATGGTTTATGGACCTTTCCTCCAGGAACTTGTCGAAACCTTTTTTAAACCCGGCTACACTAACTCCGGTAATGAATTCCAGAGTTTGATTACACGTTGAGTAAAAAAATATTTCCTCTTATTAGTCTTTAATAGGTTATCCTGTAGTTTCATTGCATGCCCCCTAGTCTTTCTATATTTTGATAACGTAAACAAATTGATCTACTTTTACCCGTTCTACTCCATTCATTAATTTGTAGACCTCCAACATATCTCCCCTCAGCCGTCTCTTTTCCAGGTTGAAGAGCCCTAACCTCTTTAGCCTCTCTTTCATAGGGGTAACCTTCCACCCCCTTTACCATTTTGGTGTCTCTTCTCTGTACCTTTTCTAATAAGGCTATATCCTTTTTAAGATACGGCGACCGGAATTGCACACAATATTCAAGATGCGGTCGCACCATGGACCAATACAGAGGCATTATAATATCCTTTCTTTTATTCTCTATTCCTTTCCTTATGATACCTAGCATTCTATTTGCTCTCTTGACTGCCGCTGCACACTGGGCGGAGGGTTTCAACATGTTATCCATGATGACGCCTTAATCTTTTTCCTGGGTGGTGGTTCCTAACTATGTACATGATAACTATATACAGAGGACTTAATGTGCCTTAGTCTGGGAGTAACATTTTAAGGATCTCCGGAAAGTTATGCGCCATCTACATACATAAATCACAGTATTTTAATGACTTATATGTGAAATGGGCCTTTACATGTGTACTTTGTTGTTGTTGTGTTGTTAAGTGCCGTCGAGTCGGAGTCGACTCATGGCGACCCTCTGGATAGCTATCCTAAATTGTGCTCGGTCTTCAGTCAGGCGGCTTATTGTTGACAGACTGGTACCTGTAGCTGCTGTTATTGTATCGATCCATCTCATTGCTGGCCTTCCTCTTTTGCGTTGACCTTCTATCTTGCCAAGCATAATGTCTTTCTCTAATGATCTCTCTCTTCGCATGATGTGTCCAAAGTATTTGTACTTTAGCTAGTTCCTATTCTATAAGTATGTGTGCAGGGTCTCCTTTTCTTTAAAAAAAATAGGGGTGTAAGTCATAAGATACATGCAACAAACCCAGGTGCAAACATCTATGCCACCCTAGACTTGGTGTAAATGTGCACATCTAGATTTGTAAAGAATATACATAACTTACAGTAAATTTATACTCCACCTACCATCCGCCCTATGCTCGCCCCTTCTGAAAGTACATGCCATTGACCTGATGCATGTACTTATAGAACAGCAACTGCTTAAAGTACACATGCTGTATAACCTGCTATAAATATATGTATGTACATGTATTGTAAATAACATATACTGTTCAACCTAATGGAATAGATTTAACCTACTGTAGACCACATGCGCTGTAAATAACACATGCTGTAGTTAACAAATACTGTATAGCCACTATAGATAACATATGTTAATTAGTCTGTTAACCCACTGCTACCCTAATCTGTTGCTTGTATGCTTGATTAACACTCCGCTAATTGTACAATAACATATTGCACAGCAGACAGGACCTATCATCAGACTTGAGTCTCATGGAGTGAGGAAATACCGACCAAAGAAAACAGGCAAGTTAAGATACAAGATAAGGACTAAATATCTATCCCACCTTGATACAACTCGAACAGATCCTACCTCACTAATTCACAAAAATGCAACCCATTCCCTACTACCTTATTACCTATTTCACATTCCTCCACGCCTTCAGAACCTTCTCACAGGGCTTTGGACCCAACCAGCAATTCCCCCTGCCCCATCTATATACCAATCAAACTGCATGGAGACTAGGCTCCTCCAGCCACAAAGAGCACAAGCAGACTAAGCATACAGCCAAGAGACCGCATAATGCCGCACATACTACACCAAATAACCCCACAAACAGGGTACATACCAACCCAATCTTAACAGATAAAATTAAATGTGCCTTAATAAATGCAAGATCAATTAGGAGTAAACCAAACACTATCCTAGACCTCATCCTAGATAAAAAAAACTAGATGTAATCTGTATCACTGAGACTTGGTTGGATGACTCGGACCAGGTAATATTAAATCAAGTAACCCCTACAGACTATTCGGCCTTCAATTGTGTCAGAGAACATAAAAGGGGTGGAGGTGTGCTAATACTGGCCAGAAAGGAATACAGATTTAAAACAATCTCTAACACTAATACAACTGAATCCAACACAATCACCATAGCTAACAAGTACTTAAGCTTCTCCCTCACCTACAGGCCTCCTGGAGCCACAACTGAACATCTCTCCATGATTCTTGAAACAATATGTGCACATAACACAAAACATAAGCCCCTCATTGTCCTAGGAGACTACAACCTGACCTCTGCACCCGCCAAAGAAGCTGCAACATTCTTAAAAGCCATGGAATCTCTGAAATACAGCCAGACAATCAACACCTCAATGAACCAGCATGGTACAGTACTGGATATGGTATTCATTCCAATGCACTTGGTGGAACAGGGCAAAACCACAACACCAACAATCACACCAGTCCCTTGGTTGGATCATTATGTGATAGAATTCACCCTGGCCCTAAACAATACCACCCAACACATAGAAGATGAGAGCATCACCAGACAATATAGAGCCTTCAATAAAGACTCATTCTTAGATGAAATCATCCCACAACTCCAGCAAGAATGAGAGACCCTTGACCTAAGCATAGAGAAATGGAACTCCATAATATCTAATGCAGCATCAGCCCCTACGAACATAAAGCCACAAGTACGAAGGAGAATCAATGCTCCATGGTACTCAAATGATATCAGAGATGCAAAGCGCAATCTCCGAAGACTGGAAAGAAAATGGAGGCGGGACAAGTCGCATAACTCCCTGACTCTATTTAGAACTAAACTACTAGAATATAACAATCTGATAAATGAGCGCAAACAACAGCACCACACCAATCTAATCATGAAGTCTATCAACAAACCAAAAGAACTAGTCAGCATTGTCCAAAAGCTCACTAGGGATACCACACAGCAATGTACCCATCATCTTGATCCACAGGAATTTGCTGACTACACGAGAGTGAAAAACCATACCCAGACATGCTCCACCACACGACAAATGGACGATTATGAAATGAATGAGCCACTTCATACCTGGGAGGATTTCAGCATACCATCAGAATATCAAATAGAGGACATAATACATGGGCTCAACACAACAACCTCACCTTCAGGCCCTTGCCCAGTGGCTTGGATAAAAGTTACAAGAAGCCAGCTATCCCAGCACATTCATAAAATTCTCAAAGATTCACTCCAACAAGGACACATGCCACAGTCCCTCAAGCATGCCATGATATGACCAATACTGAAAGGCAATAACCTAAGCTCATCTGAACCAAAATCATACCGTCCCATCTCCAGTTTACCGTTCCTTGCAAAAATAGTTGAAAAAACAGTGCAAAAACAACTTCACGACCACATTGACATAAATGCCCCACTGGACATTCATCAGCATGGATTTAAACCACAGCATGGTGTGGAAACACTACTCACATCGCTCTTTGACAACCTGATAAGAGGTATAGATAATATAAAGAATGGATTCCTGCTGGTGTTCATGGACATTTCAGCAGCCTTTGACACAGTGTCCCACGCTAGATTGCTGCAGAGCCTGCAACAGATAGGATTGCACAAGAACACAGTAAGTCAAATGCACCCAAAAGAAATCATTACAGTTCCCCGCAACACAAGGAATACCTCAGGGATCTGCCCTGTCATCAATGCTCTTCAATATTTACATCCAACCCATATGCAACATCATCAGACGACACAAACTCCACTATCACATATATGCTGACGACATCATGGTGTATGCTCCAATCAATCTACTAGCACTTAACACCACAGCAATAACTAAGTGCCTTGAAGAGTGGAGTGGAGGAGTGGCCTAGTGGTTGGGGCAAGGTACTTCAGGCCGGAAGGTCGGGGGTTCAAATCCCACTAGAGGACAGCAACCTTGGGCCGGAAGGACTGGGGTTTCTAGTCCCACAGGTGCTCCTTGTGGTCTTGGGCAAGCCACTTAACCCTCCATAGCCCATGTTCCCTGTAAAATAGTTATCTTCAAGTTATAATGCCCTGTTCAATGTAATTTCAGTTTGTTCAATGTAAACCGCACTGATGCAGAATAGCGCGGTATATAAGAGAATGTAAATAAATAAATAAAATAAATAAAGACATGAATGTCTGGCTCACAGACAACAACCTGACAGTCAACTACAATAAAACTGAGGCAATGTTTGTCACCAGGAATACTAGCTTCATTCCACCACAGAATATCAGCATTCTAAACAAACTTATCATAGTCAAAGATGAAGTCAGATACTTGGGCATCACAATGGACAGAGCTCTGAATATGAAATCTCATATCGCCAAAACCGCAAACAAGGCCTATCAATGTTTGAGAATCATAAGAAAGATAAAACCTCTACTCCGCCAGGACCACTTCCACACAGTTTGCCAAGCACTCATCACACCTCTGCTTGATTATGGAAATTCTCTATATCAAGGCCTCCCCCAGCAGACCTTACACCCACTTCAAATGGTGTAAAACACTACAGCACGCATCATCACTGACACCCCCAAGGTCAGAACACATCACCCCTATCTTGCAGCAACTACACTGGCTACCAATGGTAGCCAGAGCAAAATATAAAATAATCTTGATCATCTTCAAGATCATCCACCATCTTTCGGTGGATGTACTACAAGAAATTGTAACAAGGAATATCAGTAACAGACCAAGAAGGAACAATTATGACAACATGATCAGCACACCTTCAGGATATCACAAGACTAAACAAATTACATCAAGAAGAGCGCCATCACTAATGGCATCAACAATATGGAATTCCCTCCCAATGAGCCTAAGGGAATTAGAGGACATCACAGACTTCTGCAAGGCCCTTAAAACCCTGCTCTTCACAGAAACTTACAAGCTGATAGACAACAGTCCTCACCAGATACACAACATCCCCCCACCCGAGCGGGATTGCAATGTAAACTCCACTGCAAGCTCAACTCTTAACTAACCCAGCTAGACTCACGACACCATCATGATAAATGTAACCCTCAACCAGTGTTGTCTTAATGTTGTTAAATACCCTCATGTTAAATGTTGTAAAGTACCCACATGTTGAATGTAACCCAATTGTGATGTGTTGTAACCACTTTGATTTTAGGATAAGGTGGTATTCAAATATGTCTAAATAAATGTAAGTTCTCAGCTGTGCACTTAAGTCAGGGAAAGTACACAATTTATGTGTGTGGATGGCACGTAACTTTACGTGGTTCATTAGAAAATTATTTCCTATATGTGTTTGGCACCATGGTTTAAGGTTTATTAAAATCTGCTATACCATCTTTGAAGTTAAATGAAAGCATTACATTACAGTATAGTAAAATAAAAGGCAGAAACAGTGGTATAACAAGGATGGGAGAGGTCCGCCATGGATGCTGGCCAGGAGCGAGGGCCTCGCACTCCAGGGGCTAGCCACTCTGCTCTCCCAGCCAAAGTCTCATGAATCGTGAGACTTCAGCCAGGAGAGTAAAGCAGCCAGCCCCTGGAGTGTGAGGCGGTGTGGCAAACTGAGCTTAATCGTAAGTTTATTTTATTTATTTATTTAGTGTACATTTGTATACCGCTACTTCCAGCGATCAGCAGCAGTTTACTTTACATAACAGGGTTGGCTGTACAGTACAGAAATCAACAGAATATACATTTTGATTAAGAGGATACACACACAACACAGCAGCTGGTTTACTAAATTTACACTTGATTGAAAGGGGGTGTCTTTACATATATACATATTAACAGGTCAGCGGTTGTAATTTCTCTTGTCATGTTGTCGGGGCACAGTGAATCCACTTTGTCTAGGTGAGCGAGTAGGAATAGGGCTCGTTGACTAGGGTAAGTTGTAATGAGTCTGGAATAGGTGAGTCTTGAGCTTTTTTCTGAAGTCTTTCAAGTAGCTGCTTAAACGTAGCTCGACAGGCAGCTGGTTCCAGAGAAGTGAAGCTGCGTATGAGTATGCTCTGTTACTCGTATATGCATTGACAGTTCTAATGCTATTTGGGACGCAGAGGGTATTGAGGTTTGTGGTTCTTCTGTTTCTGTTGAGTGGTAGTGTGGTGATTAGGTTGGTGAGGTATGAAGGTGCTATGTTGTGTATGAGCTTGAATGTGGTTACTAGTGTTTTGTATTTGATGCGGGCAGTAATGGGGAGCCAATGTACCTCAATTAGTACTGGTGTGATGTGCTCGGTGAAGCTTTTTTTCATGATGATTCTGGCAGTAACGTTTTGTGCCATTTGCAGGATGTTTAGGGTTTTCTTTGGTAATCCTTGTAGTATGGCGTTGCAGTAGTCCAGGTGGGGGGAGGGGGGGGTGATGAGAGCTTGAGCCACTGTTCTGAAGTCAGAGTGTTCAATGATGTTACGTAGTGGTTGTAGGACTTTTAGTTTATGGAATATGGCCCGGTTGGTTATCCGGAGGTGTTTGCCCATCTTTAGGTTGCTATCAAGCATTACCCCTAGATATTTTATCTCGGTCTTTGTGTGATAGACGTTGTTGTTCAGAGTGATTGTTGTGGGAGGGTTGAAGCCAGGTTTTCTGGAGATATACATCACCTCCGTTTTTTTGTGGTTTATAGACATGTTGTTTTGTTGCAACCAGGTTTGCAGCTTGCTTAGGCATTCTTCTAGTTGGTTGTAATTTGGTTGATTTACGTCGAGTTAAGCATAAAGCATTAGGTCATCTGCATATATATGGTAACTGATCTTGTGGACCCGGAAGATTTCGCAGACTGGTTGTATGTATAAATTGAAAAGGAGGGAGGAGAGAGCAGAGCCTTGAGGAATGCCTTGGGTTTGGGGGAAAGCATTTGCCTTTTCATCATTGAAGTAGACCTGCTGCATTCTGTTTGTTATGTAGGAAGAGAACCATTTTAGTGGGGTTCCCGTTATTCCTATGGATGCGAGTCTGTTCATGAGTGTACTGTGGTGTACCGTGTTGAATGCGGCTGATATGTCTATAAATATAAGCATGAACATCTTGTTTTTATTTTCCAGGCCTTTGAGGAGATTATCTAGCAGTGCTATGAGGAGGGTTTCAACTCCGTGATGCTGTCGGAATCCGTATTGATGAACATCAAAGGATTTTCTGTCGTCGATGTGGTCTTGCAACTTTTGTTGGACTGCCTTTTCGATGATCTTGGCTAGGAAGGATATGCTTGATATTGGGCGGTAGGATGTTGGGTCGTCCTTGTTGAGAGTTTTGTTTTTTAAAATGGGTCTTATGAGGGATTTTTTGAGTTGCATTGGAATGATACCTTGCTGAAGTGATTGGTTCACGATGTGGGAGATATGTTGGGCAATTTCTTGTTTTGTCAACTTGATCCAGGCCGCTGGGCATGGATCGAGAGGGGAGGTTGTGGTGTTTAAGTTGGTGACTATGTTTATAATTTGCTGGTCTTCGATATGTTGGAAAGCACTCCATTCTTCGTTCCGCTCTGCGCTTGTGGTAATGTTGATTTTTTGTGGGGTGGTGGCTGCATCCAGCTCTTGGGTGGGGTGTGTGGTTACTGGTGGGTTTAGCTTGCTGGCATAATGATCCGCTAGAGTTTGGGCCTTTATTGTACCATTATATTTAACATCTTGGGAAGTCTTGGTGAGGGATTTAACAAGTTCGAACAGTTCTCTAGGCCTATTAAGAGCCTTATTGAGTATGTTGGTGTGGTGTGCCTTTTTTGCCAGGTTGACCTCGTTCTTGTACTTTGAGAGGAGTAATAGGTACTCCCTCTTGCATTCTTCGGTTTTGACTTTCCTCCATATTCTTTCCAGTTTTCGCAGGTCTTTCTTCATTCTGCTTAGGGTTGCAGAGTACCATGGTTCTGTACTGGTTTTAGTTGTGTTGCTTGCGGCTTTCCAGTTTGGCTTTGCGGTTGTTTCAATTCCTGAGTTCCATAGGTTTACTAGATTTTCGAGGTCCATGTGCTCTGGGTTTATGCGTGATGCTATAGATGTTATCAGGGCTTCTTTATTGAATTTTTGGAACCTCCTTTGGGGATGTGTTGTTGGGCCAGTTTTTGGCCGGTCAGGTATAGTAGGTAGATATACTGAGAATTCTATTTGGTGATGATCTGACCATGGTACTGGGGTTATTCGTGTTACAAGTTTTTTTACTTCCTTTTGCTGATGTTTGGTGGGCAGGAATACCATATCTAGTGTGTTACCTTTGTTGTGAGTGGCATCGTGTATTATTTGTTCGTACCCGAGTTGTTCCATGGCTTCGAGGAAGGTGTTTGCTTGTATGGGAGGTATTGATGCTAGATTTAGGTCTCCCAGCATAATCTGGTGTTTTTTGATTGCAGTGGTTGAGATGATTTCCAGTGCGGCAGCCAGGGTTTCATGATGTGATGCTGGGGGTTTGTAGATTAGACAGATGGTTATTGTTTTGTTCTCCACTTTGAGTATATCGATGCCCAAGGGGCCAGTTGGGGTTTGGGGGGGGGGGTTGCATTGTGGCACACAGTGGGGAGGGGGACATCAGCAGGACAGGGGGCACCCGCCCCGGGTGACAGGGGTACTAGGAATACCACTGGACAGAAAAGAACTGCATTGATGTGACAGGAAAGGAAATCACAGTCATACAAAAGGGGGAGAAAGGAAGGAGGAAAAGATAGAGAGGGGAGTTATCATAAGAAGGGCAGAGCTACCCATAAGTGCTGGTCATGGGCAAGGTTGAATGCCATCTGAAAGAGGCGGGTTTTTAAGGTTGACTTAAAATGGCCATAGGTGAGTTCCAAGTAGAGTTTATGAGGCAGGTTATTCCATTGAAGTGGTGCAGAAAAGTAAAAGGCTGAGGTTCTGGTTGAGCTGTATCTTGCTCGAGATGCAGGAGGGAGATTAAAGCAATTAGCATGAATAATACGAAGGGTACAGGCGGAAGAATGAGGGATAAGTAAAGAGGAGAGGTATGATGGTGTCCTAGAGTGCAATGTTTTGTGAACAAGAGTCAAGATTTAGAATTGAATGTGAAAGGATACTGGCAACCAGAAGTGTTGGATCAGAAGAGGGGTAATGTGATCAAACTTAGATGTATGTGCTAGCAGTCAGATCGCCTTGTTTTGTACAGTTTGCAACCTCAACAGCTCATAGTCTGAGAGGCCAATATAGATAATGTTGCAATAGGCTAGATGGTTAATGACTAAACTTAAGATTAGTGTAGTAAGTGCTGGGGGATTGAAGAAAGAACAAATAGCATGGAAAGATTTTTTTACAACAGAACTTATGTGGTCATGAAAAGTGAGTTTGGAATCCAGGGTGACTCTCAGGTATTTTAATGAGGTAGTTAAAGATAGGGGGACAACTTCTAATGGCAGAGCACAGAAAGGGGTTGCCGAGGAGGAGCTAGTGAACCAACTAGCTACAGTCTTGGGTCGATTGAGCTTAAATAAATTGGTCTTCAACCAAGATGCTATTTGGATTAAATGGTTATTAATGAGTGACAGGTCAGGATGGGTAGGATGAGCGTGCGAGATGAGGAGAATGTCATTGACGTAATAGTATGCAGTGACACCAGCATCCTGAATTATAGTAGCGAGTGGAGCAATAAAAATATTAAACAGTAGTGGGGTGAGAAAAGAACCTTGAGGGCAGGAGCTAAAAATCGAGGAGGCGCGAAAGACCTGGAAAGAGCAGTCAGTGAGGAAAGAATAGAACCAGTGTAACACAGTGCCAAGGAGATCACTATTGTGAAGACGAGTGCAGAGAAGAGAGTGGTCAACTAGGTCAAAGGCAGAGGAAAGATTGAGAGAGATGGCTAAAGCAATATTACCTTGAGGGAATGATGTATTTCACTGAGGAGAGATGCCATGATATTTTCGGTACTATGAGCTGGGTGAAAACCTGATTGAAATGGATGACGTGCTTTAGTTTTGACAAGTTGATTGGTTAGTTGAGAAAAGAAAAGCTTTTCAAGAATTTTGGAGAGGAAGAGAAGATGGGAAACTGGGTGATAACTAACAATCATGGTTTTATCAAGTGAGAGTTTCTTTAGAATTGGCCGGACGATGACCCTCTTCCAGGGGAGTGTTGATGATTGATAAAGCAGGTGGAAGCTGCCCCAGAGAAGGAGAGGGTAACCTGAAGAAGGGAAAAGGATCTAGAGACCACATGGTTTTCTTGGATGAGTTGATTGCTTTGCTGAACTATGTAAAGAGACAGGGTTGAAAATGTGCTAGTGAGTGAGTGAGTTGGGGATATCGAAAGGTGCATAGAGAAAATTAGGATCACTGAGAATGCCCATAATTGGAGAGAAAAGTGGAGTCAGTTGTCCCAAGAGAAGATAGAGTTGACGATCCATGACTTTGGAATGGAAATAGTTGGCAAATTGCTCAGCGGAAGGAGTTTGAGAAGTACCAGATGAATGATGGGGATGGAGAAGACTAGAGACCATGGAGTACAGTTGCTTGGTGTGGTTCAAAGAGGAGAGAATGCTTTTGGAATAGAATTCTCTTTACAGAAGTGATACCTGCTCAGTAAAATTATTTATTTATTTATTTATTTGGTAAACATTTGTATAAAAGGCCAATTGTTAATTGAAACTGGTAAGGGAATCCTGCATGGGAGACTTACGCCAATGCTTTTCGACCCTGCACAATTAAGAACATAGGAGGTGAAGACCAGAGTGGTATCAAGGATGCTTTTTTTTGAGAATAGGGTAAATGGGGGCAAACAAGAGCAATAGTATCAAGAGCAGGGCTTGGTTCCAAGTGAGAACCTGTTCTGTTTGGGTTGGGACAGAAAGTCTGAAGGAAAAATGGTGTCAGATGGAGGGAATGATATAAGCATATCAGATGTGATACGGTGATCATGGGTCAAAGTAGGGGAGTTGCTGGAGTCCTGAGCACTCCTATATGAGATGTGATGGTTTTCCTCTGTCCAGGGGAGAACTAACAAGGAGAATGAAACAGTGTGGAGGTAAAATATTTAGAAGTAATAACCAAATCAAGTGTGGGGCTTGCGTCATGCATAGGGAGGAGAACATGCTGCATAAGAGAAAGATCAGCAAGGGTAGAGATAAAGGACCTGTCATGTGAGATGACAGGAGAATGGTAGTGGATATTAATATCTCCCAAGATCAGAATTTGGGGGTAACAGACAACGAGTTCAGAAAAAGTAAGAAGAATCTGGTTCCAGGCTGAAGAGGTGATCGAGGGTGGGCAGTAAAAAAGTGCAAGAAAGATTGAGAATTAGTGAGATGAGGGGCCTGTGGAAGCTGATATGTGGTATCTGCAGAAGCTGTGAGAATAGGTGGAACTATCAGATGATGCAACAGCATCTTAAAGAGTTTAGATGGCGTATCGGTACTTTCAGCTAAGTTCTGCAGACCCAGGCCAGGACGTGGGAGGCCTTTGAGGGTAACAACTGGAGAAGACCACCCCAGTAGCAAGGAGAACACAGAATCCAGACATTAGTAAAAGACATTTTGATGGCGCTTTACCTTATCGATACAAGAGCAGAAAAAAGCCTGGCATGGAACTCTGGAACAAAAAAAGAAAACAGGACTGAGGCACAGACGGAGTACAGCAACTCAGAGAGGAACCAGATTACAAAGGAAGGATCAGGAGCTCTGCATGACAATGCAAGAACAGCATAAGTATAGATCAGGTCAATGAACCAGTAAGGGACAAGAACCAAGGCTTGTCTGGATCTAGTGTACACAGATAATTTATTTGAAAGTGAAATGGGGTATTTGCATGTATGTGTTCTACTGGCCATTTTATAATGTACCTCTCTTATGTTCCTCATTCTAGGTCATGGGATATTGAAGGTTGGAAATGGCTCTGCTGTGAGATGGAGGAACACTCCTTTCCCCATGCCCCTTGGAGCTCAAGGTACTTAGGTTTGTCAGGGTTAACACAGTGTTTTTGCTTTGAGTTTAGCACACATTTTTGTGTTGTATATTACTTCCAGATGCCATAAGGATTTTAACACCAAAAAATGGGACATATAAGTATCAGCTAATTAATGCAGTTTCCATGCAAATGCATGGAAATGACCTGCATATGGAAGTGCTTCTGAAACACGAAAGCGTGCTAAAAATTAACTGACTTTATGACTTCCCTTTTTGCACTAAAACTTTGCTTCAACTCCAGAGATGAAGTAAAGGTTTAACTTTCATTTATTTAAATGAGAAGTAACAGAAGTTAAAAAATCAACCACCCACACGTCTTTGTTGCTAAGGGTTTGGGCATAGCTCACATTGTTTTCAGTAGTAGCTCATTCAGGTACAGAACGTATTTTCCCATCACTAGAGGGCTTATAATCTAAATTTGTACCTGAGAGTTACCCAAAGTTACAAGGAGCATTAGCAGGCTTCAAACTCTGTTTCCCTGCTCACTTCTCTAACTACAAGACCATTCCTTCACTCCACTGGGGACCCGAGGACATGGAATCCTCAAATGGAGGACTCCCAGACTTGGAAAACCTGAGTCCACGATCCTCATACCCAGGAGATATGATTCCAAATGGGAGCCAGTCTAACATCCTATTTGAATCATGAAATATGCAGGTCCTCTAAGCTGAGCTTTATTTTTTTTTATTATGATGTTATTTTTATTTGCTAGTCATCTACTACTGTATCCTTCTGCAGGAAAGTTTTCAGTTGTGGTCAACATTATTTGCACCCTTGGAGTTCAACACAATGTCCAATATCTCCTAAAAAAAGTGGCCAGTGAAATGGCGTTTGACTATATGGGCCCGATATTCGAAAGGCATTTACACAGTTTACAGCCCTGTAAACTGTGTAAATGCCTTAGAAGGGAATATTCAATGGCCTTAGATGCCTTAGACATTGAATATTCCTGTCTATGTCCCCTAAGCACCCCAATGCTATCCGATTAGCATCGGGGTGTGTTGGGGTGGAGGAGAGACGGGGAGTCCTGGTAACCGGGTAGCAGCGATATTAGACTGCTACCTGGTTAGCCATCCATGACTAAAAGTAGGCAAGCTTTTGGCTCGCCTAGTTCTAGCTATGGATGGCTAATCAGGTAGCGGTCCAATATCCCCGCTATCCGGTTAGACTTTGAGGGTGAATCCCCTCTGTGCCTAATCCAGATATTCAATGCCATCACCACATCACGGCGCATAGCCTGCCCAACAGAATATCAGGCCCTATATGCACATATATTTGACACATAAAAGAATCAAATACAACAAGACCAATTAAAAAAGAAATAGTATAAAAACTGGGACATTCTCAGGATATGGGCAATCTTATAAACAATTCAAATCAGTTTGAGCAGAACCACATTCCCATTGCAGTAAAATTCACGCACCTGTGATCAATTGTCAGTACTCAAGTGACTTGACTCAATCAATGGATGATGGCTCTAATGTTTAAAATGGCCACATTCACTCCCTGTTGCATTTCACAAAGATGAAGACAAGAGAGCTGCCTGAGACTGTCAGAAAAGCCATTATCACCAAACATCAAATTTCAAAGGGGTACAAGGCCATTTCCAAAGACCTTGGAATTCCTGTGCCTACAGTTAGCAATGCTATTAAGAAGATTTCTGCTCATGGAACTGTCAAGAACCTCCGAGGATGTGGTGGAAAGAGGAAAATTAATCCAAGAAGTCTTTGAAGGTTAGTAGATAAGATAGATCAGAAAGGCAGTTCTGACATTTCTAAATAAATAAGAAATAAAAAGTGAAATAAAGGAATGAAAAACCAAAAAGGTGAAAATAAAATATCCACAAGAAACATTGCAAAACCACTTTTATAGTGCAAATTGGTTTTACATAATTTAGTCCTAGGAAAATATTCTGTGGACAGATGAAACCAAACTTGAGCTCTCTGGCAAACTGTTATCCTGAAGGAAAAATATGTTGGCATTATTTTTTCTGGTCAGGAGCAGGCTGCTATCTTAAAAACAGCATCCTCCTCAAAATACATCAAGAAGTGAGGACCCCCCAATAGCTCTCTTCCCCATTGTGACCACAGTGTCCTCCAAAGTCCTAGTATAACCCCCCCCCCCCAAAAAAGACCTTTGTACCCTAGATACTGAATCAACAACCTCCACCCCTGAAGACTCTCTCTTCTCTCCTTTAAGAGGGGGGGCCGAGCTTTCCAAGTTCCTGGTGGTCAAGGGATTGACTGGCATGAGCGATTGCCTCTTGCTTCTGCTAGTGAAGGTGCTTGGTTCAAAAAGGTACCTGCGATCCCTAACGGTAGTCTCACAGTACTAGTGATAGAGCTGCAAGACTACTGCTAGGGATCATGGGTGCAATTTTGAACACAGCGACAGAGGATCACTCCTGCCAGCCGATCCCTTGACCACCAGGGACTTGGCCCAGTGCTCCAGGGTGGAAAAATAACACCAGTTTTTAGCTGCTGTTGTTTTTCCCTGAATACCCTGGCTTGCATTATTCACTTTGAATAATAATGAGGTGTTTTGCATACATTTGCATACTTTGCATTCATTAGTATTCAACATGTGTTGAGGTGGCAAATTGCACATTGAGGAATAATGTGCATTATTGCCATAATGCACTTAAGTAACTACATCTCTTAATCTGCTGGGTTGTTGACTTAATGGACTTTTGACACCTGCCTGAAAAAGGTGACTTGTAAAACATCTTATGTTTTCTGTTTCCTTCACGGCATTCTGAGTGACAACATAATTACTGCCAAAACTTAATTTATTGACTTTGTTTCCTCTTTACACTAGCCGATTTCATTTGGGGATAGGTGAAGCAAGTGAAATTGAACTTGAAACAGACTTAGTCAAAAGACAGGCTCAGATAATTATTTGTTTTCAGTTCAAGCCTTTCTAGTAGCTCAAGATGAGTTACATTCAGGTAGTTCCCTGTCCTTGGAGAAATTACAATCGAAATTTGTACCTGAGGCAAATTAAGAGTAAGTGATTCACTCACGACCACAAGGAGGAGCAGTGGGATTGGAACTCTGTGATTCCTGCCTGCTGCTGCTCTAGCCTCCTTCCTCATCTGCTTTGGATCTTTTCGACCTGGGTTGGATTTGAATATTGACAGAATTGTACTTCTACCTGAAGTATCTGAAAATTAGAGGTGCATATATATATAAATATGAAACAATCTTTGAAAATGTAGGTCTGTTTGGGGAAAATTAATTCAGTTTTGAAGTGAATCAAAGCTATAATATTTATCCAAATAAGTTCATATCAAATGTTCATAGACTTGCACATGAATGTGTACATTTGTGTGCAGGAGAAGGAAGGGTGATTCACTCGTCCCTGTTTTCAATGACATTCCTGGTTATTGTCCTTATTCCTATCTGCCACGGTTTCTGCTTCCTCTTCTGTCCATTGGACTGTGTTTGTAGGCTTTCTTTTGCTCTTGATCTACCCTAATTGGAGCTATCAGAAATGCTTCAAAAGGCTATAGACAACATTATGCACGTGCATTCCAATTGTAATTAACTGTGACTTATAATTATATGCATATCCCCTGGGTTTCTGTGATTTTTATGGCCTTTAGAGTTGCTGTTTCCAGCAGAATCATGGGAAACCAGGAAATTAGATGGTCAGCCCCATCAAGATGGATATGAGTTGCAGAGTATTCAGGGGTTAGGAGCACACAAGATCTTATTCTTTCCATCCACACGTCAATCCTTCTGTCCCTACCCACACACTAATCTTCCAATTATAAAACAATACTTCTACCTCCATCTTTCATCCCTGTATGCCTGCTGATACAACCATTCCCCTTCCAGAACTCCTGTCAGATGATGAAGCCAAGCAACATGTCATGCCAAGTCTGTCTGCTTCTGGTGCCCAAGGTAACTTTGCAGCTTGAACTGTGCAGGACCCAGCAGACACATATGGTGTCCCCCACTGAGCAGCAGGGAGAGGCATAAGCAACATGAAGAACCACTTTCCTCTCCCTTGACCCAGAGGAATAAGGGAGGGAATGGGAGTGGAGGGGGAGTGGGCAAGAACGTTAGGGAGGGGAGAGAAGTGGTAGAGAAATAGGGAGACCCAAGGAGTGTAAGAAAGAGAGAGAAAGGATTGGGGAAAGAGAGCAAGAGGATGAGATGGAAAGGAAGAGAAGACCAGGAATGTGGAGAAAGTGAAAAGACTGGTTATGAGGGTCATAAAAAAAAGGTGAGAGAACTGAAAATGGGAGTGGATAAATCCAGCGATGGATGCAAAGAATGGGAGAAAGATGTAGGGAAAAGTAGAGGAGAGAAGGGCAGAGAGAGATGAGCAGTTGGCAGGGTGAGGCTGGGAGAAACAGAGGAGAGGGCAGAGGGGATGAACGGTATGATCAGGTTGGGAAAGGAAGAGTAGAAGGTAGGAAAAGTAAGAAGTTGGTGCTAATGCTGCATGAGAGAAAAGGTAAGACTGAAATGGGAGACTGAAGGATGAGAAGCTGGAGGAAGAAAAAATATAGGAAGGATCAAACAAATCAGAAAAGGGAAAACAAATCTTCTAAAAAAGGGAGAAATGAACAAAGTGTGAAGGCAAGCAAGAGAATATACATTTAGGAAGGAAAAAGAGAGGCTATAAGGCAGAAGGTTTGATTATTGTACACTGCTTTGGGCCATCTTCTGATAGATCAGAAAGGCAGTTCTGACATTTCTAAATAAATAAGAAGTAAAAAGTGAAATAAAGGAATGAAAAACCAAAAAGGTGAAAATAAAATATCCACAAGAAACACTGCAAAACCACTTTTTATAGTGCAAATTGGTTTTACATAATTTACGTTTTTTGCAAATATTCTGCAGCAATTTGGCAGTACATTTGCATACATTCTAACTTATCTCTGAGTCGCTGCAGGAAACTGGGGCTATCATTAGAGGTCAAAATTTCGGTAGAATATTCTCACAGTTATACAAATTCTGCTTCCCAATTAAACCTATGGATCAAAGGTCTGAAGTTGTGGGCTGACTCTCTGAGTATCACGCATTTTATTGAGGGAAAAAGCATGGAATGAATGCCCATAGGAACAGCTTTTCAACTGATAAGCTTGATCTATTTCGTCATTATTTGCAGACTCACAGCTGTCCAAATTAGCATAGGAAATTCATTCTAAGACTGGATTGACTACTATGTTCCATCCGCAGATATCAAAAGAATTCAAACTAAATATGTGAGTCTGTTTTCTAAGATTGCCTTTTCCTGCCAAACTAGAGGAACCTATCCCTTTACATCCCATGCTCCTGGTCCTCATTCTGCATCGTGCTACTTTTTGTCTGACTTAAAACGGGTAGCTAAAAAACAGGGAAACGACCAATGGAGGAAAGGGCACAGGTACAGAATAATTTCGCATTCAAAAGATCTTATCTTAAAGTACATTTGCTGGTTATCCCACAGAGAGTCTATGTTTTTAGAGAACAGAGCAATCCTGAATTAATAATCTCCAAAGAGGAGAGCATGCCAAGTAATCAAGCACTGAAAGAAAAATATTAAATATATTCATGTTTAATTGTACTGCTGTGGCCAATCTAGTATGTAAATCATATACTGTTTGCATATAATTTTACAATGAAAGGCAACTGGAAAAACTTAATTCTACTTAGAAAGTCAACTTTTGAATATTTTTGCCATCTACTGTATTGTATGAAAGTGATTTTCTGATGCCAAGGAACAGTCTAATAGCATTTCGTACAATGTTATAATTCTCTGTCATTGTTACATCAAGGCAATTATTCAAGTTAGAATTAGAGCAGAGAGCCCTCCACATTCCTAATAGGAATAATTGCTATTACTACTTTTCGGTCTCCTACTGTGGTTAGAAAAGATGAATCAAGAGAGACAATAAGACAATGTTATTACTGTAATTTCTCAAATTCACCCTCAAATGTAACACCATTAGAAATTCAGAGGCATATCTCATCCTGGCTGACCAGGGGAGCCAATACTAATTCATAGTGAAGATGAATTGCAAATGCAAAGCTCCCTTTAATTAAGCTTTTCCATTCCCCTTCTCAGGACACACTACCATGCTACAAATCAAGAATCATCAGTCACCCAGTAAGAGTGGCTTCTTAATAATGACCACTTCATGCCCATCTAAGGGTTTCAGTGATTGGCTTGCCATGAAGGGATCAGAGACCAGAGACCATGATGTAAATTTTTGGACACCTGTAGGCATTCTGAGACAGACTGACCCATCCCCTCTGCTTTTCTGACAAAGTCCTTCATGATTACTAAGAAACCATGTCATGCTTTCTACCTTGATTCACTAAATGCCTATAACAATCAGGGACTAATTCCTAGAGGATGGCAAGGAACAGAGTCCCGCCGGGTCTTTCCAGACTCTAGAGGGAGGGCAGCGGTGGTGGTCTGCTCTAGGCACTCTCCATCAAATAACCTTCAAGGAAGAGGAGGTGAGGGGCTAAACCTAGGCAGACATAGCACAGAAGAGCCATTCTCTTCCCTAATCCATCCCTCCCTGTCCGGATCTGCCCTCCCTCCCCTCCTGTTCAACAAGGAGCAGGAGGTGGGATGATCCTTAAGGCATAAGCAAATAAGGCATGTGCCTAGGACCCAAATGTTTAAGATATGATAATTCAATGGCTCTCAATGAAGATTTTTGTCCTGGTAAGTCAGCTGCTGCAGAAAGAAGAGTGAGTGAGGAAGATAAGCAGAGCCACCACTGACTGCAGAGGTCTGTCTGATCTCCCTACCACTGTGCACTAACCTCCAGTGGCAAGAGGAATCGATGAGCAGAACTTCTTGCTGCTTCCTCCTCTGCTTCCACTGGACCGCATTTATTGGAGTTTTAAAGTGAACTTATATTACAATATTTGTTTGCCTGGGGCCCAGCAAAGGGTTAATTCTGCCTTGGGGGCTGAAGATGGAGGACCTCTGGAATCAGGGTGAAGCGTGTGAAGAATGCGTGTACGTGTGTGTCTGGGAGAGACAGTTCTCTCCTGACTCTGGCCACAGCAGTACCGCTACCTCCTCCTACAGTTCATACTTGGCCGCAGCTCTATCCTCTCTCTCGTTTCCCCTCTTATGCCCCCTTTACCGCTCACAGTAAGAAGACACAAACAGGCAGAGCAGATGGACCAAATGGTTCTTTTTTGCTAACATCATCTGTGTTTTTATGTCTCTCTAAAATATTGAGACAGATATTCATATGGGCAAGTCACTTTACCCTCCATTGCCTCGGAAGGAAAGGCCTGGCAATCTACTTCCGGTGATACATTGCTAAGAAAGCCCAGAGGCAGCTGGGTCGCTAGGAGTCAGCACTGACTTGACAGCACTAAAAAAAAAAACCATCCATATGATGTATTCTGTTACATTTGGAAGTTAACTGAATAAATCACCCTATATGAAATTCCTATACAACTCCTTATCCTGTTAAAAATAAAAGAGGGATACCAGGGTCATGTCTAAAAGCGAACCAAAGAGTGCCAACAGTCAGGGCTATCAAATTAACTTTAACAGGTTAAGTCTGATCAGAAAAATACCTGTCCTTAAGTTAACTGGATACATTTATTCAGTTAATTTAAGTAGGCATTTTCAAAAGGCCAGGCTTAACTGGATAGCTTTTTAAATATCTACTTATGTTTAATCAGATATTCTACCAATAGTCTTGTTATCTGAACTTCTAAAGAAAGCTTTAGTTTTATCTCCTCTAGGATCGACTGATTTGTTCTTTGGGCAGTCCATGGTATACACAGTATTCTTCGCCAGCCCCAAATTTGAAGGCATCGATTTTCTTCCTATCTTTCTTCTTCATTGTCCAACTTTTGCAACCATATGACATTATTGAAAATACCATGGCTTGGACAAGTCTAATCCGTGTATGTAGAGAGACATCTCTGCTCTTGAGAATCTTGTCTAGGTCCTTCATAGCCATTCCGCCAAGAGCAATGCATCGTCGGATTTCTTGACTGCTTGTCATTTTTTTTTATTGATTATTGATCCAAGCAGGTTAAAGTTGTCCACTATTTCTATTTCTTCTCCATCAGTGATGAATACACATGTATATTTTTGACCCGCTCAGTCTACTCCCTAAGCATGCTTCTAACATGCCTCTTTGCAATTTCCATGTATAAGCTGAGTCCTTTCTAAAATCGCCATTTGTACGTGGATGCCATTCACATATAAAATGCCTGATTTTACACATGGAAAGTGAAAATAAGGCTTCCAAAAAAAACGCCATAAACTGCAATGCTTGCCTATACAGTACTGAACACAAATAAATCCCTTTAATGCGAGCAAAATACTAAGTAACTGCTAACTGCATGTTAATATGTTAGAGAAGCTGCTGGAGTCCTGAACATTGAAATAAGGGATGTGGTGGAACTCAAAAAGACTCAATGGTCATCTGTCCAGGGGAGAACTAATGAGGAGAATGAAAACGGTGTGGAGGGAAAATCTTCCGATGTAATAACCGAATCCCTGTGTTAATCCACTAAAATACATGGCAATGTCACCACAAAGTTCTAGATGATACCGTTTTGTTTGACTAGCTCAACATGCACCCACGACTAGTTTTTGAGAGCTAGGATCCCTTCTTCAAACTTGGTGCAAAATGAGCTAACAATGATGCCTGAATATTCAAAATCAATGTTTGTTTAAACAGTTGAACAGATTTTAGTGAAAAGATAGCAGCAAGTGAAGATGTCTATGAATTGAATGTAACTGAATGTCCTTCCAGTCTTTACATTTATTGATGTCTGTGGAGTCCATCGCAAATTCAGGGCTTTGAAATATTTGTGGCAAAAAGTAATTTGCCAACTGCAGCTAATATAACTAATCACATCTTATGTTAATAAAATGTTGCCCTGAAGCCCTTTACAGGCGTTACAGGTCAATTTGTGCTCTGAATAACATAATACATTTTCAATTTAATTACCTTATACATAGCCCTTTGTATCCATTATTGAACATATGGCTTCATTTTTCTGATGTGTTTCACACATCTGGAATTGGGGTTGAAGAAACCACGGTGCTTTATCCCTCCATGATATCAGCTCACACTAAGCGTAGACCTCTAAAAATCCTTGCCCACACTTCATTCTATACACTGTCCTTTTTAATTATCCATAAGAACACTTGCGTTGCTCAATTCCAGAGGAATCAGTGGAACAAAAAAAGAGAAAAAGAAAAGAATACATTTTCCATTCTTGGTGAAAACACTGTCATGAGTAGAAAAGTTTGCGTTATCAAAGAAATAATGAAATTTCATATGCATATAAAAAAATATGAAGCTATCTAAAATCCCTTTGCACAATCTGCCTTGGTTGTGTCTGTTCAGTGCCGAATAGCATTCCGATCGGTACGATTAACTCGGTCAGCAGGTCTGCTAACCACATTAATCACACTGAATATCGAACCCTGTATTTCTTTCACGGGGCAATTTCTCCAAATGGGTTAATTTTGCGGCTACCATGACAGTCATAAACCTCACTTCTAAGCCAGGGTATGTGGAGTGTGATCTTAGTCTCTCGAATTTACTGCTAATGCTTGACGTAATACTTGCACCTATGTGTTGTCCTCTATGCTGGTGCCATGGGAGTCCATATGAGTATTTTAAACAGAACTAGTAATTTCGCAGGTAACCAACGTAGTTTAATGAAAACGGATATAGCTCTGGAGAGGGAAAGGGGAGGCACAAAAATCCCTGGCAGTTGCACTCCGAAAGCACAGATTCAAAGAGCAGTCTATGATTGTGGGTATAATCAATTATTTTTTCCAGGTTCCCTACAGGGGCCACATGAATAGGACTGTCATGTCCACCATCTTGCTCTCCTTTGAAAAAGTCCAGAATTTCATGGCCCAATGATGATCTTAATTAAAAGTCTCGCTGTATTACCTCTAACTTTGTCACAGTATGCTGCAGTTCTTAATTATGCTCTTTTTGCATTTGCAATTTAACTGTGAAACATCCAAAGATATTGCTATTTTCTAGTTAGCTACAGTAGCAATTCAGTCAACGCATTAGTACATAAAAATAAAGGTCAACAAATCAGCCGTAACACCATTTATTGGACTAAGTTTATGCAATTGTGACTAGCTTTTGAGAGCTATGCTTATGTCATTAGGACCGAGAAAGGAATGAGGCATAGCTCTCGAAAGCTAGTCAAAATTGTTTTAAAAAGGTGTCATCTATAACTTGTCAACCTTCATTTCTATAAATCCATACTAACCACGCTACTTTAACAAATGCCTTAGAATTTCATATAATACCCAAACATAAAATGTAATGTGAACCCTTCAGCTTCTTAAGTGCTAATATGTGAATAAAAACACCTCAGATAGAGTGATTTTAGAATTTCAAACAGCATAACAAAGCAATTTGAAGGAAAATTAAGCATGGCGTATAGTCGGTAATTTTGTAACAGGGTGCCTACTTTAAGAAGGCAAGTAAGTGTCTATTTTAGGTGCTACCTTATAAAGACACTTAGAGCCCAATTCAGGAAGGGGTATGTCCAGGCCGTCTGGACGGCCCCGAGCAGGACATCCCATTAGGACCCGATTCTGTAATGCGGGAGCAAAACATTCCCGCAGGATACAGGATTGGGCCCGAGGATGGCCTGGTGTGACACAGCATGGCATGCAGGATGTCCCCCCTGCAGGCCTCTGCATGTCCACAGTGCCCTAGCACTTACCCCACCACCTGACCCCAAGCAGGGGCTGCCAGAGCCTGGATTGGGCGGTGGGGATACATCTCTGGTGGCCTGCTGCTCCGGTGGTGGGCCGCTATGCTCCCTTGGGGGGCTGCCGGGCAGGACCGGGGGGGGGGAGTGGCCTGCTCTTATTCCACGTCTGAGGTGGAATAACCAGGCCGTCCCCTCGGTGACCACGGATGTACAGGGTCATCAATGGAATTGGCCCTGTACATTTGAGGGTCGGACCCACCCACACCCCTCCCCCATCACACCCATGTCTCCCGCTGCATATACAGTGGCTCTGTGCATGCAGCTGGGGAGTCAAGCAGAATATCATCAGGGCAGATAGCGGGGCAGCATATTCTCATGGGACATGCTGCCCCGCTATTCCCCTTCTAGAATCGGGCCTTAGCATAAGAAGCAGCAATCATGCCTTGAATGCAGGTGGGAATGAACACATGTAAAAAACAGAGGTGCGCACGTAGATCAAGGTATTTCATAGCTTACTTATGAACTCCACTCATGCTCTGTCTAGACCATGCCCTCATTCACACCTACCGGCAAAGCACATGCGTTCATGACAATGTGCATACTTCTACGTCGGCAGCAGCAGGGGCCTGCTGACTCCCGGCGCCCAATCCGGGCCCAGCAAGGGACTTTTAAATTTCGCGCCTTCAGGCGCCGACATCCAGGAGCCCCCACCACCACCAGCAGCTCTCCCCTTCCCGGGGATCGAGCCACCGGCAGCAGCAGGGGCCTGCTGACTCCCGACGCCCAATCCGGGCCCAGCAAGGGACTTTTAAATTTCGCGCCTTCAGGCGCCGACATCCAGGAGCCCCCACCACCACCAGCAGCTCTCCCCTTCCCGGGGATCGAGCCACCGGCAGCAGCAGGGGCCTGCTGACTCCCGACGCCCAATCCGGGCCCAGCAAGGGACTTTTAAATTTCGCGCCTTCAGGCGCCGACATCCAGGAGCCCCCACCACCACCAGCAGCTCTCCCCTTCCCGGGGATCGAGCCACCGGCAGCAGCAGGGGCCTGCTGACTCCCGACGCCCAATCCGGGCCCAGCAAGGGACTTTTAAATTTCGCGCCTTCAGGCGCCGACATCCAGGAGCCCCCACCACCACCAGCAGCTCTCCCCTTCCCGGGGATCGAGCCACCGGCAGCAGCAGGGGCCTGCTGACTCCCGACGCCCAATCCGGGCCCAGCAAGGGACTTTTAAATTTCGCGCCTTCAGGCGCCGACATCCAGGAGCCCCCACCACCACCAGCAGCTCTCCCCTTCCCGGGGATCGAGCCACCGGCAGCAGCAGGGGCCTGCTGACTCCCGACGCCCAATCCGGGCCCAGCAAGGGACTTTTAAATTTCGCGCCTTCAGGCGCGCCCGCGACTGGCGGGCCCGCGCCTGAGGGCCTCGCCAGAGGGCCCTTTGGCGTGGCCCTTAGGCGGTGGCACATCGAAAAAACCCCAAGAAGCAACAAGATCTACTTCTAGTTGGGACACATTTCCAGCTGTCTCTGTTCCCTTTCCTGAACCACAAGTATTACGAAATGCCATAAGATGTGTAATATTTACCCAGTAACTCCGTTGCCTGTTACATGTGTCAATGTATTTTACATTGCTAGATTTTACATCTACATGTTTCAGTGCTGATTCCATACTATTGCTAGTATCACCCAACTGCTAGACCTGATTTTGTTACCAATAATACATTCGCATGTATCACTGCTAATCTTACTATTGTAGCCAGTAGCACTTTACTGGCAGATTTTACATTATATGTATCAATGCTAATTTCATACTATTGCTAGTATCACTCAACTGCTATTTTGTTGCCAAAAACCCATTTCCATGCATCAGTGCTAATCCTACTACTGACAACTGTGCCATACCTCATTACTGTCGCCAGTAATTCATCCTTACCCAAAAAGTGTGAACTTATTATTACTGTTGGCAGTATATTACTCTTTTGTTCTCTGCTGAGTGTCACATTGTCTCATTATCCGCTGACGGACACAGTGCTTCATTGCTTGCTCGATGCTGTACTATTCCTATCTTATACGCTGCCACATTGTTCCAAATACCTACTCATCGCCAGACAGTAAGTTTATACTCTGCGGATAGCCAGCACAATAGTCAATACCGGTCCCACTAATTACCCAGCAACAAACATCTCACATACTAGTTCACAAAAACATCACAAAATGCACCCATTTCTAGCCTTGGCATGTCTACACCTAGCCTCCTGGATCCCCCTTACAGCCCAAGCTTTTCACACATACACTAACCATATCCCGATACTCCACAGTGACAGGAAAAGATGGACGGAGAATCACCAACACCTCCCAAGAGAACCCAACGACACGCCTTACTCACATTTATTACACATCCCACTTCAACATCTCAAGAAGTCACATTTGGACCGTCAGCAACACCATCAAGCCCTGAAGTGTGCACTCATCAACGCAAGGTCAATACGTACAAAATGGCCAATAATTACCGATCTGGTCACAACCCATAATCTTGATATCATCATGATCACAGAAACTTGGCTATCAGAATCTGACAACGCAATCATCAACCAGATGTTACCCACAGGTTTTTCAGTCCACACATGCCATAGAACCAATCAGAGAGGAGGAGGAACACTCATTCTTGTCAAAACCTGCCTAGGCTTCCAGATGTGCAACTCAACCAGCACAGCCCACCTGGACTCCCTCACCATAACAAATAACACCTGCACGATCAACCTACTGTACCGAGCACCAACACCATCCTCAGAGGATCTTGCAATGATAATGGGCCTCGCCTGCAACTCAAACAGACCACGATCCCAGAACTGGATCCTAGGTGATTTCAACCTGCCTACGCTACATGAATCTCAAGCCTCTGCTTTCCTAGAAGCGTTACAAGATCTAGGATATGAGCAACTAGTCATTAATCCCACCCACGTCAAGGGAAACAAACTTGACCTGATCTTTGCCCCACAGACGGATAAGGATACCACCCCACTAATACCACCTACCATAACTCCTGTGCCATGGTCCGACCACAGCCTGATCCAATTCCAGATACCTATTAACACACACAATAAAAACTCCAACAAAACCAACACTGCCCACGAACCCTCCTTGAAGCGCTTCCGCCCCTTTAATAAAGAAGAGCTTAGAGAGAAGATCCTCCCACTCCTCAACAACATACCACACGACCTAGATGCATTGGTGTCCACCTGGGACGAGAGCCTCAAGACCATTGCATGCATACCAGCCACAAATAAAACAACAACAAAGAAACGAGAGCATGCACCATGGTATACCAAAGACCTCCGAGACTCACTCAAGTGCCTGCGCAGGCTAGAGAGAAGATGGCGTCAGTCTCACTCTACGGTTGCACAAGATACTTACATCGCTCATCTAAGAGTACACCGTGATGAATTAACAAAAAAGCGGAAACAATATCATTCCGACATCTTGAAGCGGTCACTAAACAAGCCCCACGACCTCTTCAATATAGTGAAATCTCTCATAAGAGAACCTCCTGCAGACCAGTCACAGATGCCACACCCCCAGGCATACTCCAACTATTTACAGTCAAAAATGGTCCAGACTACTACATCTGCAACCAACTACCTTCAACCTGAAGTGACCCAGGCTGGTACAACCTCGAACTCCGCGGAAAACAGCTCTCAGCATACCTTGCCCCAACCATCACCACTATACAAATTTGAAAAAATATCACGCAGAGAGATTGAAGACACTATCGCTGCAATCAACCCTACTACCGCAACCGCACCCAATGACCCATGCCCTGCATTATGGATAAAGGAGTTACGATGTGACTTAAGCCAATATCTGAGTGAATTAATAAACCAATCTCTTACAACCGGATCATTTCCACCAAGTCTGAAACAAACATCCATCAGACCACTGCTAAAAAATAACAAGCTGGACCCATCGAAAGTGGAATCATACAGACCAATTTCAAGTATCCCCATGCTTGCCAAAATAATCGAAAAGTTAGTACAGCGCCAAATCCAACAGCATATTGATACTGAAGCCCCACTGGATCCCTCCCAGCATGGGTTCAGAGAAGCACATGGGGTTGAAACCCTCCTCACCAACCTATTTGACCATCTAGTCTCTGGAACCGACAAAATTCATCAAGGATTCGCCCTTATATTCCTCGACATTGCGGCGGCTTTCGACTCGGTGAGTCACAAGATACTCATACAACGCCTCAGCGAGAAAGGAATTCAGGGAACAGCCCTAAAGTGGTGCAAGTCATACCTGACTAATAGATGGCAACATGTAAGGTCAGGCTCCACAACCTCCGAACCATTTTTACAAAACCAAGGTGTGCCACAGGGCTCGTCACTATCTGCATTGATGTTTAACATCTACATGCAGCCCATATGTGCCCTAGCACGTTCATTCAAGGTCAACTGTTTAGCCTACGCAGATGACATCCTCCTATACATCCCATTCAGGACTAACCAACCGGACCTCTCCCCTCTAACAAGATGTTTTGAGGCTGTAGCAGAATGGTTCAGCACACAAAACATGAGAATCAACTACAGTAAAACAGATGTCCTTTTCATCTCAAGGAACCAGGACTTCACCCCTCCACTCTCTTTAAAAATCGGCAACACAGAACTGAAAACCAAACCCACAATCCGCTACCTTGGCGTTACACTGGATCAACACCTGGATCTGAAAACTCACATAAAAAACACAGTAAAAACAGTATACATGAAAATAAAGACCTTAAAACATCTCCGACCGCTACTCGACTTCAGCGACTACCGATCGATCTATCAGGCATTAATATTACCTCATTTCGACTATGCCAACGTAATTCTACACGGTCTCCCTCAAGCAACGCTAGCTCCTCTCCAGCTTGCAATGAACACTGCTGCAAGAGTACTAACAGGGGCCTCACGGAGAGAGCACATAACGCCAGTACTGATGAACCTCCATTGGTTACCGGTTCAAGCAAGAACCCTCCACAAAGTTCTAACCTTAACTTTCAAAGCCGCAAACTCTCTGACCCCCACAGCCCTCAGCAAGATGATACATAAAGTACCACAGAACAGAAATAGAAGACCCATGATGCAAAACACCCTAGAGGTCCCAAAAGTAATGACAAAATGCACAAGAACAACAACAAATAGGGCCTTTACGATTTACGCTCCCAGAGCATGGAATGCTCTCCCTACCTCTATTCGAAATATCACTTACCTAACCCACTTCAGGAAGGCAATAAAGCAGCACCTGTTCACTACATACTACCCTGAATCTAGCCTTAGTAACCATACATATGGCCCCCCAGACAATCTCTCATTACAAGTAAACAATCAGACTCAGCATGAAAAAGGATAATCAACTGATCGCTCAGAATGTACCCCAGTGTAAATAAGATGTAGATATGTTCTGCCTGAAATCAGGTACCAGTGTGATACAATGTATAGAGTTAAGAATTGTACATAGTTTCCCCCAGTTACTTCCAAGTTGATCTCCCTGTTTATTGTAAATACAACTCAAAGTTCCTTGTGTTGTATAGTTGATGTTAAATGTAAACCGCTCTGATCTAAAATAGAGCGGTATAGAAGAACTGTTAAATAAATAAATAAATAAATAAGAGACAATTTACATGTGTATGTAGCCACATATGTGGTCACATATACAGTCAAACCTCGGTTTTCGTATGCCCTGGTTTTCGTACGATTCGGTTTTCGTTGACTTTTTTCATCAAGATTTTGTTTCGGTTTTCGTACGTTGTCTCGGTTTTCGTACAGTTGAAAATGGAGCACCATCTTGTGGCCAGAAGTGGGATGCATTTATACGCTAACTACAGCATTTTACCCCCCCCCCCCCGTACCTGCCATGGATTAGCGTGAGCCAGCGATCTCCCACGGAGCTTGAGCCAGCGATTCTGCGGGACCTCTGGGGAGCCGAGGAGTTCAACGCTCCAGCGTGGCCTGCCCGAAACTGCTTCCTGCCCCGGACTCTCCCCCGATTGACGCTGCTGCCAGCCGCGGTATCCGGCACAGAAGAAAGCTGCCTGATAGGCTCCTGCGGGGCCTGCGGGCTGAGCCCTCACTATTGCCTGCGGTCTGAGCAGCGGTCTGATAAACGGGAGGAGGAACCTATTACAAACGTCTGGAGCTTGGCTGTCGCGCTGCAGAACTGAAGGGGAGATTTATCGGGACCAAGCGACATCCACGTGGCAGCCGCCGGCGCTTGTCACCATCCCTCACCAATACGATCTATCCTGAGAGGGGTACGTCTGCCTGCTGCCTCTTCCCCTGCACATCCCTTGAACCGGGACAGGAGCTGGTGACCGAATCTGCTTCTCCTTGGCGGCCCAGTCTCCCGCTGGGGCCCCTGCCCTCCCGATTGGATTCTGGGTGTCCTGCAGGCCTGCACACGCGGCCTCTCCTTGAAACCTTGCAGTCTGCAGCTGCAGGCTCCTGCTGGCACAGCCCCACGCTGTTCTCTGACTCTCACCTGTGTCAGGCTACTACCTTAGGGGGGCCGGAGGCAGCCTAAGACTCTCTGTCCCACTGTTTCTCAACTGCCTGCTGCTTGGCTGACACTGCCTCTCCACCTCTCCCGACACTGTGTAGGAGTGGCTGCCCTACAGGCTGGTGTGACTTCGGGCACTGTCCTCTTTCTGGTGCCCTTACTTTTGCTGACATTGGCACTACCTCTCCTGACACTGTGAGCTTGGTAACTGGGTGTGATGGCTGCTAAGTTAAAAGGCAGGCTGGAGCCCCGATTGTGCAGACGGCCAAGATGGCTGTTCCCACCTCCGCTGCTGGTGGTGATTGCTCGATCCCCAGAGGGGAGAGCAGCTGGAGCTGGCTGGAGTGCGTCCCATATGCCAACAAAAGTCTTCAATAAAGGTAAAAGTGATGTTACATGCTCATTTATCCATTTCATTAGTCATTTATATGTATTTCTCATTGTTTTCTGTATGTAAAAAGATAGTTATTCTCTATAAAATGTATTTTTTGTCAATATTTTTGGGTGTCTGGAACGGATTAATTGAATTTACATTATTTCTTATGGGAAATCTTGCTTCGGTTTTAGTCCGTTTCGGTTTTAGTCAGACTTTTTTGAACGGATTAATCATGAAAACCGAGGTTTGACTGTAACTGAAAATTACCCTCATAGTGTGCAGTTCATAATAAATAGCAGCAAGATTGCCATTTGAAAGCAGAGCAGTGAGACAACAGGATGTTGTTTGCTACCCTTCTCTTGCTTTCTCATCAGTTCCACGGGGGAAGGATCACAACGAAGAAGCGTGGTCTTGCCAGGAACTAGGAGAGCGCTGCTGGAAGAGAGGAGGATATGCTAGAGGATTCTTCTTCTGGAGTGGGCTCCACACTAACCTGCCATTTAACTTTCAGCTGTGGAGACAGCTCATGCTACTTACATGTTCATTTTAGCACAACAAATGCGAGCACTTGATATATTACACTTAGCTTACCTCAACAATTTATGTCTCCAATATAGAGGCCTAATCAAATCTACATTCTCTACTGTGTGCGCAGGAAGCTCTAACCCTGAGATGACAGCAGGAAGTAGGCTCATGGTCTCCAACCCTTTGCTGGACCTTCTGAAACTTCAGAGGGATGTCATCTGGTAACATCTATATGCTAGAAGGCATGTAGTTTTTTGCAACCCACGTGAAATGAAATTCTATGCATGTTTTTTTGGTGGGTTCCATTTTGAAGCACATTTTTTAAAGGAAAGTTTAGTGAAAGATAGTGTTAGCTGTAGTGCAGGAGTTTTTTGGCTGGATAAACTTTTATCAGCATCCATAGATTTTGGGGATCCCCAATTTATACCGTCTACTTGCTCACTTCACCAAATCTGTCCCCGCTATTTTCCTTCTTTCCTCCCAACCAAACCTTTCTCCCCTTTCTCCAGCCTGCCTGCATCATCAGCCCTCTCTCTCCTCCAACAGTCTCTATCTGTCTAACTCTGTTTCTGTTTTCCCACCCATCATTGTCTCTCTCCTCTCCTCTCCAGTCCCAACACTCTCCTCTCCCCTCCCTAGTTCTACAACTTTCTGTCATCCATTCTCTCATCACACTCTTCCCTCCTCCCCTCCCTAGCTCCAGTGTTTTCTTTCTCTCCTTAACTCTTCTAGTCTCTACTGGTTCTGCTACCATTCCTTCTCCTGCTTCTAGTCCACACTGTTGATCTCATGAGCCAATGCGTCAACTGAAGTGTAGTGTAGATAAGAGTCAGTGTGGCCAGAGAATCTTCTCTTCCTTTACTGCCTACACATCTCAACGTTGTAATTTAAAGCCAGTAGCTATGATGCATTGGTCTGCTCTCTCTTTTTCTCTAGCCCAGGCTGAGTGTGCACCATGCTGTTAAAAGGCAACCCTCTGATCCCAGCTGCTGTGGAAAAGCAAGTAACTCAAGGCACCATGATTACTGACTATAAATTACAAAATAGAGATGCATTGGGGGGGGGGGAGGGGTTTGTTCCAGTCTCCAAACGCTGTTCCTTCTTGGGCAGAAGGGTTTGAGCCTACTCTGAAGATGATATCATTCTCACAACATCACTTGATTCCCATGAGAGAGAAAGAGATTTTCAGAGATTTCTTCATAATAATCCAAAACCCCAGTTTCCCTATTGATGGTAATTTATTTGTTTTTTTTTTCTTTTAATAAAACTGAAAATCAAAAGTCTTGATTATGGACATCTGAAAATCTAACTTATTAAAGGTTCTCCCAGAATGAATACTGGAACCACTTCTAGCTAATCTTCAGGGACCATTTGATCAGTCTGGTTGTCAAGACAGATCTCATGACTATACATAGTTGCTATTTGTAGAAGCAGTGCATGCACATGTATCATATATATATTCAACAATACAGAGAAAACTGCTCTCTATAACACTCAAATTATACCTTACAATTTTTAATCAAAATATTAAAATATCGATTACAGGCACATTGACCTCAGATGGCACAACCCCTCATTTAGTGAAAGTTCACCATAGGGTATTGATAGACGCTCACATCACCGGTCAGGCCTTCGCTAAATTCACCAAACCAACTCATACATATATTCACCATGGACATCCTGAAAATTGGATTGGTAGGTTGCAGGGTCAGTGCAAGGGTATTGGGTACCCTAAACAAGCCTTCAGTCTTAGGCTTTCCCCCTCCCCCCAAGCTCAACAATCATGATCATCTCAACATCACCCCTCCGACAACAATCCTGTAAAAATACATAACTGAACATCATTTATGTATTTATTTATTTTATTTATTTGTTGCGTTTTTCTATACCGCCCCTTCCAGAGATCAGGGGCGATTTACATATAACTTAACATTTCACAAAAACTGTTTTGTGACTTTACATTATAACGTTTGTGCTTATACATTATAACTTTATACATTATTACATTGAACCTTTTCCCTTAAAACTTTATACATTATTGCATCATGGGAGGACATATTGAAAGCAATTAACACAGTTCGCAGCCTGCTAATCACATTAATTGCAGCGAGTGGGGTATTCAGTGACACATAGCTGTTTTGTGCTGCTACATACTGCTGTATGCTCTAATGCTAACTACTTTGCATCGGGGTATTTCGGGGGCGGCACTTGCGATAGCTGCTCGGCGGCATTTTGGTTAGTGTAAACTGGCTAAGGCTAAAGTATGGCCTAACTTTAGCCAGGTTAGCTAACCAGGCATCGCCTGAATATCGCCGCTGGGCACATGGCATATTCAGTGCCAGCGGCTAGATATGACCCTGGCATTGACTATCCGGGTCAGAATTAAAGCGGTAATGACTACTGTAGCTGCTTTACTTGAGCTGGCTGCTGCAACTGAAAATGCTCCCCCCCACCCCATGCTTTTAAAGAGTAAATATGTTTTGTACTTATGAGTGTGCCCTCTCTCCTTGCAGGTAAAAGAATGTGCTGATGGCTCCTTGAGTATGTCGGACGCTTAGGGCCTATTGTTTTGCTTTGATTGCTACTGCTATTGGCCACCTCTTAGAGGCTGCTGCCCTAGGCCACCACCTAGTCTTATCTAATGGTTGAGCCAGCCCTGATTGGTTGGTCCTCAAGGCTATCTTACTGGGCAGACTAGATGGACCACACTGGCCTTTATCTGCCATCATTTGCTATGTTACTATGAGGTGACTTACTAGCTTCTTTTATGTTGTGTATCAGAGACCAGGGCCTTGGATTATTTTGAAGCAAGTAGTAATAGTGAATATGCATGAGGTAACTGCACACGCCGACATTTATTCACACAATTATAACTGCATCACTTACACATGTGCAAAGTATATCACTTAATCATTGCCACCAAGGACTAATTTCCAAAGTCTCACTTTGAGTTTTGAGATATCTAATTATCAACTCCAAATTCTACATATTCATCAAGACTAGTATTTTGCATTAAACAATCCTAGACAGAGCACAATGCATATAATACAGCTATCACTAAATGGCACTCTAGGGAAGAGATAATAGCGAACAATATGATATCGTCAAAAGTGATAATAGTAGCTCCACAGGGGTTCCTTTCTATTAGCATTTAAATACTTTGCAAAGTCTTAATTTGGGGTAAGTGAGAGTCATTCTAGTAAACAAAGAAACTCAAACGCTGAATGGCAGTTTTCTGAGCTTGAATATCTATCATATAGTCCCCTTTACAGAGTTTTATTCCCATTACTTTCTTCCAAGAAACTGTGCTTAAATATTTATGCTTAATTAATTGTGGACAGGCCTGACTAGTAGGGCAGAGATTACAAATTTGAAATGAAAAAGTCACAAATACAGCAGTAGAACAACTCCGGTAATCAGATTAGCTTGCTGCTGTGTCCGTCTGTAGTATAATATGTCCTTCTGGCGGTGCCTCTTACTATATAGGAGTGCCACTGTGCACAAATTTAATACCAAGATGAGGTTGCTGCTCTAACCACTAGGCTACTCCTCCACTCTGCCTATTTAGAGGCATCTGCTGGCAGCATGCATTGTCTAATTGTAAAGCATTGGTACCTGTAGGTGGTTTATTATTTTGATTATGTTGTTTGTTGTTAAGTGCCATCAAGTTGGTGTCGACTCATAGGGACCCTCTGGATAGTTGTCCTATATTGTGTTCGGTCTTCAATCAGGCGGCTCATTGTTGACAGACTGGCACCGGTAGCTGCTCTTACTGTATCGATCCATCTCATTGCTGGCCTTCCTCTTTTGCATTGACCTTCTATCTTGCCAAGCATGATGTCTTTCTCTAATGATCTCTCTCTTCGCATGATGTGTCCAAAGTATGAAAGTTGAAATCTTGTCATATGAGCTTCTAAAGAAAGCTGAGGTTTGATCTCTTCTAGTACTGACTGGTTTGTTCTTCAGGCAGTTCATGGTATACACAGTATTCGCTGCCAGCACCATAATTCAAAGGCAACAATTTTCTTCCTGTCTATCTTTTTCACTGTCCAACTTTCACATCCATATGATGTTATTGAAAATACCATTCCTTGAATAATCTTTATATGGAGAGAGACATCTCTGCTCTTGAGAATCTTGTCTAGGTCCTTCACAGCCATTCTGCCAAGAGCAATGCGTTATCGGATTTCTTGATTGCGTGTTGGTTCTTTATTGATAGTTAATCCAAGTAGGTTAAAGTTGTCCACGATTTCAATTTCTTCTCCATCAACAATGAACTTATTGATTTTACCAGTTGTCATGATCTTTGTCTTCTTTACATTAAAGTGCAGGCCCATTTTAAGACTATGTTCCTTGATCGTGAGAAGCAAATGTTTCAGATCATCTTCACTTTCAGCCAGTAATGTGGTATTATCAGCACAGCAAAGGTTGTGGATGAGTCTTTCACCAATCTTCACAACTCTGTTGTCTTCATACAATCCTGCTTCTCTGATAATTTGTTCTGCATATAAATTAAACAGGTAGGGGGAAAGTATGCAGCCTTGTCATACACCTTTGCTGATTTTCAACCATTCTGTTCCTCCTTGCTCCATTCGAACTGTTGCTTCTTGATCAATGTAGATTGTGCAAGAGAACGCTTGGGTGTTCTGGTATACCCATGCTTCTTAATGTGGCCCAGAGTTTCTCATGGTTTACACAATCAAAAGCCTTGCTGTAGTCAATAAAGCACAAACAGATATCCTTTTGGTATTCTTTTGTCTTTTCAAGGATCCATCTCACATCCGCGATGATGTCTCTCATTCCTCGCCCTTTCCTGAACCCTGCTTGCACTTCAGGTAGTTCTTGTTCCATGTATGGTTGTAGTCTCTGCTGAATAATCTTCAGTAGAATCTTGCTGGCATGTGGGATCCGAACTATTGTGCAATAATTTCCACAGACAGTTGTATCACCTTTCTTTAGTATTGGCATAAACACAGATCTTTTTCAGTCAGTTGGCCATGATGTTGTCTTCCAAATTTCCTGGCAGAGTCTTGTAAGTATGGTAACAACTGCCTCAGATTGCTGTAATATTCCTATAGGAATGCCATCAATGCCTTTGATAAGAAGTCGAAGCAGCATTGAAAGCCTTCTTTCATCACCAATGGTTCCGGGTCATAAGATACAGGTTGAAATGGCTGTTGGTCCACTTGATATTTATCATATAAAAACTGTATATTCTTTCCACCTTTTCTTGATCTTCTCAGCATCATTCAACATAGATCCTTGAGCATCTTGTAACATTCGAGGCTGGAATTTTTTCTTTAACTCTCGTAGTTTTAGGAAAGCCGATCTTGTTCTTCCTCTAATAGTTTCTGCTTCTATTTCCTTGCATGCGTCATTGTAGTACTTTTCCTTATCCTGTTTTGTTGTATGTTGGCCATCTCTGTTGAGTTCTGCAATTGCCTCTCTTTCTCCTCTGGCTTTAGCTTCTCTGCGTTTCTGGACAATTTTCAGAGTTTCTTCCGTCATCCATTTTGGCCGTTTTTGCTTTTTCATCTTTTACAGAGACTTCTCGCTTTCTTCCAACACAACCTTCTTGATGTCATTCCATAATTCTTATGGAGCTGTCATTTGTATCTAAAGCAGCAAATCGATTTTACAGGCAGTCTTTAAATTCCAGTGGTATATTCTCAAGGTCATATTTTGCTACATTCATGAGTGGCTTGCTCTTTTTCAACTTCAGCTTGAGCTTGTATACCAGTAGTTGGTAATCTGTACCATGGTCAGCTCCAGGTTTTGTCTTTGTTGATGTTATAGAGCTTTACAATCATTGACTTCCATAGATGTAGTCAATTTGATTTTTGTACAATCCATTGGGTGAAGTCTGTGTGTACAGTCGCTGCTTGTTTTGCTGGAAGAAGGTGTTTGAGATGAATAAACATAGAAACATGACGACAGAAAAAGACCACATGGCCTATCTAGTCTGTCCTTCCATATCAACCAGTACAACAGTCCCCTTTTTTCCTTTAGAGATCCCTTGTATTTGTCAATAGATCGTTGGTCTTGCAGAATTCTATCAGTCTTTCTCCAGCTTCATTTCTGTTGCCAAGTCCATATTTTCCAACCATTTTGCCTTCTTCTTTGTTGCTAACTTTTGCGTTCCTGTATAGCTGATCAAAATAGGGCCGTGCAGAGCTAGACCTGATTCTGATCGCGCGGGGGTTAGATGTGCCCACGGGATCAGAAACAGGTTCACAGCCTGGACGTGCAGGCCGTGTTCCGATTCCGATCGGCCACATGTCCAGCCCACATATCCGGCTAACTCAGCCAGGCTACTGAATGGAGCCACAGTGCCATGGGGTCACTGTTCCCTCTAAGCTGTGTGCGTGTGCGCGCGCACACACCTCGCCGAGTGAGCGCACATACTTTACAATAGAGCGCACAAAAATTATGGTTCTGATTCTGATAGAAAACAACACAGACATCTTAAAATTTAAAAGTTGTGTATTTATGGTTTTCACAAGTTCTACAATATTTTCTAGTGCAATCAATGTGGTGTACATACTGTATTCTGACGTGTAGTAAAATTTTAAAGTATATAACTCCGAGTGTCATTATGTGGCACACAAAAATTTAACCTTCCTTCAAAAGCTGCACAGCTGATATTTTATGCGCACACAGCCTACAGAAAATTAGAGGGAACATTGCATGGGGGTCCCATCGCTATGGCACAGTGGCTCCATTCAGGAGCTGCTATCCCCTGCCACAGAAAACAAATCTCCTTTCCCTGCAGGCCGACCCCCAATCTGGCTTTCCATGTCCAGGATCGGGCTGCGGGTAACCCCCTGCACCCCCTCACTCTCCATACCAAGCCCAGCCGCATCGTTTTGCTCTGTCCAGAGGGACTTATTCCACCTCTGAGGTCCCTCGTCTCTGTGGCATATTTCGGACCTACAGGTCCAATATCAGAATTAGCCCTGTACATCCAATGTTGCTCTCTGCCCACTGCCCGCCCTCACTCCGCCTGTCTCGCCTCCTCCCTCCCATGAACAGAGTTCCCCATACAAATCACCTGTTCATATGGGGAGCTCTGTCCCTGGCAGGCTGCCCAGCAGTTTTGTGGGTCTGAACGTCTGGATCTGATGTCCAGACCCGCTAAACAGTGTTCAGGATGACCCCATTAGAGTGCTTCCCCTCTTGATTCTGATTATCAAACTTGGTTGTAATCATCTCATCACCATCCTTCCCAGAACAATCCTATAAAAACACATATTTGCACATCATACATTTAAATATTGAACTTTGTTTGTAAATATAGACATTCACTTACAAAAGTTTTTAATTCACCATTTTCAAGAAAGCACAGATACATAGTCATTTTCTAAAAAGACATCAAAAGTCTTTGCATTCACTCAAAAGTAATCAATGATAGCAACATGCTGACTCGAAGTAGGAAATTAGAACTTAATTTTAGCAACATTCTTGAAAATGGTGAGAAACGGTTTTAGGCCATTAAAATTTAATGTGTTTGTGTTAATTTAATTTGGTTTGCATAATGACGACTACGTTGCTAACATCAGCCTTTCATTTGGTTTGTATAATGATGACTATGTTGCCTACCTCGTTTCATTCCTGCAATGTGCAGATGCAGGGGGCCACATTTTGAAAAACCTGTCGGGTCTGGCGCGCTTACCGTATGACACAAACATGGTTTTATGATAGTTTACATAACGATGACTATGTTGCCATCCTTGTTTCATTCCTGCAATATGCAGATGCAGGGGGTTACATTTTTAAAAATAAGTTGCCGAGTCTGGCGCGCTGACCGCATGACATAAATATGGTTTTATGTTAGTTAGTCTGCAGCATCCTGTCGTTCTGATTTTATTTAATTTTTTATTTTATATCTTCCTCACCGATGCTGCTTAAACTTAGAGTATACCTAGCGGTTTATAATGCGATTCCTAAAACTTTTTTACAAATGAATTAAAAACTTTTGTAAGTGAATTATAATTTTTATTGTTGTATCCGCTATATCACTATTATTGATAATTTTTAATTTTGGATAATGGTTGAGTGGGTTTAAAAGTCTTTCGATGTTTTCTAATCGTTCACACAAATGATCAGTTTTTCCATCCCTCTTGAAATCATCGAGACATGGTTCGAGGTGGTCAGAGGCTTTTGTCAATGATAATATTTTATTTGTTTAGAATTGATGTTTTTAGTTTTTTTTAAGTGAAGTGGCCTGTGTAGTATAACAACCGGTGAAATGGGCAGTTTGTGACTATTATGTATCACTTTTGAATATACTCTGTGACTGCTTCCACGCATTCATGTTCCGTTGTGTCCCTCAATTTTTAATTGTTTTTTTGTATTTCTCACAAATTTATTGGATTGTTTTCACAGACGCCACTCATACCGTTTTGAGAGTCCAAATGGCCGTTGGTTTTAAAATCACAATTTGTTAATTTTGCCTTGTTTTTACATCATTATCTTGACAATTTATTTATTTATATATTTTTCACGGTTTACAGATTGCACATTTATGGTCGTAGGAAGAGTTTCTTGGTCAGGTATCATTTTTATTTTCATTCTCTCATTTTATTACTCTTTTCAAATATCAATTTACATGGGTTGTCTTCATCTCTCTTTAAATCAGGCTGATTTCTATTTATATTTTTCGAAATTAATAATTTATTATTATTTATTATTTATTATTTTTTATAATTAATTTTTAATATTTTTTATATATATGTATGGATTTCATGATGTTTATTTTTTCTATTTAAGAGTAATTTATTTATAAGTTTTCAATTTAAATGCTTGTTTTTTGTTATAGCACAATTTTGAAGACACACACTGTTTTAGTCCTTTTTGGTTAATTTATACAGTCTGTTGATTCAGGTATGTGTAATTTATATGTTTTTTTAAATACATTATTTTTATGCTATATTATGAAATATTTATCGTTCATTGAAATATTTATTATTCATCTACATATTTATATTTACACATTTATATATTTTATATATTTTTTATATATATTTATATGTTTTTATCAATTGTACCGTTTAGGTGTTATATTTGTTATAGTACATTTTTGAAGACACACATTGTTTTAGTTCTTTTTGGTTAATTGATATAGTCTGTTGATTCAGGTATGTGTAATTTATATGTTTTTTAGATACAACATTAATTTTTTGATTATATTATGAAATGTTTATCGTCCGTTGAAACATTTATTATTTATTTACAAATTTATATTCACATATTTATATTTTCTTATATATATTTATATACTTTCATTTATTTTTAATTGTACTGTTTAGGTCCTTTTTTTGTGTCGTTCTGCTGTTAGCCGTACTTATTTGTTCCACCATTTATATTTATATATTTATATTGATACAACCGTTTATTAGAAAAATGGTTTTAATTTGTTATTATTTTTACATTTAAAACTGTTCTAGTATGCATTCATTGATGTCCGTGGTTTTAGCCAGTTTTATTTTGTTTTTAAATAACTATTTTTGTTGTTTATTTTAATTTGTGTATTTGTCTTTAGCCATTTAGCCCCTGAAGAAGGGAATTCCGAAACACGGCCTGTGTCGGGCCTTTGGCTGATTTGACCAATAAAGATTTTCACACGTCCTCCTTTGCTATCCACGTTTCTTTGTTGGACAATTTCCCTCCATGGGCACGCCGACGATAACAGTACATGCCATCAAATCAAGACATGTACTTTCATGTTGGGTGCGATTTTATAAGAGGCCATTCATATGTGAAAATGACTAAAATGGCCCCTCTTAGGAACCTACTTTCATGCTTAAGATAAGCCCTTCTTTATAACCCTTTTAGTGGACATGGGATATGCTAACTATCCCCAAATGCAAGGACTAGGAAACCTCTCTAGGCAGGACCAGTGTGACCATTAGGTGAACTAGGTGGCCAAATAGAGTGCCAGTGGTCCGGGGCGGTCCATTGCCACTGTTGCCACCCCTCTCCAGGACCTGAAGCGGTGGCAATGGCCTCAAACAGCCCCGCGGTGCTTACCTTGGAACATGGATGACACTGGGCTGTTTGGCTTCTGCCCCACTGATACCCAATGCTGCCTTCCTGTTTGCAATGGGGCAGCTTCCATATGTAAACTGTGATTTCTCCACTGTTATTGTTGTTAAGTGCCGTCGAGTCGGAGTCGACTCATGGCGACCCTCTGGATAGCTATCCTAAATTGTGTTCGGTCTTCAGTCAGGCGGCTCATTGTTGACAGACTGGTACCCGTAGCTGCTGTTATTGTATAGATCCATCTCATTGCTGGCCTTCCTCTTTTGCGTTGACCTTCTATCTTGCCAAGCATGATGTCTTTCTCTAATGATCTCTCTCTTCGCATGATGTGTCCAAAGTATGAAAGTCGAAGTCTTGTCATCTGAGCTTCTAGAGAAAGCTTAGGTTTGATCTCCTCTAGTACCGACTGGTTTGTTTTTCGGGCAGTCCATGTAGAGTAGATTTCTCCACTACTCTAACCAAAAATCCATCCCCAAACATGCTTACCCCTGAGTCACATATAAGTGTGGACGTTCTTATCATTGTGTCTTCTTTTACGTCGGGGATAATTTTAGAAAGGGCATTTTACACACACCTGCTGGCTTTTCTAAAATTACCCCAGAGGCGATGTATACAAAAGTATGCAGGTAATACAAAAACCGTCCTTTTATGTGACTTATCTCTAAGCATGTTCCAGGGTAGGGTTTGGGCAAAGCAGGTGTAAATTACTGCAGCTTCAACAGAAATGCAATTTCTGTATTTTATAAAGCTGCTTAGGTGCCTGTGTGTCTATAAAATAGGCTGGAAACAGAGGCTTCCTTGGCCTTCTCACATAGGCAGTTGATTAGAAACTTACTCCCTAAATGTGTAACTCTTATCTTCTACCGTATTAAATATATTACAGACTGTGTCCTAAGTTGTGTTCAGTAAGTTACTCTTAAGCCTGTTACAATAACTATTCCGCTACTTACTTCTAATGTATTATCAGCTGTATGTAGTACTAACAGGTTCACTTCAGAGAGGCAGCCACCGCTCCACAAAGCTTACAATCAAACACTTTAACACTAGGTATGAGATCTCCTCATTAAGTCCACTACAGCAAGCTGAAAAATATCTGTGTCTGATCCCTGGAAATTTCCTTTCTCTAAGTCCCAGTGTTTCTCTTTGATGCTTGAATCTCTCTTACTCCTTAGTGAATTCTCTTTCCATACCTGGGTCCTGCTTGAGCACTTTGCTCAGCTTTCAGTCCTCTCCTCTGCTGCCTCTTGTCAAAACCTTGTTTATCCTCCTTCTCTGGCAGAAACCTTAGTGCTGGTGCTTCTGCTGCTTTCTCTTCCCACAATAAGTATCAGTTGGGTATCCTAAATCTCCTTTAAGTTTGTGAGTAATTGAATCTCACAAATTGGGAGGGTGCTTGGTATCCCTCTCCTTTCTCTTTCACTTCTTCAGTCAGGAGGAGTACAGGTTCTGAAAAAAAGTCCACCAGTACTGAAAAAAATCTACATACATCTCCTGGTGTTGTGCACCAGGACACAGTAGATAGTGGGTACAAGGCCTCAACAACCTCTTCTCACCCTCCAATCCCACTACTCCCTCCAAATGTTTGGTCTAACCAGGTAGATCCATCTTGAAGATACGATGGATAGACCAACCAAAGACAGAGGTCTGCCTGTGGGTGTTTTTTTTTTATAATGGTTGAATTTTCCCTCCCAGAGGAGTCTCCTCAGAGCATGATGATACTGAGAGATAATAACCTCCCCTGTTCTGGAAAATTACCAGGACACTTATAGGTCAAAGTACAATGTATTCATAAGACCACTAGAGGTCTCTTCTGCTTAGAGGAGCAGAACATAAAGGGTGTCTATACATGCATTATTGCTACTCTACTTCTGTTTTGTCCAAACTATGCCCCAGGGAATTATTTTAGAAGCCTTATTTGCAAATTCCAATTGAAAATTCTGGCATTTACATGTGGAAACAGCATCCACGTGTAAATGGTGATTTTAGAAAGGGCTCAGTTTACATGTGGACATCTATAATATGTAGAAATTACAAGGGAAATTCTTGGCCTGGAGGGTCAAAAATCTACACATACATTCCCCATTTCCTAAAGGGAATGCTTGCAAAGGCCCTAACATTTCCACATTGAGATTTACAGCTGCTCCTGGCACATATAGGTTTTTAGGAAGTGCTCATTTAGATCAGCCTTTACGAGAGAGATTAAGGAACTTATCCTTCTTGCTCTTCCATTGTTCATTTTCCTCTTCAAGCTGAAAACTAACTAAATACATCGAGGTTGCAAAATGGACCACATACACATATAACTGCTGGCTCGAACATGTGAAAGTTAGGAAATTCCAGTGTCCACGTTTAAGTACCACATACACATATAACTGCTGGCTCGAACATGTGAAAGTCAGGAAATTCCAGTGTCCACGTTTAAGTACCACATACACATATAACTGCTGGCTCGAACATGTGAAAGTTAGGAAATTCCAGTGTCCACGTTTAAGTACCACATACACATATAACTGCTGGCTCGAACATGTGAAAGTCAGGAAATTCCAGTGTCCACGTTTAAGTACCACATACACATATAACTGCTGGCTCGAACATGTGAAAGTCAGGAAATTCCAGTGTCCACGTTTAAGTACCACCACTTACAAGTAGAAGCTGCCAAATTTCCTTCATTGATTTTTCCCACATGTAAATCTGTAAAATGACTCCCCCCCCCCTCCCCGGCTCTACATGTCTCAAATAGACATGCACTCCTGCACGTTCCGTGTTTGGCAGAGCTTGTTCTAAAATACTGCTCGACTTGTCCACGCCCTGATCTCGATGTCTCAATTCTGATCTCCATGTGGAGCTCGATCTTAGAAGGGGCACGTTCGGCCTGTCTGGATGCCCCCAAGCAGGACTGGCCCGTTAGGACCCGATTCTCCACCATGGAAGCCAGACATTCCTGGGAGTGCAGGATCGGGCCCTGAGATGACCCAACATGCCCCCGCATAACCTGTGAGGATGTCCACTCCACTGCTCTCTCAGCCCGCCACATCAGTGCCCCCCCCCCCCTCGATTCCCCACTGCTTGATCCTCTGAGGGACCGCCCTGGCCTGGATCGGGCGGTGGGGGCCTACCGTTGCCTAATCTTAGCTGATGGAAAGGAATTAAAATGTTATTTTTACAGTTATATTTAAGATAGTGCTACCTAAAATATAATATGCTGCTTTGCAGAGCTGCCCATCCCCAGGCAACTTCCCTATTTGACCCTAAGCAAGAAAGGCTCAGAGAAGTGGCCAGTAACCAACTTCTCCTTTCTCTTTTCTGCAGCTTATGTAAACTCCTCAGTTTCTTTGCAATCCTGCAGGCTTGAAGTTAGCAATCTACGTACATATGGTTCTTTTTACACCTCTATCTTTGCAAGTTTGGCTAAGTAAAAACTCTGATAGGGAAAAAAAGAAACACACTGGAGGGGGAGGAATATTTCAAGTGATGCCTGTAAATAAAGGCACACGAAGGTACTGATAAACCAGAACATAACAGAACAAAATTTCCCAATGAGATTACTTCAGCAGAAAATTAAAAAGTTGTAGGCTTCAGCAGAAAAGAAATCGTTACTTGAGGAGGCAACGAGGGGTGTGGGGGGGCTGCTTGTAGTCCAATCTCACCTACTTCTCCTTTTTAGAGGCCAGTCAGAGAGCCGAAAAGGCCTAACACCTAGGACAATCAACAAATCAGACAAAGAACAGGAAAAGGGAGTAGATTAAGACAGAAGGAATAAAGATGACCTACACTGTTCTGGGTGTGTGCTTGCTTTAGGCTTGTCACCCGTCTTTGACAAAGATGAATAAAAGAGCTCTGAACTGCTTCGCAATATTCCTCTCTGAGTCTCATTGACATAATTGGCCCTAGGGTGATTGGATACAGGTTAAAAGGTTTTAATTACATTGGCCATAGGGGGGAGGGGGAATCCGGGCTCAATCTTCTCCTTCACAGCTACTTATTCCACCTCCGAGGTGGAATAAGCTGCGCATCCTGCCCTCACCCGCAGGATGTACAGGGCCGTGACCTGAATCGGCCCTTTAGTCCTGTCACCTCTTCCTTCCCCCGCTCCGCCCCGTCTCCGCCCCCTCTGGTTTGTACACACTGAGGCTCTGGCCGTGCTGGGGGGATGGGATGCGGAATCAGGGCAGGATGGATAGCGGGGCTGCATGTCCCAATGGGACGTACAGCCCCACTATCCTCTCTGAATGATCACCATACTGTATTATCTAAAATTTGTCTTCACATGTAAATGTAGGCACACGCTTTACATGCCCATTCTCTTGTCTCTATTCAGTTTCACAGTTTTATAAAAGCCTTTTTCTGTGTGTAAAACAGGCTTTACACATGGAAATGGCTTTATAAAAATTGCCCCAGTAGTGAGGCTTAGTAAATAGTATGATAATAGCAATTCTGTCCTGGCAGCACATCATGCTACACAACTCTACAAATAGCTAACATCTCTTTCAGTTTCATTCACACAGACAGGCCCTAAATTCTCTAAAACCTTTATTGAAAATACAGGGTAGAAACAGATTTTACCACTGACAAAATGGAGACAGAAATGGCTGGAACAAGTGTCTGAACTCCGCATCTCAAATAGGCTGAGGCCTTCTTTGAATGCTCAGCTGAACCAGGTCAAAAAGCAACGCTTTCTGTGGTATCTCTGAGAGAGAGGTAATAAGGAGCTGTAGGCTTAGTTGACTGGTGCTGACTGAAAATGGAGGATTCTCAGACAGTGAAGCCCAGACTCCCAAAATGTCGTGATTTGGATGGCTGAAGACATGCATGTGGACGTCAAAATCACAAACATGTTGCTGTAGCCATTCCACCAATGATGTTCACAGACGTCTCCAGTGCAGGGAGGTCCAAGTGGGCACAGGAGTGTCAATGTACTTACATGTCCTCATTCAATCTCAGCTACATCGGAGACGTCTGCAGGCATGTCAATGTTTATACCTGCTCCATGGACAAATAGGCATCAGGAAAGTGCTTGTTTCCTTGTTAAAACATTCAGAGAAGATGGGAATTAAGTGACTAACCTTAGATTACAAAGGCCCATACTGGGATTTGAACTCTGACCACTCTGCGCTTGAGTCACTACTCTAACCATTATGCTTTTAGACATCTTGGTTCTGAAATGCTATCCTGGGGATGTTTATATAGACGTTTGATACACGTGCATCTCGGGCATGTCCACGTTTCCAAAATCGTGCCTGAACTTGCATGTGCCTGGTTTTTTCTTTCAGACATTCTGGCTTTGATGTCCCAGATTGCACTTAAACGTTTCCTTGTGACATGCACCTCTATGCATTTAAACCTGAACCTACAGTCACACATCGCCAGAACCACCAGGAACACATACCTCAGAATGAGAACCATCAGACGCCTCAAGCCTATCCTCTCACAGGATCACTTCCGCACCATCTGTCAAGCTCTAATCACACCCATCCTAGACTACTACAACCCCATCTACCTTGGGCTCTCAAAACAAGCAATCCGGCCATTACAGATGGCACAGAACACTGCCGCCCGCATAATAACTGGTTCCTCAAGACACAATCACATCACCCCCATTCTCAACCACCTCCACTGGCTCCCAATCAGCTCCCGCATCCGTTATAAGGCTCTACTAAACATATTCAAAATCAAACAGAACCTCTCAGCGAATAGTCTATAGCCCCTCATCAGATCTGACCCAGGCACCAGACCCAGGAGGAGAGGCACCTCAGACACCATCAATACACCCAGAGCATTTGCTAAAACAAGACAAGACAAGATACCTCAAGAAGAGCACTATCCCTGGCTGCGCCCGCACTCTGGAACACACTCTCCGACGTTATGAGATCAACAGTAGACCTCAAGGACTTCAAAACGACGCTCTTCATAGAACACTATAAGGACATCACATGACCTGACCAATGACCTCTCAGTCTGCTCACCTCTCTCCCAGACCCCTTCAGCCTCCCCCTCCCCCTCTCAACTTATATATAGTTCCTTGTACATAGCTCACAGTGTATCTAGTTCACCTTGAATTCACTGATACTCCACACACACACACTGTCGACTCAATCACCGCATGCCTACTCCGCACACAGCCTCGTGATTTGTTTGATGTGAAAACCGCTTTGATTCCAGGATAAAGCGGTATATAAATCCTTTAAAATAAATAAATGCATACAAAACAATAGCTAATGATCTTACTCTCTCCTTGTTTGAATATTTTCCATGCATGTACTGCATACACTGTTTTTTTCATCTGCACTAATAAATGAATGATGCACATCCCAAGGTTTAGCAGCCTTTGAGTAAGTTGGCCCTTCAGTGATTTATGATTTATGAAATGCCTTGGACTAGCCAATACAGAATGAGGTTAAATCTCTCTCTGCTCTTCTGTAATACCTCATATAATCAGTGAAGTTATTGCATTGCCTTCTGTAATGTCCAAACCTTGTTGTTCTTTCTCCCTATTATGAAAGGGACAGAGTCACCATATGAGACAGACCTGGAGCATTCTGGCGAGCAGTGGAGTGTAAAAATTGTGTCTAGCCATCATCAATTCCGCAGATATAGAATTTAGTCCGGACTCAGCTTTATAGACAATCAAGGAACAGACAGTCATGGTCCCTTGAACCTGCTGATGTACCTATCTCTTTGATATTCAAATTTCTATCTCAATAAATGTCTAATGATTGTTTAAATAAAGGTCTGGATCTGAGGGATGCATCCTCTTTCCTACATGTTCGGTATTATGACACCCACCATGCTGTCTGCTTCTGGGGTATATACAGATGCCACACGACATGAATCTTCCCTACCTCCTATGCGTGTCTACCTAGAAATAGTGCTTAATTATATTCTGTAAGATACAGCATGAAGGAGTAGCCTAGTGGCTGAGAATTATGGAATGCAGAGGTCAAATCCGGCTGATGTTCCGAGTGACCTTGACTGAACTCACTTCATTCTATTGTCTCAGGCACAAAGTAAGAGCCTGATATATTAAAGCGTGCTTATAGAAGCCTCATTCTTGTCATTAGGGGCCTATTTACTAAGCACTTAGGGGACCCTTTGCTAACTGTATTCGCATGCGCTATTTGCTGCAGGGCCTATAGGAATATAATGATCCCTGCAGCAAAGAACATGCACTTACTGTCAGTAAGCGAGCCCCTAAATGTGTTTCAGTTCATCTAGCCCTCTGGGGACAAGGAAATAGCTACTGTACTCGAATATCTCATCTTAAGCTATTGATGAAAAGGTGTGAGGTAAATATAAGCGAATGTTCAGTAAGGACAGATATAAACATTTCAGTATATGAAGAACATGCTTTTTATGGTAAACATTAGAGAAGGAAGTTCGATTACAATTGGAGAAAATGTAGCCCTGGTTTTAAATACATTTGCATGTAAAATAACCTCTTGTTTTCATTATTATTACCAAACCAACTGGAACTTTCTCGTAAAAAAACACATTAAAATAAATAGTATTGAAACAGCTTAAAGCACAACACTACTGCAAAGGGACTGGAAATCTTCCAGAGCTCAGGAGCCAGAAATCTCTCTTTGTCTCACTATTTCTGTGCTTTGATTCCCCTTCTAAAGACTGCTTTCTGAGTTACTCTTCATTGCACCCCTCCTCCACCCATCTTCTCATTAAAGGGGGACATGCACAGACTTGCGCTCTTAAAAGAGCTGGAAAAGGGCACCAAAATCGCTTATCAGGGGAGGCTGCGATTGTGAAAACAGCAGCTGTTAAAGAAAAGAGGACAAAGCGCCACATCTGCAGCTGTGGTGACTTCAGAAGCTGTCATCTCACTCCTTGTACGAATCCATTCCGAGCATCCGGTTAAGAAATACCAACAAGACTGAGAGGACAGATTTTAAAAAGCCAGGATGGTTCCGAAAGTCACAGCCTCCTATGGAGAGTGTTGAGAGGGTTCACTTACATGAACCTGTCCAAGGAAGGAGTGTTGTGAGTTTTTGCGGTGTGGGGGGAGGGGGGTGAAGGGGAGGGGCACCGTGTCCGCCGTGCCTCGGTTACTGGCACTCATTCTGCCTACATAAGATATGAGTTACAAGGGGGGGGGGGGCGATAAGTCTCTGGCCTTGTAACAAAACAGAAAGCTACGGGCACACTTCAGTTCTGGAGGTCGAAATGATCTCTCTGCAATTCTATTTTATTTGGTAGCAGAGACTTATCACCCCCCCCCCCTCCCCACCCTTGTACATGTTCTCTTAGGCTTCCACAGTGAGTATCAGGATCTTTATATTTTTCCAGGTCATTTTGTGTCTTAGTAAGTGGAACTGACATTTCAGCCACAGCATGACCCAGAAAACTGAAAAGATCATCATATAAGTTACTCTCAACTGGCTGCAATTCACCTTTTTCTTGCTAATATATGCAAGCAGAGTCTGTATGAAATAGGGCTAGCAGTCTTCAGATTAAGTTGTGCTACCCAGAAAATTATAGAACATCAACAGAGTCTAGTCTATAAACAAAATGTTCACCCTCGCTGCTTCCTCCATCACAAGTTATAGCTACTGTAACAAACAGAAGAGTCAGTACAATAAGCAGCATGCCCCATAGGCGTCAGAATGGGGTAGGCCACACGAGTCCCTGGCCCCACCAAATCTTTTGCCCGGGAAGCAGGAAGTTAAGACCCATAACTTCCTGCCGTCCACCGATTACCTCCACTGCTCCACATGCAGTCAGCGTCATTGAGCGCGCTACCAGTTCTGACGCGTCCCTGCAGAAACCAGAAACAATTGGTTGTCGCTGCTGCAGTAACTCGCCCTGCCTGCACCCCCCCCCCCCTTGAGGGAGATCATGGCAGGCAGTCTTACTCACTGTTCCCACAAGAGCCGCCCAGTACCCAGTATGTTTCTTTATTGTTTGCATCGGCTTATATTTGCCTGCTTGGGGGGGGGGGGGGGGATGATATCAAAGGACTGAAGAAAGCCGTGCAGTTGTGAACACTTTTGAGATAAAAAGAAATAACCCAGAGCCCTAACATACTGTGTGCATCAAGAACCGTGGGATTTTAGAGTGCTCAAGGAGAACACACCCTACACAGCGCACTCTCAGACCTTTGTGCACGACAGTATGTAGCTTTCATCCACAGAAAATCCAAACCATAGGAGGATACACACTACCCATGGACTTATGGATGAATATATTATCGCACAAAAGTGGCGAGGAGAAAAAAGTATCTTTTGGAATAAAAGATCAGTCATACAGCAAACCTGTACGTCTGAAGTAAAATATGTGCTGTGAATTTTGGCCAGAGCCCCTGTTTTAGTCTGCAGTGAAAGCTGTTTTGTTGAGTTACTATTGCTCAGTAAAGTGTGGGCTAGAAAAGCTTCATTGAGCTTGTGAATGTTGTAAAGTGCAGGCTGTAACCGTAATGAATTGTGTTTGCTCAAGGTCAAACTCATGCACAGAAATGAGTCTCTGGTGGTGCTTAAGGCCCGAAGAACAATAACAACAGTATCATAAGAGGTAACACAAAATCTTTTTAGGTCACACAGAATGCTGCATTGCTACCGTGAAGCAGCCGATTCAACTCTCGGCTGAGAAAGACTCTCTCGTTGGTGGTGAACTATGGAAGCTCTAATGATCAATTTACATTTAGTTAATTCTGCATAACAGCCTGATCACTAGAAGTTTTCTTATCGATGACATAAGAGAAGGAGAAATGGAACCATAGGAACATAGGGCTTGATTTTGAGCTCCACACAATGATCGTATTATGACGCTTAAATGAAGACATATATTCAGTGCTGCTGTCCATATAAGTAGCGGTGCTGAATATACAGACAACACCAGCGCAGTGACTGCACTCTGTTTAATTTAGCCCTCTTATTCAACAAACCTAAACTAACTATATAAAATATCCGGATAGCAGCCGCTATCCAGATCATTTTCAAGTCCAGCCTCACTCTGCCCCAAACTCTGGATAGGATTGGGTGGTTCAGACAGATGTTTGGCTTACTACTATCCACCTATTATTTAAAAATATGCAGATAGCAAAGTTATACATTCACCATAAATCTTTGTTTAAATAATGACCCAAGAATGGATGATAGCAGATGAAGAATCACCCATCCTGCTTTGTTGCCTTTTTCTCCTTTTTTTAACACTTTGGTTATTTGAACATATAAATTCTCATACTCAAATGAAACGAAAATCCTCTCTTCCCACCTCAGGGCCAGCTGTGAGCTAAGCAGCACCCTAGCAAAAACGGAATTTGGTGCCTCGCTCTCTCCCGTCAGTGATGTCAGTTCCAGTACAGCACTCCATCTTTTGGAGCGGTAGCGACTGTCTTCCTGCTCTGCGCCCCTTTCTCTCTGCCTCCTCGCCCTTGGTCCAAAACCCTCTCTTGTATTCCTTCTGCTACATTATGTGGAAGGGTGCAAGAAGATAAAGCGATGCCAGCGTGGTGGCGCCCCCTAATGCATGGGGTCCTGTATGGCCATACCGATCACAAACCCCATAAACCAGCAATGGCTTTGAACCTCAGCCTCCATCTAGTTCCTTCTACTGCCCCAAGCAAACCTTCACCAAATAGAAAGGCCAGCTGGCTCAAGATTTTCAGAATAACTTGATCCTGTCCCTAAGAAAGCTAAAACCACAAATCCATGCATGCAGTGGAGTAAACTCAGGACAAGCTTATCCTGAAAATCTGGAGCCAATTCGCAACCCTCTCATCAAATAAATAAGGAACACAAATTGGAAATAGGGAACCTCAAGAAGCCAGGATCTCAATGCAGCGTGATACTGGAAAAGAGAAGGGAGAACCACTCCCCTCCCTATCCCCGAACTATGCAAATTGCAGACATCAGATGTATATTCCCAAAACTGACATATCAAAGATCAGCATATGTCAAATAAAATATTCTTTCCTTTGTTGTCTTCTGGGCATTTTATTTTTCTAAATCACATTGGTTCTGGTCTTTTTTCTGCCTTAAGTGCCATCTTCTCCTTTTCAAGTTTCTGTTTCTTCTCTCCCTGCTTCCTTTCCTACATCTCTTCTCCTCTCTCTTAACTCCTCCCCACTCCTTCCATTTCCCATTCACTCCTTTCCAGTCTCCTATATCCCTCTCGGTCTTTCACTGCCTTCTTTGTCTCCCATTTCCAGCCTCTCTACTCACTGTCTTCACAGTCTTCATCGGCTTTCTTCTGCTGTCATCTGCTCAACAGTTCAAATTCCTTCTCTGTTGCTCACCCTCTTCCTTGGCCCCCAATCCCTTTCTTTTACCATCCTGGGTCCTCTCTCTCCCACTTCCCCTATCCCGAGTCCCTTCTCTTTGTTCCATCCTATTCCTCCCATCTTAGGTACAGTCTCGCTCTCCTTATCCCCACCATGGGACTACAAATGGATCCGAGTCTTCAGGGACAGGTGGAGTCCGGGCCAGCGCTACCATTCGGGGAACTAGGCAGTTGCCTATAGCAGAGGTCCTCCAGGGGAAGCCATTGCCACCACTGCCAGCAGTGGCATCAGAGGGGGTTGGAGGCAGCACATAGTAAGAGAAGGAAAGTGTGTCGCAGTGCCAGATAGCATCGGCAAGCTTTGTAGTGGTTTGAGAGTCATGTCCGCTGCTGCAGGCCTTGGAGAGAGGCAACAATGGTGGTGGGAGTGGGGGGGGGGCACCTAGGGTGCCTCCAATCCTTGCACCAGCCCTGGTCAGAGCCAATTCTGTAAGTGAAACCAAGACTGGTGCAACCTATCCCTGAAGACCTGAAGACATCTGGAAACACTACCCGACCACCACATTTACTCTGTCCCCCTCACACTACACCACCAACGAAAAGCCCAGAAATCAGCAGTAAACAACCATATTAAATCTACCAGTGTCTCAGCTGCTGAGGTCAGCATCAGAAAGGCCTTTGCAGCACTTAAGAGCATGTCAGTTGCCTCTGAGGCACGGCTCCGTCTCATGAGACTGAATCTGCGCCTCAGAATAAATGAATGCACTCTCTCTTCCTGGAAGCTGAGTCGCCAGTAAAAATAAAATATCCGATCACTGCACATGCCTGTTTGCCGCTCCCAGAATGTTGCCATTATAGGCGAAAGCTTAGCTTGTCTAATGGAAGCGCTGCAAACAGAAAAAAGAAAAACAAAGGGACAACGCAAAGAAATCACAAACAGAAAAACAGCAGAGGTAACACCACTTCCCACAATCCAATACTTCTGTATTAAGCCCAACATGGCCGTATTTCAACAGAGATTTGCCTGGATCAGGGGCATGTTTTTTAATAAAGACAAAACACATATAAAGCTGATAAAATCACCACTTGTGTAGCCATGCTCCTCGCATCTCTCAATAGGATGAAAAGCTACATGTGAGAGGATTGTGACATGTGTAGATAATTGGCAGCATTTATATGTGTGCGCTTGCGAATTGATGAGCTACATGCGTAAGTGCTGTCACACGTAAATGTTCCCAAATACCAACTTCATACAACAAAAACAGCTCCACCTTCTCACAGTATTGTTTAATCAGCAAAACAAGAGGAGAGAAAGCAAACCTCAGAAAATCATAAACAGAGCTTGTTACCAATGACCAATCCAAATACCAACTGTCAAAAGGTGTCGAGCTGCATCTGTTGATTTTTCCCACATGGAGGTTTCTAAAATGACTCCTCTGGCTCCCTCGGTCGGCACATACATGTGCCCTCCTGCACCTCCTTATTGGTATTTGAAGAAAAGCTCCATGTTTGCTGGAACCTTCTCTAAAATACCACCAGCACTGTGTATGTTGCGGCCGCGACGTCTCAATTCCATTCTCCATATAGAAGGTGATATTCAGTAGTGGTGGCTAGGCCTAGATGCTGTCGCTTTAATTAAATGTGAATATTCAGCATTAAAATTTGTCTGGCGCTGAATATTCTGGTTCACCGGACAGCAGTGTGGTTATCTGGTTAGTCGTGATGTTCGGCTGCTAACTGGAAAGTGAAAGCCAGTTAAACTTAGAACAATTATTGAGCTAATCTAACTTTAACTGGCAGGTGATACATTAAATACCTTTATGGAAATGGGTAAGAGGGGTAACATATGGAAAGCAGTGTGTATAAATGCCCGTAGCATGGGAAATAAGATCCCTGATATTGAAGCTTTGGTGGGAGTGGCTGACTTGGATTTAGTGGCAGTTACAGAAACATGGTTCACAGAAAACCATGATTGGGATGTAACTATACCTGGCTATACTTTATTCAGAAAGGACAGGGTAGGAAGAAGGGGAGGAGGAGTGGCACTATATGTAAAAACTACTATTAAAACTTTGGAATTACAGAGCTTAAAAGGGAGAGAGGAGGCATTGTGGGTTAAACTAGAAAGAGGGAAAGAGAAATCTGTTGCATTGGTGTGATATACAGACCTCCCTCACAAGAGGAAGAGGTGGACAGAGAGTTAATTGAAGACATACGAAGCATTGCTAGGAAAGGGGAAGTGCTACTGATAGGAGATTTCAATATGCCAGATGTTGATTGGCACATTCCTGCTGCAGTATCATCTAGAAGTAAGGAGATCCTGGATTCTCTACAGGGAGAACTATTCAGGCAATTGGTAACAGACCCCACACGTGAAGGGGCCATACTGGACTTGGTGCTTACCAATAGTGAAAGTGTTTCTGATGTTGTAGTGGGAGATCATTTTGCATCCAGTGATCACCAGATGGAGTGGTTCAGTATTAGGACTAGGGCTGTTAGAATCCATTCCAAGGTGAGGATCTTAGACTTTAGGAAGACTAACTTTGCGAAGATCGGCCAATACCTCAGGGAGTTGTTAGTGGGATGGGAACAGCTGGGGGATGTAGAAAAACAGTGGGCAAAACTGAAAGGGGATATTTTAAGGGCAACCAACCTTTTTGTTAAAATGGTAAATAAAGGCAAAAGGAAAAGGAGACCGCTATGGTTTTCTAAGGAAGTAGCTGAAAAAGTGAAGAAAAAGAGGGAGGCCTTCATGAAATACAAGAGATCACAGAGAGAGGAAGACAGGCATCTGTATTTGGAAAAACTTAGAGAAGCTAGCAAAGTAGTCAAGAAGGCAAAGATTCAAAAGGAGGAGGAAATAGCCAATGCAATAAATGGGGGGATAAGACATTTTTCAGATATATTAGTGAGAAGAGGAAGGGCAAAAGTGGTATTGTCAGACTCAAGGGTGCAGGGGGGAATATGTAGAAGCTGATAAGGATAAAGCGGAATTGCTTAACAAATATTTTTGTCTGTGTTCACAGATGAAGAACCAGGAGCAGGACCTCAGAAAACACCCACAATTAGGAACAGAAGCGAGGGACATATTGAACAATTTTCAGAAGACTGTGTTCGTGAGAAACTAGCTCAACTTAAAGTAAACAAAGCGATGGGACCGGACAATTTTCAGAAGACTGTGTTCGTGAGAAACTAGCTCAACTTAAAGTAGACAAAGCGATAGGACCGGATGGGATACACCCTAGAATACCGAGGGAACTTGGGGACGTTCTAGCAACTTCACTGACTGACCTTTTCAATGCCTCGTTGGAGTCGGGAGTGATGCCAAAGGACTGGAGAGAGGCTCATGTGGTGCCTTTACACAAAAGCGGAAGTAAGGATGTGGTTGAAAACTACAGGCCGGTTAGTTTAACTTCGGTGGTGAGTAAATTATTGGAAACGTTGCTGAAAGAGAAAATAGTGAGGTTTCTGGAGTCCAGCGGATTACAGGATCCGAGGCAGCATGGATTCACCAGAGGCAGGTCTTCTCAGACAAATCTGATTGATTTCTTTGACTGGGTGACCAGGGAGTTGGACCGAGGGAGAGCTCTAGATGTGGTGTATTTAGATTTCAGTAAAGCCTTTGACACTGTTCCTCACAGGCGACTTATAAACAAACTGAGCACCTTAGGGATGGACCCTAAAGTTACTGCTTGGGTTAGAAATTGGTTGGGTGGGAGGCAGCAAAGAGTACAAGTAAATAGAGCTCACTCTGAAGAGAAGGATGTTACCAGTGGTGTGCCCCAGGGATCTGTCCTTGGTCCAATTCTTTTTAACATCTTTGTTAGTGATATAGAGGAAGGGCTGTCGGGTAAGGTTTGTCTCTTTGCGGATGATACCAAAATCTGCAATAGAGTAGACACCCAGGAAGGTGTAGATAACATGAGGAGGGATCTAGCTAAGCTTGAAGAATGGTCTAGAATTTGGCAGCTGGGATTTAATGTTAAAAAATGTAAGGTCATGCATTTGGGCTGCAGCAATCCAAGGGAGCAATACAGTATAGGAGGTGAAGTACTTTTGTCCACTAAAGAAGAGCGGGACCTAGGCGTGGTTGTGTCTGATGATCTTAAAGTAGCTAAACAGGTAGAAAAGGCGACAGCAAAAGCTAGAAGGATGCTTGGGTGCATATGGAGAGGAATAGCTAGCAGAAAAAAGGAGGTGATAATGCCTCTGTATAAGTCTTTGGTGTGACCTCATTTGGAGTATGGGGTGCAATTCTGGAGACCGCACCTTCAAAAGGATTTGAACAGGATGGAGTCGGTGCAGAGGGTGGCTACTAAAATGATTAGTGGGCTTCATTATAAAGCATATGAGGACAGACTTAAGGATCTTAATATGTACACCTTAGAAGAAAGGCGGGATAGAGGTGATATGATTGAGATGTTTAAATACCTCTGTGGCATAAATGTTCAGGGAGAGAGCCTCTTTCAATTGAAAGCAAGTTCTGCTACAAGGGGACATGGGATGAGGGTGAAGGGAGATAGATTCAGGAGTGATATGCGGAAATATTTCTTTACGGAAAGAGTAGTGGATCCATGGAATAGTCTCCCAGTGGAGGTGGTAGAGATGAGGACAGTAACTGAATTCAAAAAAGCATGGGACCAACACAGAGGATCTCTAAAGGTAAAAAGTGGACTGTTGTAGTTGTTGATATGAAAGGACAGACTAGATAGGCCATGTGGTCTTTTTCTGTCATCATGTTTCTATGTTTCTATGGATATCGCTGTTGACCTGACAGCAACTGGCATTGCCCCTGATCTGCCCACGGACTGGTCAATTTTAACCGGGGGTTTGTTACACGTCTGTAGGGATATTCAGCCGCACTAATTTATTTATTTCCAAGGATTTGTTATACCGCGCAGTCGCAGGATGCTTCAAGGCAGTTTACAATAGAGGTCAATTTTACGGAAATATTATCAAAAACTAAAGTGACAGGACAGGACAGGCACAAGAACAGATGGGAAAAACTTCAGGAGAGAGAGCTGTATTTGCACAACAATAAAATTTCAAGTGAGGCAAGGAGAATCTGGAGTTCTCACAGCCTGGAAGGAAAACATTCAGGAAAAGAGAGGAGGAGGGCATTATTGGAAAAAAAGATCAAAAAGGGGAAAGGGCTAATTGCCATTGAAGGCCTGGGTAAAAAGCCAGGTGTTCAGGTGATCTTGAACTTTTTAAGGGAAAATTCTATATGAAGTTCAATTAGCATGGAGGCCATTTCCGCTTTGTGCGTTCCCAGACCGTCCGGATGTCCAAACATCTGGATGGCCAGGCGATGCACCCAATTCTGCTCCCATATGCAGAACTGCAGCACAGTGGCTGGACATACAGGGGGTGGCCGGATTCTAGCACCCCGAACATCCAGCCACAAGTTTGTCTAATTCAGTCAGGCTCCTGAATGGAGTCGCAGTGCTATGGTGATCTGTCGTCATGGCACCGTGGCTCCATTAAGGAACCATGATCACCAGCCACTGCTGAAAACTTTCTTTCCCTGCAGCCTGATCCACAATCTGGCCTCCCATGGCCACGGTCAGGCTACGGGGATGCTCCTTACCCCGCTTCCAGGGGGGACATTTTCTACCTCTGAGGTGGAAAAAGTCCCCCCTCTAACAGGCTGAGCCCCAGTGAACGGGGCCAATCTCAGAATTGACCCTGTACATCCAGGGTCACGGCCTGCCCTTGCTCCTGCTCCAGACTGCCCCTCCCACCCCTGTCACAGGCTCCCCATACAACACCACCGTATGTATGGGGAGCCTTTGCACCGGGATCGGCAGGGGGATGAATAGCTGGGATGTACGTCCAGACAGGACACACATCCTCACTATTCATTGAACTGAATGACCCCCATAGTGTTCCATAACTGAGGAGTTAGAAAACTGAAGGCCATTTGTAGTAGTTAACTCATGCTTTTCCAGGGGGAGATCAAGGCACATTACATTCAGGTACAGTATGCATTGGAACGGTAGATTTCAAGACATAATATAGGCTTAGTAGGGATACTAACAGATTTGTGTTTGATGAACGAAGGGTGCAAGAAGGCAGTAGGGGATGAGAAGGCAATGTAAATATGTGGGGAGATGGGAATAGTAAGCACAGTGTTTCAGGATTAAATAAGCTTTACTGCAGTGTTTCTATGATTTGGAATCGTTTCAGTTGGGTCTGAATGATACCTGTCAGAAGGGAATTACAGTAATCAATTCTGTTGATAACAAATTCATGATGTATTTACTATTTTTAGGGCTGTCATAAGAACATAAGAACATAAGATATGCCATACTGGGTCAGACCAAGGTCCATCAAGCCCAGTATTCTGTTTCCAACAGTGGCCAATCTAGGTCATACGTACCTAGCAGTTTCCCCAAGAGACACAGGTTCCACAATGCTTGTATTGGTTCAAGCATTGATATCCTGGGTCCCTTCTTAATAATGGTTTATGGACCTTTCCTCCAGGAACTTGTCCAAACCTTTTTTAAACCCAGCTAAACTAATAGCCTTTACTACATCCTCCGGTAACAAATTCCAGAGTTTGATTACATGTTGAGTGAAAAGATATTTTCTTTTATTAGTCTTAAATAGTTTACCCTGTAGCTTCATTGCATGTCCCCTAGTCTTTCTATATTCTGATAAGGTAAACAATCAATCTACGTTTATCCGTTCCACTCCGTTCATTAATTTATAGACTTCTATCATATCACCCCTCAGCCGTCTCTTTTCCAGGTTAAAGAGCCCTAACCTTTTTAGCCTTTCTTCATAGGAGTATCCTTCCATCCCCTTTACCATTTTGGTGGCTCTTCTCTGAACCTTTTCTAAAATCGCTATATCCTTTTTAAGATACGGCGACCAGAATTGCACACAATATTCAAGGTGCGGTCTCACCATGGAACGATATAGAGGGATTATAATATCTTTTGTTTTATTTTCCATTCCTTTCCTTATGATACCTAGCATTCTATTTGCTCTCTTGGCCGCCACTGCACACTGGGCCGAGGGTTTTAACATGTTATCCACAATGACGCCTAAATCTTTTTTCTGGGTGAGTGGTTCCTAATGTGGAACCTTGCATCGTGTAACCATAGTTTGGGTTGTTCTTCCCTAGGTGCATAACCTTGCACTTGTCCACATTAAATTTCATCTGCCATTTTTATGCCCAGTCTTCCAATTTATCAAGATCCTCTTGCAAATTTCCAGAATCCTCTTGGGTTTTAACAACTTTAAATAGTTTTGTTTCTAGGTAGGGTGTCATTTCATTTAATCCTTCTCAATGCCACTGAATATCGGGATCAGCTCATTTTAGCCTGTTAGGAGGTCTGCTAACTGGCTGAGACACTTTAAATATCCCCCTATAGTCTCTAAAATGTGCCTTGCCAAATTGTTAAAGAGGAATTTAATGATCAGGTTACAACTAACTTAGCATTTCCTTGCTTCTTAGATCCCAAGATCATTCACTTGTCAGTGTTCAGCACCAGCGTGGACTCGGCAGAAGATTATCTGCCTAAAGTCAAAGTGAATAAAGAATGTTTCAGAAATTAAATATACACCTTTACCTATTGAATTCACTGGCCAACTGAGGCCAATTAAACCCACTCAATCTCAAAGCTGAGATTATCAAACTAGGAAATCGTGTGGTATGCTTCCTTTGACTGACTATTTTCAGTGCAAACACAAAAGGCTGCGGGTAGCCTAACCATGCCATGACCTGACTTACACATTTGTTTAACGAGGTAATAACTGAGCACACTTCCTGCAAGTGAGACTGCTGCAATGAGACCATTCATCAAATGTGCAAGCTTCAGAACTGCAAGACTCTGAATTCCATAGTCATTTGCAGCCTCAGAAGTCGCTAATGGCCCATAAAATTTTGCAACTTCTCCATAAGCGGTTGGTTAATGAAAAATCGGTTAACTTGTTCACAGATCAGTTGACTTAGTGCCCTCTGATTCGTTCCAAGCGTTGTCTGACAAAGGTTACATTTTAGTGGCTGCAAGAAGCAATCAGTATGTTTTACTTTTGCTCTATAAATTATCCGCACATACATTCACACGATGGCTGGGTGTGGAGTGTCTGAGCACTTCAGGAGTCGCTTTTAATTTCACAGAGCTGGTAACACTTCCAAACATCCCTAAGGGTAGTGCAAAATAAAATTGTTCATATCAATCTTATGTTGACTGATTCTGAATTTATAGTAATGGAAGTTGAACTGTTTAGCTATTATGGGGATGGAAATGAAGTGTCATCACACTGTTTCATTTGCAGCATGCCCAGTTCCTCTAAAAGCTGTTTAGCCAAAAACAATTTGAGGTTTAAGGGGTTACAGATGCAGCATTAACACTGGGTAATAAAGCGGACATAACAGTTACTCTGGACAACATGACACGTTTTAGGAACCAGCCCCGCGGTCTCATAGGCCTGCGAGTCTCAGCTCTAGTCCTCATTGCATTCGAACAGGTCTCATTCTTACTCCATTTGTAAATCATCACTTAGGCATATTCTTTATGCAGGGCTTCATTTGTAGACACCTCTGGAGTGGGGGACGGGGAAGCAGGTGGACCAGGGGCAGGAATAACATATATAAGAAAAAGTATTGTGTAACCCCCTGTCTCTGTGTGAGTCCTTGCAGCGTCTACACGCGCTGTTTTGCAGACCAGGGCCTCAGTCATCTAAGAGCAATGCTGTCCTTCAGTCTCTACTCGCGGGGATAAGTAAAGGTTCTTGAAATGGGACCAGCGGGAGGCCTTGGGCATGTAAACTCCACCTACTCCTCTTCCATTTCTCCAAATAAAAAATGTGCATTCTGAACCAAAACATTCACTTAAAAACCTTGAGGGTCATCAATAACAATAGCAAAAATACAACTGACAGACACAGAAAAAATATAACACTCATATTACAACAGCTACACTCTTGCTTCTTCTCCTATGGTGCTGGAAAGGTATTCCAAGCCGTTTACTCTTCTGACTTTTTCCTTCCTCTCTGCGCTGGCAATTATTCCAAACTTCTCCACACCTGGCTCACTATGGTGACCCTGAGAGGGGATCCCTCCTCCTGCACTAGAAGCTTTCAATATACTTTTGGCTGCTGTAGATGCAGATTTCTGATCCTGCACTGCCGAAGCTCCTGGATCTGGTGTCACTGGGATGTTGATAAATCTCTCTCAATGCAAAAACAAACAAACAAACAAACAGGCAAATCACATCCTGATTAAAATACAATAATCCCATCCACAGTCAGAGATACCCAAACCAGTGTCGCTTATTCCCTATCCCTCCCCGATCAGAGATTCCCTCCTACTGATATACCCGCTGCTGCCCACCAAGAGTCAACCCAGTGTAATAACTCACAGGTTAGTGGAAACGTCATCTCTTAAACTACACTAAACTGTGGGTCTGTGAGGCAGAGTCCCAGTAATCCTCCCAAACTGAATGAAACTATTTCCACTGATTATATTGTAATCTACCCACAACCTTCTTTTCCAGAAGTAACTTCCATTGGGTCAAGTTAGCAGGATCTTCTGACCTTCAATAAATAAGCACACATTTGTGAGTTAAAAAGCAGTCTTTCCAAAGAAAACACCTAAGACCCTTCTTAATCAAAGAAAGCATCGAGAGGTCATCAAAGAACATCATCTTCAGCTAGAATGGAGTTGCTAACAACCAATTAGTTTAGATGAAAGAAATATGCAGGTTGCCCCCTGAATGGTTTAACATGAAGGCAGTGCCATAACATATGGGCCAAATCAGCTTTCTCTGTGCCATATTTGGGACATTTGCTGTTCTCCTGGCAGGACATGGATCAAAAGATTTTTAATATTCTTAAAGCTAAATAGAAATTGCCTAGGAGCAATTTCTTGCCCTAGATCTCGATTCCACTTGCTCGCTAATTCAACACAGTCAAAAGTGTTTCACCCCCATGTAAGAGCAGTACATGGGTCTCTGAGAGCTTCATTCTTCTCCTTTCCTGCAGGAACTGCAAGGGAGATGGGAGAAGAGACTTCAGCAAGTACCATCCACTGTGGAGGCTATACAGGCACCACAGAGCCAGGAGCTTTAGGCCTTGGACCACTATATACAGTACTATGGGCCCGATATCCGGCCCATCATTGAATATCCAGATTAGCTGCATTTGCTGCTCACTAATCGGACAGCGGCGATCTAGAGCCACTGCCCAGTTAGCGATACACGGGGAAAATTAAGCCAGGGTTTCCTGTGCCTGGCTTTCGCCGCATATTGCTAACCAGGTGGCGCCTCAATATTGCCGCTGCCTGATTAGCAAGTGGTGCCACGTCTGCTCCTCCCCCGACATGTCCCGATGCTAACCGGTGAGCGTTAGGGCACGTAGCGCCTGCAGCCATGCATATACAGTGACACTAACCATGTTAGTGCCATTGAATATCCCGTTCACCATGATTAATGCAGTTAGCAGCTCTGCTAACTGCATTAATTGCTTTGAATATCAGGCCCTATCCCTTTGACCGGTTCTGATCTCTACATGCTGTCATGGACTAGCATATATCAGCACTTTGAGGCAACACTACGGTACTCCCAACAATGCTTAGTAATCTACCACTCTACCATTGTCCTACTCGGTCCTTTTCTGTGCCTTCTTACCCATAGATGATAGAGGAAACATGGCTCATGACCATCATCTCCCCCCAATGTACCTGAGGAGTACTATAACATAACCCAGTATTTCCCAACTCAGTCCTCGGGTACCCCCAGGCTAACCAGGTTTTCAGGGTATCCACAATGAATATGCATGAGATAGATCTGCATGCACTGCTTCCATCCATTCATTCATTATGGATACCCTGAAAACCTGACTGGCCTCAGGGTACCTGAGGACTGGTTTGGGAACCACTGATCATAACCTATGGGTGCACAAGGGTTGTCATCGAACAGATCTTAGGTCGTTTGAAAACTTATTTCACTCACCTGGATAGATTTGTGGGGAATCTACCAACCAAGAAAACATTTTAGCACAGTGAATCCTATACAGTTTGATTCTGAGGCCAGGCCCTGAATAACTGCAAGCAGGCCATGGCGGTACAAAATGACTCGATTCTAAGACATTTTACGTATGACTTTATTTATAGTCTCAGCGTTAATGTACAATACATATACTGAGTATGGCCTTCATCTTTTGGCCCTCTTGAACTATCTGTACTGTGTGATGTCAAAAAGTTATATTGTAAGAGAACTGCACAATTTCAGGCAGCTTTGCCTTTGGATTTAGAAATTAACCTACTTGTTTCCTCTAAACAAATGTTCCATTTCTAAAGCTGCACAAAAATGTCCCATTCGTTTTTGAAGGCTGCAGGGAACTGCTCTAAAGGAAATTGGTCATTACAAGAAATGGTATCATGTTCCTGGCACAATGGTCAGAGCTAAGAGAGGTGATGCCACCAAGGGCCAAATGTCCCCTATCCTATGTACACGTATGCTCCAAATACAGCTGGGATCTATAAGCTACAACAGCTTCTAAAGCTCGAGAAGGTCCATCTAGTAAGACTTAGACCCAAGCAAATGAAGATACTGGCACCACTTCTTTTTTGTACACAAGTCCAGGGTCGTTCCTTGGTACTAATAATAGCTCAAAGGGTTTCCCTAGCTGCCTAGCTCTGGATTGAGGCCTCTCCATGGTTCTTTACATCTCCACATGCCTTTCAACAATCTCACAGATACCGTTTCTATCTAAGGAGGACCTTACCATGGAGGGGGCTCCAATCCAGATGTAGCTATGTGAAATGAAAACTAGAAAACTAACCAAAAGAATAAAGACGACAACAGCATCCTTCTCTGCTTCCTCTTCGCCCATGCCAGCAGCATTTAACCATCTGGGATTCCCCATTCCTCTTCTCCTAACTCTACCATGGATACTCTTGACTGAGAGAAGAAACTGCACAGCAACCCTTCCCTCTCCACTGAAGCTAGCACCGCTGCTTCTAAAAGAGCACAAGAGCAAAAGTGGCTGAACTGGCTTGAAACCTTTCCTGTGTCCTGCCACTCAAGTGGACTCCTACAGAGCACACCCTCCTGCGCTCCTGTTGCCTACATTTGCACATGCTCGAGGACTCTGGTTTGCAGCACTGGGCTATGGACACTGGCAGAAATGCAGTTTGATTGGGGGGTGGGGGAAAGAGGGAGAATAAAGATAAGTGTCCTGTCAGTTTACGAGCATGACTGTCTCTCTTGCCTTGGGCTATAGTGCAAGGCGAGGCACGACTGATAGAAGCACTAATCTGCTGCAACCGTCCCCAAAACTGTGGCACTATACATAGTCACCTAGCTTGACTAGTGCTTCCTGCAGCCCTGCCTGGAAGATTGTAGGGTGCTGGCATGGTGATGATTATGAGGAGGTTTGCTGTATCATGCTTGCAATCTACAGAGAAATATTTTGAAAAAATTCTGACTCTGGCTTTTCTGTAGTCTTTTACAAGGATATTTTTAGAAGACTTTGCCTTCATCCCAGTATCACTATTTATGAACATTAAGATACAAAAAGTCAGGTCCTGCTTTTCAGTTTCAGCAGGCACAAGGATAAGACATGCTAGGATTAACACAGACTAAAAGTAACAGCAAATCTTCAAGTTATGAAGCAGCCAGGGCCCCGTGACCCTCTCCTTGCTTGTAAAGATTTTTGGAGTTTATTATTTCTGCGCACATAGCATTTCAGGCTTCTGCTTCAAGTAATACATCTTTACGGAAAAGTGATTAGTGATTTTATACTGGCTGAGCTACAATATATCACTGCAGTGATGAAAGTACCTCTCGGTTTTCTGTTATTCTTTGCATGTCTATATTACCAATTTAAATGAAAATATAAATAAAAGAGCAAGACTACTTTGCTGGTGCTTCACTTATTATTGCATTAAAGCTCCAAGCTCTATTTTATTCTGTCTTTTCAGTGTACATCCTACTTGGTACCTACACCTGTACACAGTCTATATGAGTAGGTCTTTCAAGGTGACTTAAGGCTTCTATAAGCCAGCATCCATTTGGGGCAAATTCAAAGTCTATAACCACAGTTTATAAATCTGCAAGAATAATGATTTGTAATGCTAATAGAAGTGGAATTTCTCCAGCTCTTCCATGCAACCTCTTGAAGGACAATGTTGTGCAAATGCTTAAGAAGAAGCACTCACAGCTTCAGAGGAGATCGGATGGGACGGAAGTCCAAGCAGCTACAGTCCATAGAGCTATGTGGTTTAAGTTAGGAGAGTCCTACATTAAATGTGACTTCTACTTGCCGACCACCGTGCTCACTTGTGTTGGGCTGACTCCAGAACAAACCTCGCTTTGTGTCTCTCAGTGTATATGTGATTAGTGAATGAGGGTTTTGTTTTAAGAAACCAAGTGTAGACCTATGACACCATGTGACATCCGAGTCTCTCTCCTTATCTCCATCAATATGATAATGTCAGCCTGGAACAGGCTCTATTTGGGTCAAAACCCCAGGACGTTTACTGGAAATCAAACAGTGGAACTCACAGAAATCTAAGCCTCATTTTTCTACATTTTTTCCCCTCGCACCAAATTAATTTGTTTTTGCTGCTGACTGGACTTCCCCCTTTAATTTCCACTTTTCGTGCTCAACCCCTTCAATTCCACTGCCTTTCAGGACACTCCATAACAAAGTGCTCTGCATCTTGGTTTTATGATTTTTTTTTCCCATGTTACGTTCTTTAAAAATTGTTATGCAGTACAATGCATTTCAGTGGGGCATTAATACATGTCTATCATTCCTCCTACACATGTCCCAAAGTGTTCTTCAAACTAGTACTGTGAAACTGATCAGCCTAGGATGCACAATAGCATTGCACTTGAACTCCAAGGCACTCATCTTGAATTTTCTATGCTGGAAATGGAAGCTGCTCAGCTACAGAAGAATAAAACATTTTGTCCTACCTGTTGAACAGCATCAGCTTACTGCTGCATAAATCTACTAAGTTGTCTGATTGAGACGACTCTTTCCTGCAACTACGTATTGCTGAGCTTCTGCTGCAGAATACCCCCCCCCCCCCGCCGTTTCCATTTCCCCGTGTGCATTGCACATTGCTTACACAGACAGCCCATGCTCAGTTGAAAATGTTTACTGTCTTTGCTTTCAAGTTGGGAAATCCTGCTTTTCAGTGATATTAAGCAGTATTTCAAGAAGAGCCACTGAAGTGCTCAAGATTCCTTCTGGGGTTTCTATTCATACAGTCTGATTTGTTCAGCTGCAGGAAGCATCTCCGCTATCAAGCTGTGCAAACACGCAGGTTGTCAGCAGTGCCTCCTGCTTGCTTTCCTTGTTTCTTTTACGAGGTGCCAGCACAACCAGTCATTACAGCGGTGTTCTTCCAGCCCATCCTCGTGTATCCCCTTGCCAGTATGATGTGCAGGGTATTCACTATCAGGGCTGCCTTTACCTATGGGCAAAAGGGGCAGCTGATCTGGGCTTCTGCACAATGGGGGCCCAGCTGTCCTACTGCCCATAGGTAACAGCGACTCTGCTCCTGCCCCTGTGCCCATTGCCACCGCCACCGCTGCCCCTCTCTGGATATGCAACAGCGACAATACACTTAAAGGGCACCGCGGCATTGGAGCTAAATTCTCTTGTGGCACCATGGTGCCATTCGTGTTTCCGCCCCCTCTGATTCCATTTCTTGATAAGTGGAATGGTATGGGGAAGAAGCGCAAGCAGCACCGCAGCACCAGAAAAGAAGGAAACTGGCGCCGTGATGCCTTTTTAATTGTATTGCCACCACCGCACATCCTGGAGAGGGGTGGGGGGATGGGGTGGGCCAAGCGCCTGAAACATCCACCGGAACAGTTTGTCCAGGGCCCCGGAAGGAACTGAAGCATCCCTATTCACAATGGAGGAAGTGCATGCAAATATGTCTCATGAATATTCATTATGGATATCCGGAAAACCAGGGTTCTTCAGAACTGATCTGAGAAACACTGCAGTATAAAGTTTGAACTTTGTATCTGAAATTATACAGCCCAATATTCAATGCACTTATCTATTAGCAGCTGCGACCATACAGAAAAGTGTCTTATATGTGAATTTTCACTTGCACTGTCTGGATAGTGCTGCGGAAAATTCTAACAGATCATCTCATCACTAGCCAGATAGCACTAGGAAGAGCATAGGTGCTCTGCCTAACTTTATTAATAGTTGGCAATATTCAGCCGCTATTTGTATAGCTTTGCACTTTAATTTAAGACTATCCTAACTTATACCACATAGCTATAAGGTCAGAGGTTGAACAGCACTGTTGACCATAGACTTGGCAGCAGTCGCTGCTCTCCACATATATTCAGCACAGCTGCTGCTATGTGCAAATATGATCACGTCACCCCTAATTTACACAAAGGGAGCATATTCAAAAGGCACTTACATGGTTTGCACATAACGTTTCCTTCGCTGGGATATTCAGAGGCATTTACTCAGTTAGTGCCTCTGAATATCCCCTTCTAGGTCATCTAAATGCCCCGAAACTAACCAGCTAGCATCAGATTATTCTGGGACAGAACAGGGGCATACCCAAAAATAATGGTTATCTGTGATATTCAGTCGATACGTGGTTATCTTTAACTGGATAAAGTTAGGCAGATAAAAAGGTTAGCCTAACCTTGCCCAGTTAAGGATAACCGTTTATTGACTGAATATTGCAGATAACCGGTTATCTAAATTGCTAATCGGGTAACTTGAATATTCAAAGCTGGTGGCCGGATATGACACTGGTATTGAATATCTAGGAATAAGTTAAAACAGCAACGGCCAGCTGCTTTAAAAGCACTGGCCATCGTCATTGAATATCAACCCCAAAATATTTAAACACTATGGGGTTTATTCTGTACTGCGTCCCTTTGGGACATCCATCCCCGCTATTTGCTCCCCTTCCATCCTCAGCAGAAGCCTCCCCATATGAACAAGGAGTTTGTACAAGGAGGCTTAGATGGAGGCAGGAGGGGGCATTGAGGAGGCGGAATGAGGGCGAGCAGTGAGCAGACCACGACCCCGGACGTAAGGGTCAATTCTGAAGTCAGCCCTGTATGTCCAGGGCCTTGGATTTAGATGGGGGACTTATTCCAGAGGTGGAATAAGTCCCCCTGAACATTGGGGAATGGCAGGCTTCGGCAGCGGCAGAGAGGTGAGGGTTGCAGGGGGTTCCCCGCAGCCCGACCCTGGCCATGGAAGGCTAGATTGGGGGTCAGTCTGCCAGGAAAGAAGATTGTGGTCAGCAGCCAGGGATCACGGCTCCTGAATGGAGTTGCAGTGCCATGGCAATGGGACATCATGGCACCGTGGCTCCATTCAGGAGCCTGACTGAGGTAGCCGGGCAAAGGTCTGTATATGCAGGCTAATCTGAATCAGGTCTCAGTCTGCACGTATAGGCCCTAGACCTGATTCTGATCCCACAGGGAACATCTAGCACCCGCGGGATCAGAATCGGGTCTGCCTCCGTGCGTCCTGATTCCAATCAGACACACAGGGGCCTGGACATACACATTAGAATGTGTCTCTATGGGGGTCATTCAGTACAATAAATAGCAATCCAGACATCCATCCCTGCTATTCACTCCCCTGATAATGTCCCCCCATAAGAACAGCATGTATGTACAGGGAGGCTTAGATGGGGGGCAGGAGGGGGCATTTCTGAGGCAAAGTGAGGGTGGGGCATGGGAAGACCGTGACCCCAGACATACAGGGCCGATTCTGAGGTTGGCCCTGTAGGTCCAGGGCTGTGAACATAGACGGAGGACTTATTCCACTGCTGAGGTGAAATAAGTCCCCCTGGATGTCGGGGGATCCTGCAGCTGGGCCGGGACAAACAGGTAGGGGGGTGCAGAAGAATCCCTGTAGCTGGACATTGGCCATGGGAGGCCAGATCAAGGGTCCAGCTGTGGGGAAAGAAGAAAATCAGCAGCGGCCAGCATTCGCGGCTCCTGAATGGAGCCACAGTGCCATGGCGATGGGACACCATGGCACTGCGGCTCTATTCAGGAGCCTGACTGAGGTAGCCTGGGATCTGCTGGGCGTGCAGGCCAACCAGAATCGGGGTCCGCCCTGCACCAAGCCATAGACCCAATTCTGATCCCACGGGCATGTCTAGCCCCCATGGGATCAGAATCTTGTCTACCTCTGGACGTCCCACTTCTGGTTGGCTGCACAAGGGACTGGACGGGCAGATCGGAATGTGCCTCCATGGCATTTGAATATTGACCCAATAATTTCAGTGCATGGCAAGTTCTGACAACAAAGTCTCCCATTTTACTCTCTGCATTACAATGGGAGCTTTTGATGCTAGTTTTTCTAAAAGTTGGTAGAAATCCATGAAAGTACATTTCTGAGACATTGAAAAACAATCATTTCATGCCAGCATTTGTCTAGTCTTTATCTCAATTTTATAGACCTCTTTTGTCGTATATCACTTGGAGTTTGCAGATATCTTTGCCAACTTACCCTATTTTCTTAGATTTGGTATGTCAAACTTCTATCCTCAAAATTTGCATATCAGTCTGATTTTCAAGTTATCCCTAATGAATATGCATACAACCCTGCTTGTCTCAGGATACTCCTCACCTTAGACAAGTCACGTTACCTTCTGTTACCTCATTACAAACCTAGATCCCTTTCTTCTAAGCTGTGCTATGGCAAAAATATGCATTAGTTGACGGTGCCACTGCTTAATGTAGAACATTTTATTGCAATGGTTTTCTCAGCTTACTTTACCCTTCCCTCCCCCATCTCCACATTGTAACACCTTACTCTGTCTTTCCTTTTCTTCTTTCTTTCCATTTGTTTTTCCCCTTTTCATATTTAATTTGTAAACTGATGTGAGAGGCTTTTGCTTGTTGGTGGTATATCAAGATCCCAAAATAACTAAGGGGGTCATTCAGACCTGCAAATAGCGGGGATGTACGTCTGGGTTGGATGTGCAACCCTCACTATTAGCAGGGACTATATTCTGGTGCCAAGGCTCACCACATGCACAGAGCAACTGTGCAAGGAACGCAGGATGGGGCCGGGATGGAGTCAGAGAGTGGACAGAGCAGGGGCGGGCTGTAACACCCGGATGTACAGGGCCTATTCTGATGAGGACCCTGTACATCCGGCTGTGGAAAGATGGACGTGGGACTTAGTCCACCTTGGAGATGGAATAAGTCCAATCAAAGGTGGTGATCAGGCCTGGCAGTTCCTCACAAGCCATGGAGCCATGGCAGGTGAGGCCCCTCCACCTGATCCCGGCCCTGGCAGATCCCGTCAAGAGTCAGGCGGTGGGGAAAAGACTTCATCTCTGTTGTGCTTTTGGCGCTCCTGCTATGCATCTTGGTGCCATGGTGATGGGACACCATGGCATGGTACACCAGTAGGAGCATAGGGTGGGCTGGCCGGGCAGAGGAGAGGATGTCTCCCGTGGCAGAAGCAAGGTAACACTGGGCCATCTAGGTGCCAGATTCGGCAACCGCAGGAACGTCTAGCTCCTGTGGTTGCAGAATCAGGTACAATTTGGGCCCATCCATTTTTTAGACGTCCAGACGGCCTGGATGTGCCCCTGTTAGAATTGGTCTCCACATAAAATAAATAATGAGTTGTGAAGCATGCGGACTAGAGGAGTAGCCTGGTGGTTAGAGCTCTGGCTTGGTAACCAAGAGACCAGGGTTTGGTTTCCACTGACACTCTTTGTGGCCTTGGGCAAGTAACTTAACCCTCCATTGACTCAAAAGAAAGGCCTGGCAATCTACTTCCAGTTACACTGCCAAGAAAACCCAGGAGCTGCTGGGTTGCCAGGAGTCAGCATTGACTTATCTCATTGTTATGTAAAATGAATAATATGGTTTACAGCTTGCAGGCTGTAATAGTCATGAAAAGTTAGCAACATCCTAAGAGGTGGCATTAACTTTCCCCCATAGTATCAGCCTAATAATATTACCACCGTGGCTCAAACTGCCAAATATGGAAATGTTCACAATACTACCTCTAGGGACCTGACAATATTCCTTCCAAGAAAGAGTGTTGGTGGTTATTACCAGGAAATTCATGATAAAAGGGATGGCCCCTCAGTTGTGGAATAAGATGCCAGAAGATCTCAGGTTGGAAAGGAATTATTTTAAATTTTGTTAAGTTGTCAAAACTTGGCTATTTACTCAATGGGTGGAACAATTGAATTGGAAATAAATTTGTCTATCAGTTACTGGTTAGGTAGCAATGTACTCCTGTACTAGTTAGATAATAATTTGTCTATCAGTTACTGGTTAGGTAGTGTGCTCCTGTATTAGTTAGATAATAATTGTCTATCAGTTACTGGTTAGGTAGCAATGTACTCCTGTACTAGTTAGATAATAATTGGATGCTGGAGAAATGAAACAAAATATCTGGATGATAGCAATATCATGTATTAAAATAAATCAGATAGAAGGGTTAATAAGGAAGCTTTTGTATTAGTTAAATACATTTGTTACTATATAGTGTGAAATGATTTTAGATGTTTATGTTTATTAAAATTTGTTATACCGCCTTTCTAGGTACAGGCAAAGCGGTTTACAATCATTAAAAACAGAACTCAGAAAGGAACGCCAATCTTATATTATGAAAGTGATAGAACAGAGGGTGAGAGAGAGAGAAGAAAAAGAGACTGGCATCACCGCCACACCGATGCGATCAGATCCCAAAAAGCCTGTTGGAAAACAAAGGTTTTAGTTGACATTTGAAAGAGGGGGTCATGTGGTAGAGAATTCCATAGGATGGGGACACAGAAGAAACAAGCTGAACACCTCAAACTCCTATGCCAACAGAAATGGTCTATAAATCCCAGATTAAATTAAAATTGCATTTTTGAAGAGGCATATGCCCTACTACCCACTAAGGATTCTTAGGTATGTGCTGGGGCGTGTAGGAGACAAGTGGTGGGGCCAGGGAGACTCTCATTTATGTTTTAACAAAGGCATTGAGAAGGAGAGGGTACTATCTTTTAGTAAGGCAGTGTGAGACAGGGAGGATCAAGCAGTGCACTTCATTTTACTATAGGATCAGAGGGGACATTTTATTTCAACTTGGGACCCATTACCTTTACAGTGGAAGAATAGCCAATTGGTTAGAGCAGCAGGCTGAGAAACAGAAAAGTCAGGTTCAATGTCCACTGCTGCTCCTTGTGATCTTGGCAAGTCATTAACCCTCCACTGCCTCAGGTAGAACTTAGGGGCCCTTTTATTGTGGTATCCTAAGCATTTGACACATGTTTACACACATGGTAACTGTGCACAAGGGATCGTGATAACAGTTATCGTGCTCTAATTCCTGCACTAACCGTAAACTGCATATTGAGGTGGGGACTGGGCGGATTAAGGGCAGAGAGTGGGTGTGGAGAGCACATTGCACTTAGTCTTGTAGCGCTATACAAATTATTAGTAGTATCTTATGCTAAATTCCGCAATCAGAGTGAGTGCACCAAATGCCATCTCAACGGGTAGCGTTAGGTACAGCCAAGGTAATTGTGCCATGAGTTAGGGTATATATTCCCATGGTAATTTCTGGGGAACATGCCGACCACAACCTCCCCCCTCCCCCGACAGTCACCACCGGCACTTTGCACTTAACGCATGTTGTTTTAGTGCTAAATGTGCATTAAGGGCAAAGACCTAATGACTTTAGTAAAAGGGCCTCTTAGATTGTAAGTCCTACTGTACCTGAATGTAACCTGCCTTGAATGAGCTAAATCCAATTCTCTTTGCTCATCTGCAGCGAGAAATGTGCATATTCCCAGCTGAAACAATGCAAAACTAAGATTTACTTCATGGCGTCGACACAGTCCTCACAACCCTATTCAACGAATTGGTCACTGGAATGGACAGCATCCAACAAGGATTTGTCCTCATCTTCCTGGACATCTCCGCCGCCTTTGACTCTGTGAATCATGACATACTTCTACAACGCCTGAAGGAAAAGGGGATTCAAGACACAGCACTTGAATGGTGTAAATCCTACCTATCCAACAGGTGGCAACAAGTAAAAACAGGTCATACATCCTCGGAACCATTCCTGCAGTCTCAGGGGGTACCTCAAGGATCGTCCTTATCGGCATTAATGTTCAATATATATATGCAGCCGATATGTGATTTGATCCGATCTTTCAACGTACGATGCCTGGCTTACGCAGACGACATCCTCCTCTACATGCCGTTCAAAATTGACCAACCGATGTTCTCCCCAATAATCAATTGTTTCGGAGCGGTAGCTGATTGGCTGCTGACACAAAACCTTTGGATCAATCATAGTAAAACTGATGTCCTTTTTGTTACAAAGAACCGTAAATTCACACACCCCTCATCGCTACTTGTCAACAATGTAGAATTGAAGTCCAAACCTACAATCAGATATCTTGGCATCACATTGTACCAGCACCTAGATATGACCACACATGTGAAGAACGTTACAAAGTCTATATATCACAAGATCAAAACATTACGTCACCTCCGCCCCCTACTGGAATCCAATGACTACCGGACAACCTTTCAGGCATTAGTCCTCCCACACCTGGACTTTGCGAACATTGTCCTCCACGGCCTGCCTCAATCAACTTTAAATCCGCTCCGCCTGGCTATGAATGCCGCCGCAAGAGTTCTCTCTGGATCATCAAGAACTGACCACATAACACCAATCATGAAAAATCTGCATTGGCTGCCGTTACACGCCAGACTCCAATATAAGTCACTAGTCCTTACTTTCAAAGCCCTGAATAACTACCCACCTACACCGATTAGCAAACTAATCCACAGCACCCTGGAAAACAGAGACAGGAGATCCACTTCAATGAACACCTTAATAGTCCCCAAGATGATGACGTCATGTACTAAGACCACTTCCAACAGGGCTTTCTCTATATTCGCTCCCCTAAATTGGAATGCCCTTCCACATGAAATCCGTGGCATCAAAAGCTTAATCCTATTCCGTAAAGCTCTGAAACACCACCTATTCACAATATGCTACCCTGACACCAACCCTGACACCCACACATCGGGTAAACTTCCCTCATGTCTCAGCTACCATAGCACCTTATTACAACCAGAAAATGGTTAGCCTATACTACTGCCCACCCAACACTTTTACGCCTGTCCCTCCCACACAAAATGAAGATGATACCAAATTGGCTTAGAGTATTGGTGACAATACTAATTTAACCTGTAAATAGTTACCCTGTAAATAGTTACCCCGGTTATCCTATGTTTTTTTTTCCCTGTTCTATGTAAAACTCAATGTTGCTTGTATGCATTGTAGTATGTTTTGTTCGATGTACACCGCGCTGATTGTAATAGCGCGGTATAGAAGAAATGTTAAATAAATAAATAAATAGTGCGGAAGTACCATAGGTTAGTGAATACTGCCATATACTTTCTTGTGACAAAATTGCACACAAACTATTTTACCATGGGTTGGTATATAGGTCCCTTAGATTGTAAATCCGTAATTTTCCTTAAACTTGGATTTGGAAAGGCAAGTAATCTAATCCAAAATCCAAATCAATTTCCATGCTATGCAAATATATCTCATGTATATTCAGAGAGTTATCCTTTAAACAAAACTGGCTTGCAGCCCTTGAGGACTGAACTTTGACACCCCTATATTAGACCATCTGTGGTTCAAGTTTTAATGTCAATCCCAATAGACGTCAACACAAATCTCAAAGAGTACTGTTGTATTAAAGAGGGACTGGACTTTTGGCTAATCAATCTGAGATCAGTATAGGAAACTGCTCTAGAATCTGCCATCAAGGAAATAGTAACAAGTCATATGAAGGGGAATTTTAGAAGGGATGTCCAAGTGCAATCTGGGATGTCTAAGCCAGAACATTTGAAGAAAAAAAAAGGAGACACATCCAGGCGCAGACATGATTTCACAAATGTGGGCGTGCCCGATATGGATGTCTGGGGTGGAGGGCATCTGCATAGACAACCCCAGAACTGTATATCAGACCCTTGATGTCTAGGATAGCCTAATGGTTAGAGTAGTGGACTATGAATAGGGCTGCCAAGGTTCAGTCCCATTGCTACTATCGTTGACATTGTGCTGAGTACTGGGCATGATGGAGTGCTTTCTTCTCTACATTCCTCTGGATATTTTTTAGCCAAAACAAGCACTTTTCAGATGCCTGGAGCAGGTCTAAACTTAGAAAGGTCATGGGCGTCTGGCATTGTGTCTAAGATCAGGCAGGGATGCCCAGGTTCCTGGAAACACCCCAACCACATTTCCACCGTGTCCCTGTTCAGGCTCTGGAGATGTCTCTGTGCTTTGAACATCTCTATAACCATTTTCAGACATCCAGAGCATGAATAGGGTTTCCAAAATGACCCCCTTAGAATTACTGCATGTGTGCAATGTGGTTGCAAGAGAAACCAATCATACCAGTCCAGACTAAAACCATACCAGAAAATAAAACAAAAGATATTATAATGTCTCTATATCGGTCCATGGTGATACTGCACCTTGACTATTGTGTGCAATTCTGTCGCAATATCTTAAAAAGGATATAGCGTTATTAGAAAAAGTTCAAAGAAGAGCCACCAAAATGGTAAAGGGGATGGAAGGATACTCCTATGAAGAAAGGCTAAAAAGGTTAGGGCTCTTTAACCTGGAAAAGAGACAGCTGAGGGGAGATATGATAGAAGTCTATAAATTAATGAACGGAGTGGATCGGGTAAACGTAGATGGATTGTTTACGTTATCAGAATATAGAAAGACTAGGGGACATGCAATGAAGCTACAGGGTAAACTATTAAAGACTGATAAAAGAAAATATTTTTTCACTCAACGTGTAATCAAACTCTGGAATTTGTTACCGGAGGATGTAGTAAAGGCTGTTAGTGTAGCTGGGTTTAAAAAAGGTTTGGACAAGTTCCCGGAGGAAAGGTCCATAAACCATTATTAAGAAGGGCCCCAGGATATCAATGCTTGACCTTGATGGACCTTGGTCTGACCCAGTATGGCATATCTTATGTTCTTATGTTCTTCGTCAGCAAGATCAACAGCAAGACAATTTACAGCAGCCAGACCTCGATGTCATTTGTCTGGATATTTGATAGGGTGCCTCACGTGACTGGGAATAAAACTGCAAAGAGAATGTTTGGGAAACTGGTTGGATGGTGGTAAGAAATGGAAAAGAAATCCCACTGCCTTCTGCTATGTACTGTGCATGTGAGGGTTAGGAATTCTATTCTTTGAAAGCACAATATGTGTATGTGCAGTGTCTAATCTTGGTTTCAGTTCTTTCCACTGCTGTTATAGATGATGTACCTGGGACCGGACTGTACTGGGGATTGAGAAGTCAGGGTGGACAGGTTTTTTTTTAGCAAAGAGCTGCCGTTCTATGCAGCTGGAGCATGCCGCTTGCTGGAAAAGCAAAACATCCCAGAACTGACAACCTATTTTACAAAGAATTGCAGAAAACGGACAGCTCATTAAACGAGAGCTTGAATTTCTTTCAGAAGCTGTAAAGTCACTTTCCCATTTTTTGCTGAAAGTTCTTAATACTTTTTTTTTTGACTCGGGCCCCCCTTCCTCTGAATGTTATCATAACATCAATTTCTGAATTGCTTTACTGCAAAATGTCTCCCAGCTGCCAGTCTTGATCAATTCTATAGCAGCAAGCTGTGGTCCTGTTTAAGAGAAGGCCGCCCTTTAATTATAGTGACATGCAGTCACACTCACTTTTTAATTGAGCACTTTTAGAGTAATGCCGCAATTTGGCTTCCGCTTGTGTATTCAATTATTTGTTCAGAAAATTTGTGAATATATTTCTCAATGCATATTATTTCCAGTGAACCTCAGCTGCAAGCTGTTACATTTCTGCATTAACTCTGCAAAGGAATTGAATTCAGCTTCATGTTGATAGCTATTTTTTTTTTCCACCAAAAGCCTCATTATAGCAAAATTCTGCAACCTCTTCAATGAATTCTAGTCATTTTGTCCCCAAATGAAGATCGCTTGCTTATATGATGTCCATTAGGAGTGAGGAGAATATTATGGTAGATAGCTCATAATTATAGGGTATCCAATTCAAAGGATCATTTTCTAAGCAGAACCATTCATTAATTGGATACACTGGCAGTCTCTTCACATTACTAATTAGACTTAGCTGAGTGTTTTCAGTCTTGGTGATCACCATTGTTCTTTGTCATGCGCATATTTGCATATTTTTTAGACACGGACGTAATTCTAAATAAGTCTAGAATAATATGCTCCGGTTACATGAAGATCTCATGCCGGAGTCCTTTACCAGCTCTTTAAATCCTGCACCTCATCGAGTTGTGGTAGTTAAGCTCTTTTGCCTTGGTAGGATAATACCTGGATGTCTGTTATTAGATAGCATTGCCGTGCGCCACTTACCTCGCTTTCATGAGGCTCCATTATGGAAGCTAAAGTGAATATGCTCCCTAAGTAGAGCTTTCAAAGCATGCATCACTCAGAAACTATGAGAAGTATTTTGCCCTATGGGGAAATGGTTCTGACAGCATGCTATCAAAAGCACAGTCCCCTCTAGGGCGGCCTGCTGGCTAATGCTGAATAGCACAGCTTGTGTAGGGATTTCAGGGAGTCAGTCATCCAAGCACACTATGTGCAATGTTTCCTAAGAGAACATCAAAAGCAGAGCTGCATGCTTGTTTCTAGTTGTAAACAGCAGTCTGAAAAAGAACATCTCCCCTCCATTTAACATTGTCAGTTTCTTCACTCGAACCTTCAGTTCAATTTCACTGCACGTGCATATTGTTTAAGGCAGGGGTCTCAAACTCCAGTTCTGGAGGGCCGCAAACCAGTCAGGTTTTCAGGGTATCCCTAATGAATACGCATGAGATATATTTGCATGCACTGCCCCCATTGCCCCCATTTGAAGGTTTAAGGGGCGCATTTTAGCTGTCTTCTGTTGCCTGTTGCCGCTGAGAGAAGAAAAAGTGGCGGCGGCAGGTAATGGCAGACAGCTAAAATGCACCCCTTAAGTCTTTGCACCCTGTGCGGCCGCACCGCTCGCACAGGGCTGGGTATAGTATAGGGGGAGAAGTATTTCTGTCCATGAAAGAAGTGTGGGACCTGGGCATAATTGTTTCTGATGATCTTAATGTGGTTAGACAAGTAGAAAAGGCGACAGCAAAAGCCAGAAGGATGCTTGGGTGCACAGGGAGAGGAATGGCCAGCAGAAAAAAGGAGGTGATAGTGCCTCTGTATAAGTCTTTGGTGTGACCTCATTTGGAGTATTGTGTGCAATTCTGGAGACCACACCTTCAAAAGTATATTAGCAGGATGGAGTCAGTGAAAAAGATGGTTACTAAAATGGTCAGTGGTCTTCATTATAAACCATATAGGGACAGACTTAAACATCTTAATATGTATATGTTACAGGAAAGGCAAGATAGAGAGGTTTGAATACTTTCGTGGCATAAATGCACAAGAGGAGAGCCTCTTTCGATTGAAAGCAAGCTCTACTATGAGGGAACATAGGATGAGGGTGAAAGGGGATAGACTCAGGAGTAATATGCGGAAATATTTCTTTACGGAAAGAGTGGTAGATGTGCGAAATAGTCTCCCAGTGGAGGTAGTAGAGATAAGGACAGTATCTGAATTCAAGAAAGCATGGGACAAACACTGAAGATCCTTAAAGAAACAAAAGGGGACTATTGTATTTAACATGGAAGGGCAGACTAGATAGGCCATATGGTCTTTCTGCCATCATGTTTCTCTGTTTCAAACATTCATAATAAAAACTGAAAAAACACCTAAAATATTTATTTATTTAACAGTTCTTATATATCACTTTATCATTTCAATCAAAGCAGTTTACATTGAAACTTAAACTTGATAATGTACATTAAACAGGAACATTGATAACTTGGATTTATCCTGAGGCAATGGAGGGTTAAGGGACTTGCCCAAAGCCATAAGGAGTGCTAGTGAGAATTGAACCCTGGTCTCTGGGTTCCCAAACCAGTGTTCTCAACCATTAGGCTACTCCTCCATTTCATTTATTTATAAAATAAAATTAAACACCATCCAAGAAGCACATTAAATATGCAATGACTAAAATAGCATAAAATCATGATAAAATAAATATAAACTACTGGTCTTTATAGAACACTAGCATAAGTGGCAGGGATGTTGCTTTAAATTCTGGTGCAGACATTTATGCCTGCTCTATAGCAGATGTAAATTAGCGTGCCTAAAGTTTGCAAATATTCATGTAGATTAAGGTATTTTATCATCAACACACATACTTGCAAACTCAGCCCATGCTGTGTCCAGACCGCATCCCCGGCTTTGCCTTCTCCCAAAGTACATGCCTTCAGGTCAAAGCATGTGCTTATAAGATGCCGTTAACGCGTGTAAACATCCGTGCATTAATGACTTTATAAAATTAACTCCTGTAAATCTGAAACAAAAGAAGATTGCCTAAGTTTCTTCATACCATTGTCTGTGTTTATCTGAGATACTTGCTCAATAGGCTTGCTTTAAAAATATTAGGCAAATGTTTAAAAGGGCCTTGCTTTTAACATCATCTCAATATTTCATTTTCCAGGGGCAGCTTTTGCTTCTAAGGCCTCCTCAGAACTGTGCCAGCACCACTGGGGCTGCTTCAGTGAACAACATGCCCTGGGTTTGGTACGAAAGCCAACAAAAGAGGCGTCCACCTGTCACTGTCACCATCCTACAGGAAGCAGCCCCCCACACCGTGCATGTGTGACTGCTGTAAGATGCAGTCACACGCTCCCTGCTTTCAGACTGTGTGGCAAGTGTGCTTTCCATTGCTGAACAATATCAGCAACAGAAGGAGATCTGTGGTACAACTTTGAAATTTAAAGCGGGGAGGGAAGGAAGAGTAGTCTATTAGATCACCAAGGGTCAACAGTTCCCCTAGTGGGGGGGGGGGGGGGAGGTTGGGGCCAGTGGGACCTTTAATTTTCTCCAGCCACCTCAGTGCCTCAGGCGTCATTTTTGCCATTAGAAGCTGGGGACTGTTGCCAGCACTGCACACTTTGCTGTAACAACTCAGGCCCGATCTTTGCCAACATGAGCCGGGGACTCCTGCTGGCACTTCAGTCTACTTTACTAGCAACGCATCTCTTTCTGTGTGCATGCACAAGCAAACAGATGAGTACAGATGGACAGACAGACTCTTGACAATAGACAATATCACCTGATGTGTAAGACATCTACAAAGACACCTAATAAGCAAAGGGATGCAAGGCCTTTCAAAGGGTCTTTTTAGCACAAGACACTGCACAAGAAAGCAAGACGTTTGCTCTTCCATCAATGTTTTCCCAACTCGTGAGCAATGAAGTATCTTTTATTAAGCATTTTTTATTGTCAGTTGTAGTTTAGATGTAATGCATCAAGCACAACATATCAATACATATTCAAAAAATTTGCAAAGTTTTCTGTCATAGCAGTGTGAACAGGGGCGGCTCAAGGCAATCTGCTGTCTGAGGCGAGGGATGAGATGGTGCCCCCCCTCCCCAGAATGAGGGGGTGGGAGGGATTCTCTCAAAACTCCAGTCTGAACCAAACCAAACCAAAAATTCAATTAGATAATGTGGAGGAAATGCAAGATGTTTGCACACCAAGGAACTGAAAGAAAGAGCAAGAACCACAGCGCAGTTTATAACACCAAATTATAACTCATATTTATTTTGTTGTTATAAACTGCATTATGGTTCTCACTTTTTCTTTTTGACTATATATTCTGCATCCATAGAACCCCCCTCCCTCAAAAATGAGTGCAGAGCAGACCTAGGACATTCATCCACTGAACTCAATATCTTTAAAAAAAATCTGCTTCTGGCCATCTCACTAAGAACAAACATTCTCCAGTACCAGGCATATTGTGAACTAATACAAAGCCCTACAACAAAGTCACTGAGGATCTGTAGAGCAAATCTACCATACCATACCATAACAGCTGAACTTCCAAAACTCACATAAGGAGCCTACCCAAAAAAAGTATCACTGTAAATGGAACAATCAACACCTATTTGAAAAGTCGAACAATTCATATTACTAAAGTACAGATCCCTACATATCAACTCTATGTTAAAAGAACACCTGGTCTTGGTTATATACTCAGAACACAGACCCTCAACAAAGTACAGAATAAGTGTCCATAACCTAAAAATAATCATATGTGGATAAAAATTAAACAGCAACCCTAAAATGTCAGATTCTGCATACAATACAACACCAGAGAAATAGAAAGAGATGCATTTCCCTGTACTTTACAAAGTATAAAGATAGCACCAAGCATAGTCATTAAATTGAAAATAAAATGATTTTCTACCTTTGCCGTCTGACCATTTTATTCTCTGATCATGCTGGTCCCAATCTGAGGTTTCTGCTTTCCTCCACCTCCCAATGTCCCCCTGTCTACTTCCCCCCCAGGGGCAGCAAGAGGGTGATGCAGGGCCATGTGTGGAGATTCATTGCTGCATCATTTGCATAAATTTAGTTTACTTTATTTTAAAATGTACATGCCACCCATCTAAAATCCTAGGTGGCTTCGAAACATACACATGCAATTTAATAAAACAGATGCTACAATAAAACATAATAAAACACTAAATTTGATTAATGAAAAGCCACTTACACAGCCCCTCTCTCCCAAACAATTATAAATATCTGCACATCAGATTTATTTGGCTATGACCAGATTATTGATGAGGAGGGAAGATATAAAATGAGATAAAATAGTCCTGGTAGCCATGAATTCAAAGCTGGATTGGATTGTGCTAGAACTGGAAAAGTCCAGAACTCAGTAGTGGTGAAGCTATCAGGCAATGAACAAAATTAAACTAAGACAGTCCCTTAAAATTTGAAATTTCCTTGAATCTGAACTGATAAAATGTTTTAAAATTTCAGTCTGGCAGCTTAAAGAATGCAAAACTGCAAATCTAAAAGACAATACATATTCCAGTCCCCCCAATCAACACCCTACAGTTGACCTCACCAAAAACCCAGAGTACAGGATCCATAGAGCAAATCTACTATTCCATAACAGCACTAACTTCCAAAACTCAACAACATGGAGCATACCCAGAAAAGCGCAGCACCATAAATAGTGCAGTGGGACCTAGAACATCCATATTCCTATTCAGAAAACTGAACAATCCGGAGTACTACAGATCCCTACATAGAAACTCTATGCTAACAGAACACGTTGCCTCGGGCACACATACAGAACAGAGAGATCTTCACCAAGTAGAGAATATATCAATACAAACTAAAAATAGACATATGAGGTCAAACAATGCTTTTACCCATTACTCTTAGGTTTACGGGATTTCTTTCCCCAAATTTTACTTTACTCCAGAGTGTGGCAAGAAAAAGACCTCTCATATGCATGCATCTGCATTGTTGGCAGAAACTAACATAATGGCTCAGCACAAATAGCGTGAGTGCAACTAATGCCACCTCAGTGTGTAGTCTTAGTTGCACCCACAGCTGTTTTGCTACGCTGAAATGCAGTAACTACAGGGGCAAGTAACTGCCTCCCTGCAGCTAGCCTATGACTCTTTGTAATCAAACTCTAGATTCAGTTACCGGAGGATGTAGTAAAAGCTGTTAGTGTAGCTGCCTTTAAAAAAGGTTTGGACAAGTTCCTGGAGGAAAGGTCCATAAACTATTATTAAAGAGGACCTGAGAAATCCACTGCTTGCCCTGGGACAAGCATTATGGAACCTGTGTGCCTTTTTGGAAACTTGACAGGTACTTGTGACCTGGATTGGCTACTGTTGGAAATAGGATACAGGCTTGCTGAACCTTAGTCTGAGCCAGTATGTCATTTCTTATGTTACCAGTGTAGCGCCTAGGAAACATGCTGCTAAATATGCCAAACAAGAGAGGCTCAACAACACCTATGCAGCTCCTCCCACTTCCACAAAAACAAGAGCGACTTGGCACTCCAACACAGCACTTTCTACCCTCTGAAAAACAAGAGGGACTTTGTGACCCCAAAACAACACTTCCCACTCCAACATAAACACCAAGAAGTGCTTGGTAACCCCAACATAACCCCTGAAACTGCACACTGGATGAGCATGGCGTCAGTGTAACTATATATTCTGTAAAAAAACGAAGGAAATGCAAGATTCTCTCACATCAAGGAATTAAAAGAAAAAGTGAGAACTACAGCACCGTTTATAAGACCATATTATAACTCATTTTATTCTGCTATAAACTGCATTATGGGTCTCACTTTTTCTTTTTGAATATATATTCTGCATCCATATAAACCTCTCCCGCGACAATGGGTGCAAAGCAGAAGTAGGTCATTCACCCACAGAACTCAATATATTAAAAAAAAATTTTTAAAAGAGGTAGTGATGGAATAGAGAAGATGTGTTCATTGCTGTTCCCGAGGCTTCCCACCCTATACTAACAAATAATCCCACAGCTATAAATCAAACACACTGCAAAATACTGCAAAACAATACTGGATAAAAACACCCAGTTACAAACCCCTTTGAAAACGCCCCTTAGAAGACGCGCCGATGGCTAAGCGCCGTAGAGCAGCAACTATAACAAGACCCTCGAGGTGACGTCAGCTGGGGCTGGCCGCTCAATCGCCAGCCGTGGAGCCGGCTTCCTCCCCCTCGAAGGAGCCGGACTGCAGGTGAAATGCTCCCAAAGAAGGCAGCAGCAGCAGCAAGATATTTAACAAGACCCTCGAGGTGACGTCAGCTGGGGCTGGCCGCTCAATCGCCAGCCGTGGAGCCGGCTTCCTCCCCCTCGAAGGAGCCGGACTGCAGGTGAAACGCTATCTTTCCGGATGTTTCTCGCTCTACGCAATTACGTAGGAAAGATTTCTTGCTTTTGAAATCTAGAGTGCTTGCCTTAGGGGCTACGTTTTTTTTTAAGTACCCTTGTAAATGTTGCATTACTTTACATTATGATAAATATGTCTTCCTCTCCTCATCTGATTTGGAAAAGTGGCTAGTGGAACAGGAAAAAGTGAGTAAACCTGTGTGATAGTTTAGTTAGGAGGCGGGGGATCTCTACCGGCTGCTTTAGTTGGCTGTGGTTTCCCCCCTTTTTTGTTGTCATTTAGGGGGTTCCCTTGCCTTGTTTTCTATTAAGTTTCATATTCGTATTTTGTGGTCAGTCTCCCCGAGATGTGGGCTAGAATTTGTTTAATTGCTTGTGTTTCATATATTTCTTTGTTACTCTTATGTTTCTTTGATTGTAACCGTTTTCATTACATCACTATGTAAACTGTTACTTTTTATAAATATAAATAATAAAACAAACAAACAAAAAAAAACCATCCAGTTACAGGTGACTTCTCAGAGCTAACCACAGCCAATAACAACCAAGACTTTGAAAAAAAATTGTGGAAGGCCAACTGAAGCCAAGATGGCAGAGACTGCACCTACGAGCCAGCAAGTGGAAGTAGTGGAGCCTGACACAGCACTGGAGGCTGCTGGAGGGCAGATTCAACGGACTTTCAGCACAAATCGGGCAGGTAGCGCAAACACTGTCTGATTTTAATACCGGAGTAACACAATTGGAACAGTATGTTTCTAACATGGGAGGATATACACCAGGCTAACGGGACTAAGATAAAATGGCTAGAAAAACAGCTAAGACGCCAGGAATTAAAAATCGATGACCTCAAAAATCGAGGCCACAGGAAAAACCTCCGTTTTGTTGGAATCCCTGAATCTGTTGCAGAGTCGGACCATGGCTGCTACTGACTTTAAAACTGGAGGGCTTGAACAATAAATTGATCATAGAATGTGCACACCACCTTGGAGCCCACCGGGAAGGCAATATGCGACCTAGATCAACCATAGCACGATTCCTTAACTTCCAACACAAGGAGCAAGTGCTGCGAGCAGCCTGGAAAGTGTGGTCAGGAGAGCATGACAGAGTGTGTATTCTCATTTTCCAAGACTTCTCAGCAGCGGTGGCCACGAAATGGAGGGCCTTTGCAGACGCATGCACCAGCCTAGTACAGAAGGGGATCCGCATTGCGCTGATATATCTAGCTCAACTTCGTTTTACTCATATGGGTCAACAAAAACTGTTTGTCAAACTGAAGGAAGCAATTATGTATTGCAAAGAGAAACTGAACTGATGGAGCAGGAAATGTGGCAAAAGAGGACATATAGAATACCTCCTAAATAGAAACTGGGTATCTGTGGATCAGACAGGCTTCAGACTCTTGAGGCAAATAAGCAGACTCTGAACATCAGGTTTTCATGTGTGACAGTTATACACCCTTTCTACAGACTGGAGACAATCCGAAGATGGAAGCAGTGCTACTCTGAAATGCGGTAACACTATGTGGAAAAGGACAATAAATTTGGGATAAATATTAATGCTGAGTATATATAGGCAAAGGAAGAGGGCAGGGAGGAAGAATAGAAAATGAGAGGGAGGCCTACTAAAAGGGCGAAGGGACCTGATGTGGTAAAAGAACAAAATATGTAAAAATATGTATAAGTAAACAAATAACATACATCTTGGGAGGAATAAGGTTGAGATCTGACACCGAAGTATAATGGCCTCGCCAGGATAACTGGAGGAGAGGGGGAAGGGGAACCCAGAACTGGCAAAGGAAAGTCAACACTCTTGAATCAGAGGTCACCATAACTCTTACAAATATGGTGCATGAATAGCAAGACCATGTCCTTGTTAAATATAAAGGGAAGCATCATGAAGGAGGAGATGTTTGAAATAATAGGGCAGGGATGGGGAATATAGGTGGGAGAATACAACATAGATAACTTGATTTTGTAAACTCAAGATGAAAGGTCTATGGTACTAGATATAAGAAGGTGGGAGGAAGAAGAAAGGGCGAGTTGGTGTGGTGGGAAGTCTCCACGCAGTACATGGCTTAAAAGGAGGACATGGAAGGGGAATATAGAAGGAAGGGAAGGGAGAGATGACAATGGGGGAATTTGGGATTGGGAAGACAAGAGAGGGAAGAAAGGGGGGGGGGGACAGGGGGTGGAAAAGGGCAAGGGAGTCAGAGATATAGTAGGGAATGGAGGAGAGAGACTGTACAAGAACCTAGAAGGAGTAAGGACTGGAGGGAAGGTAGCCGAGGGTGGAAGGAACACGGAGGCCCCAGGCTGGGGGGGGGGGAGGGTTGGGGGGTACCCGCATACACTACTGACACAGAGGCAATGGATGGATACAGGGGAGGATATGAGGTTAGACAATGGGTAAGTCTATTCGAATAGCTTCTTGGAATGTGTGTGGAATAGGGAACCCGGTTAAAAGATACAAAATACTATGGGTACTATAAGACCAGCATATGGACATGGCACTCCTACAGGAAACCTACATGTCAGCGAAGGAGCACCAGAAATTGAAGCGCTGGTGGGTGGGGGAAGTGTATGGCACCTCATCTGGGCAGAAAAAAGCAGGGGTTGCTGTCCTGGTGGGGAAACATAAGTTTGACCAATGTTAAAACAAAGGTAGACCCACACGGTGGATACTTATTCATACAGGGACATTTACAAGAGAAGATGATAATCTTGGGTACAATATATGCTCGCAATAAGTACTAAGCAAAGTTTTATCGGGATCTAGCTGCATAGCAGATATGACACTACAGCAGTTGTTATTGAGGGGTGATTTTAATAGTATCATGGATGAGGATATGGATCACAGTGGTACAGGCCCGGACAGTAGGGGAAGAGACAACCGACAGACCAGGAGAATACAAGGCCTCTGTGATGGATGTGAACTTTTAGATGTATGCAGAGTACTGCATCTGATCGAGAGAGATTACATGCATATTTCTCGTGCACATGGTTCAGGGTCTCGAATAGACTACTTTCTAGTGGCCAATGAAATATTAGATAAGATAACTAGAGCGGACATTGGCCCAATTGTCATCTCCGATCACGTGTTAATATGGGTAGATTTGGCATGGGACGGATTAACAGGGGCTAGGACATAGAGATTCCCCTTACATGTAGTTGAGGATCCAGACTTCCTAATATTTCTAAGAGTCCAATGGGGCGAATACGAGAAATAGAATGGTGAGCATAGGAATAACCCAGCTCTTTTTTGGGAGACAGCAAATGTGGTCTTGCGCGGTCATATCATAGAGTATTGTAAAACAAAGCGTAGAATTCAAGGGAAATGTCTTATTCAACTAGAGAGGGAGCTGTGAAGGGCAAAGAGAAGGTTTTCCCTACACCCTACATAGGCACAGCAAATGAAACTGATGACTCTTCAAACTGAGCACAATGATCTTTTGCACCAGCGAGCGCAAAAATCATTGCTATATTACAAATACAAACTTTATCAATATGGGAACAAGGCAGGGAGACTCATGTCTGCGCTGGCGAAGACAAAAGATCTATATGGGCTATAAAGGATCAAAATGGTGAAATGCACACTACCTAGGAGAGAATTGAAGGGGCTTTTCATGAGTATTATAGAGGGCTATATGCAGTAGGACCGTGTGATATAGAGCAGGAACAGACATATCTTCAGGAGGTGATCCTGCCCCAATTGACAAAAGAACAAATCGAAAAATTGAATGCTCCACTGGAGGCAGGGGCAACCCAAGGGGGATGCGGGGCCATGTGCGGAAATTAATTGCGGGGTCTCATTTGCATAAGGAGCCTCATTTGCATAAATATTGCATAATGTTAACATGCATTTTTAGTAAACATGCGTCTTAATGAGTGTCTGGATAAAGAAAGACTAAGAGATTTCTATGTTACTATATTCCAGTGCCAACCGCCAGGACCATTAGGAAGTACTATAAACACTGACCATTTAGAACTCATAGCAAATCCACCATACAATAACAGCACTGCCAGGACTCACAAAGCACCAAACCCTACCTATCAAAAGGCAACACTGAAAATATTAAACCACTACATCTCAGAGAATATCAATACATCTCCTACTGGGGAAAGAGAGCAAGTGGAACAGTCAAATAGAAACTACATGAACAGAATACCTCAGCTTGGTTAAATACAGAACATAAACCGCCACCAAAGAACCAGGGATCACAATTTAGAAATAGGAAGACAATAATTAAACTGGGAACCCCAAAAGCCAAACTTGGGATGAAAACTGGAAACAGCACAAGCACTGGCAAGTTAAATGCAAAGCATTGATAAGGCAGGCAAAGCGGGAATTTGAGAAGAAACTTGCTACGGAAGCAAAAACACGAAATAAAGACTTTTTCAAGTACATTCGTAGCAAAAGGCCTGTGAGAGAGTCAATTGGACCATTAGATGATAGAGGGGTAAAAGGGGCAGTAAGAGGAAGCAAGACTATAGCAGAGAGACTGAATGAATTCTTTGCTTCGGTCTTTACTGAGGAAGATGTAGGGATGTTACCCAAGACTGAAGTGGTATTTAAAGGTGATACTGCAGAGGAATTGAGAGAAATATCGCTACACCGGGAAGATATATTACAACTATCTGATAAACTGAATAGTAGCAAATCACCTGGACCGGATGGTATACATCCCAGAGTGTTGAAAGAACTGAAATATGAGATTGCAGACCTGCTATTGGTAATCTGTGAACTTTCATTAAAATCATCTGTAATACCTGAAGATTGGAGGGTCGCCAACGTAACACCAATTTTTAAAAAGGGTTCCAGGGGTGACTTGGGAAATTACAGACCGGTGAGCCTGACGTCAGTACCAGGGAAAATGGTAGAAACCATCATAAAGAACAAAATTACACAGCATGTAGATAGTCATGGCCTAATGGGAGACAGCCAACATGGCTTTAGACAAGGAAGATCTTGTCTTACTAATCTGATATGGTTTTTTGAAGGTGTGCATAAACAGGTAGACAAAGGTGAGTCGGTTGATATAGTGTATCTGGACTTTCAGAAAGCTTTTGACAAAATCCCCCATCAGAGACTTTTGGCAAAGCTAAAAAGTCATGGGATAGGAGGCAGTGTACTATTGTGGATCGGGAACTGGTTAAAAGATAGAAAGCAGAGGGTAGGGCTAAATGGCCAATATTCCCAATGGAAAAAGGTGAATAGTGGAGTACCCCAGGGATCTGTACTGGGTCCGCTGCTTTTTGACATATTCATAAATGACCTGGAAAAGGGAATAACTAGTGAGGTTATCAAATTTGCAGATGACACAAAACTGTTTAAAGTTGTTAAAAACCAAGAGGATTGTGGAAAACTGCAGGAGGATCTGGATAAATTGGAAGACTGGGCATCCAAATGGCAGATGAAATTTAATGTGGACAAGTGCAAAGTTATGCACCTAGGAAAGAACAACCCACACTATAGTTACACGATGCAAGGCTCCACATTAGAAACCACCACCCAGGAAAAAGATTTAGGAGTCATCGTGGATAACATGTTAAAACCCTCCGCCCAGTGTGCAGCGGCGGCCAAGAAAGCAAATAGAATGCTAGGTATCATAAGGAAAGGGATGGAGAATAAAACAAAGGATGTTATAATGCCTCTGTATCGCTCCATGGTACGACCGCACCTTGAATATTGTGTGCAATTCTGGTCATCGTATCTTAAAAAGGACATAGCGTTATTAGAAAAAGTACAGAGAAGAGCCACCAAATTGGTGAAGGGGATGGAAGGCTACTCCTATGAAGAGAGGCTAAGAAGGTTAGGGCTCTTTAGCCTGGAGAAGAGACGGCTGAGGGGAGATATGATAGAGGTCTATAAATTAATGAATGGAGTGGAACGGATAAACGTGGATCAATTGTTTACGCTATCAGAGTATAGAAAGACTAGGGGACATGTAATGAAGCTACAGGGTAAACTATTTAAGACAAATAAGAGAAAATATTTTTTCACTCAACATGTAATCAAACTCTGGAATCTGTTACCGGAGGATGTAGTAAGGGCTGTTAGTATAGCTGGGTTTAAAAAAGGTTTGGACAAGTTCCTGGAGGAAAGGTCCATAAACCACTATTAAAAAGGGACCCAGGATATCAATGCTTGACCCAGTACAAGCATTGTGGAACCTGTGTCTTTTGGGGATATTGCTAGGTACGTATGACCTAGATTGGCCACTGTTGGAAACAGGATACTGGGCTTGATGGATCTCGGTCTGACCCAGTATGGCATGTCTTATGTTCTTATGTCTTAACAACACTGGAGCAATAAAACTATAAATTAATTTCCTCTTGTACTAAACAAAACACAAAAGACAATAACGATGCACATTTCCCAGAGCTGATATAATCCAGTTAATAAAATCAAAATAAAAAAGTATTTTTAACCTTTTGTTGTTTGTGCATTTTCTTTTTCAGTTGCAATTGCTCCAGTCACTTTTTTCTGGTTTCTTCATGTCTTCTGCGAGCTATCCATTTGTCCTTTCTTCTCTTTTAGATTTTTTTCCATTTTCTTTCTCTATATCTGCTTTAACATACTGATCTTTCCCCTTTTGCTCTTTCCCCCATTTCTTTCCTTATTCCATTATTTCAAATTTCGCCCTTCCATTCCCAATCCCCACTTACTCTCCCAATACCTGGCCCATCGTAGACTTTTCTTCCCTCCCACACAAAATAACGTTTCCCCTCTCCATTCTCATTCCCCTTCCCCATCCCTTTCTAGTCCTCCCCCAACATCAGCTCCCTTATAGTTCTAGATCCACCCAGCATCCACCCCCTTCCAGTCCTAGCCCCCCATATGCTCTTTTTCAGTTCTATTCCAGCCCCCAATCAGCCCATTTCCACTCCAAGCTCCCCCATCAGCCCATTTCCAGCCCTATTCCAACTGCCATCACCCATTTGCAGTCCTATTCCAGTCCCCATCAGCCCATTTCCAGTCCTATTCCAGCCCATCACCCATTTGCAGTCCACGTTCCCCCTATCAGCCCATTTCTAGTCCTATTCCAGTTCCTCATCAGCCCATTTCCAGTCCTAGCCACCCATATGATCTTTTCCAGTTCAATTCCAGTCCCCCATCAGCCCATTTCCACTCCAAGCTCCCCCATAAGCCAATTTCCAATCCTAGCCCCCTCATCAGCCCATTTCCAGCCCTATTCCAGCTCCCAACAGATCACTTCCAATCCTATTCCAGACCCCATCAGCCCATTTCCAGTCCTAATCCAGCTCTTCATCAGCCCATTTCCAATTTTAGCCCTCCCATCACAGGCCATTTCCAGTCCTAGCCCCCCCACCCCCCACCATCACAGACCATTTCCAGTCCAGGTTTCCCCGACCCCGACCATCACTGCCCATTTGCAGTCCTAGCCCCCCCCCCCCCCCACCATCACAGCCCATTTGCAGTCCAATCATAAGAACATAAAATATGCCATACTGGATCAGACCAAGGTCCATCAAGCCCTGTATCCTGTTTCCAACAGTGGACAGTCTAGGTCATATGTACCTAGCAGTTTCCCCAAAAGACACAGGTTCCACAATGCTTGTACTGGGTCAAGCATTGATATCCTGGGTCCCTTCTTAATAATGGTTTATGGACCTTTCCTCCAGGAACTTGTCCAAACCTTTTTTAAACCCAGCTACACTAATAGCCTTTACTACATCCTCCGGTAACAAATTCCAGAGTTTGATTACACGTTGAGTGAAAAAATATTTTCTTTTCTTAAGTCTTAAATAGTTTACCCTGTAGCTTCATTGCATGTCCCCTAGTCTTTCTATATTCTGATAACGTAAACAATCGATCTACGTTTACCCGTTCCACTCCGTTCATTAATTTATAGACTTCTATCATATCTCCCCTCAGCCATCTCTTTTCCAGGTTAAAAAGCCCTAACCTTTTTAGCCTTTCTTCATAGGAGTATCCTTCTATCCCCTTTACCATTTTGGTGGCTCTTCTCTGAACCTTTTCTAATATCGCTATATCCTTTTTAAGATACGGCGACCAGAATTGCACACAATATTCAAGGTGCAGTCTCACCATGGAACGATATAGAGGCATTATAATATCTTTTGTTTTATTTTCCATTCCTTTCCTTATGATACCTAGCATTCTATTTGCTCTCTTGGCCGCCACTGCACACTGGGCCGAGGGTTTTAACATGTTATCCACAATGACGCCTAAATCTTTTTCCCGAGTGGTGGTTCCTAATGTGGAACCTTGCATCGTGTAACCATAGTTTGGGTTGTTCTTTCCTAGGTGTATAACTTTGCACTAGCCAACATTAAATTTCATCTGCCATTTTGATGTCCAGTCTTCCAATTTATCAAGATCCTCTTGCAATTTTCCACAATCCTCTTGGGTTTTAACAACTTTAAATAGTTTTGTGTCATCTGCAAATTTGATAACCTCACTCGTTATTCCACTTTCCAGGTCATTTATGAATATGTCAAAAAGCAGCGGACCCAGCACAGATCCCTGGCGTACACCACTATTCACCTTTCTCCATTGGGAAAATTGGCCATTTAGCCCTACCTTTTGCTTTCTATCTTTTAACCAGTTCCAGATCCACAGTAGTACACTGCCTCCTATCCCATGACTCTTTAGTTTTGCCAAAAGTCTCTGATGAGGGACCTTGTCAAAGGCTTTCTAAAAGTCCAGATACACTATATCGACTGACTCACCTTTGTCCACCTGTTTATTCGCACCTCCAAAAACACATAACAGATTAGTAAGACAAGATCTTCCTTGTCTAAAGCCATGTTGGCTGTCTCCCATTAGGTCATGACTATCTAAATGCTGAGTAATTTTATTCTTTATGATGGTTTCTACCATTTTTCCCGGTACTGACATCAGGCTCACTGGTCTGTAGTTTCCCGGATCACCCCTGGAACCCTTTTTAAAAATTGGTGTTACATTGGCGATCCTCCAATCTTCAAGTATTAGAGATGATTTTAATGATAGTGCACAGATTACTAATAGCAGGTCTGCAATCTCATATTTCAGTTCTTTCAACACCCTTGGATGTATACCATCCGGCCCAGGTGATTTGCTACTCTTCAGTTTATCTAATAGTTGTAATACATCTTCCCGATGTATCAATATTTCCTTCAATTCTTCCGCACCTTTAGATACCACTTCAGTCATGGGTAACATCCCTACAGTAAAGACCGAAGCAAAGAATTCATTGAGTCTCTCCGCTATCGCCTTGTCGCCTCTTAGTGTCCCTTTAACCCCTCTATCATCTAATGGACCAACTGACTCACTGTTTTTTTTTGCTATGAATGTACTTGAAAAAGTCTTTATTTTGAGTTTTTGCTTCTGCAGCAAGCTTCTTCTCAAATTCTCTCTTTGCCTGCCTTATCAATGCCTTGCATTTGACCTGCCAGTGCTTGTGCTGTTTACAGGTTTCGTCGTTTGGCTCTTTTTTCCATTTCCTGAAAGATGCTTTTTTGGCAACAACAGCCTCTCTGACCTCACCTTTAAACCATGCTGGCAGTTTTTTGGACTTCCTTCCACTTTTCTTAAAGCGTGGAATACAGCTGGTCTGGGCTTCCAAGATAGTATTTTTCAACAACACCCAAGCTTGATGTAAGTCTTTAACCTTTGCAACTGCTCCTTTTAGTTTTTTCTTAACTATTTTCCTCATTTTATCATAGTCTCCCTTTCGAAAGTTAAAAGGTAGTACTGTGGATTTCCTTACTATCCCTCCTCCACTAATTAAATCAAAGGTGATCATGCTATGATCACTATTGCCAAGTGGCCCCAACACCCTTATCTCTTGCACTAGATATGGCGTTCCACTAAGGACTAGGTCTAATATGGCTTCCCCTCTGGTTGGTTCATGAACCAGCTGCTCCAAGAAGCAGTCATTTATTTCATCTAGGAACTTTATCTCTCTAGCATGTCCTGCAGTGACCCAGTCGATACCGGGGTAATTGAAATCACCCATTATTATTACTGAACTGTAACTTTTGTTAGCTTCCTTGATTTCTTTGAGCATTTCATCATCCACTTGTTCATTCTGGCCAGGTGGTTGATAGTACACCCCCACTGCCATTGCCTTCCCCTTTTTACATGGAATTTCAATCCATAGAGATTCTACAGCAAATTTTGTTTCCTGCAAAACTTTAATCCTTTCTGACTCAATGCCCTCTCTAACATAGAGCACAACCCCTCCACCAATTTGATCAGCTCTATCATTATGATATAGTTTGTACCCAGGTATCACATTGTCCCACTGGTTGTCCTCTTCCCACCATTTCAGAGAACGCTACCCTGGAAGTTCTGGATTTCAACGTCCTACCTAAAAGCCTAAATTTAGCTTCTAGAACCTCCCTACCACATTTTCCTATGTCATTGGTACTGACATGTACCAAGACAGCAGACTCCTCCCCAGCACTATGACCTTATCTAGGTGGCGCGTGAGGTCTGCTACCTTCGCACCAGGTAGGCATGGTACCAGGCGATTCTCATGTCCACCAGCCACCCAGCTATCTGCATGCCTAATGATCGAATCACTAACTATAACGGCTGTCCTAACCCTTCCCTCATGGGCACATGGCCCTGGAGAAACTTCCTCGGTGTGAGAGGGTTTACATCACCTGGAGGACAGATCCTAGTTACAGAATCACTTCCTGCCATACCAGGGTGATGCTCTCCTGTCACATGACCTCTCTCCTCCATGGCAACAGGGATGCTGCCAGACTGGAGGTGGGACTTCAGGACTATATCCCTGTAGGTCTCGTCTATGTACCTCTGTGTCTTTCTTATGTTTTCCAAGTTTGCTACTCTAGCCTCTAGAGAATGGACTCGTTCCCTGAGAGCAAAAAGCTCCTTGCACCTAGTGCACACGTAAGACCTCTCACCAATGGAGAGAAAATCATACATGTGACACTCAATGCAAAAGACTGGAAAGCCCCCATCTCGCTGCTGGACTGCTGTCTGCATCTTAGTATTAAGTTTGTGTTTAGATCTTTAAGTTCTTTACTTACTAAGGTTTGCTATGGATATTTATACTAATAAAACTGTACCTAATACGTTTAATATACCTTGTTCACCTGAAGCTTAATTAATCTCAGGTCCTTAGTGTATGACTGATTTGGGTAACTAGCTTCACCTGAGAGCACCTCCTGTCTTTTATGATGTGTAAGTACCTATAAAGCTACGATTATCCCAAGGGTGGGTGGGTGGGTGTTGGGGAGGGAGGGAGGGAAATAACACTTATTAAAAGAGTGCTGCTAAACAGTACCCTGTCTTGTGCTGCTGAGGTAAGCTATATTCTGATTTGATTTAAATTATAGCTCTTTGCTGCTGCTAGGCTCTAACTTATTATGAAATTTAAACTACAAGCTCTCTGCTGGGTTCTAAATTTAACCAGAAAGCTCTCTTCTGTGTTTTAAATTTAAACTAAAAGTATTTTGCTGATGCTAGACCCTGAGTGACTATTAAATTTAAACTACAAGCTCTCTGCTGGGTATGAAATCTAACCAGAAAGTTCTCTTCTCTGTTTTAAATTTAAACTTAAACTTTTGCTACTAGGCCCTGACTGATTTAACAAAAAATAGTGGGTTCACAGATTAATTAGCTTTAATACAAAGAATTCCTTTCAGAAAATTCCCAGAAAGTATATACTCACAATTGCAGATCTCTCTCCAGAAATAACAGTCCCCTTTTCTAGTCCTTCAAGAAAATCACTCCCCATCACAGCCCATTTGCAGTCCTAGCCCCCCACCATCACAGCCTATTTGCAGTCCGTTTCCCTGCTGATCACAGCCCATTTGCAGTCCATTTCCCCCCTGATCACAGTCCTAGCCCCCCCCCCCCCCTGAAGAGCCCTGCGGCTGTCTAAGGGGCTGCAGAGGGAGCCGGGGAAGCTGGCAGCTGTTTCAGTGAAGCTGTGAATGCCGGGAAAGGTTAAACCTTGCAAATGGGCTGTGGTGGGGGGGGGGGGGGGGCAATGGACTGGAAATGGACTGTGATGGTGGGGGGGGGGGGGGCTAGGACTGGAAATGGGCTGTGATGGGAGGGCTAAAATTGGAAATGGGCCGATGAAGAGCTCGATTAGGTTAAACCTTTCCCAGCATTTGCGGCTTCACTGAAACAGCCGCCAGCATGAAGGAAAAGGCTCTTCACACTGGCAGCTGTGCAGAGGGAGCCAGGGCCTCGCGCGGGCTTCCCAGGCTCCCCCTGCAGCTGTACGAGTGTCTACTGAGCAGTAATGGAGTTTGCGTGGGGCCCCCTGAAGCGCGGGGGCCTGTGTGAACAACATTATCGCTCAATGGATGGGCCAGCCCTGGCTGGAGGCACAGGAAATTCAAAAATGCATATGAGGGCTAAGGAAACACAGAACCCCAGGCCCTAATGGGTATAAGGGGGAATTCTATCAATTTCTGTAGGATAAGGTTAGTATCCCACTAGTAGAATACTATTCGGACTTGATACAGCGGAGAACCTTTCCATATGAACCAAATAAAGCCACAGTAACAGTTTTGCCTAAGCCAGGTAAGGATCGCTTATTAACTAGATCTTACAGGCCCATTTCTCTTCTTAATGTAGATGTGAAGATAATAGCAAAGGTAATGGTAGAGAGGCTTGCATCCTTGATGTCTGAGCTGGCAGGGGACTCCCAGGTGGGCTTCGTCCGTGAGCAACATATAGCATAGAATGTACGGAAAATCCTGATGACACAATACATGAATTTGAAACACCATCCCACAATGCTTATTAGTTTTGATGCCAAAAAGGCATTTGATAGAGTGCAGTGGGAATATATGTACTTAGTACTGGAGAAGATGGGAATACAGTGATATTTTGTAGGTATGATCCGCCTACTCTACACCATACCCTCTGGATCAGTGTTGATTAATGGAATGCAGACAGAAGTTTTCCCCTTAGAGAAAGGTACAAAACATGGATGTCCCCTATCCCCCTTGCTTTTTGTTTTACAATTAGAACCACTATTAGAGAGGCTCCGCTGTCACCCTGAGCTAAATGGGATTCAAATAGACAATGAGGAACTTCGTGTTTCAGCTTTTGCGGATGATCCAGTACATTCTTTAGAAATATTGCTACAGGAATTTCAGATATATGGTATGTTTGCTGGACTTAAATTGAATTTGGATAAATCGGAGGCTCTTCCACTGTACCCAGAAGCCCAGCAACTGTGGCAAGGAAATTTCCCCTTAAAGTAGGCAAGAGGAAGTTTTAACTATTTAGGATTTAAATTTCTGAGTGATCCAACACAATATATGCCTTGAATATTACTGATTTATCCCAAGATTTAGTAACCTGAGTAAACCACTGGAGAGACCTACCACTATCATTGAATGGTTGCATTAACTTGTACAAAATGGTTATCTTCCCCAAATGGCTATATATCTTACAGGTATTGCCTATCTTCTTGTTACCCAAAGACTTAAGGCGACTAGAACGGACAATAGGGACATTCTTGTGGAAAGGGAAGCAAGCAGGTATTGATATCACAGGGTTAAAAAAATATCTGGAGGGGAGGAGGTTTGGGCCTGCTGGATATGCAGAGCTATAATATTGCATGCGTGTTGAGACATATTAGAGATTGGCTATGTGTACTGAATACACTCCAATAGAAATGGAGAGAGCTTGGGTGGCCCCTTACTCACTTCGATATATACTACATAGCAGATTATCCTGGAAAAGTGAAAATATTCTGATGACTTCGATATGTCAGGGTTGGATGGAAGGCGCTCTATAAAAAATTATGGTGGTCTTCTGAATATACCCCATACCTGCCATTACAAGGTAACGCAGATTTTGAGCGAGGCTTGACAGGATACATGTTTCAGAGGTGGGAGCACCTGGGGATAACGGGAGTGGACCAATTAGTAACAGAGACTGGGCGGCCCATAAAATTTGCAGAGCTCCAAGAATGATATGATCTTACTATGAAGGATCAATTTTCATATCTACAAGCTCAAAGTTATATAAAAAGCTTACATCAACAGGCACTTGACAATCAGTTTACTTCAAAAGTAGAGGAAATGTTAAAGGCGGGACCGGAGGGGAATGCGTGGATAGCATTACTAAGGCAGGCCTGGGTGGAGGCGGGCACTCTGGTAGATGTAGGGGAAATGGCAGATAGATGGAATGCAGATCTGAATGTAACCATACAAGTAACAGATTTATTGGAGGTAGCATCTCGTATATCAGAAATAAGCGGAAATGCTGATCTGCGAGAAACATAATTTTGAATAATTCGGAGAATGCACTTTGCCCCAATCAGAGCATTCAAAGCAAGAATAGCTGAGACAGTGGATTGCCCATGGTATCATGAACCGAGGGCTACCTTAGGACACATGTTTTGGAAGTGTGTTATTGCTACACTCAGAACACAGATCCTCACTAAGTACAGAATAAGTAAAAATAAAAATATGTAGACAAAAATTAGACTGAAACCACAAGAAGCCAGACTCCACAAGCGGTGCATCAACAGAGAAATAAGAGATGCAGTTCCCCATACTGTGTAAAATATAAAGATATTTTTTCTACCTTTTGTTGTCTGACCATTTTATTCTCTGATCATGCTGGAACCAATCTGAGGCTTCTGCTTTCCTGTCTTTTCATAGCTCTCTTCCTATATTCTTTAGTCCATCTGCCATTTCTTGTTTCTCCTTTTGTTTTCTTCACTTCCTTCCATCTTGGAAATGGATCTTTTTCCTTACAGCTTTCTTCCATTTATTTCTTTCTCTTTGTCCACCCAGATTTCACTACTCCTTACTATGCAGTTCTCAATCTCCCTCTTTTTTATACCATCTACTTGCTGCTTTTCAACCTTCACCCCAGTCCTTCCATTCCCCAGCTCTTCTTCCCTGGTCCTTTATTCCCCAGTCTTTTGCTCACTCTCTTCATGTCTAACATCTCTCACCCCATCATCCACTTTCTCTCTGTATGGCTCTCTCTTTCCCTACATCCCCTCTCTATTACTCCCATGTCCAGCATCTCTGTCTCTTTCTCAACCTATTTACCTCGTGTCCATCTAATCCCCTTTTTCATCCCCATTTCCTGCATCTCATTCTGCCCTTATTACCCCATGCCATTTATCTCCCCTCTGTCTCCCTCTGTCCACCTCTCCCCCATCCCCAAGTCCAGCATTTTTCCAGTCTCCCTATAACCCCCTGGCCAACATCACCACTCAATCTCCCCTTCTTGCTTCTCCCTTTGCCCTTTTCCATGTCCAGTATCTCCCTTTATCTCCCTTGCCCCACCACAATCTTATCCTTGCTGCCTCCTTATCCCCCCCACGCATCTCCCTTCTGACTCATTGTGCCCATCCATGTCCTCCTCTTGTACGTACAAGGGGAGAGCCTGCCCATGGAGCAGCATGGCCCACAGACAGAGGCTGTGCAAGTAGGATCTGATCTCTCGGCCACAATCACTGCCTCCCATGCCCTTCTGCCTACAGGAACAGTATGTCCTGCAGGCATGGGCTGTGCAAGCTGTGACCACAACCCTGAGAAACACAGCCTGTCTGCAGGAGCTGACATCAGGAGGGTGCCGTCACTGTCCACCCACCCCCACTCCCCAGTCGGGATGGCCTGTGGAGCGCCGGCAGCCTAGTGGAGAGCCTGCCCATGGGACACGTTGCTTCCGCGGCAGAAGGCTGTGAGTAGCGATCATAGTGTTTCACAGTCTTCTGCCCAAGCTGTTGCTGCTGCCATGTCTGCCTCTTGGCAGCGGCAGAATCAACCCCTCCGCCAATGCCCTAGAACAGAGGACACTGGACCAGCGGCAGAGAGCTATCACATTGGCCCAAAATAAAAGAAATTTGAAAGGCACGGGGTTTCAAGCCTCCATCGGCTTGTAAGCCCCCCCCCCCCCCCGCTGGTTTCGCCCTCTCTCTGACTCGAAAAGCTTCATCAGAGGGGGTGGGACCCATCAGGGCCTTACAAGACTGATGGGTCTCGCCTCCTCTGATGATGCTTTTCGCGTCAGAGAGGAGGCCAAACCAGCTGGGGTTTTCAAGCTGATAGAGACTTGAAACCCTGTGCCTTTCAAATTTCTTTTATTTTGGGCAAGCATGATAGCTCCCCGCCTCTGCCCCAGTGTCCTTGGACTTGGGGCAACGGCGGGGGAGGGGGAGGGTTGATTCTACTGCTGCTGAGAGGTGGACGTGGTAGTGGCAGAAGCTTGTCTACATTTAAAAAAAAACAACACATTTTTAAAGGCAAAGTAAAGCGGCTGTTTTGGAGCATTTTTTTGCCACCCTCAAAACTTTGCCGCCTGAGATGGCCGCCTCACTCAGCCTCATTATAAAGCTGCCTCTGAGTGTGAATAGTGAAAAAAATAAACAGAATGATCCAGAAGGACTACTCATAAACATACCTAGGGGTATGTTTACTAAACTGCGTTAGTGCAATTCGCGTTAGGAGCCGCGTTAGTGGAAGGAAAGCAAGAAAAGGACATGGGCGGTACATCGTAACCGATAACGCGCAGTTGAGTGCGTTATTACGTGCCACGCAGCAATGATCGCTACAGCGCGTGCGCTACTGCGCACAAGCTTAAGACAGCGCGCAGACACCCAAATACAGAAACAGAGCAGTAGCACAATGGTTACTACACAGACTGATGGTACAAGGGTCATAGGTTCGATTCCCCAGTATGCCCAATGAATAAGGCTGGCTGAGGCATCATGTGTAACCCTTTGAAGGCCTACTGTAATATTTTAATCCACATTCTGCAGCCGGGTTAATGTTTGCACATGTCAGGAAAATTGTACCCGTCATATCCAATATGTTCCAATAGTGACGTTCCCTCTGGCATGGTCATGTATTATATACCATTTGAGAGGAATATATAGGCAGAAGTTGGGAACCCGAAAGTACTGGGCTTGGCCTGGAAAGGGTTAAGTAGTGGGCTGTGAGGAAGTTTAGTTGTACCTGAATAGTGCTGCCAGCAAACACACCCTCACAGTGGCGTAACCTAAGGTGCCACATAAGGCACCCTAGAGGGCACTCCATAGGGCACATTATAAAGTGCGCTGTCTGCCAAGGCACCCTATAATGTCCCCTATAGGGCACCTTATAAGGCGCTTTATAGGGCGCCGTATAAAGCACCCTATAGGGCGCCTTATGAGCCACCCTAATGGGACAGTACCCTGAGGGTGGTCCTGCTGGCAGAACTAATATACAATAAAAATAGACAATGCCTAAGACAGCCCTATTGATGAACCCCACTGTGGGTTTTGAACCCATGACCTCTGGCTCCACAGGCAGTGAAGTAACCAGTGGGCTAGAGCCACTAACAAACAACTGGCTGGCTACAGGAGGACTGCACGGCACCACACCCACATTCTGCTGTGGTTACCAGCATAGGGGTAACCCACCCGTACCCATGATGCACTGCACATGCAAATCAGCAGTCGAGAGATGGCCACAAGATCGGGTATGCACCCCCACAGCACCTCGGCCTTGTAGGGGGGAACAGACCGTGTGTGGCACTGCCACAGAGTAGCCACAGACAGCCACATTGTGCGGGTACAGTGCCCACCCTGAGGTTGAGGTGGGGTGCCCAGCACCAGGTCCACAGCACCTTTCATGACTGAAATACGCCATGCTGCAGGTCCCCATCAGTGTGTGATAGGTAGATCCATTAGACACACCTAGGATACATCTGTGTCCTGCTGTATGTCCCGGTCATGTCTAGTCCCTATGGGCGCTGTTGCACCCAGACTAGTGCATATCCTGTGTTGGTGCCATCGTTACCTGCTGTAGGTGAAGGGGGGGGGGTGTATGGACCTATAGGCAGATTATGTACCACCACACAACCCACTCTCTGGGGCTCAGGGTGGGAAATAGGATCACCCACCAATAGATCCACAGTCTACCTCCCTGCAATGGCAGCGGTAGAGGGGACCAGCAACGGCAGACCTGCTGGGGAACAGACAGAGCGGCACACATCCATAACACAATAGCGAACGGACGCCAGGCCTGGAAATGCTCAGCTGCCCCCCACCATTATCTGACATTCTCCAGCAGCAAGCCTCCAGCCGCTGCACCCTGCAAGGTGTTCCAGCAAGACACATACTAGCTGCAAATAGTCCGCCAGCTAGTCCATAGTGCATGGTCCTGGAGGAGATGCATGTACCTGGAACGGGGATGTCAGCATACACACCAAGCAGATAAGTCAGTGATTGGGCCCCAAAAGGAAACCCATGTATATCACATGAGAGAAATGCTATATAGCACTATGGGGGAACCTAGCCATGCCGTGGTCACTGCTCAGTCAGGGTGAGAGTGACCTCCCAGCAGGACATGCTGTGGCCACTCTGTCCGTGCAGGTGGTACCGGGCACTACAATGTCCGAGCTATTGCCCTATGCCCTGTGCAGATGTGGCAAGGCCAGGCCACCCTATCCAGGCTATTCCCATGGTACCTTGCTCCTCATTATGCACATTGGCAGGCCAATACTGGGAACAGTGCTAGCAGTGTGGGCTGTGGAGGGTGTTGGAAGCCACCACACACTGGATAGACAGACACACACTCCCCACATCTATGCCAGCATTGTGCAACTATAGAGGTGTTGGGCAGTCCAGGCCACCACACCAGTCCTGGGCACAGTGCAGGCATGGCTATGGTACGCAATACTGTAGGAGTCACTCCCCAGGTTGGTAAACACTGCCAGACACAAGACCTGTAGCACACTCCACAGACATCAGAAAGGTTGCTATGATGCAGCTCACTCAGGAAATTGTACTTAACCTAGGAATTGCTATCTGCCAGTAATCATAGCAACCTTTTGATAGATGTGTACCATATTCCCAGGTTTAGGGTAGCATTACTACGGTATGTAACATAGAAACATAGAAACATGATGACAGAAAAAGACCACAAGGCCCATCTAGTCTGTCCTTCCATAACAACTACAACAGTCCACTTTTTACCTTTAGAGATCCTCTGTGTTGGTCCCATGCTTTTTTGAATTCAGTTACTGTCCTCATGTATGTGCTAGTATTGGGAGATGCACGCAGAGCCCAAAGTCCTGCCTCTCCAGGAGACTGTGGATAATGGGGCCTGTGGGTGCGGGTGTGTCTGCCCCTGTTGGCTGCTGCTTTACGGCAGAGGTTCCCAACTCCAGTCCTGCGGTGCCAAACACTGTTCGGGTTTTCATGCTGTCCCTCATGAATATACATGAGATACATCTGCATACCATGGGGGTGGCGCATAGAAATGCAGCACAGGCATCTTTATTAGAGGCAGCATGGAGCCGGAATGGTGTTTGGCCCTCCAGGACTGCATTTGGGAGACTCTGCTCTAGGTAATGTGCATGTTTATGGTGTCTGTGCTCTGTAGGGTAAAATGTAGGTGTCTTGGGCATGTTTATGTCATCTGCAATAAAGGTGCTGTCTGTATTAGCACGTTGTAGTAGTGGGTAAAATATGGGGACTGGGTTGGCAGGAAGCACAGCTGGGACTTGAACCTGTGACCTTCTGCTTCTGAATACACTGGTTTTGTGCACTGCACCACCTTGTTGTCACAGAGTCAGTACATTCCTTGGTGATACCCTGACTGTTCGTCAGACAGGTCCCGTCTGTTGCAGTACACGGCACCCACCTACACAGGGCTAGGCCACGGTCTGCTCTGGGCAGCTGCCACTGCCCCCTCCACCACCAGTATCCCTCAGCCACCATGCTGACATGCCCTTCTGCTGGTGGTGCTGGTGGTGCGCAGTCTCAGGCCATCCAGTGTGCAGGTAGGCGGCTGCCTATGGTGCGGGTTCTGGGGTAGGGGTGCCTGCATAGACGTCCATGCTCCCCCACAGCCCCGCCTGCCAATGTTCCGTGCCCTTGGGGGTAGCTGTTGGGTACTATCCCCTGTGACACTGTGGGAAACACAGTCGTGCCCATGTTGGGCCTTCAGCAGTTGCTGTCTGGCTGCTCTGCTGTTTCAGCATTCGTATGGGCCACCTAGGCATCACCCTAGTCCGCACTGTGGCCCAGCTGCACCACAGCATGTGCCGCCTGCGACCCTCTGTATCCCCTTTTCCGGCATCTGTCCAGTTGCCGTTCTGACATGCCCGCCCTGATGTTGCGGGACATGTGCACGCCATAGGAACCCTGTCCGATGGAGGGGAAAACCCTGAGCAGCGCTATTTCACTGGGGGCTCATTCACCTTGTATGGGGACGGAGTATAGACCCTTCCACGATTTATATCTTTTCTATGGAACTTTCTCGGGGGGGGGGGGGTTGATGTTTCTCATTACTACCACTATTGGCCAGCTTGGTTATGGTTTTTTCCAGTTTGTTGAGGTCATTTTCAGTGTTTCTGTGCCCTTTTGTTCTGTGCACATGTATCACACTTATCACCTTTTTTAGGTTTCCCTGGTTGGACTGTACATTGCTGACACTGAAATGGTTTCTCTCCCCTGTAATGTGCATTTAACGGCAGGTTTTCATTTGCGTTGGAATTCAGCTCTGAAAATCAGCGCGTTAGTGTGAAGGGAGCCTCTCCCCGCCCACTCTCCGCCCACTGACCCCTTCTCTTTGCCCTCTCTCCACCTTTTGCAGTGTTTTACCGCACCGCGGAACTTTACGATCGTTAACGCGCAATAGCGCACGCTATTGCGTGCTAATGTTCATTAACACGCAATAGCGTGCGCTATTGCATGTTAACGATTGTTAACACGCGATAGCGCGCGCTATTGCGCGTTACCGCAGTTTAGTAAACATACCCCCAAGACACAGCACCAAAAATACTATACAAACAACATAGAGAAGAAAGACATTCTTCTTTTGGCTGTTGTAGAGTGTCGTATTTGCATTATTAAAATCCCAAGGCATTTTTAATTTGTATATTTTCTTACAGTATATTTTATCTTCATTCTTGCAACCTATAGTAAAACTTGACTTGTCATCCTCACTGTGACTTTACAACCAAACAAAACACATACATGCACAGCACCTTCTAGGAAAAAACTAGAACTCCATGCAATCCTTATATAGGGGTGTGACCTCACCTCCATACAGTAATAAAAGTAACAATTATGAGCCGGATCATCAAGGGCTTTTCCCCTTTCTCAATCTTAGATGTGCTAAATCCCCAGTTATAACCCTAGTTCATGGCAATGTCTTTGCTCCGGAAATGCATATGTGTGAACCAAACAGATTGGCATCGTTCAATCACAAAAGCCCCCAGTTTATATACACTGCACTAGTTATACAGAGGGGCCATCAGCTAAAATAATTTTGCATCCTGATAACTACATGAAGAGCAAATAAAAACGAGAGAAAAATAAAATCAGAATCTTGTTGCTGGCACAGGGGTAATGGATAATCAGCCTTCAATGGTGATTTAAAAATAGTAAAATTACAGTCCTTTATTAAAAAAGAGAAGGAATGATTAAAAAACAACAACAACTCACAAATACTGCCGCTGTAGTCCTTTGGCAATAGTTGATTTGCTGTATAGGCTTCATATCAACCTCGTTCCTTCCACTATAATGTAATAGTACAATCTAATGTGTGAATTATAGCTTATACTTGTGTAAACCTCTGTACAGTTGTAAATTTGGTACTACCCAGTGCCTCCTTCAGACAAGAGGAGTTGCTAGGAGAGAAGATGCAGCAAAGGGAGGGTTACATACTGTAAGAACAGAACATAAGAAATGCCATACTGGGTCAGAGCAAAGATCCATCAAGCCCAGCCTCCTGCTTCCAACACGATCACAAAGAGTAGATCACACACCCAGAGATAACCAGCAGCATTACCAAGTCTGCCTGACTAATAATAGTTTATAGATTTTTCCACCAGACACTTGCTGAAATCTTTTTTAAACCCAGCTTTATTAACTGTTTTCATCATATCTTCCAATAATAAATTCCAATGCTTGATTGTGCATAAAGTGAAAGAATACTTTTTTTTAAGTGCCACCTACTAGTTTCATGTAGCTCTTACACTATTTGTAACAGGTAAATAAAGAATGGTGGTTTACCCTTTCACTCCATTTATGATTGTATAAGCCTCTATTATATTTCACCTCAACCATCTTATATCCAAGCTGAAGAACTCTAACTTCTTAAGCCTTCCCTCACTTTCCTGTACCATTTCATCCTGGTTCAACCAGTCTGCCCAGTTATTCCTGTCCACACTGCTATGGTTCTGTCCCAGCAGCCATAGAGCATGACTGTCTATAATAAGATATCTTGCCATATCCAAGACAGTTTTAAGGAGGAGTTTCTTTATTACAGAGAAAGTCAATTCATTTTGCTCTTCTATGCTTGCTGTAGCTGTTCAAAGAGGACTGGGCATCACCATGTACCAGAAAATTATCTTGATCCAATTACAGTCGTTAGAGACATGCTTAAAGTAAGATCATGAGCAGGAGAGCAGTTATTTCCTTGATTTCAGAGTCAAATCTCAGCAAAATTGCTGCAGGTTTCTCCCCCAGGACCTCCTCAGATCTGTACAGATCAGTTGTGTTGCTGAGGTCAGTTTCCGGCTAATTACAGCTACTAGGAGCCCGGTGATGAATTCCTACAGTATTCACTACCATAAAAAAGTCTTTGATGTCTCAAGCCAACAGATTTTACATGACAGATAGTTCCAAGAGAGAGAATGCATTCAATATCTGAAATGCAATTTAGGGCAATATGGTCAACTAACTCTTTGCTTTAATCAGATTACAGTGCTTTGTTGTGCCAAAGGTGCTGAAATTTCTTTTTTAAAGGAGCCAAGTTCAATGTTCATTTGACAGAAGACTTGCTCTGGAAGAGAAGCCCACAGGACTGAAAACTGCCTGTAGTGTCAAGCTAGCTGGCACCAGGGCAGTCGTCAGAAGAGAACTTCAGACTGGTACAGCAGGCAGAGAATTCCAGTCAGGGACTAATTTAGTACAGAATTACCATACAGAATTTTACTGTGCTCAAGTTTTACAACTAAACACCTCTAGGGTCTCTTGAAGTATGGAAATATGCGTGTACAGAAAAAGCCTTTCTAAATCCCAAAGCAGCCCAATGGGCCATTGCCAAACCTTCTTGACATAAGGAATCTGCTATTGAGATACAGAAACAGGAGGCTGTACTCACAGATTCTTATCTCCCCCTTCCCCCAGTCATCAGAAGGAAATAAGAGTAGAATTCTTATTCAGCTACTGTCTTGGAACTTTATTAGAGAAACTACCTTACAGCGAGATCCAACAACAATGAATCTTAGGGACTAAAAAAGGCATTTTTATCTCTGATTGCTGAGAAATGGAAACATACAGTACAGTATTTTCCTTGCAACAGGAAACTAATCAGTCTGTTTGCTAATCCTTAGCATGCACAAATATGCATTAGCGTGTGCTTTCTGCTGCCACAGCCACATGCCCCTGTTTAACCTCCCGGCACTCAGCGCGCTGGTGGGTTCCTTTTTATCACAGACACAAGAGAGAAGGCAAACGCCGCTCTTTACTCCCGCAGATGTTCAGAGGTCAGCTTCAGGCCTGCCCGGCTTCCTCTGATGCCAATCAGGCAAAGGGCCACTTTTGGTGTGTGGCGGGGGGACTGGGAGCTAGAATGAGAATGGGAACGGGGGAAGGGGGGTCTAGAATGGAACAGGGAGGACTAGAGGCTAGAATGGAAATGGGAGGAGGCTAGGACTGGAAATGGGCTGATGTTGGGGGATGGGGACGGGAGATTGGGACCTGAAGGGAGTGGATGCTGGGAGGGATTGAAAGAGACCTGATACTGGGGGTTAGGACTGGAAATGGCCTGGGGATTGGGGATGGGGGTCTGGGACTGGAGGAGGACTGATATTGAAGGGTTAGGACTGGAAATTGGCCGATGCGGGGAAATTGGCGAATAGGACTGGAAGGGAGTGGATGCTGGGAGTGGCTGGAACTAAAAGTGAGCTGATGGTGGGGGAGGACCAGAAGGGAGCGGGGCTGGGACTGGTGGGAGAAAAAAAGAAGCTGGGGGAGTGAGGATGGAGAAGAAAATAGATATTTTTTGTGAAAGGGAAGAAAAATCTATGATCGGCCGAGCATTGGGAGAGTAAGTGGGGATTGAGGATGGAGGGGTGAAATTTGAGTGGATGGAAAAGGAATAAAGAAAGAAATGGAGGAAAGAGCAAAAGAGGAAAGATCAGTATGTTAGAGGCAGATGTAGAGAGAATGGAAAAAGCTAAAAGAGAGAAAAAAGGACAAATGGACAGCAGACAATGGAGAGTTAGCAGAAGATACGAAGAAAGCAGAAGAAAGAGACTGGGGCAATTGCTACTGAAAAATAAAATGTCCAAACAACAAAAAGGTAGAAAAAAAAGTTCTATTTTGAATTTATTAACTGGGAAATGTGTATCGCTAATGTTTTGCATTTTATTTAGTACAAGAGAAAATTAATATATAGTTTTATTTCTCCAGTGTTGTTGTACATTCCAAGTTTGATTTTTGGGGTTCCCAGTTTAATTATTGTCTTCCTATTTCTAAATTGTGATCCCTTGTTCTATGTTTGGCAATGGACTATGTTTTGCATGTGTAACCAAGCTGCAGTATTCTGTTCATGTAGTTTCTATGTGACAGTCCCACTTGTTCTCTTTCCCCAGTAGGAGATGTATTGGTTTTCTCTGAGATGTATTGATTTAATATTTGCAGCATTGCTTTTTGATAGGTAGGATTGGTGCTTTGTGAGTCCTGGTAGTGCTGTTATGATACAGCAGGTTTGTTATGGATTCTAAATGAGCAGGGTGTATAGTACTTCCTAATGTGTCTAGCAGTTGACACTGGAGTATAGTAATGTAGAAATCTGGCAGTCTCTTTATCCTCACTGCCCTTGCAAATGGCATTAAGAAACTCATTAAGAGGCATGTCTACTAAAAGTTAATGCACATTCACAAATGTTAATGTGTGCTATGTGCAGTGACACCCATTTATTTCTATTGGCGCAGTGGCACTTAACACACATTAATATTTAGTAAACATGCCTCTAAATCATTACCAGTACAAAAAAGGAGGTTAGTGAAGGGCTCCTTTGAAAGCCACCTAAAATTTTAGATGGGCAACATATACATTTTAAAATAAAATAAATTACATTTATGCAAATGAGCTCCATTGGCTATGCAAATGAGGTCCCACAATGAGTCTCCCCACATATGGTCCCGCATCACCCTTAGGCTGCCCCTGCCTCCCAGCCCTGAACTCTAGGCTACAGGCTCTCTTAAAGGGGCCTGTTGATAATCCCTCTAGAAAGGGATGGGCAACACTCTATAGACCCCATCACACACTCTCCACCTCAGCTCTACCATGCCCCATTCAGCACCTGCCTCACCCAGGACCCCCACCTTGGAAAGGAAATCTGCATTCAGGTGAGTCCAACTAGCCCTCTAGTGGATCTGGAACTGGTAGGATTGGAGACTCAAGAACCAGCGCATAATACGGTCATTGGATTCTTTCTATCGAGCCAGCCACTTGAGGGGTTGGTGGTCAGTTATTAGCGTAAATAGACAACTGAGCAGGTAGCATTTGAAGGTTTCAAGCACCTACTTGACAGCGAGGGTTTCTTTCTCGATCACCGCATAATGTTTCTCCTGAGGAAGCAGCTTCCTGCTGATGAAGGCTATGGGATGTTCTTCACCCCTGACTTCCTGGGCCCAAACGGCTCTTAGGCCCACCTCTGAGGCATCGGTTTGCACAATAAATGGTAGAGAGAAATCAGGGTTACTCAGGATGGGTTCAGAGCACATGGACTTCTTGAGGCACTGGAAGGCCATGTCCAGGTGTTTGGGAGTTCTCTTTTGGAGGAGATTGGTCATCAGTTCTGCCACCTCTGCAAAATTGGGGATGAACTAGTGATAATAGCCAATCAGTCCAAGTACTACTACTACAACTACTACTATTCAGCACTTGTAAAGCGCCACGCACGCAGCGCTGCACAGCTGACCTACAAGAGGTAGCCAACATACAAGAGACAGTCACTGCTCGTCACAGTCAAGCTCATCGGAGCTTACAATCTAGTTAGAACAAAACATAAGTTAGAACAGTATAGAGCATTAGTCAGTTCTGTGCAAGGTGGAGCATTAGTCAGTTCTGTACAAGGTACGGTTTGGTCAGTAGTTTGGTCATAAATGATGACGAGGGTTAGGGTAAGATGAAGAAGGAGTCAGGATCTGAATACAACAGTGAAGAGGTGGGACTTCAATCTGGATATGAAGAGGGCCAAGGAGGATACCAGGCACACAGACGCAGGTAGGCTGTTCCAGGCGTAAGGTGCAGCAAAGTGAAAGGAGCGCAGTCGGGAGTTCGCAGTGCATGTGAAAGGCATTAATAGAAGTAATTTGTTAGCGGAGCACAGATTTCGAGAGGGGATGTAGAGAGAGATAAGAGTTAAGAGGTAGTTAGGGCCATAGAGTGGATGCATTTATAGGTTAGCAGGAGAAGCTTGAATTGGATGCGGGATTGAACAGAGAGCCAGTGAAGTGACCTGAGGAGTAACGTGGGCATGGCGAGGTTGGCAGAAGATTAGTCGAGCGGCGTGATTTTGTATAGATTGGAGGGGAAGGAGGTGGCTAGAGGGAAGACCAGCGAGAAGTAGGTTGCAGTAATCAAGGCGAGAGGAGATTAAGAAGTGGATAAGCGTTTTGGTAGTGTGTTCAGAGAGGAAGGGACGGATTTTGCTGATGTTGTAGAGAAAGAAGCAGCAGGTCTTAGCTACAAGCTGGATATGAGCAGAAAAGGAGAGAGAGGTGTCAAAGATAACCCCCAGATTGCGGGCCGAGGGAACAGGAAGGATAGTAGATCCATCCACATGGATTGAGAGAGGGGGAAGTGGGGGGGGGGGGGGAGGAGTTAGGTGGAAAGACAAGGAGTTCAGTCTTGACCATGTTCAATTTTAATCGGCGATGAGACATCCAGGCAGCGATGTCCGAAAGACAGGCAGAGATCTTGGACTGGGTTGCCGAGGAAATATCAGGTGTAGAGAGGTAGATTTGGGAGTCATCGGCATAGAGATGGTATTGAAAGCCATGGGAGGAGATGAGAGCGCCAAGGCCTTGGGTATAGAGAGAGAAGAGGAGGGGGCCCAAGACAGATCCCTGGGGTACTCCTACATGGAGTGGGGTAGGGGAGGAGGAGGAGCCACCAGAGCATACACTAAATGAGCGATGGGAGAGGTAGGAGGAGAACCAGGATAGTACAGAATCCTTGAAGCCAAGAGAGGAGAGGGTGATGAGGAGAAGGTCGTGGTCAACGGTGTCAAAGGCAGCAGAAAGGTCAAGAAGGATGAGGATAGAGTAGAGGCCCTTGGATTTAGCCAGGAACAGGTCGTTTGTGACTTTTGTGAGTGCCATTTCAGTGGAATGTAGGGGACAGAAGCCGGATTGAAGTGGGTCCAGGAGGGCCTGGGAGGTGAGGAAGTCAAGGCAGCAATGGTGGACTGCTCGTTCTAATAGTTTGGAAATGAAGGGAAGGAGGGAGATGGGTCGATAGTTAGAAGGGCATGTGGGATCAAGTGAGGGTTTCTTGAGGAGGGGTGTGACATGTTTGAAGTCAGTGGGGACAGTTGCAGTGGAGAGTGAAAGATTGAGGATATGAGTGATGGAGGGGACGATGGTGAGGGAGATGGAACGTAGGAGATGGGTGGGGATAGGGTCTGAAGAACAGGTGGTGGGTTTGGAGGAGGAAAGAAGGAGTGTGGTTTCTTTGTCAGAGATCGAAGGGAAGGAGGAGAGGGTGGCGGGGGGAGTATGGATGGGGAGGAGAAATGGGGAGGAGGGGAGGTAGATGAGGGGGTAGGGAATTGGAGTGTAATTTTGAGAATTTTGTCATGGAAGTAGTCGGCTAGGGTTTGGGCAGAAAGGGAGGGCGAGATTGGGGGGTGGGGGGACCTTGAGGAGAGAATTGAGGGTGTTAAAGAGACAGCGAGGATCAGAGGCAAGGGAACTAGTCAGATGAATGTAGTAGTCTTGTTTGGCAAGTGCTAAGGCTGACTGGAAGGAGCCAAGCATGAATTTGAAGTGTAGAAGGTTTTCTGGGGAGCGGGATTTGGACCAAGCTCATTCAGCAGAACGGACGCAGATGCGTAAGTAACGGATTGTGGGTGAAAGCCAGGGTTGGGAAGTAGATCGTTTAACAGGCCGTGGGGTGGAAGGGGCAAGAGTGTCAAGGGCTGAGGATAGTGTAGCATTGTATGAGGATAATGCCTCATCGACGGACTCGGATGATAAAATGGAGGAAAGAGATGGAGAAATGGTGGAGGAGAGAGTCAGGGGATCAATATTATGCAGATTTCTAAATAGGTCGGAGGAGACAGGATGAGGTTGGGATAGCGGAAGCTGTAGAGTAAAAGTTAAGAGGTGATGTCAGATAAGGGAAAGATTGATTTGCGGAAGTTTGAGGGAGAGGACTTGGAGAAGAGTATTAGGTCAAGGCAGTGGCCGTGTAGATGTGTGGGGGCAGTGGAGCAAAGTTGGAGGTCAAACGAGGCGGTAAGAGTGAGGAACTTTGAGGCATGGGGGTCGGAGGGGTTGTCGACGTGAATGTTGAAATCGCCAAAATAAGAGTGGGGGAGGAGGGATCCATAAAGGCAGTGAGCCAGGAGTCGAAGTCGGTGAGGAAGGTTGATCTGGAGTAGTCGGGTGGGCGATAAATAACCGCTACTCGGAGGGGAAGTGGTGTGAGGAGGCGAATGGAGTGGACTTCGAAGGAGAGGGGGGAGTGTGATTGGGGTGGCAGGAGGGGTTGGAATTGGCAAGAGGGAGAGAGTAGGAGGCCAACGCCACCACCGCGACCAGTAGATCGAGGTGTATGGGAGAATTGGTAGCCCCCATAGCAGAGAGAGGCAATGGATGCGGTGTCGTCTGGGGGGAGCCAGGTCTCGGTCAGGGCAAGGAGGTGTAGGGCATTAGAAATGAAAAGATCGTGAATAAAAGAGTTTTTTTAAATGACTGAGCATGCATTCCATAGGGCGCAAGTAAACGGGAGAGCAGAGGGGGGGAGGAAAGGGAAATGGATAAGGTTGGATAAGTTACGTGCGGATTTCTTATTAGAATAGTGCGGGGGTCTATTTTTTGGGTAGTAGCGAGCTTTAGATGGAGAAGGGTGAGGGTGGGTATGTTTGGGTGTATGTGCTCCCCGAGAGGGATATGAGGGGGGGGGGGGAAATGAGGGATAATTTGATGGTGCCGGGTAGGTTATGTGAGGGATTTTTTTGGGGGGTAGGATTGGAGTTGATATTTATGGGTGAGGGATTGAGGGATGACTGGGAGGGGGTGGAAGGAGGGAGGAGTGGGATGTGGATGAGATTAGATAGGGTACGTGAGGAATTATCTTTAGAGTGGGAGAGAAATCGTGGGGGGGGGGGACCAGGGTTAGGGTTGATATTACCTGATGAGAGAAGGAGAATGAGTATTAGAGAGTGAGGTAAAGTGGAGATAGTACGGCGGAAGCGAGGGTGGGGTTGCCTTAAAGAGAGGGGGCAAGTTGAATACGGGGGATGGTGTGGAGAAGCTCAAGAGCAGATGCTAGGCTAGGGGGGAGAGTGGAGGGAGAAGTGAGGAAGGTAGATGCTAGGTTAGGGGAAAGAGTGGAGAGAGAAGTGAGGAGGGTAGGGGGAGAGGAGGGAGGGTGTTGATAGGAGGGGAGGCAGTTGGGGAGGATGAGGGAGAGAAGGACAGTGAGATATGGGGCCATGGGGGTGGGCAGCAAGGCCTGAGCAAACAACGGGTAGCAGTTCTACGCAACAATAGGTAGCAGTTCTAAGCAACAATAGGTAGCAGTCTTAAGCAACACTGGGTAGCAGTTCTAGGCAATAAATGGGTAGCAGTTCTAAGCAACAATAGGTAGCAGTTCTGTGCAACACTGGGAGCAGTTCTAGGCAACAATAGATAGCAGTTCTAAGCAACACTGGGAAGCAGTTCTACATAACAATGGGTAGCAGTTTTAAGCAACAATGGGTAGCAGTACTGTGCAACACTGGGAAGCAGTTCTACACAACACTGGGTAACAGGTCTAGGCAATAATGGGTGGCAGTTCTAAGCAAAAATAGGTAGCAGTTCTGTGCAATACTGGGAGCAGTTCTACACAACAATAGATGGCAGTTCTAAGCAACACTGGGAAGCAGTTCCACGCAACACTGGGTAGGTCTAGGTAACACTGGGAAGCAGGTCTAGGCAACACTGGGTAGCAGTTCTGCGCAGCAATGGGTAGCAGTTCAGAGTAGTACTGGGTAGCAGTTCTGCTGGGGTGCAAGCAGTGAGCAGCAGTTCTGTGCAGGCAGTGGGCAACAGGTCAAGGCAAACAGTGGGTAGCGGTTCAGTGCAAACAATGGTTAGCAGCTCTAGGCAGGCAGTAGGTAACAGTACTAAGCAGACAATGGGTAGCAAGTACAAGGCGGGTAATGGAAGGAAAGGTCAATGTCAGCAGTGGGCAGCAAGTCAAGGAAAGTTGCTTGAAGGAAGGTAGTGTTGGCGAGATGGTTGAGGTCTGGAGGAGAAGTGTGGAGGAGCGATCGTGCCTACCCGGATCCAGGGCCGGCTCCAGGCAGCTGTGATGATTAGGAGGAGCAGGGTTCACGGCTCACACCAGAGCGCTCCCGGGCAGGCACGGGCCCGCCAGGCGCGGGCGCACCTGATGGAGCACGCCGCTTTTAAAGGGCCGCTGCTCTTTGATCTGGTCCGACGGCGGCGTTCTCTGCTCCTCCGATGGAGCACGCCGCTTTTAAAGGGCCGCTGCCCTTTGATCTGTTCCAATGGCGGCGTTCTCTGCTCCTCCTATGGAGCACACTGCTTTTAAAGGGCCGCTGCCCTTTGATCTGTTCCGACGGCGGCATGCTCTGCTCCTCCGATGGAGCATGCCGCTTTTAAAGGGTCGCTGCCCTTTGATCTGTTCCGATGGCGGCGTGCTCTGCTCCTCCAAGGAAGACATAAACCCATTTCTCTGATTTCAGGGTGGGGACCTGGGCAATGGCATACACCTTCCATAATTAAAGGTTACATCTGCTCATTCCCAGAAAACATTTCTTGAATTGGCTGTCAACCTGGCTTTCCGCATGCTGGTAAATATAGCTTGTACTTGGATTAGATGGGTAGTCCAAACTCTGCTGTAGATGATGATGTCATCAAGGTAGGCAGCCACATACTACTTGTGCAATCTTAGTAGGCAGTTGACTAGGCATTGAAACATGGTGGGAGCCTTATGTAATCCAAAGGGCAGCACTGTAAACTGGAACAGAACTTGTGGGCTCAAAAAAACAGTTTTATCCCTGGCAGCCAGAGTCAAGAGTATCTGGTAGTATTCCTTGATCAGGTCCAAGGTTAATATAATGCATGCTCCATCAAGTCGCTCGATTATCTCATCTATTCTGGGCATGGGATTCACTTCTAGTTTAGAAGCTGCATTGACCCTCCAGACGTCAATGTAGAATCTGATGCTTCCATCGAGTTTAGGAACCAGAACAATGGGCAACGACCAGTCACTCATAGACTCTTCTATAACTCCCAAGTTAACATCTCTTCCAGCTACTTGGCGATGGCCTGTCATTGGACCTCTGGAATCTGATAGGGTAGTTGCCAGATAACCACCCCAGGGTCAGTAATGATACCATGACAAATGAGGTGGGTTCATCCTGGGAGGGTGGCGAACACCTTTAGATTTCAGTGGATCAATCCTTCTAGATCTCTTCTCTGGGCAGCAGAGAGCTGGTCTCCAATTTGGACTTGAGCTGGATCTGATGGGGCTGAAATTTCCGGCCCAAAATCATCTCCGTGTACCATAGCCATCACTGGAGTCCACTTTTCAATAGGTTAATATGGTACATTTTGGCTTTTTTTCATTATCTGGCTGGGCAATCTTGTAGTTAACAGGCTCTACTTTCTTTGACTTCATAGGGCTCCTGCTATTTACAGAGTAACTTGCTCTTGGATGAGGGCAGCAAGACTAAAACTCTATCTCCTGGTTGGAAGGTATGGTGCACAACTGCCCAACTGTAGCCCCTGGCCTAGTTGGCTTGGGCTTTTTCCAGACTGAGTTTGGCCATCTCTCTGACTTTCCTCAGCTGGTCTTGCATCTGTGTAATGTACTCCACCAAATTACACCCAGCAGGGTTCTTCTTTCCAGGTCTCCCTTACCATGTTTAATATGCCTCTTGGCTATCTTCCAAAGAGCAACTCAAAAGGTGAAACCCCATGGAACTCTGAGGTACTTCGCAGATGGCAAACATCAAATAGGTTAGGAGAATGTCCAAATTCTTCCTGTCCTCCTGCACAAACCTTTTTTACATGTGTTTCAGAGTTTTATTGAATCACTCAATGGGGTCATCCATCTTTGGGTGATATACTGATGTTTGCAGCATCTTGACCTTCACCAAAGGCACACATTTGCTTCATCAGCTTTGATCAAAGTGTTCCTTGATCTGTGAGGATCTCACTGGGTATTCCCACCCATGAGAATACTTCCCAGAGGGCATTCATGATCATAATAGTCTTTATATACCTTAGAGCAATGGCCTCCAGGTCCAGTATGACTAAAATATACTTTTCGCCTTTGGTGGCTTGCTTCAAGGGACCTACCAGGTCCATGACCACTCTTTCAAATGGGGTTTCAATGATAGGCATAGGCACTAGAAGTGCAGGTTGGACTCTAGCAGGGTTATGAAGTTGGCAGGTGGGGCATGACTGGCAATATAACTGCACCTGTTTATGCACCCCAGGCCAGAAAAATTGGGCTAAAACATGATCTAGTGTTTTCTCCATCCCCAGAAGTCCTCCTAATAAATGGCTATGAGCCAACAATAATACATGCTAATGATAGTTTCTTGGCCGTATCGGTTATTCTACCTCTTCCCCTTGTAGGGTCTCCTCAGCCACTCTGTACAATAAATCTCCCTTTAGCACAAAATAGGGACAGAGTTTTGCAGGGGACTCTCCATTAGCTCTGGAACTCATCCACCTCCAAAACCCACTCTCAGGCATGTTTAAGGGACTCATCCTCTTGCTGGGCCCTCCAGAAGCTCCCTGGATTTTCCCCCAGCCCCCACTCTGGGAAGGGGACAATTATATTTGGGTCACTACCACTGAGTTCTGAGCTATCCCCAGGGGTTTTGTCCCTAGGCTGCCCCTCCCCAGACCCCTCCCCCATAGCCGTCCCCAGACTGTTGGTAGCGTAACTTTTCCTGGAGACATTGACTCTGGGACTTAGTAGGCTTGGGAGCCTTGACATATAGATCCAGATCTTCCAGGGAGAAAATATCTAGGAAATCTTCCTGGTCCGATGTAGCAGAGCCGTCAGTTAATCGGGCCCATATTGCTCCAAAGTTTGGGTAGTCTCAGTCAATCACCACTGGATATGAGAACCAGGGCTACACCACGACCTTGAACGTGATTTGCCGAGCTGGAGTCTTAAGTAAAATTGTGCTGTTGGATAGTGACTTTGCCCTCAGTCACGTGGCAGAGAAAATCCCCAAGCTGCCAACATATGTGGTAGTGTGGCATGTGGTTGGAAGGAGTTTTCTGTTAAAACACCAAACAGACAGCATTTTCAGAGAAAACAAAATGTATTTTTATTCAGACCCAGTTTGTTAAACCTTCACAAAGCTGGTTCCCCAGCCCTTCCTCCAGCCCAGTTAAAGTTCCTTCCTTGCCTAGTTGAAGTTCCTACCTTTGTACGACTTGTCTTAAGTGAACTCCTGGCTCCAAGGGCCTCTCTCCCTTCTGCAGCCTGCTGGGTTTTTAACATCTTCATGTGAGCCATGCCCTCCCAGCCCTGAACTCTAGGCTGCAGGCTCTCTTAAAAGGGGCCTGTTGATAATTCCTCTGGAGAGGGACAGGCAGCGCTCCATAGATCCTATCACAACTATTTATTTCTTTTAAGCATGAATATTGCATTTCATCACAAAAGTTCAAGCTGATTGTGCCACATGTATTATTATTTGCCAGTTCATGAGATGTCATGTGTGTGTACTCAGTGCAAAGAGCTCCTGCCTCTCAGAGGACAAGTCCAATCTCTGGGAGTTAGAGTAGACAACTTGGATGAACTGAGGCAGACAGATATAGAAGACACCTACAGGGACATAGTAGAGAAGTCCTACCTCCAGTCTGGCAGGCTCTGTGCTGCTTTGGAGCAGAGATGTCACCTGGAAGGAAAACATAACCTTGATATAGCAGGAAATGATTCTGTAGCCAGGATCTGCCCTCCAGGGGATGTAATATTCTTTTGCAATGACAATGCATTTCAGGGGCTTCTGCCAGGAGGGAAGGCTTAAGATAGCCATTCTAGTTAGTGATTCGATCACTAGGCATGTAGATAGCTGGGTGGCTGCTGGGTGTGAGGATCACTTGGTCACTTGTCTACCTGGTACCCAAGGTAGTGGACCTCACACATCACCTAGATAGGATTTTAGACAGTGCTGGGGAGGAGCCAGCTGTCTTAATACATACTGGTACAAATGACATAGGAAAATATGAGAGGAAAATTCTGGAATCCAGATTTAGGTTTTTAGATAGAAATTTGAAATTCTGAACATCCAGGGATGCATTCTATGAAATGCTTCCTGTCCGTGCACAGGACCCAAGAGACAGAAAGAGCTCCGGAGTCTCCTTGCGTGAATGAGATGATGGTACAGGGAGGAAGGTTATAGATTTGTAAGGAACTGGGCTACATTCTCAGGTAAGGGGAACCAATTCCACAAGCATGAGCGTCACCTTAACCAAAGGTGGTACCAGGCTGCTGGCGCTACCATTCAAAAAGAAGACAGAGAACCTTTGAACTAGAACCTGGGGGAAAGCCGACAGTCGCTCAAGAGCTCATGATTCAGAAAAGGTATCTTTGAAGGATACCATAAAAACAGGGAAATTAAGGCATCACAATAGAGAGGTTTCAATAAAGGCTAAAATAGCCTTCATGCCTTTAACTAAAGAGCAGAAAGAGTTGAAAGATTACAAATTATCCCTTTCAACTGCTATAAAGATTGTAAATTAAAAAACAACATACCTTGACATGTCTCTATACAAATGCTAGAAGCCTAAAAAATAAGATGGGAAAGAAAGAATATATAGCACTATATAAAAAGACAGATATAATAGACATCTTGTAGACCTGGTAGGAGGAGGAAAACTAATGGGACACTGTTATACCAGAATCCAAATTATAGCGCAATGACAGGATGGATCAAATTGGTGGAGGGGTGGCGCTACATGTTAAAGAGAGCATTCAGTTAAATAAAATAAAAATTCTGCAGGAAACACAATGTGCCATTGAATCTTTATGGCTAGTAATTCAGTGTGTGAAGAAGAAGAAAATAGTGGTAGGGGTTTACTACCGTTCGCCTGGTCAGAATGAGCAGACAGATGATGAAATATTATCAGAAATTAGGGAAGCCTACAAAATTGGCCACATAATAATGATGGGTGATTTTAATTACCCCGATGTTAAATAGATAAATGCCATTTCAGGACATGCTAGGGAAGTAAAGTTTCTAGATGAACTAAATGGCTGTTTCATGGAACAGCTGGTTTGGGCACCAACTAGAGAAGAAGCTATTTTAGATTTCATCCATTATGGAACACAGGGTTTGGTGCAAGAGCCAACTGTGTTGGGATCACTTGACACTAATGATTACAATATGGTCAAACTTGATTTAATAACTGGAGTAAGTATACAAATGAAATCTATTCTGTCAGCATTTAATTTTCAAAAGGAAGGCTACATTAAAATAAGGAGAATTGTTAGAAAAAAACAACTAAAAAAGAGTAGCAGCAAAGGTCAAGAGTTCCTATTAGGCATGGATGTTGTTTAAAAATGTAGTCTTGGAAGCCCAGACCAGATATATCCCACGCATTAAGAAAGGCAGAAGAAAGGCCAAATGATAGCATGGTTGAAAATTGAGGAGAAAGAGGCTATTAGAGACAAAAAAAAAACCTTTTAAAAATGGGAAAGAAATCAAATGAAGAAAATGCAAAAAAAAAAAAAAAAAAAAAAAAAAGCAACGTGTACCTTCGAGTCAATGCTGACTCCTGGCGATCAAGAAGCTCCTGGGTTTTCTTGGCAGTGTGACCGGAAGTAGATTGCCAAGCCTTTCTTCCGAGGCAATGGAGGGTTAAGTAGCTCCTTATAAAATCAGTCCATCAATGCTTGCTTAAAAAACTGAATAGCTCAAAACAGCATGAAAAAAAATGCATGAAAAATCAGGAAACATTTGCTTTAAATGAGCACAGACAGAATTTATACTACTACCATGCATGCCGTCTTCATCTCCCTTCCCCTTCACGTGCACACCTCCAGGCCACATGCAACTCTGCTTTTTTCTTCCACGGTCCTGCCCTTTGGAACTCTCTGCCCACTCCTCTCCGTCTGGAACAGAATTATCTCACCTTCAAATCCCTCCTGAAAACTCATCTGTTCACCATTGCCTACAACCTCCCAGAAACACACAATTGACCTGGTTTATCTTCATTTGTCTGACCTCCTCGTTATGTCTTGTCTCTGTTCCTCTTGCCATTTCTTCTTTCCTGTCACAACTGTAGTTCCTTTCCTTTTCTATGGCTTCAAGCCATCCTGTAAATGTTTCCAACTAATGTAAACTGCCCTGATGTCATAAAGGGTGGTATATCAAATGTAAATAAGCTGAAACTGAAACCCCTAGAATCTGATGAGGCTCAGAAAAATTCCAGTCTATTTCTATTGCAGGAGTCCTTTTTCAAAAAGAAAAAGCCCAAAGTACTATACAAGTCATAGAAATTGCTTGCTTTTGTTTCCATGCCTATGAATGGACGTGGGAGAGGATCTGTCTATGCAGACTGGAGCCTTCACCTGCTTCTAAAGAAGAATGTAGACGAGTATTTTAAAACTCATATCTGGAAAGTAAGTCAAAATTGATTAATAGATTTATCATCATGATTTGCTTAACCAGCTTTCGAATCTAAGTCTATCAAAGCGGTTTACAATAACTGCTTTTCTGGATTGGAAATATTCAGATGAAGATCCCAGAGCTGGAAAAGCACCTCATCCCTACAGAATTACAAGTCTGCAGGACTTTCAGCAAAACCAAATGGATCACTTGTTCTACTGAAGTTGTCTGAACAGTTGTGAGAGACCCTACACCTTCTTGTCTTCCCAGAGGGCACTTTAGGCCCTGTCTTTAGAGCTACTTAACAGTTGTAACCTTTTACGACCAGAAGAGGCTTCTGCCTTCCACTCCAGCTGCAATGAAGAAAAGGAAGTGAGCTCATAAAGGTGGCCTGTCAGCAACAAATGGTTTCAGGTTGCTACGACCTGGCAGAAAGTCACCAATGTAGATCTGATAAATGAGGCGATAACATCCCCTGAAGTAATGAAGACTGAGCAGGGAAAGGCATTTGACCAGTTCACTTTCTCTGCATTTGAGGGAACATGAACAACATGGAAAAGTAAATGTAGCAGCAGAGCGCAGACAAACCAATAATACCAGGAGTCTGTTCAGAAGGTCCAAATCATTTATTTGTGCACAAGTCTCAAGCAAAGTCAATTTCAAAATGGCTGAGCAATGTTCTCTGGCAATACAACAACTTTTATAGACTTTTGCTCCATTCTAGGTATAGAGAAACATTTCATTGGTCCCGGTCCTCTCCCGTACCTCCCGTACCCCTTCCATTGGTGCCGGTACTGATATGACCATCCAATTATGTTCCTCCAGTGGGCTCAGCACCTGCTTACCCCCCTTCTAGTCCCAATTACAATGGCCAGTTCATCAACTTGTTACTTTCATACTTCCAAGGCCATTGAGCCAATTTGTGCATGTAGGGGAGCAGGGCTCTGCAACTCATCTGTCAGCAGTCCCAATTAAATCCCTTGCAGATGTACTTTCTTATCAGTAACTTTTAAACATATTTTTCTGTATTTTTCCATCTTCCAGTTCTGCTTATCTAAGCTAGTTCAATATTCTTGCTATGTCCTTGCTGTGTTCCAGCTCTACAGGCAGATTGGGGGATGTGCAATTCCCATAGGCCTCTCCACTAGCTTCATTTACAGGTCAAGCTAGCTAGGCTCGCTTGCTTATATCAGACAAAGTGGATCACAGGCCTACACCTGCCACATTCCCCCCTTTGATTAATCTCACCCTATTACTTAATAAGGTGTGAGAATTAAATCACCTTGAAATAGTTATACCATGGTTGAAGGATTTCGACTAGGACTAGCTTTATATAGGGCCATTATTTTAGTTGCGGTCTTCCGCTCTACTGTACTATCAATAGCATTATGGATAGAACGCATACAACATGGGATTAAACATGGTAATAAGAAAATAACAGCAACAAGGATTAGTACCAATATAAGGAAAGTTTTCAGTCCTCCCAGCCATGAGAACAGATTAGCAAACCAATTAGGGAATTTCAATGAGTGCCAAGTTTGTACTGGCACATAAGCATGTCTTTGCATATCTTTAGCAATTTCTTCAACTACTTGACCCTTATCATCTATTTTTAAACAGCAATTAGTTAAATTCAGTTTACCACATACTCCTCCTTCAGCTGCTAACAAATAATCAAGTGCTAAGCGATTCTGATATATAGCAGTGCGCATCTGAGTACTTTGTCTAGCTAAAAGTGTGAGAGCTTGGCTAGTCTCATTGGTTATTATTTCAACTACTGCTTGTAAGCGGATAATACGATTAATCATATAGACTGGGGTTCGATATCCATACATTCCATCATCATTCCAAGTGGCAGGCCCATAATACTCAATGATTCTTTCTGGTGGCCAATCATCCCCCTGCCACTTCTCCCACTTGCCTACCTGGAGGGGTGATCTCTTTCGTCTCAATGCTCTTTTGTGTTGGTGGGTAGTATATACTGGGTATCCTAATTGTTCTCCATGTTCAGTGTTCAAAAGAAAGAAGGAGGGTCTGATGGTCCCTAAGACACATGCTCCTCCCCATTGTGGCGGGAGTTGTGCATAAGCTCGGTTTCCACAGATCCAATATAGGCCAGGTGGGGCTTGCCAGACATGGGTCTTGGCAAGATTGGTCCATAAATCAGCAAGTTCAGGAAATCTGGCTAATGGGTTAGGAGGTTCAGGGTGTTTGATTCCTGACCACCATGACGTCTTTTTGGTGGTGGCATTATAGAATTTCTGGCTAAGACAGACCAGCTGTCCTACCTGTTGGGTGAACTGGGGTCTAGTTCTGGTATAGCAAAGACGTCCAACAATTGAGCGCGCTAACACCCATTCGCTAGTAGTCTTGTGTAATTCAGTCTGATTGTAAGTCAAGGAATAATTTAATTCTTGAGCTTCCCATGGCCACTGGTCACCCATTTGGGTTCCGCCGCAGAAATAACAATCTGAGATTTTAAGACTAGATACTACTGCTCCAGCTAATTCTAAAAATAAATTCTGAGAAGGATGAGGGATTTCAAACTTATTTACATGCATGGCCTCATAGAAGGTATTATGGATATGATATTTAGATGACTTGTGGGCTTGGGTATTCAATCTGATATACACAATAGTTCCCGGATCTACTGCTCCACCAGCAATACGTAAACCAAACTTGTATCCTTGTTTCCATGCATTGGGATTGTGTATCTGCAAGTGTAAGGGGTTACAAGCATCTTTCTGACATTTATCATTTGTTGTTGACTTGGTTAAAGTGGCCATTCGTTTATCTATCTTTTCGTCAACTATACCATTATTCCATGTAGCATAGAAAACACATTCCCAATCCGGGCAATAGTAATCTGCTTCAGGGGCAGTACTATAGCCTGGTTCTTTTTTACCTGTACACTTTCTCCATCCTATGGCACCTTCTGGGCACATATACTTATGGTCATTCCGATACGCTTTTTCCCAGGTACCACAGGTGGAGCGACTATCTCTGTTTATGACATTACATGCATCAAAATTCAAAACAGCAGGTCTAGTAATGTCCTTAAGTGGTGGCGTAGCAGCTATTATAGGTCCATCTGCGTCCTTCCATCGTATTTCCAACGTGTAATAGGATGGATTCTGATGCGGATTATAGCATACTCTAGATTTGCCATTGGTGCAAACATTTAGTTCAGTGGTGTTATAAATACACCGAGTCACTTTTCCAGTGCAGGTATAATAAGAATGGTAAATCAAAGTCTGAGTTATTTTTAGTCCAGTTCGAGTAGAAGTAATGCAAGCGGTGCATGGAGGTAAAGCATAAGTCAGTTCAAAACCTCCAAAGCAGGCAACCAGGGCAAAGCAAAAGTAAAGATACATGTTGATTGTTGATTGGAGTTCTTCTGAATCCTCAGCTTGCAGATCTTGACCACGACGTTCTTTTTCTTCGTCCCGTTCGCTAATGAAGCAATTCAACGGGTGCCGAGTGTTGATTGAAGATCCTCAAGTTGTCCATTACACCTTAACCAACTTAGCAATTTCAGTTGGCTTTTTGAAGTATGGTTAATCAATGTAATATCAAAGTAGTGTGCAAAATCACACGCAGGTTGGGTTCGTTGAAACAAAACTGTTGCTGCATGGAAAAACAGCAATCCTCTTCGAAAGACTTGGCTACTGCAAGGCACTGTGATGAAGTGTCTAAGTTGCTGGTTGCCGTCTCAGAGTAACTCACAAAGGTGCATCAAGATGCTGTTCTGCTGTCCACTGCTCAGGTTCAGGATCAGCGGCGGGCTTGACTCTGCTGTGGTGGATCCAGGCGTCGATCTCTGCTACCTTTACTGCAGTTGGGGTAGACAGGATGACGGTGTATGGTCCCTTCCAATGGGGTTCCAACGGTGTCTTCTTCCAATCTTTGATCCACACCGAAGTACCAGGCTGGTAGGGATGCAGAGGTTCCGTCAAGTTGATAGGCAACTGTTCTTGGATCCACGCATGGAGAGTCTGCAGAACAAAACTAAGAGCTAGGAGTTCTTGCCTGGTTATTTCTGAACCAATTTGGGCTAAACTTCCTTTAATTCCCTGCACTATTGGTGGGGGTTTACCATACAGAACTTCAAAAGGGGAAAATCCTGTTGATTTTACAGGAGCTGAGCGTATTCTAAGTAAAGCTATTGGGAGCACTTGAGGCCACTTCAAGTGTGTCTCCTGGCAAAGCTTAGACATTTGGGCTTTTAGGGTACGATTCATTCGCTCAACTTTCCCTGAACTCTGGGGTCTATATGCAGTGTGGAGCTTCCATTGTATCTGTAAAGCTTTTGCTAACTGTTGAGTAACCTGGGAGACAAATGAAGGTCCATTGTCTGACCCTATTACTGCTGGAATTCCAAACCTAGGGACAATTTCTCTCATTAAAACTTTGGTAACTTCTCGGGCTTTCTCAGTTCTGGTTGGGAAGGCTTCTACCCACCCAGAGAAAGTACAGACTAATACTAATAGGTAATGATATCCATTGGCTTTAGGCATTTCGGTAAAATCAATTTGGAGGTTGTGCATGGGGGTTACACCTCCTGACTGAACTTGGGGTGCCGTTATAAGGCCTTGCTTGGCATTATTTTTGGCACAAGTTAGACATTGACGTGCTACTGAAGCTGATATGGTTGTCAATAGAGTAATGTAAAAATGTGGTCTGAGTGCTTTTTCCATAGCACTTTTCCCATAGTGGGTGGCTTCGTGAAAGGCTTTGACAAAAGATGGTCCTAACAGTTCAGGAATTACTATTCGTCCAGGGGGTTGACTGCCCTCTGCTGGTGGCAGCTCAATCCATCCATCTTTCAGTACTCCATCTTCATTGTTACAGTAGTAATCTAATTCTTTGGTGGTATATCGTGGTGTCCATAAATTCAGAGGTACTGGAAACAATGCTGCTTGCATTGGCATAGCTTGTGGTGTAATTTGTCCCGTCATAGCTGCTTGTCGTGCTGAGGCATCTGCAAACCTATTTTCTCGGGCAACTTCTCCTTTTCCTGCTTGATGTCCTCTGCAATGCATGACAGCTACACGTGTTGGGGCCCAAACTGCATCAAGTAACATCAGTATCTCGGGACCATACTTGACTGACGTTCCTCTGGATGTGATGAGCCCTCGTTCTTTATAGAGAGCTCCATGGGCATGTAGAGTAGTGAAGGCATATTTGGAATCTGTATATACATTTAGCACAAGTTTCGCTCCTAATAATAATGCTCTGGTGAGTGCTATCAATTCGGCTTTCTGAGCTGATGTGCCTGAGGCTAAAGCTGATGACTCAACTACTTCATGTTGAGTGACAACTGCATATCCGGCACAGCGTCGTCCATCGAGGATGAGACTGCTCCCATCAACATAATAGACTTGGTCAGGGTTGTCTATGGGCACATCTGTCAGGTCAGGTCGACTGGAGAACACAGTGTCCATGACTTCGATACAGTCATGTTCTGGGAGTTCTTCACTAATGGGTATCAAGGTGGCTGGATTCAAGGCATGACTCACTTCTAGTTGTATCTGTGGGTTTTCACATAACATGCTCTGGTATTTCAACATTCGGGAATTGGTGAGCCAATAATTTGCTTTTTGTTCCATGAGGGCAAGGACTGCATGTGGCACAGTGACTTGTATGTTCTGTCCTAATGTGAGCTTGTCTGCTTCACTCACTAATAATGCTGTAGCTGCAACTGCTCTCAGGCATGGTGGCCATCCTTTGGCCACAGTGTCCAACTGTTTCGATAGATATGCTACAGGTCGCTCCCAATTTCCCAATTTCTGAGTCAACATGCCTAAGGCATTTCCCTGTGCTTCATGTACAAACAAGTGGAAAGGCTTATGAACATCTGGTAGTCCAAGTGCTGGTGATGACATCAATTCTTCCTTTAACTTCTTGAAGGCTGTATCCTGCTCAAGTCCCCACTCCAGTGGCGACTTCTCTTCTCCTTTTGTGGCTTCATATAATGGTTTGGCAATTTGGGCGAAGTTGGGTATCCAGATTCGGCAATATCCTGCCGCTCCCAGAAAGGCTCTGACTTGCTTTCTGGTTGTTGGGGTTGGAATTCTGCATACTGCTTCTTTTCTTTCTCTGCCTAATCTTCGGCTTCCTTGGGTTATACGAAAACCCAAGTATTTCACTTCTTTTTGGCATAGTTGTGCTTTTGCTCTGGAAACTTTGTATCCAGCTTCATCTAGTAACTGCAAGAGGTCTTTGGTGGCTTGTATACATTCATTTTCTGATACTGCTGCTATCAGCAGGTCGTCCACGTATTGGAGAAGCACTCTCTTCCCCGGGGCCACTGGATAACTTGAAAGGTCTTGATTCAGTGCAGCACTAAAGATGGTAGGCGAATTCTTGAATCCTTGGGGTAATCGTGTCCATGTGAGTTGGCCCCCTCTTCCAGAGATGGGGTCCTGCCATTCAAATGCAAACAAGATTTGACTTACAGGGGCTAATCTTATGCAAAAGAATGCATCTTTTAGATCTAGTACAGTGAAATGGGTAGCTTCAGCAGGTATTAGTCCCAGGAGAGTGTAAGGATTGGGTACGACTGGATGTATAGTTTCAACTGCTTCATTCACTCTCCTTAGGTCTTGCACTGGGCGGTAATCATCTGTCCCAGGTTTCTTTACTGGCAAAAGTGGAGTGTTCCATGGGGATTGACATACTTTTAGTAGGCCATATTCGAGCAATCTTTGCAAGTGGCGATGAATGCCTTCAATTGCAGCTCTTGGGAGAGGGTACTATTTGACGTGTACTGGTGTAGCACTAGGCTTAAGGGTTACAATTACTGGGGCTATATGTTTGGCTAGGCCTGGAGGACTGCCTTCTGCCCATACTCCAGGTGGTGCATGAATGTTCTTTAAAGTTTGTTCGAAATAAGAGTCTTGGATAGAATCATCAATGTAATATCTCCATTCTTCTTCTCGGGGAACTGTCAGCAGCATTATTCCTGCTGGTTTGACTTGGGGATTTACTGTCATTTGCATTTCTCCTTTTTCAGAGAAAGATATTTGTGCTTGAAGCTTGGCTAACATATCTCGTCCCAGTAGTGGCACTGGACATTCGGGCATGTAAAGGAATTGATGAGTTATTTGCTGTCCTCCTAGACTGCATATACGATTCTGAAGAAAAGATTTTGTAGCTTTGGCACCAGTTGCTCCTATGATGGTGACTGCTTTTGTAGAAAATGGGGCTATCTTTTTGTCTATTACTGAATGTTCTGCTCCAGTATCAACCATAAAGTTCATAACTTGGTCTCCTATTTGTATTCCGACCATAGGCTCCTGGAGACCTAAAGCAAACTCGGAGCCCGGTCTGTCCTAGTCCACGTCATTTTCATCATGGATTGTCGTAGTCAATACTTGGATAGCTCCTCCTCTTTCTCACTGGAATTGTTCTCGATTGGCTCCTCCACGGTTTCGGGGACGGCCTCGTCTTTCTTCTCGCCACTGATGATTGTTTTCGTCATCTTGCTGGGCGTCTTCGAGTTGCGGGCATGCATCTTTCCAATGTCCTTCTTCCCAGCAATAGGCGCATTGGTTTACGCCTATTTGGGGCCGACTTCCTCCTCAGCCCCGCCCCCTTCCTCGGCTCCTTCGACTAGGGACACCTCCCCTTTTCTGTTCAACTAAGGCCACAGCCAAAAAATCAGCTTTCTTCTTCATCTTTCGATCACATTCTTTCTGCCTTTCATTATCACGATTCACATACACCTTATGAGCGACTTCCAGTAACTGAGTTGTATTCATGCCCGCAAACCCTTCTAATTTCTGCAATTTACGTCTAATGTCTGGTTGAGACTGGTTTACAAAAGCAGAATTCACCATACATAAACTTCCTGGTGCCTCGGGATCATAGGGAGTATACATTCTGTATGCTTCAGTTAATCTTTCATGAAATTCTGCGGGGCTCTCATCTATACCTTGGATGACTCCTGCAACTTTGGAAAGGTTCATAGCCTTCTGGCCCCCCCTTTTCAGACCTTGTAAAAAGCCTTGGCGAAAACGGGCTAGGGCTGTGGATCCTATCTCTGTATTTGGATCCCATCGGGGGTCTTCATTCGGGAATTCTCTCAGGGCCGCTTCTCGATGGTCTATTCTCCCCGTCCCCTGTCCCGGAGCTACAGGGTTATCCGCCAGCCAATCTATAGCTGCTTTTCTAATTCGTGCTCGCTCCTCTGTCGTGAATAGAGTGGTCAGGAGCTGGCGGCAATCTGCCCAAGTGGGTTGGTGGGTTTCCATAATAGTATTTACTAATTCTGTAAGTTCCTGGGGCTTATTAGTATAGGAGGCATAATGTGTCTTCCAATTTAACAAATCAGTTGTAGAGAAAGGGACATACACATAACTTAGGGATCCCGCTACCACCTCATCATTATCATTCTTTACGGGCACTCCCGGGACTTGCCGTAAGGGCATCATCTTGGCAGTAGATATCTTTTGGGATCTAAGGGATATTTTCGTAACTGTCTTATCAGGGGTCACTCTCTTCTTCTCTACATGTTTCACTTTGGATGTACATTTTGCTGGCAAGCTAGTGCTGGCAACCACTTTTACACTATCAGCATCGCTTAGGGAATTTTCAGTTTCTAATTGCTCTGCTTCTGTATCTGACTCTCCTTTTTCTGTCTCAGACGATTCACCTCCATGTAAAGAGGATTCATCTTCCTGCTCTTCGGGTGATAGCTCTGGGGTTGGGTCCCGCCTCGGCTGTCTCGGGGTTTCTGGGGCGGGACGCCGGGCAGCCCTTACTGGACCTGGAGTTCGAGGCTGTCGGGGAATCATTTCTGGGGAATCAGGATCTACCAGGATGGGCTTCTTCCTGGACTTCTTATCCTGCCCTTTCATTCTAGGCTGTTCTGTTTTCTGACTATAATCTGTCTTCGCTAACATTATTCTGCACTGTTCTTCATAACAGCGCTGCGCCCAAGGGGGCGGATCTTCACAAATACTTAACCAGGAATCTATATAGGGGTACTGATCGGGGTGCGCTATCCGCACTCTACGGTGTACTAACTGGATAATTTCTACATTAAACGTTCCCTCTCGGGGCCAGGTGGGGTCTAGATCGGGCCACTCCCTAGTACACAAAATCTGTAAACGGGCTGCTGTCATTTTAATACCATAATCTCCCTCTTTAAAATGTGCGATCATACATTCTAATGGAGTGTTCCTAGTAGACCCCGCCCCTCCCATTTCGATGTGTGCGCGCTACAACAGACAAAAGGGAAAAGGAGGGCGGACCTGGGTAAGGGGTCCTCACGGCCCTGGAAACGTATAAGGAGAACAAATAACAAGACAAGACGACAATCGCTTCCCCCTTTTCGCGACCTGAACGCGGTCGCCCGGTCAGGAAATGAGCTACTCAGGGGTCCGCCTTCACTTGGTCCGTGCTGCCAGACCTCTCATCCACACTTCATTCACACAATCATGCTAGCAAACGTATCCCAAAATGCATTTCGTTCTATCTATTCTGACTAGTCTTATCCAATTACCAATTACAAAAAGACGGGAGTTTCGCCCTGCGAATACTCATGCGGGGGTACTCGGTCCGTCTTTGAGAGGTGATCAAGCTCTCTTACCAATTTCCAATTTTCTCGAGATTACAAATTCCAAGTTCCAATGGCAGCACTGCTCTTTCTATCTCTGTCTAGACAACAAATCAAAACTATACTCACCGGATCCGGTCCTCAAACTTCCCAAGCAGGCGCATGAGTTGGACCTCGGACTCCCCTCACTCGGGTTCGAGGCGTTGGCTCCAGCCGGGCCTGACACCCGCCGAGGTCTGACCAGCTCCCTCCGATGCAAGGGACCGGCGGCGCCAGGGAGTAGCCCCCGTCGGAAGGGCGCGATCCCGGCAGGACCAAGCCTATAGAGGCGGAAAGTCGTGGTATATTGCCCTATATACACTCTGATTCCACAACTTCCCGGCCAACGCACCAAGAATATGTAGCAGCAGAGCGCAGACAAACCAATAATACCAGGAGTCTGTTCAGAAGGTCCAAATCATTTATTTGTGCACAAGTCTCAAGCAAAGTCAATTTCAAAATGGCTGAGCAATGTTCTCTGGCAATACAACAACTTTTATAGACTTTTGCTCCATTCTAGGTATAGAGAAACATTTCATTGGTCCCGGTCCTCTCCCGTACCTCCCGTACCCCTTCCATTGGTGCCGGTACTGATATGACCATCCAATTATGTTCCTCCAGTGGGCTCAGCACCTGCTTACCCCCCTTCTAGTCCCAATTACAATGGCCAGTTCATCAACTTGTTACTTTCATACTTCCAAGGCCATTGAGCCAATTTGTGCATGTAGGGAGCAGGGCTCTGCAACTCATCTGTCAGCAGTCCCAATTAAATCCCTTGCAGATGTACTTTCTTATCAGTAACTTTTAAACATATTTTTCTGTATTTTTCCATCTTCCAGTTCTGCTTATCTAAGCTAGTTCAATACTCTTGCTATGTCCTTGCTCTACAGGAGCAGATTGGGGGATGTGCAATTCCCATAGGCCTCTCCACTAGCTTCATTTACAGGTCAAGCTAGCTAGGCTCGCTTGCTTATATCAGACAAAGTGGATCACAGGCCTACACCTGCCACATAAAGATGGACTCCATGATCGGTGTAAGCACAGCGCTGAATCAACTATAGAAATCATTCTTCCCCAATAAAACATAAAAGGCTGAAAAAATATTAAAACATAAGGTATCCAGGAGGACTGAAAAAGATCTGAAATTCCAAGCACAGTGTGAGGGGGGGGGGGAGGTAAAGAGATGTTATACTTTCAAATGCCACAATATGATTTGGCCTGCAGCTTCCAACATGAGTCAACAGTGGAGCACAATAAAGTGCAATGAAACACATCCTGACTGGGGGATTTTGGAAGAGCAGCCATTATAACATTACTGGCATCAGGAGGGAGGAGTGGCCTAGTGGTTGAGGCAAGTTACCTCAGGCCAGAAGGTCAGGGGTTCAAATCCCAGTAGCAGACAGCAACCTTGGGCCAGGACTGGGGTTTCTAGTCCCATAGGTGCTCCTTGTGGTCTTGGGCAAGCTACTTAACCCTCTGTTGCCCATGTTCCCTGTACATATTAGTGTGTGTCTCATATCCCCTTGTGTTAAATGCATCCCCCAATTGTGTTGTGACCACTTTGATTGAAGGATAAGGTGGTATATAAAACTGTCTAAATAAAATAAATCAGCCTAGTAAAAGAGACAGCACATATTTCACTGATAATGAAGCAGATTTTTATTCCTACTTATTATTCATTTTCCCCTCAAAGACTGAGAATAAATTCCATGCCACCAAACTTCAACTGGGCAATTGTTTTTCAGTGTTCCTGCTGGATAACAGAGAAATCGCTATCATGGTCCAGGGTGGCATGGCCTCCAGTTTTGTTTTGTTTTCCTTAAGAAGTATTAGACATGCAGGGCCCAATATTTAAAGTGATTAATGCGGCTAGCAGTCCTGCATTAATCACGCTGACTGGGATATTCAGCGGCACTAACTGAATATCTAACGGATGCTGCCGCTAGGTGCTGCATTGCTAGCCAGCTAGCATCAGGATATTGCGGGGGTAGAACAGCGGTGGCATCCGGGGATAACCTGGCAGAGGCGATGTTCAGCCGCTGCCTGGTTATCTCTTGGAGGTGAAAGTTCGGCACAGTAAAGGCTGTCCTAACATTCGCCACCAGAGCTAACCAGGCAGTGAACGAATATCACCGGTTAGCTTCAATACTGTCTGGCTGACCCAGATATTCCATGCCAGTTGCCGGACACGGCCCCGGCATTGAACATCCAGGTCTACGGTTCAGTGGTGATGACTGGCTACTGCCACTGAATATTGGGCCTGCAGCTTTTAACATGGAGCATCAAAAAACAGGGTCCTCTGCTAACGGTGCGCTGAATGCGACTTGACAGAAAGATGGACCAGCGGCCATAGCACCCAACTCTGCTTGCCTGCCCCACTTCAAATCCTCCCATTCTCTAAGCAATGGGAACAATTTTATTGAGCTTCACTTAACACAGGGAATTGTGCTTCTCTCTGTTCCGCCTCGCTTTAAGCCCCCGAGTATGTAATGGTGAGCGCACCCCTAGAACACAATGAACCTCACTAGAAAAGAAGCTGATGACGCCATATAGCCTTGGTCTTCACTCCCAGTCCTCAAGTGCTGCTAACGGGTCAGGTTTTCAGAATACCCCTGATGAATATGCATCAGGAATATCTGCATATCCCCTACCTCCATTATACGCAGATCTCTTTCCTGCATTCATTAGGGAGATCCGGGAAACCTGGCTCATTGGCAGCCCTTTAGGATTAGAAGTGAAGACCAAGGTCGTTTAGCTAGAAGGCAAACAATTAGCATCAACACAGATTCAACTAAAGGTTTTAAATAAATAAATAAATATTCTATATAAAGAGACTGATGTACCGCACACTATCAGTGGCATTTTTTTCACATTTATAAATCTTGTAAAAACGTCCAGCAAATCATATTGAAAAACTTTGAATGTCTATAAGCAAGGTATTTTTCAAACATGAGGGCAGCAGTGTTTACATCAGGAGTGGAAAATAGCCTAGTGATGAAAGCAGCGGCTAAAAATCAGGAAAGCCAGGGTTCAAATTCCACCAATACTCTGTGTGACCCTGAGCAAGTCACAGACTTAACCCTCCCTTATCTCAGGTGCAAATTTAGATTGTAAGTCCTCTGGGATCAGAAAATAGTCTACTGTACCTGAATGTAACTTTCCTTGAGCTGCTATTGAAAAAGTGTGAGCTAAACTACTCCCCCTCTCCCCCCCCAAAAAAAAAATAAAAATCACACTTCATGCATCAATACATGCAGAAAACCCATTGTTGGATACTAGCTGGCTTGATGTGGTTTGCACAACCGCCTGCTTCATGTACTTTCTGTCTCACTATAGCAGATGTTTCCGCGGCCTGGATTTTCTCCATCTATAAATACTTGAAGAGTGATATTGCTCACTTCATATTTAAGATGTATATTTACTTGTATGTAGACAATGAACGTGTTATCTCTTTTTGGATAAGTTTCTACCGCACAATTGACTCATGGACATTTTTACCGCGTTTACAAAATGGTATAGAGGACCAGCGCTTGCCTTAACAAGTGTGAAGAAATGATAGTGTGCTTCATGGCAGGAGAACCTCTTTCAGTAGTTTTTTTTCCTATTTGGAAATAACGCATACTATTCCATTGAAAGCTCAAGGTGAGTTACCTCCTGTACCTAGATGTATTTCCCTGTCCCCAGAGGTCTTAAAACATATGTTTGTATCTAAGGGTTCAGCAACTTGCCAAAGGTCACAAGGTACATCAAAGGGATTTGAACCCTGGCTTCTAGGGGTCTGCTGCCTTCTGCTTTAAGCACTACATTACTCCTCTACTCTGCTTTGGAGATAAGCTTTAGCCCACTTATTATTTCAGAACCTTAAATGAATTTTTGTTGCTATTATGATTTTGCTTTTCTCATTAATCTGCATTATACTTAGATGCCTTTTTAATAGCATGATTCCAAATAATTGCCATATGTTAAACAGTGCGTACATTTGGTTAAAAAATACAATTAGCTGGGCTGGGCTAGTCCGAAGGACATCATCAAAAGACCATGTTCAAGGTCACGCTTTGGAAAGCAGCTGAACACAAAGTCTGCCCTGTAGCCTTTCCAAACAAAGCGGAGCACATAAAAAAGAGATTCTGTTTCAGCCTTCCATTGTCCTGAATGATAAGTGTTCTTCAAAGCTGTAGAGCCTCCAGGGGGGGGGGCGGGGGGGTATATGGGCTGAACAGATGCTAGGGGAAAGGGAGGGCTATGCACAAGAAGAGGTCTAGATCAATGCAGGGCAACTTTCCCTCTGAGCCAACACGGAGAGGTCAAAACCCTTCATCTTTTAAATTCTTTTTTCCTTACTCCACTGCCATCCCCCCTCCTGAAACGTGGAGCAGTGGAAGCTTCCAGCATTACGGAATCGCTCTAGAAAAGATGACCTGTCGCAGGCTCTCCGTTCTGTAGAACTGTTTTGCAGTGTGCTGACCAAGGGCTAGCCTATTATTATTCATAGCACAATGGCATTCCAGAACTTTCACCTGCAAATGGGATTACAAACATAATCATTAGCACAGATTCCCCGAGAAGCTTTCAGACTATTACAATTAGATTTCCCATCCTAGCAGCATCTAAATCAATATGATATGATTAGTTACTCACGCGGATTACACGCTGCTGTACAAAGCCTTCACACGCAGAAATCTGGATAATTTAATCAGGTAGTAATGGATTCTGGGAACATTCTTGCTGCCTATAAACTTGCAATGATTATATCTCTGTAATAACTTTGCCATTATGCACCTGAAGCTGGAAAGCATGGCAGAAGCAGCAGTGGACACTGGTGATTAGAGCAAATCTCATCTTCAGCAGTGGTCGCTCCTGCCAAATTCACTTAGACCACCACGGTAACACAAGCCAAGCTTTTAACCCGGCAGTTTCCCATTATAATGGCTCACATTCTGCCATCCTCACCCACCCTTCTTTCTTCAAAAGACAGCACTGGAAACATGACCTTACCAGTGGCAATATTCTAAAAAGTAAAAGAGGTGCCCAGCAGCAGTTTCCATCTTCCAGTCCAGCTGAATTTATTATTTAGGTTTTTTTATACCGCTTTATCATTTCTGTCAAAGCAGTTTACATTGTAACTTAAACTTGGGACATTGTACATTAAACAGGGACATTGACAACTTGGATTTTTCTGAGGCAATGGAGAGTTAAATGACTTGCCCAAGGCCACAGGAATGCTAGTGGGAATCAAACCCTGATCTCATGGTTCCCAAGACAGTGCTCTAACCATTAGGCTAGTCCTCCACTCTAATGTTCTGAGAGATCTCAAGAAGAGTGGACAAATCAAGGCTGTCAGGAAAGGCGCTAGGATCCAACTACTTTCCTTTGTCCACTTCTACCTGGGTCCCCTTGGAAATATAAAATAACTTAGAAATAACTAGAGAATGAACAGTACTAAACAGAGTTTCTTTCAAATACTTTTTCAACAGTTTGAGGGGGAGGGGGACAGATGCCGTATCACAGGAAAATTCAGGAATAGCAAATTCCTTGCCCTTAATTGATTCTCCATCGCCTTACTATCCTTTAACTACTGCCCCCTACTAGAGACTGCAATGAGGCTGAGAGCCCTCAAGTTTCATTACACAAGACTCTGAAGAAGAAATTAAAGAGCCCTGCTATTTAAATTTGTCCACAGACTCCTCTGAAAACTTGCACAGTTAACCCATTGTCCCAGTCAGTATAGATTCTAACTCTTGACAGCTTTCCCCAAACATCCTTCAAGGAAACCTCAACCAAATTTGAAATGTTATCGCAAGAGAAACTGCCTTGGAGTACCAAAGACCAGCCAGGTGACCCGAGAGGGAGGGGGATCACAAAGAGTACTCATTTGCAGGCAGAGAAGGAGTGACCCTCTGAAAACCACTACTAGCATCCAGAACAGACAAACCTTGAGACCACACCTTCAAAAGGATATAAACAGGTGGGTGTGAGGGTCGCTACTAAAATGGTTAGTGGTCTTCATTATAAAGCATATGAGGACAGACTTAAAGATCTTTATATGTATACTTTAGAGGAAAGGCAGGATAGAGGAGATATGATAGAGATATTTAAATCCCTCCGTAGCATAAATGCACAAAAGGAGAGCCTCTTTTGATTGAAAGCAAGGATATTTATTTTATTTATTTAATACTGCCTTTCATGATATCAAGGTGATTTACATTGAAACAAACTGAAATTACATTGAACAGGGCATTATAACTTGGAGATAACTATTTTACAGGGAACATGGGCAATGGAGGGTTAAGTGGCTTGCTCAAGACCACAAGGAGCACCTGTGGGACTAGAAACCCCAGTCCTTCCAACTCAGGGTTGCTGCCCTCTAGTAGGACTTGAGCCACCCCCCCCCCCCCCCCCCGACCTTCTGGCCTGAGGTAACTTGCCCCAACCACTAGGGCACTCCTCCCTCATAGGACATAGGACAAAGGTGAAAGGGGATAGACTCAGGAGTAATATGCAGAAATATTTATTTATGGAAAGAGTGGTAGATGCATGGAATAGTCTCCCAGTGGAGGTTGTAGAAACGAGGATAGTATCAGAATTAAAAAAAGCATGGGACAAACACAGAGGATTTCTAAAGGTAAAAATGGGACTATTGTAGTTGATATGGAAGGGCAGACTAGATAGACCATGTGGTCTTTTGCTGCTGTCATGTTTCTATGTTTCTAAACCTATCATAGAAGAAGGCTGCTGTAGGGCAACCGGAACTCAAAGATGTTCCAGTATCCAAAGTATTACTCATGGTTGTAGAAAGAGGCAAAGCAACAGGCTACACATGAAGGTCCATAGGCTCCTTGACCAAGACTGCTCCTCTAGCGCTTCCCGGTGCCTTGTTCTTCACCTTCCGTTTACCCATAACAATTCACTGCTTCTTCTGGTGCTCCTTCATGCTTAGAGTTGCCAACTGGCTCCATATGTGCCCCACAGGCTTGATCCAGTTCTGGGTTTACCACATTGTGTGCAGGGACTTGTAGTCTTGCTTTTCTTATGGAACTCAATAGAGAAATTCGAACTACATATCTCTGCATGCTATGGGGTAAACCCAGGACTGGATCAAGCTTGTCGGGTGCATCTGGAGCCAGTTGGCAACCCTATTCATGAAGGGGCAGAACATGTCCCTTTGGTCACATACCTGCAGTTGCATCCCATGGGAAAACTGAGCTTTTAGCTCCAAGGCTGATCACAGGGAGGAGGAGCAACCTTACAGCTGGCCTCCACAGGGGTGCAATTGCTAGAGGTGACAAAGCAGCAAAAGCACACAGTCTCTCTCCAAATACACTGCCGGAGAGCTGAACTTTTACCTCTAATGCTGATCAAAGGGGGGACGAGCAGTCTTACAGCTGGTAAGAACCTGTGTCTTTTGGGGAAACTGCTAGGTACTTGTGACCTAGATTGGCCACTGTTGGAAACAGGATACTGGGCTTGATGGACCTTGGTCTGACCCAATATAGCATATCTTATGTTCTTATGCTCAACGCATAATCAAACTCTGGAATTCGTTACTGGAGGATGTAGTAAAAGCTGTTAGGGTAGCTGGGTTTAAAAAAGGTTTGGACAAGTTCTTGGAGGAAAGATCCATAAACCATTATTAAAGAGGACCCAGGAAACACACTGCTTGCCGCAATACCAGCATTGTGGAACCTGTGTGTCTTTTTGGTAAATTGGCCACTGTTGAGAACAGGATACTGGGCTTGATGGACCCTGATCTGACTCAGTATGACATTTCTTATGTTCTTATGTTCTCCGCAGGGGTGCAATTGCTAGAGATGGTAAAAGAGCTAAAGCACATAGTCTCCCTCCAAACACACTGCAGGAGAGTTGAGCTTTTACCTCCAGGGCTGATCAGTCTCCCCTGTTTTATGTCTTTATAGATTGCTCTATGGGCAGCCTCATTAGAACATGCATTGAGTGTTGCTGTGTGCCAGCAGTTCTCAACCCAGAGGGCGGAGGGATGCAGACACATCACAGAGGGGATATGAGAAAGGCAGCACTATTCTGGTACCAGCATTGCTGGAAGCAGCCCTTAGTCTGACTCTCCACCTCCCAAAGCCAGAAGATGAGTTGGTAATGGGGGGGGGGGGGCGGGGGGAACAGTCTGCAGTATTGTACCTAGCCCTGTGCGAGCAGTGCGGCCGTACAGGGCGCAAAAGCTGAGGGGGCACATTTCAGCTGCCTGCTTTTGCCCTGTTGCCACCACTTTTTGTTCTCTCAGCGATGGCAGGACAACAGCAGGCAGCTGAAATGTGCCTCCTAAGCGTTTTCGGGTCTTTCTGCAAGTCTGGTCCCTCCCTCCTCTGACGTGATGTCAGAGCAAGGAGGGATCAGATCTGCTGCCGGCGACTTGCACATCAGGTGCACCCCCATCCCCGTACCTCTGTCCAGCCTCTGCCTGCTTTGGACCTTACCACCACCATGGAGAAAACAGAGGGCAGCAGGGCAGGAGCAGGCAGCAGCTGGACGGAGGTATGGGGAGGATGGGGGAGGGGGCACGCACCCGATGTGCAAGTCGCACCATGAGTGATTCTGGCTAGGTATCTGCCTCCTGTTCCCTGCCTGCCCTTTGAATTCTGCCATTACCCTCCCATCCACATAGAAGAGAAGCAGCTAGTGGAACAATTCATATAGTAAAAAGCTTTTCAGATGACATCAGAATGAATTTTGGCCTGGGCAATGTGACTAAGACAATCTTCCTTGGAGGAAAATTGAAGAAACCTGAAAACATCTCTCAAACTGATGACTGTGACATAAAGGAACTCGAACGGGAAGGTCTAGGAGTGGAGGAAGGAGCATAAAGTACTAAAAGAAAGGACCAGCATAGAGTATTACAGGAGATGAAAGCTGATACCGAAAAGTGCACCAACATTAAAGAATAAGATACAAGCCATCAACCAATTTGCAGTCCTCATACTTTCATATAGCTTTGGAATTTTAGAATGGCCTCTGAAATATCTTGAAAAACTAAAAGTACAAACAAGAAAACTCCTCCATGACCATAAAGTGCTTTAAAAGAGTCAGTGTATGCCAAGGCTGTACATCCCTAGAGCAGAAGGAGAAATGGGCCTCTTAGAAATTGATTCTACATATAAAGTGACCAGGGCTGGCCCGTTCACTAGGCAAACTAGGCAGTCGCTTAGGGTGTCAGGCCCTGGCGGGCGGAACTGGCAGTTCATCACTTCCTGGCCTGCCATGACGCCCCCCCCCCCTTCCTGGGATGCATCTTCTCACCTGGGGGGGGGGGCGGCACAGCGATGCCTCTACTGCATTGAGATTTAAAGTGCTCGTGCTAACACACTCATGGCCTGCCACTCCTGCCTCACTTCTATGCAACTTCCTGCCACTCCTGCCCCCTCTAACAGGAGGTTGTGTCAGAGGGGGGCAGGAGCGACAGGCTGTGAGCACGCTAGCATGGGCACTTAAAGCCTGACACAGCGGAGGCATCGTTTTGCCAACCCCTCCCTCCAGGTGAGAAGATGAATATGGGGGGGGGGGGGCAGCGTGGCAGCGCAGTAATCTTCAGGAGGCAACATGGAGGGTCTGCCTAGGGTGGCAGAAACCCTCAGGCCAGCCCTGAGGGCGACCATAATAAGTCTCCAGGCCTACTTAACAGCATCAATGGATCGGAATGCACGAAAAGTGCTGAAATATGAAAGTAAATGACCAGAATCCAGCTCCATCATTAAACTTGGACAGGCAATCGGACAAGCAGAAGGAATGAGGGAGAATCCACATGTGTGCATAGGAAAGGTTGCAACAGAAAATTGCAAAACAACAGGAAAAAAGAAAAAAAGTCTTCAAAGGAACTAGATAAGAAGACAAGGAAAGATAAGGGGAAAATGCAAAAATGCAATGGGAAATGTACAGCGTTACTCCAGGAACTATATGTGTATGAAACCAGGACACATGAATTGTTATTGAAGAGGGGAACTGAACCCCAAGGTGAGAGATTGATAGATGTGGCCCAGGACAGCAGATTACAGGCGAGATGGTTCACACCATGCACAGAAAAACCTGGTAAAACAGATATATGTAGATACCATAAGAAAGAGCTGGAAACCATTGTTCATTTTGTAGCTGACCGGGAAGTTCTAATTGCAGAAAATTTATATACAGAAAAACACAACAAGGTGGCACGCCTCATCCAGTGGAAACTCTGTAAGCATTACAACATTGCTGTACTGGAAATGCTCTGGGATCATGACTCTAAGGGAATTACAGAGACACTGAAGAGGTTAAGATTCCTTGAGGCATTCCCATTTCTGATGGATAAGAAACTGGATGCAAAGAAAATCGACATAGTGGTATAGAAGAAAACCACCAGAAGTATATTGATAATTGAGGTATCAATTCCAAGAGATTATTCTGTGAACTGTGTGGACAGCTAGAAGGTCCTCAAGTATAAAGAGACCAAGAAAATGTGTCAGAAAGATACCAAAATATTTCCCATGGTCCTGATTAAGAAGAAGTTCCAGTGATACCTTGGCAGTTGCCTATACTGTAGATGTTACATTAGATGAACTCTTTGGTATGACGCAAGTACTACGGCAAGCATAAGTAGTAAATGTGAGAGACTGAGATCATAGTCCACATACCCTGGGGCTTAGAAGTGAGGTTCATGACTGTCACAGTATGTGCAAAACTAACCCATTCAGAGAAATTGACCCCCAAGAGAGAAGCCAAGATAGGAAGTTTGTCATTCTGCGGCCATCAAAGGTGAGAGAAGCAAAGGAGAAGAGGAGCTAGAGATGTCCTCTACATTGAGAGATGTTGGATTCCTTTTAGGAGGCAAGATTGGCAACTCGGTGTGGAGTTACTGGAGGACTCAGTGGAGCAAAGGTTGAGACCCATTGAGGAGAAGACGGAAAGAGCAGGTACTGAGAGCAGCACTGCCAGGGCCCTAGGCAGGCCCTCCATCCTGCCACCCCAGCGCTGCCCCGCCCCATTGCTGTCGCTGCCACCACTTGCCAGGGCCTGCAATGGCAACAATGATGTAGAAACCACGACACGGCACTTACTTAAACTCTCCGGTGCTGTATCATGGTTTCTGCCTTCTGTTATCTGGAAGTGACAGATATAGAAGGTAGGTACCGCGATGCTGCACCGGCAAGTTTAGGAAGCTCTTCATCACCATTTCCAAGCCATTGCTGCCACTGCAGGCCCCAGAGAGGGGCAGAAGCAGTGGCAATGGGCACCCCTGCCTGGTTCACCTAATCATAGTGCCGACCCTCACCTGCATCAGGGAACTAAAACCTACCTGGAAGATCACTGGAAAACAGGACTGGTATTCTTCCTCCTTGAGAGCAATTCTGCTTGAGGGAAGCACTGCATTAAAGAAATCATTGCCTAAAGCAATTCATCAGTTACATCCCACGGCTGATACAGCAACTTCCATCTAATCCCAATAAAAGAATTTTATGTTTTTCCCTGAATATCATCATTCTCAAAATAGCACGTGGAGGCAATTAAAAACTGTGTACTGTGCCATCTTTACAGCTTCATAACATCCAGGGGGAAATATATGTATAGCTAGACAAGGGCACTGTATTTTAGTGCCACATCATTAAATAGTTGGTTAGATTAGAAGACCCACAGGGTCATAATTTCAGCTCTGTAATGTATTTCTCTACTATATCTTACTGTACTGGCTATCTGTTAGGTGTATTACTTCATTAACGCAAGGTTGTATTTATTAGTGCTCTGGCTATGCCTTCATAGCAGTATTGCAGAAGTAGGCAGCCACTGCCCTCAAGAACCGCAAATGGGTCTGGTTTTCAGGGTGCGCAGAAAGAACATTCATGATTGAACTGCCTATCCTTGGTCATCCAGAAATCCAGCCCCGCCTCTGCTTCTTGAAAACCTGCTGTAGCGTAAATACATCAACAATTATGTTTCCTTAGAGAATTCATCTGGCCTTTAAATTTCCTGGGCCATTACTTTTTAATGGGGCGCTTGCTGTTTCATTATTCAGACCCAATTGGTTTGCACTTGCTAAAGACCCAGAAAAAAACAACAGTTCCTTCCTGTTTAAAAATACTTGGGCCAAAATATTTCTCCTTATACCTGGCACAGAGCTTGGATATAAGCCAGTCTCCTACTTTTCCTATGGAGAATAGACTTTCCGCTCTAGCAAGCTGCAAAGGGTGAGGCTGAATTGTTGCTCTTTACAGATCTACTGCAGTTTCAGCCAGTGGTCCCATTTTCCGGGGTTGGCTTTAGGGTCGTGCAGCCTGTGCAGTCACACAGAGAACCATTGCTTCCGAGGTGCAGTGGTAGTTTTGAAGGAGTGGCGTCACCTGCAGTGCTCAAGGGAAGGGGAGTAGGAGCAGATGCCCCCCAGGACCAAAGAGATTGCTTTATTGATTCTCGCACAAGGTGACACGTGTGCTGCAGCTAGCCCTGCTTGCACCTCCCTAGCCCTGCTCCTAGACAACTGACTTTATTTTTCACCTTTGAAGTCTCTATAATTTACTTGGCTTTATTGTTCGCTGATGATATATGCTAACCATTTGGAATGTTAATCTTCCTGATTTTTGCCTTTTTTAAGAGTTTATCTGGACGCTTTGAATGAGAAAACAGTGTCGGAGATTTTGTATACTGCACTGCCCTCTCATGGTCATGAAGGGCACAACAGGCATAGTGGAATGAAGATCTCATCAGCTATGCAACAATTGCAGAGGAAAACAGCAAAAGACAGCACAGGAAGCCACATTATTATTTAGAATGCTTATTGTGTATGTATTTATTTATATAAATATATATATATATATATATATATATATATATATATATATATATATATATGTATATATAACTTCCACAGTCATAATTCTGAATTGTTTGAGTGAATAAAATCAAAATTTCAGATGTTGGCCCAACAAGAGTCCTCTGTAAAAATATTTGAGTCAGGCCTCTGTTGAGCTAACATGAAGGGCATTTTCACACTGTTGGCAAGAAACCAGGCACTTTTGTCACTATTTCCCCACACTAGCAATGTTAAAATGTGATCCCTGAAATCGGACAGTGGATTATTAACCAATCAGACTATAAAACACATAATGTATTTTTTTTTCTGTCATTTCTCTTTGTAACCCCTCCCCACAGTGCTCAGCAGCCTCTCACGTATGCACCATATTCCAAAGCTTCCTGATTGCCACACTCCCCACAGTGCTTAGTAACCTTTCAGCCTCTAAACAGGTCTCAGTGTCCTTCCCCCCTGTGCTCAGCAATCTCAACCTCCCCCACCCCCAAACTCTGCTGGCTGCAAAGCCTATCCTCCAGGGGCAAATTGACAATGATCTGGATCCCTGTGCAATAAGGGTCATTGGCCCCTAACCACCATCTGATATAGATTACCAGTTCTACATCTGTCATAATATTACTAAAGCTCACTTTATACAAAAACCTGATGTAGAAATAAACAAAGCCATTAGAAAATGCGAGACTTGACTGTGAATAGAAAACATTTTACAGTTGTCAGCATTATATAAACCAATGTTTATGCTTATAAGCATATGGTAACAAAATATATAACATTCATAATGTCATAAACAAATGCTATATGAAATAATATATTGGATTTTCAATTTCAGATTCCAGCAGATAGTTCACCGTCTTGGCCACGGGAGAGTGGCAGTCTGTGGTTATCCCTAGGAAAGCTATCCTCTGCAGTCTGTTGACAGTGACATCTAATGGCTTGATCCATTATCACACTTGCTTCATTGTATTCCTCTTTCCAAACCAATGGAATGCTTCTATACCACTCCATTCTAACCATCCCTCCTAAGTCAGGTGCTTTTCCCACTGGTCTTGAATTTATACTGACTTCCTGCAACACAAATGCAAGGAGGATATGGCAGTACATGCAAGCAGCATATCATTAGCATGTGACTGCAGATAGACTCAGGGAGGCAAGGGACTTAAAATCAGGAAATAGATGCACTGTTAATAATGCCTGTATAATAGGCAAGGAACATAGATGGTTTAATTCAAAGATAATTTGTCAGACACAGAAAAGGAGAAAGCCTCAGTAAACCGAGCCCAGTTACTCCATACAGAATAGCACAGTAGCTATATTATGTACAGTTACCTGTACTAAGCAAGCAGGAAACAGACGGACAGTTTTTACAGGTCTTACCTGCCATTCGACAGTTTACATATTTTATGCATTCTCTGCAGTGCTGCTATGACCAGAAGGCCATTACTAAGAGGAACCAGAGCCGCTGGTAGCCTTTAATGTAGGTGCATTTGAAGAGCCAGATTTCCAGGGCCCGAGTCAGAACTGGAGTCAGTGGTAGTACTGGTACTTGCAGATGGACCAGAACTGCTTGGACTGTGTCCACTTTCTCTGCCTTCTCCCAGATCCTGCTCCCTTGACCTACTGCCCACAGGCAAACCCACTGGTGCAATACAGGAAGAGGAAGCGTGTTTCCTTACTGCACCCTGCTGGCCACAGAAAGCTACTCTAGGAAGTGATGGTGTCATCCATGATGGATATTCTGGGTTGCATCTGCATCTTAGCATTCTTGAGGCAGTGTGTGAGCTGGCAGTGCAATGGCTAGAGAGAGGTCTGAAAGCTGAGACATGGTACTGTGTCTATAAACCGCAGTCAGCTGAAGGTAGAACAATGCCAGGTCCCGGCGTAACCAGGTCGATTCCAGCAGACGATGACATCCCAGACAACAACCTACAGATGCCAAACATCCCGCAAAGTGAAACTGAAGGTCAGATGAAAATTTTCAGCCGATGCATCTCTGTTACAAGACTAGAAAGATTTAAGTGTCCTATTACTTTACTAATTAAAAACAAGTGGAGAAAGCATTCAGAGCATGGCTTATGAAACTCTAACCAAGCCCTGCTGTGTGTGCCTGCACAAACCATCCGTGGCTGCATTGCCTCAGTATGGGGGAGGGGGTAAATACTTGTTTTGTGTGTGTTTGTTTGTAGCCTGTGTGTGCATGCGTGCATGCTAGATGGAGGTTAGAGAAGAGTGAGCCCCCTACTGCTGTGAGCCCTCGGGCAATGCCTGATTGTCCAACCGCTCAGTCTGCCCCTCTCCTCCCTCCCTCCCAACAGGTGGATCTCAAGTCACTGTCTTCCTTCCAGAGTCCTTTTTCCCCTTAGCTGTGTCCCAAGTCTCTTTGCAGACACCAGTGGCTCCTCTAGTCCAATCCTGCATGTGATATTTCTACTTCAGCTTGGCTTACAATTTCACAATGGTGCTTGTTGGTCCTGGCAGCAATGAAAACCAACTGGCTCCGCCTCCTGCTTGCATATCCCGCATGCTGCATGGCATCTCTCTACTCATTGAATTGGCTGATACTATGGGTTGCAACTGGAATAGAAGACTGAATGCTGTGAAGAGCACTGATTGGGAGAAATTGCGGGCAGAGTAAAGTGCCAGGACAATACTAGACCATTGGTCATAGTGCTAAAACCCAGCCCTAACCAAGGACAGCCACTCTGGGAAATATTCCAGGCAATACTTTGGTAATATAATAACACAAAAGCCCACCCATTCCCCACTTCTCCAAATAAGTAAAGAGTACTACAACAGTCTTTCCTCTTTTACCTCCACATTCAGCTTGCATTACCTGTTACCATTCGGATAAAACTAGCACTAGTTAGAAGCATTCATCTTATTTGGCTGTATTCGTCAATAAAAGGTAATTCCACTTTATAATGGTCTTGGCCTTTTTCACATAAATGAAGTGATTCTTCTTTTCCTCTGGGTGCTCGAACTCTAAATGAAGCATTGGTAATTTGTACATGTTTTAACTTTGCTATATTTTCATCCTGTAAGCAGAGCCTGTGCAAGGATATGAGACACTCTAGGAAAGCTCCCAATTCTGCAACCCCACTGCTTCCACTCCGGTCCCCATTGCTGTTGCTACTGCTTTCCGCTCCCATGCAAAAAGGAAGTCTGTCAGAGGGGGCAGAAGTGGCAGGTCAAAGACAACAGCAACAGCAACGCAACATCAGAGTTTGCTTCAGCACTATGTTACAATTTAAATGGCATGGCTGCTGCTGCAAAACGCGGAGAAGGGTGGCCGCAGCGGCAAGGGACTGTCCTGGGAATGTTGGCATTCTAGGTGACCGCCTAGTTCACCTAATGGGTCATGACGGCTCTGGCTGCAAACCTTTGCCTCCTAGAAATTCCTATTCTCTCTTTTTTTTTCTTCCGTGTTTGCACCCTGTACGGCTGCACCGCTCACACAGTCCTTGGTACAGCCCTGCTTGTAATCTTGCCTTTCTTAGGTAGTGAAACTGGGAAATCAGAATGACGAGTTCCTAAATGCAATGGAATAAGCTCAAGACTGGATCAACCCTGTTGGGTACATCTGGAGCCCGATGGGAACCCCTACTCTAGAAGCATGGATTGGAAAATGACTGTAGATCAGGACCAGTTGGTCTACCCATTCTTCACACAATACTGCAAAGCCTACCCTTATTTCTTGCCGCTTACCCTGAGCTTTCTTTCTTTATATAGTATCCATATGAATCCTTTGGAAAATGTCCCTGTATTGGTCTTGATCATCTTAGCTTATCAATGTGTCACTTTATTTCAGTCCCCCTGGATCTCATATGTTTATGTTTATTAAACCATTAGCTCTACCACCATTCAAAAAACATCACAGTAGTTTATAATAATAAAATTGATCAATTGAAAAAAAGAAACAAGAGTGTTAGGAAATGGAATGGAAAAGTCTGCCTTTTTGCAGATGCCACAAAAATTTTCAACAGAGTGGACACTTCTGAGGGAGTGGACAACACGAAGAAGATCTACAAACACTGGAAGAATGGTCTAATGCTTGACAGTTACAATTTAATGTGAAGAAGTGCAGAGTCATGCACTTGGGATGCAGAAATCCATAGGAAATGTATGCAATAGAGGGAAAAAGGTTGGCGTGCGTGGACCAGGAGAGGGACCTTGAAGTTCTAGTGTCTTTGAAGATCTCAAGGTGGCAAAACAATGCAACAAGGCGGTAGCTAAAGTCAGAAGGATGCTGGCCTGCATACAGAGAGGAATAACCAGTAGAAAGGAGAAAGTATTAGTGCACCCTGTACAAGTCATTGGTGAGGCCTCACTTGGAGTATTGTGTTCAGTTTTGGAGACCATATCTCACAAAGGACATAAAAAGACTTGAAATTGTTCAGACCAAAATGATTCAGAAGCTGTACCAGAAGATGCATGAGAAGAGACTTGAAGGCCGAAATAAGTATACCCTAGAGGAGAGGAGGGACAGGGAGAAATGATACAGACTTTTAAATACTTAAAGGATATCAGTGAACAAACAAACCTTTTTCAAAGAAGGGGAACCTGTAAGATTAGAGGGCTTACGATGAAGCGGTAAACTTAAAAGCAACATCAGGAAATACTTTTTTACTGACAGAGTGGTGGATGCTTGGAATACCATCCCGATGGAGGTGATAGGGGGCAAATACAGTGATGGAATTCAAAATGGCATGGGACAGACACAGTGGATCCCTTTATAGCAGGAGGATGAAATCAAAGCAAACTTAAATATCATTTAATAGAGGGGGGTGACTTTCATGGAGCAGCAGGTACAACCGTAAACACAGGCATAGAGGGGGTGAACTGCATGGAGTCACCTTACTGGGCAGACTAGATGGACCATACTGGTCTTTGTCTGCCGTCATAAACTATGCTACTATGTAAGCCATGCTGACTACTGTCTGCCCTGCACTGCCCCAGTCCTCCGCAAATGCCCTGCTAAAAATAAATTAAGCTTATAATCCTGACTTAAACTTTGCAAAATTTGGGAATAGAATCCCAGAATATGAGTACAAAAATGTAAAAAGCTGTGGTTCTAGGTTGACTCCCAATGTGCCTTAGACAGAGGGGAGGACACAAGGACATGATCCTGAAGCAAGGGTAAAACTCTAACAGGTTCATGAGGTATAATAACTTTAGAAAGTGGAATAGGGAATCCTGCTTTCAGTCTTTGAACATAAGCAAAAAATTTTTGAATTATCCCTATATGCCATTGGAAATCGGTGCTCCTGAACAAGCAGCAGTGTAACAGGATCAGACTCTTTTGCCTGGTGGATTAACTTAAATGCTGCATTTGGACACATTAGAGTTTTCCAAGGGCAATCTGCCCGATCCTATTAGCTTCATTCATTCATCCCCGGGCAGCTTCACTCACCATCCCCCGCAGTGCAACTCCCCTGATCAGGGTACAGTGCCTGAGCGGGAAAACCTCCCGCTCAGAAGCTCCTGCCCAATCGGGACAGTGGGAGGCCCATAAAAGCGCTTCTCCGACGATGAGGAACCAGCAGCTTCACTCACCATCCCCTACAGCATAGCTCCCCCGATTGGGGTAGAGCGCCCAAGCAGGAAAGCCTCCCGCTCAGAAGCTCTTGCCCAAACGCGGCAATGGGAGGCCCATAAAAGCGCTTCTCCGACGATGAGGAACCAGCAGCTTCACTCACCATCCCCTGGCAGCTTCACTCACCATCCCTCGCAGCGCAGCTCCCCTGATCAGGGTAGAGCACCTGAGCGGGAAAGCCTCCCGCTCAGAAGCTCCTGCCCAATAGGGGCAGTGGGAGGCCCATAAAAGTGTTTCTCCGATGACGAGGAACCGGCAGCTTCACTCACCATCCCCAGGCAGCTTTACTTACCATCCCCGCAGCGCAGCTCCCCCGATCGGGGTAGACCGCCCAAGCAGGAAAGCCTCCCGCTCAGCAGCTCCTACCCAAACGCGGCAGTGGGAGGCCAATAAAAGCGCTTCTCCGACGATGAGGAACTGGCAGCTTTACTCACCATCCCCGGGCAGCTTCATTCACCATCCCTCGCAGCACAGCTCCCCTGATCGGGGTAGAGCGCCTGAGCGGGAAAGCCTCCCGCTCAGAAGCTTCTGCCCAATCTGGGCAGTGGGAGGCCCATAAAAACGCTTCTCCGACAGGTGCGCCCACACCTGGTGGGCCCGCGCCAGAGGGCCCTTTGGCGTGGCCCTAAGGCACGGCACGGAGGCAGGCACACGGAGACCGAGAATCAGCCAGACATCAGCCAGCGTGCACCCAAGACCAAATCAACAGGATAAGACAGAAACCAAACGACCGCACAAGGTAACGCCAGCATGGCTGCGGCACCATTCCTACCCAGAGTTCTCCTCCTCACCCAACTCCTCCCACACCACTCACCCACCCTCTTTAGCTCTACCAACACCCTGTGGATACCTCCTTCACAGCACATACTCTACACCCCCTACCACGACCCAACTCAACTCTCTCACAAGAGTCCCAAACAGAGCATGCGAAAAGAATCTAAACACAGCACCCCCCCCCCACACACACACACACATAAAGCACCAGGTACACCGGACTGTCCCCAGTCCATCTCCATAGAGCTCATTAATGCCAGGTCGGTAAGAAACAAAATCAATACCCTAGCAGACCCCATAGAAGCTCAGCAAACAGGCATCCTCTGCATCACCGAAACATGGCTCACCCCCACCAACAACGTGCTACTCAACCAGCTAGTTCCCTCCACTCACACTGCTTAAAACTGCCCACGCACACAAAGGAGAGGAGGAGGAGTTCTGATCATCACAAGGAACAATCTAAGGATCAAAGCTAGTTCCACCACAAATACAAGTCACTGCAACACAATCATAGAGGACAAAAATCTAGCCCTGTACCTCACCTACAGAGCTCCACATGCTCCCCCAGATGAACTATCTTCTATACTAGAATCGGTCTGTGCAATCAACAACCTCCACAAACCTCTGCTGGTACTCGGAGACTTCAACCTTAGCTCTGCCACAAGCAAGGATGCAGAAGCCTTTCTGACAGCCATTGACTCTCTTCAATTCACCCAGATGATCAACACCCCCACACAGAGGCTCGGATCATCCCCCGACCTCATCTTTGCCCCCAAGAACCTAATAGAACGAAACATCATCACAAGACCCTCAATCACACCAGTATCCTAGCCGGACCACCACATATTAAAAGTCCAGCTACAATTGATAAACCTGACTGGCCATCAAGACAAGCCATCCACAACTAGGAGATTCAAAAGCTTTGACAAAGACCAATTCCTACAGGACACTCTACCCCTCCGAAGCACAAACACAGAGGACATAAATGAACCAGTCGTCAACTGGAACAATACCATCATGTCCACTGCCAAACCCATGGTCCACAGAATAAAGAAATCGCACAGCACTAGATCCATCTCCACCCTGTGGTACTCAAAGGACATACGCAAAGCAAAGAGAGCCCTGAGACAACTTGAATGTCGCTGGAGATGCACCAAGTCAGCCTCCATACAGGACTTATATCAGTCAAAGCAAAAAGAATATAACAAACTCATCAACCAACAGAAGAAGGAATACCACACAAACCTGATCCTGAAGTCTGCAAACAAACCAAGAGAGCTCTTTGAATTAGTAAAGATGCTCACCAACAAACCCAACACCGGGAAAGTCAAGCAAATAGATCCACAGACCTTAACAGACTACCTCAAGACCAAATTCACTGCCTTCCCCAAGAATACCACAAGCAGCACCAACAAGTCTCCTCCTCCCAACCAAATCTGGAACAAATTCAGCATTCCGTCCACAGAACAGATCTCAAACATCATCACATCACTCAACACCAGCACCGCCCCTACAGATCCATGCCCCATAACCTGGATCAAAGCAGCAAAAGAAGATCTTATCCAAATCATCTGCAAAATGGTTCTCAACTCACTTACCACAGGAATTATGCCTAGCGCCCTGAAGCTAGCCACAATACGCCCAATTCTCAAAAAATCCCCACTAAGTAAAACTGACCTAGCTGCCTACAGACCTATCTCAAGCCTCCCCCTTATATCAAAGATCATCGAAAAGGTGGTCCAACATCAACTTCAACATCACATCTACAGCCTCGCCCCCTAGATCCTAATCAACATGACTTATGACCAAACCATGGCGTTGAAACTCTGCTGATACGCCTCTTCAACAAGCTGATCCAGATTATTGACAACAGTAAGAAGGGCGTCCTCATGATCTTCATAGACATCCCCTCAGCATTTGACACTGTCAACCACACAACCCTGCTATCAAGACTATAGGAAGTTGGCCTACACGGCACCACCTTGAACTGGTTCACATCCTACCTCACCGACAGACAGCTCCAAGTCAAATGCGGCTCAGATACCTCCCGGCCTCTGAGAGCCACCCAGGGCATCCCGCAAGGCTCTTCACTCTCAGCCCTGCTATTTAACCTGTACATACAACCCATCTGCTCTATCATCAAGAACCACACAATACAATGCACCATCTACGCAGATGGCATCATGATATTCACCCCCGTCAACATGGACAGCCCAGACTACTCTAATCTAGCTAATTGTCTTCAGCAAATGACAAGCTGGCTCCTGGAAAACAACTTGTCCATAAACTACAACAAAACAGAAGCACTACTCATCACCAGAATCTCCACCTTCTCCCCCACACCCACCATCAAACTGAACGACATCACAATACCAATAAAGCCCGAAGTAAAATACCTCGGAGTGACTCTTGACAAAGACCTGAACCTAGTCTCACATTGCCAGAATCACAAGGAACGCATACCTCAAAATGAGAACCATCAGGCGCCTCAAACCTGTCCTCTCACAGGATCATTTCCATACGGTCTTTCAAGCTCTCATCACTCCCACATTAGACTACTGCAATTCCATTTACCTTGGGCTCTCAAAACAAGCACTCCGGCCTTTACAGATAGCATAGAAGACTGCCGCTTGCATAATAACGGGCACCTCAAGGCATGACCACATTACTCCCATTCTCAACCACCTCCACTGGCTCCCAATCAGCTCCCACATCCTATACAAGGTACTCCTAAACATATTCAAAATAAAACAGAACCTCTCAGCAAATTGTCTGCAACCCCTCATCAAAGCTGACCAAGGCACCAGACCCAGAAGACGAGGAACCTCGGATACCATCACCACCCCCAAAGAATTCGCCAGAACAAGACAAGACACCTCAAGATAGCACTATCCCTGGCGGCACCCACTCTATGAAACTCACTCCCTGACGAACGGAGATCAACCATAGACCTCAAGGACTTCAGGAAGCTGCTCAAAACAACACTCTTCATAGAACACTATAAGGAAGTCACGTGACCCAGCTACCAGCCTACTCCCATCTATGCATGACCCCTGCATCTCCCCTGCTACTTGTATATAGCCCCTGTACTTAGCTCACAATGTATATAGCTCACCAGCTAATCATTCACATTGTACTCTCTCACCACCCATGTTGATGCATCCATTGCATGTATTCACCAACTCACACTGCATGATTTGTTTGATGTGCTAACCGCTTTGATTTAAGGATAAAGCGGTATATTAAATCCTTTTAAATAAATAAATAAATTAAATAAAATATTAAAAAGAGCATTACAATAGTACTACATGCATGGACAAGAATGACTAATACGTCTCTGTCCAGAATAGGTCTGATAGATCTGATTCACCAATGATGGGAAAAATAGGAGGAGCCTAATGGTTAGAGCAGTAGGCTGAGAAGCCAAGTTGGAATCCCACTACTGCTCCTTGTGATATTGGACAAGTCATTTAACCCTCCATTGCCTCAGGTACAAAGTTAGATTGCAAGCTTTCTATGCACAGGAAAAATACCTACTGTGCCTGAAGGTAACTTGCCTTGAACCTCAGAAAAAAAAGGTGTGAGCTAAATCCAAACCTTTTTCTCTTTTACACTACCTACTTGCTCCTCAAAGGTTAGGTTAGGTCAGCATCAACCTTGACCCTCAAATAGTTAAAGAGGAAACTAACTTAATAAGTTGACCATTAGTTTTGCGGCAAAGGTTGGTTTATACTCCAGGTCAGTCAGCCACATAGTCTGACATTACTGGGAGTTCAGTTTCAACTATTTAGATTCTAACCATTGATGAACTCTAGACGTAGATCTAATTGATCTGCATAATCTACCAAAAGATGGTTTGATGAAATTAAGTAGCTGGTTGTCATCAGCAAATATAAAGGGTCTAACCCCAAAATGCTTGAATAAGAGTCAGAGGACTAATATAAGCATTAGAAAGAACTGAACCCTGAAGTACCCTCCCCCATCTCCCCCTGTCCCCTTGAAGAACTGTGCCACCTAACCCTGTCTCTGCTAAGTTATCCAAAAGCAGTTGATGATTAACTAAATCAAAAGCTGTAGATAAATTTAATGAGATTTACACTGCATATTTTCTTGCTTTAAGCTTTTGCCGCAATTCACTAAATAAAGCCGCCAAACAAGTGTTGGTATTATGATGTTCAGACTCCAGACTGCCTTGGAGGCACTACATCAGTCTTGATAAGAAATGACCAAAAATAAACCATTCATTCTATGCTAGCTCCATCCATGCTGTCTCTAAAATGATCCTAGAGCCCTATACTTAATGTTGGGCCTTGTCTTTCAAACTGTATACCAAAGTCCAATATCAGTCAATTTGATTGATCAAGTTGAGGTTCCTACGTATATGAGGGATAGGATGAGGGCCAGTGCAAGGATTGGAAGCGCCCTTGGTGGGACCTCCATCCTGCCACCCTCCCCCCCCCCCCCGGTGCCCCCACCCCTATTGCTGCCACTGACATCCCTCTTCAGAGGGGTGTAGAAATGGCAGATGATGGAAGACAAAAACAGTGATGCAGTGCCAGAGAATTTAGGTAAGCACTGTGTCATAGCTTCTGAGCCACTGTTGGCCCCAGAGACGAGTAGCAGTGGCAGCCCCCAGAGGCCCAGGATTCTAGGTAACCATCTAGTTCGCCTGATGGTAGTGTCAGCCCTGATCAGAGAACCCTAGACAAAGATCAGTTTATGTATTTAGAGAGAGCAAACAAACCTCATTAAACTATTTTGCCAATGGTGGCAGTTTTCAAATTCTTCACATTGAGTGGTGCCTTTTACCAGCAGACGATGTGCCTATTTTCACCTTGAAACTTGCCACTGGTAATTTTCACTGGCTTTTTGTGCAGTTACGTTTTTCATGGACACCAACTTGTGGATTTAAAAGTGCAATCTTCACAGATAATCTTCCACACACACATACAAGCCCCTTCCTGACTTCGCTGCACTCCTGAGAATGTCTCCTCTAAATATGGCCCAAAGTTATGGAGCCAATAGAAAATAACCGAAAAGATAAAGGGTCTTTCAGAAACGTGAGGGAGCAGCAGCAGACTTTTAGTCCCATTGAGGGGATAATTTTCAGATACCCAATGGATACACATAAATGGCTTTAGAAAATGCCTTCCCCAATACATAAAATACTGTAATGCAAACAAAACATTTCAGGTATGGGAACCCAACACTTCAAGCATAAGACCACAAAGCATTTCACGGTGTTTTCACTAGTGAATATGTTAGTAAATGTGACTGGGCTGTCACTAAGCCCTTGTATGCCCTTTGCCTCTGGGTCATGCCTAGTGAGAGGCCAGGAGAGATAGTGTCCTGGTTGCAGCACGCAACCATCTCTGACACATTTCTGCTACATGCCACCCACAGAAGGGGCTCGTGGGTTACTTTGGAGAAAAATCGCATTTTCAAAGGGATTAATGCCATTAGCAGAGCTGCTAACAACATTAATTGTGGCCAGCAGGATATTCAGCAGGTCTAACATGGAGGACAGGGTCGGCTTAAGAGGCGAGGCAGTGGCTCAGGGTGCAGGAAGCCTGCCTCACTGATTAGTCCCCATTACTTACAGCCTGCAGCCTCCTCTTCCTGCCCCCACTACCACCACAGTTGCTGCTACATTAAAGTTTAACACTTCCAGGGGAGAGGTGCTAAGATGTTTGTGCGTAAGGCTTGTTTGGTGGGTCTAAAAGGGATTCTCCTTGTGTGGCTTAGCCCAGACCCCCTGGCATTTTGGGCTTGGCTTAATATGTTGCACCAACTGATACAGATGGAGAACACAGCTGCCCAGTTCTCTGCTACAAGACATGTGAAGTTTTTGGAGACCTGGGAGCCCCATGTACAGTCTTTGCCACCCAGAAGTCGAGGTGTATGGCCTTTAACTGTGTCTTTGTTTACGTGTCTATGTGGATGTGTGAAGTTTATGTGTCTATGTGGACAAGTGCAAAGTTATGCACCTAGGGAAGAACAACCCAAACTATGGTTACACGATGCAAGGTTCCACATTAGGAACCACCACCCAGGAAAAAGATTTAGGCGTCATTGTGGATACCATCTTAAAACACTCGGCCCAGTGTGCAGCGGCGGCCAAGAGAGCAAATAGAATGCTAGGTATCATAAGGAAAGGAATGGAAAATAAAACAAAAGATATTATAATGCCTCTATATCGTTCCATGGTGAGACCGCACCTTGAATATTGTGTGCAATTCTGGTCTCCGTATCTTAAAAAGGATATAACGTTATTAGAAAAGATTCAGAGAAGAGCCACCAAAATGATAAAGGGGATGGAAGGATACTCCTATGAAGAAAGGCTAAAAAGGTTAGGGCTCTTTAACCTGGAAAAGAGAAGGCTGAGGGGAGATATGATAGAAGTCTATTAATTAATGAACGGAGTGGAACGGGTAAACGTAGATCGATTGTTTACGTTATCAGAATATAGAAAGACTAGGGGACATGCAATGAAGCTACAGGGTAAACTATTTAAGACTAATAAAAGAAAATATTTTTTCACTCAACGTGTAATCAAACTGTGGAATTTGTTACCGGAGGATGTAGTAAAGGCTGTTAGTGTAGCTGGGTTTAAAAAAGGTTTGGACAAGTTCCTGGAGGAAAGGTCCATAAACCATTATTAAGAAGGGACCCAGGATATCAATGCTTGACCCAGTACAAGCATTGTGGAACCTGTGTCTTTTGGGGAAACTGCTAGGTACGTGTGACCTAGATTGGCCACTATTGGAAACAGGATACTGGGCTTGATGGACCTTGGTCTGACCCAGTATGGCATATCTTATGTTCTTATGTGCTTTGTGGGTTGGGGGCTGAGGAGGGGATAGGGGGCTGGGGCAGATATAAGGTATAGGGGATAAGAGGTTATGAGGCCAATTCCCATCAGAGCCCGTCCGGACGTCCAAAATCTGGATGGGCTGGTTATGCACCCAATCCTGCACCCACTGGAGATAGATGCTCCCACGGGAGCAGAATTGAGTGCAATAGGCCTGTATGGGCAGGAAGTCCCCCAATTCAGGCCCCCTGTATGTCCAGCCCGCTTCCCATACACATCTCCTGAGGCTCCTGTATGGAGCTCGGTGCCATGGCACTACTGGGACACCATGCAAAGTCCCGATTGTCTGCAGTCCTCTCAAGTGCACATTTCCCCACTGCCCGACCCCCGATAAAGCCTGCCATGGCCAGGATTGGACGGCAGGGAGACCCTGCTGCACCTGCCCTGGCTTCGGTGGCCCACAGGTGGCAATTCCCTACCTCCGAGGTGGAATAAGTCCCCCATCTAAGTCGGCAGCTCCAGGCATACAGGACTGCAACTGGAATCGGCCCTGTACATCCGGGGTCAGGATCATGCCTCCAGCCCACCCTTGCTCCTCCTACTTTCTGCCCCCTCCTGCCCCCATCCAGAGCTCCCCGCACATCTCCATTGTATGTGCGGGGCGCTCTGAACCGGTAATTGGCCCCAGGCGTTTAGCAGGGATGCACAGCCACACTGGACGTACATCCCCGCTAAACGCGGAGCAAAATCTACCTCTATAGGTAGGGTGGGGGATAAAAGAAAAATATAGTATCTTGGTGGTTTATATTTTTGTAACTCCAGGAGACCTGTCAAAAGCTTTTGCATACTAGTTATAGTATTTTGTATGTTTCTGATTCTTGAATAAACAGATTTGACCATAAATTTTATCACAGCCACAGGAGCATTTTCCTTTACTCCCACGGCCGTGCTGGCACTGCTAGCATTTTCAGAAAACATACAGATAATATTGGGTTGTTTCAATTGCTAAACGGCCATATATTAGTGGGCCATGTTAGGGGAGGAGTGAAGGTAGGCCAAAAAATGATCCAGATAATGGCAATATTCAGCCTGAACTAAACAGATAATGCCAGTGGAGTCACCATATTAACTGTACATTCAGCACTGTTACCTATATGGATAGGAGCACCGAATATACAGATTAATTTAAATGTTCATGCTGGAATTAACTTAAGCCAATGACTGTGCTGGCTGAAAATATACCCCTATTTGCTCAGCTCGTATTCCAAGATTGACGCCAAGGGGGGAGGGCACAAAAGCAAACATTGGCTCAGGGCACCACATCCCCTACAGGCAGCACTGATGGAGGGGTTATTTTTATTTATTTATTTGAGTTGTTTATATACCACATTTCCAATATTCAAACAGCTTACATATAACAGAACATTACATGGAACGTGTTATTATAAAGAACGTTTAACTCCATATAAGAAACCCATATAACTTTGCAGAACCATTAGACTCCAATACATTAACATTAATGGCAAAAGATAAATACCAGTAAATAATCCAGTCTGGCCTGGAATGTCGGCATCTTTCTAGCCAATGAAGTCTTTACATTATCAGTGATGGGAGGCAAAAGGAAAATGGCAGAAGGGGCTATAAACCATCCCGTAAAGTTAAGGAGAGTGAGATACTGCACTGGATTCCATCTCTTCTTTGCTTCATCTTAACGCACTGAAACTCAACCCCTCAAAGACCACAGTTACCTGGATCACAGGCTCTAAGACGATGCCATCTCTGGCCCCTTCTATTCGTTCTACTGGCATCACATTACACTCCACCTTTAAATATCTTGGTATATACATTGACTTTCCTTTTCTACCCATATCTCTCATCTCACACGTTCTGCATTCACTGCACTTCACAGGTTCTGGGCTCTTCACCCCCTCTTTGACCAGATGGCCCAGACTACTCTCCTCTTAATCACTGTTATCACATGACTTGATTATTGCAATATTGTATTTACCGGCCTCCCCAACACCAGCTAAAATGTCTCCAAACTATATAAAACACTGCTATTCGTGCTCTCATCCATGCCAACATCACTGGCTCCCATTCCCCAAAGGATCCACTTCAAAATTCTCACTCTCACACACAAAGTCTTGCAAGAGTGAAACAGAACAAGTAATCATGTCTCGTTTGCATACCTGCCTCTGTCTCTCTGCCCTATGTCCTCCTCCTACCCACTCCCTTCTTTCCTTTGCAAAATGGAGTTCTTTCTCCTTTTTTCTCTTGTTCTATATGTTACAATTGATTTATTTTACGATTGTGAACTGCTCTGTTGGTCTTGCAAAAGATGGTATCTCCAGCCTCAATAAACAATAATGCTGGGACCATATTAAGCCACCAGCATCGAATATCCGAGTCAGCTAACCAGGCAATATTCAGTTGTTGCCCAGTTAGCTTCAGCGGCAAAAGTTAGGCGAGCCTTTCAGGTGTCTTATACTACTCAGGGATAAGTGGCTGAATATCACCGCTAGCTGGCTATCCCTGGGTGCCCCCTCTGATCCGCCCCTGGAGTGCCCCGATACTAGCTGGCTATGTTGGGATATTCCGTGGTGGCACCCGGGGATATTCAATGGCACTAATTGAATTAGTGGCCCAGAATATCCCACAGAGCATCACGTATGTGGTTGGCAGGTCGGCTAACCACCTAAATGGCTTTCAAAATGCCCCCCTACATTTTTGACTCTTGCTAATAGAAAAAAAATGAAACTCTTATCATGGTTTGGGCCAGGGTGAGTAGTAGCAGCAGGAGCAGCAGCATTCCTTCTGCACTTGTGAATCATTTGAAGGCTTGACCTCTTGCACCATAAGAATATTCACAAGTTTTAAATCTTGCAAGAAATGGCACCAAGGTTTAATAAGGCTCTCTCTCTCTTAGGGTCTGAGGAGGAAAGAAGGAAGGAAAAATTATGCAAAATGTAGTAAAATCAGTGCCCTGCTTCCTTTCCTGAAATGTCTAGACAACAAAAGAAGGGAAATGAACGACATCCATATGGGGGGAAACACTGAGAGATTTTCGAAACCTCATTTAAAATGATATACTGTCTCTGTGACTATGGCCATGTCACCCTGAATGAGCCCTGTTTTGTCTGATCTTGGAAGCTAAGCAGGGTTGGGCCTGGCTGGTACTTGGATAGGAGACCACCATGGAATACAAGGTTCTGTTGGCTTATTGCATGGGAGAAAGGCAGCATGAACTGGAAAATGATGCACTCTTCCTGCAGTAATAAGTATGCACTGATGTTTCTTTGAGTTTATGTGATTTCCAGGACTTATTATTTTGCTTTGACTGCCACCCCCAAGAAGCTCGTACCCTAGACGACTATCTAGTTTGCCTAACGGCTAAGTCTGCCCTACTTGAATTTTCCATTCTGCCCTGTAGACCTATGACTAATGCCATAGTGAGAGTGGTATCATCTCCTTTGCACAGCAACCCTTTTAAATGCTGTTCTGTCTTAGTAGTAGAGGCCATCCCCTTAATAACGTGGAGACAGGACAGTAGCACATCAAGGACTAGAGAGGGTCAAAGGGGCAGCTGTCCAGATGGGGGCGTCAGGAAGGCATAATCGTCTAGTAAAATTTCATAGCTTGACTCAACTCAGTTTCATATCTACTTGTGCAGTCATCTCTTTTAAGCCTATTGTATAAATCACATAGGTATCTATAGGGGGATATTCAGCGGTGGCGGCTAGCTGATCTAATGCGGCTAGCCTCTGCTGAACTCAAAACCTGGATATTCAATGGCAGGTTCATATCCAGGCCCCGGCATGGATATATCTGCGCTGACTGGATTGCTGTGAACCTTACTGAGCAGCAGCGATATTCAGCTTCTGCCCTGTTAGCTTCTGCCGTGTCAATAACTGAGCAGTGGCTCGATATCGCCACTGCCTGGTTATCGACGGGTACTGCCCCAGAATGCCCTGGCACATCCCAAAGCTAACCGGTTTGCATCGGGGCATACAGCGGCAGCACCTGCAGGTATGTTAGTGCCGTTGAATCCAGCTGAGCAACATTTACATTGAATATCTTCCCCCCTATTTGTCTTGATAAAATTGCTCTTGAAAAGCTACTGAAACTGTGGCGATAATGCAGCCATGTACCTCTGCACCTGCTCTGGAGGCGACACATAGCTCACAGCAAGGCCAAGGATGCTGGCATTTGTTAGAGTGGTTGGATTGTATGCCCAAGTAATTTTTTTTTCATATTAACTCATTACTATTACTATTACATTATACTAAAAATGTTTATTTTAGAGACTCAGTGCATTGTGTGCAATGCATGATAAACCACATTGTCCAGAACTAAAGTGCACTCAAACATAAAGTGGGGGGCAGGGCAAGTGTGTGTGTATGAGTGCGTGTAATTCTGACAGCCTTTCCTCCGGGCACAGAAAAATCTGGTCCTAACTGTGGACAGTAGTACTGAAATACTTTGGAGTGATGGAATCTTCACCCTTAGAGTTTCCCTTCTCCCTCACTACTGCATCCCCGAGAACCAACTTCTCCTTTCTCCCTCACCTTGCGTCCTAGAAGTGCCGACAATGTAAATCCATCCCTGCCAGCAAGCTAGCCATTTGGACTCCAAGATGGGGAAAATGAACTGAGTGACGGGGGATACAAGCCTGTTTCCTTGCCTCACATTTCCAAACAAAACTAGAATTTAGCAGCCTAAGATAAATAGTGAGTTTTCCAAGACTACAGAGACCATACTACATAAATGAAAGCCAAATAAGCTTCAGAACAAGGAACAAAGGAAGCTTCAGAGAGTCCGACGCTGCTCTGCTGACAGAGAATTCTGAGGAAGGAAGCAGAAGAACACTAATGAAGCTCTCCAAGAGTAACCAAGCAAGACCTTGTCCCTAGAACAAGGGCTTCCTTTGGGGCCACTTTGAGGCTGCTTTTGACTTTTGACTGGGCCTTAAGGTGTCATTAATGCAGGGGTTCCAAAGGGTGGATTTGAAAAAAAAAACTAGTGTATTTCTGAATTTTCAAAAGTATGTGCGTATCTTTTTTCCAAGAAAAATGACCCAGACAAATGAGCAGGTCCAATCGAGGTTGATCACCTTGCCATAGGCAATTTTCAGAGTGTTATTATGCCTGCACAAATGCACAGGTAAACAATATCCATAGACTTTGCGCCTATCTGGCCAGTTTTAAAATTAACTTCTACATATTCCTGTTGGTCCCTCCCAAAAAGAAAAGAAAACCAAAGTCCAAAGGTCAGAAGTTATGCAGGGGTTATCAAAATATACAAATTATTCTTATTCCTTAGACCAAGTGTAAGCAAACATGTTTGAATATTCAATGTGCACATTCTGAAGCACAGATTGGTTTGCATCCCTTGAAGGCAGAAAGTGGAAATCCTGATTTAACCAGAGCTTTGCTTTTATAATGTCAATATCCTCAGTGCCCTGTGGGTAATTACTGTAGATGAACTGGAAGGAAGTCCCCTTACATTCTTCTCCTACTCCTTATCACTCTATATCACAATGTGCATAGGATAAGCCTCTTTTAATCATTCTTTGCATCCACATTTAGTCAAATGTTATTTTTAGTAGTGCGTGCATCCCTGGACAAATTATAGTACCGTGTCGTTATGCTGACTCAGGTGTGCCTCCATTGCAGATCTACATGAGTGAGTTCAGTTCACGCCTCTCTTCTTCCTGGTCTGCGTATTTCCGCAGGGGTTCGTATTGCAGGAACTCTGGAGTTTTGCTTCTTGAACACGTCATGTGTGCATTTTTACATGATCACATGATCCTTGTTGGTGGGAAACATGGGGGAAATGCTTTTCTTTCTTTCATTTCCTTGAAGTTGTTTCAAGCATTGATGTGGGATAGTTAAAATCATTCCTGAGATGGGAAGAAAATCACTTTCCCATTGTGCACTTGGCCAAACAACAAACCAACCACTGCCACTTTCTTTAGATTACTTTGCCTTCCTAAGTACACATAAACCAAACCAAGATCTAGTCCCCACTTGTTGTGTTGTCTGTCTTGACTAGACTATAAGCTCTTATGTCTCTGTCCAGCGCTATGTATGCCTTATAGCATCTTGCAAATGATAAGCAGTAGCAAGATCTGATTGTCAAACTCTTCTGAATTCTGAATTGCGATTCAAGGCTTATTCACACACACACAAATATGCACCAACTCAGCCCTCTAATGGTTCTTCATGGGCTAAATCCTCCAAAAGAGACAAGATAGAAACATGGGGCCCAATATTCTTCTGGGCAGGCTATGCGCTGCTACGGTACTTAGCCCTGTTCGCTGACCCTTAATCGCGGATATTCAATGCCGGAGTCATATGCAACTCCAGCATTGACTATCTGGGGATCGTCGCACACACTGGAAGCCGCATTAGATAACCGGGAAGCAGCAATATTGCATGCTGCCCAGTTAGCTCCTGTACCGAAAGATAGGTGAGGGTTTCCTCGATCGCTAACCAGGCAGCATGCAATATCACTGCTGCCTGGTAATCGCTTGTCACCGCTTCTGCTCTGTCCTGCCTCGGAGTCAGGTTTCCAGGATAACCACAATGAATATGCCTGAAAGAGATTTGCATACAATGGAAGCAGTGCATGCAAATCTCTCATAGACATATTTATTGTAGTTATCCTAAAAACCTGACTGGCTCGGTGTGTCCCAAGGACTGGGTTGAGAACCCCCTGATCTGGCCGACGTTTAGCTTGTTTAGTAGTTTAAAATATTGATTTAAACTCAGTTGAATTCCACAAATGACTGAGTGGCACACTATTGTTAGGTAAGCACTGACCATTTGTAAAACTATTAGGTATTCATTGTTTACATCATATCTAATTATCATTCACATCACATCTAAATGATAATAAGCTTGCAAACTCCTGGAGTTTACAGGGAAATGAGCATTCTTCATGCAGGATATAAAATTAACTACAGTCAGCCCTACTTAATGAGGCTGTGATTGTCATCAAGGATTCTGGAGATTCTATAAATCATTAAACCAAGGAGTAAATGGATTCAGAAACCTGCTACTATTGCTAGTACTACTATAAATCATTTATATAGCGCTACAAGGCGAACGCAGCGCGGCACAAACATATAAAGAAGACAGTCCCTGCTCGCAGAGCTTACAATCTACTCAAGACAGACAGAACAATACAAGAGAAACAAGGGGGGGTTCAAATAGGGAAGAACAAGGGATTAGGATCCAAATGCAGCCTCAAAGAGGTTAGCCTTTAGCATGGATTTAAAGAGGGGAGAGAAGAGACTTGACATTGGCAATTACAGCCAGAAGTATGCTTTGTCTGACTATAGTTAGTTTTTATTACCGTAATATTAGCCATCATTTACTTACAGATCCCTCCACACAGCTCCCAGAAGCCGTCATCGTCCTCATCTCCTGTGCAGCAAATTAAAGCATTTCCTTCCATTCCTTCTCAACTGCAGCACCCAGAAACCTTTCCCCATAATACCCATAAATCACCCTCTCCCTTTCTGTCTCTCTTCTGGTACCCTGAAATCTCTTCAAACCTTCTTTTCCATCCCCCGTCTTTCCTGCAGAATCCAGAAGCCTTGCCCTCATTCCACTTTTCTCCCACAAAGCCTAGGAACGTTCCTCCTTCTTTGCCTTCTTCACAGTACCTGGAAGCTTCTTGTCCTCCCATCTCTTATGTCAAGGCCAGAAGCCTTCGCTCAACGCACTAATCTTCCTCTTTGAAAAAGGGGCTTTCTTCCTCGGCCCTGTAAGTCCTTTGACCACTCTCCTCATCTCTTTCCGTGATGTCCGCTTTAGAACCTGTTGGTTATGTGATAACTATCAAACTCTACGGAAGACACAAAAGCCTGTTTCAGTTAGGGCTGGGAATAATTCATCTTCAAATAGGGTCTAAATATTAATGCAGAAAAAGTACTGCCATCATCACACCGTGATTATTTCAATGTATTTTCCTTCTCACGCTCTCATTACTGATGCTTATAAGCAGTCCATTTTTCCTAGCGAAAAAGCTGCTGGTACTCGTATGCAGGGCTCCTTCATTAATACACGAGGACCAGGGGTCAATTTTAGCAGGCAATGAAAAAGGTGCCGGAACTCATTACTACCAACTACCCCCTCAAAAAAGCCTTGCTTATAAGAAGGCAGCAGGGGGAATATAGCCTTGTACACAAATAGCTCAATGTGACAGAGTAAAACTCCCATCTGTATTTGCTTCATGCAATAAGGGTAGTTTGCCAAGAAGTGGCGATGAGCAAAACGACCCATATCTCTCTTCTTTATTTTCACCTGAAAAGACAAAGCATAAAAATGCCTCTAAGTAAGAGGAAAATGAGGAAATCCATAGCAGCAATTGGCTGGCTAGGCTGACTCATTCCCTCCTGCACATCTTAGGCCATGTTTATTGTATCCTGCCTTGGGCTTTTATGTAAGGGAAGGCAAAATATTGAATAAATGAAATGAAATGTCCATGTTCAGCACATGAACTTATGTTAGACTGTGACTCCTCCTTGATTCATCATAAATTAACTGATTGTTTTACAAAAAACAGAGACTATGATGGCAGATAACATCCATCTCATTTGCCCAATTTAATTCCTGGTCTATTGCCTTGGACCCCACTTAATCTCTCCATCACTCTTTTTGTAAATAAGGATCCTCTATGCTTATCCCAGGCTTTCTTGGATTCCATTATTGTTTTTGTCTCCACAAACTCTACTCATTTAGAAACGGACAAGGTTCTGGCAACATGAACCTTCATTCTCATCTACTCTGGGATTTTCCCCCTATTTAGGTCGTCGCTCCTCTCCTAGACTGAACATTGCAGTGATGTTTCTCAGCTGGAAGCCATGTACCAGAGTTCCCTCTGGAACCCCGCCGTCATGGGCCCTGCATCCAGCCACTAAGTTTCCCTTTTAAGCAATGGCCACAGTATCCCAGCTGGGGAGCAGAAGACCAAAACTCAGGAATTCAACTGCTTCTCACATGGTATTGCGCAACACTGCCAGCGAGCCACAGGACTAACCCCATGAAGGGATATTTTATAGCGTTACTCCTGAATCTACTCCTTGGAACCCTGTTTCTTGACCTCTTCCTGAATTTCTTTTTCTGGAGTTCCTTTCCCTTTTACTATGAAGCTATATTTTGGACCTTGTCGTAAACCACTTGTGTGCCCAGGAAAAGGCGATATAGAAAAATAAATAAACCATAAGCCAATTTTCATTGAAAAAGATCTATAGGAAGGGTTATGCATTACTTATATCTTTGCGGGTGGGGATGGCAGTCACAGCAAGGAAAGCAAATCGGAATATTCAGCACCAGCATCCAGAGAGTGATCAGCACTGAATATCTGGACAAGTTGTTAACTGGTGGCATTATTCAGAGAGCTATCCGGACAACAGTACTGAATATTGCCACTATCTGGATAAATTAGAATGGCCCAAGTTATCTGGATAATGATACTGAATTTTCCCTCTATCTGGATAATTCACCAGTCTGCCCAAGGACCTACCCAACACTATCCAGGTGGAGGCACATTCTGGTTCCTGCATATCCGGCCGCATTGGCTGTGCAAAAAACAGATGTGCAGATGTTGGACCCGATTCTGCCACTGCGGTGCCCAGATGTACCCATGGCGGCAGAATCTGGGACTTGGACATCCGGGCGCTCCCCATATGCCGACGAGATTAGTGTATGGGGAGCTCCTGTCTCAATGCCAGAACTGCACGGCTGGGGCATGGGAGCCATGGCGTTCTGGCATCATGGCAATGCGCCATCTATCTGATGGCTTGGAATGACATGGCCCATGTCTGGCATGCAGCTGTGTGCTGGTGGACGTACAGGGCCCTGATCTTAATAGACCCTGTACGTCCAGGCACTTTGCAACTCCCCCACTCTGCCTCTGCTCTGCCTCCATTCTTCCCCCTCCTGCCCCCGTCCAGCGCTCCCCACACAAATACTGGGTACGTGTGGGAAGCACTGGGACCGGAATCACGTTTTGGGGCTGAGTGTGGATTGGATGTCCACCCCGGATGTCCAACCATGCTATTCAGGTTACAGAATGCCAGCCATTGTATCAAAATAGTCTGTAAAATATTCAGTGACACTAGCTGGCCAGCACTGTTGGATATCAGTGGGTAGCTTCGGCCCATGCCACTTATCCAGACAGCAGCACCAACCATCCAGAAAAATGTTTTTGAGTATCGAACCATTAGAGTTTTTTTAATATCTCTGTCATATTCCTCGTCTTCCTATTTCTCCTGTTCTCTAGCTTCAAAAGACTACACACTCAGCTAAGGCTTTCAGACTTTACAATTGCCTGTTTTTAATATAAACTTTAACAGTTAGATATAGGTTTTTAGGAATATTCAGACTGCCTACATTCCTTGCATAGCCTTTAAATCAGATATCTGAGTGTGCCCTCAGTTTATATAAGGTCTACTGGCCAGGGACACTTGTGATATGTGGCTACTTGGAATATAAATATTCATTTGCTTTTGGGGTTGCAGAGACCTGGTCTTCTTCTTAGGTCTCCTACTTAATTTTGCAGCAGAGGAGAGCTAAATCAGCATGTCGTGTATTCAATGCATTAACTGTGGTGCTTTCATTCTGAGAAGAATCATTTAGAACCTAAATGCCTCAAATTATCTGCTATGCATAAAGAATTGACTCTACTAAGGGAAGAATGAGCTGCAATTCAACACACCTCCTCTAGGATACAAACTGAGCAAAATCCACCACTGCTCCCACAAAGAATCAAACAGCCCAGGAACAAATGGATCATAGTGGGCTCTGGTAGGTTGCAACCTATAACACAGAGACACCCTATACATCAAGAAATATCCCTGCACAATGCCTTCTCTGACTTGGATAATGAGGGTGCCCAATCCATGGAAACTGAAGTGCCCTTAAATGAAAGGTTCAATGTCAAATCTACTGATAATGTACCAAATAGAAAGAAAAAAAATCACAAAACAGAAAACTACTACTATTTGGAGATTCCATCATTAGAGGCACCAACTTGGGAACACAGTTCAAAGGAGAGAAGATGGTCAAATGCTTCCCAGGCTCTTCAGCCAGCAGGAATACGAACCAAATTGTTGGTATAGTTAGCACAGAAATTGAGCACTCCAGAACTGATGACCTGGCTAGAAACAGTGCCTCTGCAGTTCAAAGGGACTTCCAGACTCTGGGACAGAAGCTCAAGCCCATTGCTAACACTATAGCATTCTCAGAAGTTCTACCTGTTCTTGGTAAGGGGGCAGAAAGGCTGCATCACATGATCAACTTTAATACATGGCTCCAAACCTGGTGCAAACAAGAAAGATTTAGATATATAGGCGACTGGGGAAACAGATGGATCAATAAGAGACTATACTGTGCTGATGGACTACATCTTTCCGTCGCAGAGAAAAGGATCCTTAGTGAAAAATTCAGGCAGTATGTGGACAGGCATTTAAACTAGGGAAAGGGGGTACGGATGGAGAAAGACAAGTTCAGGACTTCACTCCTAGCAAAAGCAAAATGACATTGGAAACAGCTATACTTTTAAACAACACATGAATGGCAAGAGGGAAGGGGTGTGTAGAATAAAATCCATGCAAAACACAGGCAAGCTAGTCAATGAATGCTAGAAAGCAATGAGCACAAATGCTCGAAGCCTAGCCAACAAAGTTCCTGATCTGGAAGCCCTAATGGTGGAAATGGACTTGGACATTGTGGCCATTACAGAAACATGGTTTAATGAGTCGCATGAATGGGATATAGCCATAGCTGGTTATAATCTATTTAGAAGAGATAGAGAGGGTAGAAAAGGAGGAGGAGGAGCCCTATATGTCAAAAACAATATTAAAGCTGCTGAAATGCAGGGGACGTGGGGAAAAGAAGAAGCACTGTGGATTGTGTTGGATAGAGGAGGTGGCACTGTCATCCATACTGGTGTAGTCTACAGTCCTCCAACTCAAACCAAAGAAATGGATAGCAGATTGATTGCTGATACTGCAAAGATAGACATGAAGGGGGAAGTGTTCATTTTGGGTGATTTCAATTTACCCTATGTGGATTGGAGTATTCCTTCTGCAAATCTGGAAAGAAGTAAAACAATTGTGGATGCCTTCCAAGATGTTTTACTTAGACAAGTGGTGATGGAACTGACCATAAAGAGCTTGGTGCTGGATTTAGTGCTCACCAATGGAGATAGCATGTTGAATATCTGGTTGGGTGCCCTTGTCAGCAGCAGTGATTATCACACGGTGTGGTTTGAGATAAAAGCCAAGGTAGAATTTAATCACAGTAAGCTCAAAGTCCTAGATTTCAAAAACACTGACTTCAGTAAAATGGCCAAGTACCTGAAGGAAGAGTTGGTAGGGTGGGAGGGGATAAGGGAAGTGGAATTGTAATGGGCTAAACTAAAGGAGGCAATAAAAGGGGCAATGCATACGTATGTAAGGAAAGCAAATAAAAACAAGAGGAAAAGGAAACCTATTTGGTTCTCCAAAGAAGTGGCTGCACAAATAAAGGCAAAAAAAAAACAGCTTTCACAAAATTCAAACGTTTGTAAACAGAGGAACACAGAAAGAATACAGGATAAAGCTAAAAGAGACAAAAAGAGAAATACGGATAGCAAAATCAAAGGCAGAAGAAAAGATGGCTAAAGATGTGAAGTATGGCTACAAAACCCTTTTCAGGTATATTCGGGAGAGGAGGAAAATCAGAGGTGGATTTGCAGGACTTCAAAGTACTGAGAACGGATTTATGAAAAGTGACATTGAAAAAGCGAAAATGCTAAACAAATACTTCTCTTCTGTTTTCACTAGAGAAAATCCTGGAGAAGGACCACCTGTGATTGACAAATATACAAATGGGAATGCAGTAGATACCACACCATTCACAGAAGATGATGTGTTAGAACAACTTGCAAAACTAAAAGTGGCCAAGGCCATGGCACCGGATGGAATACATCCCAGGATATTGAAAGAGCTCAGAGGTTCTAGCAGGGCCATTAAAGGATGTTTTTAATAGATCCTTGGAGACATTGATGTGTGGTTCCACAGGGCTGGAGAAAGGCTGATGTAGTACCTCTTCACAAAAGTGGCAGTAGGGATGAAGTGACAAACTATAGGCCAGTAAGCCTTATCTCGGTGGCGGGAATAGTAATAGAGGCGCTCCTGAAAGAGCGAATAGTGGACTTCCTCGAAATCAATAGGTTGCATGATCCGAGGCAACCTGATTTTACCAAAGGACGATCTTGTCAAACAAATCTGATTGAGTTCTTTAACTGGGTGACCAGAGAACTAGATCAAGGGCATGCGATGGATGTGATCCACCTAGATTTCAGCAAAGCCTTTGATACTGTTCCTCATAGGAGGCTTATCAATAAACTCAACAGCTTGGAGATGGGTCCCAAGTTGGTGAACTGGATCAGAAATTGGTTGACTGACAGACAACAGAAGGTGATGGTAAACGGAACTCACTCGGATGAAAGGAAGATGATTAGCGGTGTGCCCCAAGATTTGGTTCTGGGACCAGTATTGTTCAATGTATTTGTGAGTGACATTGCTGAAAGACTGAATGGACAGATGACACGAAAATTTGCAACAGAGTGAACTTCCCCGAAGGAGTGGATAACATGAGGAAAGATTTACAAAATCTGGAAGAATGGTCTATGTTTGGCAGCTAAGATTTAATGTGAAGAAGTGCACTGTAATGCACTTGGGAAGCAGAAATCCAAGGGAATTGTATGCGATAGGGGGTGAGAGGTTGGTGTGCACGGACCAGGAAAAGGACCTTGGAGTAATTGTTTCTGAGGATCTCAAGGTGGAGAAACAGTGTGAGAAGGCAGTGGCAAAAGCCAGAAGGATGCTGGGTTGCATACAAGAGGAACTACCAGCAGAAAGGAAGAGGTACTACTGCCATTGTACAAGTCGCTGGTGAGGCCTCACTTGGAATATTGTGTTCAGTTTTGGAGACTATATCTCACAAAGGACATAAAAAGGCTGGAAACAGTTCAGTGGAAGGCAACCAAAATGATTTGGAGCCTGCGTCAGATGAGAAGAGATTTGAAGACCTAAATATGTATGCTCTGGATGACAGGAGGGACAGCAGAGATATGGTTCAGACCTTTAAATACTTAAAGAGTATTAATGGACAAACAAACCTCATCCAAAGACAGGGAAGCTGTAAAACTAGAGGGCATAACATGAAGCTGTAAGGGGGTAAACTGAAAGGCAATGTCAGGAAATACTTTTTCACTGAAAGGGAGGTGGATGCTTGGAATGCCCTCCCGATGGAAGTGGTGGAGGCAAATACAGTGACAGAATTCAAAATGGCATGGGACAGACACAGTGGATCCCCTTATAGCAGAGTGGAAGAGTAGCCAAATGGTTAGAGCACTGGCTTGGGAACCAAGAGACCAGGGTTCAATTCCCACTAGCACTCCTTGTGGCCTTGGGCAAGTCACTTAACCCTCCATTGCTCAGAAAAATCCAAGTTATCAATGTCCCTGCTTAATGTACAAGTTTAAGTTACAATGCAAACTGCTTTGATTGAAACGTTAAAGCAGTATAAAAAACTGTTAAATAAATATAGCAACAGGATAAAATAAACATAACTATCTCTCATATCTCAATAAATAGGGGTGACCTACACAGAGTAGTGGGTACACCCCTAAACAAAGGCACAGGGAGGGGTGACCTGCACAGAGCAGCAGATGCACCTACTCTTGTCGCCTTGCTGGGCAGACTATATGGACCATACTGGTCTTTATCTGCTGTTATATACTATGTTTAAGTCTTATAAGAGTTCTGATGATGACTTGACCGTTTGAATAGTTCTTCTCTGGACCACCTCTATTCTATAAATCCTTTTGTAAGTATGGCCTCCAGAATTAGACACAATCTATTATCACCTTATTTTTACTTCTGTTTATGCCTGACCCTACATACTCCAAGATCCATCTGCACTGTGCTGCTACTTTGAGATAATCAGAAATATAACCTTGAAGTATTTCTCCAAGCGATTGCGCATCAGTTTCTCACTTCCTCATCATGTACTACTGACCTGAAATACTGCACCCCAAATGTGTGGCCCTGCACCTTTTTCATTTTAAAAAACACTTCATCAGGGTCCATTTAGACTCTAAGGCAGCGGTTCCCAACCCAGTCCTTGGGCACCCCTCAGACCATTCAGGTTTTCAGGATGTCCACAATGAATATGCATGCGATAGATCTGCATGCACTGCTTCCAAAGTATGCTGGTCTACGTCATGCATATTCATTGTGTATATTCTGAAAACCTGACTAGCCTGGGGGCGCCCGAGGACTGGGTTGGGAACCACTGTTTTAAGGAATGAGGTTAGAGTGAGTGTATGATTTTTTGACTTGCTCCGTTGGGAGGCATCTTCACAAGAGTATGTTCAGCAAAATTTATGGACCCATTTGGTGTTGTGATCTTCTTCTCCGTCCTGACATAGAAGTTTGCGGATGTTCAGGGGAGGAGCTCTTGGGGAATCTAGGCATGGGGATCTATGAGGATCCCAAAGGGGTCTGAAGACAAGGAAGAACCACAGGCCAAAGCTGATGAATGAGATGCTCCTTCCATAGTCCTGGAATTTACTGAGAAAGGTACAGAGTAGAGAGTTTCACATTGGAATAAGTGTAAATACTACTGGGCTTGAAAAGCTGCTATTGAGTTACTGTTTGCCAAACGAAAAGCAGGGGCTCACCCCAAATTATCAAGAGCTGCAAAAATCGGAGATGACAGATAATCCAAATTGTGATTCTTTTCTTATACACTCAAACGCATATGTTTAGCGAGGGCCGGTGAGAGATTTTTTCCAAGGAGAGCCTGCACTGCATAAGTTCCCATCATAACATTTTTGTAGATTTTGGCTGTTTTGCCTTTTGTTCTTGAATGGATGATACCCATATTAAATGCACTGTATATCAGATCACTCAACTGCATCAAAAACTCAAGGGAAAGGATTTATTTTGGAACAACACTTTTACTGTGTGGCTGTATGTTTATTTCCACTGGGGGTGAGGAGGGCACAAAAGGGCATTCCAGAAGCTTAAGGTCTTGAAAGATCTTCTCCCAATCAGGAAGGAATGAACCTAGGGAGTATGGGGTACTGTATTGCTCTCATGCTGCCCAAAGAACCTTCGCAGCTGAATAGAGGATGAAGTCCATGTTACACATGTTTTGCTATCTTGATCAAATGTATGACTACCACAATAATGTGCTACCACTTCAAGGTATATTTTTCCACAATGTCTCTGAAATATTCTTATTGAATTTTGAAGCTAGCATAATAAGGTTCTAAGAGCTGATGATCCAAAATAGAAGTGAAGGAAGTTCCTGCATTCACTACGAGCCTTTCACAAATCTTTTATAGGCTAAGATTGTTTGTAGAATTTGGTGGCTAAAGGAAGCTGTATTGAAAGATAAATTATTCTCCTACCTTCACAAACAATACATTCTAACCCTCTGGCTTTTGTTGTTAAGAGATGTCTTCTTGACAGTTCAAAGGACAGGTACTTTCAGATTTGGAACTATAGTATTCATATATTCTGTGAATAATCATGACCTCTTTGACCCAATCATTAGGAATATATTAGACTGCAATTAGCACAGACATCTGGGGAATTGGGATAAGATAAAGACTTAATTAGTTCAGGAAGGTATATTTTCATTGCTATCACATAAATGCCTCTGAATCTTTATGAAAATGTTCTGTATTCCCAATAAATATTTGCCCAAAGTGACTCAGTTTTATCATCTGAAGCCCAGCTCCAAAGGAGCTAGGTCTATAGCAAGTGATGCTGAATCACATCCCCACTGTATGATAGCAAGCATAATGAGCTAGAGGCCACATTATGAAGGTGAAAGGAAGGTCAGAGCTTCACTTTGAAAAGGATTATAAATGAGATGGTAGGGAAAAGGCTCTAAGGGTAATACTCTTCACTGACTTATATGAACTACAAGGATTTTGCATTTTGTTTTTTTGGGAGGAAGTAGGGGAGAGTAGCATAAATTGAATCTACATTTGATAAGTGGAGTGCCAATTGTCCTGCATTTAACACAAGGTCATTGCAAATCTCCCAGCAGAGATAATGAACAGAAAACAAAAGATGAAACAAGAAAACACAAACTGTTATATTATTTTCCCACTTCGTAAGGAAAAGAATACAATATATTACAGTGTAAAACCTGGACCTGACTAACTGAAGCAATAAGTGAGACTGTGTTCTACTTATGGCATGTTTTTCCTCTAGCATCCATGAACGACCATCACATCATAAGCTTTTCAGATATTTCATGGATAATAGAACTTAGTACGGTCATCACAAAAAGCTAACATTCTCTGTCCATCTGGAGTGCAACCTCTTGCTGCCTTATGACAACTATCAATTTTAGCAGACTCTCCTCTTCCCTCTCGCCTCTCGCAGCTCTGTTAAGCCCGCCGGGGCTGATGGGAAACTCTCCCTTCACGGCTCTGAAAGCCGGCACGGAGAGGGACACTTGATTCTGTTGCTGCTGCGGCGGCAGCAGACGCCGCCAATTTTTTGTTTTTGTTTTTTTTATTTACCTGGGCTGATGGGGGGAGGGAGTTAGGACTGGTTATGGGCTATGGGCTGATGGTGGGGTTAGGACTGGTAATGGGCTATGGGGGGGCTAAGACTGAAAATGGGGTGATTGGGGGGTTAGAACTGGAAGTGGACTGAGGGTGGGGTTAGGACTGGTAATGGGCTATGGGGGGGCTAAGACTGAAAATGGGGTGATTGGGGGGTTAGAACTGGAAGTGGACTGATGGGGAGGTTAGGACTGGTAATGGGCTATGGGGGGGCTAGGACTGGAGATGGGCTGATGGTGGGGTTAGGACTGGTAATGGGCTATGGGGGGGCTAAGACTGGAAATGGGCTTATGGGGGTTAGGACTGGTAATGGGCTATGGGGGGGCTAAGACTGGAAATGGGGTTATGGGGGGTTAGGACTGGAAGTGGGCTGATGGGGGGCTTATGACTGATAATCGGCTATGGGGGGGCTAGGACTGGAAATGGACTGAGTGGAAGGGGTCTTGAACTGCAAATAGCTGATGGGGACGGGGGCTTGGAATGGGAATGGGCTGAGTGGAAGGGGGGCTTGAACTGCAAATAGCTGATGGGGAGGGAGGTTTGGAATGGAAATGGGCTGTGAAGGGAGGGAGCTAGGACTGGAAATGGGCTGAGTTGGGGGGAGCTAGGACTGGAAATGGGCTGATGGAGGGGCTAGGATAGGACTGGAAATGGGCTGTTGGGGGTGCTAAGATTGGAAATGGGCTGTGGTGGGGGCTTGGATTGAATTGGACTCATGGAGGGGATAGAACTGGAAGTAGGCTCATGGGGGGCTTGGATTGGAAATGGCTGAGTGGAGGGGAGCTAGGATTTGACATGGGCTGATGGTGGGGCTAGGAAAGAACTAGAAATGGGCTGATGGGGGGCTGGGATTGGAAATGAGCTGATGGAGAGACTCGGATAGGACTGGAAATGGATGGCGGAGCTAGGACTGGAAATGGGCTGATGGTGGGGCTAGGATAGGACTAGAAATGGGCTGATGGGGGGCTAAGACTGGAAATGGGCTGATGCGGGGACTAGAAGGGAGCAGATGCGGGGTGGGGCTGGAACTAGAAGGGAGCTGAAGTTGTGGGGAGGATTAGAATGGGATGGCGCTGGGAGAGTGAAATGGTGAGGGGAAAAATATTTTCTGTGGGAGGGAAGAAAAATCTACAATTGGCCGGGTATTGGGAGGGTAAGTGGGGATTGAGGATGGAGGGGTAAAATTTGAGTGGATGAAATAGGAATGAGGAAATAGCAAAAGGAGAAAGATTAGTATGTTAAAGCAGATGTAGAGAGAGAATGAAAAAAAAAACTAGAAGAGAGAAGAAAGGACAAATGGACAGCAGACGATGGAGAGTTAGCAGAAGACACGAAGAAACCAGAAGAAAGTGGCTGGAGCAATTGAAACTGAAAAAAACAAATGCACAAAAGGTAGAAAAATCTCTCTTTATTTTGAATTTATTAACTGGAATATGTCAGCTCTGGGAAATGTGCATCATTAACGTCTGCGCTTTGTTTAGTACAAGAAGAAATTAATTTATAGTTTTATTTCTACAGCGTTGTTGTACATTCCAAGTTTGGCTTTTGGGGTTCCCAGTTTAATTATTGTCTTCCTGTTTCTAAATTGTGATTCCTTGTTTGGTGATGGTCTGTGTTCTGCATGTGTAACTGAGCTGAGGTATTCTGTTTATGTAATTCCTATTAGACATTGCCACTTGTTCTCTTTCCCCAGTAGGTCATGTATTGTTATTCTCTGAAATGTATTGGTTTAATATTTGCAGTGTTGCCTTTTGATAGGTAGAGTATGGTGCTTTGTGAGTCCTGGTAGTGCTGTTAGGATACGGCGGGTTTGCTATGGGTTCTAAATGGGCAGTGTTTGTAGTAGTTCCTAATGTGCCTGGCGGTTGGCACTGGAGTATAGTAATGTAGAAATCTTTTATTCTTTCTTTATCCATACACTCATTAAGAAGCATGTTTACTAAAAGTTAGTGTATGGTAACATTATGCAAATATTTATGCAAATGAGACCCCACACCGAGTCTCCGCACATGGCCCCGCACCCCCATTGGGCCACCCCTGGTGGAGGTAGGTGGGGAGAAGATAGAAGACCAGATGTAGTCTTGTGGGGGGGGGGGGGGGGGTGTTGGGGAGAGAAGACCAGCAGCAGGGAAAGCTATTGCAAACAGAATACAATAAGAGGTTCACCCTGCTCTCTGCTGAGGAATATACAGTTTGCAGTGGGTTGCGACAGATACAAAATTGGATGAATCATTATGTGAGGGATTCCCAGAATCTTCAGATATTAAATGTTTTACAGCTGAGGAGGAGCTGAGCAACCTAGCTGTTAACATGCTACGTATCAGTGAGGAGGTAGGAAATGATACTGCCTGAGCCAAGAACATCTCACAGGTTAGGGCAGATAGTAAAGAGTGTGAGGGATGCCCTTTAGCCTTTCATCTTCTGCTCCACACTCAGTCCCAGTTCCAGCAGAAGCAGCTGCCAAGGAAACAGGGAGGAAGTTCCATAAAACATCAGAGGTGCGAAGGCATTTGAAAGTGCTTGAGGATTAGTGTTAGCCACAATGCATGTAACATTGGAAGACTGTTAGTGGAGGACAGCTAATGGGCCATCTTTTGAACAGTGACATTTTGCATCATTTGCAGAAATATTACCCTTTGTAGTTATGTTCAAGGGAAGGTGCCGATATTAGCCTGAAAACTCCATTTTGCACGCAAGTAGCAGCAGGAGAAAAGCTACAGAAAAGAGCAAATATTATTGCTAATGCCACTCTAGCAGTTGCTGCAGGATGTGATCAGCTGTCCTGTCATTGTCCGCAAAAGGAAAAGAAAAATATAAAAAGAACAAAGTAAAAAAATTCTCCTCTCCTAGCATTAGTGTCTGTTTGCTGTGCTCTGACCCACTTTTGGTACCTTGGATTCTGCATGCCACTCTAACTGCTAATGCCCTAGATCAGGGATGGCCAACTCCAGTCCTACTGCACCAAGATCCAGTCTGGTTTTCAGGATGTCCCTAATGAATATTCATGAGATATATTTGCATATAATGGGAGGCAGTGGCTGCAAATATATCTCATGAGTATTCATTAGGGACATCCTGAAAACCAGACTGGATCTTGGTGCACTAGGCTTGGAGTTGGTCACCCCTGTCCTACATGATCACCTTGCCCTCCACACTCTATTTTCCACTGGGGTGTTTTGTTCATTATGGGAGGGGTATTGTTGTGGTGATTATTGATGGTTTTGTTTAATGTTCAAATTCTGGATTGGAGGAGCTAGGACTCTGAACATTAATTGAAGGGAGAAACAAAGGGACGTCCCTACAAAGATCATAAGCAAAAGGGAGTACAAAGCTGAAGTTTCACCTAGAGCAGCTAATACCCTTTCTCTGGCCCAACTTAAATGGATAATGCAAAAAATCTGGATTATTGTAAGGATGTGGTATGGTCATATAAGTTTAGATTGGTTTGTCTTAGGCAAGTATTCACAAGATGGGCAGTGATACACAGTACTAGTAGACCTGCTTCTGATACCCCCAAAAAAGTAGCTAGGAGTGGAGGAGTAATGCAGCCACCTGAACCCAGCAAGACAAGTGTTCAAATCCCACAGGTACTCCTTGTGGCCTTGGGCAAGTCACTTAACCCTCCACTGCCTCAGGTAGAAACTGAGATTGTATAAGCCCTCCAGGGACAGGGAAATACCTACAGTCCTGATTGTAACTCACCTTGATCTACTACTGGAAAGGTGTGAGCTATATGGTAGAATTTCTCTTTTACCTATGCAAGATATTCTCTGGTATCACTGTCTTTCCCTACTGTTGCATATGAATCAAGAGATTCCTCCACAGGCAGTGGAATGGGGTGGGCTACTGGAGCCATGGCCACACCAATATTTTGCCCAACACATTATTAGCCATTAAGGAACTTAGGGTTGGGGTTGGCCACTGATTTGCTCGTTCCCTCCAACCAAAAAGATGTTCCACTGCCCCTGGATTCCTCATGTTCATCCTAACAACTATGCAGTCAGTTTACATTCTCTGTGATCAGTATCTTTGTACGTAGATGGCAGACCCCCCCCCCCCACAAGAGTTTCAGAGGGAGATGGCCAAAGAACCATTGTTCTATACCTGAATAATAACCCCCCCCCTCCACACCCCCAGGCAGGGATTTACAAAATCAGGATCCCATATAATAGCAATGAATAATAGTTTCAAAAGCAATCAGGAAGACTGTGGCTAAGGTAACAAAGCCTCAAGTGTTTGCCTGGTTCCTTTATGATTATGTGGGAGTTTTGATTGTCATATAGCTAGTTTTGGTTATGCTTGTAACCCAGCACTGCTATTTTTCACACCACAGCACGTTTCAGAACTCAAGGCTTGTGAAGATTCTGAAACTCAACGTCTGCACGGTTGTCGGCAAAAGAATTCTGCACTGAATGTACTATTCACATTTCCAGCCTTTGGTACCAGTCTTGTGCCTGTTTTGTCTGTTCTGAATTTTTTGGATTGCTGTAAACTGCTATGCTGGTTGCCTGTAGGCCGAATAGAGGTATACTAAATCTGTTCCAAATAAAATAAATAAATACATAAATGTGATTTAAGTTCAGTGGCATAACTAGGGCACTATGAACTAGGACTCAAGGAGAGGATCGTCATGTGAGAACATACAATAGGCTGGTATGACACAGTTGGTCAGACTAGGGAGTCAAGGCAGTCAGCCTCTCTCCCTCACCTGCTTTCAGTCCTGACCCCTGCAGCCCTCTACGAGTGAGTATCAGCAGTGCCGGTACGGTTCTTTCAGACCTGCTCTCTTCCCCATGGGCTCTCTTGGATGGCACACTAACTCATCACTAGTGAAGCTCAGATAAAGCTGATAGCGCTGGTGACAGCAGTGGCTGGTCTGTGTTCACAGCTAAGATTCACCATTTAACTTTTGCATCCAGCATAGTAAAGCAAGATCGGGACCTGCTGACTGAGCAGGGCTATAGGAAAGCATGGAATATTGATGTTGAGGCAGGGTGTCAAACCTGGGAAAGGTCAAGAATTAGATGAGCAGCTGAAAGATAATGTATCATTATTTATTGGTAGTAGCAAATTTTTTTTAATTAGCAAAATAATTGATATAGTAAAGATTTAGGCTTTCCCTGCACAGATGGCACATTTTGATTTCACAAAAATCATTTTTTATAATCTTTGGAGCCAAGTATATGCCACATCTGCTTCCAGTCTGGATACAACATACAGGATATTGTCTGCGCCTCAGTTGAGAAACAAATTCTGCCTGACTTGCCTTCCCCTCTTTCTTTCTTTCTTTCTTTCTTTTTATCTATTTGTTTTTTATAATATTTACATATTTAGATTTTTCTGTTTTATTCATATTGCAAAATAATTCAAACATTAAGTAATACCCATACAATTTCATTACAATGTTATGGTTCGGTCAGAACTTGAAAGATATATAATCAATCTTTGCCTAAGGCCAATCCACACATAAATCTACAATCCCATTAAGCATTTTACTGCGACATCTGAAAGTAAGGAACTTTAGAAATGGATGCCATACTTTCACAAACATCTTCTTCTTCTTCTTCTTGCTAGAAACTAACACCATCTGCCTCTCCATTCGCAATTACGCATCCACTGAACAAGAATGCATTTCTTAACCGTCAAATGTGCTTTTCACATAAAAGGCCCCACTGCACCACTCCTCAAAAGCACATCTGCGGTCATGTCTATCAAACACAATGCCGCAGTCGGTTTCATTTCCTCACCCAGCATTTTTGATAAATACTGAAAAATCCATTCCCATAATTCCTTAATATTAGGACATCACCACACACTATGGGCCCAGTTCTGTCCTGGACGTTCTGGCAATCTGTGCGCCTGGTTGGAACCGGATGCACAGAGTTAGATGGGATTCTGATCCCATGGGGCACATCTAGTCCTGCGGAATCAGAATCACATCCAGGACTGTACGTGCAGGTCGGTACCCAGATTCTGGTCACCTGCACATACAGGCCTAGCCCAGCTAACTCAGTCAAGGCTCCTGAATGGAGCCACAGCACCATGTCATCCAGTTGCCATCGTAAAAAGGTGAGTCGTTCACTATTGTCCTCAATATGTATTCAAAGAAACGGCATCTTTCATTAGAACTGTAAACTTCAAACTATATTAAACTCTTTTATGAAACTAGGTCTCAGACTTACATAGCACCACTTCCCCACTTTCGTCTGGGAAGAAAAGTGCTTAATCGCATCAATGACCTTTATGACGTTTCACAGTGAAGAGTCAGTCCAATAGAACTACCTATTACAGATTAATGCGCGGCGTTCTTCCCAGCCCGATAGGAGATTGTAGTTTTGACGGTCGAGTGTGGCTGTGGTTTTGAAAGCGAGCGTTGGCAGCACATATGGCAGATTGTATGACGTTACGAGATCAGGCATAGGATCCCCTGAGGAACCTTTACAGCGAAACGCGGGAGTGGTGCCGTAGTGAAGCGTCGGGATCAACAAATTGCAGTGAAGAAGTTCAGCCCATTGTAGTTCAATATATATAGCGAGTTGGTATTAATCTGTAATAGGTAGTTCTATTGGACTGACTCTTCACTTTGAAACGTCATAAAGGTCATTGATGCGATTAAGCACTTTTCTTCCCAGACGAAAGTGGGGAAGTGGTGCTATGTAAGTCTGAGACCTAGTTTCATAAAAGAGTTTAATATAGTTTGAAGTTTACAGTTCTAATGAAAGATGCCGTTTCTTTGAATACATATTGAGGACAATAGTGAACGACTCACCTTTTTACGATTGCAGTTTCATCGTTCCTAAGAAGACTGAACAATAGCGTGTTTACACGAAGATATCCAGTTGCCATGGCACCACAGCTCCATTCAGGCGCCGTGATCCCCGGGCGTTGAAAAGAATTTTCATTCCCCGCAGCCTAACCCCCGATCTGGCCACAGCCCGACCCCCAATCTGGCATCCCAAGGCCAGGGTTGGGCTGTGGGGAATCTCCTCTACCCCCTCCCACATTTGCTGCACCCCGGGCCTGCCAGGATCACCCATCTAGGGGAAGTTATTCTGCCTCAGAGGTGGAATAAGTTCCCCGTTCAGCTTGCTAGTCCCGGACATACAGGTCCGACATTTGAATCAACCCTGAACATCCGGGGTCTCAGACCGCCAACTGCCCACCCTAACTCTGCCCCCGCAATGCCCCTTTCCCACCCCCATTTAACCTCCCTATATAATGTACAGGGAAGTTAGTCGGGGTCGGCAGAGGGGCCATATAACGGGGATGGATGTCCCAACGGGATGTCCATCCCCGCTATTCGCAGCTCAGAATGACTCCCTATGCAAATAAGAGCTCTCAAAAGGCTCAAACTTAAGACATGCACTTGATGATGCCACCCCAGCTCGAAACGGCAAATTAGGATGCATATACAACCAATGCATAAATTTGAAATGAAGTTCCCTCCATATTGCACTCTCAACCAAATCTCGTGCCCCATACATACTCACCCACAAAATCATCTGTATCCATCTCAACAAACAGCTCTTTTTGCCACTTCTCAACTGTGAACTGTGGACTGAAGGGCTTTACCACCAATTCTTCCAGCAAGTTTTTATAAAACCAAGTGCAAAGCAGGTGGAGGAGGTAGACTGCCATCTACGTACAAAGATACGTAGAAGTTTCTTGTTGTACCTCACAAGTACCAAGACCCTCTTGTTCACTTGCCCAAATATCTGCGAATCTTCAAGAGCATTGGTCAGTTTTCATTTGGGAAGTTAGTTCCAAAAGGATTTTCTCACTGTTAGTCTCTTAGGTCTACATATAATTTGCATAAGCAGAAGAAATGCAAAGCAGAACCTGAAAGTGTGCCAGCCCAGCTGCTCACCATCTACTGAAGACCATTCGTGATCTGGCAGAGCAGCCAAATCCATTACCTTTGCATTTCAAGACAAACTGTTCAAAGAGCCCTTAATTATGTCTGCTGTGAGTGCACAGGCCAAGAAAGTAAAAATGATCACTAAGGAACTGCTCGGCATCTTACGCAACTAAGCATTTTAAAGTGTGCTTCGCTTTTTCATCAGCTGACACATTACTTTCCATTTCTATTATGGGGAATTCTGCCACACAGGTCTGCCTCTAGTAAATAGGCAGATGTTATCCCAAAGAATAACAGGCTAAAGACTGGACTGAGCCAGCCTCAGTTGGACAATGAATATGGTATTATTAGTATTATCATGATTGGTGTACTACATACCCGTTATGAGCAGCACTGTACAGAGATACCTCCAGGGCAGAACATGCAGAAAAACACCAGGGACATCTATGTCTTGGCCGGATTTTAGACACATAGATGCCCCCGATATGGATGTCGATGCCAACTTCCATACAGATGTACCCACTATGAAACCATGGGACAAGGACATTCATCTCAAGCAAGGTTGCATACAGGGACATCCAGCAGTGGGCAGAATGAAAATACGAGCCCCCATTCTCCATTAGTGTTCATTGTCAAATTGTAAAACAAAAGGAATATGAGTGTACCTCCTTCTCCACACCCTCCAAATGTTTGTCTGATAAAATGAGCACTTTTCAGATGCCTATTCGTGCCTGGAGCACGTAAACCTTTGAGGCAGCTTGGGCATCTAGTACATTTTCTAAATTGGGCAAGAATATCCAAGTTTTTGGGAAAGCCCCATCCATGCCTATATCTCATTTCCATTTCAACTTGGACATCCTTACACTGGGGACATCCACAGACCTGGCTTCTAAAATGGCTCAGGGGACATTTGCCTGGGACAACTCTATGTCCATTTTCAGACATCCGAAGCATGAGTAAGGCTTCTGAAATAACCCCCATAATGGGTAGTCCCTTGGGGGGGGGGGATATTCAAAGCGATTAACATGGTCAGCAGACTTGCTAACCATGTTAATCATGCTGACAGGGATATTCAGTGCCACTAACATTGATAGTGCTGCTAAATATCCACAGATGCCGCCGCTACACACCATAAAGCTAGCCGGTTAGCATGGGGACATTCCGGAGGTGGCACCTGACAATAACCAAGCAGCAGCAATATTGAGCTACTGCCTGGTTATCGCAAAGCAGTAAAAGTTAGATCCATTAAAGGCTAGCCTAACTTTCAACAAAGAAACTAAATCGGCAGCGGCTGAATTTCACCTCTGCCTGGTTAGCTTCTTTGATATCCAGCCAATCCAGGTATTCAATGCCGGTGGTCAGAGATGACCCCGATATTGGATATCTGGGTTTAAGTTTCAGCAGCGATGACTAGCTACTGAAACTGTGTTAGCCGCCACCACTGAGTTTACAGCCAAGTCAAACCAGATAGATAGGAAACACAATTAAGAATAGAAGAATATGAGAAAAGCCATGCGGAGTCAAACCAAGGTCCATCAGGCCCAACATCCTGTCTTCAACAGTGGCCAGTATGGGACACAATGGAAAACAAATACCGTAGGAGTTAAGACAACAAGGCCACGATTGAGATTTAAGATAGGTTTGATTAAATGAGGGGGAGTCTAATTCAGTAAAGCTATAGAGAATGATTATTTTACATAACACTGGTCAACATTGAAATCGTTACTGACTTTAAAAAGCCCTAATCTGTAGTATCTTGGTGAGCTGAACACGAATATAAAATTAAAGATTTTTTATTGGCTCTCGTTTTGAAGATATTGCATGTAGTTCTTTTTTGACGTTTCACGTGTAAATTTATCCAGTAGGACATCAACAACATCCCAAATAAGCCTTGAATAATGTAATATTGCATCACATTTCATAATACCAGCATGCACACATCATCCAGAGTTGATTGCATCATTTTCTGATGCAATGCAATACTACTGCCAGACGGCTGCTGAAGCCATCTGACATCAGCAGTGTACTATACGCAGTCGGAAAGGCTGAGCATTTAAAATATTTCAGACTATGTGCGAGACAGTTTAAGCTACTGTTACATGTAACTTTTATTAATCATATAATTTTAGCCATTTTAGGTACAATACAGAACAGTAATGCTGCGAAAGTGCGTTAATACCATTGACAATTTCTGCTACATTTGTGGGGAAGTGACATTTGCCAACCAGAAGAAAAGTATCACTTCTCAACTGAAGAAGGCATATCATCTTTACTTCAGATGCAAGATTGATGACCAAGACAAGCCTTGGGCCCCGCATATATGCTGAGCTATATATACAACACAGCTTTTATAGTGGTTGAATTGCAAAAGACCATCAATGCCGTTTGCAGTCCCCATGGTGTGGAGAGCGCCAAGCAACCACATAAATGATTGTTACTTCTGCTTGGTTCCTCCTCTTTCCAGCAGAATAACGAAGCAAAAGAAGTCGAGCATAGTCTACCCAAACATTCCGTCTGCATTGAGACCAGTTCCACATGGTGAGGGACTTCCTATTCCAGAACCTCCATAAGAATATTCTCTTGATTCATCTGATGAGGACAAGGGTGAGCCGACCTGTTCTTCTCCTGCTCCGTCAGCATGCAGTGACCCAGATTTTCACTGGGATGCATATCAACACCACACAGAATAACACAGGAAGAACTAAATGACCTGGTTCGTGAATTGGACTTATCCAAGAACAAGGCAGAATTGCTAGGATCAAGACTCCAACAATACCTTCACAGAGGTTTCTCATCTTGAAAATTTTCTTAAGGTAAGACAGGTGGTTGTTAGAACTGATGATTCAGTTAATGTTGCCTCCAATTGTTGAGAATTAGTTCTCATGATTTCCTTTTTTTTTGTAATCATGGTTATATAGACATCGCTGATCCCATAACGTGGACTATATCCTGGACTATAATGTCTTCATTTTTGTTTCTAGTTATCGAATTTGGATTGACCTTTCACTGTATTTTGGTTATGTATATTGACTGAAAACGCAATTAAAAAAAAAAAAAAAGACTCCAACAATAGAATCTTCTAGAAGATGTCAAAATTACTTCATATCAAAAGCGCCACCAGCAGTTGGAGCCTTTCTTCAGAAAGGAAAGTAATCTGGTATTCTTTTCCAATATTGAAAGCCTCATGAATGCCTTAAAAATCACTCATGACCCACAAGACTGGAGACTATTTATAGACTCTTCGAAACTGAGTCTGAAGGCTGTGCTTTTGAACAATGGAAACAGTCTTCCATCTATTCCAATAGCGCATGCCATCCACATGAAAGAAACATACGATAACTTAAAGCATCTATTGACTTCCATTAACTATAACAAGTACAGCTGGCACCTCTGTGGTGACTTGAAGGTAGTTGCCCTTTTAATGGGATTGCAGCAGGGATATATAAAATACATGCGTTTCTTATGTGAGTGGGATAGCCGAGCAAGGGATTGGCACTTGCGGAAGGAATGGAATCACAGACAAAATGTAACAGTTGGAGAGAAGAATATCCAGCACCCAGCTCTGGTTGAGGTTCACAAAATCCTACTACTATCCCTTCACATCAAACTAGGTTTGATGAAAAACTTTGTGAAAGCCATGGACCGCACTTCGTCAGTTTTCCGATACCTGCATGAAAAATTCCCTTGACTCAGCGAAGCAAAGATTAAAGAGGGAGTTTTTGTGGATCCTCAAATTTGAGAGCTCTTCAAAGATGACCGGTTCAACAACTTGTATACAAGCATACAACTTGTAACAAGCATACAACATTGTAGTATGCTTGTTTGATGTACACCGCGCTGATTTTAATAGCGCGGTATAGAAGCAAATGTTAAATAAATAAATAAATAAATAAACTTGATGCAGGGTGATGCGAAACAAGCATGGAATGCTTTTCGCCTAGTGTCAACAAACTTTCTCGGGAATGTTAGGGCAGAAAACTACAAGGAACTAGTAAAAGACATGCTGATGCAGTATCAGAAACTTGGCTGCAATATGTCTCTAAAGATCCATTTCCTTGATTCCCATCTCGATTTCTTTCCTGACAACTGTGGTATGGTTAGTGATGAACAGGGCGAACGTTTTCATCAGGATATCGCAACGGTGGAGCAAAGATACTAGGGAAAATGGTCCACTACAATGCTGGCTGACTACTGCTGGACACTCCCCAGAGAAGCTCCCGAACAGCCGTACAAGAGACAGGCGAAAAAATCTAAGTAATAGTCTATGACTTGGTTTTTTTACAGGTATTAACCGAAGGCCTATTATACATTATTTACTATTGACATGCATTTCGTGATGTAAACATTAATTCTTGTAGATTCCAAAAACACTAGAGCCAACTTTGCAATTTCACTGTCATATTCGTGTATAGCATATAAAAATTGATAAGAAATGACTATTTTTATTTCAGTAACATGACTTTTGTAAAAATTTGTTGACCAGTGTTTAGTGAATCGGTAAGAAATTGAATCTTGCTTGGTTAAAAATCTCTATACATCAAGAAAATAGAGCTAGGGATGGATAAGTGAGGGGTATGGTGGGAGGGATTCTCAAACAAATGTGTACTCCTAACTTAGTAACATAGTAAATTACAACAAATAAAGACCAGCAGACCCATCTAGTCTGCTCAGTAAGGTAACTAGGCTTATTCCAGCTGCTCCATGCTGTTTACACCCTCTGTGCCCTTGTTTAGGGTTTTACTCCACTTGATATTAACATCATTAAACAACCTCTTTAAAATAACACTATTCTGTTGCAAAAAATAATTGTTCTAAACCCATTGTCTCCTTTCCAATGCATTGCTAAGAAATAAGGACCTTTTTACTGAGCTAACTTTATGACATAGTACATTTGTAACCTGATGAAGGCAGCATAGCTCTCAAAAGTGACAAATGTTTTAAGCCCATTCAATTAAAAAATCTCACTTTTAACTTGTTTATTCACCTTTGTTTCTGCATATCTGTTGTTGTTAAGTCCCATTGAACCAATATTGATGCAACCCTCTGTATAGTTGTCCTAAATTGTGTTCACTCTTCAATCAGGTGGCTTCAGTTTGATCTCCTCTAGTACGGACTTATTTCTGCTTTGGACAGACCATGGCATACACAATATTCTTCTCTAGCACCATAATTCAAAGGCATCAATTTTCTTCCTGTCTTTCAATATCACTGTTCAACTTTCACATCGAAATGACAGTTAAAAATACCATGGCTTGGAAAAGTCAAATCTTTGTATGCAGAGATATGTCTCTGCATTGAGAATCTTTTCTAGCTCCTTCATTGCCATTCTGCCAAGAGCAATCCGTCATTGGATTTCTTGACTTCTTGTCATTTCTTTATTGATTATTGATCCATGCAGGTTAAAGTTGTTTACTATTTCTAGTTCTTCTCCATTAAGGATGAAATGGACTACATTTGTGGAAGTCAACAATGGAAAAGCTCAACATCATCAGCAAAGACAAAACCTAGCGCTGACTGTGGTACAAATCATCACCTGCTAGTATGTAAACTCAAGCTAAAGCTGAAAAAGAGCAAGCCAGTCATGAATGCAGCAAAATATGATCTCAAAAGTATACTACCAGACTTTAAAGAATGCCTGCAAAATCAATTTACCGCTTTGGATACAAATGACAGTACACCAGAAGATTTACGGGATGACATCAAGAAAGTTGTGCTTGAAGAAAGTGAAAAATCTCTGCAAAAGGTGAAAAAGCAAAAAGAGCCAAAATGATAACCGAAGAAACTCTGAAAATTGTTTAGAAATGCAGAGAAGCTAAAGGCAGAGGAGAAAGAGAGGTAATCATGGAATTTAAGAGAGATTTCCAACATGTAGCAAGGCAAGACAAAGAGAAGTACTACAATGACACATACAAGGAAATAGAATCAGAAACTATCAGAGAAAGAACAAGTTCAACTTTCCTAAACCTACAAGAGTTAAAAATTCCAGCCTTCAGATGGAATGCTACAAGATGCTCATGGATCTATGCTGAGAAGATCAAGGAAAGAATACAGAGTCACTATACCATAAAGACAGGGCCAGCCTAAGGGTTTCTGCCATCACAGGCAGCAGCCCCGACTGTGTCGCCCTGTCCCGCACTGAGCCGAGCTGTGCTGCATTGCCCACCTGCACCGTTGAGCTGAGCCACATGCCCCCTCCCCCCACCGCCGATTCCGACTTGAGGAGTGGACTTGTCAGTGGTGGCATAGGCAAAATGCTTCCCCTGATTTAAAAGCAGCAGCTTTGTGTCACTGCTTTGGTGCCCTGGCTGGCCATGTTCTTTGGCACATGTGCGCACACTCATGGCCTGCCACTCCTGCTCCCTCCAATAGAAAATTGTGTCGGAAGGGGGTCAGAAGTGGCAGGCCATGGTTTTCGTGCCACATGTGTCCAAGCACATGGCCCGCCCTGAGCACCAAAGTGGCAGCACTAAACCACCAAGGTCTGCTGCCCTAGGCAGCTGCCTAGCCTACCTAGTAGAAAGGCCAGCCCTGCATAAAGATCAAGTGGATCAACAGCCATTTCAAACTGTTCCTTATGATCAGGAACCATTGGTGATGAAAGAAGAAGTCAAAGCAGCACTGAAAGCATTATTGAAGAACAAAGCGCCGGACATTGATGGCATTCCCATTGAAGTATTACAGCAATCAGATGCAGATGTTATAATACTTACTTGGGGCATGGCTAGGTGACTAAAAAGGCAGCTATGCTGCTTCAAGATACTTGATGCTGAAGTGCTCAGACTGTGAGCATATACTCATTTTCATTGGGTTTCGAATAAAATTAGATGCCTGCACATTTGTCTAGCTCCATTTAGTCATGTTCCTATTTTTGGCCTGATTCACTCAGGCTTTTTTCCCCATCCTTTGTCTATGGGAAAGGACCTTGGTAAAATGGATCCTAGTTTTTAGGCATAATTTTGTAACCATTCTTATGTAATTCTGCCATGGGCAGAACAATAATAATAATTCTTAATAAATAGTGGATTCTTCATTGGAAGACCGTCTAAAACTAATTCAGGTTATATCCAAGAACACAGGAATCATGCAAGATCGATGCAAGATGTAAGCTGTTCTCAGTAGGGTAGTCCTTTGTAGGGCTTTTGGATTCAAGCCCAGTAGGTCCAAATTTGTAAGAATTTAGAAAGTTCCTTAGGTATAGCCCTGAGACTCCAATCACAACTAGTGCTACAGTAGATTTTTCAACCAAAGCTTTTCAATTTCAATCTGAAGGTCTCTATATTTTGTCAATTTCTCTCATTCTTTGTCTTCAATTCAGGTATCACCTAGGATTGCCACATCTATAAATCATATGTTTTTTTTCTTTTCTATGATAATAACATTATTATTGTTTGTATCCCTTCCCATGACTGTGCAATCGTTAAAGAATGGAGGCACAGAATGGTTGTCCCATATTATCACCCTGTCTACGATCCAGCAATTCCCTCCTGCCACAGAGCTCCTGCCCTCTGATTTCTCCTCTCTTTCCCCCAATTCTCAGGCCTCCCTCTGGTCCTCTACCCTTTCCACTACCCTTGATCATTTAACCCCCCTGCAACCGCAGCCCCCACATCGCCGTCCCTCACACCCCTGGTATCACAACGGTCTCCATCTACTTCGCTCCCACCTTCGCAGAGCCGAGCGACTATGGCGCAAGACTCCCTCACCAGCCACTCTGGCATTCTTTAAGTCAAACTACTCTCACTACTGATATGAAGTACATCTTGCAAAGCGTACTTACTTCTCCGCTGCCATCTCTAATGCCCCTAATCAGACCCGACATCTTTATTCCACACTTAAGTCTCTCACCTCTCTTAACTCACCAACCCCTGCTGCCCCAGCCCACCCCTTGCCCCCTCCTCCAGTTTTTGCCTCCTTTTTCAGCGATAAGATCTCCTCTTTAAGAGCTTCCCTCCCCTCTTGTCCTGCCCCCATTCACTCCCCCCCCGCCCCCCCCCCCATCGCCTCTCCTCCTCCAGTCTCTCAACTCTCTCATACCTGGGCCTCTTTTTCTCTAATTACAGCCCCTGAGCTCCACCAACTCATCTCTTCCTCTAAGAAAACCTCCTGTACTCTTGATCCTATCCCATCCTCCTGGCTACTTACTCCCTCTTTAGCCCTCCTTCCCTCTATCCTTTCTATGTTCAATTCCAGCCTTTCCACTGGGACTTTTCCCCATTCCTGGAAGCATGCCTTGATCCGCCCTATCCTCAAGAACCCCTCACTTGATCCTCTGGTTCCCGCTCACTACCGCCCGGTTTCCAATCTCCCTTTTCTATCCAAACTCCTAGAAAAAATAGTCTTTGCACAGCTTTCACATCACCTTGACTCCACTAATTTCCTCCACCCTCGTCAATCTGGATTTCGTCAGGGACACAGTGTTGAAACAGTTTTACTCGCTTTCACTAATGCACTGCATGCGGCTCACGATCATGTGGGCATTTCGGTGGCAGTGGCTCTTGACCTATCAGCTGCTTTCGATCTAGTTGACCATTCTCTTCTTCTTCTCCGCCTACGGGAAGCGGGTCTCTGTAGTGTTGTCTACAGTTGGCTTCACTCTTTCCTCTCCTCCCGGTCCTGTGCAGTTCTTTCCCCCTCCTCTTCCACCCCCTCTTCGAACCCTCTTCATCTTCCATGTGGGGTACCTCAAGGGTCTGTCTTGGCACCCCTGCTCTTTAATCTCTTCCTGGCCCCCCTCGCTCTATTAATTCAGCAATCTGGGATATCCGCTTTCAATTACGCAGATGACATAGTCCTCCTGCATCACACCTCCCCTTCCTGTCCAGATCTCTCTCCCCTGAATCTCGGTCTTTCCAAGGTGGCTGATTAGCTAACACTAAATTGTCTTCACCTCAACCTAGCCAAGACCATTGCAATCTGGTTTTCCCATGGCAGCCCCTCTCCCTCAGTGACCCCTTCTTTCTCTGGTACCTCAGTCCCTCTGGTTTCCACCTTCAGATATCTAGGTGTACATTTTGACTCTGATCTATCCTTTCACGCTCACATTTCACACGTCACCAAGACTTCCTTTTTCTTCCTCCGTCAAATTCGTGCTATCCGTCCCTTTCTTTCCCCGTCTGCTCTTACTACCCTGCTGCTTTCTCTGGTCATGTCACGTGTTGATTTTTCCAACTCCATATTTATCGGTATCCCTAAATCCCAAATGACTCATCTCCAAAGGATTCAAAACACTGCCGCTCGACTTATTACGCATTCCACTTCCCGTGACCATATTACGCCCCTTCTCCTCCACCTCCACTGGCTTCCTGTCTCCTTCCGTGCACAGTTCAAACTTCTCTCTCTGGTTCATAAAGCCCTCCATACCAGTACTCCACAATATCTCGCAGACCTCATCTCCTTCCACTCCCCCAGGCATACACCACGTTCTTTCCATCTCAACCGCCTTACCCTTCCCTCGCCATCCAGTGCTCACCTACAATCCACACGCTCCTCCGCCTTCTTTTTTGCAGGCCCCTCCCTTCCTCTGGAACCCCACCATCCCACCTTTAAACGTAACCTAAAGACTCACCTCTTTTCCTTGGCCTTCGACCTACCCTCCCCTTTTATGTGATTTACCTCCCTACAACCGCTTCTGTATCCCATCCGCTACTATATTTACCTATGTCCTGTCTTGTTTCTCCCTTCCTCTTGCTGTCCTATCAATGAATTGTAAATTCCTTTCAATTTTGTTGGCCTTGTGCCCATTTCCGAATTTGTCTTTTGTAAATTGTACACCGCTCTGCTCATTACTGAAGGGCGGTTTATCAAATAAAATAAACATAAACATAAACACTGTTTATAGCACCTACAGTTTACAGTGTGATGACCCCCCCCCCCTTAATTTATTATTATTATTATGACTATATTGGCTGTGATGTGCCACAGAGGAAGTGCATTACCTGAGGTGACACCATTTTCCTCCTTTTCCTGCTGGCCTGATCCTGAGGAAGAAAGAGGGAAAGAGCATGGGAGGGGTGAAACTTGAGCTGAGGGATGAAGGTTTATGTGAAATGTGTATGAAAGAGGGAAGCTGTTTGAATAGGTGGGATAGGGATTATTTGGAAGAGGAGCTGAAGGGATGAGTGTGTGTGAAAGAGAGACTGGGAGATGGCGTGCATGTGAAAGGGGGCCAAGGCGATCAGGATGTATCTGAAAGACGAGCTGGGAATAGGTTGGACACCTGGGGATAGGAAGGGATAGTAAGAGAAAGGGGATAGGGAGAGATAACGACAAGGGCAAGAACGGGGAGAGTGTCAGGAGAAGGACTGAAGGGGGGGGGGAGAAGGAGAAAGAGGGTAGGAATGTGAAGGGGAGCAGGGCTGGAAATAAAGAAGGGATACCTCTTTCTCCTCTCCAGATTCCCCTCTCCTTCACAACTTTCTTCCCTTACTCTTCTCCTTCACCATCTCCCATGCCAATCTACCTTCCTTCTCCTTCGCCTCATCCCTAATCTTGCCTTTCTTTCCCTCCCTCTCTTCCTGTTTCCTAGGCCTTAATTCTTGCTGTCTTTCCCTCCCACCTTCCCATCCCTAATCCTCCCTCCTTCTCCTCTCTTCCCCCACATCAATACCTGAAAATCCTCAACCATAAAATTCCCGAACAAACAAAATAAATTATTCAGACGCAATGTAGGGTCAGAAAACTACTTTAGTTTAATTATGCAAAATGAATTAGTATTATTCGGTATGAATAATTCAAATGTATGCAAATAGTCCATGTAAATTATGCAGAATTTCAGAAGGTTTACCAGAGCAGTACCACAGAGCTGCCGCAAGAATCTAGGGGCTGTGACTGTAAGTACCTATGGTCATTCAATCAATAGAATTTCTCAACCTGACTGACTTGCTGATTTTCTAAACAGGGTTTCCATTAACTGCAGAATGCTAGTGGGATTGCTCTACATTGTGAGGTGGGAGAATCTGCTTCCCTCCAGTCACAGACTTAAAAAATAAATGCATGAAGCACTAGGCACTTCCACGTATTGACTAGAGAAATGATTTAGAATAAGTTAAAGCATGCTGGGGAGAATTGTCTCTTGTCTTAAGCATGTTGTCCAATGCAAGGTTTGGCTGACAGAACTGTAAATAGTAATTCTCTGGAACAACAAGAGCTACCTTTTCCAACAAGCACTGAATTATATTAAGCAGCTTCCAAAAATCAGTACTGTAAACAAACAGGAGGTACTATGAGATCCTGCCTTTTATGTTTTTTTTTTTTTAAATTTTCACCATTTGATGGCTTTAAATAAGGGTTGATGCCATCTAGATCTGGCATTTCCTCATGATCAGCTTCATCTGGTGCCTACAGCTCCTGAAGACAGCCTAACATATCAGGATGGTTTTTCAGAGGTCACTTCTGTCAATTTATTAGGTCTGACTCAGTATAAAGCTGAAGGTCACTGTCATGCATAAATTAGTCTTCAAGGATTTTGCTTTTTGCATGTAACAGCATTTGCTTAGCCTTTGAAATGTCTGCCAGAGTCACAGTGCTGGCTTGTGCTTTGGTTCATTTCAATTTGCAAGACCTCTTTCATCTCTTCTTGTTATCTGTTTACTCCTGGCTCCCAAGGGAGAAGGTCCCATCAGTAAAAGCACTCAAAAGTACAGAGGGCATGATGAAAAAGGCAAGAAAACTTATACTAGGCTCATTGCATTTGATGTGTCTCTTTTTCTAGGAGCTCTGTTCTCATTTATCATTCACAGCAGTTGCTTTCCATTCTCCTGACCCGGGTTACAAATGTTTTTGTCATTATCATGAGTTTCTCATGTGAAGGGCTGATGCCCGTTTGCTCTTCCATTTCCAGCACACAGACAGCTGTCAAGGTCCCACATGTGATGTCATGAGGCAGACTGAAGCAATAGGAGGTGCTCAAAACACAACTGTTCGATCACGTAACCCCTCTATTAGTCAAACAGCACCGGCTACCGATATTGAGTAGAATTAAGTTCAAGATCCTCCTACTTGCTCATCGTGTCTTCTACCCCAGTTACCCGTATTACCTGCTTTCTAATCTCATTCTATATTCCCCAGCAAAGCAATTAAGATCCTCACAGATTCATCTTCTAATCAGTGCATTTTTATTTAGATAAAAAGGTTCCGGTACTCATATGCAGAGCTCTTTCGTTAATACATGAGAAGCATGGGGCAGTTTTAGCAGGAAATGAAAAAAGGTGCTGGTACTCTGTACCACCATGTACCCCTAAAAAAAGCCCTGCTTCTAACTATCCCTTCGGTTCGCAAGTTTAGACTTGTTTGGACAAGAGGTGGCATTCTGATATCATATCCTCTGTAACCACTGTACATCGGGACAGAAAGTTCTCACAAGAAACTTGGCTATTTCAACAATCTTATTTTCATTACCTAGGATCCTCTGTTTAGATGTTACCTATTCATTGGGCCCAACCCCTATGGTTTCTGTTTGCTGATTTTGCCTAGAAAAGTATGAATTGATGTCATATCCATTCCCATCCCTTATGTAATTGATGTTTGTTAAATTATGTAACTAATTTTATGTTAAGTTATGAAACGACATCTGTCAATCTGTGCTTGTTTTTGTCAATGTATTTGGCGTCTGTTATATGCTTGGATTTCTCTAGGTTTGTGAACCGCTATGATGCCTTTTTAATGTCTGAATAACAAATAAATAAAGTCCATGTCTTGCTCTCTAAGAAGCAAGTTGTGTTTGCCGGATATGGGAGGCAAGTGAGAAAAATAAAATTCTGAGTCCTCCCATGGTAAGAGTTAAGAACTGAAGCTGAAAAAGAACAAAGATTTTTGATCTGATATTTAAAAACCCCCATCAGTTGGGGGAGGAGGGGGTTAGCACTGGGTGAGGTGTTTAGCTATATACTGTCTATCCGGCACTGTTATCTGGATTGTGGGCGGTGTTGTATACACATAAAGAAGGGTCAATGCCATGGTTATCTGGTTAGCAGCAAAATTTGGTCAGCTATCCGGATTTTTATCCAAATGAATTTAGGATAGCCTTTTACCTCACTTAAATCTATCCAAATCGTTTTTTAGATAGCAGTCTTTAGCAAACTGAATATCGCCACTATCTAGATAATTTCCGGGAATTCCCACAGTCCACCCCAGCATTACGCAGATAGTGCCAAAGCAGTCTAGAAGGATCTTCAATGGCATTATCTATATAGTAAATCCATGAATATCACCTGCTAGAGCAAATATCCCAATAACAGCTGCCTTTATCTGGATGTTTGATTTTCAATACCGATCCATTTCTTTCTACACTCAAAGCTTGGCACCTTGAATGGGCTCCTCAGAGTTGCACAGTGATCCAATGTCTGGAGGAAGATGGTAGGTCAGAATTCATTCTGTGAGAGGCCCTCGTGATGTATTTTAATAGTCCTGTGCTTGTTTCAAATGAAGGAAACAGGGCTATGGATACTACTGTTCTTTGGGCTGTAAATTAAAAAAATAAAGAATGACCAGAAGTCTCTTTCCAAAACTGTCCTGGTCCACCCATCAGTCAGTTGGGTTTTCTGGATATCCGTGTCAGCTGCATGTTCATTGTGGATATCCCTGATACCCTAACTACTAGGTTACTCCTCCATTCCACCTTCTCTCCCCCAGAAGGTCCACACAGTAACTGTGGAAAAATCAAGAAAGCACACGTCACTTTGATAGGATAAAAAACACAAAAATATACAGGCCTCAGTTCTACAAAGTTTTTAAGCCACACCCAGGGCTGGCCCAACCACTACGGGGATTAATATTCACCTGGGGCAGCAGGCTTCAGATGGTGGCAGTGTAACACAATGAAACCCTTTAAAGATGTTGTTAACAGCAGGTCTTTTAATTTCTGCACATGTGTTTATGTTTATGTAATTTCTTGATGCACCGTCCAGGCTGAAGGGCACCAGAGCGGTTTACACTCACAACAAGCAGGTACTGGATACATTCCCTCATCCATGAAGGGCTCACAATCTACATGTGTACCTGAGGCAGCAGAGGATTAAGTGGTTTGAAACGCGGGGCCCTGTGCAAAGAACATTCTTGCTCAATGGACGGGCCGGCCCTGAACCTAAGCTTTCTTTAGAAGCTCAGATGACAAGATTTTGACTTTCATACTTTGGACAGATCATTTGAAGAGAGAGATCATTAGAGAAAGACATCATGCTTGGCAAGGTTGAAGGTCAGCGCAAAGAGGAAGGCCATCAATGAGATGGACTGATACAATAACAGCAGTTATGGATGTGACTTTATCAACAATGAGCCTCCTGATTGAAGACCGAACACAGTTTAGGACAGCTATATAGAGGATTAGCAATTAGCAACAAGAACAACAACTAGCAAATGCCTGTAATCATCTTGGAAATATTTCTTCACAAAAATGGCAGATATAGGGGCAAAAGCAATACAGGAGTTCAAGAAAGCCTGAGATAAGCACAGAGAATTTTCACTTATAGGGAAATGAACATAAATTTGCTCTCATGAGGCTCTGGAATATTGCAGCATTTTATGAGAAAGTATAAAATTGTTTGAAGCTGATTATGAATGCATTTATGAAGAAAAGGTGGGGGGCATTTTCAGTGGGGGCAGCCAATTATGCTAAAGTGGCTGGCCATCGTCACTTTAAATGAATCCCATTTATTCAGGGCAAGGCATATCCAGTGACCGGCGCTGAATATCCGTTTTTTTCCCAGATTGCTCTTTTGATCATGGCTGAATATTACCAGTTAGCGGTAATGTTCAGCCATGAACTGCATTGTGAAACCACCTTAAGCTAGGCAGCCTTTCACCTGTTATAACTTTAGAAAGTTCAGCTAACCGGTTAGTGGGTAAATATCGCTGCTAACTGGCTAGCTAAGATTGCCTTCGGAAAACCAGCCACTAACCAGATAGCAGCGAGGTATGAAAGAAAATTCAGTGTCATTAAATGGGCTAGTGCTGCTGGATATCCTGGTTTGCAAACCCCGTAAATCCCTTTGAATATGCCCCCCCCCCCTCCCGTGTACGTTTTCAGGAAAAACTGCTGGAATTTGACCAGATGGAGAACACGTTTCCCTTTATAATTACAATAAAACATCTCACTTCAAATTTATGGGAATTAATATTCTCTTATAGGATTTTTTTTTAAGTCGTTAATCTACGCCAGTGTTTCTCAGCCCAACCCTCTGGGACCCCCAGGCCAGTCAGGTTTTCAGGATATCCCAAATAAACATGCATGAGATAGATCTGCATACAATGGAAGCAGTTCATGCAGATTTATCTCATGCATATTCATTGCGGATATCCTGAAAACCTGACTGGCCTGGGGTCCAGAGGACTGGGTTGAGAACCATTGATCTAAGTGGAACGCTGTTATCTGAAATGTGATTTTTACAATTCTTCAAATTAACACATGCAGAGACTGACATGGAGCAAAAATGAATTTGGTTTTATGGGGCAATTTTATAAGGAGGCACTTATTTTCAGGTGCTAAGAACATGTGAAAATGTCAGCATTTTAGAAATTGGTCTCTTATAAAATACCGACAAGCATAAAAGTAGACAAATTAGTCTGACGGCACATACTTTAACTGTCGGCACACACATGAGTGGAGTTTGGGCAGTGCAAGAAGATAGGAACGTTGATTATAAAAAATGCAATAAATTTACCTGCAAAATGTAAGCACCAGCTGGTGTAAGTGATTACGCCTTAATTTAAGATGTGCCCTCTATCACATATGCTAGGATTTTATGAAGATAAGTAGGCACCTTCTTATCTTTATAAAATAGGCTTAACTTAGGTGCATTAAAATGCACTTTGGTCTTCTAAAAGACCAATGTTTCAGGAGGAAACATTAAAGTATATCTAAACTGCGACAGCTAATTAATAAGCTAAGGGCTCATGGACTAACCCATAAACATTTCCCAGATTAGTACCTATTTTTGCAAAATTGAGCTATAGGATGAATATGAATTTTCACATTACTATGACTAGGAACTTTGCGCATTCCCAGCTGTGGCAACATGGGAAAATTGTTTAAAAAATTGTCCCTTTACTTGGTGGCAATTGAAATTAAAAGGACTCTCATGGGCTGATTTGAAGGAGTCTGATCCCACCAGAGGCCTCTGCTCCCTAGTAGTCTAGTAGCCCTAATCCCCCAGCCCCTATGATGGGCATCAATGACAACAAAGAGTCCCTTCAGCCTCCCCCCCCCCCTTGAGTGCACCTCAAGCCCCTAATAGTCTATTATGCCCCAACCCTCCTTTAGCCCCCAGCTTAGGGCATCAATAGTAACAAAAAGTTCCCCCTAGATTCCTACGAGGCTCTCACACCCCTGGTAGTTTAGTATGCCCCAACCCCCTAGCCCCAATTCAAGGCATAAATAAGAAAAAAACATCCCCTAGAATTACAGAACCTTCAAGCAACAAATGAGAACTGATCGTGTCTGCCCCGACCACCCTGCCCAAGGACCCTGACTCATTGAAGGGGTTTAGAGGATACTGTAGGCAAGAGTAATCCCCACTCGGCTGCCATTTCAAAATAGTGCTTATCTGACCCCTATAGTAGTCTTGTGGTAGTACTGCTAGGAGTCAAGCTATTAAATAAGGGCACATGCAGTAAATGAACTATTGAGAAATGGCAGACTAATATGCTTACTGATGTTCCTGGGTCATCTCCTTAAAGTGGCCACAAGGTCCACTGTAAGCCCTTCCATCTCCCATACGCCAAAGCCTCGGGGGTCCAATGGCTACCCCATGCACCGTTCCTGAACTCCCACTTCATCCCAGAACTGCGCTGTCTTTTGGTTCATTTCTATTTGCAAGATCTCTTTCATTGTACTGCTGGTTCTAACCCTAATCTCAAAGAGAATATTAAAAGTCATCTTTAATGTCAAAAAATTCTAAGGGGGGGATATTCAAAGATCTTTACATTGTTTTCAGAACTGCAAACCATATAAATGCTGCTCTGTGGGATATTCAGCGGCACTAACATGATTAGTGCCGCTGAATATCCGCGGTGCCACCACTGCATGCTCCGATGCTAACTGGTTAGCACTGGGGCATGCCAGAGGTGTTCTGGGGTAGCATCCATTGGACATTAGTGATATTGAGCTGCTGCCCACTTAGTGACATGTAGCGAATGTCTGGCACAGGGAACACTGGTCAAACTTTCGCCACAGAAGCTAACTGGGCAGCGACAATCTGGGCAACCCAAATATTCTATTCTGGGGCCTGGCTAGGGCTCCAGCATTGAATATCTGGATTTAAAGTTCAATGCTGGTGACTAGCCTCTTTAGCAGCCCTAGCCACTGACGCGGAATATCGGGACCTTGCTTTTCTACTCTTATCTCCACCAGTGCCTCTCAACTTCACAAGCTCGTTCAGTTATTTGCCACTATCACAAAGGAATCAAGGCCCATGTCCTTCTCATCTTCACCTAATTTTTCTTCCTAATCTTTAGAGTTAGCTTTTGTAACAAAGGTCCCTAATCTCACTTTGCTTACCTTAGCTTCCTGTGCCCATCTTGACTTCCTTTACTCATTCCCCGTCTTTCTTTAATCCTGCAACAAATTTTCCTCTGATCGAAACCCTTTCTTCAATGAAGTCTTCTAATAATTTTACAGATCAATTCCCCCCTAATCTCCTCAAAACACAAGAGACCGGTCTCCTCCCCTTTCTGCTACAAATAATAACTAATAGCCTCACCATGGGAATTATTCATCGTCTTCTTAAACATACTTCCTTGGATTCCATGGTAGCAGAAAATTATTGGCCTATTTCTCATCTTCCCTTCTCATCTAAGGTTTTGCAAAAGATTGTGCATACTTCAGCTTGTGTCCTTTCTTGAGAAGACAAATGCTGTCCATCCTTATCAATCTCGCTTTCGCATTAGCCACTCTATAGAATCTCTTCTTTGCCTCCTCAACAAGATCAAATGTCATCGTGCAACCGTAATCCACTTCTGAAACAGATGTCATCCATCTGTATTTCAGGCACTGTACTTTCTTGGTTTCCTTACCTACATGAGTTCCCTTTTTTCTGTCTGTTGGCAAAATTCCCTCTCAGTTCTATGCTCCCTTCCCTGTGGTGTTTTACAGGGTACCATTTTGCTCCTACTCTTTTTAACCTATTTCTTGCTCCTCTGGCTACTGTAATCCAAAGTATTAGCCTTCATAGTTACATCTTTGCTGAGATATCAGTTTGGTTTTCTACACTGTTTCTGCTACCCCTGACATCATGATTCCAGTCGGTCAGTGGTCGCAAATTGGCTGGAAAACTACCTCATGAAATTAAATCCCACTATGTCCAAAATTATGTGGGTTTCTTGCCATCTCTCTTCTCGTTGTTGCTTCTACCATTAACTGCCAATCTATCCCCCTCTTTGACTGCCTCCCAATCTTGGGCTGTAAAATTGATTCATTCCTTACCTTTCATTTACATTTTTCATCAGGTTTCAAAACCTCATACTTTCTTAGGAAAATTTGCATTGTAAAACCCGTTTTGGGCATCATTCACCTTAAAACAGTTGTTTCGGCTCTTGAGCTATCTTGACCAATGGTTCCCAACCCAGTCCTTGAGTACCCCCAGGCCAGTCAGGTATTCAGGATATCCACAATGAATATGCATGAAATAGATCTGCATACAATGGAAGTAGTACATGCAGATCTATCTCATGCATATTCATTGTGGATACCCTGAAAACCTGACTGGCCTGGGGAATCTGAGGGCTGGGTTGAGAACCACTGATCTAGACTATTGCAGTGCCCTCTATTATGGACTGTCCCAGTCCTTTCTGAACCATCTGTAGGTTGTTCAAAATTCTGCAGCTACATCATGCCTATTTTTATAAAGACACCTAGACACCTATGTGACTTTATAAAATACTAGCACCTATCCAACAGCAATAGTACTTATTTTGCAGATAGACATTGGGGGTTATTCCGAGGTACGAATAGCAGGGCTGGACATCCCAACAGTTGTGTAGGAAAGTTAGTTGGGGGCAGGGGGGAGGCAGCCTGGGGGCGGAGAGTGGGCGAGCAGTGGGCAGTCGCTGGCCCTGGACGTACAGGGCTGATTCTGCCCTGTACATCCAGGGCCGGCGAAATATCCTTGGGTGGAATAACTTTCCTGGACGTGTCTTTTCAGTAGCTCCGGGGCACAGAAGGGGCTTGGAGGGGGCAAAAGCTAATTCCCTGCAGCCCGACCCTTGCCTTAGGAGGCCCGATCGGGGGTTGGGCTGCAGGGAATTAACTTTTTGTGTGGCAGCCGGCATCGAGGCATTTAAATGGAGCCACGGCGCCTTGGTGACATGGCGCCATAGCATTGCAGCTCCATTTAAATGCCCTGACTGAATTAGTCGGGCTTTGCTGTATGTTCAAGCTGGGACTGAATTGCAATCCCGACCTGCACGTACAATGCTGTTCGCTCAGCCCGGACATGCAAAGGAGATCTACGTCCGGTACAGAATTGGGCCCATTATGTTTGCTTGAGAGCAGGTGTAAATATCAGTGCATACTTTATGCATGTGAAATACTTAGGTAAATCATGACTCTTCCCAAACTCTTCTCCTGTGCATGCCTACGTGTATCGTAATTTTAAAAGGCCTCATTTACGTACAAAATTGATTTACAGACTTACCCGCTAAAGCACATGGAATCAGCTGGTGACTGTATTCACAGGGTTGGCATTGCAAGGCAAGGCGAAGGAAACTTTGCTCAATGGGTCTCACTATACATTCTGAATCCTAATTGATCTGCCCTTCAGTGGTAACACCAGGTAGGAATGGCAGCTCTTTAGATGCATTGCAGGATAAAATATATGAATGATAACATAAACAAAAGCAAAGGCTTTAATAGGAGAGTTAAAGTTTATGTATCTGCTATACATCCATGTCTTGTTCCTAGTTAGCATTTCCTGTTATAATTCCCCTAGAATTGAGATTTTAGAGCTCTGATTAGGTCATGTTTTATCAGTCTTTGCCTTCAGTTCAGTTTAGGAGCCCTTTCCCCTAAAAGCTTCAAAGTCTTGCAACTGATGAAAATGAACAGAAAAGCCCATGATAAGGAGTATCAAATGGGAATGTTGACCTGATATCTCTTCTCAGTATAAAGATTATTTTATACCCTGTCGATCACTCAGCAATAGTCTTAAACAAATAGATCGCTTGCATTTACTTTGTAATACCAGCTCTTCGACAAGATTGATGGGACAAACTCTGTAACTATCCCCAGGCACCTCTGCCAGGAGGCCACATGGGTGAAAAGATGACTTCAGTGCTACTCTATGAATTAATCATTTCCCTAGGGGTCTCAGGAAGAAAGTGAGGAAAGAAAACCCTTCAGAGGGAATGTAGAAAGCTACAATTAAGCTGTCACAGCACCAAGTCCCTTTCTTCAACCAAGGTACCAGCAAATAAAATGGTTCCTGGAAAAAAGAAATAGGTTAAGATTTCCCCCACCCTCGTGCCTGATATAGGGGCATGTTTATATTTTTACTATACTCTGGTGAAATGATACATTTACTAAGCTACTTTACCTTGAGTAAATTTCCTTGGGATTTACTATGCTGCAATAATCAAGGCCCACACTTTAGTAAATCCTATGAAAAGTTGCCGCACGTTGTTATAGCTGGAACTTTATAAATTCTTAGGCATAGCAAGGCATGATGGTGGTCGCTCATTTTTTAAAGAGGCTGCAAGGCCCAGTATAAGCTCCCCCTATTCCCTGAGTCAAATTCCTGGTGGTCTAATGGCCAACTACCACTTGAACGCAGTTCTTAAGTTTCAATAGAGAGTACTCCCCTGTGGTAAATTCTTAGCCCCATATTAAAAAGTCTCCCTTGTTCCAAAACCTTACTCCCTTGGATCCCCCCACTGATTTATAGTTAATTCCCTAGGGTATAATGGGGACAGGAATATCCAAGGTCAGCTGGTGCCAATTTGAAAAATGGTGTCATCTAGGTAGGAGTGAAAAGGAATTGCTCCTGCCCCCTCAACACTAAGGATTTTAATTGTAAGCCTGGGGGGCATATATTTTAACATTTAGGGGCATTTTTACTAAAGGGTGCATTAGTAGCACCCATTTGAGCTGCAAAACTAACACAGAGGCCCATGCTAGCTTTATGGGTCGCGTGCATTCATTCTCCTGGTGTTAGTGCATTGCTAACATGCTACACCATGCTAATCAGCACATGGGTGCACTTACCGCCACCCCTTGAGGTGGCATTAAGTGCACCCAAGCTAATGGCAATATTCATGGTTAGTATGCACCCATAATGCCCATGCTAACAGCGATGCACCTTCAACACCCACATCCCATGTCTAACCCACCCGATCCCCACTCGGTCATGTGCTACCCTAATAAGTGCAGGATTTTTAGCATGGGGGACATGCATTGGTAGCATGGTGCGCTTACTGCATGGCAAACCTCCCACTAATGGCTAGCACACGTTAGTAAACCTACCCTTAGTTGAGTTTGGTTTATTCAAACTTTAATATACCACTTTTAGACTCAAAGGATGCAGTTTACAAATATAAAATTATAGACAAAGAGGAAAAGAAAAGTTACTATGGTCCAAAGAAGAAAAAGAAAAAGGAAAAATATAGAAGCAGGAGAGAGAGGGAATCCAGCAGAACAGCAAGGAAGGGGGAATCCAGCCATTATTCCGGAGCTATGTTGGGAGGAGCCCCAAAAGCCAGCATCTAAAAACGAGTTTGTTAAGAGGAGTTAAATCTGTTTTGGTTAGTTTCACTTCTTAGATGCTGGGGGAGGGAGTTCCAAATGACACGATCATAACAGGAGAGAACAGTTTCTGTGGTGACATTGAGAAAGTGACTGTAGGCAGTGGAAAGCCTAAGATGATTAGCCCTGTTAGTACGGAGTGGATGGAAAGTGTTGAGCAGAATTAACAGAGAAGATAGATATAGAGGAATATCAATATGCAGAACTTTGTGCATCATGGTACAGATCTTGTACTGAATTCTGTAGTAAAGAGGAAGCCAGTGGAGGGCTTGCAGTGCAGGAATAATGTGGTCAAACGTCCCCATAATAGTGAGGATGCACCTTCTGACCCATCTAACCTTGATGCTCTGTTATACAATTATCTGCTAAGGGTCAAACCATAGCACAGGGACAAAGCTTGGATTGTCCTAGCCTGCCCATGGTGATCCAAAGATACCTGGCAATCAATGTGTATGACATGGTACTTTTCTGTCATATACCAGGAACAGTGTCCCATTCTCTTCTACTCCATCTCCTCCCTGCCTCAACTTCTGTCTTCCAAAGCAGAAGAGCTGGAAAAGAAGTCAACATAATTTATTTATCATATCTATATACCACCTTGCTGAAGAAGTTATGAGGTGGTTATTTAACAAAATACAGGGGCGGCTCAAAGCAATCTGCTGCCTGAGGCGAGGGATGAGATGGCGACCCTCCTGTAGTGGGGGAGGGGGCTTTTTCAAAACTCCAATCAAGGACTGAACCAAACCAAAAAGCCAATTAGATAATATGGAGGAAATGCAAGATGTTTGCAAACCAAGGAACTAAAAGAAAGAGCAAGAACCACAGCACAATTTATAAAACTAAATTATAACTCATTTTTAATTTTGTGGTTATAAACTGAGTTATGGTTCTTGCTTTTTCTTTTTGAACATATATTTCGCATCCACAGAACCCCCTCCCTCAACAGTGGTTGCTGAGCAGAACCAGGACATTCGCCCACAGAACTCAATATCTTTAAAAATAAATCTGATTCTGATCATCTCACTAACAACAACAACAGTCTCCACTACCAGGCATATTGTGAACTAATACAAAACCCTATAACAAAGTCACTGAGTATCTATAGAGCAAATCTACCATACGATATCACAACACATCAGCACCAACTTCCAAAACTCACATAAGGAGCCCACCAAAAAAGCATCACTGTAAATACTACAGCAGGCCCTGGAACATCCAAACACCTATTTGAAAAACTGAACAATTCAGATTACTACAGTACAGATCCCTATATGCAAACTCCATGTTAACAGAACACCTGATCATGGTCACACACTCAAAACACAGACTCTCACCAAGAACAGATTGTCACCATAACCTAAAAATAAACATATGTAGATAAAAATTAAACTGCAACCCCAAGAAGCCAGATTCTGCTTACAGTGCAATACCAGAGAAATAGAAAGAGATGCATTTCCATGTACTGTATAAAATATAACGAAGGCACCAAGTCTCATCATTAAATTGACAATAAAATTCTCTTTTACCTTTGTTGTCTGACTATTTTATTCTCTGATCATTTCAGTCTGGCAACATAAAGAACGCAAAACTGCAAATCTGAAAAACTATATATTCCAGTACCCCCCCACCCAACCAACACTCTAGAACCCAGAGTACAGGACATAAGAACATAAGATATGCCATACTGGGTCAGACCAAGGTCCATCAAGCCCAGTATCCTGTTTCCAACAATGACCAATCTAGGTCATACATACCTAGCAGTTTCCCCAAAAGACACAGATTCCACAATGCTTGTAATGGGTCAAGCATTGATATCCTGGGTCCCTTAATAATGGTTTATGGACCTTTCCTCCAGGAACTTGTCCAAACCTTTTTTAAACCCAGTTACACTAACAGCCTTTACTACATCCTCCGGTAACAAATTCCAGAGTTTGATTACACGTTGAGTGAAAAAATATTTTCTTGTATTAGTCTTAAATAGTTTACCCTGTAGCTTCATTGTATGTCCCCTAGTCTTTCTATATTCTGATAACATAAACAATCGATCTACGTTTACCCGTTCCACTCCGTTCATTAATTTAGACTTCTATCATATCTCCCCTCAGCCGTCTCTTCTCCAGGCTAAAGAGCCCTAACCTTTTTAGCCTTTCTTCATTGGAGTATCCTTCCATCCCCTTTACCATTTTGGTGGCTCTTCTCTGAACCTTTTCTAATAACTCTATATCCTTTTTGAGATATGGCGACCAGAATTGCACACAATATTCAAGGTGCGGTCTCACCATGGAACGATATAGAGGCATTATAATATCTTTTGTTTTATTTTCCATTCCTTTCCTTATCATACCTAGCATTCTATTTGCTCTCTTGGCCGCCGCTGCACACTGAGCCCAGGGTTTTAACATGCTATCCACAATGACGCCTAAATCTTTTTCCTGGGTGGTAGTTCCTAATGTAGAACCTTGCATCGTGTAACCATAGTTTGGGTTGTTCTTCCCTAGGTGCATAACTTTGCACTTGTACACATTAAATTTCATCTGCCATTTTGATGCCCAGTCTTCCAATTTATCAAGATCCTCTTGCAATTTTCCACAATCCTCTTGGGTTTTAACAGCTTTAAATAGTTTTGTGTTATCTGCAAATTTGATAACCTCATTCATTATTCCCCTTTCCAGGTCATTTATGAATATGACAAAAAGCAGCGGACCCAGCACAGATCCCTGGGGTACACCACTATTCACCTTTCTCCATTGGGAAAATTGGCCATTTAGCCCTACCCTCTGCTTTCTATCTTTTAACCAGTTCCTCATCCACAATAGTACACTGCCTCCTATCCCATGACTCTTTAGTTTTGCCAAAAGTCTCTGATGAGGGACCTTGTCAAAGGCTTTCTGAAAGTCCAGATACACTATATCAACCGACTCACCTTTGTCCGCCTGTTTATTCACACTTTCAAAAAAACATAACAGATTAGTAAGACAAGATCCTTCTTGTCTAAAGCCATGTTGGCTGTCTCCCATTAGGCCATGACTGTGTACATGCTGAGTAATTTTGTTCTTTATGATGGTTTCTACCATTTTTCCCGGTACTGACGTCAGGCTCACCGGTCTGTAGTTTCCCAGATCACCCCTGGAACCCTTTTTAAAAATTGGCGTTACATTGGCAATCCTCCAGTCTTCAGGTATTACAGATGATTTTAATGAAAATTCACAGATTACTAATAGGAGGTCTGCAATCTCTTATTTCAGTTCTTTCAACACCCTTGGATATATATCATCTGGCCCAGGTGATTTGCTACTCTTCAGTTTATCTAATAGTTGTAATACATCTTCCCGATGTATCAATATTTCCTTCAATTCTCCAAACCTTTAAATACCACTTCAGTCATGGGTAACCTCCCTACATCTTCCTCAGTAAAGACCGAAGCAAAGAATTCATTCAGTCTCTCCGCTATCGCCTTGTCGCCTCTTAGTGCCCCTTTAACCCCTAGGACCCATAGAGCAAATATACTATTCCATAACAGCACTAACTTCCAAAACTCACACAACATGGATCGTACCCAGAAAAGGACTGCACCATAAATATTGCAGTGGGCCCAAGAATATCCATATTCCCATTCAGAAAACTGTACAAGCCAGATTACTACAGCTTCTTACATAGAAACTCCATGCTAACAGAACATGTAGTCTCAGTCACCTATATGCAGAACAGAGATAAATCTTCACCAAGAAGGGAACATATCGGTACAAACTAAAAACAGACATATGTAGTCAAAAAAATGCTTTTACACATTACTGTTAGGTTTAAAGGATTTCTTTCCCAAAATTATACTTTACTGCAGAGTGAGGCAAGAGAAAGAAATCTCACACAGAAGCATCTGCATTGTCAGCAAAAACTAACATAATGGTTCAGCGCAAGTAGGTGAGCAGTGGGTGGCCTTAGCTGCATCAGCAACTGTTTTGCCACACTGAAATGCGGTAACTGCAGGGGGATGCAATTGCCTCCCTGCAGTTAGCCTATGATCCTGCGTAACCAAACTCTGGAATTAACACAGGTACACTAAAAAAAAATTTTTTTTAACTGCCTCTAATGTTTCGATTGATTTTTACGTTTTTTGGTGCGCTGAATCCAAATCTGGTAACCAATTTGCTCCATCACGTACAGATTTTTTGCTACATTGGGTTAGCAGTTTGAGGTGAACGTTTCAGATTGAGTGCGATCGAGATAAAAGTTTCTTGGATGAATTCTTTATACTAATTGTTTAGTAGTTATTCAAATAAGAATAAAGAAAATTGTAACAAGGCAGCACATAAGAATAGAATAATGTCAACAAAGCACACTGTGATGGTAGCAAAATTGTTTGCACTTAAAACAGCCACATACATGTGCACAAACATTGAGCATATAAGAGCGAGGTTAGACACAAAGCAAAGCAAAGAAATGTGCAAAAAATGTTGTACAGGTATGTATGTAAGAATAGAAAACGCAAACCGCACCATTGCAATACATGAAGACAAACACCCGATGGTGTGAAAATAAAATTCTAATAAATGAGATCCGACACTGTGGTAATAACTAGCAAATTTTTATTTCAAAGTTTAGTAAAAACACGATATTTGTCAACACAGTTTAGATTTTAAAGTCATTCTTGGGTCAATCAATCTCCTGGTGGGCCCGTTTCTTCTTCCCCCGAATGCTTCTCTTGGTGCGCTGCTTGGCATATTTTTCATCTGGGGTTTCCCGCAGCAGCAACCAGCAGAAATCAGCCATCATAGTGGTGTTCCATCTTCCTTGGTACCTTCTCTCTGCGTCCTTGATGTCCTGGTGAAACCTTTCACCTTGTTCTTCACTGTATGCCCCCAAGTTTTCGGGAAAGTAGTTCACATGGGAGTGCAAGAAATGGACTTTCAGGCTCATGTTACAGCCTTGTTCTTTGAAGGCATTGAGCATCCTGGCAACAATATCCTTATAGTTCTCATCCCGCCTGTTCCCCAAGAATTTGAGAACAACATCCTTGAAGGAATCCCAGGCTTCTTTTTCCTTCTCAGACATCGTTTCAGCGAATGCTCCATCTGAAATGAGTTTCCTTATATCAGGGCCAACAAACACTCCTTCCTTTAGCTTTGCTTCAGAAAGTCGGGGGAACTTTGAGCAAAGGTACCGAAAGCACTCACCATCTTTTGGAAGGGACTTGATGAATTGCTTAATGAGACCCAACTTAATGTGGAGAGGTGGTAATAGAATTTTATCACGAGGTACCAAGCTCTCATGAAGAACATTTTTCTCACCGGGTCTCAAATACTCCCGAATTGGCCAGTCTTTTTTCCCCCAGTGTAGGTCGCGGGCCCGGCTATCCCACAAGCAAAGGAAGCAGGGATATTTGGTGAAACCGGATTGCTGCCCTAATAGCATGGATAGAATTTTAAAGTCTCCACAAATCATCCACTTATGCTCATCATAACGAATCTTCTGAAGAATCAGGGCCAAATTCTCGTATTTTTCTTGGAGAACAACAGAGTGAGCAATAGGAACTGAAGCGAATGTGTTGCCATTATGAAGAAGAACACCTTTTATGCTGTCTTTTGACGAATCAATGAACAGCCGCCATTCAGCAGGATCATACTTGAGTTTAAACTTTTCCATCACTCCGTATATATCGTTGCAAAATACCAAATCTTCCTCTTTGCTGAAATACTTCAAAAATTGTGTCTCGCGGTTGCGGTACCAATAAAAAGTTGTTCCTGGTGACAATAGATTTTTCTGTTTAAGCCGAGAACCTAGCAGTTGGGCAGCATCTTTTGGGAGTCCTAAATCCCGGACTAAATCATTCAATTCAGCTTGAGAGAAAAGTTCAGGTTTCGGATCTGGTTCAGTTTCAAACTCGGAAGTACTGGACTCATCAGGAAAAGCCATCTGATGAGTCTCATCATGATCAGAACCGTCCACACAAATATGATCCAAAGATTTTGGTGGTTCAGGCACAGGTACTTCGTTGCTATGAGGCATAGGCCTAATTGCTGAGGGAAGGTTGGGGTAACTTATTACGTTCTTATTTTTTAAGTTGTATCCCTTCACAATGCAAGAGCAAAACATCTTTATTAAAAAAATAAAGCAAGAATACAAGTTAAGTCCACATCAAGGAAACACTCGCCCATAACAAAACAAATTAAATACACTACAAGGATCCGAAAACTAAATAGCCCAATATACATGAAGAGGAAGACAAGAAAATAATCAACTCATTGTTTCTTTAGCGGACAGAAAAGCCTCAAGTTGTCCGACCTCCAAAAAAACATACTTGACATCTTCAAAAACCAAAATACATTTGCACGGGTATTTCAAAAAGAAGGTAGCCCCAATGGCCAGAGTCCGCTCCTTTAAAGCCAAAAAAGCCTTCCTCCGGACTTGAGTAGTCCGACTCACATCCGGAAATACCTGAATAAGCTCGCCACAAAACATCTGATTTTTCTTTTTAAAGTACAAAGTCAAAATCAAATTTTTATCCTGCAAGGAAAGAAAAGAAACTATCAAAGTGGCTCGCTGCGGAATCACATCCATAGATGACTCCAAAAACTGAGAAAGATCTAGGGACTCTGCACCTTGGGGACCTCTTTCCTGATCTACCCCAGGAGAAGACACTTGGTTCTTAGAGCGCAAAGGTATATAATACATTGAGGAAAATTTTATAGCATCTACATCATCAATTAGCAAAATCTCTTTAAAGTACTTATGCAACAAAATCAAAGGAGAAAGGTAATGAGTGCAGGGAAAATTAAGAAAACGTAAATTCTTAGAACGACTAGTATTTTCAAGAGCTTCCAATTGATGGTGAATTGTAGCACTATCTCTAATAAAAGAAGAGGCAGATGCCTCTAAAACATCAAAACGACCTTCCATTTTAATTAAGGACGTCTTATTTTTAAGCAACAATTCATCAAGCTCAGAGAGTTTCTGCACCACCTCCCCTGAAAAGGACTCAACATGGGAAAAAGAAGTGCGAACGGAACCTTCCATATGCACTAAGATCTCCCAAATATCTTTTAAGGAAACCTCCGCAGGCGCTACCGCCTGCGGTGAAACAGAAGAAAATATAACAGGGGAAGGCATTTTAACTCTCTGTTCTCTTAATGTCGGCAAAACCGAGAGTTCCTGATCAGCTGTATCTGGGAAACCTGATCCGGGTACAATCTCCCGGGCCAGAGAACCCTCCGATATTACTTCCTCCTCGGGATGGGCAACCCCCAGCGTACTTGAGGACGAATCAGACACAGTACTCACGGACACCCCTGACTGATCTTTTTCCAAGGCTGTTGCTCCAGGACCCAAAAGATGACGATCCATTGGTCCCACAAGTTTTCCAACCTTAGCAGGGATAGCAGGAAAGGTCTTTTTTCTCCGCCGGCCCATAAGACCGTGTAAGAAGCTCCTCAAAGCTCCGAAGGGGCTCCAAAGGGGCGTGGCCTGCCCCTTTGGTCACGCCCCTTCGGGCACGCACCCACGGGTACGCAACCGCGGGTCGCATACCGCGGTAGGCCGACGTTGAAATAGCGGCCGAGAGTGGGCGGGATCACAGGCTCCTCCTCTACACAGCACCACCGGATCCAGGAAACAGGTTAGGCAAGCGTCTCACCGGAGGGAAGCTGGGCCGACGCTGAAATAGCGGCCGGGAGTGGGCGGGATCACAGGCTCCTCCTCTACACAGCACCACCGGATCCAGGAAACAGGTTAGGCAAGCGTCTCACCGGAGGGAAGCTGGGCCAACGCTGAAATAGCGGCCGAGAGTGGGTGGGATCACAGGCTCCTCCTCTACACAGCACCACCGGATCCAGGAAACAGGTTAGGCAAGCGTCTCACCGGAGGGAAGCTGGGCCGACGCTGAAATAGCGGCCGAGAGTGGGCGGGATCACAGGCTCCTCCTCTACACAGCACCACCGGATCCAGGAAACAGGTTAGGCAAGTGTCTCACCGGAGGGAAGCTGGGCCGACGCTGAAATAGCGGCCGAGAGTGGGCGGGATCACAGGCTCCTCCTCTACACAACACCACCGGATCCAGGAAACAGGTTAGGCAAGCGTCTTGCTTTATTTTTTTAATAAAGATGTTTTGAAAATGAAAAAAAAAAGAAAAAAACAAACAAAAAAAAACAATGCAAGAGCAAAAATAGCAGTCACTGCTGTGGTCTCTTTGTTCACGCCACATCATAGGTATTCCGAAATGAAATGCTTGTTTTTTACCTTTCATCCATAAGCGTAGATCTTCCTCACATGTCTTGCACACTTTGTGAGGAGCCCACGGTTTGTCTTGATCGCCTAACTTCAAACCGAAATAGGCGAAATATACTTTTTTAATAAATGCAGAAATGTTCCTCTGCCGCTTTTTCACGGTATATTCCCCACAAATAAAACAAAAACTGTCCAGAGAGTAGACGCAACCTCTGGCTCTGTGAGCCATCACAAATACACAGCACTGCAAACTACAACTGTAGTGAACCACTTCGGAATAAAGCTGGATTACGACTGAGCAAACAAAAGGTAATAATGAACTTGCAAGAAACTGAAATTTGACAGGAATGTTCATGTCGCAACCACCGTGTTTGAGCGAGCGAACGAGGCGAGGCGAACAGGAAAGAACATGCGCCAGCGCGAGTACTGGATTTAGCCCCCCGCCTCCCAATTGTCCTGTTAATGTATAAAATGAATACAAAACACTCTAAAATATCATGAGGGAGTGTTTCTAGTTAGTTAACCATTACAACCTCTATTTTGGGCCAAGAAAATAAACTGCAGTCGGCTAAAAAGAAATTATGTGAACATTCCTTATATGGGTAAGAAATCTAATTTTGCAAGAAAACGTGACGTGATGGAACATTTTGGCTATTTTTCCTGGATTCAGCACCCCAAAATCTATAGGAATCAGTTGCAAAACTGGAGGCAGTTTTTTGGTAGTGTACCTGTGTTACCAGAGGATGCAGTAAAAGCTGTTAGTGTAGCTGAGGTTTAAAAAGGGTTTGGACAAGTTCCTGGATAAAAGGTCTGTAAACTATTATTAAAGAGGACCTGGGAAATCCACTGTTTGCCCTGGGACAAGCATTGTGGAACCTTTTTGGGAACCTGCCTGATACTTGTGACCTGGATTGGCCACTGTTGGAAACAGGATACTGAGCTTGATGGACCTTAGTCTGACCTAATATGGCATTTCTTACGTTCATATGTTACCAGTGCAGAACCTGTTGCCTGAGACGAGGGATGAGATGACTAAATATGCCAAACAAGAGGGTCTCTATACAAATGAAAAATCCTCACAAGGAGCCAAATGTCAATCTAAATATTCAAAAAATGTCTTACTAAGCAAGGAAAAAGGAGTTTTTTTTGAATTTTTAGAGAAACAAGAGGGGCTCAAAAGCACCCATGCAGCATCTCCCACTTCCACAAAAACAAGGGTGACTTGGCACCCCAACACAGCACTTCCCACCCTCTGAAAAACAAGAGGGACTTTGTGACCCCAACACAACACCTTCCACTCCAACATAAAAAACAAGAAGGGCTTAGCAACCCCAACATAACTCCTAAAACAGCGCACTGGACCAGCATGGTGTTAACATAAATATATATTCCATAAAAAAACAAAGGAAATGCAAGATTCTCGCACACCAAGGAACTAAACGAAAAAGTGAGAACCACAGCACAGTTTATAAGGCCAAATTATAACTAATTTTAATTCTGTTATAAACTGCGTATATTCTGCATCCACAGAAACCTCTCCCTCGACAATGGGTGCAGAGCAGAAATAAGACATTCACCTACAGAACTCAATATACTTTAAACAAATCTGATTCTGGTCATCTCACTAACATTCTCCAGTACCAGGCATATTGGGAACTAATATAGAACGCTACAAAAATCACCTAAGATCGGCAAGGCTAAAACTACCATACCATACCAGCATAAACTTCCAAAACTCATACAAAGGGCCTACCCAGATAAAAGCAGCACAATAAATACTGCAGCGGGCCCTAGAACATTCATACGCCTATTTGAAAAGCTGAACAAGTCAAGTTACTATAGTACAGTACAGATCCCTATGTACAAACTCCATGTTAACAAAACACCTGCTTCTGTCACACACTCAGAACACAGACCCTCACCAAGTACAGAATAAATGACTACAACCTAAAGTAAAAATAAAAATATGTAGACAAAAATTAAACTGAAACCCCAAGAAGCCAGACTCCGTATGCATTGTGCAACATCAGATAAATAAGAGATGTAGTTCCCCATACTGTGTAAAATATAAAGATAGCACAAAGTCCAATCACTAAAAGGAAAAAATAATTTCATTTTCAATCTTTGTTGTCTGACCATTTTATTCTCTGATCATGTTGGTCCCGATCTGAGGCTTCTGCTTTCCTGTCTTCTCTTAGCTCTCTTTCTATGGTCTATAGTCCTTCTGCCATTTCTTATCTTTTGTTTTCTTCACTTCCTTCCATCAGCCTATTTCCCGTCCCAGTAACCCTGCCCAGTATTAGCTCCCTTTCCAGCCCTCCCCTCCCAGTACCTTCCAATGTCAACCCCCTTGCATTCCCAGGACTGCCACTGGTGTCTATTCCCTTCCAGTCCCCCTCCATCCCCACTGTCCAGCCCCTTCTAGTCCAAATACAAGTATCAGCTCACTTCCACTCCCAGTGCCACACCCTCCTCATCAGCTCCCTTCCAGTCACCCTACCCTCTGTCCATCCCCTTTCCAGTGCCATCCTCACGTGCCAGCTCCCTTCCAGCCCTGGTGGCCCCTTCCAGTGTCCTCCCCATTACCCAGCCACCTACCAGTCCCATCCCCAATTGTCAGCTCCCTCCAGTCCGACCTCCAGGTATCAGCTCCCTTCCAGTCCCCCTCCAGTACCAGCCCCAGGTGTCATTTCCCTTCCATTCCCCTCCTTCCCTCTATATCAGCTTCCTTCTAGCCCCCTCCTTCCCCCCTATGTCAGAGCCATTCCAGCCCCTAACTTCCCTCCCCAGTGTCAGCTCCCTTCCTGCCCCCCACCTCCCCCATGTGTTAGCATCCACTCCCTTCCAGTGCTATTCTCCTATCCCCCCCATCAGCACATTTGTAGCCCTAGCCCCCAGTCTTCTTCCAGAGCCAGCAGCTCTCTCCTTCCCCCTTCAGCCCATTTCCAGTCCCAGCCCATTTCCAGTCCCAGCCTATTTCCAGTCCATTCCCCCATTTCCAGTCCTAGTTCATTTCCATTGCTAGTCCCCCCGATCAGCCCATTTCCAGTGCTAGCCTCCCATCAACCCATTACCAGTCCTAGCCCCTCTAATCAAACCATATTCAGTCCTAGCCCCCCTGATCAGCCCATTCCCAGTCTCAGCCTATTTCCAGTCATATACCCCCATCAGCCAATTCCAGTCCTGGTCCCCATCAGTCCATTTCCAGTCCTACCCCTCCCCCATCAGCCCATTACCAGTCCTAACTCCCCCAATCAGCTCATTTCTAGTCCTAGTTCTTTTACAGGGCTAGCCCCCCCATTAGCCTATTTCCAGTGTTAGCTCCCCATCAGCCCATTATCAGTCCTAGCCCCCTAATCAGCCCATTATCAGTCCTAGCCCCCTAATCAGCCCATTTTCAGTCTTAGCCTCCATCAGCCATTTCCAGTCCCAACCTATTTCTAGTCCCATCCCCCCATCAACCCATTCCAGTCCTAGACCTCCATCAGTCCATTTCCAGTCCTAACCCCCGATCATCCCATTACCAATCCTAGCCCCCCTAATCAGCCCATTGCCAGTCCTAGCCCCCCTCCTCCGATCAGCACATTTCCAGTGCTAGCCCCATCAGTCCATTATCAGTCCTAGTTCCCCTAATCAGCCCTTTACCAGTGCTAGCCCCCCCATCAGCCTATTACCAGTGCTAGCCTCCCCTAATCATCCCATTACAGTCCTAGCCCTCCATCAGCCCATTACCAGTCCTATACCCCCTCAGCCCATTACCAGTCCTAGCCACCCCTAATCAGCCCACTATTAGTCCTAGCCCCATCAGCCCATTACCAGTCCTAGCCTCCCATAAGCAGCCCATTTCCAGTGCTAGCCCCCTGATTAGCCCATTTCCAATGCTAGACCTCCCATCAGCCCATTATCAATCTTAACCCCCTTGAACAGCCCATTACCAGTCCTAATCCTCCCATATCAGCCCATTTTCAGTCCTAGGCTCCCCGATCAGCCCATTTCCAGTGCTAGCCCCCCAACCGCCCTTTATCAGCACTAACACACACTGATCAGCCCATTTCCAGTCCAAGCCTCCCCACCCTCGATCAGTCCATTAGTAGTCCTGACCCTCCCCCCCCCTCCGATTAGCCCATTTCCAGTCCTACCCCCCCCCCACCCCCCCTCCAGAACAGCTCCACACCTGTCTGTCCAGCTTCAGAGTGAGCCAGGGAGGCCTGAAACCCGGCGCCCCAGTTCACCTCTACAGAGTCGTAAGAAAAAAACAACCTTTCCCTTCTTTCCCATGGCTCTGTTAAAGATGAGTCCGGTTGCACATTGAGTGTTGGGATCATTCCCTGTCTCATGCGACACAGGAAATGCCCTCGTTTACCCTCTGCGCTGCCAGGCTCAACTTTAACAGACCCACTGGAAAGAAGGGAAATGCTGTTCTTTCTTGCGACTCTGCAGAGGTGAGCCAGGGCACTGGGCTCCGGGCTGGTCAGGCAAGTGCCGAGCCTCCTGGAGCAGCGGTGGGGGGATTGAATCTGCTGCTGCCAAGAAGCAGCGGCAGCAGCTTATCCACCCTTATTTTTTTTACTTTTAACTTTGAAGGCAGAGTGAGGTGGCTGTTTTGGGGGCATTTTTTGCCACCCCCAAAAGATTGCCACCTGAAGCGACTGCCTCACTCCACTTCATTATAGAGCCTGTAGGGATTATAAGGTTTAGGGATATGTTCCTGGTTCATAATCACTCAATGGCCTTTATAAATGTCTGCTCTAATAAAAATATGTCAACCAAACTACTATACAGTGGGCAAGGAGAAGCAGGCCAGCATAAAGCCAGCATGAAATCATATAAATCTTTGCACTGCATATTATTGAGCTGGAAAGCCCAGAAATAGTCATGCAAGCACATACACAGGAAACCATGCAAAGAAGAATAAGCTGAGCCATTAGCCCTGAAGACAGTAGATGGTTTTTTGACAGTTGGTGAATATAAGCAAGACAGAGGCCTGAGGAATGTTGAAACAGGAACAGAGGGGACAGAAAGGTCAATGACAGGAAACAGAAGGAGGGAGGAGAGGGGGCCTCACAGAAGGATGGATTTGGAGACTGTATGCAATACACGGAAGCAAAAAATGTATATATGTAACATGACTATTATACTCGGGGGGAGGAGGGATTCTGGTGTCTGATGACTAACAGAAATTCTCCTCTCCCTCGCCTGTATTTGTCCATCAGTTATCTAATAAACAGAGATTCTGATTGCACCTGTACTGACTTTTGGATCTGGACTATACAGGAAATTAGTGATAATTAGTAATCGGTCTCTTGTGAGTAACAGAGCCTCACAAGCCGCCCCTGACAAAGTAAAATTACACAGAAATGTCAACAATAATAAAAATTAGGCTGCACCTGTTGTACGCTGCCTTGGATGAATCTCTTCATAAAAGCAGTTAATAAATCTTATTAGATAGGGAGAAATTGGAGCCAGTGGCATAAGTTACAATGAGGGGCCCCCAAGCAAAATTTTGCTGAAGGCCCCCCATTGTCGTGTTGGTGGTGCCCCTTCCCCCGTGGCAACCGCGGAAAACCTACTTCATTGTTTTGCTGCACTGCTCTGCTTTTGTAAGTTTGCTGTGAGCCCAGCAGCTGTTCCCTGCCAGGCAAAAGTCTCACAGTGTGGCTCTTATCATGAGACTTCGGCCGGCAAGGAAAAGCCGCCGGGGCCGCGAAAGACTTACAAAAGCAAAGTAGTATGGTAAACATGATATTAAGTATGTCACGCTGCTGTTACCACTGCTGTGTGGGCTCCCTTTCTGCCCACATCCCTCCACATGTGGGGGCTGCTTGGGCGGAATTTATGCCATTGATTGGAGCTGAGCTGCCTTAGTAGAGCTGAGAGGAAATAGGAAATTACAGAGGTGACTGATAGTAAATCTATACCTGATTGGATCTGCTGATGTCACTAGTAGGCATCATTATCGGCTCTGTCCAAAATGATGTACCCCTTTGGGGCCCCTTCAGACCCATTTCAAAGTCATCATCTTCAACGAACCTCAAAGGGAAGCTAAATGCTCCATTTGCCTCCTTGATATGGGGAAAAGAAAGGGGAAGGTCAAGGATTATATTGAGATTAAGGGGTCGATTTGCAAAACTCTTATCCAGATGGTCAATGGGAGGCTATCTGGATAAGGGTGGTGAGCAAGATAGTCCAAATAGTGCCATTAAATATCTCCACAGACATCCCTGGTACTATCCAGTTAGTGCAGGGGCCGCCTGTGTGTGGAGCAAGGGCGGTACCAGTGTTATCCAGATAAGTGCCAGCACTTACCCGGTTAATGTGATTTCCAGTCAGCACTTATCTGGACAATTTAGGCCCATGAAAAGCAAGCCTAAATTACTATCCAGTTAAGTGTTGCCTGGAAATCATGCTAACTGGGTAAGTGCCAGCACGTATTCTGATATCAGCTGAATATCTGGGTTGAGCAGTGCTATTTAAGCACCCCGGTTGACTGACATCAAATTTGAATATTGGCCTTTTTGAAAATTGGGCCCTAAGTCTATAGTAGTACATGGCTCCATGGATACTTTTGTGATACCTGGAGACAAACACGGAACACCTGAAAACAGGAACAACAAAGACTTCCTGAGTGATTCATGTTTTGCTCAGTCCAGTTCCTCACTCATCATCCCTACCACCTGACAAGCATCTGTTCCATCCTCTGGTGGCTAAGGGATGGTAGGGCAAGGAAGACAGAGTCAGAATGCTTTACCTTTGATATCTGAAGTGGAGCTATTGCCCTTAAAAACCTTGTAGGTATCAATTTTGGGGGAAGATGATGAGGGCAAGACCCTTGTGGAAAGGTCCTTGACCCCCTGCCTCCTCAGTTGATGAACCTAATATTGGTCAAAAGCCTATTACCTTTTAGGGGCATGCAGGCAAAAATTATTTTTGTTTTGTTTCATTTCCTGTTTCGTTTGCAGGATTTTTTTTGTTTTATTTTGTTTTGGTTTAATAAACTTTCATTTTGTTTTTACATATTTTCATTTCAAGGAAATTCTGCTAATTAAAGAGGCAGTTGTGATTCCTGCCTTAAATGTGATAGCTGAAAGGTTACTAGAGGCTTCAGGTAAATAAAAAACCCAACTTTTTTTTCTCACAGTCAGAAGCTGGTCTCAAACCAGTGACCATCTTGTTCAAGGCATGCATATTGCAGATGGAGGGCTAGCTCTAGCAAGCCTTGCTATATTGCTGGTGATTTTCCTTCCTATTTCTCGATTGGCCCAAAGTTTGTCTGGTGTGAAGCTCTATGTAAAATGCTAACTATTTTTTTCCCTTGTGAATTAGCAACTCCTGCTGTAGAGATTTACTCCAAAGATTTTTCTTTTACCAGATAGGAGAGAGTTATGCACTGTTCACCTAGCTAGTGATTACCAGCCTAACATCTGCTGGCAGAAAGCAAATTTCATATGGAACTGGTGATTAACATAGGAACATAAGTAAAAAGGAACATTTTTACAGATAACTTCATCATAAATAATATTTTAAATTCAATATTTGGGAAACTAGGCAACCAGTGCAAAACTTTAAGCATTGGCTTAATATGCTCAGACTCTAGTTCTCAAAATACATGAGCTGTAAAAGCCATTGTACTGTAAATGGTTTTTAGAAAGGCCAATATAAAGGGTATTACAGTAGTCTAGGCATGTTGTAACTACAATGTGCATAACTGTAAGCAAATCCTTCATAAGACTGTAAGTACCAAATGTGCCAGATACGTGATCTGCAAAATTCTTCTCTGAACAGCTTCTTTCATTTAAAGCAACTGATACGGTGAAGATAGTCACAAGGACTCCCTTTCTGGGTAATGCAGGTATTATGAAGTTAGCTGAAAGGTGTTTTAGAAATTCATTATGTAAAGAGAGGAGAGATCCCAATCACTTGTGTGTGCCTGTGTTAGAGCCATAGGCTGAATCTGTAGCACTTACAGTGCCGTCATCAATAATAGCGGCATGTTAGTAACTTTGTCTTCGATACTTACAGTGCTGTTCTCATGGGTACAGTGACATGTGATAGTAACTCTATTTTAATTAGCGCACTGCACTGGCAAAGCGACATGCGATTATGACTGTCAGTAGTAGTTACAGTACCGTTCTGGATTACAGTGACATGTGATAGGAAGTCTGTCTTTTCTAGTAGTTCCAGCTCTTTCCTTGTTTACAGAGACATGTGATAGCGACTCTGTCTGTTGGGCTTACAGTGCTTTCCTGGCTAACGACGACGAGTGATAGTGACTCTTTTGCATTTACTGCACCGCCCTGTGTTGCTGATTGCACAAATTGAACCACTCCCTCTTTCACCTTCTCTTTCCTTCCACGGTTCCTGTATTCAATTTCTATGGCACTAATAAAACAAACGTTCAAAGAACTCAAAAACAACATCTCTCTAAAGTAACCTATTTTTTGAGGATATTCAATCAAGCTGGGAGTTCAAAGTTAAGGAAAGTAAAAAATATGTTTATAATTACAATTTCAATTTTAACCCAAAATTTTAATCAGTAGGCTAGGTTTATAACTTTATTTACAACTGTGCCACAGGCCTACTTGTTCTACTTCTCTACAGAGTGAATTTTCTTCAAAATAGCAACATTTCCACTAAGATAATTAAAAATTTCTAGGCAATTCATCTCAAAATTGTACTTTACTGTAGCGGCAGAGCGTAAACAATCCAATAATACCAGGAGTCTGTTCAGAAGGTCCAAATCATTTATTGTGCACAAGACTCAAGCAGAAATCACATTCAAAATGGCTGAGCAATGGTTTCTAGCAAAACAACAACTTTTATACCTTTCTTCTCCATTCTGTACATAGGCAAACTTTTCATTGGTCCCAGTAACCCCTTCTATCCCATCTATTGGTCCCGGTACCATTACGTAGTCATCCAATGAGGACCTTGGTCTGGGCTCAGCACCTGGTTGCCCCCCTTACAGTCCCCATTACAATGGACAGTTCTTAGACTCTTGATACAATTCTCCTCCAAGGTCACTAGCTGACTAGAACATGTGGGAAAGCAGGGCACTGTAACCCTTCTCTCAGCAGAATTAATTAGTTCACAGAAGCTCTCACACTCTTATCAGTACCAATTAAAGCTTGTTTTTCTATCTTTTCTAAGTTTCGATTCTGCTTAGCTATGCTTGGTTATGCTTAGTTAAGTTTCGATTCTATGGAGGCAGCATTCAGGGGGGTTTTCATTCCTCTGGGCCTAACCACAGGCTTCATTTACAGGTCAAGCTGCTTAGACCTGTCTGTTTAGTTCAAGCAGCATGGATCATAGGCCTTCGCCTACCACATTCTCCCCTTTGATTATTCTCACCCGCAAGTGAGAAAGGGTGAGAATCACATCACATAATACTAGGTGAAGGTATCATTCTGTGGTATAGGGTAGTAGTTTCACATAGCTAGTATCTTTGTAGCTGCCTTGCGCTCTACAGTGTTATTAATAACGGAAGTTATCACTCGCAAGCAAAGTGGCAAGAAACAAGGGAGCAACAAGCAGATAGTCAGAGTCCATAGTTTGGCAAGAGTGGGAAAAAGAACTAAAGGAGTAGAAGGCTCAGGAGCATTTATGCCGGACCACCAAGATGTCTTCTTTGTTGTGCTGTTGTAAAACATCTGATTTAGACAGTCCAGCTGTCCAATCCTCATAGCAAATTGTGGTCCAGTGCGAACAAAACACAAACTGTCAACAATGGGGTGGGCCAATACCCACTCACTAGTAGTATTATGTAAATCAGTCTGATTGTAGGGGATGGAATAATTCAGTTCTTGAGCCTCCCAAGGCCACTGATCTCCCATCTTGGTTCCTCCACAAAGAAACAGTCATAAATGTGGAGACTAGATGCTACTGCTTCAGCAAGTTCAAGAAACAAGTTCTGGGAGGCATGAGGAACCTTCAGCCCAGTTCACGTGGTACTTATACAGGCTGCACAGGGAGGTAAAGCAAAAGTCATTTCAAAGCACCCCAAGGCTGCTGCCGAAATAAAGCAATAATAAGAATTCATAATGGGCATAGTCTCTGGAAAATTGGTGGAACTGTCGGCATCCACAACAGATAACAGATGTAGAGTTGATTGTAGATCCTCTAGCTTCTGCCGTACGTAGACCTACCAGCTTTGTGGCAGGAGTAGGGCTGTAGATTCCAAAGTATCACTGTCCTCTGGGATGTCTCAGGTTCTTAAAATATCATAGTACAGTCTTTCAGGCTATTATTGCCTCCTTAGAGCAGTTCACTTTTTAGGGGATCAAAACAGTTTTGTTCTCAGAGCATTTGAACACAGTCTCTTAGAAGACTCAATTTCTTAACACAACACAGTCTATTTCTGATGATTGCAGCTTTCTCCAGATGCGAGGCTTACCTTCAGATAAACAGACAGTCTTGAAATAGTGCAGTTTCCGAGGGACCAATAAGTCTTAGGTCCGTGGCTGTTGTCGTAGGGTGAGGCGCAATGGAGTCTCAGGATGCTGTACAGTAGTCCAGTGATCAGGTTCAGAAACAGTTGCTGGCTTTACTCGACTATGATGGATCCAAAGTTCGAATTCTGCGACTTTTACTGCAGTTGGAGTTGACAGGATGACAACATAGGGTCCCTTCCAATGCAGGGCTAACGGTATCCTTCTCCACTCTGTGATCCACACCGAGACTCCAGGCTTGAAAGGATACAGGGGTTCAGGCAAATTGATGGGTAATCGATTGTGTACCCAGGTATGAAGACTCTGCAAAACAGAACTTAAAACCAATAGTTCATGCCTAATAATTTCAGATCTTATCTGTCTCACATCTCCTTTTATTCCCTATAAATAGGCTACAGATTCTCAGAATCTCAAAAAGGGGGAACTCCTAAAGACTTAGCAGGGGCTAAGTATATCCTAGGAAGGGCTATAGGAAGAACCTGGGGCCACTTCAGGTAAACCTCTTGGCAAAGTTTGGACAACTGAGATTTCAAGGTTCTATTCATACATTCTACTTTTCCTAGAGTTTTGAAAGCTGTAGGTAGTATGCACCTGATAATGTCAATATCTTGGGGCCATACTTAATGGACTTGCTTCCCAAGGTTATCCACCCTCATTATTTGTACAGGGTCCCATGTGCATGCAAGGTTGTAAGGGCATACTTAGAATCTGGGTACACATTTAGACAGAGCCCTTTTCCTATTGTTAGTGCTCTAGTGAGGGCTATCAGTTCAGCTTTCTGTGGTCAAGTTTCTGGGGCCAGGGCTGAGGACTCAACTACCAAATCAGGGGTCACCACTGCATATCTAGCACAACAATGTCCATTGATGATGAAACTGCCTTCAGCCACAAAGAAAGTCTGTTCAGGGTTCTCCAGAGGGACATCAGTCAAATCCAGGCGGCTTGAGAATACAGTGTCCATAATTTCTAAACAGTCATGATCAGGGGATCAAGACCAACTGGTAACAACATAGCAGGATTCAAAGCTTGACTGACCTTCAGTTGTATCTGGGGGTTTTCACGCAACATACTCTGATACTTCAACATTCGTAGATTTGTTAGCTAGTAGTTTCCTTTGTATTTCATATTGGTTAGAACAGAGTGTGGTACAGTAACTGGAAGATTCTGTCTCAAAGTAATCTTGTTAGTTTTGCTCACTAGGAGGGCTGTAGCTGTAACAGCTTCTCAAATAAGGTCCAAGAGATTGAGTCAATACTCCTAGAACATTTCCTTGTGACTCATGAACATAGAGACTGAAAGGTTTTCTGGACATCTGGTAGACCCAGAATTGGTGACAACATCAGAGTGGTTTTCAAAGATCAAAAGGCTGCATCCTGTTCAAGTCCCCATTACAATGGAGACTTTTCCATTCCTTTGGTAGCTTGATACAATGGTTTTGCTAGCAGCGCAAAATTGGGGATCCATATACAACATACTCTGTGGCACCCAAGAAGGCTCTCACTTGCCTCCTGGTGGTTGGAGTAGGAATACTGCATACAGCTTCTTTGCGTTCTGGTAAGGGTCCCAGGCGTCAAATTCCATTGGACAACGGGAATCCTAGGTATTTAACTGGTTTGACATAATTGCGCCTTGGCTCTTGAGACTTTGTATCCAGCCTCATTAAAAAGGTGCAAGAGTTCACTGGTGGCCTGTAGACATTCACTTTCTGAGTTGGTAGTTATGAGCAAATTGTCCACATATTGAAGTAGAATTCTTTCTCCTGGAATTACTGGATAACTTGTCAAATCTTTTGCTGAGTGAGGCGAGTTCTTGAATCCTTGAGGTAATCTTGTCCAGGTGAGTTGGCCCCGCCTTCCTGTAGTGGGGTCTTGGGCTAAGCGTATGCAGAAAAAAAAACATCTTTTGAGTCCAGAATGGTGAAATGTGTGTAGCTTCAGCAGAGATCAGTCCCAAGAGAATATAAGGATTTTGGTACCACTGGGTGTATAGTTTCAGCTGCATCATTCATTCTTCTTAGATCCTGCACTGGGTGGTAATCACCTGTCCCAGGCTTCTTAACAGGAAGAAGGGGAGTGTTCCAAGGTGACTGACATTCCTTGAGAAGTCCATACTTCAGCAGTTTCATTAAATGACAGTGGATTCCTGCAATGGCTGGTCAGGGAAGAGGATACTGCTTCACATGCACTAGTTCTGCTTCTGGCTTGAGGGTGACGATGACAGGGGAGCCCTCTCCGGCTGCCACTTACTCTATAGCTGCTTCCCTTTCTTGCTAGAACACTGTGCTCGGTTTAATATTATTTTTTAAATCAAGTACTCCCTCCTCCCCCCTGGGGTGGAGTCAAGATACGGGCATTCACTTCTCTAATGTCCTTCTCTGCAATGGGCGCACTGACTCGCACCCAGTTTTTACTTCCTCTGCTCCTTCGATCAGGATAACCTCCTCCACATCATTCAACTAAAGTATCAGCAAGAAGATCTGTTCTTCTCTCCATCTTTACACTTACTTTCTCTGTCACATTCAACAATTCACATACTTTCTGATCAACTTCCATTAACTATCATGCCCGCAAATCCATCCTGTTTCTGTAATTTCTGTTTTATATCTCTCTGGGACTGACTGACAAAAATGCAAATTCTCCTGGGCTGCTGGATCCATTGGGGCATATAGTGAGGGCTGCCTGCACTATTTGGATTCCACTTGGGGTTATCAAGACTGATGGGTTTGAATAATACTGTTCATTAGTTCAATTAAATCCTAAAGCTTTCAGTTCAGTAAATCAGTGGCAGAGGGAAAGGCACCTAAACAAGTCTGGTCAGCTGACTGGCTGGCAAACTACTTGGGAATCTGCAGGGAGGAGTTCCCTCCCCCTGCCCTAGGCCCACACAGTTTCTCCTAGCAACGTTCTATCCGGGAGGGTTTTTTTTTTCTCTACTTCTCTGCTGTGGGCACATTAGTTCACGCCTACTGGGGGGTGGCATCATCGGTGGACTGGGCCCCCTCCCCCCCCTTAAGCACTCTGAACGGAGCCGGGGCTTCTTAGGGAGCTGCTTTTTTGATCATACTTGAAAAGAAACTTATTTTAAAAAACCTTATTATTACTGTAAACATAGGGCAGGCAGAAAACATAAGCTTAGATTGAGCACAGACATCCATTATGCTTATTGCAACTTTTTTCCCAAACAGGGACAATTTAGATACAGTTCTTAAAATATAAAACTATTATTTTGCAACATGTTATAACATCTATTCTTATAGAGAGAACTATAGCTATCTGTTACATATAACTGGAATGAAATTACTTAGCATGGAAACTAACTGCCAGCCGTAGTCTGCATGTCTCTGCAAAAGAAGTTATTATTTTATTTTTATTAAATCTTACAGTTCAGAAAGCAGATATTCAAGAGACATGAAATGGATACTTTTCCATAGCGTTGGTGGATATCTAGAATGCATATACACCCTCTTTTTTAACAATAAATATGTCTTCTATCAGGTGCTTGCCACAGTATATCAGGAAATAACGTCTTGAAATTTAAAAGACTTTCAAAAAAAAAATACCCCCTTTTCCTCTGGACACGGACACACAAAATTCAAATACAGAAAAACAAATGAATTTATCTTGAATTGTAAAGGTCTTCATTAGTCACTAGTACAGAGTTTAACAATTCAAAGTAATCACCTTAAATCTTACAGTATGGGGAAGCATGCATTCAAATGACTTATACTTGTTCATTAAAAGGTTGGTGAATATCTGGAATGCAAACACTCCGCAAGATAAACTCTTCTCTTTTTTTTTTTTTTTAAACTTTCAGTTTTCAAAGATAAAATCCTAATACAATTTCTTATTCACTCAGAATTTAAACCATTCATTCTCAGGTTGCAATCTGGTACACTTCCAACCCAGAAGGCTGCACCGTCCCCCAAGGTTCGTAACCTCTACTTTAAGGGTCAAAGGAAAAACACTTTATTTGCTCTCTCTTGTCCGTGTCAATTAGTTTTTGAAACGACAGATATACTTCAAAAACAAAAGAACTTCTGAGTCACTGTAGTTATCACAGCTGTAAAGTAATAACTAGAAAACTAATTATAAATTCATCTCCTATCACACTTTGATTGAATGAGTCCTTTATTTTAAACAAGCAAGAGACTGTTCAATCGGGAGTTGCTGTCTCATTTTTTTCCTCCTAGCAAGCTGTGTGAAAGCCACACCCCTTCGCTCACTGGAAACTAAATGAAACAACTTAGTTTCACAGGCACACAGAGACATGCTAGCAAGAATAATTTAAATCAGTGTCAAGTCGTGATCTAATAATTACTTTGTAGGTCAAAGGAAAAAAAAAACAAAAAACAGTTTGCTTAGTTTCTCTATCATTTCTGTTTGAACCATAAAACACAGGGCAAAGCTAAGCCCACAAATGTATGAATGATACCTAGCAGCCTATCTGACCAGAGTAAGTAATCTCACCCTGCACACTAAAACTGAACTAGACCCTTCACCTCCTGGATAGTTCTGAAAGGTAACAATAATATAACAGGAGCAGTTGACGTAAAAATACAGACAGAGCAGAGAATATAACTAAAAACAGTTTACGGAGCTCCGATGAGGTTAATACGACCTTCAAAACTAAAATTCTGACTAAATATTCCTATCGAATGGTATATAATACATGACCATAGTAGAATGAACATCACTATTAAAACAAAGTGAATAAAATCAGGTATAATTGTCCTAAAATAAGCTCCAATTAGCCCAGCAGCAGAACGTTGAAAACATGCCTTCATAGGGTTAAAAAGCACCTCTGCATGGACACGCCCCTTGTCAGTCTCACTCTGTGCTGTAGGAAGGCTGGATGAGTGAGACATGTTCTTGATTTTACAGTGACTCTAGGCATTTACCCAACCGAATATAATCTTACATTATACTAGAAGGGAAACTCGTGGTTTCAACAAATACCAAAAAACAAAGACACACAGAACGACAAACATGCTAGCATTTCCCAAATAGCCCAATCCTGTCTTTTCTGACTAGGCTATACCAAAATTATACAAGTTATGCCGGCTTTTCCAAGTTCCAAGAAGACGGTAGTTTCACCCCGCGAATACACTATGCAAGGTTAATTGGACCGCCTTTGAGAGGTGATCATGCTCTCTTACCAAAATTCCAAGTTACAAGTTCCAAGTTCCAAGTTACAAACTGCAGTTCTGACTCATCTGTCTAGACATTCCAAACACTATACTCACCGGATCCGGTCCCCGTTCCCAAGCAAGCGCATGAGTTGGACCTCGGACTCCCCTCACGGGTTCGAGGTGTTGGCTCCGACTGGGTCCAGCACCCGAGGCCTGGCCCAGCTCCCTCCAATGCAACTGGACCGGTGGCGCCTGGGAGCCGAGCCCACGTCAGAAGGGCACGAGCCCGGCAGGACCAAACCTATAGAGGCGGAAAGTCGTGGTATATCAGCTCGTATACCCTCTACTCACCACACGTTCCCGGCCAACGCACCAAGAATATGTAGCGGCAGAGCGCAAACAATCCAATAATACCAGGAGTCTGTTCAGAAGGTCCAAATCATTTATTGTGCACAAGACTCAAGCAGAATCACATTCAAAATGGCTGAGCAATGGTTTCTAGCAAAACAACAACTTTTATACCTTTCTTCTCCATTCTGTACATAGGCAAACTTTTCATTGGTCCCAGTAACCCCTTCTATCCCATCTATTGGTCCCGGTACCATTACGTAGTCATCCAATGAGGACCTTGGTCTGGGCTCAGCACCTGGTTGCCCCCTTTACAGTCCCCATTACAATGGACAGTTCTTAGACTCTTGATACAATTCTCCTCCAAGGTCACTAGCTGACTAGAACATGTGGGAAAGCAGGGCAGTGTAACCCTTCTCTCAGCAGAATTAATTAGTTCACAGAAGCTCTCACACTCTTATCAGTACCAATTAAAGCTTGTTTTTCTATCTTTTCTAAGTTTCGATTCTGCTTAGCTATGCTTGGTTATGCTTAGTTAAGTTTCGATTCTATGGAGGCAGCATTCAGGGGGGTTTTCATTCCTCTGGGCCTAACCACAGGCTTCATTTACAGGTCAAGTTGCTTAGACCTGTCTGTTTAGTTCAAGCAGCATGGATCATAGGCCTTCGCCTACCACATTACAATCATTAGACATTTGAGAATCTCTACATGCAGTTGGGTTTTTTTCTGTAGACCACACTTTGTTCATAATTGAAAAGCACCTTTCAGTGGGAGCATTGGAACCTGGCAAACATAAAAAAAATTCTGTATCCTAGCTACTGCTCCCACCTTCCCCTGGCCCCTATTGGCTGGCAGTGTCTGCTTCAGCCTATTGGCTGGCTTTGTCTGACTGATGGTTGCCTGGACCCTGGGGAGGAAGCAGAGCCAGATTTATCAGATGTGCTGAGGACTCAGGAGTTTAGGATTGCCAACCATCTAAATTATTTTAGGACTCTACAACTTTGTAAAGTAGCTGTCTTAGTCAAAATGATGTCTAAATTGGGTATTTTTTTTAGAGTTTTGGGTATTTTTTTAGAGTTTTGCTCTACAGCTTGTCAGTGCTCTCCCCACTGTGCAGAGCAAGTGGGAGGTTCCAGCCAATGGAAAGACTACACTAGTCACAGGAAGGGTGAGCTGATTTTCTGCATGGGGTCTGGGAGGGTCTGTAGGGGTGAGTGGGGTTGTTGAGAAAGAGTAAAAATGTAAGAGGATTGGGGTAAAGTGCGAGGAGGCTATTGCAGGCTGTGAAAAAGAACTGGTAGCAAAAGCAAGAACTGGGGGCGTTGAAGTAGAGGAGTGCAGAAGCAGCACAGCACCAGTAAACAGTCAGAGACAGAATCTGTCTGAAAAGTGCTAGTGTGCATGTGTATACTTGATTTGGGGGGTGGGGGAAGTGGATGAATGCATGTGCATGTGTGCATGACTGAAGTACAACAGAGTACATGCATGTGTATATGTTTCTGTGTTTCTGATGGAAATAGTCTCATATAGAGTTTCCCTTTGAAAATTTCAGCTGGAGTGTATCCACTGGTACAAATGGGGAGGCGTGTAGGAGTGGGACAAGAGTTTTAAAATAGGGGATATTTAGGCGTCCTGACCAAAGTAATACGATTTCAGGGACAAATCCTTAAAATCCAGGACTGTCCCGTATAATACGGGATGGTTGGTCACTTTATCTAAAGGGAGAAATTAATTTAAAAGGAGAAAGTACAGTGAAGTAGAAACAAGGGTTTGAAGGAGGCAAGACCAACCTGCTGTTGCTGTTTCCCGATTTGTCTAATTTACCATGACATCTATGTAGCCATGCTGACCCTTTACTGAGCCTGCACATATGTCCTCCAACATACTATAAGCTCTCATACTGAGGCCTTTGTAACAGATCAACCTTGGCAAGTTAGCTGTTGAGAAAATGAAGAAGATAAAAGGATGTCTGACCAGCAGGGCAAAGCCTAGATGTCTAAACCATTCAGAGGAAATGAAGAGAATGCAGAAATGGCTTTTGCTTCATGTAAATTCAGGATTTGTTTTCTACAGCCATAACCCAGCTATTACTGGTTTGCTTTTAAATAATTTTACCTGCACTAAGTAAATGTATGTGATACTTTTGCTTAGGCATTCTGGGATCAGTTTTAAATAAGTTTCTTCCACATTCATGTTAACGATTAAACTCTTTTCTAAAATAGCGCCCTCCCTCTGAGAGAGAGAAACGTTTCTATCATTTGTAAGAGTTAATGGGGGACAGATGGCGAGAAACGTTAACCTTGCCAATATGTCTGCAAACCATGTAGATGCCTTTGAAAATGCCCCTTAAATACCACTGACAAAATGGCTAAAAGGGGAAACATCTGGAAAGTGGTGTGATTAATACCCGTGGTATGGGAAATAAGATTCCAGATGTTGAGGTTTTAATGGAAGAGGCTGACTTGGATTTAGCGGCTGTTACAGAAACATGGTTCATGGAGCCAGAAGGATACTTTGCTGCATAGGGAGAGGAATGTCCAGCAGAAAAAAGGAGGTGATAGTACCTCTGTGTAGGTCTTCGGTGAGACCTCATTTGGAGTATTGTGTGCAAGTCCGGAAACTACACTTTTAAAAAGATATAAACAGGATGGAGTCAGTACAGAGGGTGGCTGCCAAAATGGTCAGTGAGCTTGGTCATAAGACATATCGGGACAGACTTAAAGATCTCAATATATATACTGTGGTGGAAAGACAGGAGAGAGGGGATATGATGGAGACGTTTAAATACCTCTGTAGCATAAATGCACAGGAGGAGAGCCTCTTTCGATTGATAGAAAGCTTGCAATGAGGGGGCATAGGATGAAGATGAAAGGGGATAGATTTAGGAGTAAAATGCGGAAATATTTCTTTATGGAAAGAGTGGCAGATACGTGTAATAGTCTCCCAAAGGAGATAGCAGAGACCAGAACAGTATCTGAATTCAACAAAACATGGGACAAACACTGAAGACCTCTAAAGGAAAAAAGGGACTATAGTAGTTGGAATGGAAGGGCAGACAGGATAGGTCATATGGTTTTTATCTGTCATCATGTTTTTGTGTATCATAGAAACAAGATAGCAGATAAAGATCATACGATTAGACCATGCAGAAACATAGCTTTTGCATCTCATTGCTTCCTATGTAAATGCCATCTGATCTCTTCAATTAATCTCTTTTGGGCATAGTCAGCCAAGTTTGTGAACCACACCAGATATTACAATATTGGGATTCAGAGACTGAGTTTGTACAAGTAGCCTGTACCATCACATGACTTCTTTCATTCCAGTTCCCCACACCTTCTGATAGACCACTAAATACAGAGAACTCTAAACCCCTCCCTAGTGTGCCAGTTACTTGTATATCCAGAAGCTTTACTAAGCAGGGAGGACAACTTTGAACGTCTCTTGGCAACTGCAGTCTTCTGTGGGTACAGCGTGATGGCAGGATCATTTCAAAGGGAAACACTTGAAGTTTCTCTTTGAAAATCTTGCCGGCACACAAAACATGGCTACAAAACTGCTCAACTACTTTTCATCTCCATGGAAAAGGGCTCTAACTACATGCCAGCAAGTATGACCAGAGATTTGAAAGTGCAATTTACATGCATCATTTTACTTCCCCAACCCATTCCCAATTGTCCTTTTCTCTGGGTAAAAGCATGTGCGCTGTTTAGAGCATGTTTACTTTTACCTGTGCTAGAGCGGAGAGGGGGGGGGGGAGGTGAAGGGTGCAATAATCAAAATACTCACATGTGTAAAGATGTATTTGCCTGAGTAAATTTATTGTACCCTGTGATGTTTTTCATTATGCATTTCCTGCATTCAATGCAAGGTTCCACATTAGGCACCACCACCCAGGAAAAATATTTAGGTGTCATTGTGCAGCGGCGGCCAAGAGAGCAAATAGAATGCTAGGTATCGTAAGGAAAGGAATGGAAAATAAAGGATATTATAATGCCTCTGTATCGTTCCATGGTGCGACCGCACCTTGAATATTGTGTGCAGTTCTGGTCACCATATCTTAAAAAGGATATAGCATTATTAGAAAAGGTTCAGAGAAGAGCCACCAAAATGGTAAAGGGGATGGAAGGATACCCCTATGAAGAAAGGCTAAAAAGGTTAGGGCTCTTTAACCTGGAAAAGAGACGGCTGATGGGAGATATGATAGAAGTTTATAAATTAATAAACGGAGTGGAACGGGTAGACGTAGATAGATTGTTTACGTCATCAAAATATAGAAAGACTAGGGGACATGCAATGTAGCTACAGGGTAAACTATTTAAGACATATAAGAGAAAATATTTTTTCACTCAACGTGTAATCAAACTCTGGAATTTGTTACTGGAGGATGTAGTAAAAGCTGTTAGTGTAACTGGGTTTAAAAAAGGTTTGGACAAGTTCCTGGAGGAAAGGTCCATAAACCATTATTAAAAAGGGACCCAGGATATCACTGCTTGACCCAATACAAGCATTGTGGAACCTGTGTCTTTTGGGGAAACTGCTAAGTACGTATGACCTAGATTGGCCACTGTTGGAAACAGGATACTGAGCTTGATGGACCTTGGTCTGACCCAGTATGGCATATCTTATGTTCCTTTTCTAAATAAAAATAGTTTACTGATAAATAAAACAAGCAATTATGCTAACTCAAATGTAAGAAATTTTTAAAAGCCATTGCTTTTTCTCAAATTCCTGCCTTTAAGGGAGTAATCTTGTAACAGGTCACCTAGGTTAAGAAAATGAGTCTTTATAACATAGGCAAAAAGTAAGTGCCTTCTTTTAAGTGCCTATGGCCCTCATTCTATAACATGGGTTGCGGGGCTGTACGTCCCGTCAGGACGAGCAGCCCCGCAATCCGCCTAAACCCTATTCCCCCACTGGCTTTCCCTATATGTCCTGTGCTTCAGGACGGGGAGAGCCGGCGAATGAGTAGGAGGGGGCAGAGCAGGTCATGTCCCTGTACGTGCTGCCAGGCCTGCTGAGCCATACTGCTTATATCACCTCAGAGGTGGTATAAAACAGTTATTTTTGGTGAATCGGGGCACTGCAACCACCACTGGGGCCAAGTGCGGGGGGTCCCACCAGCCAATGGAGTCCACGGGAAGCCAGTTGTGGGTCATATGGTGGGGATCTTGGGGTCCAGAGCCACAGCAATCTGGGGCACCTGCATGGTGGATGTCCCCGCAGACGGGAGGGGCATGCCTGTCCATCCTCGGGCCAGATTCTGGCTCCTGCGGGAACGTTTTGTTCTCGCAGACTAGTCTTCAGATGGGACGTCCGGACATCCCGCTTCCAGAATCGGGCTCCATGTACCTATAAAATGTTAGGGATAAACCGGCAGAAATTGTGACTAGACTGAAGTCACAGACATTTACATCAACTCTGGAGCTGGTATATACTGTATGCACGCCTGTATAAGCTGCCCCATCATGCATATTTCATAAAGAATGTGCGTATTTTGCTACTGTGCCCATGCTCCACCATACATGTGCATCTCATTAAAGTACATGCTATTTTATCATCGTGTGTATGGTTATACCCATATTCCACAGTCATTTTATAAAAGCCCTTTTAAGCGTGAAAAAGTTTTCAAAATTACCCAAGCAAGTGGTACTCATGTTCCTTTATTCAAATATTCTTTAAAGAATCGCTGATAGTCCTTCTCTAAAGAGTCGCTGTGACCTACAGGTGCTGCCCTCATCCTCAGTTGTCCCTACTCCTCTTCCCCAAATGGATTATTTCAAATCTTTCACTGCCGTGATATACAGAAACGGTCTCTGATCCTCAGTACTGAGAGAGAACCTGAAAGCACAAACAGCTTTAAAACAAAATAACCTTTTGTATCCTGATCTTGTCCTCATTAAAAGTGTTCCCAGGATTCTCCTTTTCCTGTGCTTCCAAGAGTCACGCCCATGCAGATCAGACAGATGCTTTCAAGATGCAAGCTGACCTCTCATCATTCTTGCTGACCTCACGCTGAAAATGCAAAAAGCATAAAAGACCTGACATACTAAGGGGATTTTCCTGTCTTGCATCTTGTGGGATTAACGCATCTGGCCTTATAATGTCCCTTGAAAACAGAAAAGGATGCCTCAGCTAATGCTTTTCCATAGTGCTCCTGTAGTGCTAGGGTTGCTTCCTGCTAGTGCTCCTCTCTAGGCTCCAGGATGTCAGGATTGCACACTGCTTTCTGTTTCTGATTTCTTTAAAGAGCTATGGACCCAATTTCTCCAGAGTAGCTAAATAGGAATTGAACAAAACCCTGGCTGAGTCAGATTATGAAGAAACAGAAGGAAAGAGAACATATATAAGCTTCCCGCAGTTTTGTTTAGCAGCACCGCTCAGCCTACACAAACACATCATGATAAATATTCTGAAAACCACTGAGGGCCAGAAGAGCCATCTGTAATCCGCTGAATCGGCAAAAACATGGCCACTGAGCAAAATCCCCATTAGCCACTCCTGAGTAATTAACTTAACGTTCCAACATAATTACTGCACCAGCATATGCAAAACACTAGTGCCCTTTCCAGTAAAATGCCATCAGAACGTGTATATTGAGTTATGCTTGCAAAACTTGCACTTGTACTTTGTTCTACTGAAATTCTAAATGGAATTCTCCCTCAAAAGGGTTTTAAAATTGTAGAATTTTAATAAGGAATTTAAGTAGCACTCTTATGGAATTTTACATTGTGCATTTATTCAGTTTGATGCAGTTTCTTTAACCTAATGTATAAAAGAAAATATCTGATGCAGCTCAAATGCGTCTAACACGCCTCTTTCTATTGCTGCCATTCCTTCTCTCTGGACTCCGGCTAAGGATGGCTTTCCCTTTTGAACAGCGTCTCTATGCATGGATGGACTAGCTGTCTGTCTGTCTTTCGTCACTGGCACACATCAGAAAGCATGATTAGGCCATACCATGCAAACGAGTCCTGTCTTCTTTTCCGGTTTAAACACAGTAAAATCTTTGGAGAAGATTAAGAAAGCTTTCCAACGGAAGGGACTACCCTTGACCTCTTATTTCACATCTTTGTGAACGTAGAGAGTAATTCCATCTGTGCATTCGGGGCCTGGTCTCTAAAGTATGAGCGTAGTTTACTTTATAGAATAGGGGCATTCCCTCAGTAATGATATGTAAGAGCACAATGTCGCATTTTGGTACGCATGACTCCCCTGTTTTGGAATCAGCTTCCTAAGAAAATTAGACTAGCGTCCAATTTGATGGGATTTTGTGAACTTTTTAAAATGTGGTTGCTTCAGCAAAATTGAAGGGTTGAAGAAGGGAAATGGCCAAGGCTATGAAAGTGGGGTGGGAGATACAGTAACTGTTTGAATTTATTTCGATTTTACTAAATATAAAGGGATATTTGAATCGTATAGATGGAACTGTTGTGCTGCTTTTTTTTATTGTAGTATTCTGTACTGTTGATTTTATAATCTATCTCTCCTAGAGTAGTTGGTTATCAGCAAGAACAGTGGAAGGTACTGGGTGCCCTAGATAAACCTTCATCCTTATATCCCTTCCCCTAGATTCTGATAATTAAACTCAACAATCATAATCACCCCCAGCCCAACCCTCCCACAAATAGAGAATTGGACGTCATACTTTTAAATATTAACATTTGCTTTGTATCCATATGTAGGCCCAATGGTGTAAGTTCTAATGAGAGTTTTTTTTTACTGAGCTCCCCCACTGTCACTATGGTGGCAGTGCAGCCCGCACCCCCCCCCCCTCCCTCCCACAACACAGGCAAACTTACTTTCAAATATTTACCGCACTGCCTCTGCTCTTGTTATAAGTTTCGAGGCCCGGCAGCTGTCACCTCCTGGCTACTGTTGGGCCAAAGTCTCATGGTGCAGCTATTATTGTGAGACTTCATCCCAGCAGCAGCTGGGAAATGATTGCTGGGTCTTAAAAGAAGAGTGGAGTCACTACAGCTAACAGTTTCAAGTAAGTTTTCCTGTCTGCCTTTAACGCCACTGTGTGGGCCCCCTTCCTGCCCAGGGCTCCCCCTTGCATTGTGGGGGCCTCTTGGGCAGAATTTACAATGAGTTTGCATTGTTGTCAGGATGCACCATTTTGCTTGATGGCCGCTGCCCTTTGCTGCCTCTCAGAAGCTACTGTCCTAAGCGCCCACCTAGTCTTGTCTAAGAGTTGAGCCACCTTTGGTTATCAGATGTGTCAAAAAATAAAAACTAATAAATGCATAACGCACTTAGGGGCATGTTTACTAAAATGTGTTAATTTAGCGCTCAGTTGGACCTCGAATCTAGCGCAAAGGCCCACAGGGGGCATGTGCATCTGTCCCCCTGCCCTTAGCACATTAGAACCATGCTGCATTGCGCTAACCGGCACATGGGTGCACCTAACTCCATCCATTGAGGTGGTGTTAACTGCACAAATGCTAATGGAAACAGCCACAGTTAGCACATGCCCAAGATGCCCATGCTCACTGTGATGCACTGTCAACACCCACATACAACTCCTAGCCCACCCAGTCCCCACCCAATCATGGACACAATAAAGCCCACGCTAATGGTTAGCACACAGTAGTAAGCGTGCCCCTTAGAGTGCTGTGGTATTTCTGAAAGAAAGAAACACTATAAATAATAAGTACTTGGATTCCAAAAATTTGCCCAACCTAGAAATACCCTAGTTTTAAAACTATTCCGGTGTTTTCCCAGAGTGTTGGATGTGGTCTACTTTCATAATCTAAAATGCCTAGTCAGGAACAGTTATCATTATCACTGTGGCATTAAGTATTTCTGTCTGAACTGCTAATAGTAACCCTAAGATGCCTACCACTACTTGCATGCAAAATATTCTTTCTGCAGGATGAAAGAAACTCAAGGTTTAGCCAAAGCAGATTTTTAAAAACTCTCGCAGAAAAAGTAGAACGAAAACGCCATTACCTGCAGTATCCCACAATGTGGTTGCCTATCAATACAGTGCTTCTATGAAATATGACAGTCTGTTCTGTCAAAGTATTAAGAGTAAGCCTGCTGTCTATGGATGTGATGTCACAAATAGGGGCCCTTTTACTAAAGTATGTTAAGTTTTTGCATCTAACAAACGTTTAGCGCAAAACTTAAATGCACTAAATGCAAACCTCCGCAGTAACTGTCACATGATCAAGATGTTCCTGACAGTTAATGCACAGACGAGTACCCTAATGCACAGTGCTATTACACTGAGTGCACTTACCACCATCTATTTATGTAGTGCTAATGGCAATATTGACAGTTAGCATGAGATATTTTTCCCTGTACTAACTGCAGGTGCTCACCTGTCCCTACCCCATTCAGCACCCCAATGGGCGAGTGGCTGTTATTGTGCAAATCAGTGTGTATATCTGTCATGCCCCTGTGCTAACAGTTGCCACGGGCCCAAGCAGGCAGTTACCATGAGCAAATGCATGCTTAGCACGCCTTAGTAAAAGGGCCCCATAATGACTTAAAGGCACTTAGCTCATATCCTTGAATTCACAGCCAGTTTGATTACGGTGAATTTCTTCAAATCAGACAAACCAAATCAGCTTCAGTTCTAGAAAGATTTCCAAACATTGTAAACTTCATAAAAAATAAGGCTAAATTTTGACCAGGTAACCCAGACAAATAATCTTCAAGAAATCTCTGAAGGTTTCTTTGCAAACTGTCATGACATTTCAGAGGTAAAAAGTCAAAATTTGGCTTTTTAGCACTGAAATGTCAGCTCACAAGCACTCATTGCATCTTCAAAACAGGCCAAGCCTCAGAGCTATGGATTAAAGAAAAGGTCTTACAAACTACAAAGCATAAAAATGAAAATCCTTACCCTCTGTTTCAGAATTAATAATAATTAAACAATTTAGATTTAATAATATTTAATCACCCCAGTTAATAAATTTCTTTTTTACTTCAAAGAAGAAGAAAATGGTGACAGGAGAGGTGGCCTATCAGTTTCCTGGAGCCTGGAGGCCCATGATGCATTGCAGGTGATGTCATTCTGCCAAGAGCTGAAAAAGGCTTCTAAGAATACCAGTCATAGCAATGAAAGAATGGAAATACTGGAAATATTTTTTTGCTTTTGGTGTAATAATTAGAAAGGAAAAGGTCAAAACCTTAGAAATGGATAACTGCAGCTGCCTATCCAGGAAAGTCTTAGGGGAGGTGAGTTTTCTGCTTTTCGTGGATGGGGAAAAATATTTATTGAATAAGGCCTTTAGGAGGGTAGTTACTAAGCTGCAGTAAAATCTGACATTTTACCACAGCTTAGTTTACTTTGAGAATCACTAACCTGTGGTAACTGAATACCACAAGTTAGCGACTCCCATGATAAAGTGATCACTGAATGCTGTGTTATTCCTAAGAGAAAATGTTATTTTTTATTGCCAGGAACATCGGGCCTCTAACACTGGACCAATACTCCTGACTGCCATCTTAAAGGGGCCAGGGCTTTAAAAGAATGAGGACCTCCTACTACCACCTCCCTAGCAGCGCATCACCACACCTCCAGAAGAGTACCCCCAATAAGCTGACTACTCCTTCAAGAAGGCCCCCACTCAGGAAGAATCCTCCCCCCCAGAAGGACCAGCCCCTGCAGACTTCTTACCCTCCCCTAAGCACCCCCAGTGGTATCTTGTATATGCATTAGTGATCCAGGGTTCAGGGGGCAAGAGCTATCCCAGAACTCTAGCGGTAGTCTTGTACTACTACCATTAAGGGTCAGCTGCCTTAAAGATATCCAGATAACTCTGGCGCTGACTGCATTATACTTATAGTCAGCACCAGCTGTTATCTGGGTATGGCACTAAATATATATATTTTATTTAAATTCTGAGTGCGGAGTTTAAATGTCAAGCTGGCAAGAATCAGGTACCAGTTCACAACAAAGTTCCCTTTGGGGTGTAGAGTGGTTATAACTTTGGATTTAAATAAAATTAAATTTGGGCTGAGACCGATCATAATCATTTTCAGAAATGGCCGAAGACCTGGATGTTTAAAAGGATGTTTTCACTTGATTATACTTATTGAGATGGTTTGGAGGGGACCAAGGGGCTTTGCTGTTTCAAATAACACAGGTACACTACCAAAAAACTGCCTCCAGTTTTGCAACTGATTCCTATAGCTTTTGGGGTGCTGAATCCAGGAAAAAAAAGCCAAAATGTTCCATCACGTCACGTTTTCTTGCAAAATTAGATTTCTTACCCATATAAGGAATGTTCACATAATTTCTTTTTAGCCGACTGCAGTTTATTTTCTTGGCCCAAAATAGAGGTTGTAATGGTTAACTAACTAGAAACACTCCCTCATGATATTTTAGAGTGTTTTGTATTCATTTTATACATTAACAGGACAATTGGGAGGCGGGGGGCTAAATCCAGTACTCGCGCTGGCGCATGTTCTTTCCTGTTCGCCTCGCCTCATTCGCTCGCTCAAACACGGTGGTTGCGACATGAACGTTCCTGTCAAATTTCAGTTTCTTGCAAGTTCATTATTACCTTTTGTTTGCTCAGTCGTAATCCAGCTTTATTCCGAAGTGGTTCACTACAGTTGTAGTTTGCAGTGCTGTGTATTTGTGATGGCTCACAGAGCCAGAGGTTGCGTCAACTCTCCGGACAGTTTTTGTTTTATTTGTGGGGAATATACCGTGAAAAAGCGGCAGAGGAACATTTCTGCATTTATTAAAAAAGTATATTTCGCCTATTTCGGTTTGAAGTTAGGCGATCAAGACAAACCGTGGGCTCCTCACAAAGTGTGCAAGACATGTGAGGAAGATCTACGCTTATGGATGAAAGGTAAAAAACAAGCATTTCGTTTCGGAATACCTATGATGTGGCGTGAACAAAGAGACCACAGCAGTGACTGCTATTTTTGCTCTTGCATTGTAAAGGGATACAACTTAAAAAATAAGAACGTAATAAGTTACCCCAACCTTCCCTCAGCAATTAGGCCTATGCCTCATAGCAACGAAGTACCTGTGCCTGAACCACCAAAATCTTTGGATCATATTTGTGTGGACGGTTCTGATCATGATGAGACTCATCAGATGGCTTTTCCCGATGAGTCCAGTACTTCCGAGTTTGAAACTGAACCAGATCCGAAACCTGAACTTTTCTCTCAAGCTGAATTGAATGATTTAGTCCGGGATTTAGGACTCCCAAAAGATGCTGCCCAACTGCTAGGTTCTCGGCTTAAACAGAAAAATCTATTGTCACCAGGAACAACTTTTTATTGGTACCGCAACCGCGAGACACAATTTTTGAAGTATTTCAGCAAAGAGGAAGATTTGGTATTTTGCAACGATATATACGGAGTGATGGAAAAGTTTAAACTCAAGTATGATCCTGCTGAATGGCGGCTGTTCATTGATTCGTCAAAAGACAGCATAAAAGGTGTTCTTCTTCATAATGGCAACACATTCGCTTCAGTTCCTATTGCTCACTCTGTTATTCTCCAAGAAAAATACGAGAATTTGGCCCTGATTCTTCAGAAGATTCGTTATGATGAGCATAAGTGGATGATTTGTGGAGACTTTAAAATTCTATCCATGCTATTAGGGCAGCAATCCGGTTTCACCAAATATCCCTGCTTCCTTTGCTTGTGGGATAGCCGTGCCCGCGACCTGCACTGGGGGAAAAAAGACTGGCCAATTCGGGAGTATTTGAGACCCGGTGAGAAAAATGTTCTTCATGAGAGCTTGGTACCTCGTGATAAAATTCTATTACCACCTCTCCACATTAAGTTGGGTCTCATTAAGCAATTCATCAAGGCCCTTCCAAAAGATGGTGAGTGCTTTCGGTACCTTTGCTCAAAGTTCCCCCGACTTTCTGAAGCAAAGCTAAAGGAAGGAGTGTTTGTTGGCCCTGATATAAGGAAACTCATTTCAGATGGAGCATTCGCTGAAACGATGTCTGAGAAGGAAAAAGAAGCCTGGGATTCCTTCAAGGATGTTGTTCTCAAATTCTTGGGGAACAGGCGGGATGAGAACTATAAGGATATTGTTGCCAGGATGCTCAATGCCTTCAAAGAACAAGGCTGTAACATGAGCCTGAAAGTCCATTTCTTGCACTCCCATGTGAACTACTTTCCCGAAAACTTGGGGGCGTACAGTGAAGAACAAGGTGAAAGGTTTCACCAGGACATCAAGGATGCAGAGAGAAGGTACCAAGGAAGATGGAACACCACTATGATGGCTGATTTCTGCTGGTTGCTGCTGCGGGAAACCCCAGATGAAAAATACGCCAAGCAGCACACCAAGAGAAGCATTCGGGGGAAGAAGAAACGGGCCCACCAGGAGATTGATTGACCCAAGAATGACTTTAAAATCTAAACTGTGTTGACAAATATCGTGTTTTTACTAAACTTTGAAATAAAACTTTGCTAGTTATTACCACAGTGTCGGATCTCATTTATTAGAATTTTATTTTCACACCATCGGGTGTTTGTCTTCATGTATTGCAATGGTGCGGTTTGCGTTTTCTATTCTTACATACATACCTGTACAACATTTTTTGCACATTTCTTTGCTTTGCTTTGTGTCTAACCTCGCTCTTATATGCTCAATGTTTGTGCACATGTATGTGGCTGTTTTAAGTGCAGACAATTTTGCTACCATCACAGTGTGTTTTGTTGACATTACTCTATTCTTATGTGATGCCTTGTTACAATTTTCTTTTCTTATTTGAATAACTACTAAACAATTAGTATAAAGAATTCATCCAAGAAACTTTTATCTCGATCGCACTCAATCTGAAACGTTCACCTCAAACTGCTAACCCAATGTAGCAAAAAATCTGAACGTGATGGAGCAAATTGGTTACCAGATTTGGATTCAGCGCACCAGAAAACGTAAAAATCAATCGAAACATTAGAGGCAGTTTAAAAAAATATATTTTTAGTGTACCTGTGTAATTTTATGGCTGGATTTTCTTGTACCTGACTTGGAACGCTTTTGAAGAAGCAAATAATCAAATGTGTTGGATAAATAAATAAATACATTTTAGATGCAATTCAAGGCATGCTATAACATGGCAAATGGGCCATGATCTGAATCTGTCCCCACCTAGATCTGGGTAACCTACCATAGCCAGCTGAAGAGATTCAGTGTTATCATAACATCTGAAACGTGACTGGTGGACATCCATTAGTGCGTGGTCATGCATAAATTCTTGAGGGTTTTTTTTAAGACAACTCTATCAACTTTTTTTATACAGAATATTGGATATAGATGATAATTAACTGGAGTCTCCTTATCCAAATTTGTTTTTTTTTTCAAAAGAGGCCTATTTTTGCAGTTTTGAGAGCTTATGGAAAAAGATCCTCTCTAAGATATGTATTCAAAATGGCAGCAATGACTCTGCCGCAGCCATTTCTACTAACCCCAATGAAAGTAGTAGGATAGGAGTTTTCATAATAATGTGGACAGACAGACCACCTGAGACAATGTTTTTACATTGTGTGGATTAATTTCCCTAAGCTTGGGAGTCAATCACAGATGAATATTTCTGCCCTAGATCTGTTCTGCTGGTTATTATCTTTTATTCAAATGGGCAGCTAATATATTTGGTTTTAATTGATCTACTCGATTCATAAAATCCAACACAGGATTTACTAGTTTTCTGATCACTCTAAACAACTCCCTTAGGCAATTAATAGATTTCTACATATAATATAAATAATATCTTCAGTATACTATTTCAAAAAACTTTGAGACTAATATTTAAAGGTTTTATGATCCTGACTTTGAGTTAGGCTCCCAAATTGTCCTCTTTGAAAATTTAATAGGACTAATTGCCCAAATTTAGGCTCCAAACTTAAAAAGTGGGTAGCAACAGGGGTGGATTACAGCACTGATTTTCAACACTGGGCACCAAACTTGGGTTCCCAAATCTAGGCAAATAAATGGCAGGCCTAAATATATATGCAAAACGTCTAAGTTCCTAAATTAAAATAAATTTTCAGCTGAAATATAAAGTTCTATGTTTGACTGAAAATAGGGGTCAAATTTCATCACTTAACATTGGATCTTAAATTTCAGAACGCAGCTTTTTTTGAATATCAGGTCTTTATAGTAAGAGCTGTTAGTGTAGCTGGGTTTAAAAAAGGTTTGGAGAAGTTCCTGGAGGAAAGGCCCATAAACCATTATTAAAAGGGACTCGGGATATCACTGCTTGACCCAATACAAGCATTGAGGAACCTGTGTATTTTGGGGAAACTGCTAGGTACTTGTAACCTGGATTGGCCACTTTTGGAAACAGGATACTGGGCTTGATGGACCTTGGTCTGACCCAGTATGGCATATCTTATGTTCTTTGTAACTAGACCTAAAACAGAGCTTGTCCTCCAAGTTCTGTGATTTATACCATTTTCTTTCCCAGCAATATAGAATTACTTTAAGTTCATTATCCTCACTGAATTCTGGGGATGATTTCTCAATATAGACTACGTCAGTGTTTCCCAACCCTTTCTGGGAGACACACCTAGCCAGTTAGGTTTTCAGAATTATTGCAATGAATATTCATGAGATTGATTTAAAGGCACTGGATCCCCAATGTATGCAAATTGATCTTATGCATATTTATTGTGGTAATATTGAACATCCGACTGACTACGTATGTCTCAAGGAGAGGGTTGTTGCTTTTCTGGTTCTAGCTTATGAGAAGTTTCCCTCAAATTGCCATTCCAAATATCAGTCTAGTCATCTACTAAATTATTTTCAAGCATCTCAGAGAGAACCTTCAAATATTCTCTAAACAAATCCAGTGCAATGTCTCTAAAATCATGCCATTTCTTAATCTTCTGGTCTTCTGATCAAATGCGGAATTGCCAAAAAGAGCAAAGAAAATCACAGAGTGATCTGAGCAGGAGACTGACAGTTTCTCAACATTTATTTGCTATCCTGCACATACTAGATTCACAGTTATTTGTGGTGCAAACAGTAAAAGGTACAAAGACTACGATTCTGGTATTAAAAATCAAATCATGGACTAGTTTATATCTTTCTTGAAAGAACAATCTTTAAAGGTTACCATGCGTTCAAATGTCTATTCTTCCGTTTCTTTCTTTCCATGCCGTGTTCCTCAGATCAGGGTATCAGTGGTTATTTCTACACTGATGATATTCTTTTGGTACATTATATTGATTCATCTTTAACTCCTGACCTTACGCAGCAGAATTCTTGTTCAACTCACAGGCATTATGGATAACTAGAGGAGCATGTGTACTATCTGATGGTCCAGTTATTTATGGTACTCCTATTCCTCTGGTGAACTCCTTAACTCATCTGGGTATAATCTTCAACTCTTAGTTGTCATAAGATGCCTACATGTCTTCCACTGTCCAATCCTCTTTATTCCCTCTGCGCCTACGCTCCATAAAAAAATTTCTCTCTTCTCATTTGTTACACATGTTCATTCATGCCTTTATCACATCACGTTTAGATTACTGCAATGCTATTTTTTTCTTATAGCTCTTTATTGTGTATTCACTTTACCATCCTAACATATAATCAAAACTCCAAGAGTAGGAGCGATATAAAAGAAGAACATTTAGAAACATTTCGGAGTGGGCTGCTAAAGCTTATGTAGAAGAAAGAAAGCACACAGAAATCTCAGTTTACCCTTAGCACCCACAGGATTCCACAAACCCCCTCCCCCCCCCCCCCCCCCCGGTCACACACAGGACTCAGCATCATAACATTATTCTTTTAATATGAATAGTGTTAGCAAGAATGAGATTAATAAGGATAATAAAAGTGCATCCCCCATCTCTCCTACCCCCCAAACTGCATCAGCTTTCAAAGGTCTAGGGTGATTGCTCTGGAACCACCGCCAGAGCCACTTTTAGCACAACCACTGGGGTGTTTTATAAGTAGAATACACAAATTGCTTAGCCTGGGCAGTCATGCATAATATTTATCCATTGCTTAAATACTGGCGCCATGTCCCCCACCCATCAATTCACAATAGCCTTTTTTACTCCCCATAAGCCATTAATGACATACTTACTTTCTGCCCTCCTTAGGGGTTTTTCCCTTCAATGGAACATCTTCTCCCAAAATTAGCAAAGCGTAGGTCCATTCAATACGCTCTTGGACAACACCCTTCAGACTGCAGCGCCTTTTCTCAGATTTCAGTAAGAGTGTGACATTCTATAAAGGCATGTTAAAATGTTTCTATCCCCATTTTACACTTTTCATGCTGCCCTGAAGGCCACATTCCCCTCTGGGCCCCTTGCTCTCCAGTAAAGTATCCCCTGTGCAGGATATGGAACTGCATTTTGATATCAGGCATTACACAGCGCCTGATATCAGGAATGTGAGCAAAATAGCGCTCTAAGTGGTGTTCTTCCACATTTTCTGCCACATCCTCCCCCCACTGTTGTGCTAATCCTTTCAGGTGTTGCGTACCCAACATGTCCCTGAGCAATCTATACCATGTGGATAAGTTATTCCGAAAGACCTCATCGGCCTCTTTTATCTCTACTTCCCCTGGGTGTGAGATTGTCACCTGTCTCCAGTAGTGTTTAAGTTGCATATAGTGCAAAAGATGTGTCTGATCAATCCCAAAGGCAGTGCGCAATTATTCAAAGGAGAGAAAATGACCTTTCCCTAAAGCCCAGAGGCCGCCCACATCTATCCTGTGGCCTTGATTCCACTCCTTAAATTTAGTATGTCCTCTCCCTGGTTCAAAGTCGGGATTTCCTAATTTGTAAGAATGGGGATGCCTCCCAGCTATGCTATCATTTTCCTGCCCACCACCGCCAAGCTTTTGGGAAAGGATCCACTAAAGCCTTGTATCTCATCCACTAAAGCAATGGTTCCCAACCCAGTCTTTGGGTACCCCCAGGTCAGTCAGGTTTTCAGGCTGTCCACAATGAGATAGATCTACATAAAATGGAAGCAGTATATGCAGATCTATCTCAGCATCCAGGTTTAGCACCACTTTCATCTTTTCTGACGAATGGGGTTGCCAAAACCTTGTCAGAACTCTTAAGAGGTGACCAGTAACATGTCTCCCTTTCATGAAACCGGAGTGGTCGGGATGAATCAGTTCCGGGATTACCTTCTCTAGCCTCTCTGCCAGCACTGTTACCAAAATTTTTCATCTTGATTTAACAGGGATATAGGGTGACAAAACATAGAAACATGTCAGCAGAAAAAAAGACCACATGGTCTATCTAGTCTGCCCTTCCATATCAAATACTATAGTCCCCTTTTTACTTTAGAGATATTCTGTGTTTGTCCCATGCTTTCTTGAATTCAGATACTGTCCTCTTGTCTACTACCTCTACTGGGAGACTATTCCATGCATCTACCACTCTTTCCATAAAGAAATATTTCCGCATATTACTCCTGAGTCTATCCCCTTTCACCCTCATCCTTTGCTCCCTCATTGCAGAGCTTATTTTCAATCAAAAGAGGCTCTCCTCTTGTGCATTTATACCAAAGAAGTATTTAAACATCCCTATCATATCTACTCTATCCTGCCTTTCCTCTAATGTATACATATTAATATCTTTAAGTCTGTCCACAAATGGTTTATAACAAAGACCCCCGACCATTTTAGTAGCCACCCTCTGCACTGCCTCCATCCTGTGTATATCCTTTTGAAGGTGTGGTCTCCGGAATTGCACACAGTACTCCAAATGAGATCGCACCAGAGACTTATACAGAGGCACTATCACCTCTTTTTTTCTGCTGGCCATTCCTCTCCCTATGCACCCAAGCAACCTTCTGGCTTTCGCTGTCACTTTTTCTATCTGTCTAACCACTTTAAGATCATCAGAAACAATCATTCCCAGGTTCCAGTCTTCTTTCATGGACAGAAGTACTTTGCCCCTACACTATACCACTCCCTTGGATTTTTGCAGCCCTTGCAATTTTTAGCATTAAATCTCAGTTGCCAAATTCTTAACTATTCTTCAAGCTTAGCTAGATCCCTCTGCATATTATCTACTCCTTCCTGGGTATCTACTCTAAAGCAGATTTGGTATCATCCGCAAAGAGGCAAACCTTATCCAACAGCCCTTGCACAATATCACCAACAAAAATGTTAAAATGAATCGGACCAAGGAAAGATCCTTGCGGCACACCACTGGTAATATCCTTCTCTTCAGAGTGAGTTTCCATTACCTGTACGCTTTGTCGCTCCCCACTCAAACAATCACTTTAGGGTCCATCCCTAGTATGCTTAATTTATATATGTCACATGTGCGGAACGGTGTCAAAGGCTTTATTAAAATCAAATACAGGACATCTAGGGCTCTCCCTTGGTCCATCTATCTGGTCACCCAGTTAAATAAATCAATCAGATTCTCTGGTAAACCCATGCTACCTGGGATCCTGCAATCCATTGAACTTTAGAAACCTTACTAGCCTCTATTTTAGCAGCATTTCCAATAAGTCACTCACCACAGAGGTCAGACTAACCAGCCTGTAGTTCTCAACCTCTTCCTTACTTCCACTTTTGTGTAAAGGGACCACATGTGCCTTTCTCCAGTCCTCTGGGACCACTCCTGATCCTAAAGAACCATTGAAAAGGTCAGTCAATGGAGCTTCTAGAATATCCCCAAGTTCCTTCAATATTCTCGGATATATCCCATCCAGCCCCATCACTTTGTCTACTTTTAGTTTAGCTAGTTCCTCATGAAAAAAGTCTTCTGGAAATCGTTCAAGATCCCCTTCACTCCTGCTCCTATTTGTGGGTGTTTTCTGAGGACTTGCTCCTGGCCCTTCATCTGTGAACAGAGAACAAAAATATTTGTTAAGCAAGTCTGCTTTATCCTCATCAGCTTCAACATATTCATCCCCTTCCCACTTCTGTCTGATAATACCACTTTTGCACTTCCTCGTCTCGCTAACATATCTGAAAATGTATTGTCCCTCCCATTTTATTGTATCAACTATTTCTTCTTCTTTTTGTATCTTTGCTTTTCTGACTACTTTCCTAGTTTCTCTAAAATTTTCCAATTACTGATGTTTGTCTTCCTCTCTCTGTGATCTCTTGTATTTCACCTTTTTCTTCACCTTTTCAGCTACTTCTTTTGAGAACGATAGTAGAAGCCTCCTTTTCCTTTTCCTTCTATTTATCTTTCTAACAAAAAGGTTTCCTGCCCTTAAAATATTCCCTTTCAGTTTAGCCCATTGCTTTTCTACATTTCCCTGCTATTCCCATCCTGCTAACCACTCCTTGAGGTATATTCCCATCTTGGCAAAGTTAGTTTTCCTAAAATGTAAGACACTCCACTTGAATGGATTTTATCAGCCCTAGTCCTAATACTGAATCACACCATCTGGTGATCACTGGATATGAGATGAGCTCTCACTATGACATCAGAAACACTTTCCCCATTAGTAAGCACCAAGTCTATTATGGCCCCTTCATATGTGGGTTATGTTACCAGTTGCCAGAATAGTTTCTCCCTGTAGAGAATCCACGATCTCCTTACTTCTAGATGACACCGCAGCAGGGTTGTGCCAATCAACTTTCGGCATATTGAAATCACCGATCAGTAGCACTTCTCCTTTCATGGTAATACTGCGTATGTCTTCTATTAAATCTCTGTCCACTCCGTCTCCTTGTGAAGGAGATCTGTATATCATATTAATGCAAATGGACTTCCTGTTCCCTCTTTCTAGTTTAACCCACAGTGCTTCCTCACTCCCTTTTAAGCCCTGTAATTCTATAGCTTTAGTATTATTTTTTACATATAGTACCACTCCTCCTCCCCTTCTTCGTATCCTGTCCTTCCTGAATAAAGTATAGCCCAGTATAATTATATCCCAGTCATGGTTGTCCGCGAACCATGTCTCCGTAACTGCCACTAAATCCGTCAGCCTCTTCTATTAAAGCCTCAACATCTGGGATCTTATTTCCCATCCTATGGGTATTTATGCACACTGCTTTCCAGATATTGCCCCTTTTACCCATTTCAACAGAAGTATTTAATGTTTTAATTACCTGAGGGCTTTCACTTTCTTGGGGACTTTCTTCACTCATCCCCAGTGAACCTAGTTTAAAGCCCTCTTTAGTAAGTTAGCCAGTCTGTTGCGGAAGACACTGTCACCCTTCTTGGATAGATGGACACCATCTCTGCTCTGCAGCCCTTGGAAAATCATCCCATGGCCCAGGAAACCAACCTTCCCAAATCATTGCCAGGTTTGGACAGCAACACCACAGCAATCCAGTTAGCATGACTCCAAGGCATCCAGCTGCAAGCATAGCCTCCCCCATCTCCTGCAGAGGTGCAACCAGCTATCTACCAAAATTTTGTAAAACTCTGGACCCAATCCATCTGGCCCCGGGGTTCAAGCAGGTTTTAACCTCTTAATTTGGGCTCGAAGTTCTGTCTCTGTAATGGACTTGTCTAAAAATTCTCTCTGCTCCAAACTCATACCGGGCGGTTTTAAATCCTAAAAAAAGGCTCCTCTCACTTCCCTTTCCACCAGCTCCACTGCATATAGGCCCCAGAAAAATTCTACAAATTTGCACGTTATCTCCCCTTCCTCTACCACCAACATTCCATCCTCCCGTTTTATTTGGTGGTGGTGTGCTTTGCCTTAGAGGGTTTAATTAAGCCTGCCAGCAGCTTCCCCGTCTTGACCCCCCCATCAGTGTAGCCTATATTTATAGATGCAAAGGCTCTGTATTGCTCTCATTCGCATCATGGCATTCACCTTGTTGAACAGAGCCCACAACTGCCTTTTGGCTTACTCAGTTTTGCCCCATCAGTCGTAACCTAGTCTGCTTCAGTTTCTGCAACCCCATTTGTAGCTCCCTGTTCCGTTCTTTTTGTTGTTTTTAATGTACCCTATTACCTTGCCGCACATCACTGCCTTTGCTGCCTGCTGACTTGGATTTAGTGGCAGTTACAGAAACATGGTTCACAGAAAACCATGATTGGGATGTAACTATACCTGGCTATACTTTATTCAGAAAGGAAAGGATAGGAAGAAGGGGAGGAGGAGTGGCACTATATGTAAAAACTACTATTAAAGCTTTGGAATTACAGAGCTTAAAAGGAAGAGAGGAGGCATTGTGGGTTTAACTAGAAAGAGGGAAAGAGAAATCTATTGCATTGGTGTGATATACAGAACTCCCTCACAAGAATAAGAGGTGGACAGAGAGTTAATTGAAGACATACGAAGCATTGCTAGGAAAGGGGAAGTGCTACTAATAGGAGATTTCAATATGACAGATGTTGATTGGCACATTCCTGCTACAGTATCATCTAGAAGTAAGGAGATACTGGATTCTCTACAGGGAGAACTATTCAGGCAATTGGTAACAGACCCCACACGTGAAGGGGCCATATTGGACTTGGTGCTTACCACTGGTGAAAGTGTTTCTGATGTTGTAGTAGGAGATCATTTTGCATCCAGTGATCGTCAGATGGTGTGGTTCAGTATTAGGACTAAGGCTGTTAGAATCCATTCAAAGGTGAGGATCTTAGACTTTAGGAAGACTAACTTTGCCAAAATGGGCCAATACCTCAGGGAGTCGTTAGTGGGATGGGAACAGCTGGGTGATGTAGAAAAACAGTGGGCAAAACTGAGAGAGGATATTTTAAGGGCAAACAACCTTTTTCTTAAAATGGTAAATAAAGGTAAAAGGAAAAGGAGACCGCTATGGCTTTCGAAAGAAGTAGCTGAAAAAGTGAAGAAAAAGAGGGAGGCCTTCATGAAATACAAGACATCACAGAGAGAGAAACATAAGAACATAAGAACATAAGATATGCCATACTGGGTCAGACCAAGGTCCATCAAGCCCAGTATCCTGTTTCCAACAGTGGCCAATCTAGGTCATACGTACCTAGCAGTTTCCCCAAAAGACACAGGTTCCGCAGTGCTTGTACTGGGTCAAGCATTGATATCCTGGGTCCCTTCTTAATAATGGTTTATGGACCTTTCCTCCAGGAACTTGTCCAAACCTTTTTTAAACCCAGCTACACTAAAAGCCTTTACTACATCCTCAGGTAACAAATTCCAGAGTTTGATTACACGTTGAGTGAAAAAATATTTTCTTTTATTAGTCTTAAATAGTTTACCCTGTAGCTTTATTGCATGTCCCCTAGACTTTCTATATTCTGATAATGTAAACAATCGATCTACGATTACCCGTTCCACTCCGTTCATTAATTTATAGACTTCTATCTTATCTCCCCTCAGCCGTCTCTTTTCCAGGTTAAAGAGCCCTAACCTTTTTAGCCTTTCCTCATAGGAGTATCCTTCCATCCCCTTTACCATTTTGGTGGCTCTTCTCTGAACCTTTTCTAATAACGCTATATCCTTTTTTTTTATTTTTTATAAATTTCTTTTATTAACGACAAAGAGAAAATAACAGCCATCATCAAACCAAACAACAAACAACAAACCCCCGAGCAGGGTGTACTCTTATCCCTGCCACGGGGAACTATTTTATACAGGCTTGCATGGCATCGAGAAGCATTTCCATAGTTATTACATTTTTGTTGGTTTTTTTTAACAAAAAGAACACCCCCCTCCCTTCCCCATCTCGTCGCAGTCTACAGCCCCCCCCCCCCGAATCATCCCTATTCAACCTCATTGGGAACCGCCCCCAACTTGCCCCCGCTAGTCATCTTCTATTCGTCCGGAATATGGTAGGTTTGCGGGCCTTCGTATCAATACGCTGTATCCTTTTTAAGATACGGTGACCAGAATTGCACACAATATTCAAGGAGCGGTCTCACCATGGAACAGTATAGAGGCATTATAATATCTTTTGTTTTATTTTCCATTCCTTTCCTTCTGATACCTAGCATTCTATTTGCTCTCTTGGCTGCCGCTGCACACTGGGCCGAGGGTTTTAACATGTTATCCACAATGACGCCTAAATCTTTTTCCTGGGTGGTGGTTCCTAATGTGGAACCTTGCATTGTGTAACCATAGTTTGGGTTGTTCTTCCCTAGGTGCATAACTTTGCACTTGTCCACATAAAATTTCATCTGCCATTTTGATGCCCAGAATTTATCAAGATCCTCTTGCAATTTTCCACAATCCTCTTGGGTTTTAACAACTTTAAATAGTTTTGTGTCATCTGCAAATCTGATAACCTCACTCGTTATTCCACTTTCCAGGTCATTTATGAATATGTCAAAAAGCAGCGGACCCAGCACAGATCCTTGGGGTACACCACTATTCACCCTTCTCCATTGGGAAAATTGGCCATTCAGCCCAACCCTCTGCTTTCTATCTTTTAACCAATTCCTGATCCACAGTAGTACACTGCCTCCTATCCCATGACTCTTTAGTTTTGCCAAAAGTCTCTGATGATGGACCTTGTCAAAGGCTTTCTGAAAGTCCAGATACACTATATCAACCGACTCACCTTTGTCCACCTGTTTATTCACACTTGCAAAAAAACATAACAGATTAGTAAGACAAGATCTTCCTTGTCTAAAGCCATGTTGGCTGTCTCCCATTAGGCCATGACTATGTACATGCTGAGTAATTTTATTCTTTATGATGGTTTCTACCATTTTTTCCGGTACTGACGGGAGGCTCACCGGTCTGTAGTTTCCCGGATCACCCCTGGAACCCTTTTTAAAAATTGGTGTTACATTGGCGATCCTCCAATCTTCAGGTATTACAGATGATTTTAATGATAGTTCACAGATTACTAATAGCAGGTCTGCAATCTCAAATTTCGGTTCTTTCAACAGCCTTGGATGTATTGCGGCGCTCCACGGCCTTAGCTGATATAGTACGTAGTGGCATGGCCCAAGGAAACCGTGTTGCTTGGTCAATGACCACTAAAATATATTGAAACCCCCGCGGTGTCTTGATTAAAGGACCAACAATGTCCATAGCCATTCTATGGATGGGTTCGGTAATAACCGGGGTTGATATCATTGGAACTTCTTTCGGATGGATGGCAGAGACCCGCTGGCATGTTGGACAGGCTTCGCAGAACCTCACTGTTTCTTTGAAAACACCCGGCCAATAGAACCTCGCCAGGATCTGGTCCAACGTGCTTCGGATGCCCTTGTGTCCTCCGACCGGATGGTCATGGGCCAGCCTCAAAACTAAGTTTTTGAAGGTTGCAGGCACCACCACCTGTTTGCGCATGTCGCCCATATAGGGATCCTTGCTCTCTCTATACAGAATTCCGGTATCCAGAAAAAACCGGGGTAGGGTATCCCTATCACTCTGGGCCCATTTAAACGCCTGACTTAAGGCAGGGTCAGCTAGTTGCTCGTTGGGGAATGTTGGAAATTTCCCAACTAGTTCTTCTGGCACCCAGGGCAATTCCTGGCCAGCCTGAGTTTCTGCCCTATGCTGAGAACGATCCTGTCTCTCATTACGCTTCTGCGCTTTCGTTTTCTTCACCTTTCCTTCTGGTGCGGCTATCAGATCCTCATGTGAAGGAAGACTTCCAAAGGCTTCATCAGTAGGATCTTCTCCATTCTCTGAGTCCTTAGCTTGGGCTCTTGTAGCTACCAGGGCTCCCTTAGGGGTTAGGCCTTGTCTCATTTCCCTATAAAAATGGGGCCAATCCCTTCCTAAAACCATAGGATTTGGAAGCTTGGGCACTACTGCAATGGGAACTTTCCTAACCACACCTAGCGCTTTCCCTTGAAGGTTGTACACGGGGTATAGTGAAGTACCTCCGTGAACACAGCGGATTTTCACATTGCGGACAGGCTGAATTGCTACCCCCGATGCTTGGATTTGCTGCCACAGCGCTTTGGAGAGCATTGTCTGCTCCGCGCCAGAATCAAGTAACGAGGTGGTGGCAATTCCCTGCACCTCTACCTCAATGAGAAATCCTTCTCGGGTCTTTTGTGCATTTACTGCTACTAAGGCAGTTTTAAAACAATTCTTCTGCACATGCCCTTCTCGCCCACATTTGAAACATTTCCTAGGCGGAAACCTAGCCTTCATGGTTGGCATACACATTTTGCTTGCTTCATTTTTAAATTCCCACCTCCTTTCTGATTTGGGTATTGCTGCCCCCTTTAAAGCACTACTGCCTTCATGAGCCATTACCTTGGCCTCTAAGAAGCGTTCTGTGAGGTCTACTGCCTCCTGTGGGGTCTTGCAGCTCTGCAGAATCAGGAAGTTTTTTATTTCAGTAGGTACAGCATTCATATATTGCTCTACAACAAGACTATCTATTATAGATTCTTTGGATCTACCCCCTGGATTAAGCCACTTGTTTAACAACATGCGTATTCTATGAGCTAAGGCTTTCGGGGTCTCATCCTGTTTTAATCTTACCGCTCGCAGGAGATTATGGTAGGCTAGCGGTGTAAGGCCTAGCCTTTCCCTGACCGCTCTTTTCACCTCCTCATAATTTCCAGCGAGATCCGGTGGCATATTCCGATACGCAGCCATTGCTTCACCCGTAAGGGATGCCGCAAACCTAATGGCCCAACATTCTTTTGGCCATGCACTTAACTGTGCCACTCTCTCAAAACATTCAATGAAGTTATCTACATCCTCATTGTCCTTCAATTGGCCAAAATTAAACATTGTCCCTGCGTTTAAACTAAGCGCAGCTGTAGCAGAAAAACCTGGGGGAGCGGATGGTATCTCTGATGGCTTCTTCTGCTCAGCTACCCACGCTTGCAGCATGTTCAATAGGGGTTGCTGCTGAGCCTGCAGGGCGGCAGCATTTTTTTCCTGGAACTCCAAACTTAAGTCCCTCTGTCTCTCCAGTTGAGTGGCCATCCACTTGAACACCTCCGCTGGATCCAGATACATCTTCAACTCCTGTGAAGACAAACACACAGAAAAAAAACCCAAGTGCGGTACCTCACACTTTAAAAAAAAAAACTTTCCTTTTTTTTTTTTTTTTTCAACTTGCTAGCAATCACCCCTTAGCCCTGTATCTTTAACCTTTCCCAGGTGGACACTTATTACCTGGCTCAGGTGTTGCTTCACACTTTCACAATCACGTTGCAGCCAGAGGTCCTCCGATGCTGTGACTCTTTCCTTCCCTTCAGGATGGTCTGCAGCCGGGGTCTTTTTTTTGGCAGTTGCTTTCCTGTAGCTTTCTTCTGCGCGGCACCTTGCGCATGCGTGGGATGATCCTGACACGTAGCCACTTGCGGCGCTCCTGCCCCGCCTTAGGGCTAAAGACAGGAGCGGGGCCTATTGCCTCGTGAGGAAGGAGTTTAAAACCTATTCCCCTGGAATGCTGGGTACTGTAGTTTTTCTGCTCCTTTCACTCTGAAATAAAGTGTAGTTGTGCGCCAGAGACGGTAAGGCTTATTTGCAAGTATTTTTATTATGGTTAAGGTTATTCTTCCATCGCATGACAAATTCAGAAATATGAACAAAACAGGTGCTTTAACATGAACAGAAAGAACTCAGGTATAAAGTCAACTTAAAGTAGAAATTCAGCTTTATTTCTAAGCAATTTACTCAGCTCTGCCCCAAGAGGTCATTCACTTTAAATGCAGCCTCTTTTCACACACTGTTACGTTCACAGTGCTGGGTCACTTCAGGTGCAGGTAATTAAAGCTTTCCTAGCATGGCAACAAAACAGCTCCGTAGTATTCAACTCATACACGGCATAACCAGTTTTCTTCAGTTTGGTATTTCCACACAACAAATGGTACAGTCCATGCTCTCACAGTCAGGTAAATCAGAATTATCTTGCATTAATTCCTCAGACTGTATAGAATTATTAGCTTCCTGCAAAACTGGCTGTCTGTTTGCTTTTAGCTTTAAAAACTCTTTAAAATCCTGGAGAAGCAATTCAGCCTGTTGTCTGCTAGTTAAGGAATTGTTATCAGTTATTAAACTTCCCTCTTGATTAAGGCTGTTTCCCTTTTCCTCTCTCAGGTTGAGTGAATCCTGGTAACTTTTAGGCTCTTTTGTTAAGGTTTCAAATATAGGAGAATTGGGTTTACCTTCACTTGGGAAACTCCTTGGCAAATCGCTTACTTGTTGCCAAGCCCCTCTTATCCTAGGTGGCTCAGACGTCCTCCAGTTGTGAGAGTTCCCGTGCCTCTCTGGGACAAACGGTAATTCCCAGAATGAGTTCTTTTTCTCTCTTGCCTGCCGTGAAGGCTTCCTCTCCCAGGGCTCTGCCTTCCTCCAGGTGTCTATTCCAGGGCTAGGTCCACTTTCCTCAGGACTTCCATTTATTGCCTCTGAACAGATTCTTGCAGGTCTTCTTCTCTTCCCCTTCTCCTTCTCCTTCCACTTCTCTCCCTTCTTCCCCCACTTCTCCCCCTTAGCAAAGCCATACTCCGGTTTAAAACCAGGTTCTCTTCTAGACACGCCCCTTCCAAGCACTGGGTGTGCCCAATCAGGACTGCACGACTACTCCCCTGGGCTGGTATCCATGCTCAGCTCAGCAGAACGAAGTCTCTCTTTCTTTCCAGGATTGACAATCTGACGTAAATCCTGTTGCCCTTCAGGATTTTCATCTGTCTCCATAGCCTCAGGAGGGCGCTCTTCACCACAGAATACCATCTGGCCCAGGTGATTTGCTACTCTTCAGTTTATCTAATAGTTGTAATACATCTTCCCGATGTATCGATATTTCCTTCAATTCTTCTGCACCTTTAAATACCACTTCAGTCATGGGTAACATCCCTACATCTTCCTCAGTAAAGACCAAAGCAAAGAATTCATTCAGTCTCTCCGCTATCGCCTTGTCGCCTCTTAGTGCCCCTTTAACTCCTCTATCATCTAATGGTCCAACCGACTCTCTCACAGGTTTTTTGCTACGAATGTACTTGAAAAAAATCTTTATTTCGCGTTTTTGCTTTTGAAGCAAGCTTCTTCTCAAATTCTCCCTTTGCCTTCTTTATCAATGCCTTGCATTTGACCTGCCAGTTCTTGTGCTGTTTCCAGGTTTTGTTGTTTGGCTCTTTTTTCCATTTCCTGAAAGATGCTTCTTTGGCATCAACAGCCTCTCTGACCTCACCTTTAAACCATGCTGGCAGTTTTTTGGACTTTCTTTCACTTTTCTTAAAGCATGGAATACAGCTGGTCTGGGCTTCCAAGATAGTATTTTTCAACAACACCCAAGCTTGATGTAAGTCTTTAAACTTTGCAACTGCTCCTTTTAGTTTTTTCTTAACTATTTTCCTCATTTTATCATAGTCTCCCTTTCGAAAGTTAAAAGGTAGTACTGTGGATTTCCGTACTATCCCTCCTCCACTAATTAAATCAAAGGCGATCATGCTATGATCACTATTGCCAAGTGGCCCCAACACCTTTATCTCTTGCACTATATCTGGTGTTCCACTAAGGATTAGGTCTAATATGGCTTCCCCTCTGGTCGGTTCATGAACCAGCTGCTCCAAGAAGCAGTCATTTATGTCATCTAGGAACTTTGTCTCCCTAGCATGTCCTGCCGTGACACTGGCCCAGTCGATACCGGGGTAATTGAAATCACCCATTATTATTACTGCGCTGTAACTTTTGTTAGCTTCCTTGATTTCTTTCAGCATTTCATCATCCATTTGTTCATTCTGGCCAGGCGGTCGATAGTACACCCCCACTGCCATTGCCTTCCCCTTTTTACATGGAATCCATAGAAATTCTACAGCAAATTTTTTTTCCTGCAAAACTTTAATCCTTTCTGACTCAATGCCCTCTCTAACATAGAGCACAACCCCTCCACCAATTTGATCAGCTCTATCATTACGATATAGTTTGTACCCAGGTATCACAGTGTCCCACTGGTTGTCCTCCTTCCACCATGTCTCTGATATTCTAATCATATCTAACCTCTCATTTAGTGCTATATATTCTAAATCTCCCATCTTATTTTTTAGACTTCTAGCATTAGCATACAAGCATTTTAGAAACTGTATTTTATTCATATTAATTTGGCTATTGGTAGACATGGGTAATTTGGGATCTTTAAGCTCTGTCTGCTCTGTACTCGAGGGCATTTGGGCTACTTCACAAAAAGACAGGCATCTATATCACTAGTCAACATTGAAATAATTACTGACTTTAAAAGGCCCTAATCTGTAGTATCTTGGTGAGCTGAATACGAATATAACATTAAAACATTTTTATTGGCTCTCGTTTTGAAGATATTGCATGTAGTTCATTTCTGACGTTTCACCTTGTAAATTTATCCAGTAGGACATCAACAACATTCCAAATAAGCCTTGAATGATGTAATATTGCATCACATTGCATAATACCAGCATGCACACATCATCCAGAGTTGATTGCATCATTTTCTAATGCAATGCAATACTACTGCCAGACGGCTGCTGAAGCCATCTGATGTCAGCAGTGTACTATACGCAGTCGGAAAGGAAAGTAATCTGGTATTCTGTTCCGATATTGAAAGCCTCATGAATGCCTTAAAAATCACTATGATCCACAAGATTGGAGACTATTTATAGACTCTTCGAAAGTGAGTCTGAAGGCTGTGCTTTTGAACAATGGAAACCGTATTCCATCTATTCCAGTAGCGCATGCCGTCCACATGAAAGAGACATAGTATAACTTAAAGCATCTACTGACTTCCATTAACTATAACAAGTACAGCTGGCACCTCTGTGGTGACTTGAAGGTAGTTGCCCTTTTAATGAGACAGCAGCAGGGATATATAAAATACATGTGTTTCTTATTTGAGTGGGATAGCCGAGCAAGGGATTGGCACTACTTGAGGAAGGAATGGAATCACAGACAAAATGTTACAGTTGGAGATAAGAATATGCAGCACCCAGCTCTGGTTGAGACTCACAAAATCCTGCTACCACCTCTTCACATCAAACTAGGTTTGATGAAAAACTTTGTGAAAGCCATGGACCGCACTTTGCCAGCTTTCCGATACCTGCATGAAAAATTCCTTTGACTCAGCGAAGCAAAGACTAAAGAGGGAGTTTTTGTGGGTCCTCAGATTCGAGAGCTCTTCAAAGATGACCGGTTCAACAACTTGCTGCGGGGTGATGCGAAACAAGCATGGAATGCTTTTCGCCTAGTGTCAACAAAGTTTCTCGGGAATGTTAGGGCAGAAAACTACAAGGAACTAGTAGAAGATATGCTGATGCAGTATCAGAAACTTGGCTGCAATATGTCTCTAAAGATCCATTTCCTTGATTCCCATCTCGATTTCTTTCCTGAAAACTTGGTACGGGTTAGTGATGAACAGGACGAACGTTTTCACCAGGATATCGCAACGATGGAGCAAAGATACCAGAGAAAGTGGTCCACTACAATGCTGGCTGACTACTGCTGGACACTCCCCAGAGAAGCTCTTGAACAGCTGTACAAAAGACAGGCGAAAAAAGTAGTCTATGACTTGTTTTTTTACAGGTATTAACCGAAGGCCTATTATATTTACTACTGACATGCATTTCATGATGTAAACATTAATTCTTGTAGATTACAAAAAAACCACAGCCAACTTTGCAATTTCACTGTCATATTCGTGTTCAGCATATAAAAATTGATAAGAAATTACTATTTTTATTTCAGTAACATGACTTTTGGAAAACTTTGTTGACCAGTGAATTTGGAAAAACTTAGAAAAGCTAGCAAAGTAGTCAGAAAAGCAAAGATTCAAAAGGAGGAGGAAATAGCCAATGCAATAAAATGGGGGGATAAGACATTTTTCAGATATGTTAGTGAGAAGAGGAAGGGCAAAAGTGGTATTGTAAGACTCAAGGGTGCAGGGGAGGAATATGTAGAAGCTGATAAGGATAAAGCGGAATTGCTTAACAAAGTCTCTAAAATGCTTGTATGGAAATGTTAGAAGTCTAAAAAATAAGATGGGAGAGTTAGAATATATAGCACTAAATGAGAGGTTAGATATTATTGGAATATCTGAGACATGGTGGAAGGAGGACAACCAGTGGGACACTGTGATACCTGGGTACAAACTATATCGTAATGATAGAGCTGATCAAATTGGTGGAGGGGTTGCGCTCTATGTTAGAGACGGCATTGAGTCAGAAAGGATTAAAGTTTTGCAGGAAACAAAATTTGCTGTAGAATCTATGGATTGAAATTCCATGTAAAAAGGGGAAGGCGATGGCAGCGGGAGTGTACTATCGACTGCCTGGCCAGAATGAACAAATGGATGATGAAATGCTCAAAGAAATCAAGGAAGCTAACACAAGTTACAGCACAGTAATAATAATGGGTGATTTCAATTACCCCGGTATCGACTGGGTCAGTTTCACGGCAGGACATGCTAGGGAGATAAAGTTCCTAGATGAAATAAATGACTGCTTCTTGGAACAGCTGGTTCATGAATCGACCAGAAGGGAAGCCATGTTAGACCTAGTCCTTAGTGGAACACCAGATCTAGTGCAAGAGATAAGGGTGTTGGGGTCACTTGTCAATAGTGATCATAGCATGATCGCGTTTGATTTAATTAGTGGAGGAGGGATAGTAAGGAAATCCACAGTACTACCTTTTAAATTTTGAAAGGGAGACTATGATAAAATGAGGAAAATAGTTAAGAAAAAACTAAAAGGAGCAGTTGCAAAGTTTAAAGACTTACATCAAGCTTGGGTGTTGTTGAAAAATACTATCTTGGAAGCCCAGACCAGCTGTATTCCACGCTTTAAGAAAAGTGGAAGGAAGTCCAAAAAACTGACAGCATGGTTTAAAGTTGAGGTCAGAGAGGCTGTTGTTGCTAAAAAAGCATCTTTCACAGGAAATGGAAAAAAGAGCCAAACGACGAAACCTGGAAACAGCACAAACACTGGCAAGTCAAATGCTAGGCATTGATAAGGCAGGCAAAAGGAGAATTTGAGAAGAAGCTTGCTGCGGAAGCAAAAACGTGAAATAAAGACTTTTTCAAGTACATTCGTAGCAAAAAACCTGTGAGAGAGTCAGTTGGTCCATTAGATGATAGAGGGGTTAAAGGGGCACTAAGATACGACAGGGCGATAGCGGAGACTGAATGAATTCTTTGCTTCAGTCTTTACTGAGGAAGATGTAGGGATGTTACCCATGACTGACGTGGTATTTAAAGGTGTGGAGAAATTGAAGGAAATATCGATACATCGGGAAGATGTATTACAACTATTAGATAAACTAAAGAGTAGCAAATCACCTGGGCCGGATGGTATACATCCAAGGGTGTTGAAAGAACTGAAATAAGAGATTGCAGACCTGCTATTAGTAATCTGTGAATTTTCATTAAAATCATCTGTAATACCTGAAGATTGGAGGATCACCAATGTAACGCCAATTATTAAAAAGGGTTCCAGGTGTGATCCGGGAAACTACAGACCGGTGAGCCTGACGTCAGTACCAGGAAAAATGGTAGAAACCATCATAAAGAACAAAATTACTCAGCATGTAGATAGTCATGGCCTAATGGGAGACAGCCAACATGGCTTTAGACAAGGAAGAGCTTGTCTTACTAATCTGTTATGTTTTTTTGAAGGTGTGACTAAACAGGTGGACAGAGGTGAGTCAGTTGATAAGGTGTATCTGGACTTTCAGAAAGCCTTTGACAAGGTCCCTCATCAGAGACTTCTGGCAAAACTAAAGAGTCATGGGATAGGAGGCAGTGTACTATTGTGGATCAGGAACTGGTTAAAAGATAGAAAGCAGAGGGTAGGACTAAATGGTCAATTTTCCCAATGGAGAAAGGTGAATAGTGGTTTACCCCAGGGATCTGTGCTGGGTCCGCTGTTTTTTGACATATTCATACATGACCTGGAAAGGGGAATAACGAGTGAGGTTATCAAATTTTCAGATGACACAAAACTATTTAAAGTTGTTAAAACCCAAGATGATTGTGGAAAATTGCAAGAGGATCTTGATAAATTGGAAGACTGGGCATCAAAATGGCAGTTGAAGTTTAATATGGACAAGTGCAAAGTTATGCACCTAGGGAAGGACAACCCAAACTATGGTTACACAATGCAAGGTTCCACGTTAGGAACCACCACCCAGGAAAAAGATTTAGGCATCATTGTGGATAACATGTTAAAACCCTCGGCCCAGTGTGCAGCGGCAGCCAAGAGAGCAAATAGAATGCTAGGTATCAGAAGGAAAGGAATGGAAAATAAAACAAAAGATATTATAATGCTTCTATATTGCTCCATTGTGAGACCGCACCTTGAATATTGTGTGCAATTCTGGTCGCCGTATCTTAAAAAGGGTATAGCGTTATTAGAAAAGGTTCAGAGAAGAGCCACCAAAATGGTAAAGGGGATGATAAGATACTCCTATGAAGAAAGGCTAAAAAGGTTAGGGCTCTTTAACCTGGAAAAGAGACGGCTGAGGGGAGATATGGTAGAAATCTATAAATTAATGAACGGAGTGGAACGGGTAAATGTAGATCGATTGTTTACGTTATCAGACTATAGAAAGACTAGAGGACATGCAATGAAGCTACAGGGAAAACTATTTAAGACTAATAAAAGGAAATATTTTTTCACTCAACGTGTAATCAAACTCTGGAATTTGTTACCGGAGGATGTAGTAAAGGCTGTTAGTGTAGTTGGGTTTAAAAAAGGTTTGGACAAGTTCCTGGAGGAAAGGTCCATAAACCGATTCACAGTGAATTATTTTAGTGAAATTAGGAATTGAAAATATAACTTTAGACAGGACAGGCAAGTACCGCCAAAGGACTGGAGAGAGGCTCATGTGGTGCCTTTACACAAAAGCGGAAGTAAGGTTGTGGTTGAAAACTACAGGCTGGCTAGTTTAACTTCGGTAGTGAGTAAATTATTGGAAACGCTGCTGAAGGAGAAAATAGTGAGGTTTCTAGAGTCCAGCGGATTACAGGATCCGAGGCAGCATGGATTCACCAGAGGCAGGTCTTGTTAGGCAAATCTGATTGATTTCTTTGACTGGGTGACCAGGGAGTTGGACCGAGGGAGAGCCCTAGATGTGGTGTATTTCGATTTCAGTAAAGCCTTTGACACTGTTCCTCACAGGCAACTTATAAACAAACTGAGCACCCTAGGGATGGACCCTAAAGTTACTGCTTGGGTTAGAAATTGGTTGGGTGGGAGGCGACAAAGAGTACAGGTAAATGGAGCTCATTCTGAGGAGAAGGATGTTACCAGTGGTGTGCCCCAGGGATCTGTCCTTGGTCCAATTCTTTTTATCATCTTTGTTAGTGATATAGTGGAAGGGCTGTTGGGTAAGGTTTGCCTCTTTTCGGATGGTACCAAAATCTGCAATAGAGTAGACACCCAGGAAGGTGTAGATAACATGAGGAGGGATCTAGCTAAGCTTGAAGAATGGTCTAAAATTTGGCATCTGGGATTTAATGTTAAAAAATGTAAGGTCATGCATTTGGGCTGCAGCAATTCAAGGGAGCAATATAGTATAGGGGGTGAAGTACTTTTATCCACTAAAGAAGAGCGGGACCTAGGCGTGGTTGTGTCTGTTGATCTTAAAGTAGCTAAACAGGTAGAAAAGGTGATGGCAAAAGCTAGCAGGATGCTTGGGTGCATACGGAGAGGAATGGCTAGCAGAAAAAAAGAGGTGATAATGCCTCTGTATAAGTCTTTGGTGCGACCTCATTTGGAGTATAGTGTGCAGTTCTGGAGACCGCACCTTCAAAAGAATGTGAACAGGATGGAGTCGGTGCAGAGGGTGGCTACTAGAATGATTAGTGGTCTTCATTATAAAGCATATGAGGACAGACTTAAGGATCTTAATATGTACACCTGAGAGGAAAGGCGGGATAGAGGTGATATGATTGAGATGTTTAAATACCTCCGTGGCATAAATGTTCAGGGAGAGAGCCTTTTTCAATTGAAAGCAAGTTCTGCTACGAGGGGACATGGGATGAGGGTGAAGGGAAATAGATTCAGGAGTGATATGCGGAAATATTTCTTTACAGAAAGAGTAGTGGATCCGTGGAATAGTCTCCCAGTGGAGGTGGTAGAGATGAGGACAGTAACTGAATTCAAAAAAGCATGGGACAAAAACAGAGGATCTCTGAGGGTAAAAGGGGGACTGTTGTAGTTGTTGATGTGGAAGGACAGACTAGTTAGGCCATGTGGTCTTTTTCTGTCATCATATTTCTATGTTTCCCAATAAGTGATTCGTCCCACCTCTTCCTTAGTGTTTTCCTCCATATAGTCCAACCAAGCTTTACGTAAAAACTGCTTGAACGCCAGATTTTGACACGACACTGGGTTTAAGAACCACACTCCATCCCCTCGCTTGGACAAGTCGACACTTTGTATGGTGCAGAGTAGTGTGTGCCCTCTTGGTCAAAAGGATGTATAGTCTGCCACCCATCAATAAGCTCCAATTCTGCACAAAAGAAATTCACTGTTTTGCAATCTCTATTTCTCTCAGGTTATTTTGGGGGCTTACAATTCACCAGCGTGTTCGCCATTGTATTGAAGTCCTCCCATAATAATTTTGTAATCATTTTGGTTGGCCAGCCTTGCTACTAAATCCACAAAATAAGTATGTTAGTAGTTGTTAGGTGCATAAGCACAGCATAACAGCACCTTCTTTCCCAGAAGGTAGTGCCACCCCCCACATCCTGGATTACCTTATTTGTTTCAAAAGCTTCCCACTTCCCTGGAGGAGCGAAACAACAGCTGAGGGAGTTAGATGGGGAAGTAGAGAAAGAAAGTGTTTCCGATACAGGCCGTCAATGCCATGAAAATTGTTGGGCTGATGGATCATCATCTTCAGTCAACCAGCTTGAAGGTTCTTTTGGTACTGTGAGTACTCCCTCGGAGACTTCTCCATCATGCATGGGTGTTGCCCAGCCCAATCAGGGAACTTGCCTTCAAACAGAGGCCGTCCCTTTTGTGGATAAGGGGGAAGGTAATCTGCTCACCTCCCCACCGAGGTCTTCTTTTGTTCCTGACCAGGGAACTGTTTCTTCAGAATTTGTTAATGAAGTTGTATTTTAACTAGAAGACTGCCACAATTTGTGGAAGTAGGATTTAAATATTTCCTGATGTTAGCAAGTTAATGCAGAGACATAGGAAGGCCTTCTTTGTATTGAAGCCATGAGTGCTTGCACTTGGAGCTATGTTTTTTCTGAAACATCCTTGTAAATGTATTGTTGTCTTACACAGGCTTAAATACATTTTTATAGAACTGGAGCAACTAGAGGCCTTCATTCTGGGGAGGTCTAATTTTTTAATTTTCCTTTAGATTGTTCAGGCTTCCTGGATTAAGTTTAAAGGGGCAATAGTTTAATAGAAATTTTGTGGGGGCTTTGATGAATGTTTTCTTTGTTTCTGCTTGTTATGGGTTTTGCTTGTTGTTTTTTGATGTTAAATGATCTCTCTCTTGACGCGAGGACTTTATTGTATTTCTTTTCTTTATGATTAATAAAGAAATTTGAAATGGTAAAAAAACAAAAAATAAAAGCCACCCACTTAGCTATGAATATGGCCACTCCCCTTTGATGGGGGATTGTACACCGACAACAAAACTTCCTGCACCTATCCCCTTTTCAATTTCAGGTGCTCTCTTGCATCCAAGTGAGTTTCCTACACTAAGGCAATGTCTTTGCGTAACTTTCTCAAATACATCAGAATTTTCAGTGAGGTGAATTTAATTTCAGTTATTTCCTTTCAGTTGGAATTTAATTTTGCTGATTTTGTGTACCTCCGACCCTCCGAGAGCCTCCCAGCCCAGCCCTCAGGGAATTGAGCCACCTCCTACCCCAGCTGCTTGCACCACCTGTTTATCACCCACTCTCTGAGTCCCCTGCAGTTGGCTACCACCCTTCACCCCTTCCTGACCCCCTCACCTCCCTCCTTCCCTTGTATCTTATCCCTCTCTCCAGGCTGCTTGTTTAAAATCTCCCACATTTGCGCCCTCCCCTCCCTTTCATGTCCCATGCACACCATGCACACAAAACAGACTTACTCATACACCCCCGCTGCTCCCATCGCTGGCTCCCACCTAGGCTACCAGCACAGCCAGGCCTTTTCCCACTCCTAAATGCATCAGCATCATGGAACCTTTTTCCCACCATAGTAGCAATAATAGCAGATACCCACAACCGAACCTCCCACCAACTTGCAAAGGTTTTTTCCCCAAAAAGTCACATGTAGACCAATGTTCCCTCTAAGCTGTGCTGGGTCCTTCATTGGCATTCCTGCCAGTGGAGGGAAGTGCAGAGCGATCAAGACTCTGCAAGCAATTGCTCTGCACCCTCCCCCCCCCCACACACACACAGCAGGAATGTCAGCGGAGCACCCAGCACAACTTAGAGGGAACCATTGATGTAGACAGCATTTACAAGCCAGTCACCCTCAGGATCCACCAGCAAACCCAACAAAGTGGCTGGACTCCAGTGCAATCCCACTGAGCAGCAAGCAGGGTCAATGTCCTCCACGCCACTCTTGGTGACAGCAATCCGCCATGCCCGCAGTTCATGGGTCAGACTCGCTCATCTACCACCGCACACTCCATATAAAGTTTGTATACATCTTTTCTGGAGTCAACTTGTCCATTGATGTTTTCTGCCAGCCTGTTCCCAGCATCTCTCTAAGCCACCATGCGCCACGCTGTATCCCAGTTCAGGCAATGACTCGCGTTGAGACAAGTGCAGACGATCCCTGTGAGATGCAGAAATTTAAAGAACAACCTGGCAGGGGGTAGCCCACAACAATAAAAACATCACTGCCCAGTTGAAGTGTACGAGAGTCATCTGGTGCATCACACTTTGTTCCATGTCCTGTAAACATACACTGAAAATGTCCAATGCCCCTGTTGGCAGCTTTTCAGTAATTAAGAAAACTTTTACCTTTAAACCAATTTGAACAGCAGCTGTAGAGTTGTGCGGTTGACCGCTCATGCTGGTTATTCCGGTTGGCCCCCATGCAGACTTTTCTCCAAAACCTTCCTGCTCTTCTCCACCATTGTCAGCATCAGGGTTTGGCCCTCGTAGTGCACCCGCAACTTATGAGGGAAAAGAAGCACAAAGTATATGCCTTTTTGATGAAGCGTCACACATATTGGGGGAAAATCCCTTTGTTTCATCGCCACCCAGGCCGAATAGTCCTTAAAAAGTGTAATATTCTTTTTGTTATTGTATTCCAAGCCTTTTAGTTGGTGAAATTCTCTCAACTGCTGCTCTTTTTCAGCCCATACCTGGTATCAGGCTATGGTATGATCGTCTTTCTTTGGGCCGATTCTATGCACATGTTCACAGCACCAGCGACTTTCCTGTGCTGGCAGTCCCAGCTTAGCAGGGAGCCATTTTTCAAAGAAATTATACAACTCTGTGTCCAAAATGTCTTCCTCCAGCCCGACAACTCGCAAATTGCGCCAAAATAATCTGTTCTCTTGCTCCTCAATTCTATCCAGGAGCTGCTCATTTGCCTTGTGTAAATGGCCACTTGTGCCTCGAGCCACCCACTCACCTCCTCCTGAGCAGTTCTTGAGCTCCTCTACTCTTTGAAGCTGTACTTCAAACTTTTCCTTTATAACATCAACCATGGACTGCATATTATTTGATCGGTCCTCCAGTGCCGCTGCCACAATCTTCAAGATCTGTCCCGCCAGATCTCCTGCTTTTGCATTGCTGCCGAGACCTCGATGGCCATTTTGAATGCCTCCTGCAGTTGCCTTTCCCGACCTAGCTGCCACAATTGCTATGGCATAACCCTCTGCCACATTCAAGGGCTCCCTTACTTCTGGTGTCCTGCTGCACCACCATCTCTGTCTCTCACACCCCATGTGAGCGCTGGTAGGGTCTTCTAAAGCTGGTTTTATTTGCTACTTTTACAGCCTGACTGAAGAGCTCACGCATCTGCCTCGGTTCTCAGCATCCCATTTACAGTGGGCTCTGCCATACCAACCTAAAGAAACTTCGGTTGGCCCAGAATAAAGCCATCTGTCTCTTGACTAAGGCATCCCGGTACGAGCACGTCAGCCTTCTTTTTTTGTTTTTTTAAATCATTGGTTACCATTGCCCTATTGTTTCCAAATCAAAGTATGGATACTCACTCACAGAGCTTATTATACGAGCATGCCACTTTATCTCTGTACTCTTTTGACTCCCTATAACCCGATGAGTATGCTACATTTGCAAACATTCTAATCTATTAGTCATTTCCCAAGTCTCCAAAGCTCGGATGGAGGTATCACATCACCCAGTCTTCGATTTCTTCGCACCCTCTCTCTGGAATTCTTTACCGCTCTACATTAGGAATGAAACACCTTTCAAACAGTTAAAGTTTCTGTCATGATGTATTTTTTTGAAAAGGTCTTTCCTGATCTCTTGGTCTAGGAAGTCTACAGTCTGAACCAGTAATCATGGATTTTTCTGTTGTATGTGCCTTTGTCCTGTCTGAAGCGCTATCCTATACTGTCCTATAAAATATGGAGTTCCTTTCAATTTTAATTTAGTTTTAGCATTGTAAACTGCTCAGGAACCCTTGGTAAAGGGTGGTGTGGCAAGCATCTTAATAAGCATAAACATAGAGCAGATCTAGGATGTCCAGGTATGCAGATGTGCTGGTATTTTAGAAAGACTTCCACTAAATGTGGAGCGGTATTTGATGTGCACATCTGCACACAGCAGGAGAAGTCATTTCAGAAATATCTGTGGGGGGAATCCAACATCCTACACATGTAAGTGCCAGCATTTTGTAACAAGCACGTGTAAATGTCTGCATTTACATGTATATCTAAGCTATTTCGCAAAACAAGATGTGCAGATTCTGCTACTCAACTAGGTCATTTCAATTCAGAGGGGAAAATAAATGTTGGGGGATTAAGGGAGATATCCCATTATGGAACACGTTTCTAAATTCCTTTCATGTCAAGGGGCAGGTGTAAATCTGGATATGGACAATCCCTGACCTAACCCAATTTAGGAAGGCATTAAAGCACCACCTCTTCCTCAAGTACTACCCGGAGGACAGCACACTAACAGCCTCCTCCCCCACCTAGTACAGCCACACCAACGTACCTGCAAACCATCCACGACTCCGACTACTTTCGACACGACTTAAACATGACGCATATGTGTAAATAATTACCCCACTGTTATCCAAGTTTCAGTACCCGTTCCTTGTAAACACAGAGTGGCTTGCTGCACTGTTGTAAGTTTTATGTTCCATGTAAACCGTACTGATGTCGAATAGCGCGGTATAGAAGAGACTGTAAATAAATAAAATAAAATAAATATATGGCTTACATGTGCACCCCTGATTGGATATTTATATGGCTTTCTTCACATAACTGCTTTTAAAAAGCAGTAAGATACAAATTCTACAGTCAAGCAAACTGATTTGTGCCATTTTATGAAAATTACCACCCAAAACTGCAGCCAGTCGGCTTTCTCAGAACCTAACAGAACATTCTAGAAAGCTCGCAAATTCAGTCGCTGAAAATAATAGGAAGTAGCACCCTTTAAATTCCAGAGTCAGGACAGCTCAGCCTCCTGCCTCCTCCTTCCCACCCCCCAACACAGACACCCACAAACATATATATATATATATATATATATATATATATCCTTCAGTCAGTAAGAGATGCACTCAGTCCAGAAAACAATCTCAGAGCGCGAGCAGAAAACAGCTATCAAACGCCAAATACAAACATACAAGGCTGTGGGTCTCTAAATGAGATTACTTTACCTTTTATTGTTCTTTATCGCCTATGTCCTGACCATGCAAGTTAAAGTGCTGTCTGCAGTGACTCGGTTTGCTTCGGAAAACTTCCCTAAATCAAATTTAAAATGTTTTGGATTTCTCCAGAGAACCAAAAAGAAATCCAGGTAACAGTCATCATTAATCCTGACAAGAAGAAGTAGATGCCCAGCAAAAGCTGGAAAATGAGCACTGCTCTCTTTTCTGTTTAGCAAAGCGCTGAAGTATTTATCTGAAATGTGTCTCTCTTTCCAAAGGTCACTGCTAGATTGGATTGTTTTCATGCCTGGGAAGATAACTGTTATTTATCTATGACCAAAATGATTAACTGATTCCTAACCTATATAACAAAGACAATTCTGTACTGTATTTAACACAGCGCGTAATCCTATAGGTTTCTGATGCCTCTGCTGTATCCTGTTGTGTGAAAGGTCAGTGAGAGGTGCGTCTCCCTCGTTGATAGAGCGCTGGAACACAATGCCACTGGAAGATTAAGGAGGGGAGAGGTGGGCAAATTTTCCGAAGCAGTATTTAAGGGGAAAAAGAGAGAGGGAGAATGGATTCACTAAACATGTGGAAACTGAAAGGGCGGGATGACCAGATGTCCTATTTTATTCAGTGCAAACCAGGGTTTTTTCTAATTTTTCATTTATTGATATTTTGAATTAGAGTGCCAAGCAAAAATCACTATTAAGAAGAATAAAAACGAGTCAAAAAAGAAGGAAAAAAGACAATAGTCTTAAGGCAACACTGTTCTCCAAATCTATAGGTCATGCAAGAAAAGAGAAGATATGTATCTGTCTGTTCATGTAGAATGTCATATTGACTCCTATCTACTGTATCTACATTCATAAATAAGGATGAGAGCTAAAATCCAAAACCAAGAAATGATTCCAGTTTCTTTGCAATTCACCATCCTGGAAAGATTTTAAAAAAGCAGGCAGAGCCAATACATTGTATCTAATCCATATACTGAGGATTAAAAATCTGACAATCAAATATGCTTCAAGCATTTATGATGGCCACAGGAGGAAAGATATGAGTGGCTTTGTGAACTGGCTTTCCCTCTCCCCCATCCCTCAGCCAGGGGCACCCAAGGGGGATGCGGGGCCATGTGCGGAGACTCATTGTAGAGACTCATTTGAATAAGGGGCTTTGCATAAATATTTGCATAATGTTAACGTGCACTTTTAGTAAAATGCCTCTTAATTAGTTTATGGATAAAGAAAGACTACTAGATTTCTACATTAATATACTCCAGTGCCAACCGCCAGGCACATTAGGAAGTACTACAAACATTGCCCATTTAGAACCCATAGCAAACCTGCCGTATCATAACAGCACTACCAGGACTCACAAAGCACCAAACCCTACCTATCAAAAGGCAATATTGCAAATATTAGACCAATACATCTCAGAGAATACCAATATATATCTCTACTGAGGAAAGAAAATAAGTAGCACTGTCAAAAAGAAACTACATAAACAGAATACCTCAGCTCGGTTACACATGCAGAACATAGACTGTCACATAACAAAGAACAAGGGATCACAATTTAGAAATAGGAAGACAATAATTAAACTGGGAACCCCAAAAGTCAAACATGGAATATACAACACTGGATAAATAAAACTATAAATTAATTTCCTCGTGTACTAAACAAAACACAAAGACATTAACGATGCACATTTCCCAGAGCTGACATATTCCAGTTAATAAATTCAAAATAAAAAAGTATTTTTCTACCTTTTGTTGTTTGTGCATTTTATTTTTCAGTTGCAATTGCTGCAATCACTTTCTTCTGGTTTCTTTGTGTCTTCTGCTAACTCTCCATTGTCTGCTATCCATTTGTCCTTTCTTCTCTCTTCTGGTTTTTTCCATTCTCCCTCTACATCTGCTTTAACATACTGAACTTTCCCCTTTCGCTCTTTCTTCCATTTCTTTCTTTATTCCTTTTTCATCCACTCAAATTTCACCCTTCCATCCTCATCCCCCGCTTACCCTCCCAATACCCGGCCAATCATAGATTTTTCTTCCCTCCCACACAAAATATCTTTTCCCCTCTCCATCCTCACTTCCCCAGCCCCATCCCATTCTAGTCTTCCCCCAACATCAGCTCCCTTCTAGTTCCAGCCCCACCCAGCATCCACTCCCTTCTAATCCCATTTTCCCATCCCCCGCATCAGCCCATTTCCAGTCCTAGCCCCCCATCAGCCTATTTCCAATCCTCACCCACCATCAGTCATTTCTAATCCTAGCCCCCATCAGCCATTTCTAGTGCTACCTAGCCCCCCATTAGCCCATTTCCAGTCCTAGCTTCCCCATCAGCCCATTTCCAGTACTAGCTCCCCCATCAGCTATTTCCAGTCCTATCCTAGCCCACCATCAGCCCATTTCCAGTCCTATCCTAGCCCCCCATCAGCTATTTTCAGTCATAGCCCCTCCCCCGAAGAGCACTGCGGCTGTCCAACTGGTTATAAGGGAACCGGAGAGGCTCCGGTTCACTTCAGACAGCTGTGTTCTAGTATAGGCCGCTGGTGCGCTGAGTGCTGGGAAACAAAAAATTCCCTTTGACCTCTGGCGTGCCAGCGGTCTATACTAGAATACAGCTGCCGAAGTGAAGATAAACGGCGCTCTTTACTTTGGCAGCTGTCAGAGGTGAGCCAGAGCCTCTCCGGCTCCCTCTAAAGTCGACCCTGCCGGTGCTGAATAGCATGTGCAGGATGTTGTTGGCGCAGAGCCCCCTGAAGCGTGAGACCCTGAGCGAGCAACATTCTCGCACAATGGACGTACCGGCCCTGCCCTCAGCCCTTCTCTTCCTCTCCTCTTCCCATTGATACCCAAGAGTCCCCACTTGTAAAACGCCCAAAAGAGAAAAATAAATTATACAAACATAAAGGATGCCAAATAATTCACATTTATGCAAATGTACTGCATAATTACCATATAATTTTAGAAAATTTGCCACAGAATCTAACCCACAACTGTTGTAGGAAATGGAAGTTTCTGCCGTGGTAAAAATGAAGTTCACTGTAAGGAAAGGGGGAAACTAGTAGAGTGCCTGAGGAATGAGGTCAAGGTCCAGTTCTATTCAAAGCCTCCACGTTAACTGTCAGGGATGTGACCAGTATGTTCCTAACAGCTAACATGTGGATGCGTATGGTAATGTGTGTTGCAATTAACATGAATGCATCTAACAATACCCATAGATTTATCGATAACTGTTGCATTGACGGTGAGCATGTGTTAGTGATACTTGCACCAACCACAATGAGCAGTCAATGCCCACACTCCACCCCTAACCACGTGGTCCTCGCCCCATCACACGATGATCAATTAATGTGGATCTCAGTGATTGCTCACTATCATTCCTTCACGCTAGGTATCACTGTGGTCATTGAGCACATACTAAATAGCATGTTATGCTATTTCATTTTTAATGTTTTATTTGTTATGATTTTCAAATAGATACACTGAAAAATTTATGTATGACAATTTTAAGTATTGTTTTCACACCCCTTAAATAGATTTATTATTAATTGATTTATTCTGTATTACTATTAAATTGTTATTTTTAGTTTGGATTTTTAATCAATTTTTATGCCTTTTTAAATAAGATATTAAAAATTTGATTGTGATTAGAATATAGATCATTTGCTTTGGTAAAGACATGTTGAACTGCAGTTTGATTTAGATTATTTTTCCATTGTTTATTTATTCTTAGATTTTTATGCATTTATCTCCAGTTTTTTATGTTGGTTGACAATAATCCATTATGCCTTCAGCCTTATCACTGTGCTTGAAGAGGCCCCCACTATGATGTTTTGCTTGCAAGGAAGTCGGGATTTCCGTGGCAATGGTATGTCTAGATGGCACAGGAAAGCCTGCTTAAAAATGGCCACAGTGCTGCAGTTTCACTTTTCTGCTACGGAAAGCTTTTCTTGACAACACCTACAGTACAGTAGGCGCCAGCATTTCAGAATGATTGGGGGTACTAAACACAGCACAAATTACCCCTTGCTGGGCACAGTGAAGGAGATTGCTCAATACTGTGGGTGCTCAATACCCACCACACCCACAGAGTTGGGCACCTATGGTGCCAAGCAAGCTATATTTAGAAGTATGTTTTGAGGATTACTTACGTTTCTTTCATCTTTTTTAATGGAATCTTAATTAAAAATGGATTTTAAGTGTTTTACTAATGTATTGGAGGGTTAGTCACTGGCAGTTTTGAAGTTATTTTAATCAAATAAGAGGGATGGCTCCACATCCTTGCTCATAAACATAAGCAAAAGAAACATACTGTTTGTGGCAGTATGTGGACAGGCATTTAAACTAGTGAAAGGGGGTGACGGATGGAGAAGGACAAGTTCAGGATGTCACTCTCAGCGAAAGCATAATAACATTGGAAACAGCCACACTATTAACCCACACATCAATGGCAAGCGGGAAGAGGCATGTAGAACAAAATCCATGCAAAATACAGGCAAGCCAGTCAACAAATGCTGGTAAGTAATGAGCACAAATGCTTGAAGCCTAGCCAACAAAGTTCCTGACCTGGAAACCCTAATGCTGGAAATGGACTTGGAGATGTGGCCATTACAGAGACATGATTTAACGAGTCAGATGTATGGGATATAGCCATAGCTGGCTCTAATTTATTTAGGAGAGATAGAGAAGGTAGAAAAGGAGGAAGAGTAGCCCTATATGTCAAAAGCAATATTAAAGCTACTGAAATGCAGGGGATGTGGGGAAAAGAAGAAGAGTTGTGGATTGTGTTGGAAAGAGGAGATGGCACTATCATCCATACTGGTGTAGTCTACAGGTCTCCAACTCAAACCAAAGAAATGGATAGAGACTTGATTACTGATATTGCAAAGGTAGCCAAGAAGGGGGACGTGATTATATTGGGTGACTTTAATCTATCTGATGTGGATTGGAGTATTCCATCTGCAAATCTGGAAAGAAGTAAAAAAATTGTGGATGCCTTCCAAGATGCATCGCTTAGACAAATGGTGATGGAACTGACTAGGGAAAGTTTGATGCTGGATTTAATACTTACCAACGGAGAAAATGTATCGAACGTTCGGGTGGGTGCCCAGGTGAGCAGCAGCGATCATCACACGGTGTGGTTTGGGATAAAAACTAAGGCAGAGTTCCATCAGAGCAAACTCAAAGTCCTAGTGGGAGTAGGTAAGAGAAGAAGAATTGCAGTGGACTAAAGGAGGCAATAAAAGGGGTAACAGATACATATGTAGGAAAAGTAAATAAAAACAAGAGGAAAGGGAAACCTATTTGGTTTTCTAAAGGAGTGGCTGCAAAAAAATACCGCTTTCAGAAAATTCAGAAGTTTGTAAACAAAGGAACACCAAAAAGAATACAGGATAAAGTTAAAAGAGACAAAAAGAGAAATAAGGATAGCAAAATCAAAGGCAGAAGAAAAGATGGCTAAAGATCTAAAGCATGGTGCTAAATATTCAGAAGAGGAAGATCAGAAGTGAAATTGCAAGACTCAAAAATGCTGGAAAGTGATCTTGAAAAAGTGGAAATGCTTTTCTGATTTTACTAAAGAAAATCCTGGAGAAGGATCACCCGTGATTGACAAATATACAAATGGAAATGGAGTAGATACTATACCATTCACAGAAGATGATGTGTTTGAACAGCTTGCAAAACTGAAAGTGGACAAAGCCAAGGAACCAGATGGGATACATGCCAGGATACTGAAAGAGCTCAGAGAGGTTCTTGCAGGGCCTTTAAAGGATGTTTTTAATAGATCCTTGGAGACAGGAGAAGTTCCACAGGACTGGAAAAGGGACAATGTGCTATCTCTTCACAGAAGTGGTAATAGGGAAGAAGTGGCAAACTACAGACCACGAAGCCTTACCTTGGTGGTGAAAAAAGTAATGGAGGCATTCCTCAAAGAGAGAATAATGGACTTTCTCGAAACCAATAGGTTGCATGATCCAAGGCAACATGGTTTTACCAAAGGACGATCATGCCAAACAAATCTGATTAAGTTCTTTGATTGGGTGACCAGAGAACTAGATCAAGGGCATGCAATGGATGTGATCTACCTAGATTTCAGCAAAGCCTTTGATACTGTTCCTCATAGGAGGCTTATCAATAAACTGACCAGCCTGTGGATGGGTTCCAAGGTGGTGAACTGGATCAGAAATTGGTTGACTGGCAGATGACAGAAGGTGATGATTAATAGAACTCACTCAGATGAAAGGAAGGTGATTAGCGGGGTGCCCCAGGGATCAGTCCTCGGACCGGTACTGTTCAATGTATTTGTGATTGATATTACTGAAGGACTGAATGGGAAAAGTCTGTCTTTTTATAGATGACACGAAAATTTGCAGCAGTGTGGACTCCTCTGTGGGAGTGGATAACATGAGAAAAGATCTGCAAAAGCTGGAAGAATGGTCTAATGCTTGGCAGTTAAGATTTAAAGTGAAGAAGTGCAGTGTCATGCACATGATGTAGAAATCCAAGGGAATTATATGAGATAGGGGGCAATAGGTTAGTGTGCACAGATCAGGAGAATGATCTCAGAGTGATTGTTTCTGAGGATCTCAAAGTAGTGAAACAGTGTGACAAGGCAGTGGCCAAAGCCAGAAGGATGCTGGGTTGCATACAGAGAGGAATTACCAGCAGAAAGGAGGAGGTACTAATGCCACTGTACAAGTCACAAGTGAGGCCTCACTTGAATATTGTGTTTAGTTTTGGAGACCATATATCACAAAGGATATAAAAAGACTGGAAACGATCCAGAGGAAGGCAACCAAAATGATTTGGAGCCTGCGCCAGAAGACGTATGAAAAGAGACTCCAAGACCTAAATATGTATATTCTAGAGGAGAGGAGGGACAGGGGAGATATGATTCAGACTTTTAAATACTTAGGGAGTATTAATGAACAAACAAACCTTTTTCAAAGGCGGGGAAGCTGTAATACTAGAGGGCAAGGGGGTAAACTGCAAGGCAATGTCAGTAAATTCTTTTTCACTTAAAGGGTGGTGGATGCTTGGAATACCCTCTCATTGGAAGTGGTGGGGGCAAATACAGTGACAGAATTCAAAATGGCATGGGACAGATAAAGTGGATCCCTTTATAGAAACAAGATCAAATCAAAATAAACAGCTGTCTCTGATAATTTAACAAGTTGAGGTGACTTACATGGAGCGGTGGGTACACCCTTAAACAAAGGCAAGGGGAGGGGTGACCTGGACGGAAATGCAGGCGCACCTACTCTTGCCACCTTGCTGGGCAGACTAGATGGACCATGCTAGTCTTTTCTGCTGTCAAACTATGGGGGTCATTCCATCCTGGACGTACAGCCCTCTGTGTGCCCGGTTGGAACTGGACACACAGAGGGAGTCGTGATTCTGATCCCGTGGGGCATGTCTAGCCCCACAGGATCAGACTCGTGAACAGGCCTGTGTGTGCAGGCCGGTACCACGATTCAGCCCAGCCTGCTCGTACAGGCCTTGCCCGGCTAACTCAGTCAGTGCTTTTAAATGGAGTCACGGTGCCATGGCGTTTGCAGCCCGACCCCTAATCTGGCCTCCCAGGGCCAGGGTAGGGTTGTAGGGAATGCCCTTTGCCCCCTCTTCCCAGCCCCAGTCCTACCATTTCCTCCACATTGGGGAAGTTATTCCACCTCGGAGGTGGAATAACTTCCCCGTCCAAGTCGCCAGCCCAAGACATACAGGGCCAACATTAGAATTGGCCCTGTACGTCCGGGCCGACAACTGCCCACTGCCTGCCTTAACACCACTCCTGATCCACCCTTTTCCCACCCCTGTCTATTTTCTTTGTACAATGCGCGGGGAAGGAGGATGGGGCCGGGAAAAAGCATGAATAGCGGGGATGGATGTCCCAATAGGACATACATCTCCGCTGTTTGTGGCTCAGAATGACCCCCTATTAAAACAATTATGCCCTCTAGTCCACCTGCAAGACTTCCTAAGCATCATTCAAGCCATAATCACACCACATTTTGACTTCGCCAACCTCTCCCTATTAGGCACAACGAACCAAAACATTAAAAGGCTCCAATTGGCTCAAAATGCAGCAGCCAGAACCATAATGAAGGTACACCCATTTGAGCACATATCACCCTATCTAGCCAAACTACACTGGCTCCCCATTCAATGTAGAATAAACTATAAATTAATAATAACCACCTTTAAAGCATTAAATAACACTGCCCCAGCAACCTTAAATAAACTACTCACTAAAGACACACCCCACTCTGCACATAGAAGTGGCAACGCCAATAAAATAAAGATTCCAAAAGAATTCACAAAGTCCAAAAAAACAACCAATAAAAAAGCATTCTCCCATGCAGCCCCTATACTCTGGAACTCTCTACCTGATGATATCAGAGCCTTAACCGACCTTAAAGACCTACGCAAAAACCTAAAAACTCACCTTTTTATCTCCCACTACGGTCCAATGGCAAATTCTCAACTTCAAAACGAAAAGGGATAATCTATACAACACACTGAAACCAATACCACAATGCCTCATTATATTTTGACCTTGACACTGTCTATGATGTGTATACTGTTGAACTCACTTTTACTAACTGTACATAGTTAATTTGTACATAGTTCTACAAAATTTAAAAATTTAATAGTTAAAAGTTTAATTGTTAATGTACATAGTTCATGAAATGTTCAATGTAAAAACAAAAATGCCTTTCTGTCTCCTTAACTGTTATATGTAAACCGCACCTGATCATCGGAAGGTTGCGGTATATAAAAGTTTGTTAAATAAATAAATAAATAAATAAAATAAATGTTACTATGTTATGGCATGACTTGATTTATATAATTTAAGATTTTCTAATGATGCTATTAGGGAAGAATATTGTGATAAATGGCTTAAGTTTCTTGTGGTATTCAATTCAGTTTTTAGGTGGCTGTGTATACCAAAAGCTTGAAATATTTGTGTTTGTTTTGATAGGTTTACCGATTTGGTTGATCAGCCAACCTATAACAAGATACAGATGAATTACTGGCTATTGGAAAGTATCCTTGATGAGGTAAAACCTTTTTAATAAGTTCTTTGATTTACAATTATTTTTCATTGCGGCTCAAATTGTTTGTATTTTTTTCTTGTTTTCAAGAAAAGAATGAAGAATAAAATCAAGGCTATTATAATGCCTCTGTATCGTTCCATGGTGCGACCGCACCTTGCATATTGTGTGCAATTCTGGTCACCATATATTAAAGCCTTGTTCCCTTATTAGCGACCAATAGTTACACCAGACCCGGGAGAAAAACTACAGCAAACACTCTGGAAATCCCCACAGACAAACCCTCAAGTAGCCAAAGAGCCAATAGCAGAGTTTTTGCTCTATACATTCCCATCCTCTGGGACTCTCTACCACCTCAACTAAGAGCCATTCAACTCACCAGTGAATTCCATAAAAACCTAAAGACTCTGCTCTTCTTAGAACATTATAGACCAAGCGCAGATTAGGGACTAATGCTCACAAGACTGTGCAACTCACAACCTCCTTGTAAATAGTTAACTTTAACTTTAATCTGTCAACGTTTAACAATTGTTTACAATATGTTCCTTGTAATGTGCCCTTTACTGTTCTAGTTACACTGTTTTTGTACTGAGTTAAATGTAAATTGTCTTGACTAGTAGAAAGACAGCATTAAAAGGAGAAGAGAAGAGCCACCAAAATGGTAAAGGGGATGGAAGGATACCCCTATGAGGAAAAGCTTAAAAGGTTAGGGCTCTTCAACTTGGAAAAGAGATGGCTGAGGGGAGATACAACAGAGGCCTATAAATTAATGAATGGAGTGGAACGGGTAAACGTAGATTGGGGGTAGATTCCATATGGCGTTTTAAACACTGGGGTTTGGAGATCTAAGAAAGGAGATCTGGGTCAAAGTGGTGGAGCAGGGGGCTGGGTGCTTTCCCAGGGACCTGAGGAAGAGGGTGGGGCTGATATTCCTCCCTGGGAGGATGAGGAGCATGTAAGGCAGCTCTCAAAGCACCATCCTGCCTGGAGTCAGTCCCACGCGAGCTTTCCACGGTTCCTGAAGTACCTGAGCCTATGGATTACAGAACCCTGGGATTACATCTTTGAGGACATGGAGTATCATGAAGCCTGACCTTCAAGCGTGTGAGTCTTCTGGTTTGCCTTATTGTGGCTGTGGACTGGGCCTGAGAATGCCTACGGGAGGTGTGGGTGGAGGCTTCCCCAATCCTACTCCAGGCCATTGAAGTAGTAAGGCTTTGTCCAGGTTTAAAAAAGTGGATTGGACTGAGCTGTTGATGAACTGCCTTTACGGGCCTATTGAGAAAGACTAATGCACCCTTTGCACATGGATAACGCAGCTTATATGCACCAATTCCACCACACCAAATGCAGAAAAGAGATTGTTGCATGCATAAACAGCAAAAGGAAAAGTATGCGCACAGTCATGCCAAGCACATTGAAATAATATGCAAATGAGTTGCGCATTTTAAAATGGCATGCTAATAAGGTCTGCTCCCGATGCAGAGAAATGCATAGGGGATTATGTAACCAGCAGGAACGTCAATATCTCCATGCCTGGTCTAAGGTGGCTTAAACATCTTGTGTGTGTAGGGAAAGACTGTTCCAGGGTATGTATCGGTGAACAGTTACCTTTGTCGTGAAAGTTTTCTGCATGTATCTTTTCAGCATATAAGCAAACTTTGGTGTTCAAGAAGAAATGTTTTTTTGCTTCTTATCCTTGTGTGGTTTTGCACTTATTTATTTATTTATTTATTTTTATTTGTGCGCTTTTCTATACCACCCCTTCCAGAGATCAGGGCGGTTTACAGAGAACATGGTAAACATCAATTACATAGAACATTTTTGAGCACATAATAACTATTTTACAGAGAAAATATTAACTATTTTACATAGATTGAGCACATATTCATTATTTACAGAGAATAGGACAAATATGCACATCGATAATAAACATATTAACTATTTACAACAGCCAGAACAGGACTGTCTATAGTTCAGTGGAAGGAGTATAGCGGGGTTATCAGTGGGGAAGTGCAAGGGAGAGTGGGACATGAGTTAGGTAGGGTAAACTTGTGTTAGGTGATTTGTGTACTCTTGTGATATCTGCTCGGGGGTGAGCTGTAAGTTGTAATAGTGCTGGGTGAAAAGCTATGTTTTAAGTTCCTTCCTGAAGGTTAGAAGGTCTTTAATCTCTCTTAGGTTGCATGGTAGTTTGTTCCATTGACTCCTGTGCATATATCGCGAGTGTTTTGACATGTATGCATATATATAGCCACTTGTATCACGTCTCAAGGAGCTGTGAGGAAACCCCAACTAGCTCACTTTGCAGCTTTACCTGTTTTCACAGAGACTGCACGTACAGCAACAGAGTTTTGCTTTGTTGTTTTTGTTGTTTCGTGAACCGTTTTGTTCTTGATGGAGGACTGCTAGGAAAGTGCGGAGCTGGGCAGCACCCAGTTCCCTTAAAGCCCGTGCTATGCGGGCTGCAAAGCAAAAATAGGCCGGTCGTTGACAGCAGTGCAACCAGAGCTTCAAGGCAAGTGCTGTGCCCCAGGAGGCCTTCCCCTCCATGTAGAGTACACTGGACCCAGGCACGTGGCAGCATTTATAATCCACTGATCCTAAATCCTCAGGAAATTACAACATGCAAGTGTTAGACACAGCTGTTGTTTCTTTTAAAGCTATTTAATTTTTAATAGAACATTTTGGGTAATGTTTAGTAAACTGCTGTAGCTTACCACGTCTTTATCCCCAAAACTTAGCACAGAAGTAGTGCTAGACCTGTACTAAGAAATGAAGGCATGCCTGGTATGTCCCTAGGTAGCCAGCAGGGGTTCCATGCCATCCCTGTGCTAGGAATGTTATCGTAATTACCGTTGGTGCACTTAACGCCACCCGCTGAAGTGGCAGTACGTGCACCTACACTAAGCACTACATTGATGGACAGCGCGCATTAAAACACTTGAGCTGACCGCAGCACACGTAGTCCATCCCTGACTCTCCCAGTTACCATATCAACCAGGTTACCACAGGGCACTTGCCACATACTAACCCTCACACTAACCGTTAATGCGCTTTAACACCATGCCTCTCTATTTGTTAGATGATACATGTGCTCTTTTTATCAATTTATACTTATTTATTGTTGTTTTTAATTGATTTTTGTTTCTAGATCTCTGTTTTTTAACCCAGTACAGGCCTATGCCAAAACACTGCCATGTTTGGTTTTATTTGATTGCATTAGTTGTTGTTTTCATTGTTTGTAATAAATGATTACTTTTAGCCTTAGTTGATGGTTTTTATTTTTGTTTTTCTGCTATGGGTTTACTCCTAATTCAGGTAGAACGTTAGGAAATATTTCTTCCTAGAAAACATAGTGGCAAATACTTGAAACAGACTCCCCGTGGAAGCATAGGAGACAAAAAAAAGTTTCAGTTGTGAATAAGTGAAGGTAAAATCAGAATTCAAGCAGAGTCTGCAGTATTGCAATGAGAAGGAAAATGGGCAGAATGTATCTGCCATCATAGTCAGTGTTTATAGATAGCTCCCTATTAATATTTCTCTACTTGAATTCTTTATTGAGCACGTGCTGCCATCTAGTGTTCATTGCTTGTATATCAGGCACACCACCTTTCATTAAGGATTTGCACAATTGCCTGGACACACCATAGCACCCAGAATGGAGCTTAAAGTTAGATAGAAACTCAAATGACATATAAAAACAGAAATCTTCATTTATTAAAACATTAAAATAAGTGGCCTTTTCTTGATTCTTCAGTTATCAAGGGCTCAAGTGTAAACCAAAAGTCATGACAGTGTGTAAACACTTCTTTAACTGATATTCCATTCCATACAAGAAAATGGTCAAATTAGCACAAGTTTCAAATGTGTGAGCAGAAAGGCTAGCTCTCAGCACCACCTACTGATCTGGAATGGACTTAGGTTGTTTTAGTTTTGCTTCCTGTGTCCATTGTTCTAGAATTGCCTGATATACTGAATTTATTATCAGGTTCTTATGCCTTGGAATCTCCTGTGGTTTTATCCGCTGTCTTATTTTCATCCTAACATTTTCATTAGCAAGTCTTTCTTAGAATGCTCATCACACACATTTCAGAGAAGGCAATTCATGATTTTTTTAATCTTCCCCCCACTAATAAAGATTGATATGTGGAGGCACATTTTAGAAAAGACAGAGATTGGAACTGAGACATCAAATAGGCATCGTTTACAATTCTGACAGTGTTTTAGAAAAGGTTTTGCTAAATACAGAGCCTTTTTCAGAGTACCGAATACGGAGGTACAGGATTGCACATACAGTATATGTGTTCATATATGAAGTGATCATTTTGCAAGCTTGCACATGTAAATGCCGCCAGTTAGATGAAGATAAGGACATCAGAAGTTAATTTCAGTTTGGAGAGTGAAATAAACAATGGGGGATTAAGGCTAACCCTCTTAATCCCCCCACTCCCATAAAGGGCTGGCTGAAACTAGCACTGTTTTAAAATCTTAACTTGTTGAGGAGCAAGTAAAAAATGTCAGTATGGACATTTTTGTTTATACACATCTCTTCCCTATATTAAATGGAGACTATATGTGTAGATTTTTTACCCGCCCTGGACATGTCCTAACCAGACTCCTGACACACCCTCTTACAACTTCCATGTAGTAAGCACATTCACATGTAAATTCAGCCCTTTCTAAAATAGCTAGCTATGCCTAGATGTCATTTACATGTGTAAATTGTGAATAAAGCTTCTAAAATAACCTTCTTAGTGTCCTGTCTTCATCAGTTCAAACTATTTCGCAATTCCTTAAATAACACATCCCACTTTTCAATCAGATTCAAAATCAACTACTCCACAAGAAAAGTTAATTTTCTTGCACCACAGTTTCTGTCAATAGTGGCTTATATACAAACATCTGTATATATGAAACCAACTGACAGATGTACTGTAGCTACCTCCGATTCCAGCTTCCATTCTCCACACTCAAAAATTATATATAGATAAGCAACACAATATCACCATATATTATCCTCTGTCCCAAAAGACAGGGATAAACATTTTTAAATCTTGACTGAATCCTTGAAACATAAAGGCTACAATCCCAAGATCATCTCCAAAGAAGATTGCCTCTTCACTAAAAATACCCAGAGAAAACCTACTAAAATACAAAGATTTAAAAAACAGGTGACATACAATCCAGAACTGGAAAAACTCAGCAAAATCATAAAATACTTACAACCACTACTCCCTGAGGATGAATTACTGAAAGAGAAATTACCTGCTTCACCAATGTTGGCCTTCCAACAACCACTGAATGTGAAGTAAAATTCAGTGAGAAGCAGGTACCCAACAAAAACCCAAAGAGAAGAGAATGGCACAAATCCCTGCACTATATCAATCTGCAAATTACGGCAACATATATCACAGGACACCACAGTTTCCCACATGGGAAAATATTCCACATAAGGCAATTATATTCATATTCTTTTTCTAATGTGGTATATATTATAGGGATGTGTATTTGTTTTATGGGAAACAGCAATGAAATTTCCTAGTTTTTAATCCAAAATTCATTTTCACCTCGTTTCTTTTGCAGGCATCTTTCATAGGAGCCATCATATATCCATGAGGACTAGCTCTAGCCAGTCTGTTCTTAAATCTTATATTGCTGCAATCTTCATTCCTGTTTCCTGATTGGCCTAAACTTTGTCTGGTGTGGAGCTCTATGGAAAGTGCTCACTGGATTTTTTTGCCTTGTGAATCTATTGACTCCTGCTGTAGAGATTTATTCCAAAGAGTTTTTTTGACATGTTTTTGTGCCTGAAATTCTGTGAAACCATGTCTAAGTAAGCTATCAGAGACATTTACCAAGCCTCATCCAGATCCTGGTTGTCCAGTTAGTGATGATCAACCAGGATCTGGATTAGGCTTGGTAAAAGTCTCTTTAGATACACTGAAGGTGTGAGCAATTGCCCCTTAGTACAGCTCTACATACCTTCCTCATCCCAGTGAAACCAAGCACGGGGAAGTTTGTCTTCAGAAACACCAACTTTTCCACTAAGTCCAGAGCTAACCATGAACAATGGGGAACCATGATAGTCCCTGCCATGGAGAATATACTTCACTAGGCATACTGACTGGAGGGCAGGATGGGACATGCTATAAACCCTTGGCCACATCAGCCTAGAATGTCAACTTATGTGCCCAGTATGTCAAGGGATCAGCGCACATAGACTCAATCGGCTCTACAAGGTAGCATGTCACTGAGAACCATGCAGGACTACAACTTGTGGCAGGCTGATCTTTGCACCTCTGCACTACAACTAGGGCTTCAGGCACCAAAGATTGTCCCTGGCTGGAGCTCATGGGCCACGGGCATGTAAAGCTGAAGGGGGGTGGGGGTAGGTGACACAGGTGCTACCAGAGATGAAAACAGTACCAGGGTAGTACCAAGCATGCTAGCAATACTAGTTGCTGCCATTCTTGGTATTTCCTCTGCTGCATCAGCAATGCCACCACTCCTCTTCCTCTAACACTTCCTTTCTTCCACCTCAGTCACCAGCTTCTCCTTGCAGTAAATCATTGAGCTGCAATGCAGAACAAAAGTTCCTTTCATCCTCTGGTCATTGAAACCAAGCTAGCATATAAGCATCCTCCTTCATAGGCGATGCCAACCTTTTTCCCACAACCACCATGCAAGAAGACCACTATCACCAAAATCTCTGCTGCGAATCCCTATCACTACCAATAGCCCTTTAACTTGACCTGCAAAATATTCACTAACAGAGTGAGAAGGCTTCACTAACCTCTTCAGTATGTCATAAGTGGAATTGCACTCTTTAAAATGTCCCAAAAGAATGCTAAGTGTCACACAACAACCAATCTCAACATGCTCACACTCTCACATGCCAAATGTTAATAGACAGGTTTATAACAATTTTATAACTCCTAATATTGGAGGAAAAAGACCTCAGTGTTTTAAGAGCCTTATACCACTGGCTTCTCATTTCTATACCAGCTTGTCAACGCTCATCCACTTCACATAAAGGGTCATAAAAATCCTCTCATAGTATAGCCTTTAATAATCTTAGTGCAAAAATGCTCACTTCAATGTGCAACCCCTTACTGATTTAAAACTATTTATCTTATCCTAGATGCATTTCAACTTCCCTCATATACTCCAGCTATTTAAAGCTGTTTGAATCATTCCTCCAATGCTAACAGTGTTTCACTTAATGCTGCTTCAGGGAGTGGTCTTTTGAAAAAGATCTGATCTCACTCTCCAAATCGCTTCACATTTTTGTAGTATGGGAATAGAGTATTTTGTTAGTGTTAGAATGAAAGAGAATTCTCTTCCTAGACTGTCTTCCATATAAGACCAAATTATTTTGGACTGTATAAAAGTCAGACACTGGCTTAAGTGGGTCACTCCTACAGGAGTTAGATTATGAATCATCATAAGGGGGGGGGGTCATCAGCAGGGTTATGGGAAGTCCGAGCACGCTATCCTTTATCTGACATGGACAGGAATAGTTTTGTCTGTGCCCTCAAGTTCAAGAAAACAGATCATTATGGTTATGTTTTATCTTAGCCCTGGCCCAAACATAGACAGCTTTCATGAAGTAATATACAGAAATATAAAACGAACAGGCCAGAGGGCAGGAGGAACAGGAGTGTGGCTTTTATAAGCATTCATAATTCAGTTACCTTTTTTAACATGATTGAATTATGAATGTTTATGAAAGTCGAGTATATGGTCAGTAGCTAAGGTGAAAGCCTTGACAATCAGCACACCCGCCAACGAGTTTCAAAGTGCAGGTTGTTTTAGTAAGTTGAAGAGGCCACCAAATGGTCCAGCTGAATGTATAGTGGATAACTGGAATGAGGAGATCTTCCAAATGTTAGATGAGACTGCCCCATAGCAACCTTTGCCTAAGCAAACCTTGGGGGTAGCTCATTGGTTCATAGAGGAATGTGGTCTGAATAGTAGAGAGACAATAGATAAGGTGGCATGATCCAGCCATTAAGAAAGGATAGCAGACTGTGGCTAATCAATACTATACTGAAACCCTTAAGATGATTTTTGTTCAGTCAATTGAAACTGCTAGGAACAGCTCTAGGGAGTAGTTATCCACAACAAATAGGCTATTATAAAAGAAAAAGGAAATGAATGTTGCAATTACGCCTGATAGCTAGAGTCTTGCTGTTTTTTTGTTGGGTTTTTTTTTAGTCAAAGGTCAATAATTTGTGATCTAAGTTAGCATTTGAGAGAGCAGCTTTGAACTAACCATTGGCTGAATCTTCCTGGACAGAATCTGAGAGAGGTTCTGGTAACCAGCAGAGGCATTTAGATTTCCATCCTATTTGGTATAATAGCAACTGATTGTGCCTTGGACCCCTACTTTTAGCTTTTTAGATGGGGCTACTAGAGCAGGGCTGGTGTTAGGGTCTCTGGCACCCTCCTGCAACCTAGAAATTGTCACCCCTCTCTTCATTACTATTACTGGTAGGTTGCACTCCCCCTTTCTCAAAACTCATTTGTGAACTCTGTTCACATACTTCTAATATTTCTCCTTATAATCAAATGTTGTAACAAAACAATTGCAGTGAAGGGGCAAATGCATAGCTGGAATAAAAATAAGTACTGAGTAGTAAATATTTTACATTGTATGAACAGGCTGTGATAGCTAAAGGCTAATGTGATCAAAGCAAACACAAAGCCACCGTAAGTAGCATGGAAGCCGCAGTGAGCACCAAGAGAGACTCAATCCCAGAGTTGATGACAGCAGCCCGACAGTCAACGGTGGCAGCAGCATCAATGTGAGAAATACCACTTGACTGGACATTGGGATTTCTTTGACAGCACTACTTTGCTGCTGAAACTGTGAAATATGCAGAGACTTTGCTGGCATTGCAGCCAGGCAGGACAAAAATGGCAAGATCACCCCATAGCCTCTTATGAGAGCAAACAGTGGTGCTTCTTACAGTGAACTGGCAGTGATACTAATCACAAGCTTCAGGCCCTGCACTATGGTACACATGTGTCTGACTCCGACTGACCAACTCACTGCACTGGAAGCTCCTCCAGTTTCTCTGTTTTCTGTGGCTGGCTGCCTGCTCCTTCCTAGCCTTTGCTCCTTTCTCCCTCCCTCTTGCCCTCCATTCCCTTCCCCCTATCTCTCTTTGCCAAATATACTGTGTCTTTAAATTTGCCCGAGCTCCTCTTCCACAGCTTTCTCCTCTTCTTTGGCCCATGGGATAGGCTCTTCCTGCGGGCACTGCACTACACAAAAGAAAACCTTGGTTGCCAAGAAAGCCCATGGCCCTCGGTAATGCTGCTGTCAGGTGAGAGGACAGTCCCTTACCTGAGCCCACATGGTGAAGAACTGGTGGCTTCTGCCTGCACTCTCCAACTGCTCCCTCCAGGCCTGGTCACTGTCATTTCATACCACATCACCTCCGAGCAGCAGCAGTAACGCGGTAGCCAGCTTCCTACAGGGCCTCAGGCCATTCAGCCCCCACTTCAGCCCATTCACTGCTATCCACCAAATTACCATTATCATGGAAGTGACAAGGAGTTGCTGAGTCACATCTTGCAAGAGCAAAGAAATGGCTGGCGGGTGTGTGAATTGACTGATAGGCCACGATGTAGTGTAGAAGCTAGTGCTGGTGGCTAGGTCATGAAAAAAAAACAACACAAATAGAAAGGTTTGGACAAGTTCCTGGAGGAAAGGTCCATTATTAAGAAGGGACCCAGGCTACCAATGCTTGACCCAGTACAAGCATTGTGGAATCTGTGTCTTTTGGGGAAACTGCTAGGTACGTATGACCTAGATTGGCCACTGTTGGAAACAGGATACTGGGCTTGATGGACCTTGGTCTGACCCAGTATGGCATATCTTATGTTCTTATGGCCCTACTCACGCTTTCAGTCACTGGCTACTCCCAACTGTTGGCTCATCTTAAGGCACATGCTACAGACTATCCTCCTTTTTTTTTTTAATGTTTCTTTTCCCCCCACTGTCTTCCTTTTTGGTTCATCTTTCAGTTTCTCCAGCTCCAGAGTGCGGAAGCAGCCTGTCCCACAGGCTGAAGAAGAGAAGACAGCCATGATCATGGATAGCACAATGGTGTTAAGTATCTGCAGGAACAGCCTATCCCATGGATCGCTGTGGACACTTAACACTACTGTGCTGCACAGTAACCCTTGCCACGTTTACCCCGCTTACCGGTTAGCGCTGGCCCTGTACCAGAGAGTATTTTATGACATCTTTTGAGACTAGTGAATGGCTTATTGGATAAGGGGTTTGTTTCAGCTTGAGTTCAGAATTAATAATTATTCCAATTTGAAAAAAAACTTTCTGGATGCCTCAGCCTGTATAGAGTGCAAATCCAAACAACAAACCCTGAAAGAAAGCCTCCTATTAGTATCTTTTTGTCAGAGCAATCATTCAAAAGAGGGAGGAATCAAATCCTACCCCTCGCCGTGATTGTTCCTTTTATTAACTTCAAAAAATAATGTGACTTTTAAAACACTTAACTGCAGGATGAACTTAACTGCAAACGAACTTCATCACGACCTGAAAAATACCACAGAATCTATGATGATAAACGACGTGGCACGTTTCGGGTCAAAAATGCCATGACCCTGCATCAGGTTGAATGAGATGCCTGTAGTAATGATAGCTTCAATCCTTGAGGATTTGGTGGATTTAGACTCCCACCAAGTGGAGTTTAGGGCAGGTCCCAGTACAGATATGCTGGTCTCCGTAGGTGATGACATTCTGCACTGAGTAGACAATAGATAAACAGCTCCAGTTGGTTTTACTAGATCTGACATCCAGAGTTAGTTTTTCTGTCAGCATTTACATCTGTTTTCTGCATTTAAAGGGTCATAAGGTGTGCTTAAAAGTGGCGTTATGGGTTCATAAAGCCTGTACTAGCTTTCTGCATCTGCCTGCAAGTTCGTACCTGAGGCAATAGAGCAGTAGTCCCCAAACTTGGAGTTGGGACCCCAAATGGGGGTCACATCATCAGTGGATAGGGTCACAGAAACATGGCCATTTTCCTCTCTCTCTCTGGACTTTCACTAATCAGCATGTGGCCTGAGAGCTCATGACCATTCATAGGCCCTTGCCCCTCCTGTGTAAGCTCCCTGTTAGACTGGAAACCCATGCTGAGTACGGGGGTCTGTAAGCACACAAAGGACCCTGCGCTGACGGTTGCTGCTGTTGCAGGAGACCTGCTATTTTGATTTCATCATCTGGGGTCATGTGACTTTTCCGTTGTTAAAATGGGGTCATACATGATTAAAGTTTGAAAAGCTCTGCAATAGAGGGTTAGGCAACTTGTCCAAGATCCCAGCAGTGGGATTCAAACCTGCCTTCTCAGTCCTCTGCTGGAACCATTAGATTGCTCCTCCAGTACCCCACAAGCACTTCAGATTGCTGCAGTCAGAGTAATGGTGGGCTATATAAAACATACCCCTATTTTTCCTGTGTTGCATTCATTGCACAGACATCCAAGAAGTTTTCAAATACATTTCAAGATTCTTGCATTAACGTTCAGGGTTTTAAGGTCAAATGGCCCTTTCTGCTGTAAAAATAAATTACATTACTGCATTCTGAAGTGATAATTACGTCTGAGCTTTCTATTCCTTCTTTTAAAAAGGAGCAGTCTGGAAGGAAAGCAAGGACTTATCTGTGACTATCACCAGATTATGTTTAAGACAGCCACCGTCCTACCCATAAATGACTCACAATTAAATTGATCCATTTTGTGGTGTAGATGACCCAATATTATCTGTACAATTCATTAAATTCAAGGGTAAGTATGTTATACTTTGGTCACCCAGCAGTCAATGCATAACTTGTGTTGAATATTGGCCTGAATGTGTCTAGTTGAAATGGTTCATTTGTGTTTCACAAAGCTTATGTGTAACTTTTCCAATATGCAGCACCCTTTTTATGTGGTTGATGTCAGCACTCTTCATCAAGAGGCACTAATCACCAAGTAGAGAACATAAATTCATAAAGAACAATTTCAAACCAAACAAGGTGTAAAGCTGGTACTGCAGAAACCAAGTCGCATGGAAAAAAATAATGTATCTTTTCATACGTGATTATTCACCTATATCGATATAATACAAACATAGGGGTAGAAAATTTCTGAAAGCAGCCTAATCTTCCATTAAATAAAGAACCGAAAAAGAATAACAGACCTTTGTACTTCAAACTGCTTACACCGTGAATGTTTAAGTAATAATTAAAGCCAATGTGTAGTGCACACGCCTTCTCCAACTGTAAGTGCTCTTGCAACGTGAAAAGCCATTCAATATATAATGCAAAAATGCAGGTCTTGTGAAAGCCAGTCTCGAAAAGTACCTAGGTTCCTGCTCACAAAGTTTGAAGGAATCTGTCTTGACTTTTTCAGCTCGCTTTTCAAAAGTTTTTTGTACTGGGAAAACTCCTGGAGTACTTAGAAAAGGGAGTGGAAAACAAATCCCGAGGCACTAGTTCCCGAAGGCTTGAGGCCTAGTGGATCTCCCAAAGTTTGCTTTAAACACAGGAGAATGAGAGCTGAGATGGCATCAATAGGATGTTAAACAGAAATGATCTTACTTGGACTAGGGGTGTTACGATAGATTGGTAAGAGAAGCCCCTGTGCTCCCATCTTGCTATCTCCATGATTTCCCAAGGGCAATAGATGTTCACACTAAAGACTATAGAGCGAAGCTGAATAAAAACTCAGAAAAACTAAAATAGAAAAAAAAGAATAGAAAAGAGGAGATACCAGGGCAGACCAGTAAGCTATCTAACCAGTAAGCTCCTTGCTTTTCAGAAAATCTTTAAATGACGATAAATGCATAATGTTTGCCCTAAAAAGAAATCAAACATTTGCAAGGAAAGTGCAAAAAGAAAGTAGCACCAATAGCTAATACTCTAGATTTTAGCTGCAGAAAAGATTCCCTGCATAGTTGAGTTGCCCTGGCCACATCAGAAAATACCAGCAATTTCCCTTTACACAATAATGCCTGCTTTTTCCCAAAGTACAATTTCAAAAGAGTAAATGTATCCACTTCTGTAGTGAAAGTCACAATCAGGGTAGCCTGATTTGAAATATCCTCTCAGGTGGTTTAAAGAAAATTGGAAATAATTAAGGTATCTACCAATTCTTGGGCTTCTCCATCTGAGCTTTCTGCTTATCAGACATGAAAGCAATTAGAAATAATAATTTGATCAAGGTTAACCATATTTAGTACTTCTTTAAAATATTTCTTTAAGAAAATTAAACGTGCTCAATAGTGTGTTCTAAGAAAATTGAGAGATCTCATATCCCTAGAGCACATAACATTCTCCGTGTTTACCCAGGTAGAGGAAGACATGAGCAAGGAATTGAACCAGAGTCCCTCCATAGGAGTTATTAGGCCAGTCTCTCTCAACTGTATTCATTATCTAACGTAAGCATTTGACAGTTCTTAGCACTATAGAAAAATAAGAACTTGTTGACATGTTCAGGACCAGAACTCATATTTATAAGAGCTCTAAAACATTAATAAATTCACAAGAAAGGCAATAAATATTAAAATTAAATGACAACCAAAACTGGAATATAGCCCCACTCTTTCTGTAGTGCCGCCTTTCTGATTTCTCAAAACAATTTGAGCTAATTCTCTCGACTTAGGAGTATTTCATGAGGTGATCCCAGAGTTGAGTTTGTAAAAGCTTAAAAAAGGGCATACATTTTCAGGTTATATAGAACACCCCCCACCCCCCTAGAACGACCAAATAAATTTCTTTGTTAATTAAACTACATTTCTTGGGCAGTTACAGAAGTGATAAAGAAAAAGATTTTTACAGCTGTTCAGCACCATAAGATGGACAGCACTTCTAATGATAAAAGGAACAGCATGATGGGCCGACACAGTGAAATGAATAGTACATTTTGCATCACAGAATTTCGAGGAGCCCTCCGACTAGAGCTTGGTCCATGTTTCAAAATGGGTCACGTGGGACACCAATATCGCTGCAGACTTTTAGCACATGGTGTGGGTGGGGAACCTCCCCATCCAGCGACATGATGCGGTCAGGCTGCATGGAGGACAGACTGCCCTGGTTGACTGTCATGTCAGGAGCGGGAGGCTCCAGCCCCCTTCATTTTACAGGATAGGGTTTTGGGAGAGGACACCATGGTGGTCATCTCCCTCAGCCCTGGGGAAATAGGAAAGCTTCTGCCCTCCCTTCTTGCTTTCCCAGCCAATGCAAAGCCAGTCACGGCACACCACTATGGAGGAAATATGCCCTGAAGGGGCCAGAACTATTTGGTAGATATTCCTTCACTTTCTGAGGGGTGGACGGATCTACCACACACTGGGGGAAAAAAAAACAGTAATCCCTCATCTACCCTCTGCACTCTTGAGGGGCCAGTGTTAGGAAGTGGCAAAGAGGGCAATTTCCCTGTGCCCCCAGGTCAATGAGAGCATCAAGTCTGACTCAAACTAAAGGAGTCATAGATTACAGGTAGGCTTTGGGGCCCCCTAGCAGATCTCTTCTGCCTCTAAGAGGTGCTTACTTGTCAAAATATTTGCACCTCTTTTCCAGAAGCTTAGCATAGGCCATTGGAGTATCGAGCCTATTTAGCACCCTGAGTGGCACCCCATCCCCCTCCCCAGAACCCCCCCATGACACCCATGAGCAAATTTATTTACTTTACTTGATTGCCATGTGGTGCACTGCTGCCTTCACTCCAGGTCCAGCCCTGTCCAGCAGCTGCTACCTCTGGGCAGTCTGGCAGAGTTAGCATGAGATTTGGGAGAGGAAACAGTATGGGGCCTGGAGCAGGGACTGTAGCACGCCATACAGCAAACAAGTAAAGTCACTGCAGGTGCACTCATGAGCACCACTGTCATCTCCATGTGTGGGCCTGGCCAGGAGTTTACTCACTGAGTGCACCCCTTTTTTTTTTACGGCACCTGGGGCAGAACGCACTCACCACTCTCGCCCTTGGTATGCCACTGGCACAGACAAAAGTCATAATCTAATTAGAACAGTTATATATGTTAGTAACTGCTTCTAATTTATCTATTCCTTTACTTTGTATGCCTCACTGGTCAACACAATTTTTGTCACAGAACCGCTCTAACCTGTTTCATATGTAATTTTTCCCATTGTATACAAATATTTTCTATCACCCATACTTCAGGAGATATCATCAAGTAAAGTGTGTACATTACTGTAAATTAGCCATTACAGTTTTGTTTCAGTAAACAAAGGTTGAATACAAAAAATTCCATCATAATTATTATTGTATGTTATCAGCCACAACCAAAAATGCTGAGTCATGTAGTTATAATATAATAACTGGTCCGGCTGATACAAGCAGAAAATGCTGAGTCATGTATTGATATGCTTTCTGTCGCCATCAGCGATTGTGGTTTGTATTGTTTGAAAAAACAGAATCTGAATGGATGTGTTTGCGTTAATCTATTTCATAAATAGTAGTTGGTTAATAAATATTACGGTTATCACTTATAGTTGTTTATCAATGCCTCAAAAGTGTGTTAATCGTCCGGATTCATTTTGCTACATTTGTGGTGAGGTTACTTTTAAGAAGCAGAGAAGACGTTTTACTCCGCTTGTTAAGACATGTTATAAGTTGTACTTTGGATGTCAAGTCGGTGACCAGGACAAAAATCGGGTGCCTCACATCTGCTGTATTACCTGTGTCAGACTCCTAACAGGTTGGGTAAAGGGTGTTTGACACATGAATTTTGCCTTTCCAGTGATCTGGAGGGAACCAAGAGATCACTTGACAGATTGCTACTTTTGCCTTTCAAACATTGCAGAATAATTCTACTAACCCTTCACTCTATTATATTCCTATAGCCTCCTTCTTGAGTGAATCTACAGTGACTGATATTCTATTCTATTCTATTCTAACTCAATCAATATTTTTGTCGGAAGTTGTTGCCTTGAGAGATTACTCCTTCTTGAAGCGTAACTTCCCTTTTAATCAATTTATGTGGAAAAACAAACCACTCAATAAAATATTTCTCAATGCTATATCACAATAATGTCTTCTGTTGAACATAAGCTGAAGGGATCCCTGCTAAACTTCTTGGAAACACCCCAGCTTTCATCCAAATTCTGCAGATCACAATGAACACAGCACTGCGTTTGGAGCCCCGTTCTATTTTTGGCTCTGTTTCAACGCTTCAAATTCTGCACAAGCAATATACTTATCTTCGTATTGCTTCCAGCAGCAATGTTTTATTCCCTGCGACGCTTAATCAGAAATAGCATCCAACAGAGATTTTCTTCTCAAAAGACGCTTCCGTTAATGCAAACATTGCAGGCATTACTTCAAAATCAAAACACACTGTAAATTACCCAAATTTACCATCTGCCATGAGGCCTGAGCCTCACTGTCAAGAATTGTCGGTGCCAAAACCTCCAGAATGAGGATGAAGAAGAAGAACCACCAATGAATGCTGATGATGATGATGCTGTAATGCAGGATCCAAACTTTGAGGCATCCAGTTCCTCTTCTGAACCACATTTACTGGACCAAGGCGATTTGAATGATCTCATCAGTGATTTGAATCTTTCAAAGCGACAAGCAGAACTGTTAGGGTCACAATTGAAAGGCTGGAATCTTCTTCAGAAAGAAACCAAAGTGTGCACTTTTAGAAATAGGCATACCAAGTTTGTGGATTACTTTGCCTTTGAAGATGGACTTGCTTTTTGTTGTGAAGTTAAATCCCTGATGGAAACACTGTCTGGATTATAGAACAGAGGATTGGCGACTATTTATTGATTCTTAAAAATATAGCCTAAAAGCTGTGCTTATCCACAACGGAAATATTTTACCATCAGTTCCAGTAGCTCATGCCGCCAATATGACAGAAACCTACAGCAGTATGCATCTCCTGCTAACAAATATCAAGTATGAAGAACACAAATGGAATATTTGTGGTGATTTAAAAGTAATTGCCCTCTTGCTTGGACAACAGCTTGGTTGGACAAAGTATTGTTGCTTTCTGTGTGAGTGGGACAGCAGGGACAGGAAAAATCATTACATCTGGAAACAGTGGCCAAAGAGAACATCACTAGTCCCAGGCCAGAAAAATGTTGCACATGACCCACTTGTGGAGCCGAATAAAGTATATCTACCTCCACTCTATATAAAGTCTTTGTAAAAGCCATGGATAGAAGTAGACTTGGATTTGCATATCTAAGAAAGACATTTCCACGAATCAGTGAGGTGAAGATCAAAGAAGGGATCTTTGTAGGACCCAATATTAGAAAACTGATGAAACATGAAAACTTTGATGGTCAGTTGAATGAAACTGAAAGAGCTGCATGGGCGTCCTTTAAGACTGTTTGCCATGACTTCTTGGGAAATAAGGCAGACAACTACGCAGAATCAGTGGATACTCTACTGAAATCTTACCAGAAACTGGGATGTAACATGTCTTTGAAAATGCACTTCTTGCATTCACACCTGGATTTTTTTCCTGCAAATCTAGGAGCAGTCAGCGATGAACATGGGGAAAGGTTTCATCAGGACATTTCGGTAATGGAAAATAGGTACCAGGGCAAGTGGAGCTCCAGTATGCTTGTAGACTATTGTTGGATCCTTAAGAGGGATGTTCTTGAGGCGCAATACAGCAGAAAATCATATACAACTACCTTTTAGGAGACATTACGTTACAATATACATCTATGTACATCTAATGTAAATAAGAGCAACATAGTCTAAATTTAAACTACATGTCATTCAAAAACGTTACGTGATGGATAATTTCTAAGTACATATCCGAGTTCATAACCAAAAACAGTACTAGAATCAGCCATTTTCATTTCTGTGACAGAAAGATTTTGAATTTTGTTTACCAGTGAAATGAACCAAGAGTACAAGTGTACTTTATATTTACAAAACTACTGGAGCAGTCTTTAAGTAATATGAAGATGATTGTGATGAATTTCATGGGGACTCATACAGTAATGTTATTCCATGAAAAACTGGTAGGAAATGAAGGCTCTTAGATCACATTATATTGTCTCAAAGGGTCAAGGAATACAACACCTCAATAGGAAAAGGAATGACTATGATTTTACAATATTTACTTCATTTAAATCATTTTTCATACCTGTCCTTCCACAGTATGATGTGAATGAGATACAATTGCCAATGCAACAAACCAACATATAGATATAAATCAAAATTCAATACCTTCAATAAATAACAGTGTAGGGGGCGAGGTACATCTATCCACAAAAGAAGAGCGGGACCTGGGCATAATTGTGTCTGATGATCTTAAAGTAGTTAAACAAGTAGAAAAGGTGACTGCAAAGGCTGGAAGGATGCTTGGGTGCATACGGAGAGGAATGGCCAACAGAAAAAAGGAGATGATAATGCCTCTGCATAAGTCTGTGGTACGACCTCATTTGGAGTATTGTGTGAAATTCTGGAGACCACACCTTTGAAAGGATATAAGCAGGATGGAGTCGATGCAGAGGGTGACTACTAAAATGGCTAGTGGTCTTCGTTATATAGCATATGAGGACAGACTTAACAATCTTAATTTGAATACTTTACAGTGGTTCTCAACCCTGTCCTCGGGACCCCACTAGCCAGTCGGGTTTTCAGGCTATCCACAATGAATATGAATGAGATATATATGCATTAGAAATAGCCTGCCAAACTGACTGGCTTGTGGCCCTCCAATGCTGGATTTGGGGACCCCGGCCTTACACCTCTGTCATTTAAGATTGTGAGTGGGCAAGGTACAGATGTCCAAGACATCAAAAAGATTAGATGGAATATGTCACATACCTCCTCGCCTCTCACCACCACCAAAATATTGTCTATTAGACAACTTTTTGGTGGTGGTGAGAAACTAGGAGGGATGTGACACATTCTATCTACCCTTTTGATGTCGAGGACATCTGTACCTTGCCCACTCACAATCGTACTTGACAGAGGTTTACGGCAGGGGTCCCCAAATCCAGCACTGGAGGGCCACAAACCAGTCAGTTTGGCAGGCTATTTCTAATGCATATATATCTCATTCATATTCATTGTGGATAGCCTGAAAACCCGACTGGCTAGTGGGGTCCCGAGGACAGGGTTGAGAACCCCTGCTTTAGAGGAAAGGCGGGCTAGGGACGATATGATAGAGACATTTAAATACCTCTGTGGCATAAATGCACAGGAGGGTCTCTTTCAATTGAAGGCAAACTCTGCTATGAGGGGACATGTGATGAGAATGAAAGGGCTTAGTTTCAGGAGTAATATGCTGAATATTTATTTACGGAAAGAGTGATAGATGTGTGGAATAGTCTCCCAGTGGAGGTGGTGGACACAAGGACAGTATCCAAATTCAAAAAACCATGGGACAAACACAGAGGATCTTTAAAGGAAAAAAGGGGACTATTGTAGTTGATATGGAAGGGCAGACCAGATAGGCCATGTGGTCTTTTTCTGCTGTCATGTTTCTTTGTTTCTAACTTTTAGCATAATCATAATCATTTAAAACATTAGATTAAAATCAGAATATACACCATTATTCTTATTACTGGTACGGCATAAGAACACGAGAACTGCCATAATGGGTCAGACCAATGGTCCATTAATCCCAGTATCCTGTTTCCAGCAATGGCCAATCCAGATCACAAGTGCCTGATAAATCCCAAAAGTAGTCAGTTCCATGCTACCTATTCTCATAGAAACATAGAAACATGACGACATAAAAAGACCACATGGCCTATCTAGTCTGTCCTTCCATATCAACAACAACAGTCCCCTTTTTACCTTTAGAGATCCTCTGTGTTTGTCCCAAGCTTTTTTGAATTCAGTTACTGTCCTCATCTCTACCACTGCCACTGGGAGACTATTCCACGGATCCACCACTCTTTCCATAAAGAAATATTTCCGCATATCACTCCTGAATCTATCTCCCTTCACCCTCATCTGATGTCCCCTTGTAGCAGAACTTGCTTTCAATTGAAAGAGGCTCTCTCCCTGAACATTTATGCCACGGAGGTATTTAAACATCTCAGTCATATCACCTCTATCCCGTCTTTCCTCTAAGGTGTACATATTAAGATCCTTAAGTCTGTCCTCATATGCTTTATAATGAAGCCCATTAATCATTTTAGTAGCCACCCTCTGCACAGACTCCATCCTGTTCACATCCTTTTGAAGGTGCGGTCTCCAGAATTGCACACTATACTCCAAATGAGGTCGCACCAGAGGCACTATCACCTCTTTTTTTGTGCTAGCCATTCTTCTCAGAGATAAGCAGTGATTTTCTTTTGGATGACATTAATTGTTTATGGATTTTTCCTCCAGGAATTTGTCTAAATCTTTTTTAAACCCAGCTACACTACCTGCTTTTACCACATCTGCCAGCAATGAGTTCCAAAGACTAAAATTCTACATTGAAAGAAAAAAACATTTTCTCCTATCCGTTTTAAATATACTACTTTGTAGCTTTATAGTATGTCCTCTATTCCTTGTATTTTTTGAAAAAGTAAACATCCAAATTTTGTCTACCTGTTCCACTCCACTCAGGATTTTATAGACCTCTGTCATATCTCACTTCAGGCATCTCTTCTCCAGGCTAAAGAGCCCTAACCTCTTTATTGTTTCCTCATAGGAGAGTCATTTGATCTCCTTTACCATTCTGGTAGCCCTTCTCTGTACTTTTTCTAATGTCGTTATAGCTTTTTTTGAGATGCAGGGGCCAAACTTGCACACAATACTCAAGTTGTGGTCACACCACAGAGCGATACAGAGGCATTATGATATCATCCTTTGTTCTATTTTCTATTCCTTTCCTAATGATTCCTAACATTCCATTTGCTTTCTGGCTGCTGCCACACAATACATTGAAATCATCTGTCCAGTGTCTACAATCACACCTAGATCCTGTTCTTGGGTGGCAACTCCTAACTCGGAACCTGACCTTGCGTACCTATAGTTTAGGTTAGTCCTCCTTACATGCATCACTTTACACTTGTCCACATTAAATTTCATATGCTATTTGGATGTGTAGTCTTGCAGTCTCACAAGGTCCTCTTGCAGTTTCTCACAATCCACTTATGATTTAACAACTCTGAATAATTTTGTTTCATCTACAAATTTAATCACCTCGCTTGTTGCTCCCAATTCCATATCATTTATAAATACAGTAAGTTAAGATGCACTGGTCCCATACACATCTCCGGGGTACCCCACTATTCACTTTCCTCCACTACTCACCTGCCTCTGTTACCAGGCAATACTTTACAGACACGTAAAAGATTGTTAGCTTCAAGAAGCAGAGACTGACAGGAAACACAAACAAAACATAAGGCAAGTGAGTGATCTTTCAGTTAAAATAGAAGGACAAGGCATTAGGAAGCAGTGTGTGGAAACAACAGATCAACAAAGCAATTTCTTCTCCTGATACCAAACTCAAAAGTTAGTGCAAAAGCAGTACAATTAAGAGAAAATTGTAATCTCGTATATCATAGAAGTTGAAATTTAGAGCAGAGTGGATGGGGATGAGTGGAAGAATATGAAAGTACACAAAGTAAATACTAATAAATCAACATTACATGAAATAATCTAGAGAAGTATATAAAATATATCTGGAAAAGCCTCTAATTCCACATACAGTAAGAAATCCTGTGGAAATTGGTGAATGCATCGATTGGAAGACATGTGTCGAGTCCTCAGTTCCTTAAGAGCGAGGCTCCGTGGTAACCCAAGAATTTATCTCTCTTAAGACAGACTAAAGGATACATTATGAGGTGTTGGGGCAGACATAATAGGAATATCTCATAAACCTGAATCGATTTTCATCTTTTGGTTCCCTTTCTTGTGGCCCTCAAGGACTGAAGTCATAGACCTCTCTAATGAAAGGTATCAGGAGTTTAAAGGAAATTGGTAGGTAACCAAGATGAGCAACAGAACAGGTTTAGAGTGAATCCCATGAATCATTACTTTCCAAAATGAGTTCTAGGGAGCAGGAATAAAACATCAGCAGCACGCATGAGCAGAAGTTAGCAGACCCTGTGGGCATCAATCCACTCATGATTTCGGGATGCTCTTAATGAATTTGCATTGGGTGCCCTCACATACAGTTGATGCAAGGTACATGAAAATCTCTCACATGTATATTCATTAACAATATCCTGAAAACCTTTGTAGTTTGGTGACCACAGGCACCAGAGGTTGCCCACTCTTGTGTTCAATTCTGTTAAAAGCTCCATACTCCCCAGTTCGAAGTCAGTCGCTGGTAGAGTTTCCCAGTGACTCCTTTCCATTCACATTGCCTTCCGAGTGTCACAAGTCTCATCTTTCCTCTTCGATGCAAATGGCAAGGACAAGCTCTGCCATGCTACTCGTGCATCCTGCAACTTCTGTTGCCTTGTAATGAAGTTTCAGCTCTCCCCCTTAGCAATTACCAGCAGGAATTACTCCACGGGATTGCTGAATCTCATCTGTTAAAAACCAAACAAATATAGGAGGAGGCTAATTAAATTGTTTGTGGGTACATGTACCTTACAAAGACATCCGAGGAATAATCAATTACTGTCCTACAATAAAAGTTAATGAGTGTTGCCAGTAATACCATGTGCACAGTAAAGATGGCTGGTTTGATATTTTATAGAGTCGTATAACCCCAACCAAATTCTTAAGGAGCAAATTAAGATATTTACAAAGAAGGATTGCAACATAAAGGAAAATGTCTGCAACTGAACATAGATGTTAATACTCACTCTTCTTTCATTTAAACTGGTTCATTACAATGGAAGTACAAAATGTCAGAGTAGCCTGCTCGACTGCGCTCTGCTGAGCTTTCATCATTGTGCATTCAAATATATACTGTGGGATCACCTGAACAATCACAGAATATTATATATATACACACACAACGCACTTAGAGATATAGATATAGATATATATACACACAGACACACAGACACACATGGTAGAACAGTTTCTGAGCTGTTTGCTGAGCGGGCTGCAGATGGAATAATAACAGAATTAGATGGACTATCACAGACGCTAACTCAGAGCACATTCTTCTTTCACCTTTTCCTTGACTCGGGACTGTGAGCTACTTCATTTTTGCAGACTGTCATTTTTATGATGAGGAAAAGCATGCTGAAATGTTAGATGCTTTCCTTATATAAGAAAACAAAAGGAAAAACCAGATAGACCTTATGTCACAAGGTCAATACAACAATCAGATGACAGACTCAATATCGATTTCCTGACACCAGATAAATCTCCAGTTATAAAAAGAGCAATCATATGTATAATAACTCAGTCTCGGTACTTGTGTAACTGGTAAGATTATTATACAATGTCTTGTAAATATCTTCATACCCTTGTACAGTTTTCATTTTCTGTGGTCTAAAAAATATACAATTTAAAATTCATCAAAGCAGGAGTTTGTTTTGCTGATCTAAGGATACTCTACACTTTCAACATGAAAGATTTTTATTGCATAAGTCTGCACATCCCTTGACTCAATACTCGGTGGAAGCTCTTTCTGTGGTAATAACAGTCATCTACCAAATATTCCACACATCTATCACTCTTTCTGTAAAGAAATAATTCCGCATATTACTCCCGAGTCTATCCCCTTCCATTCTATGTTCCCTTGTTGCAGAACTTGCTTTCAATCGAAAAAGGCTCTTCTCTTGTGTATTTATGCCATAAAGGTATTTAAACGTCTCTATCATATCTCCTCTAGCTTGCCTTTCCTCTTACTATGTATACAGTACATTAGAGGAAAGGCAGGATAGAGGAGATATTTAAGACACTTAAATACCTCCATGTCATAAATACACAAGAGAAGAGCCTTTTTCGATTGAAAGCAAGTTCTGCAACAAGGGGGCATAGGATGATGGTGAAAGGAGATAGACTTGGGAGTAATATGCAGAATTATTTCTTTATAGAAAGAGCGATAGATGCATTGAATAGTCTCCCAATGGAGGAAGTAGAGACAAGGACAGTATTTGAATTCAAGAAAGCATGGAAGATCTCTAAAGGATAAAAGGGGACTATAGTAGTTGGCATGGAACAGCAGACTAGGTAGGCCATATGGTCTTTTTCTGCTGTCATGTTTCTATGTAACTTTGTACAGTGGGATGGTGCAGTCTTTGCCCATTCTTCTTAACAGAATAACTTAAGCTCTTTCAGCTTGGCTGGGAATTATTTATGAACTGCAAACTTCAACACTTGGCCACAGATTTTCTGTTGGATTCAGGTCTGGGCTTTGACTGGGCCTCTCAAAAACATTCACCTTTCCCTGCTGAGACACTCCACTGTTGCTTTTGCTTTGCAATCAGGATTATCGTCTTGCTGAAAGATGAATCTTCTCCAGAGTTCCATGACTACAGCAGATTGGAAAAACAGGGGTTTCTCCAGCATCTGCCCATACTTTGCACAATCCTTGTTTCCCTTGATCCTCACAGGCCTCTCTGCCTCCACTACTGCAAAGCACACCCACAACAGGATTCTGCCACTGCCCATGCTTTACGGGGGATAGTGTTAGCAGGGTGATGTGCTGTGTTTGTTTTACACCACACATTCGTTAGCATTGAAAAACAGGAAGTTCCACTTTGGTCTCATCATCAAAACATAGAGTACAACAGCAGTAAAAGATATTCTTGCACCAGCTCTACATGCACTGTTCTCTAAGCATTTCTTGCAAATCCTATGCGGCACCTTATCTGCTTTTTCTTCTCCAGGATTCACCTCCAGGCTGCAGCCTGCTCCAGCTTCTGGATCTACAAGATATTTCTTAATATCCCCAAAAGTCCACATTTTGTTCTCTTCCTCACTTCTCAGTCTGCAGACTGAATTCAATGGGGTCATCCGGACAGGTAATGTCCCCCAAAACTCCTCTTTGTCTTTGACGCTATGAGCCACCAGAGCTAGTGAGACAAATTCTCCAAAAAGCTCCCCAGATCTCAATACCCAGATTCTTCAACCCTGCAACCACCTTGAATGCCAGAACCCTACCCTAGTAGGGGAAGGAAGAAAACTGGAATAGGCCTTTTTCCTTGGACTGCTTTGGTATATCAGGACTCAACTCCTATCAAGTCAAGAACTCTTCTCCTTAGTTTTGTGCCTTTTGTAAAAGTGACAAAAAAGACAAAAACCCTCCCATCCTAGGAGTTCTTATACTAATACTTGACATCATTAAATCTTCAAATCTCCACCCATGGCAATCTAAGTAGGAGACGCCATCTACCCATGCGCTCCCACCTAATAACAAATCGCTGGATGCAAAGCATAAATGGAAGCCCTGCAGAACATCTTTCCTCTTAGGTCTTTAGACTCGGAATTAAATTGAGTCTACATTCCCATAATCCTTAGAGCATTTAGTGACCTGGGTCAAATGTACATCAGTGAAATAAATTCCTGCTTTAATGCATTTTGAATTGTTATGTTTTAGACAGCAGAATGTGAAATATATACAGTAGTGTGAAGATCCTTACAAGGCACTGTACTTTATCATCACTGCTCCTTATAGTAATTTCCTTTTTTTAGAGACCTATGTTAGCAATGCAAGAGCCCATATAAATAGTGCCAGTGGTCGAAAATACTTAACTGAAGAGAGGCTATGAAAATCATAAGCCATAGGACTCAGAGATCACTTGGCAGGCCTAATGTTTAGAGCAGCAGGCTGAGAACCAGGGAATCCAGGTTAGAATCCTGAGAGGCAATGCTCGTCTACCAATCTGTAAAGCCAAGGGTCATGAAAGCCGTTTCAAAGCCAACTTACTGTTAGTGTGAAAGCAAACAAAACTTCTTGGGCAATTATGACCATTTTTAAAGACCAATTCACAACTTTCTGCTGTTCTTCTGTGGATCACAACTCTCCCAGGAAGGAAAGACCAGAGAGCAGATTCCAAGAGTAGGAGATGGGGATATCTGAGATTCCAAAATATAGGGAACTACATGAGGAGTAGAGGAAGACAATACTGCCACAGTGGTGTCCTTATGAAGTATCGCATTCACACAGCACTAAATTAGGTGATAGCAAGCTCCTGTATAGCCCATGTATTTGGTGCCTTCAAATTTGGTCACCCTAGGCAGATGCCTATGTTGCCTATTCCTAAATCTAGGCCTGCTTGTGATATAACATTGAATAATTTTCTGACATTTGCAAATTTGATTACCTCGCACCTCTAGCAGTGTTCTCACAGTATGATTGCTGGGGGTCAAGTTGCCAAATGAAGAGGGCATCAGTGCTATCTGTAGCAGTAACAGCAGATGGTAGCTTGCCATGTGCCAACTGCAAGGCATTGTCCATGCCCTAAATCCATCCATTGTTCACCCATTTCCTGCCCTCTTCATGGGTAAGCAGTTACCATATGGTTTAGCGTACACTAAGAGACGTGGCAATGATGTAACTATTAGTACAGCCGTGCACTAACAGTTGCTGAGTGGTGCTGCACTTTAGTAAACAGGCCCCTTAATGCGGAAAAGTGCAAAGTGATGGACATAGAGAAAAATAACTCTGACTATAGTTGTTCCGTATTAGGAGCTGCCACCCAGAAAGGGACCTGAAACTAATAGGTAGCACATTTAATACTAATTTAGAGAAAGTATATTTTCACTCAGGAGGTCATTCTGATCCGCGTTTAGCAGGTCTGGATGTCCAATCTGGATGCTATGGCACTGCGGCTTCATTCAGGAGCCTGGCTGAGTTAGCCGGAGATCTGCTGTGCATGCAGCCGGTCAGAATCAAGCCATGGCCTGCATATCCAGGCCAATAGACCCAATTCTGATCCCACGGGCAATCACCATCTAGCCCTCATGGGATCAGAATCGGGTGCTACCGCTGTGCGCCCAGATTCTGATCAGCCGTATAGGGGCAGGACAGGCAGGATAGAATTGTCCTCTCAGTGTACAACTAAGCAGTGGAATTTGTTGCCAAAGGATGCAGTTAAGGGAATTAGCATAGGTGGGTTTCAAAAGGGTTTAGACAAGTCAGAACTGGGAATAGCTTTTTATGCATCTGAGGCAGATATTCAAAATTATACACCCCGGCCCATTTTTTTAAATTTGACCTCATTTTAGATATGAGGGAGGGACATTGCATGGAGCAGCAACACTAGTTATCCCAGGACCTGCTAGGGTGGGTGAGGAACCCTTCCTCACTCGGTGCCTCCCCCCAGGTTTTGAGGCTCTCTCACTCCTGCGTCGGGGTTGAAGTGGTGGAGGCGTGGCTGCCCTCCACCTTTCTGACTATTGCTTTTATGAAGTCAAGTCTCCGGCTTCACATTACCTGGAGGCCTTGCTTCTTCGACTCAACTCTGCTCCCCTGCTCCGCTTTCTTCTAATTTACACTCCCCCATCTTTGATGTCAGACCATTGGGACTCTCTTTTGTTTACTGTATCAGAGATCTCCCTCTCCTATCTCCGTGTTCTCATTTTAGGGGACTTCAATCTCCATCTTGATCCTCCTTAGAGTCAAGGCTCTCTCATCACGTCTTTACGACCTGTTGCTTCTACAGCAAATCTCCCTCCCCAGTCATGTCACGGGGTCCACTCTGGACCTTCTGATTACTTCTTCCAACTCGCCTTTTCTCCCTTTGCAGGTTTCCACCCTTCCCCTCCCATGGTCGAATCACTTCTGTGTATTTTTCATGTTACACTTGCCCTGTACATCCCCGTCCTTCCCCTTCTCCTTCCCAACCATCTCAGCTTAGCTGCCGTATTACTCCACTCACCCTTCAGCAATTCCCATCGTCAGACCAGCTTTTACCCCCTGGCATTCCTTCCCTGCCTGCAGATTCCCAGGTCCGCACCTGGAACGCCTCTCTCTCTCTGATGCCCTTGATCAATTAGCCCCTTTGCACCCCACCTCCATGTCTCCCACTCCCAATCGCCACCCCTCTTTCCATTCTGGCCTCTACCTGCATTGCACCTACCTTCGCTGTGCGGAGCATCGCTGGTGCACCCAGCACTATGCAGACTCTCTCCGCATATTCTACCTGCACCGCAGTGAATATCATTCTTTGATCCACACTGTTAAATGGAATTGCTATTCTAAATGGATCCTTGCTTCCTCCAGTTCCTCTCAATAGCTATACTCTATCTTCCGTACCATTGCAGTTCCCCACTTGCTCTCCTCTCCGGTACCAGCCTCTGCTCTGGCCCTTCTGGCTGACTTTTTCTCCAATAAGGTTCTCTCCCTTCATGCGACCTTCCCCTCTTGCCCACCTCCTCTTTCCCCAGGCCCACCACCATCTCTCTCCCCATCTTTTCCCCGGGTTCTACCACTGTCCCAGAACTGGTCCGCTTTCCGACCGATCTCGTCTGAGAATTGTCCAAGACACTTTTCCTCCTCCCGGAAAACCACTTGCTCCTTAGATCCACTCCCATCTAAGTGGCTCGCTGAGCCCTCTCTTGCTCTTCTTCCTCCTATTTTGTTTCTTCTCAACAATAGTCTCTTTACAGGTATTTTTCTGGCCCCTTGGAAGCATGCTATTGCCTGCCCTATCCTCAAGAAGCCCTCCCTAGACCCTTCCCTCCCGGCCCACTGACATCCCATTTCCAACCTCCCATTTCTATCTAAAATACTTGAGAAACTGGTTTTCACTCGACTTTCTACCCATCTTTCCTCCACTAATGCTTTGCACCCTCACCAGTCTGGCTTCTGGGAGGGTCACAGCATTGAGCCTATCTTACTTTCTCTTCTAAATGATCTACATGTGGCACACGAACACAGTGATTTCACTCTGACCATTACACTTGATCTCTCTTCTGCTTTTGATCTGGTTGACCACCATTCTTTTCTTGCACATCTTCATGACTTTGGGTTGCATGGTACTGTCTTGGAGTAGCTCTGTTCTTTTCTAACTGTTCGTTCTTTCACTGTTCTCTCCAACTCTTCCTCCTCCCCCCATGACACTATCCTGTGGTGTTCCACAGGATTCCATCCTCTCTACCCTTCTGTTTAATATTTTCCTGGACCATCTCTCCACCTCATGATCCAACAGTCTGGTATCTTGGCATATTATTTTGCCAATGACATTATCCTTCTCCACTGTACTGACTCTGATCTTCCCGATTTAGCCCTTCTAAACTCCTTCCGGCCCTTGTCCATTCCTGGTTTACCTCTAATTTTTTACATCTCAACCTAAGTTCACTGCCATATGGTTTACCTTTGGTGCTCCCACTTCCCTCTTGGCTCCCGTAATCACGGCTATCCCTGTTCCTCTTGCCTTTTCTTTTCAGTATCTGGGTGTCACATTTGACTCCTCCCTCTTTTTTGCAGAGCACATCTCCATTCTTATCCACCGAGCATTTTATCCCCTACCCCAAATTCATGCAGTCCAGCCCTTTCTTTCCAATCCTTCACTGACCGTGCTCCTACTATCCATGGTAAGCTCAAGGCTAGATTATTGTAATGTAGCCTTGGCAGGTATCCCTCAGTATAACTTACAGAGGCTTCAGCTGGTACAAAATATGGCTGTGCATCTTCTCACACAGTCCACCAGATTTGGCCACATCACCCAAACATTGATCCATCTCCACTGACTCCCCGTCCATTTCAGAGTACAGTACAAAATCCTCATTTTTGTCCATAGAACTATCCATACAGGCATCCCCTAGTATCTTGTAAATTTGTGCTTCACTTCCATATGCCCCATTGTCTTTTATGCCTTACTCACAATCATCGGTTAGTACTTCCCTCTTTTCCCTATGCCTGCCTGGATCATATCCGGTGTGGTGGAGAAGCAGCCACTGAGGGCAGAAAAAAAAAGGGAAAACTGCCTTTTTTTTCTTTTACCCATAAAACTGCAGGCACTGAAAGGGTTAACACCAACACTAAAGGTAAAGATTTCTCACAGAGAAGTGCAGACCTAAGCACATGCCCTGTTCCCATGGAGATAGAGGGAGGAGAAGGGAGTGGTTTGGGGGTGGAGTCAAAGGGGATAGGACAGCCCCAAACATTTAGGAATGGAAGCTGCACGCATACAGGAGAGAAGGGGAGAGAGAAAGGGGATGAACCGTATGAGAGAGAGAGGACACAGACACAGAGGACACGAGGGTTCCAGGAAGGAAGGACAAGAAACCCATGGAAATCCCTTGCACAGAAGCAATTGAGAACCAGGAGCAAAGAGCTGACAAGGCCAGTGGAAAGCTCAGGGGAGGAGTCCTCAGAGGAGGAAATATTCTCCAAGAGTTCATGGCTCAACTCTTCTCCTAGTAAGGAATCTATAAGGAGGAAAAGCAGCACTAATAAGGTGAGCCCTTTACAACGTTTGAAAGGCTTATTAGATAAAGAGGGTTTTTCCTGCCCTTCCCCCACAAACTCACATACTGTTAAGAGTACCTGGGAGAAGCTCCTAAAGGCTGTGCAAGCTAGTGAGGCTTTTCAGGAAGATACCAGGGGAAACAGTGACCATGAAGAGTCTAGTGTGGAGGATATGGACTTGGGAGACACTGTGGATTTAGACAATGTCTCAGACATGGAAATAAGCTGTGCAATCTGTGCTAAAGAAGTATAAAGGAACCAAATAGGGTTTGAAAGCAGAAAGAAACCCAGCTGGTCTTGATTACTGAATGCATCTGTGTTACCTCGTGATAAGTAAAAGAACTGAAGGAAGTGTTGTCTAGAAGAAACCCAGAAGTTCTTTTGCAAGGACATTTTAAAGCCCATTACTTTTTAGCTGTGCTTTTAAAAGTAGCTGTCCTGTTTAAAGCTGCTTGGGAAGAAGCCGTGCTGAATGTTTCTGTTATAATTGGAAAAGAATTCTATTGCTTGTGAAAGTATCTAGGTGGGCCAAGAAGTCTTGCTACACCTACTGTGAAGTAACAGAGGGTGGTATAGCGCCTCCTGGAGACCAGGAAACAGAATACGGCTGTGTATAGAGTTTTACCAGAAAGCAACTTTAAAAGCTGTATCAAGCCAAGGACTGTATAATAGGCTTGTGTGCTGTTATTTGGAGAAGTAATCCTGAATTTTGTTTTGGTCAACTTCAATCAATTCATGTCAAAGAATTGAACCGGTTAGGAAATCCTTGTTTCTAAAAATAAAGAAATATTTCCTGCGTCCTTTACACTTGGCTCTAATCCTTTCGGGGACACAACTACATGCTATTGGGCTAATTTCAACAAAGGACAATCGGCACCTCCCCTGTAGCCCTAGGCAACCGCCTGGCCACACGGGGGCGCGCCGACACCTGACATCAGCTTTTTCTGCTTGGGCCCCGCATTATGAAATTCTCTCCCCATCTCTCTCCATGCTGAATTATCCTTCACCAGTTTCAAAGCTGCTCTTAAAGCCCACCTCTTTCAGTTGGGCTTTGGCCTCGCCAGCTCTATGCCCTCCTAGGTATGCCTGCCCCCCCCCCCTTCCCCCTCCTGTTACCTCTCCCTCTCCCTGCTCCTGTCTTTTCTTCCTTCTTGATCTCTTGCCTGCCCTCGCTCTCTTTCTGTCCTGTCATTTAATGGTATTCTGTTCCTCTTCCTTTTCTGCATTGCAGTACTTTACTCATGTAAATCGCTTTGATGCTATTGCCTGAGCGATCAATCAAATTGAATAATAAAGATAAAGATAGTCTGTCAGTCAAGGTGGGGACATGGCTGCCAGCAGGCCAAGGGTGTCTCTGGATACAAGTATTTGGGGAGGCAGTAGGGGAGGGGGCTAATCAAAGGGACATTTCTGCACATCATGCCCACCGCCACTTGCAACCTCTCCCCTACTTTTAAATTAGATATTAAAGACAACACAAGGAAAAGTCACAAGAGCCTTCTATGAATAAAAAGATTCCCAGACAGTGTCAGATGCTGCCGAAGGAAAGGGCAGTGGGTTACAAGACCTGTGATAACATGGTTTTACCAAAGGCAGATCGATTTCTTTGACTGGGTGACTAGAGAGCTAGATCAAAGGCATTTACTGGACATAGTTTGTTAAGCTTTCAGCAAAGCCTTTGATACTGTTCCTCATAGAAGGCTCAAGAATAAACTGAGCAGCTTGAAGCTAGGACCCAAGGCAATGAACTAGATAAGAAATTGCTGAAATGATAGATTACAGAGGCTGGTGGTAAATGGAACCACTCAGAAAAAGGGTAGGTGAGCAGTGAAGTGTCTCAGGGCTTGATCCTGGAACTGACTCTCTTCAATCTCTTTGTGAAACATACTGTCAAAAGATTAAAAGGAAAGGTCTGCCTTTTTGCCAGTGAAGCAACGATTTGTAATAGAGTGGACAACCAGGAGAGAACAGATATGAAAAGTGATCTATAAAAATTAGATTATTGGGCTAATATTTGGCAGGTAAGCTTTAATGTGAAGAATCAGAGAGAAATGCATTTAGGGTGCAGAAATCCAAAGGGATTGTATGTGATAGGGGGTGAGTGGCTGATGTGTATGGGTGATAATGTCAAGGATCTCAAGATGGTAAAACAATGTGAGAAGGTGCTGGCCAAAACCAGAAGGATGCATAGGCCGAACAGAGAGGGGTAAACTAGCGAAAGGAAGGGGGTGATAATGCTCCTGTACAAGTCATTGGTGAAGCCTTACTTGGAATACCGTGTTCAGTTTTGGAGGTCATATCTCAGGAAGGATATTAAAAGGCCTGAAAAGATTCAGAAGAATGCAACCAAAATGGTATGGAGTCTACGGCAAAAGACATACAATTAGAGACGAATAGCTGAATATGTATCCCCTAGAAGAAAGTAGGGACATGGGAGATATGATGCAGGCATTTAAATACTTGAAAGGATTTATGAACAAATTAATCTTTTCTAAAGATGGGAAATCTATAGATCTAGAGGGCATGAAATGAAGCTAACAGGAGGCACACTTAAAAGCAACCTCAGGAAATACTTTTTCACAGAAAGAGCAGTGGATGCGTGGAATGTCCTCCCAGTGGAGGTGGTGCGGGCACGAACAGTGACGCAATGCAAAAAAGGCACGAGATAAACAGCAAATCCAGATATAGCAAGAGGATGGATTCAAACTCTAGGACATTTATGCTCAAAATGAAACTTAAATGACGTCACTCTTCGAAAGAGGCATGGAGGGGGGTAACCTGCATGGAGTGATAGGTTTAACCTTAAACAAAGACACAGAGAGGATAACCTGCACTGAGCAGCAGTTACAACTCTAAGCAAAGACATAGAGGGGGGGTAACCTACATGAAGCAGGAGGTACAAACTCAACCACCTTAATGGGCAAACCGATGGGCCATGCTGGTCTTTATCTGCCGTCATTCACCATGTTATTATCCAGTAAAACTATAATTGATAGCATCATTCAACTAAATCTGATATATAAGAACAAAGTCTGAATTCTATACGGGAATAAACAGAATCCCAGTAGGAAACATGTACCTTCAGTTCTCTAACAAACTCCACATGCCTCAAGAATGGAGCTAGGATATTATTCAATTACAACTCACCATACAAAAGAAATTTCAAACTGTGGTATCATGTCAGAACCAATAAAATTCTTCTTCGACTGCCACATATTTTGCAAAATAGTACAAAACCCTGCAAAAAGACACTCAGAATCTATACAACAATCCTATCGCATACATCCCCTTTGGATTTCTGCACCCTAAATGCATTGCTTCTTCACTAGGACTCAAAACAGCAACAATCCTATTGTTTTCTCTCCTCTTTGAAAGTTGTCCCACTGAGCAGGCTACAGGTCCCCCCTCCCCCCTGTTTTTATGTGTTCTAGTTCTGCAGCATCCCTAACCCCAGCCGGCCTGCAAAACAGTCTTTGCCCAGATCCTCTGCATGGCGGTGCATCACGGTCATGCTGATCACTGAGCTGGCTTATCTAAATTTGGTTCTACAGCAAGAGATGGAGGCCTACCTCTTTTCCATTGAAGAGTTGTGACCTAGTATGATTACACAGGTGTAGACTTAAAATAGAAATTTGATCTTGATCGAATGATTAACAAGTCTATCTTAGTTCCAAGTTTAGTTTACATGGAACCCTATTCCGGGAGGGGGATGTCCGGGCCGTCCGGACATCACTGCTGAAGACAGGGCTGTTAGGATCTGATTCTGGTCCATGGGAAGCCAGAATCGGGATTGAGAATGGCCCGGCTTGCCCCCTCCACCTGCGGGGATGTCCTCCCCACAGGCGCCCCCGACATCTGTCTCTCCCCAAATTTCCACTGCCCAACCCATGGCTGGCCTCCTGCACCTGACCCCAGCCCTGGCTGTGGCCCCGAGGGTGGCTCCCCTGCCTTGATCTGGCAAACTGTGCTGCTTATACCACTTCTGGTATAAGCAATATCACTCTCAGCACTGGCCCTCTGGAACTTCCTTCCGGATGAATTGAGAGCCATGAGCAACATCAAGGATTTCTGCAAATCCCTCAAGACACTCTTATTCACGGAAGTTTATGATCAAGTAACCTAAGAACCCCTGCTCCTTTGACATTTGAGAAAGATCAAAGAACCAACTAACCAATGTCTATATGTATGTCTTGTCACCCCCTTCCCCTTCCCTTCTGTTCTATGTAAACCTACAAATGTATCGTTGACCACTTTGATTGAAGGAAAAAGTGGTATACAAATCTGGTTAAATAAATAAATAAATGAAGCAAGCAAGCAAGCAGCACGTCCCAGCAGGCCTGGCAGCACATACAGGGACAGTGACCTGAATCGGCCCTATATGTGCTGCCGGGCTGGCCCGCCCCCTCTCAAATCTCCTTGTCCTGATGCACAAGACATATAGGGAGAGCTGGTGGGGAAATAGGGTACAAGTAGCTTCCAGTGCCGCTCCCGCATGACCAGCCATATGTTTGCCAAGGGCTCCTCCACCAATTCACCCACGGACATGCCTGTTTGCAATATCATTCACCTTCCCAGGTAACTCCCTTGAAGTAGAAGTCAAATGATACCATATAGAAAAAGCTCCAAAGGGATTATATTGAACTTAAGGTGGTTTTCAAGTAGGCTGTAAAGTAAATCTTATGTTAGCACAAGTGTAGCACTTATAGCTCAGCTTTTAATGAGGTCACCCAGTGACTTAAGAGCATTAGGGAGGAGATGAGCCGGTCCTGCATCTCCAGACTTGTAGTTTCAGTTTTCTAAGAAAAGTAGAAATTCAAATCCATGAATATATTGGAACCAAAATGTAAAACAGGCTTAACCAATCCCTGATGCCACGGAGCAATCCACTAACCCTATCCACAAGGTCAGCCAATGAAAATGGGTCTTTGCTTGGTGCACTTCACCTTCAAAAGCATTGCTCCCAAAGTAAACGGCAATAAAAGGAAAGTCACATCAAAGAGAAAGAATTAGCATTTCTACTGTGTCATCAGTGTACAAGAAAATCCCTGAACTAAGCCCGAGCAGCTGGAGATTAGGTATAGCTGAGGGGTTCTGTACCAGCATCGCTGCGGTTTTCCATTTCTGGGCTTTATCCATGGTACGTGACTTCTAGTAGGAGAACTCTGCATCTTCATTTTGAAAGTATACAGCTAGACAACCTGAAAACAGCCAGAGATGTAAAAAATAGAGAAAACTTTGATAAAAGCTGAGTTCTCCACAAATTTATTAGCAAAATGTAGAGCTTGATACCCTCTCTAATCTTCTAAGACTTGCAAGTTTTCTAAGCTATCGGGTGTTTTGATGGGCTCCTGAGCATTACGACGTACCTGCTGAACGCAGCCACCTCTGTGTCCTCACAGAGGAAAGCACCAGCTGGAAACTTCTCAGATTGCTTTTTGTAAATTAATTTGAAGGCAGAGCTCGAACCCTGCCCTCTCCATCACTGCGGAGTTGTTAATTGGCAGCAGTTGTACTCAGCTGTTTACACAGTCATTTCTCTCTGGGTGCACAGGTTAAAGCTACCACATCAAGCAGCAGCCAATCAACTGTGAAAATCTAATTTAACCAGCCCACCAAGCAAAAGAAAGGTGATTTAAGTAATAGTATCCATCAGAACATCTGGGCGTAAAGCATGCTAGGGTAATTTGAATGCCAATTTTTTTTCTCTCTATTAATTATCTGCAGGCTGTGATACTTTGCACAGGACCAACATACTAATTATGCAGAAGTGATGCAGTAGATAAGCTTACCCGTCTGCAAAGGTATCTCTCCCCCCCCCCCCCACCCCTGCTCCCAGCAACCCCATCAGATATGACCAAATCATTTTGGCTTGCATGCGAGTATGAGACTGCTCACTGTGTTTAAAAAGAAGCTGAAAAAGACAAAATAAATGTTGTAGGGAAATGCAGGCCCACACCTGCTCAACCTCTTTGGATACTTCTTAAACTGGGAAGAATTCATGATGGTGATGAGAGAATTAATTGCACGAGGAGTAGGTAGAGGTATACTGTCTGCTGAATCCTTCTATCCTGCTTCCGGAAGCACATCCCTATCTGTCACCACTAGATTAGAACATGCTGCTCAAACACCAGCAAATCCCTCTGCAGACTCTACCATGCATGTCTGAGTTGCTGTACCTCGAGAACATTCCAGAAGCTTCCTAAGACCTGATTTGGGAATTAGCAGAAGAGCTGTTTTTCATAATAGTGGTTTCTTTGCCTGAACCCTGAACAGTCAGAGATACCCAGTAGAAGCAGCAATCAACAGACTGAAGACTCCCTTGGAGGATTCTGTTCAGGTCAGATGTTACTGTGCCCGAACCTTCCAGCATTCCTGCATGCCACAGCACACGACCCAGGGATAGAGGTTACACAGCAAGCAGCCTTCTTCCTACCTTAACAATTATGGGGTCAATTTTCAAATTGAGTTATACAGTAAATGTTCAACTGTACTATCTGTGGATATTTAAATGTTATACAGATAAAGTCACACACAAAATACTTCTAAGCACCCTGGCACAATCCATATAGTGAAAGGGCCGACTGACAAAATTCTACATATAGCAGCAATATGCAGCCACTATACGAATAAGCTATACAGTTATAAGGTATACTAAATAGCAGACTTAAAACTAAGAGGGTCATTTAAAAGTCTTAGATCTCCAAAAATGTGCATGTGGGCCATCCAAATCACAGAGATGTCCCTGGAGCTATTTTACAAATGGCTTTTAAAGACATCTCTAGTGCGGGGACGTCCTAGTAGGCAGGAGATGTGACAGAGGCACATCTGGAGAGGTGCAATGGACTTAGATGCCCCCGCTCGATTTCAGAAACATCAGGTACGTCTGCAACTCCATCCAAGTTTAGACCTGCTCCAGGCATAAATAGGCATTGGGAAAGTGCTTGCATGGTCATAAAATATCCCGAGGGCGAAAAGAAGATAGGGAGTTAAGTAACATGCCCAAGATTATAATGAGCAGCAGTGGGATTTGAATCCTGACTATTCTGGTCCTAGCCCACTACTTGAACCATTAGGCTATTGGGCATTCACATTCTAGACTATTATTCCAGGGATGTCTATGTAGAAATCCAGATCGAATACATCCACGTTAGTGAAATTGTGCCTGAACTTGGAAATGCCTGCATTTTTTCAGACATTCTGACCCAGGCCAGCCCAAGGGTTTTTGCTGCCCTAGGTAGAAGCCCGGCCAAGCCGCCCTCCCCCCCCCCCCCCATGCTGTGCTTCTCTGTGTGTTGTGTCATGCTACAGCCCCCCCCCCCCCCCCGCTGCGACTGATTCTGGTGCTGGGGTCGAACAGGGGTGTGGCTCAGCTCGGCAGCAGGCTATGCGCTATGGCATACATGGCCTGCCACTTCTGACCCCCCTCCGACATAACTTCAGGGGGTCAGAAACAGCAGGCCATGTGTGCCAGAGCACATGGCCTGCTGCTGAGTCTCCCCCCCCCCCCCCCACCGCCGCTGAAATCAGCAGCAGCGGGGGACAGCAGTGCTGCATGGGTCAGTATGGGGAGGGGAGGGTGGCACGGCTTGGCTTGCAGCAGGCCATATATGCCAAAGCACATGGCCTGCCACCCATAGAGATCTGCCACCCTAGGCAGCCACCTAGCCCATGAGCTGGCCCTGGTTCTGGCTTGGACATCCCAGATTGCACTTGGATGTCCTTTGTAAAATGTGCTTTTAAATGATAGTGGTGGCTATAGTCTTAGGAGGTTAGTGACTTACTTGATTGGGGAGAATGAAGTACAGGAATGGTTAACCCGGGGGCGGTACATATTTTATCTCTTCTTAAACTACCTACCACGATTCTCCCAAAGGCCTCTCAAACTCACACAATTGACTGCTTTCTCCTCTTTTTGCCCCCTACAATCATTCCCTTGCTCTCAGCTTTTACTGCTCCCATCCACACAATCTAGATCGAATGTTTACACCATCAAAAAGTAGAAAGAGTAGGAGACATGCATTGAAGCTACAATGTAACCCATTTGCCTGCAGCCACCACCAGCAGCTCTCCCCATCAGGGGATCGAGCCCACTAGCGGCGGGAACAGCGGCCATCTTCGGGCGACCTGCCCGATCAGGGAAGCCGCCTGCACCCTTTAAAAGGAAGCGCCATCGGGCGCTGTGGGACATTGCCTGCAGCCACCACCAGCAGCTCTCCCCATCGGGGGATCAAGCCCACTAGCAGCGGGAACAGCGGCCATCTTCGGGCGACCTGTCCGATCGTGGCAGCCGCCTGCACCCTTTAAAAGGAAGCGCCATCCGGCGCTGTGGGACATTGCCTGCAGCCACCACCAGCAGCTCTCCCCATCAGGGGATCGAGCCCACTAGCGGCGGGAACAGCGGCCATCTTCGGGTGACCTGCCTGATCGGGGCAGCCGCCTGCACCCTTTAAAAGGAAGCGCCATCGGGCGCTGTGGGACATTGCCTGCAGCCACTACCAGCAGCTCTCCCCATCGGGGGATCGAGCCCACTAGCGGTGGGAACAGCGGCCATCTTCGGGCGACCTGCCCGATCGGGGCAGCCGCCTGCACCCTTTAAAAGGAAGCGCCATCGGGCAGGCCCCCGCCTGAGGGCCTCGCCAGAGGGCCCTTTGGCATGGCCGTTAGGCGCTGGCCCGCTAAGGGACTCCAGTCAAGAAGAAAGACTCAACCAACATGAGCTATAGCTCCCTACCCAGCCACCAGCCAGTGTCGAGCCCGATCCACGCAGACGCCAAAAGACAGCATTCAGAAGCCATCGAGCAACCAAATGTAAAACATGAGGAACATGGTGAGCCTATCAATAGTTGTATCCCGAAATAGATCAAAATATCAAGCTGTTTCGTCTCTTAGAAGTAACCTCAGCATACCTTAGTGTATACATACACATCCACTTCTCCATCACCATTGTATATACAGCAAATTACCCCGATTACTATAAGCTATTCAATCAAACTGCGAAATACATTATATCTACTTACTAATGTATCTACTTATTGATCTACCTACTGTATCTACTTACTGATATATTGCAAGTAATTAATTTTATAACCCAGTTGAATACCTGTGTCTCATGCAATATCTTAAATGCTTCCTTCTAAACAGCCATTTACCTGCATATGTCTCTCTAGATAGCCTATTACAGTTATACTATTGTCTAGATAGCCATTTGATTATTTACTTCTCACTTCCTAGATAGCCAAGCTGAACACATTGTGCCTTCTCTTTAATTACCGTACACACTACTGCATAACCATCCACTCCCCAGCCACTATATCTGATTAACTCCACTCTGGTTTATTGTCTATCTAACTAACTGCCAGACCCGGGGCCTCACACCAATAACTACACTCTTACTTATTGAGTAAAGAATACTTAATATCATCTATCAATCAACCCCACCATGTGGACATCCACAATGACCAACTTTCACACCACGCTCGCTATCTGCTGCATATTACTAGCCCTAACTCATAGCACACTAGCCCTCGTATCCAGGCACAATACCATCCCGGTACTACCAGGTTCATGGAGGAACTGGGAAAATCCTCCCTACCACCAGCCATATGCTCCAGGACGCCTATCAAGAGCACACCTTATTTACGTAGCCATCCAGCAAAGCAAATCGCCCCGAGCGGTATGTAGCACCCATTCCCGCAACTTGAATTGTGCACATGTTAATGCACAATCGATTAGGAATAAATGGCCTGCAGTCGCTGACCTAATCTCTATTCATGACCTGGACATCCTCCTCATCACCGAGACCTGGCTGTCTACATCTGACTCCATCATCCTACATAAATTGGTCCCTCCTAACTTCAACGTTCACCCTTGCTATAGATTTGACAGAAGAGGTGGAGGTTTACTCATCCTAACAAAACAAAATTTACAATTCCAGATTACTTCTACCAGTAGCACCACTAACCTTGATTCCATCACCATCTCAAATAAATATAGCAACATCAGTTTGTTCTATAGAACCCCATCACCCTCCCCAGATGATTTATCTACCATCATAGACATTGCTGGAAACCCCCAGAATCCTCGTGCTCTGAACTGGGTGATGGGGGATTTCAACCTCCCCGCTCTTCAGGATAATCATGCCGAGGCCTTCACAGAGGCGCTTACGGAGTTAGGCTATGTCCAGCTAGTAAATGCCCCCACACACGTAAAAGGTAACAAACTGGACTTGATATTCGCCCCTAAGGATTTAATCAACGCCACGCACAAGCCAGACCTCACCGTTAGCCTTGTACCCTGGTCTGACCACAGCCTTATAATTTTCCAGATGTCATCAAATCTACCACAAAACAAAAGCCAAGCCCCTAATGAATCCACTGCTTCATTCTCAAAACGGTTCCGGCAATTCAATTCAGAGGACATTATGGAGAGAATTCAGCCGCTCCATAACCCCCCCAGCTCAAGGCCTTGACGAAATGATCACCTCATGGTATGCATGCCTTGACGCTGCAGTCAAACTACCTATCACCAAGAAGGTAACAAAAAGAAAGAGAAACGCACCCTGGTTCTCCCCAGAACTCCGAACATCTCTTCTTAAGCTCAGAAAACTTGAAAGAACCTGGCGGCGATCCCGATCACCCGAGAAGCTGGAATTATACAACGTACACTTGAAAATATACCAAGCTAACGTAATATCACGAATGAAACAATATCATGCGGAGATACTACAATGTTCACTAAATAAGCTGCACGAGCTCTTCAGCCTAGTTAGGACCCTAGCTAAGGAGCCCACGCCCACACAACCAAACCTCCCTGACCCCCAAGAATATGCAGACTTCCTGCATGCCAAGTTAAGCCAATCCAACAAAGCTACAACATACTGCAACAAGTACCACCATACAAACCATCACTGCATTCTCTGCCCCATCGGAAAGAATCCTACAAGACATCATCTCCTCCATAAATACCACCACAGCACCCAATGACCCATGTCCAGCATTCTGGATAAAATCCCTGCGGACCGAACTCATCCCTTTTCTCTCCAGTCTCATTGGGCTCTCTTTCTCAATGGGGACATTCCCCAAAAGCCTGAAACAGACAGCAATAAGACTGCTACTAAAAAATAGTAAACAGGACCCTGCACGAATGGATTCATACAGGCCAATATCAAGTATCCCTCTCTTGGCGAAAATCATCGAGAAGGTGGTACAACAGCAACTTCAACATCATATTGAGACAAGTGCACCCCTTGACCCCTGCCAGCATGGCTTTCGGGAATTACATGGGGTTGAAACACTCCTAACCACATTATTCAACACCCTTATCATGGGATTGGACAACATCAAACAAGGTTTCGCACTTCTCTTCCTGGACATTGCAGCTGCCTTTGACACTGTATGTCACGAAATACTTCTCTCCCGCCTCAGCAAGAAGGGCATCCAGGGAAATACCCTTACATGGTGTGCATCTTATTTAACAGATCGATGGCAACATGTGCGCACCGGCCCTTCCACCTCTGCACCTTTCCTACAAGAAAAAGGCGTTCTGCAGGGATCATCACTTTCAGCCCTACTATTCAACATTTACATGCAGCCCCTATGTAATCTAATCCATTCCTTCAATATTAACTGTCTAATTTATGCCAATGATGTTCTCCTCTACATGCCTTTCCTGTTAGACAAACCGGACTTTGCACCCCTCTCTGCCTGTTTCGATGCAGTTACAGATTGGTTACACGCGCAGAAACTAAGAATACATTTTAAGAAAACAGAGGTCCTTTTCCTCACAAGAAATAAAACTTTCATACCACCCATCTCCCTTAAGGTCAGGGACGCAGAACTCCTAAGCAAGCCTTCAATCCGGTACCTCGGAGTTATCCTTGACCAACATCTCAATATGAAGGACCAGATAAGCAATATGGTTAAGGCAATATACAACAAAATCAGAACACTTCGCCACCTTAGACAACTGCTGGAACCAGAAGATTTTCGGACAGTCTACCAAGCCTTAGTGACCCCGCATTTTGATTACGCAAACGCAGTATTACATGGCCTCCCAAAAACCACCATAAACCCGCTGCAACTAGCAATGAATGCAGCTGCCAGAATTCTACAAGGGGCATCAAGGAAGGAACATATAATACCAATCCTGAAAAACCTTCATTGGCTACCAGTCCAAAGCAGGATCACTTTCAAGGTGCTGACACTGACTTTCAAAGCCATAAACAAATGTTCCTCTACATCAGTCATAGACCTCATTCAGCCCACACCCCCCAACAGAGTTAGAAGGTCAGCCGCTATCAATACTTTGATCCTCCCTAAGCAGATCACAAAATGCGCAAAAGCAACCAGGTCAAGAGCATTCTCGCTTTATGCCCCTACCTTCTGGAACGCCCTACCATCCCCTATCAGGTCCATCAAGGACATCTCCCAATTTAGGAAAGCACTTAAACACCACTTGTTCCTACAGTACTACATGGATCAGGGACACCCTGAGCTCCCTGTCAAGTAACAACACAGTCCCCTAATGTCATCAATATCGCAGATGAGCCAATTGTACTTAGTTGAGTTATTCCATGACATATGCTGTTAATCTACTTGTATATAGTTACCCTGTTAAAACCTGTGCATATCCCCACGTTTCATTGTAAGTTCAATGCAGGTCAGACCTCCTGCACTGCACAGTTAATTTGCTTGTATACAGTTACACTGTTAAAACCATGTTTTATTGTAAGTTCAGTGCAGGGCCCCTGCACTGTTCAGTCTTGTTAGATGTAAACCGCACTGATCCCAAAGAGCGCGGTATATAAGAAAGATAAATAAATAAATAAATAAAATTTAAGACTATTAAGAGAAAATATTGTTTTACTCAACCCATAATCAAACTCTGGAATTCGTTACCAGAGGATGTAATAAAAGCTGTTAGTGTAGCTGGGTTTAAAAAAGGTTTGGACAAATTTCTGACGGAAAGGTCCATAAACCATTATTAAAGAGGACCCGGGAAATCCACTGCTTGCCGCAGTACAAGCATTGTGGAACCTGTGTGTCTTTTTAGGAGGCTGCTAGGTACTTGTGACCTGGATTGGCTGCTGTTGGAAACAGGATAGTGGGCTTGATGGACCTTGCTCTGACTCAGTATGGCATTTCTTATGTTCTCCTTTCGGTGCCCTAGTCACTGCAAGAGTTGGAGATAATGTTTCCCCACTTCTAGCCACAGTTTGGATCAGTTCACTGGTCAAGACCAATCAGAGGCAGAAGGTAGGGAATTAGCAGCTGCAGCTTCTATCACCATCCTAGTCCCTGCCCAGTTCTCAGCCTAAACTCTCAATGCTGTGCGTCCAAATTCCTGCTCCCATTTGCCAGTCTGGGCTTTGGGAAGACTTAGCCTCCCCAATCCTCTTATACCAGGACACCTGTGGTGACAGTCACCACACACAGGTATATTCAGCACAGATAGTCACTGAATATATGCATTAACTTAAATACTACAGTCCGTGTTTAAATTAATGTAGTAACCACCACAGCTGAATATTACTTCCTCTATATTGTGTATCTTTGCTGTTGACATTTGATAGCCTTTGATATAATCTGGAGAGGAGGAGGAGGGGGAGATGTGGTTATTGTATGACATATTATAGGCTAGATTTACTAAAATCTGCATGCTAACATCCATTAATGTGCATTACTTACCAAAGGTTCAATTTTATGCAATAGGACTTATCTACTAATAATGCAGGTTAACAGTATTAATGTGTGAACGCAGTAGCTTAGTTTAATAAACATAGCCCTATAAGCTTCTGTTTTATTGCTTTTCTGTGTTGTTATAGAGTGGAGGCCGGGGGGGCCCAAGGGGGTGCGGGGCCATCTGCGGAGACTCATTGTGGGGCCTCATTTGCATAAGGAACCTCATTTGCATAAACATTCGCATAATGTTAACACACCTCTTAATGAGTGTCTGGATAAAGAAAGACTACCAGATTTCTACATTACTATACTCCAGTGCCAACCGCAAGGCACATTAGGAAGTACTATAAATACTGCCCATTTAGAACCCATAGCAAACCCACCGTAACATAACAGCATTACCAGGACTCACAAAGCACCGAACCCTATGTATCAAAAGGCAACACTGCAAATATTAAACCAATACATCTCAGAGAATACCAATACATCTTCTACTGGGGAAAGAGAAAAAGTGGCACTGTCACATAGAAACTACATAAACAGAATACCTCAGCTAGGTTACACATGCAGAACGTAGAGACCAAACAAAGAACAAGGGATCACAATTTAGAAATAGAAAGACAATAATTTAAACTGGGAACCCCAAAGGCCAAAGTTGGAACATATAACAACACTGGAGAAATAAAACTATAAATTAATTTCCTCTTGTACTAAACAAAAATGCAAAGACATTAGCAATGCACATTTCCCACAGCTGACATATTCCAGTTCAAAATAAAAAAGTATTGTTCTGCCTTTTGTCGTTTGGGCATTTTATTTTTCAGTTGTAATTGCTCCATTCACTTTCTTTTCGTTTCTTCGTGTCTTCTGCTAGCTGTCCATTTGTCTTTTCTTCTTTCTTCTCTTTTCTAGATTTTTTCCATTCTCTCTTCTACATCTGCTTTAATATACTGATCTTTCCCCTTTTGTTTTTTCCCCCCATTCCTTTCTTCATTCCTTTATTATCTACTCAAATTTCACTCTTCCATCCTCAATCCCACTTACTCTGCCAATCATAGATTTTTCTTTCCTCCCACACAAAATATCTTTTCCCCCAGCCTCATCCCCTTCTAGTCCTCCCCCAACATCAGCTCCCTTCTAGTTCCAGCCCCACCCAGCATCCGCTTCCTTCTAATTCCATTCTCCCACTCCCTTGCATCAGCCATTTCCAGTCCTAGCCCCCCCAATCAGCTAATTTCCAGTCCTATTCCAGCCCCCATCAGCCCATTTCCATTCCAACCTCCCCCCCCACTCAGCCCATTTCCAGTCCTAGCCCCCCCATCAGCTCATTTCCAGTCCTAACCCCACAATCAGCTCATTTTGAGTCCTATTCTAGCCCCCATCAGCCCATTTCTAGTCCAAGCTCCCCCCAACAGCCCATTTGCAATTCTAGCCCCCCCCCCATTAGCCATTTCCAATACTAGACCCCCCCATCAGCCATTTCCAATCCTATTCCAGTCCCACATCAGCCCATTTCCAGTCCAAACTCCCCCATACTCAGTCCATTTCCAATCCTATGCCCCCAAAAGCCCATTTCCAGTCCTAGCCCTCCCCATCACTTCATTTGCAGTCCTAGCCCCCCCCCCCCCCAGTCAGTTCATTTCCAGTCCTAGGCCCCCCACACTCAACCCATGTCCAATCCTAGCTGCCCCCCCCCCCCACTCAGTCCATTTCCAATCTTAGGCCCCCCTAGCCCCTCCCTGAAGAGCCCTGCAGCAGGCTTTAGAGGCCCTGGCTCACCTCTACAGCGGCTCCAGCAGGCTCAGCAGCAGCTCCCTATAGCCGCCAAAGTGAAGAACATTGTTTTCCTTCACTTTGGTAGCTGTATTTTAATGTAGATCGCTGGCGCTCAGAGAGCTGGGACACAGCAAATGTCCTTTGACCTACAGTGCGCCAGCGATCCACATTACAATACAGCAGCTGAAGTGAAAGAAAACAATGCTCTTCACTTCAGCGGCTGTAGGGAGTTGCTGCTGACCCTGCCGTGAGCCACTATAGGGAGAGCTGAACATGTGCAGGATGTTGTTGGCGTGGGGCCCTGTGCGAACAACATTCTCGCACAATGGACAGGCTGGCCCTGGTGGATGCATAGCCTAGTGGTTAAAGCCTAGCATCCAGGGGATGTGGGTTTGATTCCCACTAACACTCCTTGTGACCTTGGGCGAGTCAGTTTACCCTCCATTGCCTCAGAAGAAAAAGCCTGGCAATCTACCTCCAGGCATACCTTGCCAAGAAACCTCAGGGGCTGTGGTTGCCAGGAGTCAGCATTGACTTGACTGCAGTTAAAAAAAACATGCTTCCTGTTTTACTATGTTATTGTGGAGATCTTGTTTCAAAATTGTTTTATCATCTGTATTGCTACTCACTTTAAACATTCGGAAGTTAGGCAAGAAACAAATGCAAATAAATATATTAACAAAAGACATGAACTCATGCATCAGAGTTCTATACTGGGAAAGAGAGACACCAAATAGCATCAAGCAGAGAGACATATTTTATTATCTAAGACTCCTCATATTAGTCTGCTGTATATTATTCTGCATATTTGCCATAGAAAAAATGACTATTGTCATTCTCTTATGAGATTTCTCTCTGGATTTCCTTGTGGGATCAGACTATTACACTTTGGGGAATGTTTACTGAAATGCAGTAAGGTTTTGCCTTTACCGCATCTTCTGCGCAAAACAACAAATCTTAGTAAGTGCGGAGCTTATGCACTACCTACTGGGCACATGCCCAGCATCTGCCCTGCAGGTTAGTGCCCAGGACAGACACTTAGCACAGGTGCACCTGCGTTACCCACTGAGGCATGGAACCCAGACCCCCAACGCCACCCCAGCGAGGAACCCCCCTCAGCTCCAGCAAACCCCCCTGACCCGGACACAACAATACACGCACTGCAGTAAGAACCCCTTCAAAGATGACCCCAAACACAGAACCTCCCCACCATGCATACCCCATCTCTCGCCTCGCCAATTGATTCCCCCCCCCCCCATACTTACCCAGACATTATCATTGGTGTTTAGTGGATGAGGCAGGAGCGACCCTCTTTTGCTCCTGCCCTGTTGCCACCTGGCTCAACATGGTAGATCTGACCCCTAGTGGTAATAGTGCAGTACTACCACTAGGGGCCAATCTGCCGAAAAGGAAGGCCTCGCCACCCAACTAAACAAGGCCAAGTAAAAGTTATAGAAACAGAATATCATGGCAGAAAACAAGCCTAAGACGCATCTAGTCTATCCATTTTCACATATCATCTGATGCTGTAAACGCCAATTGACCTCTCCACAATTAGACATCCTCTCTGCTTATCCCATACTTCTTTCAGTTCAGTTATTTTTGTCTCCAGCACCTCCACAGAGAGGCTGTTTCATGTATCCACCACCCTCTCAGTTGTCAAAAAAACAGCCACTGACAGCTCTTGTAAACACTGGAGAACAGAGACTGAGGTGTGGTACTTAGTAACCTGTGCTGTCTACCAGGGTCCGAGGAAGAAGATGTAGACCCAATCATGTTATTTCTCCGACTATGGAAATTCAGGGATAGGATCACTAATTTCCCATGATAAATTATGTTTAAATTATGTTTGTTGCTGTCGTATTTTATATGTGCAGATGTAGCTTCGTTCATGCATTAATTATACTAAAGTGTTTTATGAATGTTTAAGGACTGAGGTTCTCTAGCGATGCAGTTCTAAAGAGTGCAGGATGTAATAATGTGCAAACCATGAATCTCATAGGAACTAGCTCAGCATTTTGTTAAGCTGGTGGTGGGGTGGAGGGGGCGCAAGATTCCTTCTGATAGCATCCAGTAGCTATTTTCATCTCAGTATACCAGAGCTTCACGTATGAAAAGCAGAGCTGCCAAGTTATCCAGTTCCAGGAGTGAGATCTTTTGCCAGTTCTGGGTTTAAATTTGCCTTGCAATGCAGTATGGTATTCATAGTCCTTGATTTTACACATTGGAATGAGTGTTGCAGGTCCCATAATGTGTCAGAAATGGATTGACAGAAATCGAGGACTGGCTTAAAATCTCACTCCTGGAACTGGGTAGCTTGGCAACTTTGGAAAAGTCATGTGCAGCAGCACTGTCAGATAATTCTTATTTGATCCAAAATGCAGAGAACATGTTTACAATTCATCTCCTGCCGTCACTACTTTTCGGTGTGACTTTAAGCAACTAGGAAAAAACCTTGCAACATTATTTAGGAGGAAAGATGACTGATGTTACAACAGTGACCCCTACTGGTGAACTGCAGCACTGAGGCATTCAGTCTTGGAGGTTTGTGAGGGAACTTAAGTCAGTTGCCTAGAAGGGAAAGATTAAGTGGAAGAAAATGTGGACAAAAGATAACATATGACCTCCTTTATCTTCTTCCTCTCCTGCATGTGTTTTCCACCCTTGGGGGGTCTGTGGTCCCAGACACCCTCCACCATGTGTGTTCATGTACACGGCAATCCTTTGTTGTATGGAAATTCATTTATTGGAATTTTGCTATGACAGAATTTGCCTTTTGGTACCTGGAACATAGAGACTTGTTATAAGGAAATATTTTCAGGAGTGCTTCACAAACAACCAAACTTCCTGTGGGTGACTTCCTGCTTTCATGGAGTACAAAGACTGCTGCGGCCTGCTACAGTCCACAGCCATTGCAGCAGAACATCCTGCTACATTTCTCCAAACTCTGCCCCATCCTCTGAAACAGAAGTAAAGGAAAAGTAATTTAAGATGTCCGCAGGATGCCCATTATTAGGCGGCCAGAGCAGAAGTGTGAAAACAAAAAGAAAATGCATTAACTTCAATGTGAAATTAGTTCTAAGGTGCTGAGAGTCCTGGGGAAAACGGACCGAAACATCTAGTCATTAGGGCTCGAAAAATCCCCAGTGGGAAATCTCCATGAAAACAAAAAGAAAAGGCACTCAGAAGCACCAACACCTCGAAGTGTAGCCAAGCTGCTCTTATTACAGGAGCAATGTCATGAAAATCATAGACATTCACATGCATGGATCGAGGATTGAATGCCCCCGTAAGTACGGTGACGGCCCAGGAGATGGCACACCATCTGTTTGAAATGTTATAGCAAGGGAATGGAAAGAACTTCTCTTTTTTCTAATGAATTTCCTAATTTTATCATAGCATCCCTTTTTAAAGATAAGTGATATCCTCCTTCCAGTGATAAAGTAGAAGAAAATTATAATTACGAGAATCACCATGAGAGATCCAAACCCATGTCTTTAATCGCCCTCCTCAGAGTGGCTAAACGTACATGCAGGAGCCCCTAATGCATATTCGTTTAGCCAGATTGAGAGGCATTTCCGAGAGCACAGTGTAGATGGGACTTGAAAGTAATGCTTATAGATTGTATTTTCAAATCCACCCGCATTATTTCCCATACAACGGTTTATTTTATTTAGTTATTTATTTTTATTTATTTTTGAAACTTTTATATACCGCCAATTCCCAAGATCATTGGCGGTTTACATCGAACAATGCCAAAATACATAGAACAATATCTAATCAATGCATAAAACAATAAGCAACTATATACAGATACAATATGGTGTTTAGAACTATTTACAGCTTGGAACATTTTTACATATATACAATTCAAAGTGTTGGACTAATGTTCAGTTTTGGGTAATTGTTGTATATGAATCAAATTGTGGGAGTATATTCAAGTTGTGTTATGGAGGATGGGAGGCCAAATCCAGGTCACCATCTGTATTGTTGTAGTGTTGGGTGAACAGGTGTGTTTTTAGTTCTTTTCGGAATTTTTGTAGTTCTTTTATCTCTTAGTTGGTTTGGGAGGTTATTCCATAAAGTAGGTGCAACAAATGAGAAGGCGCTGTTACTTGTTACTTGTTTTGTCTGTCTTGTTTTCCTGCACAAAAAAGCAGTTTACAGTTTCCCTTAGAAAATTAGGTAAAATGCCCACAACTACGAAGTGACTGAGTGTTGGATATTATTTTTTGCATGGATTGTACTAGAAAAAAGTGAACTGTCTGCCAAGTTGTCCACGTTAACCATGAATCCCAGTAAACTTTATATGGAACAAGCCAAACTTTGTGTAACTGATGTGTAGGAAAAATCTGTTGTGTGCAAAATCAATTTAATGTATGTTAACTTAAGAAGTAATGTTCATACCGCCAACCTGCAGGTATTAAAAAGCTCTAATGCGTGTTCATTTTATTTTATTTTATTTTATTAAACCCACTGTGGGAAATGAACCAAAATACACACTTGAAATCGAGATCATTTCCAAAAATGAAGCAAAAATATTTTAGTTGGTTACATCCTTAGTGTTTTATACCGGAAAGTACAGACGACATCCAAAATCTAAGGGCCTTGAAAGCTTACATTTTCCTATAACCCCTTTTCTGAATTTACTGGGTTCCAGCTCCCCATGCCTGTGAGCTCACTTGGGAAAAGCTGGCAAGGATTTGGTAAAGGGCAAGGGAGAGAGTACATATCTCTAATGGGCCAATGCAGACAGCCGCCGCTGAAGTCCTGCACTATCAGCTCTATATACCTCTTTGCAGTGTACCAATAGTGTGCAACTTCAGTGCTGGCATGCAGAAAGGGGTGTATATGCAAATTTGCCATGCATTAAACTTGGTGCAAATGGCAGCGTTAAACAGGGAGAGCAAGCCAAACACATGCGCACTGAAGTCGGCGCGAGTTTAGCATGCTCTCCCAGAGAAACAGGGGCACCGTGTGGATAATTTGCATATGCATCCCGACAGTATTTTGATGGCATCTGAGAGGGAAGTTTCAAACTTCCCCTCAGATGTCCAAGCATCAGGGAAAGCCCCCGATGCCATCAAAATACTGTCGGGGGCATGCACTAGATGTTTAAGCCATTTCAAGACCAGGCGTCGAGATAATGGCGTTAAGACTGGTTATGAAATCCTCTACGCATTTCTCTTCATCGGGCGCAGAAAATATTAGCATGCTATTTTAATACATAAAGCTCATTTGCCTATAATTTAAATACTCTTGGCATTAATTGTGCTTTAGCTTTTCCTTTGCTGTTTATGTGCACATCTGTCTCTTTTCTGCATTTAGCTGTGGTGGTAATTGTGCCTAAAAGTGGCATTATCTGTGCTTAAAGACTGCATCGGTCAGTAAGACCCTAGGCATAGCATGCTTCCGAAGGAGACACAGAAGACAATGGGTGTGCTGTTCCAAAATTAAAATCTTTATTAAAATGATTTGTTTTCTCCAGAGCAAAAGCAGTCTCTGACAAACTTTCAATATATTATGAGCACACACAGCAGGGCCGTACCAAGGGTCATGCGAGTGGGTGTGGCTGCACATGGTGCAAGTACAGAAGGGGTACCAATGTCGTCAGTGTGCTTCCAGAAAGCCCAGCAAGACCAAGTTACTGCGAGCGATTGAGTGTAGGGGGGCCCCAGGTTCACGAGTCGCCAGGGCGCATTTCGAGTTTGGTATGGTCCTGCAACTCAGTACAGTATGGGGAGGGGAGGGTGGCACAAGGAACAAGGGGTAGTTTCTCTCCACTTCAGCTTTCTTTTTACTTAGCAGCAACCCTTCTTCTGTGTAACTGGACCCCCTGGATCCCTGTAGGTACCTGATTTCTCCAACAATGAATCTCTCCTTAGAAATGCCTTTTCTCTGTGCTCTGTGGAAATCCTGGATGCAGCAGTGAGTGGGAAACTCTAATCTTCTCCTCTTTGGCACCTTTGGAAATACAGCCTCATACCATTGGCAACAGTCTGAAGTACCCCTGCAAACTCCTCTGCTGGGTCCTCCGATACCTTCATGAGGGGGACTCTGAACCAAAGATCAGGCTATCTCCTTCTCTGGTTTGCGCGCTCTCCTCTGAGGAACAATGCAGAGAGACAGGACACACTTTTTTCTTTCCCCCTCCTTCTTCATCGTAAGCTCCCAAGAGTTCAGAGGCTGTTTCTCCAATAGTATCCTGCAAGCAGCTCCCTTGAACACCTCTCCAGCAGACTGCCTGGAAAGAGACAGGGCAAACGTTCTAGAAACATCTTCCAGGGCATTAAAAATCCCCATCTCCTTAAAAGCACCAAAATGTTATGGCCAGAAGGTTGCTTAATGCATTCCAAATACTCTCCATTATCACTTCTTTACATGGAATTCACGGACAGGCAGGTTAAAGGGCTTCATGATAAAATGAGCCAATGTTCTTTTCAAACATTTAACGCAAGTTGTGTTGTGCTGTGCGACACCCATGGAGTCTTATTCACTAAAGATTTTTCTGTAGACGTTGAATAGGAACGTCCTTTATGATGACCAAGGCCCAATGTTTGAAGAATAACGAGGGGCAGACCTGTGTCCATGTACTTCCTCCTGTAACAAATAAAATTGGCCATTGAGAATGACCCCCATCTTGCTGTGAAATTTTAGGGTATACTGAGAAACGTGCCTATCATTTTCGTCCTTTATAGATTACCAATGACTCATCACTACTAGTGTAATAAGAAAATTTCCTTTCCTCTTCATGTATGTATGTATCTTTAAAATTATACATCACTGACTGTAAGGGTGATTTGGATTGACAGGATATAAAACATGGGAGAATAAAACCAAGAATACTACAATGCCTATGTATCGTTCCATTGTGCAACTGCACCTTGAATATTGTGTGCAATTCTGGTCACCATATCTTAAAAAGGATATAACAGAATTAGAAGAGGTATAAAGAACAACAAAAAGGTAAAGGGGATGGAAGAATACCTCTATGAGGAGAGGTTTAAAAGGTTGGGGTTCTTCAACTTGGAAAAGACATGGCTGAGGGGGGATATGATAGAGGTCTACAAATTAATAAATGGAGTGGAACGGGTAAACATAGATCGGTTGTTTTTGCCATTAAAAAGTAGAAAGACTAGGGGACATACACTCTTATTCAACATCTACCTACAACCCCTCTGCTCAGCCATCAAGTCCCATGGCCTCACCTTCCACATCTACGTGGATGACATTATATACGGAACGTTCAACACAAGGCAACCCTCCTACTCTACCCACCAAGACTGCTTCACAGATTTTTATTTATTTATTTAAACGTATTTCTATACCGCCTTATCCTGCAATCAAGGCGGTCTGAACAGCAAACAATCAATAAGATACAGTGTATAGTGTGTACATGCAGTGAGTAGTGTATGCGTGTGAGCGTGTCTGGACGTTAATTCTTGTGGTGCTATTTACAGCGTGCGCTATTTACAATGCTATGGGTATCAGTTCCTTGCTTAATTACAATTATAGTGACATGTGGGGGGAATTGAGGTGTCTATTTATTTTATTTATTTAACATTTCTTATATACCGCCTTTCATGATATCAAGGCGGTTTACATTGAACAAACTGAAATTACATTGAACGGGGCATTATAACTTGGAGATAACTATTTTACAGGGAACATGGTTTAAGTAATGTCACCGTAGTGTTCTATGAAGAGGGTTGTCTTCAGTAGTTTCCTGAACTCCTTAAGGTCTGTTGTTGAACACAGTTCGTCGGGGAGGGCGTTCCAGATTGTTGGTGCCGCCTTTGATAAGGCTCGTTTTTTGGTGTCCTTGCATACCCTGTTGATATCTTTAGGTGTGTTGGCACGGTTGGATGTGCCTCTTCTTCTCGGTCTTGTGCTGTTGTCTGGTTGTATGGGTGTAGGCTGAAAGCTGATGATTGATGTTTGATTTTGAAAATGTTTATGATTGTCTTGTATCTAATGCGGGCACTGATAGGCAGCCAGTGGAGCTCTTTTAGTGTGGGTGTGATGTGTTCTTGTCTTGTGGTGCCAGCAATTATGCGTGCTGCAGTGTTTTGTGCCAGTTGCAATGGTCTTAGTGTCTGTTTCATTAGACCTAGATAGATTGGGTTGCAGAAGTCTAGGATTGGGGTTATTAGTGCTTGACAAACTGCAGAAGTGTTCCTGAGTGAGGAGGGGCTTGAGGCGTCGTACTAGTCTCATCCTGTGGTATGCATTTTTGGTGGTTCTGCTGATGTGGGACTGAAGGTTAAGTTCTTTGTCCATTGTCACTCTGGGGTATTTCACTTCTGATTGTATGGGTATGGTTGTGGTGCCGATCTTGATGTCGCGGGGGGGGGGGGATGAAGTCGGAGTTTCGTGTGATGATTAGTGCCTCGGTCTTGCTGTAGTTTATGGTCATGTTGTTGTCTTGAAACCAGGTGTTCATATGTGTGAGACAGTCTGTGAGACAGATGTCACCAACTGGCTTAAATCCAACAACCTAGAAATCAACTACAAAAAATAGAGGCTCTATTCATAACGAAAGACAACACTTTCTCCACTCCCACCACCTTAATTCTGAACACCACCAAAGTCAAAGTCAAGATGGAGCTGAAGAACCTTGGCATCACCCTGAACCACCACCTCTCCTTCAAGACACACATAAGCAAAATCACCAGACAAGGTAAAAATGCTGCAACATCTCCACCCTCTACTAGAAACATCAGATTCCACTCCACCCTCCAAGCAATAATACTACCGCAATTGGACTACTGCAACTCTATCTACCAAGGCCTCCCACAAACCACAACACACCCACTACAAATTGCACTACACACAACAGCATGCATCCTCCAGGGAGCAACCCGTCAGGAGCACATCACACCTATCCTCAAACATCTCCACTGGCTACCGCTCCCCAGTCAGATAAAATACAAAACTCTCCTCTTGACACACAAAGCCAACAATTTTGACCCCCTCCCTCCACTCACATCAACATACTGCTTCAAACCCCCCAACCAAACAGACCAAGATAAAACCTCCACAATGAATACCCTGGTCACCCCCCATACCAGAACAAAATTCAACCAACAAATCTGTGCCCGAGCCTTCCAACTCTATGCACCCTCAACCTGAAATGCTCTGCCAGAACCCCTAAGATGCATCACTGACCTCAATACCGTCCAGAAGCACCTAAAGACCCACCTCTTCATGGAACACTTCAGCCCCACCAACTAACTCACCAGATCCACTCTGGCTGATATATATTACCCAACACTCTCTGTATATAACTCCCCCTATGAATTCATATACAATGTACATATTTGATCAACTGTATATTTAACAAATGCATGCTATACATAGTTAACTGTTCACTGTAACTGTAAATATCCTTGTTTCATGTAAACCGCTTTGACCCGGTGAAAGGCGATATATAAATCCAGCTAAACAAAAAGCTACAATGTAACTCATTTAAGACTAATAAGAGAAAATATTGTTTCACTCAACATGTAATCAAACTCTGGAATTTGTTACAGGAGGATGTAGTAAAAGCTGTTAGTGTAGCTGGGTTTAAAAAAGGTTTGGACAAGTTCCTGGAGGAAAGGTCCATAAACCATTATTAAAAAAGGACCTCGGAAATGCATTGCTTAACCCAGGCTGAGCATTGTGGAACCTGTATGCCTTTTTGGGAACCTGCCAGATACTTGTGACCTGGATTGGTCACTGTTGGAAACTGGATACTGGGCTTGATGGATCTTGGTCTGACCCAGTATGGCATTTCTTATGTTCTTAAACAGATAAATAGGAAAAGTTTGAATCATCCCCTAAGAAATTAAATGGATCATGAACATCATTAGAAATCAGATATTCTTAGAAGAGATATTAAAAAACATAAAGCAATTTATTTTGTGGTAATTTTATTGAAAACGTAGTTGGTAATAAATTGTGCAATTGACTTATTTTAGAAGAAATAACAATGGAAGACAGAGTAATTATATTTCTGATAAAATAAAACAAGTGCCCAAATATGAATCATACTTGTGTGGCTACTGAGTGGCCTTTAATAACCCCGTGCTAACATGGGAAACATGGCAAGGAGGTTCCAAAGTGAAAGGAGGTTCTAAATCCTTTATGGAACATATAGAATAGGGCACTCTTGAAAGATAGAAAGTGAAAAAAAATGTAAAATAAGCAAGCTTAGGGACATGTTTAATAAACCATGTTAACCAATAGCATGGAGTTTAGAACATGGTAAGAGTGGAGGAGTAGTCTAGTGACCAAGTGACCAGGGTTTGATTCTCACTGGCACACCTTGTGGCCTTGGGCAAGTCATTTTGCCCTCCATTGCCTTGGAAGAAAAGGTCTGAGAATCTACTTCTGTCATACCTTGCCAAGAAAACCTAAGGACCACTGGGGCACCAGGAGTCAGCATTGACTCAACAGCACAAATAGCATTTTACAACTGCAGAACACTCAAAGTTAGCATAGGACCCAACGTTAAAAAAACCCAGATTAACAAATTAGCATGCAACTGAATGGAGATAGGGCAAGTTGGGTAAGGAGCGTGGGTGTGAATGCACATTGTGGTTAGCACAGGCATTATGGGTGGTGCTAAGTGCAGCCTCATCCTGGGTTCCATGATGCGGAGTTAGCAATGTGCTGATGACAAGGGAATGGACACACAAGTCCCCTGAAGTTCACATGGGCCTCCACACTACCCAACAGCATGCTACCAGTATGTGTTTTATTAAACATACCCCTCAACTATCTAAATAATTGTTTTAAAGAAAAATGTTTGGCTTAGGTATTTTTGCCCAATGGTTCCTTCCTGCTAATTTGGGTTTATTGTTTCATTTCATTTATTGAAACTTGATATACCACCCTTAGTGGGGACAACAGGGCGGTTTACATTCAAATAAATCAATTTAAAAGTTTGAAAATAACTTCATAATTTATAGGAAAGAGATAAGACAAGATGAGAAACACAAAAGGGAGTAAGTAGAAGAAACACAAGGAAGACATTTATATGCGAGGGGAATGGTTCTTTTGTCATCAACTGTAGGGTAGGGTCAGATAGCATCTGTTGGGAGGTTGAAAGCTGTACAGAACAGAGCAGTCTTGAGCAGTGTTTTAAATTTAACATAGGTAGGTTCCAGACGGAATTCACTTGGAGGTGGATTCTAGTGGGGTCTTCAATTGACAGTTTTCTTTCTGCAATCCTTCAATTGTGGCCCTAAAGCTGGCCGTTAGGAGTCACCATTGTGCAATGAGTGGGATTCTATCAGACAGGAGCTATGAATGTTACCTCCAAAGAATCCCCTATAGAGTTAAAGAGCTGACCCAGCAATCAAACACCAGCTCACTACCCGGTAATGCACAGTAAAACCGCTGAATTACCAGGAAAGACCAAAGAAAAATGCTTTTAGGCTATAAAGAAATAGCGAGATCCTCTCCAGAAACAAAATACACAGGACAGGAAGAGATGGCCAAAGGTCATCTTATCCATTCTCCTGCATCCACATAGAAGACTCTATGTCCCACTGAAACAACGAGGATAAGAGAATTGAACCTGCAGAAAAGAAGAATGAGCAGGGTTTTATGCTTGAAAGTATTGAAAAAGAAGATTGAGAGCAGATACAGATTTTTTAATAATAAGTTCCTATAGTTCTGTGACTGTAACTAGTGACTGAATCCATCTAAACAATGTACCTCCAATTTAATTTCCCAGCACAAAAGCTGCAGATATTTGTGCCCTCCTGAATCCTGAAAATAATCCTCAAAATTTACAAATTTTAAATCTCTAGAACCAGAAGACCTAGTTCTAAATAAATTCCTTTGGCCCAGAACACCTTAGGTCCCGCCTGCAATGTCACATGCCAGGATGTTCATTGCAGTCCTCCCGGCTTTTCCTCCTTATAGCCCCCAATGAAATCAACTTACTAGAACCATCCCTGTGGAATTCTATGCCAAAAGAGCTTACAGCAATCAAGGACTTAGGGGTATGTTTACTAAACCGTCTTAATGTGCGCTCTGCAACATTATCATGCGATAAGGTACCTTATCGCCTGATGAAGGCGCCTTACTGAGCGATAAGGTACCTTAGCGCGCGATAATGCGCGCAGCAGCGCAAATGAGCGCTGAAGGCAGAGAAGGGCTCCCGGAGGGCGGAGGAAGGCTCCCCAGGGGCAGAGAGAAGGGGTCAATGGGTGGAGAGTGGGAGGGGAGAGGCTCCCCGCACACTAACGCAGTGAAATCCGAGGCTCAAAACTAACGCCAGTGAAACCCTGGCGTTAGAGCTGATTTAAAGGGAAAAGAAACCATTTCCGTCAGCAATGTACAGCTAAACCAGGGAAACATACAAAAAGTGATAAGTGTGATACATGTGCACGGAACAAAAGGGCAAATAAACTTTGAAAATGTACAGAAGAAAATGTAAAAATAAAATAACCAAGCTGTCCAATAGTGATATCAATGGGAAACATCAAAAAACACTCCAAAAAAAGCTCCAAAAAAAAAGATATGAATTTTGGAATGGTCTATGCTCCGTCCCCATACAAGGTGAATGAGCCCACAGTGTAATCGCGCTGAGCAGGGTTTCCGACTCCATTGGCCAGGTTTCCTATGGCATGCACATGTTCCACAACAGCAGGGTGGGCATGTCGGAATGGGCAACTGGACAGATGCTGGAAAAGGGGACACAGAGGGCTGCAGGCGGCACATGCTGTGATGCAGCTGGGCCACAGTGCGGACTAGGGTGATGCCTAGCTGGCCCATAGGAATGCTGAAACAGTACAGCAGCCAGACAGCAACTGCTGAGGGCCCAACATGGGCACGAGTGCGCTCCCCACAGTGTCACAGGGGATAGTACCCAGCAGGTACCCCGAAGGGCACAGAACATTGGCATGCGGTGCTGGGGGGAAGCATGGACAGCTATGCAGGCACCTCTACCCCAGAACCCGCACCATAGGCAGCCACCTACACGCACACTGGATGGCCTGAGACTGCGTTCCACCAGCACCACCAGCAGAAAGGCATGTCAGCATGGTGGCAAAGGAATACTGGTGGTGGAGGGGGCAGTGGCAGCTGCCCAGAGCAGACCGTGGCCTAGCCCTGTTTAGGTGGGTGCCGTGCACTGCAACAGACAGGCTCTGTCTGACAAACAGTCATGGTATCTCCAGGGAATGCACTGTCTCTGTGGCAACACCGTGGTGCAGTGCACACAGCCAGTGTGTTCAGAAGCAGAAGATCACAGGTTCAAGTCCCAGCTGTGGTTCCTGCCAACCCAGTCCCCATATTTTACCCACTACTAAAACGTGCTAATACAGACAGAACCTTTATTGCAGATGATGTAAACATGCCCCAAACACCTACATTTTACCCTACAGAGCACAGACACCATAAGCATGCGCATTGCCTAGAGCAGAGTCTCCCAAATGCAGTCCTGGAGGGCCAAACACCATTCAGGTTCCATGCTGCCTCTAATAAAGATGCCTGTGCTGCATTTCTATGCGCCGCCCCCATGGTATGCAGATGTATTTCATGCATATTCATGAGGGACAGCATGAAAACCTGAACAGTGTCTGGCCCACCAGGACTGGAGTCGGGAACCTCTGCCCTAAAGCAGCGGCCAACAGGGGCAGACACACCCGCACCCATAGGCTCCTTTATCCAATGCCTCCTGGAGAGGCAGAATGTTGGGCCCTGCGTGCATCTCCCAATACTAGCACTTGCATACCTTAGCAATGTTTATGTTTATTACATTTGATATACCGCTCAGGCCAAGAAGCATCAGAGCGGTTTACAATCCTACATTTATGTTATGGAAAATAAGAAAAGAACGCCATTAATAAGACAGGACAGAGTAGGAGAAACAGATAGACAAAGTGATAGCACAGATAGGAGAAAACAGAACAGCAGACTACCTTCACAAACTACAGGCATGACAAATAGACTCACAATTTCTGTATGATTTTAATCACGGACCCCGCCTAAGGGCCACACCAAAGAGCCCTCTGGCGAGGCCTTCTGGCGCAGGCCCGCCTCCGGAGAGGCGGTTTAAATGCCACCATAAACCTGGGAATACGGTACACAGCTATCAAAAGGTTGCTATGATTACTGGCAGATAGCAATTCCAAGGTTAAGTACAATTTTCTGAGTGAGCTGCATCATAGCAACCTTTCTGATGTCTGTGGAGTGTGCTACAGGTCTTGTGTCTGACCGTGTTTACCACCCTGGGGGATGACCCCAACAGTATTACGTACCATAGCCATGCCTGCACTGTGCCCAGGACTGGTGCGGTGGCCAGGGCTGCCAAACACCTCCATAGTTGCACAATGCTGGCATTGGTGTGGGGAGTGTGTGTCTGTCTATCCAGTGTGTGGTGGCTGCAAACACCCTCCACAGCCCACACTACTAGCACTGTTGCCAGTATTGGCCTGCCAATGTGCATAATGAGGAGCAAGGTACTGTGGGAATAGCCAGGATAGGGTGGCCTGGCCTGGATTCATCTGTACATAGCACAGGGCAATGGCTCGGACACTGTAGTGGCCAGCCACCACCTGCACAGACAGGGTGGCCACAGCATGTCCTGCTGGGAGGTCACTCTCACCCTGACTGAGCAGTGACCACGGCATGGCTAGGTTCCCCCATAGTGCTATATAGTATTTCTCTCATGTGATATTTATGGGTTCTCTTTTGGGGCCCAATCACTGACTTATCTGCTTGGTGTGTATGCTGACATCCCAGTTCTGGGTACATGCATCTCCTCCAGGAACATGCACTATGGACTAGCTAGCAGACTGTCTACAGCTAGTATGTGTCTTGCTGGAACACCTTGCAGGGTGCAGCGGCTGGAGGCTTGCTGCTGGAGAATGTCAGATAGTGGTGGGGGACAGCTGTGCATTTCCAGGCCTACTGTCTGTCTGCTATTGCTTTATGGATGTGTACAGCTCTGCATTGCCTGCCCTGTAGGGTGTCTGTTCCCCAGCAGGACTGGGGTTGATGGTCCCCTCTACAGCCACCATTGCAGGGAGGTAGAATTTGGATCTGTTGGTGGGCAATCCTGTTTCCCACCCTGAGCCCCAGAAGGTGGGTTGTGTGGTGGTACATAATCTGCCTATGGGTCCAAACACCCCCCGTTCACCTACATCATGTAACCATGGCACCAACACAGGATAGGCACTATTCTGGGTGCATCATAGCCCATAAGGGCTAGACATGACTGAGAAATACAGAAGGACACAGATGTATCCTAGGTGTGTCTGCAGGAACTACCTATTACACACAGTAGCACTGATGGGGACCTGCAGCATGGCGCATTTCAGCCATGAAAGGTGCTGTGGACCTGGTGCTGGGCGCCCCACCTCACCCTCAGGGTGAGCACAGTACCCGCACAATGTGACGGTCTGTAGCTACTCTGTGCCAGTACCACACACGGTCGGTTCCCCCTACCAGGCCGAGGTGCCGTGGGGGTGCATATCCCATCTTGTGCCCATCTGTAGACTGCTGATTTGCATATGCAGTGCATCATGGATACGGGTGGGTTAACCCTATCCTGGTAACCACAGCAGACAGTTTGTGTGGTGACGTGCAGTTCTTCTGCAGCCAGCCAGGGGCTTGTTAGCAGCTATAGAGCTGTAGCCCACTGGTTACTTCACTGCCTGTGGGTCCAGAGGTCATGGGTTCAAACCCATGGTGGGTTTATTTGATAAGGCTGTCCGAGGCATTGTCTATTTTTAATGTACATTAGTGCTGCCAGCAGAAACACCCTCAGTGTACTGTAACCATAAGGCACCCCATAAGGCGCCTTATAGGGCACCCTATAAAGCGCCTTATAGGGCACCCTATAAAGCGCCTTATAGGGCGCCCTATAAAGCGCCTTATAGGGTGCCTTATCAGGTGTCCTCTAAAGCGCCTTATAGGGTGCCCTATAGGGGACATTATAGGGTGCCTTGGCGGACAGTGCACTTTATAATGTGCCCTATGGAGTGCCTTATATGGTGCCTTATACGGCACCTTAGGTTACGGCACGTGAGGGTGTGTTTGCTGGCAGCACTAATTAAACTACAAATAAAATGCCTCAAAACTCAATACTTATTTATTTATTTAAAGGGTATTTGTATCCCGCCTTATCCTTTAATCAAGGCGGTGAGCACAGCAAGCAATCAGTGTAAGTGTTGTGTGTCAGGTGAGCTTTATGTGCAGTGTGGGTGCGTGGGTGCGAGTGTTTTGATTTGGGTGAGCTATTTACAGTGTGCGCTATGTACAGTACATACATGGGTTTCTGGGTCCAGGCTTGGTGGTTTCCGTGAGCTGTCATTAGTCCAGATTGGATCCGGTTTGTAGATTCAGGTTAAGCATTTGGGCCGTAGTGATCTGTGAAGAGTACAGTCTTCAGGGTTTTCCGGAAGTCCTTCAGATCTTCAGTTGATCGTAGGTCGTGAGGGAGTGAGTTCCATATTGATGGGGCTGCCAGGGAGAGTGCCCTTTGTGTGGTGGCTTTGCATGCTTTTGTGTAGTTGTTTGGGGTGCTGAGTGTGTCTGTTGTGGCTTTTCTCCTTGGTCTGTTGCTGGTGTTAGGGAGAATGAGGGCTTGGAGGCTGAGTGCTGATCTCTTGTGTCTGATTCTGAATATGTTTAAGATCATCTTGTATTTGATGCGGTGGCTGATTGGGAGCCAGTGGAGGTCTTTGAGGATGGGGGTGATGTGTGCTTGGGTTGTTGCACCGGTAATTATCCTGGCTGCTGTGTTTTGGGCCATTTGAAGTGGTTTGAGTGATTGTTTTGGTATTCCGTTGTAAATCAGGTTGCAGAAATCCAGTATGGGGGTTATGAGTGCTTGGCAGACTGTGCGGAAGTGTTCGTAGGAGAGTAGAGGCTTGAGGCGTCTGGTTATTTTCATTTTGTAGTATGCGTTTCTGGCGGTTTTTTTGATGTGTGATTGTAGGTTCAGCTCTTTGTCGAGGGTTATTCCGAGGTATTTTACTTCGTCCTTTAGTGGGATTGTCATGTTGTTGGTTGTGATGAATGTTGGGGGGCTGAAGTCGGTGTTTCGTGTGATGATGAGTGCTTCTGTCTTGTTGTAGTTGATTGCTAGGTTGTTGTGTTTAAGCCATGTGGATATGTTGTCTAGACAGTTTGTTATCTTGTTGTAGTCGGGGCTGTTGAGGTTGATCGGCATGTAAATCATGATGTCGTCTGCGTAGATGGTATAGTTTATTTCGTGGGCGGAGATGATGTCGCAGATCGGTTGTATGTATAAGTTGAATAGTAGTGAGGATAGCGCAGATCCTTGTGGTACTCCTTGCTTGATCTTCATGGGTTGTGAAGTTTTGGTTCCGATTTTGACTTGGAACTGTCTGTCGGTTAAGTAGGAGTTGAACCAATTTAGGACGGTGCCGGTTATTCCAATGTTCTGTAGTCTGGTTAGAAGGATTCTGTGGTCCACTGTGTCGAAGGCCGCTGATATGTCTATGAAGATCATTAGTGTTCCTTGATTGTAGTGGTCTATGGTTTGGATGATGTCATTGAATAAGTATAGTAGAAGTGTTTCGACTCCGTGGTTTGGGCGGAAGCCATGTTGATGTATATCCAGCAGGGCGTGCTCGTCGATGTGGTCCTGGAGCTGCTGTTGCACTGACTTTTCTATGATTTTAGCCAGAAGTGGTATGCTGGAGATTGGCCTGTAGGCTGCTGGGTTGCTCTTTTCTAGGTTGGTTTTCTTTGGGATCGGCCTTATTGTGGCTAGTTTCAGCTGTTCTGGCATGGTTCCTTGGGTTAGGGAGTTGCTCACCATGTTGTGTATGTGGCCTATGAAGCTCTGCTTGGTTGCTTTGATCCATGGGGCTGGACATGGATCAGTGGGTGCGGTGCTTGTGTTGAGAGCGGAGATGACATCTGAGATTTGCTGTGTGGAAGGCGTGTGGAACTTGTCCCAGCTTGTGATGGGTGTGGTTGGGCTGTTGGTTTCTGTGGGTATTTGTGGTGGTGAGCGGCCCAGTATCCCTTGAAGATGATCTGCAAAGGTTTGTGGGTCGATCTGTATGTCTTTGTCGGGGCTTGGTTCGTTGGTTAGATTCTTCACTATCTCGAAGAGTTCCCTGGGTTTGTTGTGTGCTTTCTGGATGGTGTTTGTGTGGTGCTCTCTTTTTGTTTTGTTGATGAGTTTGTTGTAGTTCTTTTGCTGAGCCATGTATAAGGCCTGTGTGGATGGAGATTTGGCGCGTCTCCAGCAGCGTTATGATTTCCTTAGCTCTCGTTTTGCTTTGCGTATGCTTTTGGAGTACCATGGTGCGTGCTGTCTCCTGGTTTTCATCGTTGTGTATGCTTTGGTTTTAGCTGCTGCACTGATGGTGCCGTTCCAATTGTCCACTTGTTTGTCCAGATTGAGTTCGTCTGTGTTAAGGTAGGGTAGTGTGTCTTGTAGGAATTGTTCTTTGTTGAAAGCTTTGAATCTTCTTAGTCCAAGAATCACGGCTTGTGTCTTGTTGGGTTTTCCTGTTTGCTCTGAGATTTGGATTTTGATTCTGTGGTGGTCTGACCAGGGTACCGGTGTGACTGTGGGTGAAGAGATGTTGCCCTTGTCTATGACGTGGTTGGGGGCAAATATGAGGTCCGGCATGGATCCGTGTCTGTGTGTTGGGGTGCTTATAAGTTGAATGTATTGTAGTGAGTCCATTGCTTGCAGAAAGGTATCCTTGTCCTTGTTGGTAGAAGAGCTGAGGTTGAAGTCGCCTAGTAGGATTAGGGGTTTGTGGTTTGTGTTGATTGCGCAGATGGTTTCTAGAGTGGCGGTCAGTTCTTCTGTTGGAGCGTGGGGGGCTCTGTATATGAGGCAAATGGCTATATGCTTGTTTCCCACTGTAATCGTATTACAATGGTTTGAGCTTTGCGAGGCGAGAGTTTGTAGCTGTAGTGAGTCTTTTGCGATGTAGTAGTACTTACACTTAAAAGCTACTGGCTCAGCCAGCCTTATGGATTAGGCACACTGGGGGATCAAACTCATGACCCCTGTACCATCAGTCAGTGTATTAACCATTGTGCTGCACCTCTGTTTCTGTGTTTGCATGTCTGTGCGCCTACTTAAGATTACCGCGCGTTAACGTGCTTAGCGGCGTCTCGCCCGATAATGTGTGCAGCGCACGTTATCGCTCGATAATCCCGTTTTGCTACTTTAAGACCGACACGCCCACTCCTTTTATGGCAGCCTGCACACTATCGCCAGGCGCACGTTAAGACGGTTTAGTAAACATACCCCCTTAGTAACCTTCAGAAAACCATGTAACGTCTCTGAGCAGACATCCCAGTCGGGTGTTTAGGCTGAAGTCATCTGGTTTAGATTTCCTACTGCATTGACCTGGACATGTTATTCAGGAGTAGTACAGTATTTAAGATGATATAATTACATTGAATTAGTGTCATTAATGCAATTTTATTTATGGATCTAGTGATAATTTATATTATCCATATCCGTAGTTAATTTTGGTTTTTTATCTATTTTTAATAATGATCTTTAACTGCTGTTCAATGTCTTGGTCACAACTTTGATGTCTCTGGAGAGAGGCAATCTACAGATATGAAAATAAATAAATAAATAAGCATGATAATATCCAACAATTTTCAAAAATTGTTTTCCATTTTTTTGCTTCTCTTAATATAAATTTTTTAACCTCTCTGTCCATTTGACAAAGACTGCTGTAATCCCTCCCAGTGATCATGATGTTTTTAGTTCTATGCTCTTAGGATATACAGGGTGGCCCAAAAAAAGTGAGAACATCTCGTAGCATATAAGTTATTTAAAAATTCAAAAAGACAGATGTAAACGATTGATAAATTAAAAAAAAAAAAAAAAAGATGGTGACCGGAAATTGTCGAAATAAAGAGCGAAAAAAGGTAAATAAGTAAACTATTTAAGCTTTTAATTTACGAGATGTTCTTACTTTTTTTGGGCCACCCTGTATATAGCTGTTGCCATTTTCTCACATTTGGTTAATACCTATTTTTTTTCCAGTACACTGTGGTGCACTAGTATAAGCTCTCATTCCAAATCCCTAGGCAAAAATTGAGCAGAGGGCCCAGATCCTCAAAGAAATATCTGAGAGCAAGGGGAGGGAGTTGTCTACCTTTGACGATTCCAGAGGTGCAGACTAGAGGGCATGGCTTAGCCTTTCTGGGTACCCTAATGCCCCTTCTCCCCTTCTACTCATCGACTCTCCTCCACTCCCATGGTCCCTACCAAGCCCTGTTGCACTCCATTCCATTATTCGCTGGGCCTCCCTGAATATGGCATCTTCCAGGCTAAGCATAATGGGATCCTGACAATCCAGGACACAACTGCGAACCAGGCTCATCTCTCTCTGGTGAACTCGCAGCAGAAATAAAGGGAGGGGGAGCCAATATGAGGCTGCAAATTAGCATGTGTATTCACACACTCCTGCCAAGAATTGCCTCTTTCTCTTACATGGGGTTCCTATTGCCAAGAAAAACATGCAGGAGATGGGCTAAGGATGAGTCTTTGAGTGCATACATGCACTGGGTTACAGGACCTACAGTTTTTCTTAATATTGCTGCTGAAAGATCATTGTGGGTAGGAGGGGCATACCAAGGGCTGTGCGAGAGGTGTGGCTGCACAGGACGCAAGTACAGAAGGGACGCTGTTGTCATCACTGAGTTTTCAGAAAGCCTTTTAATAGGCCGAAGCAGAAAAGTTGCACTAAACATGTGTGTACAAAAATGTTAACGCATCTGAGTAGCGCACCCCGAATGCACAGTGCAGGAAACACCAGCCATGCGGACGAGAGGTACGTAATCCTGAGCGTTAGGAGAAACGATGGACATAAAACCAGAACGCAAAACAAAAAATGATCATTAAATTTGTGCGCTTGGAAGAACTCAACACATGCACATAAGAGGAAAAGCAAGAACCACGTCCCAACGCATGTGCATACTACTGTCCCATTGTGTCGTCACATAACCTTCTACTGTGGTGCGTATACTTAAATGTGCTAGTATCATGCGTTGGTGTCTGCATGGCCTATTTTTGTAGAGATGGATTCAAACTCATCTACTAGTGAGAGTGAACAAACTACCAGTCAGCCAGCTAAGTGGATCCACACAAGCCGTTTCACAGCTGAGGAGAGGGATGTGCTCTGCTAGCATGTTACTGCCAACTACAACACATTATTTCTGGCAAAGAGCATGGTGAGGCAGAAGGATAAATTGTGGCAGCAAATTGCAGCGGAGGTCAGCGCCCTAGGGGTGAAGGTGCGCACGATTCCCCAACTGAAGCACTACTGGCATGATGAACTCTGTGCTGTTAAAAGAAAAATGATAGTCCAACTAAGAGCAAGACGTCACGTCAGAAAACAGTTCACAGTTAGGAAACGTGATGTATCCAAGGATAGAACCAAATAAATGTGCTTAAAAAGAGGCTTTTATTTACAATACCAATGGATGCTGCCCACCCGACACAGGCCGTGTTTCGTTTAATAAAACTTCATCAGGGGTAAAGGGCAACTAAAAACAGAAACATCCAATAAATACATTCAAATAACACATGACATTAAAACATGCATTAAAAGAAAGCTTATAAATAATTAAAAACATAATAGAAAACATATCAATAAATGAATAATTATATAACTAAACACACATATAAATAAATAAAAATTGTTGGAACGCTATATAAATAAAAGAATAGGAGATTAAAAGAGCAAAAGATCCCTACCCATATTAAACTATTGCAACAACCAGGAACCATAAGAAGAAGAGGAAAAACAATCTGTGGGTAAGTATAAAAACGTATGGGTTAATTTGAGATGCATGGATAGCTTTGTGGCTATGCTTTAACTTTTCAAATACAAAAATGTTCATTGGTGAAGGTCCAATTCCTACATTATTTTTGCTGACAAAGCTGAAGTATGCACGTTGCTTTTTTTTTTTTTAACATGTATTTTCTTCTTCATTCTTCTCGCAGGTGATTGTTTCCTCTCTCCCGGCAAGATGAAGCATGTTAAACAGTTGTATATATTTTGGTTATATATTGCATGTATTATATATTGCATGTATTATTTGTACTGTTGTGGGTATATCTGGGTTGCCTTCGTGTGTAATAAATTATTTCTCCAGGACCAAGCAGGAAGTCAGTCCTCACATATGGGCGACATCGACGTCGATGGAGCCCCCATGCAGAGCATTTCCCCAGCTTTCTAAGAAAGCCTTTGGGAATACACCCACGCATGCGCAGTCCCCTTCCCGCCCAAAGGTGCCATCTTGCTCAGTCTTTCTTTTTCCGTGGAGCCCAGCGGACGTCTGTCCTTGTCACCCGGAAAAATTTGGATTTTTTCTGCGATTCTCACGCCTCTTTTTGTCCGGTTCGACGCTGGTTCCCCTTCTCGCCTGGGTTCAGTATGCCGGTATCGACCCGATCTCTATTTTTCGGTTTTTTGCCCTTCGTGGCACACGTTCGTGCTCTTTTTTCTTTTCCCTGGAGGGCCAGTCCTTTGACCTCGCGGGGGCCCTTTTTTCCCCGATGGCCTCCAGTGGTTTTAAGAAGTGTGATCATTGTAAGAAACTCATGTCTCTTACCGACACACACTACTGTTGCCTGTGCTGCCTCGGGCCTGACCATGATCCCAAGGTCTGTGTCCCATGTGGCAAAATGTCCACCAAGGCACTCAGGAGCCGGCAGCATCAGGAGGAGAGGATTTTCTCGGACTCAGGCCCGGAGCTCGTCAGAGGACTCGATGTCTCAGGAGTCGGACCCCGAGCTTCGTCAGGATTCCTCTGAAAGGGGGTCCCCCAGTCGGGAGCATAAGAGGAAGAGAAAGCTCGTGAGGGCGGCATCGGAGGAAGCTTCTGGTTCCTCGAAGGCCAGATCTCGGACCCCTGACTGCCTCCCCGGGCCCTTGGAGCTGGAGAAGCCAACTAAGGTATCCCGTGTAGAGCCAGAGTCTGTCGAGCACGTAAGTCCTGTTGTCCTTGAGGACTCTCCTCCTAGGGAGCCGCCGCCGGGGCCCGAGTTGGTGGCTGCTGAGTCTCCTGAGCTTGGACTCAAGCTGACAGCCTTGGAGTGCAGATTGTCTGCCTTCATGGATCAGCAGCGGGTGCTGATGGCCAGCCTGACTGGTGCATCTGCCCCAACCACCGGGACGTCGACGTCTAAGTCGATCCTGGAGACAGAGCCGGTTCTTGAAGCCATGAAGGCCCGAGTCCGGTCTCGGTCACGGTCTCCCTCGACCTCCCGTTCGAGACCGAGGGCGTCGACGCCGATGGCCCCGGTGTCGGGGAGGGTGTTGCCTGAACCCGCGTGGTCGGAGCCCCTCGACTCTTCTTCGGATGAGTCTGCATGGGAGACAGAGGACGAGGAGTCCCCCGATACTTTTCGGACTCGGTGTGTCTCTTCGGACTCGCCGCAGTCCGAACCCCGGAGTAGGTCCCCTCTGGAGGATACCCGGTTCTCAGAGTTCGTTAAGGACATGGCCAAGGCCTTGAATGTTCCTGCCGACCCCGAGGAGGAGCCTCGAGCCGAAGAGCTCGATGCCCTCCAGTATGACTCTCCCTCAAGGGAGACCTTTACTGTGCCGGTTCCTCCGATGCTGGAACAGCTCCTCTTCCAAATGTGGGAGGCACCGGCCTCGGCGCTGGTTTTGAGCAAGCGGATCAATTCCATGTATCGAGTCTGGAAGAGCCCTTGTTTTCAGAAGGCGCAGCTGCCGCACCATTCTATGGTTGTGGAATCGGCCATGCATCGTCTGAAGAGCCAGAAGATGCACTCCGCGGTGCCCCCCCGGCAGGGAGGCCCAAAGCCTGGATGCCATCGGCAGAAAGTGCTTCCAGGGCTCGATGCTTGCTTGCCGTGTCCAAGCCTACCAGCTGTACATGGGCATGTACTTGCGGGACCTGGCTAAAGAGGTAGCTGGGTTCTCGGCTGGTCTCTCCGGGGAACCTTTGCAGAGGTTCCAATCCTTGTCCTCGGGGGTCCAGGAATGTTCCAAATTCATCTCCCAGGCGGCCTACGATGGCTTCAAGGCTTCGGCCCGTGTAGCGGCAGCTGGCATCGCTGCTCAACGCCAGGCATGGCTACAGTCATCGGACCTCGAGCCATGGGTGCAACACAAGTTGGTCGATGTCCCATGCCGGGGTGAAAACCTCTTCGGCAAGCCCATGGCCGAAAAGGCCGCTGAGCTCGAGACTGAGACTCTAACGAGGACAAAATTGTCTAGGAAAACTTCTGCCCCTTCTCATAAGAAGAAGGGCTCGGGGAAAAAGACCTTTTACCCGAGGAAGGCGCCTGCCTACAAACCTTTCCCTCATTATCAGGCCTCCCCAGCTCCCCAGCAGGGTCAGCAGGCCAAGGGGCAGGGACATGTGCCCCTTAGGCAGAAAGCCCCCAAGCTTCCAGCTCCTGCTCCTACTCAGCAGGGAGGGGGTTTTTGACTCCCTCTGCATAGCCTCTCCACCCCTGCTGGCCCACCTCAGCAAGGGGGGTCGCTTGGTCCTGTTTGCCCACCAGTGGCCACCCATCACAAGGGATGCTTGGGTACTGAGCATAGTCCAACAGGGCTATCTGCTTCATTTCAATCAGGTCCCTACTTCCCAGGGGAGCCTCCACGGCCTCCTCTGCATCAGGAACTCCTTCTCCAGGAACTGCTAGGTCTGCTTCAAGACAAGGCGGTAGAGCCTGTACCTCCAAATCTGTGGGGATAGGGCTTCTACTCCCGGTACTTTCTTGTGGCAAAGCGGACTGGAGGTCTCCGGCCCATTCTGGACCTGAGAAATCTCAACAAGTTCTTGGAAAAAGAGAAGTTCAAGATGCTCACTCTTGGAACACTACTGCCCTACCTCCAGCTATGCTCCTTAGATCTAAAGGATGCGTACACTCACATCCTCATTCATCCAGACCACAGAAAGTACCTCAGGTTCGTGGTGGCAGGAAGCCATTTTCAGTACAGGGTACTGCCCTTTGGCCTAACCTCCGCCCCACGAGTTTTCACAAAGTGCCTTGCCGTGGTAGCGGCCTACTTGAGAAACCAGGGTATATTTGTCTTCCCCTACCTGGACGACTGGCTCATCAGGGGTCAGACTCTCCAGGAGGACAGGCAAGCCACCCTCCATACTGTCTCTCTCCATCAGCAATTAGGTTTTGTCATAAACTTCGCAAAGTCCACTTTGCTCTCCTCCCAGAACCTAGAGTTCATAGGGGCAAGGTTGAACTCCCTGCAAGCGAAGGCTTACTTGCCAGAGGACAGGGTGGAAAGGCTGATAAGCTTGGCCAACTGGTTCATAAACAACCCATTGGTTTCCACCAGGCTTTGCCTTCGACTCCTAGACCATATGGCATCGACAGTGCATGTGACCCCCAATGCTCGCCTGCATATGCGGCCTGCACAGTGGTGTCTCAGAACTCAGTGGAGGCAGGCCACAGGAAACCTCAGAGACAAAGTAAGGGTGTCCAAACCCTTCCTGAACTCCCTGCAGTGGTGGCTACACTCCCCCAACCTGCTACAGGGGATTCTTTTCATGTACCTGTTCCCACAGTGGTACTCACAACCGATGTCTCCTTGCAGGGCTGGGGTGCACATTGCCTGGACAAGTGCACACAGGGCCTGTGGTCCCCATGGGAGGCCACTCAGCAGATCAACCTGCTAGAACTCAGGGCGATACGTTTAGCCCTCAAGGCCTTCGCCTATACCCTGGCCCACCAGGCTGTCTTGATGCAGACCGACAACCTAGTGGCAATGTTTTATGTCAACAAGCAGGGGGGCACAGGGTCAAGGCTCCTGTGTCAGGAGACTCAGGCCCTCTGCTCTTTTGCCCTTCAACACCACATGCTGCTGAGGGCTGTCTATCTTCCTGGCCAGGAAAACTTTCTGGCAGACAGATTGAGCAGGGTTCTACAGCCTGAGTGGCAACTGCACCCCTTAGTGGTCCAGACCATTTTTCTGAGGTGGGGACGTCCGTCTATCGACCTCTTTGCCAGTCCCCTGAACAGGCAGCTGCCCCAGTTCTGCTCCAGGCAGCCGCATCCCAAAAGATTGGCGGCGGATGCCTTCCTGATCTCATGGTCCCAGGGCCTACTGTATGCGTTTCTCTCCCACACCCCTGGTGGCTCGGGCCTTGTTCAAGATTCTAAGGGATAGGGCCTTGGTCATCCTGGTGGCCCCCAGGTGGCCAAGGCAACCCTTGTTTCCCCTCCTGTTACAACTGGCGGTGGACACCCCTCTTCCTCTGGGGTTTCAACCCGCTCTTCTTTCTCAGGATCAGGGATCCCTTTTGCACCCCAATCTGAAAGCTCTCAATTTGATGGCCTGGAAGCTGCAAGGGTAGTATTGGCTCCCTGGGGCTTGCCTCAGGAAGTGGAAGAGGTTTTCTTAGCTTCAAGGAAGCAATCCACCCGAAAGACCTATGCCCTGAAATGGAGGCGGTTCTCCCTGTGGTGTGATCAGCGCCAGGAAAACCCCTTCTCCTGTCCTGTGCCAGTAGTGCTTCTGTACCTGCTGCACTTGTCTAATCAGGATCTTAAGTCCAATTCGGTTAGGGTACACCTCTCTGCTCTGGCAGCCCACCACTCAATGGTAGAGGGGCACTCTTTGTCGGTTCACCCCCTGGTGGCCAGGTTCTTCAGGGGCTTGCTCCTGCTAAAGCCTCCTCTCCGTCCACCTGCCCCTGAGTGGGAGTTGAATGTGGTTTTGCAACAGCTTACTCGCCCACCCTTTGAGCCTATGGCTACGTGCCCTTTTCGCTTCCTTTCTTGGAAGACTCTCTTCCTAGTGGCACTGACTTCGGCCAGGCGAGTGAGTGAACTTCAGGCCCTGGTCTGTGACAGGCCATACACTCTTTTCTATAAGAACAGGGTAGTCCTTAGGACTCATCCTAAGTTCCTACCGAAGGTGGTCTCCTCCTTCCACCTCAGCCAGGAGGTGGTTCTTCCCACATTCTTCCCTAGGCCCCATGCAAGCAGGGCTGAAGAAGTCCTCCACACGCTGGACTGTAGAAGGGCCTTGTTTTTCTACCTTGAGCGTACTAAGGGTCATAGAAGGGCTACTCAGCTCTTCGTCTCCTTTGACCCGAACAACTTGGGGGTTCCTGTCTCCAAGCGTACCTTGTCCTTATGGGTGGCGGACTGCACCACCTGGGCTTACAGGGCAGCAGACCTTCCCTTGCGGGGTCGAGTTACAGCCCACCATGTCCGGGCCATGGCTGCATCAGTAGCTCATCTCCGCTCTGTACCGTTGGCAGACATCTGTAGGGCTGCAATTTGGTCCTCAAGCCAGACTTTTGTAGCCCATTACTACCTGGAGAGGGAGTCCCGTAGGGACAGTGCTTTTGGTCAGGCAGTACTCCAGAATCTCTTTGAGGTTTAGGCAACTCCTACCCTCCTGCCCTCTTGTTGGGCTACCGAGGGGTTCTGGTCTCAGTAAAATTCTTTCCTTCATGCTACGGCTTCACAGAGGGAGTTTCTTTTTCAGCCTGGGTTCCTGGTAGCCCAGAGCTAGGGAGTCACCCATATGTGAGGACTGACTTCCTGCTTGGTCCTGGAGAAAGAGTAGTTACTCACCTGTAGCAGGTGTTCTCCAGGAGCAGCAGGAATCAGTCCTCACAACCCTCCCTCCTCCCCTGGGAGTTGCAGTTGTACATAGTTCATTTTGTTTTTGTGCTGTCTTTTAGCTATGTCATTTGACTGAGCAAGATGGCACCTTTGGGCGGGAAGGGGACCGCGCATGTGTGGGTGTATTCCCAAAGGCTTTCTTAGAAAGCTGGGGAAATGCTCCGCATGGGGGCTCCATCGACGTCGATGTCACCCATATGTGAGGACTGATTCCTGCTGCTCCTGGAGAACACCTGTTACAGGTGAGTAACTACTCTTTCTTGATCTACTACTGTGCTTTTCATGTAAAAGTGAGGAGATAGCAATAGCCACTTTGCTCCCACACGTCACAGTTATCTAACCACACCCCCCCCCCCTTCCAGTCAAGAAATAGGCAGGACAAATTGATATATGGTAGAAAAACATTTATTTTAAGGTAATATAACTTTTAAAACTATATACAAATATTTACATGGGGGGGGGCAGGCAAATGCGGACGAAAAGAATATATATATATATATATATATATATATATATATATAAATAAAAATACACAGCCAATACATATCAGGTCATCCTCAATAAAATCACTCCAGCCACTTACTCTTCCGTCAACTGCCCCAGAAACTATAAAAGAGGAGGTGGAGCTCTTATCCTAGCAAAAACACAATTTAAATTTAAAACTCTCACATCTAGCAGCTCAGATGATTCAAACATAATCACTATAACCAACTATATCACACTCAGCCTCACTTACAGAGCCCCACTGCGAAAAATGATGATCTGTCCAAAATCTTTGAAACAGTATGTGCTTACAGCTACCCTTACAAATCCCTTATAGCCCTGGGAGACTTCAACCTTGGGTCTTCCCCTCACAAGGAAGCCTTACACTATCAACAAATACTAAAAACTCCCACACACCAATCTGGAACTCCTCCTGATCTTATATTCATCACCCAAACAATGACAGACCACAACCACATTACACACCCCCATAGTCACCCCAATACCATGGTCGGACCACCACCTAATAAATTTCACCTTATGCATCACACAACCACCAGTACAGGAACCCCCGCAACATTGTTGTAGAAAATGTAAAAGTTTTAACAAAGATGGATTCCTGAAAGAAATTATCCCCCAAATTCTGCAAGACACAGACAGCCTGGAACACACCATTAACAACTGGAACAGCTCCCTATCTACAGCAGCAATGGAACCTACCAGTAACCCAGCATGCTCATGCAGATCAAAAATGGCCCCCTGGTACTCTAATGAAATCAGGTCAGCAAAACAAATTCTAAGACGACTGGAAAGAAAATGGAGACAAACAAAAGACCCAGCCCTCCTACATCAATACAGAGCCCATCAAATCCAATACACCAACACAATCAATTGATGCAGACATGAACACTATACTAACCTTATTTTGAGATCAGTTAATAAACTTAAGAAGCTCTTCAACATCATGAGAACACTCACCGGAGACCCACAAAAAAGCAACACCTCTGAAGTACACCCCCAAATAATGGATGATTACTTAAGTGACAAATACTGTACAATAAACAGAACAAAACAACTTCAATGATAACTAACCAATCCCATGACCCTGTCCACAGAGAACTATGGGGAACATTCAATATCCCATCTATCCTGCAAATTGAAGATATCATTTCCTCACTTAACACCACTACTTCACTCTCAGATCCTTGTCCTGTTGCTTGGATAAAAGCAATGAAGGAATAACTCAAGTACTCTATTCACAAAATATCCACCATGTCACTCGCCCAAGGATACATGCCAACATCTCTCAAACAACCTTTACTCAAAGACACGTCCCTCAATAAAAATGACCCAGCTGCGTACAGACCAATCTTCAGTTTACCTTTCATCGCTAAAATCATAGAAAAGTAGTTCAAAGACAACTTCAAGATCACATAGACCAACATGCTCCATTGGACCTACATCAACATGGGTTCAGACCCACCCATGGCACAGAGACTTCTATTATCTCTGTTCGACAGCATAATAAGAGGAATAGACAACGCAAGAACAGGATTTATCCTCATTTTCATGGACATATTCCTCTGCCTTTGACATAGTTTCCCACAGCATCTTACTTCAATGTCTGCAAGAAATTGGCCTGCATAACAACTCACTAACATGGTTTAAATCTTAACTCTACAACAGACAGCAACAAGTAAAATGTGGAATGGCCAAATCAAAACCCTTCCCCATAAACCAAAGAGTCCCGCAAGGATCATCCCTCTCTGCAATTTTATTTAACACCTGCATACAGCTCACATGCGAAATTATCAAAACACACAAAATCCAGTATAGATTATATGCCGATGACATCATGGTATACACTCCTGTTGAAATACACAAGCCTGACCTTTCGACCATAACAGCACGTGTGGAAGACATGATCATCGTGCTCGACAACAACCTTTCCATAAATTACAAAAAGATGGAAGCACTCTTTATCACTAGGGACACCTCAATTGCCCCACCGTAAACTATCAACATACAGCAAAAGCAAATAACAGTAAAGAAAGAAATTAAATACCTTGGAATCATCATAGACCAAAACCTCACATAGCAAAAACTACCACAAATACCTACTATAAAATGAAGATAATAAGGAGACTTAAACCGATTTTAGACCATGATTACATCCACACCATTTGCCAGTCATTTTTCACCCAAACACTTAACTATTGCAACGCACTTTATCAGGGGCTCCCAAAGCAAACCATCTTACCACTTCAAATAGCACAAAATACAGCAGCATGACTCATCACAGGAACAGCCAAATATGGATACATCGCCCCATACTTAATCAATTACACTGGCTCCCAATCCAGTCCCGCATCAGATACAAATCAACTTTAAACATATTCAAAATCATTCACCAGCTATCATCTTATATCCTACAAGACACTACAACAAGAGACACAAGTACCCGGCCCAGGAGAAATAACAACAGGCATATGATTATCACACCCCATGGATACCATAAGACCATACAAGCCACATCTGGAAGGGCGCTATCACTATATGCTCCATCACTGTGGAACTCACTCCCAGATAACATGTGCGCAACTACGGACATTAAGGACTTCAGAAAGAAATTGAAAACTCTTCCCTACACAAATCACCTGGGACATATCACCTAACCACTTGAATGACGAAATGATCCAAGCCACCATTTGTGGACCTATAGCCATGTACTAGCAACCCATTAAGCACTACGCATTAAATTGTATATAGCTATGTCATAATCTCATGACTCTGTACATAGTTATTCCTGTTACCTCCTTTCCTCCCCCGTTCAAATATTCATGAATATTGTTCAATTATCCTATGTACGTATAATGTTGAGTTATAATATAAACCACTCTGAGTGAAGGACAAAGCGGTACAGAAAAATGGTTAAATAAATAAAAACAAACACCAAAAACTACAAAAACTAAACCAAATACAACAGCCCCCAACTTCTGCTTACTTATGATGCCTACCTATGGAGGATCTCCCACTCGTGCCACACCCACTCAGGATAGCGGAGGTGCCTCCTCGGCTCCCTCACCTTCTTCTTCAGGTCTTCGATCTGAAAAACAAGAACCATACATTTCTATTAGCACTCAAACATTGACTGCGCATGCGTTTTAAATTTATTTCTTGGGCCCCCGTGGGAACAGAATCAGGTGCAACTGCAGCATGTCCCGATTCTGAGCGCTCGGGCGGGCAGGGGGAGGCAAACCAGAATTGGCCTCCTATATATTATACATACACACACAAACACACCCACCAGTCTGTGAATCCCTATTTACAGGCCCATATGTCCCCCGTCCCCCCTCAACAAATAAAAATAATAAGTTCTCACGTCTCTGTTGTAGAGGGCCTTTTCATCATGAAGTAATTGCACTGACAATTTTGGCATGGAAATAGCTGCTTTTTGTTGGCTATATTGAGGACAGCCAGCAGCTCTATATCTTCCCTGATGATGAAATTTGGTTTTCGCCTGGGACAGGTTGCTGCCGCTGCCCTCTCTGGTCCTGCTTCTACAGCTGCCATGGTAAGTTTCCTCGTTCTGAAATGCCACGCATGCACAGAGTGATGCAGCACACAGTCATGCATGCGCCTGCCCTAGAGCATGGTGTGCGTCTTCCCCCATGCAGAACTTCTGTGCGCCTCCTTTTCATCATTTACAATCAGATCATCAATTTTCTGTGATTTTTCTTTATCTGTGTCACAGGAAATGAGACAAAGAAACTGAGGTCAGTAACAGCATAATGTCACCCACCCAGCCACACAATATCAAAAGTATGCTCACCCCAAAAACATTTATTAAGAAAGAAGTAAGCATATCTTATTAAGAAATGGGAACATGTAATGCAGTCGTCTTGAAAAACAATCCTCTGTAAGTTTCCCTCATATCTGATTACTCCTTGCCACATCACGTCGAGCAGCGACAGGGATGTAAGGTTCTGGTGGCACGTCTGCAGCTATTTCACATGGCATTCCGTGTTCCAGGGCTATGTTGTGCAGCACACTGCAACAATGTCCCCAACCTTCTCAGGTGCATATTGCAATGTCCCTCCCCAGAACAGTCCAGACAACAGAAACGACTTTTTAGGACCCCAAAGGTGCACTCTACCACACCCTGTGTTGCAATGTGTGCCTCATTGTACCGAATCTCCACAGTGACAGCAGAGGAATCATCAACCAGGCCTTATACCCGTATCCGGCATCACCTATAGTATTAAAAAGAAAGTCAACAGCTTGACAGTGGTACAATGTACAACAGTATATGTATTACACCATATAGTGTATATATATGTATATATATATATATATATATATATATATATATATTTGTATGTATGTATATATAAATTGTCTTTGTGGAAATGTATAACCTGTTTCCCCCCCCAATTTTTGGGATGCCTATGTGGCACTTACCCAGGAGCCAACCTTCGCCGTACTTTCCCTCTTCAAAGTTACGGCTGAATCCTGAGTTGGAGAGGATTAAAGGAATCATGACAGCTGCCAGGGAATTTGGAGACCACATTCAGGATCTTCATGTGTGCATCACATATCACTTGCACATTAACTGAGTGGAAGTTTTTCCTGTTTCAGAACTCCATTTCTCTGTCATTGGAGGGTGTCAAGGCTACATTGGTGCAGTCTAATGCTCCGATCACATTCGGTAGACCAGCAATATTAAAAAAAGTCAGCCTTCAACACCTGCCTTTTGGCCTCCTGCTCCGGGTACCGGATATGCTCCCCAATGTGATTCTTCAAGGCCTGCAATACCTACTCAAAATGCCTTGAAAATGACGACAGGTCCATTCCCCAGGCCAGCCCAACAACATTTTGGAAAGATCCAGTGTCCAGGAAATGTAATGTGACAAGTAATTTTACCAGTCCAGTTATGGGCATGCCTGTGAGTGGTGGCAGGATCCATATCACCTTTAATGTCATCATACAATGACAAGATGACTTGTCTGCATAAGTGGTAATTACACACAACATGCCTGTCTGGGAGTCCATCCACTGAACAGGTGCCGTCTGCAGGGCCGCATGACGCAGGGTGCACCATGTACCTCCTCATGCTCCTGTCTTGGGTCTCCATTGTTCCTCCTTTGGCTGGCTCTTGCAAGCAGCAGAAAAGCAAATGGATAACCAGCAGAAAACATCTCCCTGCACGCTGAGATCGATACGCAGATGAAAACGGCTGAATTCGGAATGCCGAAATAACCACGTTTAGAAAAACACTTTAAACGGATAGAAGGCTGCTTTCAGTGCTCTCCAGGACGCGGTAGCTCTTTACCAGGCATAGAAATAACGATGCTTTTCTAGCTTGCGTACGATTGGGTAATCTCTAACGCGCTTCATTGCATCAGGCGCAGATCTCATTAGCATGTTATCTGAGCACACTCAACTCATCTACATGTCATTGTAATACATTTGAATATGCATCGCATGTTCTCAATGTGCTAATGCTTTGCGCCCGAATACCACATGCATCCAGTTCTTTTCCGCATTGGGTGTGTGCGCAAAACTTGCGTTATATGTGTGCAAGTGCGTGTAAAAGCACGTGTTGGCTTTCTGCATCGTCCTGTAAGAGCAAGTTTCTGCATGTGGCTGGGGAGGAAGTGAGGGGGGGGGGGCACTACCTTCATGAGTCACCCAGGGCACATTTCTAGCTTCTTACACTCCTGGAGGGGAGACATACCTGGTTTAAAACACTGGAGTGAAAGATCATTCAGCCCACATTGTGCGCACAGTTTGAGGCCTACTTGGGCAGAATTTGTTATGCCAGTGTTTGTTGCTTTTGTCTCCCTGCAGAAAACAACTAACATGAAACAGAATACAGTGCTCAATTGACAGAATGCCAAATAACACCGTCTCCTGGTACTGGCTCTCTATTGGAAGTCTCACAGTTGAGGAGAAATGCATGGAACTTAAGCCCACCAACAGTTTTTGGAGTGAATGTTCCCAGCTTTTGAATTTCCTCGTCATGGCAGAACTAAGAACGATTTTTGTCAGAGAATCTCTTAGCAATTTGTACCACAAGCATGACTCAGATGGGGCAATACTCTTATTTCCTCTTTCGCGGACCTTGCTCTGACTGCAGTAGTGCTCGTGGTGATATTCGCTGTCTTTAGAAAGCGATACACTGGAGTGACATGATGCGTCTGACAGATTTTCTTCCTCAGCACCTGCCGCTGTTCGCTGTTTTGGCCCAGCACTTTTTCCAGCGCATTTGGCCTTCCACGTCAGTTGGACAAACTACAGGATGGAGATCTATTTTTATTTCTGGCTGCTTAATTTGTATTTATACCAACCATAACATGTGGTTGGTGTGTGTACATGACAGAAAGAAAACAAGCTGTGTCCTGTGCAGGACTTTAGATATAGAACTGCTTCCCTGTAATTCCTCTGAATTTCAGGGATGCATTCATATTGGCAAAATTCAGTTATCTTCCACTCTCTGCATCTAATTAGTTCATAATTACAAATCAGATCACACACCTGGTAAGGTAAGAAATGCTGCCATTATCGACACAGATGACTTCAGGTGCTCAGCAGAATTTGCAAGGGAGAGCTTAAGGAATTTCAAAATCCACCACATTTATTTATTAGTATTATTTGGTCTCCCTCACTTGGTTTGCAGCTTGTCGTGCTGTGAGGGCTTGTGTGCATCAGTGATGCTGAGAGCTAAACTATCGGTAGTTTAACTACTGGCAGGGTCTCCCAAGATGGAAAGGTCTCAGTTGGGGTGCCAGACCAAGACAAACCACCCATCTTGACAGCAGCAGAATGGGATACTGTTGACAGCGGAGGATCACATTTCTGTGACAACGGCAACAACACCAAACTTAAACTGCGCAGAAGAAAGGCCCAGCAATCTAATTCTGTATGTTTCCATGAAAACCCAATGGATAATTACAACAAAACAAATTGTGCTATAGTGCTGGAAGATGAGACCCCCAGGTCAGAAGGCACTCAACTAGCTACTGGGGAAGAGCTGAAGACTTTTCAGAGTAAAGCCAGCATTTATGATGTGGTTGGATCAAAGCCCTCGGGACGTCTGACTGCTGATGTAGCTGCGCATGAAATGAGAGTCAGAAGCTGTAAAGATGTCTTACGCATTGGAACATGGAACGTACGAAGCATGAACCAAGGGAAGTTGGAGGTGGTCAAGAATGAAATGGAACATGTACAACTTGATCTGTTGGGTGTCAGCGAACTGAAATGGACTGGCATCGGGCACTTTGCATCAGATGATCACATGGTCTACGATGCTGGAAATGAAAGACAAAGAAGAAATGGTGTTGCATTTATAATAAAGAAGAAACTTGCAAGAACTGTAATGAAATACAATGCAGTCAGCGAACGCTTAATCTCTATTCGTCTACGAGGAATGCCTATCAACACAACTATAATTCAAGTTTATGCCCCAACAACAGCTGCAGAAAAGAATGAAATTGAAGAGTTCTATGAACAAGTACAAGCTGAAATTGACAGAACATGCAAACAGGATATCCTGATAGTCATGGGTGACTGGAACGCAAAAGTTGGCAACAAAGACAGTGGCAAATTAGTTGGAAAATATGGACTTGGCAACAGAAATGAAGCTGGAGAAAGACTGATAGAATTCTGCAAGACCAACGATCTATTCATCTCAAACACCTTCTTCCATCAACACAAGCAGCAACTGTACACATGGACCACCCAATGGATTGTATAAAAATCAAATTGACTACATCTGTGGAAGTCAATGATGGAAAGGTTCTATAACATCAACAAAGACAAAACCTGGATCTGACTATGGTACAGATCATCAACTACTAGTATGCAAACTCAAGCTAAAGTTAAAAAAGAGCAAACCACTCATGAATGCGGCAAAAAATGACCTTGAGAATATACCACTGGAATTTAAAGACTGCCTGCAAAATTGATTTGGTGCTTTAGATACAAATAACAGAGCTCCAGAAGAGTTATGGAATGACATCAAGAAGGTTGTGTTGGAAGAAAGCGAGAAGTCTCTACAAAAGGTGAAAAAGCAAAAACGGCCAAAATGGATGACGGAAGAAAGTCTGAAAATTGCCCAGAAACGCAGAGAAGCTAAAGCCAGAGGAGAAAGAAAGACAATAACAGAACTCAACAGAGATTTCCAACATGCAACAAGACAGGACAAGGAAAAATACTACGACGACACATGCAAGGAAATAGAAGCAGAAACTATTAGAGGAAGAACAAGATCGGCTTTCCTAAAGCTACGAGAATAAAGTTCCAGCCTCGAATTGGAATGTTACAAGATGCTCAAGGTTCTATGTTGGATGATGCTGAGAAGATCAAGAAAAGATGGAAGGAATATACAGAGTTTTGATATGATAAAGATCAAGTGGACCAACAGCCATTTCAACCTGTACCTTATGATCCGGAACCATTGGTGATGAAAGAAGAAGTTGAAGCAGCATTGAAAGTCTTATCAAAGAACAATGCACCAGGCATCGATAGCATTCCCATAGAAGTATTACAGCAATCTGATGCAGGTGTTACCGTACTTACAAGGCTCTGCCAAGAAATATGGAAGACAACATCATGGCCAACTGACTGGAAAAGATCTGTGTTTATACCAATGCTAAAGGAAGGTGATCCAACTGACTGTGGAAATTATCGCACAATCGCTCTGATCCCACATGCCAGCAAGATTCTACTGAAGATTATTTAAAAGAGACTACAACCATACCTGGAACAAGAACTACCTGAAGTGCAAGCAGGGTTCAGGAAAGGGCGAGGAACGAGAGACATCATTGCGGATGTGAGATGGATCCTTGAAAAGACTAAAGAATACCAAAAGGATATCTATTTGTGCTTTATCGACTATAGCAAGGCTTTTGACTGTGTAAACCATGAGAAACTCTGGGCCACATTAAAAAGCATGGGTATACCAGAACACCTGATCGTACTCTTGCACAATCTGTACATTGATCAAGAAGCAACAGTTCGAACGGATCAAGGAGAAACAGAATGGTTTAAAATAAGCAAAGGTGTAAGACAAGGCTGCATGCTTTCCCCCTTACCTGTTTAATTTATATGCAGAACAAATCATCAGAGAAGCAGGATTGTATGAAGACAACAGAGGTGTGAAGATTGGTGGAAGACGCATCAACAACCTTCTCTATGCTGATGATACCACATTACTGGCTGAAAGTGAAGATGATCTGAAACATTTGCTTCTCACAATCAAAGAACATAGTCTCAAAATGGGCCTGCACCTTAATGTAAAGAAGACAAAGATCATGACAACTGGCATAATCAACAGGTTCATCGTTGAAGGAGAAGAAATTGAAATTGTGAACAACTTTAACCTACTTGGATCAACTACACAGGTACACTACCAAAAAACTGCCTCCAGTTTTGCAACTGATTCCTATAGATTTTGGGGTGCTGAATCCAAGAAAAATAGCCAAAATGTTCCATCACGTCACGTTTTCTTGCAAAATTAGATTTCTTACCCATATAAGGAATGTTCACATAATTTCTTTTTAGCCGACTGCAGTTTATTTTCTTGGCCCAAAATAGAGGTTGTAATGGTTAACTAACTAGAAACACTCCTTCATGATATTTTAGAGTGTTTTGTATTCATTTTATACATTAACAGGACAATTGGGAGGCGGGGAGCTAAATCCAGTACTCGCGCTGGCGCATGTTCTTTCCTGTTCGCCTCGCCTCGTTCGCTCGCTCAAACACGGTGGTTGCGACATGAACGTTCCTGTCAAATTTCAGTTTCTTGCAAGTTCATTATTACCTTTTGTTTGCTCAGTCGTAATCCAGCTTTATTCCGAAGTGGTTCACTACAGTTGTAGTTTGCAGTGCTGTGTATTTGTGATGGCTCACAGAGCCAGAGGTTGCGTCAACTCTCCGGACAGTTTTTGTTTTATTTGTGGGGAATATACCGTGAAAAAGCGGCAGAGGAACATTTCTGCATTTATTAAAAACGTATATTTCGCCTATTTCGGTTTGAAGTTAGGCGATCAAGACAAACCGTGGGCTCCTCACAAAGTGTGCAAGACATGTGAGGAAGATCTACGCTTATGGATGAAAGGTAAAAACAAGCATTTCGTTTCGGAATACCTATGATGTGGCGTGAACAAAGAGACCACAGCAGTGACTGCTATTTTTGCTCTTGCATTGTGAAGGGATACAACTTAAAAAATAAGAACGTAATAAGTTACCCCAACCTTCCCTCAGCAATTAGGCCTATGCCTCATAGCAACGAAGTACCTGTGCCTGAACCACCAAAATCTTTGGATCATATTTGTGTGGATGGTTCTGATCATGATGAGACTCATCAGATGGCTTTTCCCGATGAGTCCAGTACTTCCGAGTTTGAAACTGAACCAGATCCGAAACCTGAACTTTTCTCTCAAGCTGAATTGAATGATTTAGTCCGGGATTTAGGACTCCCAAAAGATGCTGCCCAACTGCTAGGTTCTCGGCTTAAACAGAAAAATCTATTGACACCAGGAACAACTTTTTATTGGTACCGCAACCGCGAGACACAATTTTTGAAGTATTTCAGCAAAGAGGAAGATTTGGTATTTTGCAACGATATATATGGAGTGATGGAAAAGTTTAAACTCAAGTATGATCCTGCTGAATGGTGGCTGTTCATTGATTCGTCAAAAGACAGCATAAAAGGTGTTCTTCTTCATAATGGCAACACATTCGCTTCAGTTCCTATTGCTCACTCTGTTATTCTCCAAGAAAAATACGAGAATTTGGCCCTGATTCTTCAGAAGATTCGTTATGATGAGCATAAGTGGATGATTTGTGGAGACTTTAAAATTCTATCCATGCTATTAGGGCAGCAATCCGGTTTCACCAAATATCCCTGCTTCCTTTGCTTGTGGGATAGCCGGGCCCGCGACCTACACGGGGGGAAAAAAGACTGGCCAATTCGGGAGTATTTGAGACCCGGTGAGAAAAATGTTCTTCATGAGAGCTTGGTACCTCGTGATAAAATTCTATTACCACCTCTCCACATTAAGTTGGGTCTCATTAAGCAATTCATCAAGTCCCTTCCAAAAGATGGTGAGTGCTTTCGGTACCTTTGCTCAAAGTTCCCCCGACTTTCTGAAGCAAAGCTAAAGGAAGGAGTGTTTGTTGGCCCTGATATAAGGAAACTCATTTCAGATGGAGTATTCGCTGAAACGATGTCTGAGAAGGAAAAAGAAGCCTGGGATTCCTTCAAGGATGTTGTTCTCAAATTCTTGGGGAACAGGCGGGATGAGAACTATAAGGATATTGTTGCCAGGATGCTCAATGCCTTCAAAGAACAAGGCTGTAACATGAGCCTGAAAGTCCATTTCTTGCACTCCCATGTGAACTACTTTCCCGAAAACTTGGGGGCGTACAGTGAAGAACAAGGTGAAAGGTTTCACCAGGACATCAAGGACGCAGAGAGAAGGTACCAAGGAAGATGGAACACCACTATGATGGCTGATTTCTGCTGGTTGCTGCTGCGGAAAACCCCAGATGAAAAATACGCCAAGCAGCGCACCAAGAGAAGCATTCGGGGGAAGAAGAAACGGGCCCACCAGGAGATTGATTGACCCAAGAATGACTTTAAAATCTAAACTGTGTTGACAAATATCGTGTTTTTACTAAACTTTGAAATAAAAATTTGCTAGTTATTACCACAGTGTCGGATCTCATTTATTAGAATTTTATTTTCACACCATCGGGTGTTTGTCTTCATGTATTGCAATGGTGTGGTTTGCGTTTTCTATTCTTACATACATACCTATACAACATTTTTTGCACATTTCTTTGCTTTGCTTTGTGTCTAACCTCGCTCTTATATGCTCAATGTTTGTGCACATGTATTTGGCTGTTTTAAGTGCAGACAATTTTGCTACCATCACAGTGTGTTTTGTTGACATTACTCTATTCTTATGTGCTGCCTTGTTACAATTTTCTTTATTCTTATTTGAATAACTACTAAACAATTAGTATAAAGAATTCATCCAAGAAACTTTTATCTCGATCGCACTCAATCTGAAACGTTCACCGCAAACTGCTAACCCAATGTAGCAAAAAATCTGTACGTGATGGAGCAAATTGGCTACCAGATTTGGATTCAGCGCACCAAAAAACGTAAAAATCAATCGAAACATTAGAGGCAGTTTAAAAAAAAAATTTTTTAGTGTACCTGTGCTATCAATGAAGAAGCAACAAGCAGCCAAGAAAGCAGACGACGCATTACTCTTGACAGAATGGCTATGAAAGACCTAGATAAGATTCTCAAGAGCAGAGATGTCTCTCTCCATACAAAGATTCGACTTGTTCAAGCCATGGTATTTTCAATTATGTATCAAACAAAATCAAAACTGGAGTTCATAGAGCAATACTATCATCAGTCATTAGAAAAATTGCCCCAAAACAAAATTACACCATATTAAAGAATCTTTCTTTTTTTTGGATAAGTCTCTCAGAATGAATGGGGATGGGTGGCTACAGGCCACAACACGTTAAAAGCCTGAGAAATCCCAACCCCTTCCTTACATCAAGGACTCTACAAATCCTATTTTCCAAAAGATTTTTTAAAATATAGTGATTCAACTAGAAAAAGCAGATTTCCCATATTCTTAGAGCTCTGCTAACTCTTCTTTGAAACAAAGTAACAACAATGCGATAGTTCACTTCAATGTCCGTAATCGCTTTGTAGTTTAAAACTGGGGTAAGTCCGACTCTAGATGTGAATAAACAACTTATCTTGAAGGTTTTCAATATCGGAGATCTCCCATTGCCCGAAGTTGTCAACATACGGCGTATTGCATAACTTTATGCTCGTTTCATACTAGAAAGCTAAAAGGATGTTGATATCAGTAGGGTAAACCCATAGAAAATTCTTAAACATGCAGAGAGCCAAAAGTGTTTTCCATACCTCAAATTCAAAGATGAAATGATTCAAAGTGATGTCGAAACCAGCAAAGGACGCCGCGCATGCGTAAAAGACCTAATTGCGCGTTGTGTTATAAAGAGTTACTGATGACTGCAAACTGGCTTTAACCAATCAGCCTTTAGAATTAACCGCTATTGGATCTAACAGATACTTTGATAAATAAAATTCCTCATGCACACGCTGTCCAGTCTATTTGTGAATTCAAACCTCCTGGATGTACTGATTGTAAACGGTAAATCCAACGTTGTTCACTGACAAGTAAAATTTGATCTCGAGATTTACCTGCTATACCTGTCTCGATATGATCAATACCAAAGCAGCGAAGTTGATCAAAGCTGTGTTGAAAAGCAAGGCAATGAGCCACTATTGGTGCTTCTAATTTTTGACAATGTAAACGACTCCGATGTTCATTAATTCGAGTCTTCAAAGCCCTAATTGTTTTGCCAATATAGAGAAGCTTACAAGGACATTGTATTGCATATACTACATGGGTCGAAGTACAATCAGTAAAATGACGTAATTGGTATGTCCGCCCATGGTAAGTGAACTGTGTGAGCTCTAAAGTAACTACACAGATATTACAATTACCACATTTGACATGTCCCTTCAAAGAAGCTACTGAAGTCACAGCAGTATTAAGTGGACGCAGTGTTGTGGGACTCAGTAATTCTTTAAGATTCTTAGATATCTGCCACACATAGCGGATAGATTTATCTTCTAAACCAGGCAGATGGCTTAAAATATTACTATGTCGTCGCAAAATTTTCTTAAGCTTATAACTCAATGGAGAAAACTTGGAGATGAAATTGACATGAGTATCCGTTGGGTCTGATGGTGCTTTGTCCTGCAGGAGCAACTCACGGTTATTATATAGTGCTCGAGAGTAAGCTTGTCTGATCACTCCCTCTGGGTATCCCCTATCATAGAAATTTCGCCGTAATTCTTTAGATTGTATTTTAAAGTCAGTCAATTCTGAGCAATTTCGCCGAAAGCGGAGAAATTGCAAGAAAGGCAACCCATTTTTAAGCGGTGTTGGATGGGCACTATGATAATGTAATAAAGCATTCCGAGCTACTGTTTTCTTATAAACCGAGGTTTCCCAAGTTGATCTACCTCTTCGGATTTCCAAGTCTAAGTAAGTGATCTTATTGAAATCGCTAGTGTTAGTGAAGCGAATGTGTGGATCACATTGGTTCAACCATTGGAAAAAAAGATTAAATTGCTGTTCTGAAGCTGTCCAAAATAAAGAAATATCATCAATATAGCGGCCCCAATAGGGGATATATTGCCAAAATTGAGACGAATGCAACCAGGTTTTTTCAAAATCTGCCATGTAGAAGTTGGCCACCGACGGAGCTACTGTGGCCCCCATCGCCACACCAGCGGTCTGTTGGTAAAAAACTCCTTCAAAAATGAAAAAATTGTGAAACAATACTAACTCCGCTAAATTTTCTAAAAAAGCAGTTGCGTCTCTGACAAATCTCCTCTATTGCGTAAAACAACTTTCACACAAGTGCTGCATTTTGAGGGATCGATGTATACAATGAAACTACATCTAAAGTGATCAGTAAAACTGTTGAATCTGTAACCAACTGATCATATCGAGACAGTTGCTGAAGAAAATGTGTGGTATCTCGAATATGGGACGGGATATCACGTAATAAAGGTCTAAGAAACGAATCCAAAAATGAAGATAAAGGTTCAAGTAAAGTTCCTTTAGTTGCCACTATCGGGCGGCCCGGAGGATTATCTAACTGTTTGTGAATTTTAGGTACTAAGTAAAATTTGGCAAAGCCAACACTAGAGGGATTTAAATATGTCCACTCTTTTTTTGTCAAAAGTTTATCATGTAATGCTTGCGTTGTTAAATTCTTGATGATATTACGCAAATTAAGCGTGGGATCTTGACACAAGGTGGTATAAGTATTATCATCTGACAATTGGCGTTGTGCCTCTTCTAAGTACTGTGCTCTATCTAAGAGCACTATTGCTCCTCCCTTGTCTGCCCTACGTATGACTAATTCAGGCTGTGAAAGCAGAGAAGAAAGAGCCATTCTTTCTGCTTTAGAAAGAGTATCATAAACTAAACGTGAGTTATTCTCGAGTTGACTGACTTCGCGAAGCACTAAATCTCTATAGAGAAGCAAAGGAGCTGGAACTGGACCAGGTGGAGTCCAAGTCGATGATAGAGGCAAAGGGGTACGTCCAGGCAACGTACTATCGATAACTGTCAAAATCGTATTCGGTTGATTAGCAAAAAATATTTTCAAATTAAGTTTACGTAAAAACCGTTCAAAATCTAATCTAAATTGAAACCCATCATGTTTAGTAATGGGAATGTAAGAAAAACCCATATTCAAAAGTTGTAATTGAACTTCTGTGAGTTGTATTGAAGAAATATTTACCACTAATGAAGTATCAGATGATGAAGAAATTAACCTTGTGCCGGGATGACGTTCTGGTCGGTACTTTGTTCTTCTCTTTCACTTTGTCTTTCTTGCGTTTGGAATCGGACCCCCCTTCGTCTAAAAAACCATTTTTAGTACTTCTAGAAGATTCACTGAAATGAGAATCATCCGACTGAATGTCAAAGTCGACCTTCCTACGATGTGTCTTGAATTTCCTTTTTGGATTCATCCACGGGTAGACATAACCCGTGGAATAATCAGCATGAGCCCGTGCTAACTTTTGAATCTTAAGTTTCCTGGTGTCCTCCTTTACCTTTTCTACTTGTACTTTCTGTTCATTAATTTGTTTGGAAAACCTTTCTGATGGCACCGAGTTCTTTAATTTGTCTAGAGAGAGTTGAACTTCCGTTTGTAAGATGTCTAACAACGGTTTTATAGCTTCCACCAGTAAGACCATTAGATCTCGTGAACATTTGGTGAGGATCTGATTCCATTTCGTCACAAAAGACGAATCAGTATGAAACATCTTAGGCTCTTTATATATCCTTAGTCCTCTAGGAACTTGCTGGCGACGTAAGTACTCTATAAATGAGAACCGATGAAGTTCTAACTTGGCTATCCATTTTTCCAATTTTAAAATGGAATCCCAATCCGTCATCTCTCCTGTTTCTACATTGGTGTTATCCAATGTGAAAGGTGTTGGATCTTTGCACATTTCAGAAATATAAGCTTCTGTAAAACTCATTGTGTCTCTCCAAGCCCCTTCCATTTATGTATCAAACAAAATCAAAACTGGGGTTCACAGAGCAATACTATCATCAGTCATTAGAAAAATTGCCCCAAAACAAAATTACACCATATTAAAGAATCTTTCTTTTTTTTTGGATAAGAGTCTCAGAATGAATGGGGATGGGTGGCTACAGGCCACAACACGTTAAAAGCCTGAGAAATCCCAACCCCTTCCTTACATCAAGGACTCTACAAATCCTATTTTCCAAAAGATTTTTTAAAATATAGTGATTCAACTAGAAAAAGCAGATTTCACATATTCTTAGAGCTCTGCTAACTCTTCTTTGAAACAAAGTAACAACAATGCGATAGTTCACTTCATTGTCCGTAATCGCTTTGTAGTTTAAAACTGGGGTAAGTCCGACTCTAGATGTGAATAAACAACTTATCTTGAAGGTTTTCAATGTCGGAGATCTCCCATTGCCTGAAGTTGTCAAAATACGGCGTATCGCATAACTTTATGCTTGTTTCATACTAGAAAGCTAAAAGGATATTGATATCAGTAGGGTAAACCCATAGAAAATTCTTAAACATGCAGAGAGCCAAAAGTGTTTTCCATACCTCAAATTCAAAGATGAAATAATTCAAAGTGATGTCGAAACCAGCAAAGGATGCCGCGCATGCGTAAAAGACCTAATTGCGCATTGTGTTATAAAGAGTTACTGATGACTGCAAACTGGCTTTAACCAATCAGCCTTTAGAATCAACCGCTATTGGATCTAACAGATACTTTGATAAATAAAATTCCTCATGCACACGCTGTCCAGTCTATTTGTGAATTCAAACCTCCTGGATGTACTGATTGTAAACGGTAGATCCAACGTTGTCCACTGACAAGTAAAATTTGATCTCGAGATTTACCTGCTATACCTGTCTCGATATGATCAATACCAAAGCAGCGGTTGATCAAAGCTGTGTTGAAAAGCAAGGCAAAAAGGAAATTCAAGACACATCGTAGGAAGGTCGACTTTGACATTCAGTCGGATGTTTCTCATTCCAGTGAATCTTCTAGAAGTACTAAAAATGGCTTTTTAGACGAAGGGGGGTCCGATTCCAAACGCAAGAAAGACAAAGTGAAAGAGAAGAACAAGGGACCGACCAGAACGTCATCCCGACACAAGGTTTAATTTCTTCATCATCTGATACTTCATTAGTGGTAAATATTTCTTCAATACAACTCACAGAAGTTCAATTACAACTTTTGAATAAGGGTTTTTCTTACATTCCCAGTACTAAACATGATGGGTTTCAATTTAGATTATATTTTGAATGGTTTTTACGTAAACTTAATTTGAAAATATTTTTTGCTAATCAACCGAATACGATTTTGACAGTTACCGATAGTACGTTGCCTGGACGTACCCCTTTGCCTCTATCATCGACTTGGACTCCACCTGGTCCAGTTCCAGCTCCTTTGCTTCTCTATAGAGATTTAGTGCTTCGCGAAGTCAGTCAACTCGAGAATAACTCACGTTTAGTTTATGATACTCTTTCTAAAGCAGAAAGAATGGCTCTTTCTTCTCTGCTTTCACAGCCTGAATTAGTCATACGTAGGGCAGACAAGGGAGGAGCAATAGTGCTCTTAGATAGAGCACAGTACTTAGAAGAGGCACAACGCCAATTGTCAGATGATAATACTTATACCATCTTGTGTCAAGATCCCACGCTTAATTTGCGTAATATCATCAAGAATTTAACAACGCAAGCATTACATGATAAACTTTTGACAAAAAAAGAGTGGACATATTTAAATCCCTCTAGTGTTGGCTTTGCCAAATTTTACTTAGTACCTAAAATTCACAAACGGTTAGATAATCCTCCGGGCCGCCCGATAGTGGCAACTAAAGGAACTTTACTTGAACCTTTATCTTCATTTTCGGATTCGTTTCTTAGACCTTTATTACGTGATATCCCGTCCCATATTCGAGATACCACACATTTTCTTCAGCGACTGTCTCGATATGATCAGTTGGTTACAGATTCAACAGTTTTACTGATCACTTTAGATGTAGTTTCATTGTATACATCGATCCCTCAAAATGCAGCACTTGCTTGTGTGAAAGTTGTTTTATGCAATAGAGGAGATTTGTCAGAGACGCAACTGCTTTTTTTAGAAAATTTAGCGGAGTTAGTATTGTTTCACAATTTTTTCGTTTTTGAAGGAGTTTTTTTTACCAACAGACCGCTGGTGTGGCGATGGGGGCCACAGTAGCTCCGTCGGTGGCCAACTTCTACATGGCAGATTTTGAAAAAACCTGGTTGCATTCGTCTCAATTTTGGCAATATATCCCCTATTGGGGCCACTATATTGATGATATTTTTTTATTTTGGACAGCTTCGGAACAGCAATTTAATCTTTTTTTCCAATGGTTGAACCAATGTGATCCACACATTCGCTTCACTAACACTAGCGATTTCAATAAGATCACTTACTTAGACTTGGAAATCCGAAGAGGTAGATCAACTTGGGAAACCTCGATTTATAAGAAAACAGTAGCTCGGAATGCTTTATTACATTATCATAGTGCCCATCCAACACCGCTTAAAAATGGGTTGCCTTTCTCGCAATTTCTCTGCTTTCGGCAAAATTGCTCAGAATTGACTGACTTTAAAATACAATCTAAAGAATTACGGCGAAATTTCTATGATAGGGGATACCCAGAGGGAGTGATCAGACAAGCTTACTCTCGAGCACTATATAATAACCGTGAGTTGCTCCTGCAGGACAAAGCACCATCAGACCCAACGGATACTCATATCAATTTCATCTCCAAGTTTTCTCCATTGAGTTATAAGTTTAAGAAAATTTTGCGACGACATAGTAATATTTTAAGCCATCTGCCTGGTTTAGAAGATAAATCTATCCGCTATGTGTGGCAGAGATCTAAGAATCTTAAAGAACTACTGAGTCCCACAACACTGCGTCCACTTAATACTGCTGTGACTTCAGTAGCTTCTTTGAAGGGACATGTCAAATGTGGTAATTGTAATATCTGTGTAGTTACTTTAGAGCTCACACAGTTCACTTACCATGGGCAGACATACCAATTACGTCATTTTACTGATTGTACTTCGACCCATGTAGTATATGCAATACAATGTCCTTGTAAGCTTCTCTATATTGGCAAAACAATTTGGGCTTTTAAGACTCGAATTAATGAACATCGGAGTCGTTTACATTGTCAAAAATTAGAAGCACCAATAGTCGCTCATTGCCTTGCTTTTCAACACAGCTTTGATCAACTTCGCTGCTTTGGTATTGATCATATCGAGACAGGTATAGCAGGTAAATCTCGAGATCAACTTTTACTTGTCAGTGAACAACGTTGGATCTACCGTTTACAATCAGTACATCCAGGAGGTTTGAATTCACAAATAGACTGGACAGCGTGTGCATGAGGAATTTTATTTATCAAAGTATCTGTTAGATCCAATAACAGTTGATTCTAAAGGCTGATTGGTTAAAGCCAGTTTGCACTCATCAGTAACTCTTTATAACACAACGCGCAATTAGGTCTTTTACGCATGCGCGGCATCCTTTGCTGGTTTCGACATCACTTTGAATCATTTCATCTTTGAATTTGAGGTATGGAAAACACTTTTGGCTCTCTGCATGTTTAAGAATTTTCTATGGGTTTACCCTACTGATATCAATATCCTTTTAGCTTTCTAGTATGAAACGAGCATAAAGTTATGCGATACGCCGTATTTTGACAACTTCAGGCAATGGGAGATCTCCGACATTGAAAACCTTCAAGATAAGTTGTTTATTCACATCTAGAGTCGGACTTACCCCAGTTTTAAACTACAAAGCGATTACGGACAATGAAGTGAACTATCACATTGTTGTTACTTTGTTATTTTGAATCAAGAGCCCGCAGACTAAATGTAACCCTCTCACTAGAGCTGCCAAAAACATTCACGAGGACCAAAAACTCCAACAGTGCCAGAGCCTTCTCATTCACCGCTCCCACACTTTGGAATGACCTCCCAATAGACATACGAATCATAAAGGACCTCTCCCAATTCAGGAAAGAACTCAAGACATACCTATTCTCTGAGCATTTCGGAATCCCCTACCCTCCAAGTCCAGACACACAGCGTCCACAGACACACAAACAAAAAAACCCGCAGAAACACAATTAACTGAACACACACAACTCCTCTTCTAACAGCTCCCCAAAGACACCCCAAACAACCCACGAAAAATGGAAATAAATTCCTTCACACACAAACCCACTCACACACACAAACACACGCACACTTATACACACACACACTCACACACACACCTGAATAGCGAATCATGTATCCTTGTAAATAATTTCTATAAATAGCAATGTCAGCTCGCTGACATTCCCCTGTAAATTCAGCAGTATACAAAAGTATACACCCTGTAAATAGTTCTGACAATTTGCTGTTCTGTTATATGTAAAAAGTTGAGAAGTTCTTGTTCTATGTAATGTTATGCAAATGTATGCAATTGTTCCATGTAAACCGCCCCTGATCTCTGGAAGGGGCGGTATAGAAGAAATAGATAAATAAATAAATTAAAAATAAAGAGTTAGCAGAGCTCTAAGAATATGTGAAATCTGCTTTTTCTAGTTGAATCACTATATTTTAAAAAATCTTTTGGAAAATAGGATTTGTAGAGTCCTTGATGTAAGGAAGGGGTTGGGATTTCTCAGGCTTTTAACGTGTTGTGGCCTGTAGCCACCCATCCCCATTCATTCTGAGACTCTTATCCAAAAAAAAGAAAGATTCTTTAATATGGTGTAAGTTTGTTTTGGGGCAATTTTTCTAATGACTGATGGTATTTTCAATAACATCATATGGATGTGAAAGCTGGACAGTGAAAAAGATAGACAGGAAGAAAATTGATACCTTTGAATTATGGTGCTAGCGGCGAATACTGTGTATACCATGGACTGCCTGAAGAACAAACCAGTCGGTACTAGAGGAGATCGAAGTCTTGTCATCTGAGCTTCTAAAGAAAGCTTAGGTTTGAGTTTCATACTTTGGACACATCATGCGAAGAGAGAGATCATTAGAGAAAGACATCATGCATGGCAAGATAGAAGGTCAACGCAAAAGAGGAAGGCCATCAATGAGATGGACTGATACAATAACAGCAGCTATGGGTACCAGTCTGTCAACAATGAGCCGCCTGACTCAAGACCGAACACAATTTAGGATAGCTATCCAGAGGGTCGCCATGAGTCGACTCTGACTCAACGGCACTTAACAGCAACAACATTATTTGGTCTACTGCCACGCAAAAACATACATCATGGTGGTTTACAAGGTAAAAAGGGAGGAAAACCCCAAGTACTTATACATTAACAAAAACATAAAAGGCCAGACATGATGACAAAGTGACAAATTAAGAGGAGAATGAATGCCCCACAATAATTCCACGGATGATCCTCATATGGACAGTAAAAATTTTCATTAACAGAGGTGTAAATTTGAAACATTGTGCATCACCTAGCCATTGAAGACAGCACGCTTAAAATATTTTACCTCAGAACAGGCTCTTGTAACACAGCAAGATTGAGTTTCCATTATGAGACTTTTTCTATCACTTCCCACTAGGGGGCACCAAATACATTGACTAGAAGTCCTATTCCAGTTGTAGTTGTGTTGAGCTGGTTTTGAAAACTACAGTAATTGTTAGTGCTAATGTCTGAACAACCATTTGTCTACTGTGATGGAAACAAGAAGTAGTCCAGACCAGCGCAGGGCACATTCATACTACAAAAATACCCTATATTTTGTCAACTCTCACTTAGGAATCCTTCATCCTAATAAGAAGGCAAGATTTACTTTAAAACTGAATTTTTATCATAAAAAACACAGCTTGAACTTTAAATTTGTTTTGCTTAGTAAATCAGTCTGAAAGGGTAAGATCAGATTAGCACACTTCACGAGGTTAAAAAGATGAAGCACTGGACCTGTAGCCTAGAAAATAGAGTTCCCAGGAGCAGCAAATATTTTTTGTTGGCAACCAGCTTTTTTTGTTTGTTTGTTTGGGTTTTTTTTTAAATGAAGGCAAAATGGAGAAGGATTCTAAATCTCAAAGAGATTCCAAAGGATAGATTAACCAAACTTACTGTTGCTTCAGGAACTCCTCTCTAAACAGTATTGTGATGTGAATTTGGAACGCCATAAAGGCTGACTTCAAATGGATTACTGAGAACACCAGGCTCTGAAAGCTTGAATGTCTACAACAGGCACAAGTCTATCGGTGTAAGAAAGTAAATAAAAGTAAGAGACAAGGAAGCCCCTATGGTTCTCAAAAATAGTAGCTGAAAAGGTAAGGAAAAAGAGGTTAACCTTGATAAACTGCAAGAGATCGGAAGGAAAGAAGAGAAACAGCAATATCTGGAGAAGCTAAGAGAAGCTTGGAAAGTAGCCAGGAAAGCACAGGTGTAACTGGAGGAAAAAAGTAGTTACTCACCTGTAACAGGTGTTCTCCGGATACAGCAGGAATCAGTCCTCACATGTGGGTGACGTCGGCATCAACATAGCCCTCACGGAAGCATCCTCCCAGTTTTCAAAGAAAAGCTTTGGGAGATGCCACCACACATGCGTGGTCCTCTTCCCACCCAAGGGTGGTATCTTGCTCAGTCAAATGACTTAGCTAAAAGACGGCAAAAATAAAAGATGGTAAAGTAGCAACTCCAAGGGGAGGAGGAAGGGTTGTGAGGACTGTTTCCTGATGTCCCTGGACAGCACCTGTTACAGGTGAGTAACTACACTTTCTCCGGGAACAAGCAGGAAGTCAGTCCTCACATATGGGACTCCCCAGCTACAGGCTACCGAAAATCCGTAGCAAAAAAATAGGGCCTCCCTCATGCAAGCAGCAGCAATTTAGTCCATGTACACAGACCACAGAGGGACCCCTGTGTCCGATGAAACCAACACTCCGGTAGCCTGAACACAGAAGGATCAAAGGGTAGGAGTTACCTAAACCCAAAAAAGGCACTGTTCCGTCAGGACTCTCTTTCCAGGCAGTAATGGGCTGCAAAGGTATGGACTGAAGACCAGATGGTGCTCAAGAGATGTCCACCATTGGGACAGAGCGCAAGTTTGCCGCCATGGCCCTGACATGGTGTGCCATGCCACAGCCTTCCAGCAGGAGCCTCACCTGCTCATAAGCGAGGGAGATACAGTCTGCCACCCATGTGGACAGCGTACGCTTGGTCACTGCCTCCCCCAGCCTACTGGAGTCATAGGAGATGAAAAGCTGAGAAGCTTTGTGGTGGCCCCGAGTGCATTGGATATAGAAGGACAAGGCCCTCTTACAGTCCAAGGTTGAAGGATCATCTCCGCCCGACTGGAGTGAGGTCTTGGAAAGAAGGTAGGAAGTACCATTTCCTGGTTAAGATGGAAGGGCAACACTACCTTCAGCAGGACTTTGGGGTGCATGCGAAGCACCACTCTGTTTTTGTAGAACTTGGTATAAAGTGCCTCCACCACAAGGGGCTGGAGCTCGCTAACTCTGCGAGCGAAGGTGAGCACAACCAGGAAAGCCACCTTCCAAGAGAGGTAGCGAAGGTGGCAGGTAGCCAGAGGGCAAACCAGGGGCTTCGATAAGAGCAGGCCACGAAGGAAACAGGTCACCAACGGTTGGACCAAGAGGGGCTTACCATCCACCGGATGGTGGTGCACCGCCAGGGCACTCAAGTGCACTCAGACGGAGTTAGACTCGAGCTCGGATTGAGAGAGGTGAAGAAAGACCCGGACAGGAGAAAGGATCAGCCCCATGTTCGGTGTACCAAGCATAGAACCTGCACCATTAGAGGGCATAAGCCTTCCTAGTAGAGGCCAGCAGAATGTCCTCCACCTCCAACCGGAAGGTTGAAAGGGGTTAGAGTCATCCTCTCAGCAGCCACGCTGTCAGCGACAGGGATCCTAGGTTGGGGTGCAGGAGAGAGCTCCCCTCCTGAGATAGGAGTCCTGGGGCTGTCCCCAAGGGGATGGGGGCCTCCACCATCAACTGTAGAAGCTGCGGGAACCATGGCTACCTGGGCCACCGAGGAACTATTAGGATGAGCGAGGCCCTGTCGCGGAGGGGGTCCTGAGCAAGATCTTGTTGATCAGTGGCGTTGGAGTGAAGGCATACATGAGGCCTTCCGACCATGAGACTAGGAACACGCCCGCTGCCACCCTGGAGGGGTGGGCCTGCCAGGAGCAGAAACAGGGCAACTGAAAGTTGTCTGGACTGGTGAACAGGTCCATCACGGGTTCCTCCCAGAGCCAGAAAAGCCGACTGGCTACATGGGGTCCGGCTGGAGAACTCTGCTGAGTCTGTCGGCCAGCAGGTTGTCCTGGCCTGGCAGGTATACTGCCTGCAGGAAGATACCCTGTTGGATTGCAAACGAGCAGAGGACCAGTGCCTCCTGACAAAGGGTACGAGACCCCGTGCCCCCCTGTTTGCTCATGTAGAATATTGCCACCTGGAGGTCCATCTGGACCAGCACTGGTTGGTGATGCAGGTGGTGACAGAAGACTCTCAGGGCTAGGTCTATGGCTAGGCATGCCAGGAGGTTGATCTGCTGGGTGCTCTCGTCTGGCGACCAGTTGCCCTGAGTGCAGAGATCTCCGCAGTGGACTCCCCCAGCCAAGCAGGGAGGCATCCGTGGTGAGGACCCGCGAGTGGCTTGGGGCATGCCCACCCCGAGATGCTGGGGTAACTGCCACCAGACCAAGGAATCCGTCAATTGGCGGGTCACTGAAACTGTCTCAGAGGTGGCCTGTGGCCTGCGACCACTGGTCCTGGAGACACCACGGCGCCGCCCTTATGTGGAGGTGAGCATCTGGAGTGATGTGGGCCATGGAGGCCATGTGCCCAAGGAGACGCAGAAGAAGCCAGGTGGGCACAAAGGGATGGTACTATACATCCCAAGCTAGAGACCTGAGATGATCGGCTCGGTCCCTGGGCAAGAAAGCCTTCGACTGGAGAGTGTCGATCTTTGTCCCAGTGAACTCCAAGCACCGTGTCAGGAGGAGGTGAGACGTGGGGTAGTTTATGACAAAGTCTAAGTGTTGCAGAACCTAGATGGTGCGTGAGGTGGCCTGCTGAACCTCCGAGGCTATGCCTCTCTTTATGAGCCAGTCGTCCAGGTAGGGAAAGACAAAGACCCCCTAGAGAAGGAGGAAGGTGGCCACGACTGCCAGGCATTTTGTGAAGACTCTTGGGGCAGAGGCTAGGCTGAAGGGGAGCACCCTGTACTGAAAGTGCCTGCCCCCACTAAGAACCACAGGTACTGCCTGTGGTTGGGGTGGATGAGGATGTGGGTATAAGCATCCTTGAGGTCTAAGGAGCATAGCCAGTCCCCCTGCTGGAGATATGGCAGCTATGTTCCAAGGGAGAGCATCTTGAATGTCTCACTCACCAGGAATTTGTTGAGGTCACACAGGTCGAGGATGGGCCTTAGGCCCCCTGTCCTCTTTGGCACGAGGAAGTATCTGGAGTAGAATCCCTTGCCCTTGAGGTGGTGGGGCACTGGTTCCACCACTTTGTCCTCTAGAAGACCTGCCAACTCCTTCAGAAGGCGGCCCTTGTGAAGGGGAGACCTGAGGGGCTCTCCCAGGAAATAAGGGGGAGGTGTCTGAGTCAAATGGAGGAGGTAACCCTCACTGACTACCCTTAGTGCCCAGGAATCGGTGGTGGTTGTCACTCACCTCTGAGCATAAAGGGCCAGACATCCCCCTGTGGTCTGCTGATCTCCTTGGGGTACAGAGGCTATACCCAAGGAGTCAAAAACTCCCCCCTGGCTGGGCCAGAGCCAGTGCCTGGGGTTTTAGAGCCTTCTGCTTACGCAGGCCATGCCCATGTCCCTTAGCCTGCTGACCCTTTGGGAAGCTGGGGAGGCCTGATAAGGTGGTTAGTTTCTGTAAGCAGCTCCCTTCCTCGGATAGAAGGGCTTTTTACCTGAGCCCTTCTGTTGGGGAGGGGCAGCGGTCTTTTTCAGAGAGCCTGGTCCTCATCATGAACTCGGTCTCCAGCTCGGCAGCCTTGTCGGTCATGGGTTTGCCAAAGAGATTCTCTACTTGGCAGGGGACATCGACCAATTTGTCCTGAACCCACTGCTTGAGGTCAGACGATTGTAGCCGGACTGGTTTGGCCAGGTTCTTGAACCGCTGCAAAGGTTCCTCAGAAGACCAGCCGAGAATCCAGCGAGTTCCTTTGCCAGGTTTCTCAGGTACGTGCCCATGTACAGCTGGCAGGCCTGGATGCGGCCAATGAGCATTGAGCCCTGGTAGCACTTTCTGCCGAGGGCGTCCAGGGTGCACTGAGTAGTGCATCTTCTGGCTTTTCAGCCGACACATGGCAGACTCCACCACCATGGAGTTATGCAGCAGCTGTGACTTCTGAAAGCCCGGGCTCCAGTGGACTCGAAATATCGAGTCGAGCAGCTTGCTCACCACCAGCACCAAGGCCAGTGTCTCCCAAATTCAGAGCCTCAGCCATTCCAGGATGGGAGGGATAGGCACCGTGAGCGATTCCCACGGAGGGGCCTCATATTGGAGGATTTGCAACTCATCCACCCGAGGGTCTTCCTCCGACTCAGTAAGGAATGCCAGGGCCTTAGACATGTCCTTGACAAAGTCCAAGAGAGGAGAGTCAGATGGGATGTCGCGGAAGCGACGGGTATCAAAGGACTCCTCGTCCTCCGTCTCTCAGTCGGAATAGTTCATTGAGGACTCAGGAGGGCTGCTCCACGGGCCTCAGGGTCCCCGATGCCCTGTGGCCAGTGCCCAGTAAACTTGCTGGGGATGACTGCGGTCTCATCGAGCGGGACTTGGATTGTGACCTCGACCGAGGATTGACTCGAGGCCTAAAGACCTCGAGGATCGACACGGCCTCTGGGGACATCTTAGACATTGAGGGCCTGGTAGTTGGGGCAGCTGAACCAATCGTGCTGGACAACAGCACCCGCTGCTGGCCCATGAAGGCAGACAAACTGTGCTCCAGGGCCACCATTCTGGACTCCAGACCAGAAGGCTCCGCAGCCTTCGGCGCGGGCACCAAGGGACTCTGGCCTGACGCCAGTTCCCCTGAAGGGGAATCCTCAACAAGGATAATGTTGGGACCTCAGATGAGGCCCTGGTCTTCGAATGCACTGGGGACTTGGGGAAAAACTAATCATGCTGCTGCAGGCAGCTCAAGGGGCTTACTGGATATCCTTTTGCACAGACCGCAGGCTGCCAGTTCGTGGTCTGGCCTGAGGCAGCAGAGACAGCAGTCATGTGTGTCGGTCAAAGACATAATTTTGGAGCATCGATCACACTTCTTAAAGCCACTGGTAGCCATGGGGAGAAAAAGTACCCCTGCGAGGTCAAAGACTCTCCGGGCTGCCAGTGGAAGAAAAAAGCCAGACGAACGACTGAAGGGCTCCGTGGAAAAAAGGAGACTGAGCAAGATGGCATCCTTGGGTGGGAAGGGGGACCACGCACGCGTGGTGGCATCACCCAAAGGCTTTCTTTGAAAGCTGGAGGGATGCTTCAGCGAGGGCTCTGTCGGTGCCAACATCATCCATATGTGAGGACTGACTTCCTGCTTGTTCCTGGAGAAATAGCCAATACAATAAACTAGGGGACAAGATTTTATTTTTTTTAGATATTTTAGCGACAAGAAGAAGTGGGAAAGTGGCATTTAAGAATGAAGTCAGATTTAATAGGGAGGAGTGGTCTAGTGGTTAGGACAAGGTACTTCAGGCCGGAGGGCCGGGGGTTCAAGTCCCACCTGGGGACAGCAATCTCAGGCCGTAGGGACTGGGATTTCTAGTCTTATAGGCACTCCTTGTGGTCTTGGGCAAGCCACTTAACCCTCCATTGCCCATGTTCCCTGTAAGTATTAGCATATGTGTCTCATATCCCCTCGTGTTAAATGTATCTCCCAATTGACCGCTTTGACCTGGTGAAAAGCGGGATATAAAATACAGCTAAATAAATAAATTAATTAATTAATAGTGAAGGAGGGGGGATATGTAGAAATGGATAAAGATAAAGTGAAATTTTAAATTTCACTCTAAAAAATTTTCAGAAGGAGTGGAGGAGTGGCCTAGTGGTTGGGGCAAGGTACTTCAGGCCGGAAGGTTGGGGGTTCAAATCCCACTAGAGGACAGCAACCTTGGGCCGGAAGGACTGGGGTTTCTAGTCCCACAGGTGCTCCTTGTGGTCTTGGGCAAGCCACTTAACCCTCCATTGCCCATGTTCCCTGTAAAATAGTTATCTCCAAGTTATAATGCCCTGTTCAATGTAATTTCAGTTTGTTCAATGTAAACCGCACTGATGCAGAATAGCACGGTATATAAGAGAATGTAAATAAATAAATTGCTTACAAATATTTCTGTTCTGTGTTCATAGATGAATAGCTGGTAGTAGGACCACAGAAAACACACAAACAGGAATGTAAGTGAGGTAGACCTTGAATGATTTTCAGAAGACTGCTTACATAAGGAGCTAGCTAAACTAAAAATAGACAAAACATTGGGGCCAGATAGGATATATCTAAGGATATTGAAGGAAATTAGGGAAGTTCCGGCAACTCCACTGTCTGACCTCTTCAATGCTTTATTAGAGGCAAGAGTGGTCCAAAAGGGCTGGAGAAGGGCACACATGGGCCCTCTATACAAAAGCAGAAATAAGAAGGAAGTTGGGAACTACGGGATGGATGGTCTGACCTCTGTGGTGAGTAAATTAATTAAAATGCTGCTAAAACAAAGGATAGTGCAGTTTCTGGAATCCACTGGATTGCAGGAAGCAAGACAGCATATTTTTTCCAGAGGTGGGTCTGGTCAGACAAATCTGATTAATTTCTTTGACTGGGTGACCAGAGGGTTGAACTGAAGGAGAGTGCTAGATATGATGTACTTAGATTTCAGCAAAGCCTTTGACATGGTTCCAGATAGATGGCTTACAAATAAACTCAACAGCCTTGGGATGGGCTCTAAAGTGATTGACTGGGTTAGAAACTGGTTAAGTAGGAGGTGACAGAAGGTACTGGCAAATGACGTTCACGCTGAGGATAAGGGTGTTACCAGTAGGGTGCCACAAGGATTGGTTCTTGGTCCAGGTTTTGTGGGGTTTTATTTAACATTTTCATAAGCAATATTGCAGAAAGATGGTCAGTAAGGTTTGCCTTTTTGTAGATGATACCAACATCTGTAATACAGTGGACACCAGGAAAGTGTGGACAACATAAGGAGGGATCTTGCAAAGCCTTTAGAATGGTCTAGAATTTGACAGCTAAATTTATATCATACCTTTTCAGTAATAGTTCTTCTTTTAGATAATGAAATACTTTGGAATGGGTCCAGCCATATAAGATTTGCCATACTGAGTCAGACCAATCAAGCCCAATATCCCATTTCCAACTGTGGCCAATCCAGGTCACATGTACCTGGCAAGATCCCAAAAGATGGACAGATTCCATGTTGCTTATCATTTCCTCCAGGAACTTGTCCAAACCTTTTTGAAACCCACCTATACTAACAGCTTTTACTACATCCCTCTGGCAACGAATTCCAAAGCTTCCTTACGTACAGAATGAAAAAATATTTTCTCCAATTAGTCTTGAATGTACAACTTTGTAGCTTCATTGCATGTCCGCTGGTCATTATACTTTTCGAAGAAGTAAACAAGCTATTTGTGTTTATTCATTTTATTCTGCTCCATATTTTGTAGACCTCTGTCATATATTTTCCTCAGCCATCTTTGTTCCAGGCTGAAGAGCCCTAACCTTTTAAGCCTTTCCTCATAGAGATATCCTTCCATCAGTTTGGTCACCTTTTTCTGTATCTATTCAAATTCCACTATATAATTTTTTTTTTTAGATATGGCAACCAGAACTGTACACAATACTCAAAATATGGTCACACTATGATATCCTTTGTTTTATTCGCCATTCCTTTCCTTATATTTTCTAGCATTCTATTAGCTTTTTTGACTGCCACTGTAGACTGAGTAGAGCAGGGGTGTCAAACTCAAATACACAGTGGGCCAAAATGTAAAACTTGAACAAAGTCGCGGGCCAGCATTGAACAAATGAACCTTTTAATATGGACCCAAACAAGATTTGCTTTAACATTGAATATGAAGCAACACTTATTACTATACAATTTATAACTTAATAGTTCAGATATGCAAAAACCAATTTCAAATAAAAAAAAACATCAATGACATTCATTTATTAAATAAGATTTAAATAATAATAAATAATAATTTTTAAAATAAAATAATAAAATTAATCAACCATTCAAGCCCATGTCTTGGAGTAGCAAGAAAAAGTGCATAAAGAAAACGTTAATTATTGCTAAGTTTGCTGCACACTGATCTAATCTGATGTGCCCAAGCCAGATACCTGGCATCTCTTCTTGGATGATAGTTCATCAATGTCTGGGCTCAGGCTTTGAGCTGAGGAAATCCTCAGTATCGAGCAAAGGTGTTCATCAGTCAGACGTCTCCTGTGAGATGTTTTGGTCATCTTCATCGAGGAGAAAAGTTGCTCACATAGATAAGTGCTGCCGAACATGGAGAGCATCTGAGCAGCTTGGGTGCGGAGCTGAGGCATTGTGTCAGGGATGAACTGTGGAAACTGGGCGGCGCCCACAGCATCATACTTTGACTTCAGCGTGTCATTACACTGGAGTTCAATTAGCTCCATTTGGAGGTTGGTTGGTGCGTTTTCCACATTAACTGCAAAGGGATTACTGAGCAGTTCAAACCTACATTTCTGGACATCAAAGTCGGCAAATCGCCGGCTAAACTCAGTGCCGAGTACACTGAGTTTTTCAGCAAACTGTGCGCATGGGAACAAGTTGGTAAAGAACTGCGTTTTCATGGTTTGGCAGCAGGGAAAATGGCCAAGGTTTCCTTGCAGCATCTGATTCTCCCACAGGCACAGTTTAGTTTTAAAAGCCCTCACTGCAGCGTACATGTCTGTGATGATGCGCCCCCGCCCCTGAAGCTGCAGGTTCAGCGCATCGAGATGACTCGAGATGTCACACAGAAAGGCCAGCTCACACAGAAACTTTTTCTCCCGAAGCTCTGCTGTGTCCTTCCCTTTGCTTTCCAGAAACTGACATATTTCCTCATGCAGCTCAAAACATCTATTCAGTACTTTTCCTCGGCTTAACCATCTCACCTCTGTGTGATATGGCACGTCTGCGTATTCCGAACCACACTCCTCCAGAAAAGACTTAAACTGGCGGTGATTCAGACCTTTGGCTCTTATAAAGTTAACTACTTGTGTTACTGTGGTCATAACATGTTCCATCTTTAGGGCTTTGCCACACAATGATTCCTGATGTATGATGCAGTGATAAACAGTTAGTTCACCTGCACAGTTCTCTTCCTGCATCTTCTCCCGGACCCTGCCCACCAGTCCACTTGTTTTACCGCACATCGCTGGCGCACCATCTGTCGTTAATCCCACGAGTTTATCCCACGGCAGCTTTATTTCAGTTACGCATTTGGAAACCTCCTCAAAAATTTCCTTTCCTGTGGTTGTGCCATGCATTGATTTGAATCCCAATAGCTCCTCCGTAACACACATATTTGAGTCCACTCCACGGATGAAGACTGACAGCTGAGCAGTATCAGATGCGTCGCTGCTCTCATCCACAGCAAGGGAGAATGCAACGAAATCTTTTCCCTTTTCCAAAAGCTGGTCATACAGATTGGTGGCAAGATCACATGTGCGATCAGCTACTGTGTTTCTGCTCAGGCTCACGTTTGAAAAGGCTTGCTTTTTCTCTGGGCACACGATGTCACAAACTTTCAACATGCACTTTTTCACAAACTCTCCCTCATTAAAGGGCCGGGCTGATTTTGCGATCTCTGCTGCCACAATATAACTAGCCTTTACAGCAGCCTCACTTTGTGATGTGGCTTTTTTGAACATATTCTGTTGTGAAACCAAACTTCTTTTCATCTCCTCCACTTTCTGGCTCCTTTGAGTCATGTCCAGGTCCTTGTACTTGTCATGGTGTTTTGTTTCATAGTGTCGTCGAATGTTATACTCCTTAGTTATAGCCACGTTGACTCCACAAATCAGACAAACAGGTCTGTCTTTTACATATGTAAACAAATATTCTGTCTCCCACCTGTCCAGAAAGTTCCTGTTGTCTGCCTTTCTTTTTGCCATTTTTGGGAAGGGGTTCCACAGTGACAGTTGTAGCTTGAGATCGCTATGACTTCTGTCACACAGGAGAGGGCGTTTCTGGGACCTGTCCTGATTGACGCGCCAAAACAACAGCAAGGCATTATGGGATTTGTAGTATTAGCGATGAATGAATGCGCTGTATAATACCGGCGGGCTAGCTCTAGTAGTCATTTGGTATAGCTCGCGGGCCAAATATAATTACACTACGGGCCAAATTTGGCCCGCGGGCCAGAGTTTGACACCTATGGAGTAGAGGATTTCAACGTATTATCCACAATGATGCCTAGATCCTTTTTTTGGGTGGCGACTCTTATGGAACCTTGAATTGTGTAATTGTAGTTTGGGTTGTTTTTACCTATGTGCATGACTTTGCACTTGTCCACATTAAATTTCATCTGTCATTTGGATGCCCAGTCTTCCAATTTCTCAAGGTCCTCTTGTAATTTAACTTTGAATAGTTTTGTGTCATCTGCAGATTTGATCACCTCACTTGCTGTTCCTATATCCAGGTTATTTATGAATATATTAAAAAACAGATCCCTGGGCTACTCCACTATTTGCCTTTTTCCATTGAGAAAACATACCATTTAGCCCTACTCTCTGTTTTCTGTCTTTTAACCAGTTCCTAATCCACAAACATACACTGCTTCCTATTCTATGACTTTTTAATTTCCTCAAGAGTTTCTCGGAGGAACCTTGTCAAAGGTTTTCTGAAAACCTAGATCAGTGGTTCTCAACCCAGTCCTCTGGGACCCCCAGGTCAGTCAGGTTTTCAGGATATCCACAATGAATATGCATGAGATAGATCTGTATACAATGGAAGCAGTGCATACAGATCTCTCTCATGCATTTCCATTGCAGATGTTCTGAAATCCTGACTGGCCTGGGGAGGGGGGGGGGGGGGGGAGTCCCAGAGGACTGGGTTGAGAACCACAGATCTAAATACACTATACCCACTGGATCACCTTTATCTACCTATTTATTCGTACCTTCAAAAAAAAAACATAGCAGATTGGTGAGGCAAGACATCCCTTGGCTACATCCATGTTGGCTTTCTCCCATTACTATGTGTTCAGTAATTTTGTTCTTTATAGTGGCTTCTACCATTTTGCCTGGAACTGATGTGCAGCTCATTAACCTGTAGTTTCTTGGATCACCCCTCCCCCCCAAAACCCTTTTTAAAAACTGGTGTTCTGTTAACATCATCTGTAGGACCTGAGAGTGGCTAACGATAGTTTCCAAATGGCTAACAGTTTTGAGTTCTTTCAGCACCCTGGGATGTATACCAGCTCATCCTGGTGATTTTTTACTCTTTTTTTTCTCAAATTACCCTATTACATCTCCCAGGTTCACAGAGATTTGTTTCTATTCCTTCAATTCATTACCTTTAAATATCATTTCTGGCATGGGTATTTTCCTTACAGCTTTTTCAGTAAGGACCGAAGCAAAGAATTAATTTAGAACCCCTTTTAATAATAGCTCACACTATCTGCTGCATGACCCATTTTATTCCTATGGGCTCTATGGCAGACAGCGTGAGCTAAGTGTTAGTTAAAAGGGACCCTAAGTCTCTCTACTATAGCCTTGTTCTCCCTTAGTGACCCTTTTACTCCTCTATCATCTAATGGTCCAACTGACTCCCTCACGGGATTTTTCCTTCAAAAGGTTATGAGTTTTTGCTTCTATTGCAAGCTTCTTTTCTAAATCTCTTTGCCTGTCTTATGTTGCTTTGCTTCTAATTTGACAGTGCTCATGCCATTTTCTGTTTTCTTCATTTGGATCCTGGATCCATTTTTAATAGATGTTTTTTTTTTGGTTATTACAGCTTCTCTAACCTCACCTTTAAACCATGCCCGCAGTCATTTGGCTTTCCTTCTATATTATTTAAAGCGTGGAATACATCTGGTCTGGGTTTTCAAAATGGTATTTTTAATTAATAACCAGGCCAGATTAAATTCTTAACCTTTGCAACTGCTCCTTTTAGTTTTTTTAACCATTTTCTTCATTATATCATAGTATCCCTTTTGAAAGTTAAATGCTAGCATAGCAGATTTCCTTGCTGTTCTCCACTTATTAAATCACATTTTATCATGTTATGATCACTCAACACTGCAACCTCGTACCAGATTCTGTGCTCCACTAAGGATTAGGTCCAAAATAGCTGTCCCTCATGTTGGTTCCTGAACCAGCTGCTCTATGAAGCAGTCATTTATTTCATCTAGAAACTTTATTTCCACTCCACTTTTATCATGTGGTAATTCTTGACACCAAAATGTGGTAAATGCAAAAGCTTACTGCATTTTAGTAAATAGGCCCATATGTGTGTGCACGGGCCTGTTCCAACCAAACTATATCTCCAGGAACACTTGTGTTTATATCACATAAAAGTAGACATTATCAGGGTCATTCTGAGCCATGAATAGCAGGGATGGAGGTCCCAATCCCTGCTATTCGGCCCTCTTTGCCATCCCCAACTAAGCTCCCCATATGAACAAGGTGTGGGAGGCTAGACGGGGATGGGAAAGGGGCAGTGTGTAGGCAGGTTAGGGCGGGCAGTGAGCGGTACACAGCCCTGGCTGTACAGGGCCGATTCTGATGTCAGCCCTGTACTTCTGAGGCCAGCAGACTGAACGGGGAACTTATTCCACCTCTGAGGTGGAATACGTTCCCCTAGATGGTGAGGAACAGGAGGCCCGGGCAGTGGAAGGGGTCGGAGAGGGTGCAGGTGATTCCCCACAGCCTGACCCTGGCCTTGGTAGGCCCGATCAGGGGTCAGGCTGTAGGGAATGAAAGTACAGGTTGGCAGCCAGGGATTGCAGCTCTGGTGCCATGGCAACCGGACACCATGGCACCGCAGCTCTATTCAGGAGCCTTGACTGAGCTAGCTGGATAGAGGTCTGTACATGCAGGCGGGATCAGAATTGTGTTTGCCCCTATGCGTCTGATTCCAATCAGGCACATGGACATTCTGATCGGAATGAGGCCCTATGAGGATAAATATGTAAATGCCTATGTTAAGCTTGGAGTTCAGGGGTAGCCTAGTGGTTACAGCAGTGGCCTGGTGCTCATGAGATCAGGTTTCAATCCCCACTTGTGGCCTTCAGCAAGTCACTTTATCCTCTATTGCCTCAGAAGAAAGGCCTGGCAATCTACTTCCGGACACAACTTACCAAGAAAACCCAGGGGTAGATGGATCACCAGGAGGCAGCATCGACTCTATAGCACACACATCATCACCATCATGCTAAGCATATTTTATAAAGACAAGTTGGTGTCTACTTGGCTAGCATCAATGGCATAATGAGCATCTACATTGCAGGTGTAAATGTCTGCACCTATATTTTGCAAGTACACAAGTAAAATATCCCATAATCTGCTCATGCGTACACCCATCAACAAATACTTATCTTTATGCCAGTCCGTATTTTATGAGGTCATTTAGGCACATATGTGGCCATATGCACACAGGAATGACTTTATGAAATTGCACTTACTTTTCATACCTGCAGAGCCCAAGCCCTTTTCCAGATGTAAAGCACGCTTTACTTGCAGAAAATGCTTTATAACATTAATACAAGAGAGTAAAGTAAAGTAATCACAACACAATTTTTTTGTTTTCAATATTTGTCTGGCTTACTAATCTCAAATTTTCAGGACAATTTTTAAACTACACAGTCAGCCTTTTTTTTTTTAAAGCACCATCCGCAGTGTTTTAAGTGAAACCAGATATTCCGTGCCAAAATCCAGATAGCTCCAGAGGCTGGCTATCCAGTTTCAGAAGTGACCGACAGCACTATACAGATAGCAGACATTTAGGGGGTTATTCTGTGCCACGAACAGCAGGACATCCATCCCCACTATTCATGCCTTCCCCCACCACATCTAACCTCCCTGGCAGTTGTGTGGGGAAGTTAGATGGGGACGGGGCGACTCGGGTGCGGAGTCTGAATGGGTGGTTTGCAGTCACCGGCCCTGAACGTACAGGACCAATTCTAATGCTGGCCCTGTATGTCCAGGGCTGGCAACTTGTGTGGAGAGGTTATTCCACCTCTGAGGTGGAATAACTTCCCTGGACATGTTTTTTCTTGTGCCCAGGGTACAGATGGAGCAGGAGGGGCCAGAGGGCATTCCCCGCAGCCTGACTCTGGCCTTGAAGAGCCTTGACTGAGTTGGCCGGGAAGGTCCTGTACGTGCAGGCTGGGCTGAATCTCAGTTCCAGCCTGCACCTACAGGACTGATCGCGATTCTGATCCTGTGGGGCTAGATGTGCCCCACAGGATCAGAATCACGATCCCCTCTGTACATCCAACTCAGACCGGGCGTACAGAGGGGATCTATGTCCGGGACAGAATGAGCCCTTTAGCCTCTATCCAGATGGCAATCCGCATAAGGTCAGATCCGCCTTTCTAGTGGCACTTTGTTATGCAGCTAGCGGCCTGAATACTGTCGCTAACCAGATAATACTGTGGAGAATGTCCTGATCCAGCCATTATCTGGACAACGCCACAGTGCTCAGAGGAGATATTCAGCAGCATCAATCTGCATGATGCCATGGAATACCCCTCTCATCGGCATATATCCAGTCAGTAGGTCCTACTAACCAGGTGTCTTTGAATATCAGGCCCTTTTGTTCCATTTGACGCTCCGCTTTAAAATGGATTTTCGAAATCAGTAAAATTAAGGGTGATTTTACACTTATCTTTATGAGCACATACAAACACAAATTTACTCTTGCCTAGAGAGGGCATAATTTTGTGCAGGAGCTGATAGGCTATTTTTAAAAACGTACATAGGCGCATATATTGCATTCATAGCCTAGGTGCCCCTCTATAACAAACGTATCTGCCATATACGTAGCGCTGAGGATTTTGTATTGAAATCTAAAAGAAAACACATACTGCTAGTCTCTGTGTATAAGACGTTCATTACTTACATTTTCCACTTGGTGGTATCATAACCCATAAAAGAGGTATAGTAAAACTTCCATACATCCAGGAAATGACAACTAACCGACATGTATCATTCATTAATTTGATGGCTAAAACCACAAATTTAAAAAAACACCATGTTTTGATTTTTTTAAAGTTTATTTAAATAAAAATTATAATTTATACAAGACTTTTAAACAATGAACAAGATTTTTTTTTTAAAAAAACGTGTAGGGCAAATGGTTTCATTATTTCAGTTCTTTTAACAAAAGTCCTTTATTGGCCTAAATGTTACACCGACAAGGAATAATTATTCACAACTTCAAAATAGAGAATCTCTGACTCCAGACATAAAAATGTAAACATCTATTCTACCACTAGGAATGAAACATCTGCCAAACTGTACACGATTCAGTAGAAACTACCAGTTTTCCTTTGCCGAATGGTTCCAGTGCTCACAGATCGATACACTGCTCTCGCCACTTTCTAAGTAGTGCAGATTTGTTTGACTCTCTCCCAGTCCAGATGTACAGCGAGGAGTTTTGCAGATGACTTTCCAGGCTTTTGAGCGGCGTATGAGATAAACTATGTCGTCTTTCCTTTCGCTATTGCAAAAGGCTACATGGAGGACAGATGGCCAGAGCACAGCATCACCTAGATCAGGGCCTCTGCTCCCTCTGGAGATGTGACCAGTTTTCATTTTCCCTTTTTCTTTCTTCTGAAAGGGACTCAAACCAGTCACGGTGCTTCTGTTAAAGCAGTTCAATCCATTTCAGCTAATTGATTCAACAAGAAGGCTAATGAAATGACAGACCTGCAAAGCAGAGGCAGACAAACACAGCGAGATCCTGCATCTTACCACTAAGTCGGACAAACCACTCCCTAGTAACTGTAACAAAGAAAAAAATATTAAATATTGCTGATTTTGTGTAACCACGTGGTATCAGTGACCTGACTACTGCAGAACACAAGGAAAGTGCTGCAGTTACCCCCAGACATTTCAGGACCCCTGGTAAACAAGCATTGGCATTGCAATCGGAAGTGCTGCACTGAAATTACCAAGTAATCCCATGCAACGGTAAGTATGACTACGCATTTTGCTGTACTGAGATTAATACCACTTAATATAAGTGTAACACTACTGGATGCGTCCTATGTGCTTTCCTAGAAGTGCAGCTACACATCGCCCTCTAGTGTTAAGAAAAAAAAAACACATCCAGTGCACTTCCTCTGTAATGATACGAAAGACTGTTGCACTGTGATTTCCTTTTTGGTACACTCAAAGGCTTAAGCTAGCTCGAATATGTTCAAATTCTTAAAGTGCAGGTTAGTATTACTTCTGTAACAGAAGCCGCGTAAATTTACACTTGGCCTGGAATTCGAAACATTGGTCAGAATCAAACCACAAACTGAGCAGGGTAAAAACAGTTGAAAGAACCAAAACTTCCTCTCTTTTCCCTTCTTCTCAATTATACTAGCCTTGAAAATAGAGAGCATCTTCCTAAGAGCTTGCTAACATATCACCCAGTTGTGCCAAGAATCCTCTCTCCCCTATCGAAGGCAGGACAAGCTACTTAAGCTGGCAAAAATATCACTAGGAGGCTTTTTTTTTTAACCTAATGCTAAGCATTTAGGTAGGAGTAGTTTGAGAGAGGATACCATTCTTTTAATGATCTGTGATTTTTCTCGTCACAAACAGCTCAATAACCATCCTGCCAAACCCACCCAATAAAATGCCTTTTACTGTTCTTAAGAGTCCGACAGAAGGCATGTACAAGAAGGAAATAACACCTCAGGTAACTGAACTCTCTAGAAAAAAGGTAGGGGATGAGCAGAACTGGACGTAGAAACAATACAAAAATAACCCCCCCAAACCATGATGCCTTCCCTATAAAATTTAACTTGTTGCTCCCACGAATGCAGCCCACCCATTAGTGCACAAAAATATGATACATATGGGTAGAAGCTGTCTTGAATCTCCTTTTAACTTTCCCAAGGCTGGGCACACACTGTCCCGAAAGCAAGCGTCATTACAAATGCTAGATAAATTATTATCTATTATACTGCTGTCTCCTCCGTTTATTAAAATTGTGTTTCCTTGAGCAGCAATAGAGAATTGCCCCAAAACTCCACAGGACATTTGTTCTGTCAAAAAAAACTATACAGCAATTATCTACAAAATGCTGACAACTTATCAGTGTTCATCTATATAAAAGGTGTTACCATGTAGGGGGAAATCTGTTGATGCAGGTTGCTGATGTTTTCAGTGGTTAACTTCCCTTCCTCATGCTATATGATTCACCCTCATTTCAATGAGCCAATGGGCTGTGCTAGACAATAATTTTTGTAATCATGGTACATTACAAACAAGGTTAAATAGGTTTTGAATACTGGAGAAGTCAAAGGATTTAATGCAAATAATTGTCCAAAAAGTTGATTTGTTTTTTTTCTTTAACCAAAAAATTAAATGGAAAATGGCTACCAGGCCCACCAACATGACCTCCACTTTCACGCACCTAAAGCTCTGCTCCTTAGAAAGCCAGTTTGTGTGCAGGGTGGAATTAAGGGCAGAGGCATGAATGAACTTCTCAGCTAGCCCCAGTGCACAGAATACTGTGCCAACGCCGACCCCACGCCAATATGAGATTTTAGCCTACCATCCCACCATGGGCTAGTCCTTGGACACATTGGTTTCCTAACGAGTAATTATACAAAGGTCAGCAAAATGTACAGGTGGCCCAGTTACAGAACATGACCTTCAATCAGCCAGATCCTCTAATTCAGTAGTTCCCAACCTATAGTTCCTGGACCCCTGGAGGTCTGCAGGACACAGAAAAGAAAAACAAAAATGAGAGGCTGGTGAAGACTGACTGGGGAGAAGAGAAAGAGTGAGTGGTGGGGGCTGGCTGGAGACAGGACAAGGACGACAGAGAAAGAGGGCTAGTGGGAAGAGGCTTGGTGCTGAGGGGAGGAGGGCATGGAAAAGTAGGGAGGATGAATTGGGAGGCCCTGAACTTTCTGGAGCTTAATAAGTGGTCCACACAACCAAAACAGTTTGGAACCTCTGACCTAACCCATTCAAGCTTCTTCACAAGTAAATCCCACCATAAAAGTGAAGAGCAGCATCTGTTAGGAGAGTGAAAAGTGAAAGCAGCAGAGAAAGGGCCAGACAGGAGGGACAGGGAAAAAAGAAAAAAAAAAAAAAAAGAGTTGTAAACAAGTCACAGCTGCACAGGAAATAGCCAGATAGACTGTCGTCCATCCACACTAAAGGTTCTCGGGCTAGCAGAGACAGAGTTAGTGAGGATAAACTGGCAGAGCATCAGAGGAATAAAGAAAGGGAATTTGGAAAAGCAGCGTTAGGGGTAAAACATAAAAGGGCCTATGTAAGCTGCCAAGTTCAACAGGGATCATGAAGTGATAATACAACACAGACAGAAGATGACTGCAGGGTGCATTTTTTCTGTCTTGATTTTCTCAAGGTTGCGCATCTCCCCCATCACCCACAGAAGACCAGTTCCTAATGGTGTCTTATCAACAAAGTTTAAGTGCCCTTCAGGTCTCATAGAAAAACCTCTTTCCTCCCTGTCTTTTTTCACCTTGGCGTCCATTAAGGAGGAAAGACAAGATGAAAAAAAGCTTCAAGCCGGCACAACCTGGATTTTCTCCACACGAAATATGAAAAATCCCAGAACAGAGGGAGGAACGTGGAAATGCGTATGGAACACTGCAGTGCTGTCCTCCTCTTAAAGGCCCCCCACCCGCATGCTCGCTGCCTGAATTTCATATCGATGCAGAACCCATGCGACTGCCAGAAATGGAGGGTCATGTTTATAAGGAGGCACCTATCATTATTAAATGCCACTTAGCGGGATATTCTGCTGAATATCCATGCCAGTGCGTGCCTTCGGGGCGTGCCGGGGACATTCCAGGGTAGCACCCATCAATCGGGTGGTGGCAATATTGAGCAGCTGCCTGGTTACTGACATGCAGTAAATGGCATAACTTTCCCTGCAGAAGCTGAATAGCGCCGCTGCCCAGGTAGCTTCCCAACCATCTGGCCAACCTAGATATTCAATGCTCGAGTTGGCAAGACATTTGGGTTTGGAGCCACTGCTGCAGAATATCCCCCCCCCATGGTATTTTAGTAATTTATGCACATACAAGGAGCATGGGCACAGCACACAAGTACCCATGTAAAGTATAACATCTTGGGGGGGGGGGCATATTCAAAAGGATTAGCACGGTCAGCAGATCTGCCAACTGCGGTAACCCCGGTGCGTGGATATTCAGTGGCACCTACCTGAATGCCCTGAGGCTAACCACATTACACTGGGATGTTCCAGGATGACGCCAAGGATTAACTGGTCAGCAGTGATATTCTTTTGCTGGCCGGTTAACTCTATCTGGTTTAAGTTAGGCCAAAAAGAAGGTTGGCCTAACTTTAGCAGTTTAGCTATTTGGCCAGTGGCTAAATATCGCTGCTGACCAGTTAGGTAAATTGCTATCCGGGCAGCCCGGCTATTTCGTGCTGGTGGCCAGATACGGCCCTGGCATGAGAAGCAGTAATGGCCAGCCACTTTAGCCACGCTGGCTTCTGCTGAACATGCTCTCCTTAGAATTTGTGCATGTTCCTTAAAACTCTAGGTGCGGGCACCTACATCATCCCTAAGGCTGCGATAAGTGATCACTCCTTAAATTAACACCGGCTTTCAACCACTTACACTAGCTATCTTCTAAAGAAAAGCAGGCACCAGTATTATTTTTTTATAAAATTGCACCTAAGTAGGCGCTTACTTTCCAGCATAGAGTAGGTGCCCCCTTATAAAATTACCCTCAAAACACAAACCAAGAAATTGGGCAGGAAGATGGGGGGTGGGGGGGGTCTGTTCATTTGCTGTCCAAGTATCGCCTTTGTATTTGAAGTCTGCAAACAAACATTAAGTGGGTCATTTACTAACAGTGTGCGCTACTTGTCACAGGATTTATCGAAATAAAAACAGGCCCTGCAGCAGATACTAACATAGCGTGCACTAACTGTTCATGAATGACCTCCTAAAAGTGTTTCATGTGCAAGGCTTAGAATGATGACAGCACTTTCACCTGTCACTATATAAAAATTAAAAAAAAAGAAAAAACACCTTTGTTATACAAAATACATTTGTTTCCTGTGACAAATATAAAGCCCCCGCCCATCAGCAAAATTATTGCAAATTCGAGAGCGTGAACACTCAATTTCAGGTTCCGTACTAATCATACAAAATCTCCAAATAAACCAAAGACAGAAAAAGAGATCCAGTCAGAGCACGTGGTTCCTGGACCAAACTAATTCTCAGTATTAGACACTGCTGATGTTATTTTCGTATACTGGTGGAAGATGGTCTCGAAGGCCTCATCCCTGTGTATCATGGCACCAAACACCAACGGCTAAAGAAAAGAAAAGAAAAGAAAAAGACAACATCAATTCCAAGATCACACTGCAAACACCTGTACAGTAACATAGTAGATAACAGTTCCAAAAAACAAAACAAAACACAACAATGGCCCATTATTCCTGTCCATTTTGTAAGGATATATCCCAGGTGCCAGCCATGCGGTGCAATCAGCTGGAGGATAGCACTCTTCATCCACAGTAATCTGCATTATCGTCCCCATTTGTGCTCTACCATCTTGGGTACATGAGCATTAGGGTGGTCCATAAAAATGAATTCCTGAATTCCTTTGCTCCCTGGCCTGATTCTGGTTCTATTTAGGTAAAAAACACTGTGTACAAAGTTTGAAGCCAATCGAATAATATTTAGGGGTGGCTCAACAAGTCTTGAGATTTCCCCCTGGAAGCAGATGACGAAATGTTGCATCATCTTGTATCATCCACTCAGTTCCACGCTGATTACATTTGATTGCGTCATATTTGAACTAATCTCGTCTCTGAGAGGTGGCAAAGACATTGTACTATTATCTTTGTATCTTTATTCTTTTCAGATGGTGAAAAAACGTGGTTTTAATCTCATTGAAGAAACGTCCACCACAATTCTGGGGGCCAAGCTCCCAGCAAGGAGCAAGTGTTAAGTGTATTTTTACATCACCATATGACATTAAACAAAGGCATTAGTGAAAGTGCATCTATTGTAACAAGTGAAGTAGAAGCTTACTTGGAAAAGGCCAGGCTTCCTGTTTAAAGAAATGACAAAATTCAAGAAAAAGTAAAGAAATCGTTCAATCAGTGGAAACTTTTGAAGAAAAACAAAGGGAGAGGAGGGAAACAAGAGGCAAATGAAAAAGAATTCCAGGTTGCAATGAAAAACCTATTTGATGTGGTGCATGCCAATGCAATGTCTTTAATTCATATTCAAGAAGACAAAGAATTCTTAATAGCACAACGAGAACCAGGGCGCCGTGGCTCAATGTGCGCGATGGACAAGAAACTGGCCAACACGGAAGCAAGATCACAACAGCGAGAAGAACTGAAAAGGCGCAGACAAAAACATGTTGCCGAAGCCGAGGCAACTACAAGCCAAGTTCAGCTGGAAGGATCTTCTTCCTCAGCAGAGTCAGGTGAAGACTCGTTGACATCTGCGGATTCAGATAACGGACAGAAGAAAGCAACTCCACAAACGAAGCAGTTTCGACCTAACAATGTCTGGACCCCAGAGCTTACAGCAGCCCTGGATCGGACAGGGACAACGGATCGCAATGCTCTGTTTGTGGTAGCTGAAACCGCCAGAAGTCTGGGACATTATCATGGGGAGCTCAATATCAGCCGCTCCAGCGTCAAGCGCCATAGAGAAAAGCACCGTCAGCAACAATGGACGGACCTGCACAACGCATTCAAAGCAGAAGGCAAAACATGCATTGTGCATTGGGATAGCAAGTTATTGCCATCTCTCCTCTGTTCAACCACATCTGTTGACCGCCTTCCAAGTTTTGATAACGGCTGTCTCCACTGGAGAAACACAACTTCTTGGTGTACCAAAACGGACATCAGGAACGGGCGAGAATCAAGCTGCAGCAGGTTATGAACTGTTACAGGAATGGTGTTTGGATGAAAAGGTTGCAGGCTTCTGCTTTGATACAACTGCATCAAACACGGGACGTCGATCAGGAGCATGCATTCTTCTAGATCAGAGACTCTGTCGCACAGTCCTTCATTTGGCATGCTGCCATCACATTTACGAAATAATTCTTGGTGCAGTATTCTCTACATGCTCTGGAGCTTCATCGGGTCCCGATGTCCAACTCTTTCACCGGTTCCAAAAGAATTGGGGCTCCCTTGACAAGTCCAACTATCAAACTGGAAAAGGACTTGGAGGTGCTGCAACCTGACAGGGATCACATCATGAAGTTTGCGGAATCCAAGTTGGCACAGGGCAATCATCGAGATGATTACCTGGAATTCTTGGAGTTAACGATTGTCTGCCTTGGAGGGAATCTTCCTAGTTTCAATTTCAAGAAACCCGGAGCTTTCCATCATGCCAGATGGATGGCAAAAGTCTTGTACTGTCTCAAGATTTGGATGTTCCGAGGACAACTCAAAGATCTTACCCAACGGGAAGAGTCCTGTGTTCGTGATGTGAGCATTTTCTCCATCCTGATTCATGTGGAAGCCTGGTTTTCTGCCCCTGATGCCGCAGTTGCTCCTCGAACAGATTTGGAGATGCTGAAGAAACTACACTCTTACCACAATGACCGTGTTGGAAGAGCGGTCAGAGACAAACTGCAACAGCATCTGTGGTATGTGTCAGAGGAGCTTGTGGCACTGTCACTGTTCGATGAAGCTGTTTCAGCACCGACAGAGCAGGCCATAGTGTCGGCCATGATCCCGGCAGAATCAGATGAAAGCGATGAGGATGATGACGAAGACGAAGATCCCCCAAAGCGGGTCGAATTGAAAAGTTCCATGATTCCACCACTTGAATCTTTTGCAACTCGCAAGTCAATCCGTTTCCTGAAACACCTCGACATCAACAGTGATTTTCTTAATGCAGACCCAGAAGACTGGGAAGAGAATGCATCATTCAAAGACGGTCTGAAGAAAGTAAAAAATCTTCCAGTGATCAACGATGTGGCTGAGCGAGGGGTCAAACTCATTGAGGAGTTCAACGGTCGACACACCACAAAAGAAGAGCAACTCCAGTTCCTTCTGGGTGTTGTCTCGCAACACCGTAAGATGTTCCCCACATCGTCAAAGCCCTTACTAGCATCTGGACCACACTGAGTGCTTGGCAAGCATGATACCCCCGTCTATGAGCGGATAATACCCAGTGGTCTGACGAACCCTGGGGGGGATCCAGGGGCCTGATAGATAGGGACCTTTAGCCACCCCTAAATATTATTTGATTGGCTTCAAACTTTGCACACATTGTTTTCTACATAAATGGAACCAGAATCAGGCCAGGGAGCAAAGAAATTCCTACTTTTATTTTTTCCCCTATGGCAGTGGACCACCCTAACGAGCATAGAAGATTCTGCCAGTCAATTCACATCCAAAACCCCATACCTTTCCTATGTCCAATCGCAAGTTTTGCAATAATCTCATCTAAGCCGTTACCCAGTCTATAAAAGAAGCCCCTTTAGCAGTCATAGACAGCTACTAATTTTTTCAATCTTCTCCTATCAGAAGCCTCAGACCCTACCCAAAGAGATGGAAATTGCTTTGGTGATTACAAATATATATATTCACCATTATGTAACACCACCGCATGCAAGCAAATCTTATGAACACTTCTAGCAGACCAACTTGTAAACTAAATTTTGGTGAGTGGAGACCCTGCTATGGATTCCCTTGCTCTTCCCCTCACTCCATAAACACAACCTAATTTTCCATTTCAGTCCAGCACAGTATGGCAGGGGACAATACCTTTTCCCGATATTTCGAGAGAGTTCTCTGACAAGGGCACCAAGTTCTGTATGCTTCTCTTTTCAAGTGCTAGAGACATCCTGTCGATTCATTTGCATTCCCAACAGCTCAGCTGCAGCTCTGAAATGCATTTCAAAGCAAGACACAAAAGAAAAATCCCACCTCCATCCCCCATGCTTTCCTTACCACCCTAAAGACAAGTTAAGAATGCTTATTATCAGCTGCTCAATCAAAGAGGCTACAGAGAAAAAGGTGAAATTCAAAAACCTGCCATGAGAACAAGGGGACAAACATATATTACAAGAGAGCCATTAATCACCATTTGTTCCCCCTTCCCAGCTCAAACTACCAAAAGCTAATGCTTCGGAACCAGTCGCTGGCCCCACTGTGAGGAGTATGAATGAAAAGCACCACAATCCTCCTCCCCATTCACCTGCTTTAGCAAGTTCCTGCACCTCAGTCATCTACGGTCACAAGCTTCCCTCACGTCTCCCTCAGAGAGGCCCTCATTACAAAATACTTCACTAATCCTTGTAGAGTCTGGTTCTTAGAATATCCAAAATATGGGCGCTGATCTGATTTGCAGATCAACTGTGTGCAAATACACCTCCTGAATGTTTGATGTAAATACCTCCAAATCCAGAGCCTTGGGCAGCTCAAAAGGACTAGTGTTGGGAACGCACAACTTATGGTCTTTGGTATTTTTGACGCTTTGCAAAAACAGCCATGGCAGCGATCACCTGCATGGGCAGCACAAATCACTGCAAACAATGTCTAGCATGGACAGCGCTGTTCCGAGTCTGCACGGCAGTCAGAAGAGAATCAGAGTCTAGTCTGTTACACCGCAGCACACACCACCAAATCTGGGATGCCAAGCCAGGACAGAGGGGAGCAAATCTCCCAAGTGCATTGCACTGTTAACTTCTTACAACGTATTGACACTGCATGTTTACCCCAGTTTCTGAGAACTAAAGGCACATAGAGGGTGGGGACAGAAGGCAGCAAATTCCCTCTCCCCTCATTTGCAAACCTCTACTGCGTCCCTCTTTCCTCTCACCCCCACCCCATGCAGATTGTTAATCACATCCTTCCCTGCCACACCAATCTCTAGGACTGTGACTGAAAACCATTGCCCTTACAGGGTCTCTCACTCAAGTTCACAAGGACCCTGCTTCTGTGTATGCCCTTAAGAAACGCGTGTGTTCGTGAAGTGACCTCCAGGACAGAAATAACAATTTTGAAGGGCTTGCATGGCATTTGCATGGAATTAGCCGTCTTGCCTGTGTAAAATAACCCAATGCATTTAAGTAGCAACTTAGAAAAGCTGTTTTTTACCAGAGTATGTCTGCTGCATGCACCATTTACAAAGGGGGCACATTCTGGGCATGGTTTGGGCAGGTCTGCATAGTACATAGGTATTTCCTCTTTTGCAAAGGCATTGCACACTTATTTCATAACATCTAGATGTTGGCATTTACACCTGCTCCGAGGAACGTGCATCAGCCAGACGCTCAGGTGGACCTGGGGTTGCGTACCTCTCTAGCATTAAGGACTAACTCTAAGAAGGGTAACGGAACATTTCGTAGCTCTGCTCTTAATTGGCTCGCCTTTGATATCCAGTTTTGTAAGATCTCGTATTTATGCATATCTGTGGCAGCAATTACATGCTTAAGTTGCAAGTCTAGCACTCGCATGTTCAAAACCCTAGTGACGCCGCTCTATGAATGTGTTCCTTTCTAAAACGGATGCTCCTAATGGACATGCTTTAAACTACATATGTGTTTTTCCTGAAGCCACAGAGAGGTTTTACAAAAGGCACCAGCTCAGCAAGACTCAAGATACTCTGCTAATTACAAACATCCAGACGTGTACAGCTCTTTTTCTACTAACACAACCTATTCAAAAATCAGGCTTAAAATCTCTTAGTACTTCATCACCTCTGGAAAGTTTGATGGTCTCTGGTCCAACTTAATTTGAGAGATACTTGTTATGCCACCAACATTCCTTAGCTCTATTCTGCAAAAAAAATATCTGAGCACTCATGGGGAAAGACCTGTAGCCATATTGGTTCCTTTAAGAAAGCAAATTATACAAGACTGATTGCTGCAGTCTCTTTCCAGTATGTTGATGTCTACAGTTCCTTCTATATATTTTCCCATCTTCACCAATGTATGTTACCTTCACATTTTTGGTACTACAGTGGAACCTCGGTTTTCATGATTAATCCGTTTGAAAAAGTCTGACTAAAACCGAATGTATGAAAACTGAAGCAATATTTCCCATAAGAAATAATGTAAATCCAATTAATCTGTTCCAGACACCCAAAAATATTAACAAAAAATACATTTTATAGATAACTATATTTTTACATACAGAAAAGAATGAGAAATAAATATAAATGACTAATGAAATGGATAAATGAACATTTAACATCACTTTTACCTTTATTGAAGACTCTTGTTGGCATATGGAAGACAGTCAATCAGCAAGAGAATCAAAATAAAGAAAATCCCACTTCTGGCCACAAGATGGTGCTCCATTTTCAACTGTATGAAAACCGAGACAATGTACGAAAACTGGGACAAAATCTCAACGAAAACCGAATCGTACGAAAACTAGGGCATACGAAAACCGAGGTTTGACTGTATCTGCATCAGTATAATGAAAGAAACACAAACTGTTTCATAGAGATTGTGTGGGGTGACCTTAGATGGCTTTGGTCAGAGTCTGTGGTTTGTATTTAGCATTAAATGGGCTCTGGTTGATTAATGCAGTGCCGTCTGTTTTTATGTCTCATATGGTTATATGATAATGTGATTTTCTTTAGTTTTGTTATTTTTTTTGCACCAATTTGCATGGTTATTTTAACTAGGGAAGTACTGCAAGTTTGCTAAATGATGAAAGACATGTCTGTATGCTCTCAGAGGCTTCCTTCAAGATCTTATGTTGAAGGATTCCCTTATCTGTGTTTTCTGGACAAAACTGCTGGCAGAGGGGTGGGAAGCCTACATTGTATATCACAAGTCTCAATGCATCTGAAATTCTTAGCAATGGTACGTACTACTACTATTACTAAACATTTGCATAGCACTACAAAACGTATGCAGCACTATACATATCGATGAAAGACACATAGAGCTTACAATTTAATCAGGACAAAACACAAAGCAAAACTGGGTACTAGAGTATGGTAAGATACACATAAGTAGTAGACAAGAGAGTAAGAGGCATCAGGATCCAAAAGCAGCCTCGAAGAGGTGGGTGTATAGCCTGGATTTGAATAGGGCCAGAGAAGTAGCCTGAAGCACCGACTCAGGTAGTTTGTTCCAGGCATATGGAGCAGCAAGGTGGAATGGAGAAAGTCTGGAGTTGGCGGTGGTAGAGAAGGGCACAGGTGAAAGGGATCTGCCAGAGGAGCGGAGTTCCTGAGGAGGTGTATAGAGTGAGATAAGAGGAAAAGTAGTGAAGAGCCGCAGAATGAATGCGCTTTGATACCATGAAAAGCAGTACAGAAGCAATGTTGAACAAATAAATAAAAGATCTGCCAGAGAAGCGGAGTTCCCGAGGAAGAGTGTAGAGAGATGAGAGGAAAGGTAGTGAGGAGCCGCAGAATGAATGCACTTGTAGGTCAGCAGGAGAAGTTTGAACTGCATTTGGAAATGGATAGGGAGCCAGTGAAGTGACTGAGAAGAGGGGTTACATGAGCATAGCGACATTAGTGGACGATAAGCCGTGCAGCAGAGTTCTGAACGCATTGAAGGGGAGAGAGACGATTCAGAGGGAGACCAGCGAGGAGCAGGTAACAATAGAGGTGACTGGAGTGGATAAGGGTCTTAGCCAAATGTGTCCCTTCCTTTCTACTCACACTACTGACAAGACCATGTGACATACTGCTGTATTTTCAAGCAGTAATGACATCTGCACTGCAGAGCTTAAGGGGACAGGATGCCTGAAAAGCCGAAAGGTGAAAATGAAAAAGAAGGAACTACTGCACATTCACATTTAAATAATTTATTGGCTTTCACAGGCAGATGAATTATTTAAAGATGACAGGGTGTGTCCCTGACAGCGAGGGTAGGTAAAATTAACCGCAGTAGGATGTCCTTGCCAGGAGGCTGACGTGGTTTGGATAGGGTCTTCTATATTTCAGCAGAGGTCACAGCTCCTTCCTGCGTCTGCCTGAACTCTGCAGATGTGGAAATGGCACAGCCCACAAAAAGCTCGAATGAAAAAGAAAAAAAGAAAAAAAAAAAAAGGGAAACTTCTCCCAAAAGGACAGAATTCCTAACATCCTGAACATTGGAACTACAGCAAAAATAGTAGTATAAATAGTAGTAAAAAAAATGTATCCAGTTTATTTTTCTTTGAATAGGCACAGATTTAAAAACTCAATGAGTGCCAAAGCTGAATATACATTTCTGTATATTACCACTGTTAAATTCGAGATTCTCTTAACGCTCTCAGTCCCTAGCTCTGGGGCCTGAGCTGTGTATTTTACATACAGGCGATATAATCCCTGACTTGCAGCCCTACACTGCATCTAGATAGATAGCCAAGGGGCAGGCTTATAGATACTTCAGCCAAAACACAGGTCCTCGGTATTTAGCACCAGACAGAAAATCTTTGCTGACTTCAGATATTTTGGACGGTTTTAAAATGTTTCAGATGTGTAACAGGGGCTTAAATAGTCTTCTTGGCTGGCAGTCTATAAATAGTTTTATATAAATAACTAAATTCACATCACCAAAGTACTAGTTGAGAGCCAATTTCTCAAAACTTGCAGAAATGCTAATTGATCACGGGGTTAGAGGGCCCTCACCCTCTACAGGTCTCCGGTACAGGAAGAGACTTCATATTTTTGTATAACTACTTAAAGCTTCTTGTAACCACAAGAAGCCCTGCCTGCATGCATCCCCCCCCTCCATCCTCCACCACAAGAAGCTATCCTATGATAGATGCCTGATGTGCACTCTGTCTGTAATGCCGAAAGGCAAAGGTAGGCTGTGAATGCACATCACATTTTGAAAAAACAATCTGAATGGTAAAAGCTGGTCCTCCCCCTCCCTTCTCAGCAGAGCTACCTGAAGGGCAATTATCATAGCTCCTTAGGCAGGCTCTTACCCTGAATCTGGGGGCAGAATGGTGTTTATTATTACCAAATTGCCTTCTTACAGCTGATCTTATGCATTTGCAGCATATTTGACATTCCAATCGGCCACCGATTCATAGTGAATTATTTTAGTGAAATTAGGAATTTGAAAATATATCTTTAGACAGGACAGGCAAGTACCGCCAAAGGACTGGAGAGAGGCTCATGTGGTCCCTTTACACAAAAGCAGAAGTAAGGATGTGGTTGAAAATTACAGGCCGGTTAGTTTAACTTCGGTAGTGAGTAAATTATTGGAAACGCTGATGAAAGAGAAAATAGTGAGATTTCTAGAGTCCAGAGGATTACAGGATCCGAGGCAGCATGGATTCACCAGAGGCAGGTCTTGTCAGATAAATCTGACTGATTTCTTTGACTGGGTGACCAGGGAGTTGGACCGAGGGAGAGCCCTAGATGTGGTGTATTTAGATTTCAGTAAAGCCCTTAACATTGTTCCACATAGGCGACTTATAAACAAACTGAGCACCCTAGGGATGGACCCTAAAGTTACTGCTTGGGTTAGAAATTGGTTGAGTGGGAGGCAACAAAGGGTACAGGTAAATGGAGTTCATTCTGAGGTGAAGGAGGTTACTAGTGGTGTTCCACAGGGGTCTGTCCTTGGTCCAATTCTTTTTAACACTTTGTTAGAGATATTGCGGAAGGGCTGTCGGGTAAGGTTTAATTGTCTGCGGATGATACCAAAATCTGCAATAAAGTAGACATCCAGGAAGGTGTAGATAACATGAAGAGAGATCTAGCTAAGCTTGAAGAATGGTCTAGAATATGGCAGCTGCAGCAATCCAAGGGAGCAATATAGTATAGGGGGTGAAGTACTTTTGTCCACTAAAGAAGAGCGGGATCTCGGTATGATTGTGTCTGCTGATCTTAAAGTAGATAAACAGGTAGAAAAGGCGACCGCAAAAGCTAGAAGGATGCTTGGGTGCATAGGGAGAGGAATGGCTAACAGAAGAAAAGGAGGTGATGATGCCTCTGTATAAGTCTTTGGTGAGACCTCATTTGGAGTATAGTGTGCAATTCTGGAGACCGCACCTTCAAAAGGATATAAACGGGCTGGAGTCAGTACAAAGGGTGGCTACTAAAATGGTTAGTGGTCTTCATTATGAAGCATATGAGGACAAACCTAAGGATCTTAATATGTACACCTTAGAGGAAAGGCGGGATAGAGGTGATATGATTGAGATGTTTAAATACCTCCATGGCATAAATGTTCAGGGGGAGAGCCTCTTTGGATTGACAGCAAGTTCTGCTATGAGGGGACATAGGTTGAGGATGAAAGGGGATAGATTCAGGAGTGATATGCGGAAATAGTTCTTTACGGAAAGAGTGGTGGATCCATGGAATAGTCTCCCAGTGGAGGTGGTAGAGATGAGGACAGTATCTGATTTCAAAAAAGCATGGGACAAACACAGAGGACATCTAAAGGAAAAAAAGGGGACTGCTGTAGTGGTTGATATGGAAGGACAGACTAGATAGGCCATGTGGTCTTTTTCTGTCGCCATTTTTTCTATGTTTCTATGAATATATTATCAAGTATCCCTAGGCAGGCTTATGCAGCTTTCAAGGAGAACCAACATTATCTACTCACCTTCTGGGTATAAGGTGTGGAGACCGCAATCCCCATCCCCGACCCCGGCAGCACTGACAGGACTTTGTACTATACAAAAAAACAAAACAAAACAAAACACAGCATTACTACAGAAGCAAATTCTCTGAAAATGCAGCAAAATGAAATCTCTCAGTGACCTGCCATCAAAAAACTGATTTAAAAGGAGCTAGTCAGTTCCAAGGGGCGAACGATCTGCTGAAAAGACCTTTTTGCAGCACATAGCAAGTAAAAGGAATCCAGAATGGACCAACACGAAGACATAAGAGAACACTGGTCCCACATACCAATTTATATTTTATGCTGTCTTCCTAATAAAAATGAAAATTAATTTCAGATTTTAGCTTGCAAGCATTCATTCCAGCTTTGCAATACTTTGGATTCACAATTAATACCACATTCTGTGATTATCAAAATTTTGTCATTTTCACATAATTTTAAGTGTCTGGACAGAATGTTGTATATTTTACTTAATATTGTAACCCGCTCCGTATTCCTTATGGGTTGAAAGGGTGGCACAGAAATGAATTAAATTAAATTAAAACCTTAAATCGCCCTGACCCAGTGGGATGTTGCATAATTTGCTTGTTTAGGTCCTGTGCGCCCTTTGTGTGCCCTTCTGCATCGCACGGAAAGCTACAGGAAGCATAAGAGGTTTGGTTACAGTGTCTAATTTTACAAACTACTACTAAATTGCATCCTCTGTATAGGGAGAGCAACAGGCATACGGTTTAGCAGAAGGGGAGTTTAAAACACAAATCAAACATACATGTCGACTTGCTATAAGGCACAAGAAACATGGAGGTATCGGAAGGCAGCAAGCCAATTCATCTCATGCCATCAAACACATCAACCAAATATACCAGCTACCTGCTGTGTATCTATGCGAGACGGCTTATTGCATCAAGCCTGAAAGACTGCTTCTGCACAACTGCTGCTGGTGTACCGCCAATGATTATTTTGCTATCATCAGTTCCCACAGAAGCAAGGTATATTTTTACGCTTAAAATGAGGTTAAAATAATTAATTTAGTGAAAGGGCTCTAGATATGAATCCATCACAAGTGTTAAAGCCCCTTTTGTACACTATGCAGAGCCGGTGGAAGGATATGAGGAGTCTTAGATGAACCCCATCCCTTACACCCCCCCCCCTTTGCTCCACCCGCACCCTCACTGCCGCTGCCCCTCTCCAGAACCTACAGCAGCGACATCGCTTCAAACAGCCCCACAGCATTTACCTAAACCTCCAGCACTGCGATGATGAATGCAGATTTCCTTTTGCATGGGGCGAAGTGTCTTTATTCTGCTTAAGCTTTAGCTGCTTTAGGGTAACCAGGCAACAGCTGAACATCTCCGCTGACCTATCTAAAGCGCTGTCTCTGGAATTCCCTGAATTCTACATGGTTAGCACTGGGACATCTAGCAGCGTGAGAGGGATATATTTAGTGGCAGAAACTGTGGACTATCCTGCTCCATGTGATTAACGCAGAGAGCAGGTCTGTTAGCATTCACTGCTTTGACTATGCATTTAAGATTTTTCACAAATTCCTTGGACTATTCGGGACTGATGACTGTTCTGGTGGTGTCTCCTCCTGAAGGGTGGGAAAATGGACGGACAAGTGCCTTTATCCAATGATCTCTTTCACTATGGAGTTATTTTTAGCTTGGGGTCTTTATAATATGGTTATTTTCCCTTTGCACTTTGTTTCACTTTTGCGTAGAACAGCTGTCAAATTCCATGACAATCAGTAACCATCCAGAAGTGCCCAAAATGGGTAGAAATGGAAGTGTCGCTCTCTGCTAATGTAGGCTTAAGGCATATGACTGCTTTTGCTTGAGGCATGTTAATAGCATGGGGGCAATCTTATAAAGCGTGGTTGACATGCAGAATAGGGTTCTTATAAAATTGTGCTGAATACACGTATATAACTCCTTGTGCTGTCGAGATGCATTAGCGTTCCTGGTGGCAAGAGTTTAGGTGGAGTTGCAGTACACATGTGTTTTATAAAATACATAAGTACACGCATACTTTTACAGCTTCTTTGATCTGGCATAAACTTTCTGTGCCACAGGGGCGGGAGGAGAGGGGCAAGGGGGTCATTGTATAAGGCTATTTTGAAATAGGAGCCTTCTTAGACTTTCACACGTGTGGCTGTTATAAAAACATGTCCATGTGATTTGGCTAGCAGGTGATCAGTGCGAGGCTGCTTATACACTTTCCTGTCTTAAAACAAAGCAACCCACAAACGTCCCCTTCTGCAAAAGGCACATCTGAAGAAAGAGCTGTCTCTGACTTTTACAGGCAGCATGAAGAATGAGCTCTTTACGGTTTTATAGTACTACTTCTGTCTATGGTCATTAGCCATAAGGCTCTTTTGCCAGAAGATGAATGCTTTCCTGTTGCTGGTCTGGTTCGGTCTCTACTGGAAGCTCCTTGGTCAGCCATATTACATATCACCAAGAACCAGATAGACTTAGTTAATGGAAAAGTATCTTGATTCAATTTTCACATTCCTGTACTCACTTGCTCCATGAAAAGGTTCTTGGTGAAATAAGACTGACTATGGTACTGTGCGTTATTAGCTATTTTTTTTCTCAAGTCCTACCAGACCAAGCGAGATGCAAGGATTGTTCCTCTACTAGCTGATGCAGGCTTGCCTACATTGCTAGGGCTCCTTAAGAGAAAAATGAGAGAAACTTTAAGGATAACTAACAGAATATCCACATTTCATATGCACTGGACATCCAGAGCAAACCAACTAAGGGTTCTGGTAGGACTCAATGAAAATTAACAGTTCATACTAAACATTTCCTTTCATCCCACCAGAACCCTTGAAAGCTCTTCTCTAGGATGTCTACTTCAAAAGTGATGTCTTCTCTGTCCTGGATGCATCGGTGTAGTTTGCCTTCTTACATTAGGGGGGTGGGAGGAGAGAAAGGGCGAGGATGGCGATACTGGTAGTGGGGGCATAGGGACCAGGTCACCATTAATGCCAGCAACATTTCAGGGGGGGGGGCACTACCCCCATGCCCTGACAACTACGCCTATGCTTGGATGTCTAGGCAGCAATGATTTCTGAAGGAATGTTAAGGACAACCAACCCTGTAAATTTCTGCTGGCACAATTTGCTGAGTTCCACTCAAGAAGCCCATGGTCTAGACTAAGTAAGCCCAAAGACCCCCAAGAATGGTGCATCCTTTGGAGATTAAGACAAAACTATGACTTGATCCAATAAGCAATAAAAACTTGAAATGCTTTCTTCTGATTGTCAAAAAGAGTGGTAAATGGTGCAGTCATTTAAATAGATTGGTGACCTTCAAATATCGTAGGACAATTCTGTGGATGCTCTCTAAGTTATGTTGGCTTTTATAAGTTGATGATGATATGAGTGATTTTACAGGTCCTTGTTTTAATTAAGATAGATTATTGTAACTCTTGTAATTAGGACTGCTGGATTTCATTGCAGAGTCCACAACTCGGCAGCATGACCTTTGACCTGCACACCTTGTAATGAGCACATCAATCCCTTCTTGAAAGCCCTGTACTGGCTCTCCATTGCATGGAATGCCAGATTTAAAGCTCTCTCCATAAGGCTGTAGGTGGGTCAGCAACACTGTTTTATAAACCAGGTTCACAACAGCTGGACATTCCATTAATGCATCAAATTCATCTGGTAAAATTGAGAAGGATGTTCTCAGCAGCTGGACCGAGTGAGTGGAACAAACTCACTATTTCAATTTGCTTGATGGAAAGTATCAGAACATTTTATTGTTAATAGCTTGAAGACATTAGAATTATGGTGCTGTTTCATATAATGCTGAAATAAAAATAACATAAATAGCCTTATTTCATATTTTCTATTATTTTAAATTGTTATTTTATATTTTTTATTGTTGCCTTTTTTTTTCATCCTATGAATGTTGTGTTGTAATCCACTTAGGACAATGAATAGGTAGGATAGACATTTTATAATTAAATAAATAAAATAAAAGATGGAACAACTTGCAATTTCCTGGAGAATCTTTTTTGAAGGAAGGCAGACTGATATGTCCAAATGAAAGGGGGAAATCAACTTAGAAAGAATGGAGTGGGAAACTGTATATTGACACTAAATTTCTGAGAAACCCGAAAATGGTTCTCTGCATGACAGACTGACACCAAAAATACCATCGCTAGCTTAAGATCTTTGCGCAGCAAAGCCTAAAGGCTCAAAACAGGGTTGTTGCGAATATCCCAAACATTAAAGTTCAAATCCCAGGCTAGGAACACTGTTCTCAAAGGAGGATGAAGATTCTTCATCCCTCTCAGAGAAACTGAGCTATCCAGGTGAGTTGAAAGGGATACACTCTGCACCAATCCTCTGTAGCATGTAATGGTTGCCACTTGCACTGTGAGAAAGCTTAAGATGAAACTTTTTCTAGCTCTTTCTGAAAGAACATTAGGATTAGGGAGACATAGGCCTCAAATGGAGATAACCACTCTCTTAACTTTCGAAAGGGAGACTATGATAAAATGAGGAAACAAGAAAAAACTAAAAGCAGCAGTTGCAAAGGTTAAAGACTTACATCAAGCTTGGGTGTTGTTTAAAAATACTATCTTCGAAGCCCAGATTGGCTGTATTCCATGCTTTAAGAAAAGTGGAAGGAAGTCCAAAAAACTGCCAGCATGGTTTAAAGGTGAGGTCAGAGAGGCTGTTGCTGCCAAAAAAGCATCTTTCAGGAAATGGGAAAAAATAGCCAAATGACGAAAACTGGAAACAGCACAAGCACTGGCAAATTAAATGCAAAGCATTGATAAGACAGGCAAAGAGAGAATTTGAGAAGAAACTTGCTGTGGAAGCAAAAACACGTAATAAAGACTTTTTCAAGTACATTTGTAACAAAAAACCTGTTAGAGAGTCAGTTGGACCATTAGATGATAGAGGGGTACAAGGGGCAGTAAGAGGGGACAAGGCTATAGCGGAGAGACTGAATAAATTCTTTGCTTCGGTCTTTATTGAGGAAGATGTAGGGATATTACCCATGACTGAAATAGTATTTAAAGGTGATACTGCAGAAGAATTGAAAGAAATATCAATACAGTGGGAAGACGTATTACAACTATTTTGATAAACTGAAGAGTAGCAAATCACCTGGACCGGATGGTATACATCCAAGGGTGTTGAAAGAACTTAAATATGAGATTACAGACCTGCTATTAGTAATCTATGAACTATCATTAAAATCATCTGCAATATCTGAAGATTGGAGGATCGCCAATGTAACACCAATTTTTAAAAAGGGTTCCAGGGGTGATCCGGGAAACTACAGACCGGTGAGCATGATGTCAATACCGGGAAAAATGGTAGAAACCATCATAAAGAACAAAATTACTCAACATGTAGTAGTCATGGCTTAATGGGAGACAGCCAACATGGCTTTAGACAAGGAAGATTTTGTCTTACAAATCTATTATGTTTTTTTGAAGGTGTGAATAAACAGGTAGACAAAGGTGAGTCAGTTGATATAGTGTATCTGGACTTTCAGAAAGTCTCTGACAAGGTCCCTCATCACAGACTTTTGGCAAAACTAAAAAGTCATGGGATAGGAGGCAGTGTACTATTGTGGATCAGGAACTGGTTAAAAGATAGAAAGCAGAGGTTAGGGCTAAATGGCCAATTTTCCCAATGAAAAAAGGTGAATAGTGGAGTATTGCAGGGATATGTGCTGGGTCTGCTGCTTTTTGACATATTTATAAATGACCTGGAAAAGGGAATAACGAGTGAGGTTATCAAATTTGCAGATGACACAAGCCTATTTAAAGTTGTTAAAACCCAAGAGGATTGTGGAAAATTGCAAGAGGATCTTGATAAACTGAAAGACCAGGCATCCAAATGGCAGATAAAATTTAATGTGGACAAGTGCAACGTTATGCACCTAGGAAAGAACAACCCAAACTATGGTTACATGATGCAAGGTTCCGCATTAGGAACCACCACCCAGGGAAACATTTAGGTGTCATTGTGGATAACATGTTAAAACCCTTGGCCCAGTGTGCAGCGGCAGCCATGAGAGCAAATAGAATGCTAGGTATCATAAGGAAAGAAATGGAAAATAAAACAAAGGATATTATAATGTCTCTATATCGTTCTATGGTGCGACCGCACCTTGAATATCGTGTGCAATTCTGGTCGCCATATCTTAAAAAGGATATAGCGTTATTAGAAAAGGTACAGAGAAGAGCCACCAAAACGGTAAAGGGGATGGAAGGATACTCCTATGAAGAGAGGCTAAAAAGCTTAGGGCTCTTCAACCTGGAAAAGAGATGGCTGAGGGGAGATTTGATAGATGTCTATAAATTAATGAATGGAGTGGAATGGTTAAACGTAGATCAATTGTTTACATCATCAGAATATAAAAAGACTAGTGGACATGCAATGAAACTCCAGGGTAACCTATTTAAAACTAATAAGATAAAATATTTTTTCACTGAACGTGTAATCAAACTCTGGAATTTGTTCCTGGAGGATGAGCTGTTAGTGTAGTTGGGTTTAAAAAAAGGTTTGGACAAGTTCCTGGAGGAAAGGTCCATAAACCATTATTAAAAGGGACCCAGGATATCACTACTTGACCCAATACAAGCATTGAGGAACCTGTGTCTTTTGGGGAGACTGCTAGGTACTTATGGCCTAGATTGGCCACTGTTGGAAACAGGATACTGGGCTTGATGGACCTTGGTCTGACCCAGAATGGCATATCTTATGTTCTTATGTTAGGGCCCCATTCATCAAAGAACTTCCATAGCCAGTCATAAGTGAGGGATGTGAACCTTTTCTGAATCTGTAACAGTGTCACTACTACCTCTACGGAATTTATTTATTCAAAAGTTTTTGTAGACCATCTTTTTAAACCAGTAAGGGTAATACAAAATGGTTTACAAATAAAACAAGATATTCACAATATTAGAAAAAGTAGTACATATAAAAATTAAAATAAACCAACAAATAAAAGATATCATCAATTCATAATCCTTCTATTCTTATTAACATCAAAACTCCACAAAGGGAGACAGCGTAAGATCTTATTGTCCTATAATAAAATTAAGACCCTTCTGGGAATAGCAGCGACTTCAAACCCTTTCTAAAACTAAGTACGTTTTCTTCCTCTCTTAAGTATGCATTCAATTGTAACAGACCAGTCACACTAAAAGCTTTGGTTCTCCATTTTGCCAAGTGAATGTGAGATGCCCCTGGAATTTCCACGAGATTATCCTGTGCAGAGCGAAGTGAGTGTCCTGGGTTATACATTTTTAACCTATTTTTCACATATAAAGGTTTATTCAATCTAAATGCCTTAGCCCTGAAATTGTAATAGTTGGGCCACAATACAGAATGGAAATGTATCTTCCAGAATGATCATGCTCTGAAGCAAAAGACCTTTGGATTGTAGAAGCCTCAAGAGTTATTCTGTTTTAGGCTGCAAAAGAAGATATACCACAGTTGTCTTGACTAGTCCACTGCCACAATGACTACCAATTCTGAATGCTCTATGGTCCCTTGAAATATGCTTCCTATTAGAAGCAATGGAGGAAAGACAGAAGATTGTGAGGAAGTCATCTCTGAGAAAGGGCATCGATGTCCAAGGATCCCTTTTCTTTTCCTCCTGCTAAATAAGTTGAGGCCCTGATCTTTCTCGCGGCCATCAATAGATTGCTCTACTTGTTCCTTATGAGTTTGAAGGCTGATTCCAGTAATTCCCTTTCTCCTGGATCCAAGGAATGTCTGCTCAGGTAGCTTGACTAGATATTCCCTACTTTTGCTATGTGGGACAATGAAAGAGCACAAGGATGTTCCTCTACCCACTTAAGACAACTTCCAGTGCCACCTAAGAGCTTCTGGAGACCCCTTTTTCATGCCACAAATGCTACTACTGTAGCCATGACTAAGAATATCCACACCACTACTCCCCCCCCCCCCCTCCAATTGGGCTGGTAAGATTTAGAACCTTCTTTATGGCTCTCGTTTCAAGTAGGTTGATCGAGGGCTTCATCTTCACTGCATCCCAGGGTCCTTGGACCAACTGTCCATGACAGTGTGCCCTCCCCCCCACCAGTTGGAAAGTTGGTATCTATCATGAGAATAATCCAAGGTGGAGAATATAAGTCAGCAACTTTAGACAGATGATCTCTGACAAGTCACCTTTCCAAACTGGTCCTGGCCTCCCACAGAGGGAGTTTTCTGGACTAGTCCTGTGACTGAGAAGACCATCTTGAAGGAGTCCTTTGCGAAAGCTGCATGCGAGTTCTTGTTCATAGAATCAGATCTATATAACCCAAGACCTGTAACCTGGGATCCCAAATCACCAGTAATTTCCTTATTAAATTATTTATTTAGCCAGACTTCTATACCGCCTTAACCTTCAATCAAGGCCTTATCTACAATTACTGTCTTTGGACTCTTATTCCTGTCAGAATGACCTTCCCTCTTCTCTGTATTGCCCCGCTATGATCATGTAAGGAGTCATGCTGTCCAGCTGTGACACGTTTGTTACAGCCTATAAAAAGAGCTAGAAAATACAGGACATATAGACAGCTGATATCCACCTGGCCAGCGCGTGAAGGATCCCAGACTTTTCTCCAGCCTTCGCTGTGGCTCTCCCAGCTGATGATAAAAATGGGCTGCGATGATGTCAGTTTGGTGATGCATTGTTCTATGTGTTGTCCTTGTAATATTGTTAATTGAATTCACCATGACCCTGAATAACCCCACCCAAAGCAAAGTAGATGAAAGAATAATCAGACGGTTCAAAACATTTGACAGAGACTCATTCATTAATGAAATCAATCCACAACTTCATCAGGAACAAGACCACCCTGGATCTTAATATAGAAGAATGGAACACAATAATAGCCAACGCAGCATCTGCCCCAACCAACAAACAATGAACCACAAACGTGGAAAAGATCCAAGGCCCCATGGTATTCACAAGAAATAAGAGTTGCAACGCGCACACTAAGAAGACTAGAACGAAAATGGAGACGGAACAAGACACATAACTTCTTAACACAATACAGAGACAAACAACGGGAGTATAACAATCTAATAAATGAACGCAAACACCACCATACCAACCTAATCATGAAATCTACCAATAGACCAAGAGAACTTTTTAGCATTATCCAAAAGCTCACTAAGGATGGCACGCAACAAATCACCAACCATCTTGACCCACAAAAATATGCAGACTACATGAAGTCAAAAAACACAAGCCAAACAAACTCTGCCTCACAACAAACAAATGATCACACGATAAAGAAGAAACATCAAACATTGGAGAGCTTCAACATACCAACAAAACAGCAAGTAGAAGACATTATATCTGGTCTAAACACAACAACTTCACCATCAGACCCATGCCCAGTGTCATGGATCAAACCCACAAAAAGCCAGCTCTCTCATCACATTCATAAAATCATCAAGGATTCACTCCAATAAGGATACATGCCGCAATCCCTAAAGCATGCAATGATATGACCAATACTTAAAAATAGCAATCTGAGTCCATCCGAACCAAAATCATACCGTCCCATCTCTAGCCTGCCATTCCTTGCTAAAGTCGTGGAAAAAGCAGTCCAAAGGCAACTTCAGGACCATATAGATATCAATGCCCCTCTGGACGTACATCAGCACGGATTCAAGCCCCAACACGGCATGGAAACACTACTCACCTCCCTCTTTGACAATCTCCTAAGAGGCATTGACAACATAAAGAACAGCTTCCTCCTAGTGTTCATGGATATCTCGGTGGCCTTCGATACTGTGTCACACCCTAAGCTACTGCAACGCCTACAACAGATAGGACTATGCAAGAATACCCTAAAGTGGTTTACAACATACCTGGAAGGGCGAATGCAGCAAGTCAAATGCGATCAAAAGAAATCCCTACAATTCCCCGTCACGCAGGGAATACCTCAAGACTCAGCCCTATCTTCAATGCTCTTTTAACATCTACATACAGCCCAAATGCAACATCATCAAGAACCATAATCTATGCTACCACATTTATGCTGACGACATCATGGTGTACGCTCCAGTCAACTTACTGGCACTAAACACCACACCAATAACAAAATGCCTCGAAGACATGAATGACTGGCTCATAGACAACAACTTAACAGTCAACTACGACAAAACTGAGGCAATGTTCGTCACCAGGAACTCCACATTCACACCCCCACAAACCATAAGCATCCTAGACAAACACATAATAGTCAAAGAAGAAGTTAAATATCTGTGCATAACACTAGACAGAGCTCTGAACTTAAAATCTCACAGCAACAAAACTGCGAACAAGGCATATCATCGATTGAAAACAGTCAGACAAATCAAACCAATGCTCCGTCAAGACCACTTCCGCACAGTATGTCAAGCACTCATCACACCTCTGCTTGCTCACTATACCAAGGCCTTCCTCACCAAACACTACACCCACTACAGATGGTACAAAACACTACAGCACGTATCATTACAGACACCCCAAGGACTGAGCACACCACTCCCATCCTACAACTACACTGGCTCCCAATGGTGGCAAGAACTAAATACAAAACAATCATGATAATCTTCAAAGTCATTCACCATCTCTCAGCGGACGTACTCCAAAGCATTATAACAAGAGACATCAGCAACAGACCAAGAAGAACCAATAATAACATGATCAGCGCCCCTGCAGGCTATCACAAAACCAAACAAACAACCTCAAAAAGAGCACCATCACTACTGGCATCCTCAATATGGAACTCCCTACCAATGAGCCTGAGAGCTTTAGAAGACATCACAGACTTCCTCAAAGACCTCAAAACATGGTTATTTATAGAAACCTATGGGCATTCAAGCAACATCCCTTACCCAAACAGCAATACTAACATCACCGCCAACTAACACCCACCCACCCTATCCACACGAACAAATTCATCACACCACGTTAGTACATACCTTTATGTTATATGTTACCTCAACTGTACTGTCTAAATACTGTCACTTAACTGTACTGTCTAAATGTTCACACGTACCCTAATGTTAAATGTAATCCTCCAATTGTGTTGCGACGTGACCACCTTGACTGAAGGAAAAGGTGGCATACAAATCTCTCTAAATAAATAAATAGTTATATTGTCTAGCTAACTGTCATATTAAATAACATGCATTTGTGGCTGTTTGATCTTGAATTTAATAAAGCGGGGCAATACATCCTCTCAGGACTAAAAACTGCACCAAAATACTCCAGTTTCTGCATACGTGTTAACTTGTTCTTGACAAAATGTCCTGTAAGAATTGAAAAACCCTGGTCAAGGAAGTCTTGCCCTTCTCTAAAAACTTCATCCAAATTAACCAATCAGCCAGATATGGGAGCATCATGATGCCCTATCTTGCAAAGGGATACTGCCGTACCTACAATTACTTGAAGGCAGCCTTTGGAGACATAACCAATGGTGATGCTCGAAACTGGAAGTGCTTTTCTAACACTGCAAATCCAAGAATCTTCTGGAAAATAACCCTGATGTGGATGTGAAGGCATCATATCCAAGGATGCCAAACATATTAGTCATCTCATGGCTCCATCACAAATGTATTGAGATGGATGACAGATGGAAAGTGCCCTCTTTCTTGGGAGGTAGGGGGGAACCATAAAGCAAACACAGTACATTCCTTGGCTGCACTCCTCTCTTGGGGCTGGAACCACTGCCCCAATCTGGAGGAGACAGGCAATCTCTTACTGTCATTTTCTTTAGCAGCAAATGTCAGGGGAAACAAAGTTGACCAAAGTAGGATGGGGAAATTCTAATGCACAACTTTCCCTTATAATACTCTGGACCTCTCTGTTCACTGTGATCCAGGTTCACTCCTCATAAAGGTAGCCAGTCAACCCTTATCTAAGTAATCATGGTGGGTCCCCAAACCTCTGCACGTCTATCTCTCCCACTATGTTTTGCCTAAAGGGCTGATTTTTTTTCATCTTTTTCTTTTTTTTCTGGGGATAAGGCTCCGCTGGGAAGTAGCTCTACTAGGGAGATGCCTTCTGGATTTCTTGAGTCTATCCCTACTCTGCTTTTGGTAAGGGGATACTCTGTTCGCCAACTAGTTTCAGAACCATGAGGCATCTATGATTAACTGCTGCCCCAAACACAGGAGACACATCTGTACTTATTTTATGGAGCAGAAACCTTCCCCAAGCTTGCACCAGCTTCCCCTTCAAAGCTGCAACAAGATGCTGCTACAGGAAGCTTTCCCACGAGTTGTACAGCACCTGCTCACTTAGCCTGTACACTAATTCCCATGGTGAAGTGTGGCAGGAACCACAACTGAGCCCTCCTTTGTCTGTCTGCCTCCCATGCTCACAGTGCCTCAAAAATGGATACGCTTTCCACCAAATTCTGGTCAACTCCCTTCCAACCAGCTTCTCTAGGGTGGGGAATCAGACACAATAACATATTCCCCCAAGCCATGGGACCAATGCACCAATCCATAACCTCTCTGCTCAAGCCCCACTCAACTGGGGCGAAGATGGCTAGAAATCTATTATTCCTAGAGCTCAAAACAGCTTTCCAAGTGCATAGATTTTACCCCGTCATATGCTAGAGATAACGAACACTGGAGACCTGAGGCTGTGCAAGGCCTTATAAAGACTGATGCAACCAAACTAGTTGTTCTCTGCCTCCATCTGCTGATGGGGGGGGGGGGGGGGAGACAAAACTCACACCTGGATTGGTCTGCTGGGATGAGAAGGGGAAACAATATCATAGTTTAAAATATACTCAAATAAAAAACAAGTGACAAATATAGAACACCACGAAGATTTGCACATGATGAGCACACATGGTTGAGAGATTAAAAGAAAATAAGTTACATTTTTAAACAATTTCCCCAATACAGAACTTCAATGAAACTTATCGTATGGAACATGGTGCTTAGTCAGATATAGACTGGAAGTGCTATGCAATACATGGGACTATTGTCAAAAGAATGTTTGAAACCTGATGAATTTTAGAAAAAAATAGAAGTTCATAAAGACAACTATTTCAGAGCTAAATATATGGCAATAACTTTTGTCAAGAATCACTCTAACAAAAAAAAGTATAAAAGCAGTAAGTAGTTAAAGATTGACAGGGCTTGACTCATTAAAGATTTATATTTGATAGGTCAACTCCTTTTTTGGTTGGTTGGTTGGTTGGTTGGTTATTGCATAATACAAAAAAGAAGACATTTCAACAGGACTATTTTAAGGAAGGTACATAAATCAACTCCATTCCATATACCGCTAGGAGATGGGGAGGGGGGGCCACTATTGGGACTCCAGCCCTTATCTATGACAGGATGAGCGGAGTTTCAAGCTTGGTAGGTTTCCCTATAGCCAATCATCAAGAGGCTGTGAAAAGGCTCCTACAGTCTTGGCATTTCTTACATCTAAAAGTACTGCTGATAAAAACTCTTCTTTCTGAGGTTTCTTAGATCAGTGTTTGATAACCTTAGATTGCCTAAGCATCCAGCATACTGAGAAATAGAGTGGACCTTGCTGCTATAAGAAGTGATTGGTAAAACCTACTTGAAGCCTGAAAAGAGTAGAAAATCTGCAATTATCCTGAAACTTCCTAATCATCTGTTTTCCAGTACATGGGGGGAGCTGAAACAAGCCATCTGCAGTATAGTTTTTGTAATACAGCATATACCTACCTTCTGAATATCTGTTATGTCAGCTAGTTTTATGACTTTGTTCTTCTTAGACGAACCAGACTTGGTCTCAAAACATAAGTAACTGAAGAAAAGACGACAGAAGCACTTTATATTTGTCTTCAACTATTCGAACAACATGTGAATTGCTACATTCTATTTAAAGCTAAGGAAATACATGGCTAACTTATTTAATGGTTTCAGTGAATCAAACCAAATTTATTAGCAGTCTTACAAAAAAAAAAAACATTACCCCTAAAATACCAGGTCCCTTGGTCACTTCTCAGGCCAAGCTACCAGCTCTGTTAGCAGGAAATCAGGAAGCGCGAGAAGTACTCACTCATACAAAATGAAGACTATATGGGTTGAATAAGTAAGCCAGAGGGCTTACAATCTTATACTCAAGGCAATGGAGGGTTAAGTAACTTGCCCAAGACCACAAGGACTATCCATGGAATTTGAACCCTGGTTTCCCTGGTTCTAGCCCATTGCTCTAACCACTAGGCTAATCTTCCACTCGGCAGCATTTATCTGCTTCTTCTTGGTCAATGGTTATAGTGCTACTGAATATCTTGTCTGACTGTGTTGCCACAATCCAGATAGTGCTGGGGCAGTCTGGGGATACAGTAGGGGCTGAACATAATCCATATAAACTGCAATATTCAGTGCAACTATACGGATAGCTATTTGTATTGCTTAGGACAGCAAAGAGCTTTGCTAAATGGCTATCCAGATAGCTCATCCGTATTGCGATGGTGAATATCAGCACTATTCTGATAATACTTATGCTGGCCCCAGTATCTAGATATTTCATGCCAGCCATCATCCAAATACCAGTGCTCTACATCCGGATTTAATTTAGCTGCGATGGCCAGTGTTTAACAAAAACAGTGATAGCCATGGCTCAATATTGACTGGATACTTTCTCCCTAGCCCTAAAATTAATAGCCAACAAACCTAACATCGGCATGATTGGCTGCTTCATAGTTGACTTCCATAGCAGCCATGGTTACAAGCCAAAGAACACGGGCATGAGATGGCTGGATGTTTGGACTACAGCCTCAATGATTTGTAATAAGGCACCTCTGCATTGGATTAATCATGGAACTGGTAGCTGGCACTGTACACGAGGACAGTTACTGGGAACAGGGTTTAGGACTGGCTAGGTAAAAAATATGCGTGGTCTTGGTTTACATTCTCATCTACCCAACGAGACAGGAATTAAAATGGGTTAGCTGGTCCTTATGTGCTCTCATTTACTACATTAAGGAAAACGAAAGGCAAAACCTTCCCTTAACTTCATAAGAAAAGCCATACTGTGTTAGATGAAGGTCCATCGAGCCAGCATCCCGTCTCCAACAGTAGATCTATTTCTCATAGCTCATTTCCAGGCATGAGCAATGGCATTCCCAAGTCTACCTGGCTAATAATCGTTTATTGACTTCTCCGGGAACTTTTCTGAACTCTTTAGCCACCTTAACCACATCCTGCCCTATCTAGCTGAAGTGCCACCAACCTTGATATGCTTTATTTGGATTTTTTTTTAGGTAAAATAGCTTAATCATTATTTACAACAAAGAGTAAAAACCACATAGTTCTGAAGTTGCAGTTCCTGGGTACGCTGCTTAGTAAGTTGGTAAAGTAACTGCCGCTCTTTTGTACATCTTTCCACATTAAACCAAGTATCAGTTACTCACTTTAACAAATGTTTCACCAAGAATTTATCCTCGGTGAAAATAAGAAAAATTACTGATAGCCAGAAGAAAGGTCTATATTAAATACAAATAAAGTTTGTCTCATTGAGTTCAACCCTCATCCCAGCAAAAATATAAAAGAAAACTACTCACTTTTCAGTAACATAGAGAACTCCATTTCTCATGTAGTCTGTGGGCATCTTCCTGTCTCGATTAATCAAGTAGCACCTCCAGCCAGCCTCACATGCTAGTGAAAGAAACACAGAGGTAAAACGATACTGTATTCATGTCCTTTCTAACCAGGTCACTCAAATTTGCTATCTGACCCTATCCACAGAAACCTGCTTCCGGACTCTCCCTCAGGGCACTCTTAACAGAGGAGCCTAAAAGACCTTGTGTTGATGAAGGTTACCATAGCCTACCAGGGAGAAATATATATTCAGTAAAAAGACAAGAAAAAAGTTTGAGTTAAGGACTTGCAGCTGGAAATTAAGGGTCGGGGTCCACTGACAGGCTATTAGAAATCAAACAAGATTCACTTAAGTCCATGTATTATCCTTGGGATTTCCATACAAAACATTCACTTATAAGCTGATACCAAGGAAAGGTCACCACAAAACTATACAGAGGATATTTCAAAAGCAAAACACAGCTGGGAAATACAAAACTGAGCAAACCCACAGAGCAAAGTAGTCGCACAACCAAATAAGGATCAAAGGATAGGACCCTGAGGAATCTCTGAAGGCATACAGTATGAGCCCAGGAAGAAGTCTAATGACCAACACATACTTCCTGGAAACGAGCGGATAAAAATGAAGACGGACATTTGCAAATGTTTAGGCCTATCTGAAATTCAGCCAAATGAGTAAGTAAAATGAGATGACTGACTGTATCAAAGACTGATAAAATATCAAGAAATAGCAATAAATACCCCCCCCCCAACTCCATTCATAGCAAGGCCCTACCGAATACAATCCAATATAGAAAGAAAGAGTGAGTTTGTACTGAGGCCCAAGCGAAAGCTACACTGGTAGACATTCACACACCTTAAAAATTTTGGTGCACAAATAATTTAATGGGCATATAATCAATCTGGATCTAATGTGCAAAGATAAAAGAGCCTGAAATTTGGGGAAAGAAAGCCAAAGGAATCAAAAATTTCCGGCTTGTTCGCTATGGTTATCCTGGAAATTTGGCAGGCTCTGGAGTCACCAAAACATATGTGAAACACTGCTAGAAAACCCTTCAAAAGAAAATTAGGCAAGAAGAGGAAGAATTAGTACTTATTCTCAGTGTTGCATTCAATAGAGCTATAGTATGTTTTGCCAAGGAGCCTATAGCTGAGTTATGGGCATGGTGTTTTGGGCACTAAAGTGATACTGTTCCAAACCATATGAACCAACAGCTGACGACTGTGGCAAGCACGGCCAGTCCCAGGGTTAGTACAAAGTATTGGGCACTAAAGGCAAACCTTCAGCCTCTCTCCTCCCGAGATTTTGATAACTGAACTCAACAATCCATCTTCTGAACACCACCCTTCCAACAATCCTGCAAAAATGCATAACTGGACACCATGAGGGGAATTTTAGAAAGGACGTCCTCAATTGCACTTGGACATCCTGAGCAGAACATGCAGGAAAACACCAGACACATTCATATCTCCAGCTAATTTTAGACATGTAGACATCCCCGAAGTGGATGTGTGCATGACCAGGCACAAAGACATCCCCAGTAGGGACTGATGGATCAGGGACATCCAGCTCAGGCAAGTTAGCAAATGGGGACATCCGGCAGCAGAGCACATTAACACCACAAGCCCCCATTTCCCATCAGTTGTCGTCGACATATGGTGGAACACAGGGGATAGGAGTGCAAATCCTTCTCCACCCCCTCCAGATGCCTGGAGCAGGTCTAACTCTGGCTGTGATTTGGGATGTTCAAGGTGCTAATGAGATCGGGCAGGGACATTCAGGATAGCAGTACCACCCTGGCCACGTCTCCACTTGGACCTGGACATCCCCAGAACCAGTTTTTAAAATGCTTTGCTTTGTATGTAGGTCAATGCCTGCTCTTCCAGCGGGTCAAAGAATGTGCCAAAGGCTCTTTGAGCTTGTGTGGCTGTCAGAATCTATTGTTTACTGCAGAGAAAACCCCCCAAGTTCAATGACAAAATAATACACTCAAAAAATGAAGTCATTGAACATCCCCACCAGTAGCTACCACTGGAGATTAATGAATCCCACAACCTCTATTTTTGTCGGGGGCTATCGGTTGGAGAGGAAGGACTGCAACCATTCCCCTCATTATCGAAAGAACCCTTTTACTCAAAAAGGCCACAGCGTGCCCAATCACCTTATATATTCACTTCAAACAAAAAACAGTACTTATCTTAATCAGACAAAACCATTGTCTTTCATAGGTGAATATTGTCATCCACAGCTTGCCACGACATGACATGCATGTTTCGGGCCCCTCCGGGTCCTGTATCAAGTGGTATCTCGCCCAAATAATCGCCCACAAAAACGCCGTGAGCCAACTGATCTTTTTGTAGCTAAAAACTGTTATCCAATTGGCTGTCAACCACACGTCATCATCAGAGGTGGAGTCACATGGGAGTCTCTCTTTCACACTGTTTGCTCCGTCCCCCTGGAGCGTCTCAGTGAAGCCATCCACAGATCATATAAGGCTCCACCAATCTTGTTCCAAGTTCAAACCTAATGGGATCACAGTCTGCAACTTATATATCCACTGCTGTTCCTTCCACCGAAGGCGCTGTTCCCTGTCCCCACCCCGAGGGGTCGCCGGGACATCATCAATCACCCTCCACCGCAAGTCCGCAAAACTGTGATCCAGAGCCACACAGTGTTCAACTATAGGGGCTGATAGATTCCTCGTTCGAATACGACTAGCATGCTCCCCCATCCTAATTTTAACTGGGCGTATAGTGCGCCCTACATAAAATAAATCACAGGGGCAGACTATAATGTAGACAACAAAACTCGTCTGGCACGTAGAAAATCCAAAAAAAGAATAAGATCGCCCCGATGTCAAATGACACCACTGTATGCCCTCCGTGGTATTGGAACAATATTTACAATGATGACAAGCCCAATGACCTCTCAAGCCCTCCGGCCCCTGCTGCACGGAAAATCCGGTGGTCACTTGAACCAAACGGTCCCGTAAATTCATACCTCTAGTGTATGCAAACCTCACCGGTTTTTGAAAACAACCCCGTGCCTGCAGGACACCCCAATGTTTCTTGAGCAATCGAGACACCTCCGCCGAGTGAGCCATGAAAGGCAAAACTCCAGTAACGAGATCCTCTGTGTCATTCAAAGGCAAAGCTTCCCGTGGCTCGAAAGGTTGCAAAAGCCACTCGCGATGGGAAAATCGGGCTCTGATATAAGCTCTCCTAATCACCCTATTAAGATAACCCCGCTCCAAAAGGCGTTCCTTCAAAACCCGTGCCTGTAACTTAAACTCCAACAAAGAAGAACAAATCCTTCGAAGGCGAAGGAACTGGCCCAAAGGGAGATTATTTCTTAAAGGAAAGGGATGATGGCTGTGATAACAAAGCAAACTGTTTCGTTGACTTGACTTTCGAAACAAAGTGGTAGAAAACATCCCATCCCGTATATCCACTAACACATCCAAAAACTCAATACTATGCTCATCCATATGTGCCGTGAATTTGATGTTTTCCTTAAGCGAGTTTAACCAAACCACAAACTCCAATAGACTCTCCCGGGTGGAAGTCCACAAGAAAAATATATCATCCAGGAACCTCAACCAGAGGCGTACATGTTGAAATCCAGGGGCTGGGTAAATGGACTGCTCCTCCATTGCCACTAGATATAAAGTGGCAATGGAGGGGGCAACTGTGGCCCCCATGGCTATCCCCTGACATTGAAGATAGAACTGGTCACGATACCGAAAATAATTCTTCGTGAGAACCAACCTGGCCAAGTCCAACAAAAAGGATTTCGGAAGCCTAGTCGGGGCCGTTGAAAATGCCTGTGCCAACAAATGGAGAGTCTCCTCTTGACAAATATTAGTGTATAAGGCAGTCACATCTAGGGTCACGAGCCAAACTGACCCCAATGATTCCTCAAAGGAGGCAAGCATACATAAAAAATGCGATGTGTCCCTCAAATAGGATTTCACCAATCTAGCCTCCTGTTTCAAAAAGATATCCAGAAACTGGGATAAAGGCTCCAATACTGATCCCCTGCAAGAGACGATGGGACGACCCGGGGGAGCTGAAATAGACTTATGAACCTTAGGCACTATATAGAAAACAGGGATATTCGGATGTTTCTGAAATAGAAAAAGGGCTTCCTTAATAGTAATCCACCCCTTCTCCCGTGCCTCACCAATTATTGCCCGAATCTGAATTTGTAATTGAGGAGTAGGATCCCCCCTCAAAGGGGAATAATACTTAGAATGATTTAATTGCAGAAGTATCTCCGCATGGTACTGATCCCAAGATTGAACCACTACCGCTCCCCCTTTATCCGCACCCCGGATGATCATGTCCTTGTTTTCAGACAACTGGTTGATAGCCAAACGTTGCTCTCTAGAAAGATTAGCGAAATCCTGCGTGAACAATCTCTCCATTGAAGACAATTCCATCAATACCAATGATTGATATGTAAAAATTGCCGGGTCGGGAACCCCCGGTGGAATCCAACGCGAAGAAGGGCGGACTAAAGAGCCATCCCCCATGGCCTCCTTATCAGAAAAAAACTGCATAACCCGTAATTTTCGAAAGAAAAGAAACAGTGCCACACGCATCCGGAAGGGACTATAAGGTACTGTTGGCACAAAAGAAAGACCCAAAGCAAGCACTTGCTGCTGAAGTGGTGTCAATACTAATCCGGAGGTGTTGATGACTGCTGTTGTCGACGTGCCCTCTGCCGGGTTTTGGGAGGTTCCCACTAGTCGGTTACATAGGGTCGACGAGACCGACCTCCCCTGCGCCGACCTCCTGAAAAATCCGACCCTTCTTTTCCTCTCATCCATCGTGGTTGCTCCCGCGGTGGATTGCTGGAATCTGTATCTTCTGAAGAATGATCAAAGGTAACACGTTTACTCTGTCCCTCGACGGGCTCCTCAGAGTCCGATTTCTCATACATCCAGCGGTAAACCTTCTCAGAATCATAGTCCGTTTTATCTCTCTGAAATTTATTGGCCTTGAGTCCCCGCAGGTAGTCAAAAAATCCCTGCAACTGACGATCCATATCCGCCATCCTGGATTGAAATTGATCTTTATCCAGAGTTTCTTGAAGAGAAGCTTTTAACTCTCCAATTTCCGCAGCAATCACCGTTTCTTCCAAAGCTGTACAATCTATAATCAAGGCTATGAGATCAAAGCTGCATTTGTTTAGAACACAGTTCCATTTCGAGATAAACTCTGCATCAGACAAGAACAGCTTGGGGGCTCGCAGCATCCTCAACCCTCTAGGAATAATTTGAGTCTTTAAATATTGCAACATGGCTGCCCCATGAAGTTGAGCCCTTATAGATCTCTTCCGAAGGGCTTTTAGCTTGGAAATTGTAGGAGAACTTCTATCAGGCTCCAAACCAGAGGAATCAAAGAGATTTTTGTTGTCTTAATTTCTTCAAATATTCCTCTGAAAACGCGAACGTGTCCGCAGCCATAATACACGACAGGGGCAAATGAAATACTGCAGAGAAAACCCCCCAAGTTCAATGACAAAATAATACACTCAAAAAATGAAGTCATTGAACATCCACACCAGTAGCTACCACTGGAGATTAATGAATCCCACAACCTCTTATATTTTTCTTGTGGACTTCCACCCGGGAGAGTCTATTGGAGTTTGTGGTTTGGTTAAACTCGCTTAAGGAAAACATCAAATTCACGGCACATATGGATGAGCATAGTATTGAGTTTTTGGATGTGTTAGTGGGTATACGGGATAGGATGTTTTCTACCACTTTGTTTCGAAAGTCAAGTCAACGAAACAGTTTGCTTTGTTATCACAGCCATCATCCCTTTCCTTTAAGAAATAATCTCCCTTTGGGCCAGTTCCTTCGCCTTCGAAGGATTTGTTCTTCTTTGTTGGAGTTCAAGTTACAGGCACGGGTTTTGAAGGAACGCCTTTTGGAGCGGGGTTATCCTAATAGGGTGATTAGGAGAGCTTATATCAGAGCCCGATTTTCCCATCGCGAGTGGCTTTTGCAACCTTTCGAGCCACGGGAAGCTTCGCCTTTGAATGACACACAGGATCTCATTACTGGAGTTTTGCCTTTCATGGCTCACTCGGCGGAGGTGTCTCGATTGCTCAAGAAGCATTGGGGTGTCCTGCAGGCACGGGGTTGTTTTCAAAAACCGGTGAGGTTTGCATACACTAGAGGTATGAATTTATGGGACCGTTTGGTTCGAGTGACCACCGGATTTTCCATGCAGCAGGGGCCGGAGGGCTTGAGAGGTCATTGGGCTTGTCATCATTGTAAATATTGTTCCAATACCATGGAGGGCATACAGTGGTGTCATTTGATATCGGGGCGATCTTATTCTTTTTTTGGATTTTCTACGTGCCAGACGAGTTTTGTTGTCTACATTATAGTCTGCCCCTGTGATTTATTTTATGTAGGGCGCACTATACGCCCGGTTAAAATTAGGATGGGGGAGCATGCTAGTCGTATTCGAACGAGGAATTTATCAGCCCCTATAGTTGAACACTGTGTGGTTCTGGATCACAGTTTTGCGGACTTACGGTGGAGGGTGATTGATGATGTCCCGGCGACCCCTCGGGGTGGGGACAGGGAACAGCGCCTTCAGTGGAAGGAACAGCAGTGGATATATAAGTTGCAGACTGTGATCCCATTAGGTTTGAACTTGGAACAAGATTGGTGGAGCCTTATATGATCTGTGGATGGCTTCACTGAGACGCTCCAGGGGGGTGGAGCAAACAGTGTGAAAGAGAGACTCCCATGTGACTCCACCTCTGATGACGTGTGGTTGACAGCCAATTGGATAACGTTTTTTAGCTACAAAAAGATCAGTTGGCTTACGGCGTTTTTGTGGGCGATTATTTGGGCGAGATACCACTTGATACAGGACCCAGAGGGGCCCGAAACATGCATGTCATGTTGCGGCAAGCTGTGGATGACAATATTCGCCTATGAAAGACAATGGTTTTGTCTGATTAAGGTAAGTACTGTTTTTTGTTTGAAGTGAATATATAAGGTGATTGGGTACGCTGTGGCCTTTTTGAGTAAAAGGGTTCTTTCAGTAATGGGGGGAATGGTGCAGTCCTTCCTCTCCAACCGATAGCCCCCGACAAAAATAGAGGTTGTGGGATTCATTAGTCTCCAGTGGTAGCTACTGGTGGGGATGTTCAATGACTTCATTTTTTGAGAATCTATTGTTTAGCTTTAAATGCAGCTCCTTTTTGTCGCCGCCCTAGATGACCGCTTAGTGGTTGGACTGCCCTGGTGGCAAGTGATAGAATTTGAGAAAACTATGAATTCTAATTGGATGTTGTAGTACTTTCCAGGCTTATAATAACCTAGAAACCAACATGCTCTATGGCCACAAATGATGGACCGGACCAAAGTTGGGGGAATTTTTGATGAAGTGAGGCTAAGAAGTGGTCCATTCATGGTCCCTGATATCACCAGGGAGAGAACAGAGTTTAAAAAGTCACTGTTCATTCACTAAGTCACAAGACAAGAGAAAACCGACTGATCAGAAATCAAAACAGGGTTTCCAAATACAAGACACAAGTAAACCTGAATAGTATCGCAAATATATTAATACTAACAAGTAGATCCTGGTACTGAACAGGGGACTAGAAAAGGTCCGACTGAAAGAACACCCAACTCTGGCTGTCACACCATAGGACAAGCACTGTGCAATTGGGAAAAAATGCAAAGCTGAACAAGAAACACTAGTACCATGCTTACCGAGGTCAATCAATCAGAAAAGCTGTACTGTGTCAGTACTTCCATGAACTCATTATGAACCCAACATTTTTGGCAGACCAAATGCTACAAAACCTTTCATCCAGTTGCAAGTTTTCTCAGAAGCTTACGCCTTTTCTCAGAAGTCGAGACAGCATCAATCATAACCAGTGAGTAAACTCTAGGAATCTGGACTAAAGGCCTGACTCACAAAGGAATTTTCCTATTTGGTGCCTATTGAAAGTCTTTTGAGGGTGATTTCAAAATTTTTTTCCCCGTGTAAAAAGCATTTAACTTGTGTAAATCAACTATTTGTAAACTGTCCAGGCTGTGTACATTTAAAAGCATGTATGTTTTACAACAATGTGCATTTTATCAACATCTATTAGGCCAGGGACCGAAACACATATACATGGATATTTTCAAATACATGTCTTTTTATCCAACTTAAAAAAAACTGCACACAAAGAGGAGCTGCAAGTATATACAGGTCCATGCTTTTCCTGTGAAATTACCTAAGAAAAGTAGGCGCAGACTTCTTACTTTGAAAACCAGGGCAGTCTGTAGGAAGAATGTACCTGTAGACTTTGCAGCTGTGGGGTAATTTGAAATTGCTTGGTAAATAACCCTTTTTTTTTTTTGCTTCTACAGAGGAAAACCATGATAAGCCTGATTAAATGAAGCGTGTATGCAAACAAGAAATGGAAAAATACTAGCCATTGAAGATCCTACATCCCATGACCAATATGCAAAAATCAGAACGTTTGAATTTCCTATTCATCAGCCCACTATTAGTGTATACAATGTTTAAAGGGCGGGGAATTAAAAATTAAAATATACTGCATGAGACATGAAGAAAAGGAAAGGAAAGGACTTACTGGGGCTGCACTGACAACTCTTCTGGACAAAATGTTTACATAATGTATTAGCTTCAAATAAAGGTAACCGTTGGATCTAAGCAGACAATCTGCATTCCTGCCCTTCACAAATACATACCATCGCAGACATGGACTGCATTTAGACTCTTGTAAGAGCAAGATAAAAAAAGGTTACTTTACATGCCTCCCACACAGCTGTTTAGCAGATGACTGTCCAGCTAATTCACTGCTGTCACTACAGATTTAGCGACAGACTGCAGGACATCTTCCATTCTCTACAAGTTATGCCCATCCATTAACTCATGATGCATGAACAAGATGCTCTATGACTGTTCAGGAATTGGAGGGTCGTCTCAGGTACCAAGGCACATCCAATGCTAACTCACAAGGCAGAGTGCTTCAGAGGGCGTAACACTCACTCACAACAACATATGAAAATACATTCTGAGAGGGACTACCTGGCAAAGGCCGCTCAGTTTCTGATAGGTTAAAGATTTCGTGGAAATTCCCCCTTTTGGTATTATGAAAACGACCACCTTCTTCCTCTTTGTTCACTCCCACGGGGACATTGGCACTCATGTTGCTTCTCGATGATGCCATCTGAACCTGTAAAGATGGCACTGGATATACTGAAGCAGCACGCAATAAGTTATCTGTCAATCACGCACTTTTATTAAAAAAACAAATATAGCTTTTTCTAGAAAAAGATAAATATTTCAATCTTCGTTCAATTTAACATTGCAATGCAGGGAATAGCTCATTAAGGGCCCTGTGAAATGAAGTGCAGTGATTTTGCAAAAGTACACATCACGGTAGTAAACTTTCACGTGAAGCACTCTTTGCGTCAATGTTTATGTAAATTTTGCATACATGACCTGCTGCGATGCAAAATTATACAGAGTATCTCATTTTTAAAAAAAAGAAAATGTGACAATATGGAAGAGGCTTTCGCTCCATTTTTTGCAGAAAACACCACTATGGCTCAAGAGCTGTAGTCAATTTTTCAAAACCTGGGTGAAAACTTTCCCTTAAGCTCTCTTTATGTAAAGATGGCAACACAAATTAAAAAGAGCCTTCTGGTACAAATTAGCGGACCCCAAGACCCTCCACCCTAGGGAGGGGGGAATACCTCAACTCCCTGGTGGCCCAATGAGCTCGATATCCCCCCTAAGCCATGACATGGAACTAAAATTCCCCACTGTCCTATCCCTTTTAAAAGCCCAATCCTGTCCAATGTTTAGTGGTTGCCACACTTCCCAGAACCCCATCTCACGCAAGGGATCCAGGGGTGATGAGGCAGGAGCAATCCCCATTCACTCCTGTCCCAGCAGCTGCCTAGTTCGAAATGGCACTAGGTTACTCCTAGTGGTAGTCTCCCAATACTACCAGTATGGACATTTTGCCTCCAGCTCCTCCAGACTCTTAAGGGTGAGATGGGGTGCCATGAATTTCCTATATATTAGGAAGGGGAAGGTGTGGGGCTTTGGAGAGGAGGAAATTTACAGTGCATTAGCCCTAAATCACAGATGGGGAATGTCAGACGCACTGGAATACCAGGGAGTTGAGGCCCCTCCCCCCACTGAACAAGGGGGTACAGGAAGACCTTCGATTCAGGCCAGAGTGCCATTTAAATTGGTCATGTTGATGCATAAAGGAGCATTTTTTAAAAACAATATATAATATTCACGTGTTACCACAGCCCAGAACACAGGACGTTCCTGGGTGTGGCAACATGAAAAAAATTCCCTGTGAAGATAGCTAAGGATGTAAATGAGGCAACAGCTTGTTTGTATATTGTAGCTATAAAAAAGGGAACTAACTCGCCAACATTTTTTACAGGTTCGTACACAGATCCCTAAATGAATAGTTTATTCACATAATAATGTGCACCTGTCTTACCTGTCTTAGTAACAAAAAGGTTGGCTAACTACAGCACCCTTCATCTAATTCTTTGAATTCAAGATATCCAACATCACACCCAAAGATTTCAGCTTTGCACACAAGGAAATACCTTAGTTAAATAGACCATTTTAACACTACACACGTTAAAATTCTTTTACTAGTATGAACTCCACAGCAGGCTGTTTAATTTTTGAAAAAAGGGTCTGTTTTAGAGTCTAGTGTTTAAGAGACAAGACAAACCAAAAGAACTAAACACATAAATAAGTAAATAAAAAGAGCAAACAGAAAATTAAAAAGGGAAGAAATCAATTTTTTTAAAAAAGGATTGCACACTGCTAAAGAACACGAAATTAAAAAATACTTCCAAGCTAAGATCCATACCGTTTCATGCCCCGACAGCTAGCAGGACAAGAAACGGCAGACAAAACTGACAGTGACGAAACAAAAAGCAAAATCTATTGAATAGTATTAGGGCAAGACAAAAGGGATGAAAGATGCACACTGGAAGGGACAATAAACTAGGCGGCTTTTATTGCTTTTGCCTCTTACCAATAATTAAATAATGTGGGCATCAAGAAAGTCTGGTTTCCATTTATGTACAGCAATTTGGCTATTCAGAGGCTCCCACTTGTAATGAAGCAGCAGACCCCAGTAGAATATATACATAGATGTTCAAAATTTTGCTCAATTCGGTTTCCTTTTCACCTGGTGCTAGGAGCTGGTATTTCTTGATGCAAAATGTACTGGCTGTGATGTGGAAAGTCCTAATCCAGGGGTGTTACCATCCTGGAGGGCTGCATCCCAGAATATCCTTAATGAATATACATAAATATTTACATACATTGGATACAGGGCTGGCTCAACCATTAGGCAAACTAGGCAGTCACTTAGGCCAGCAGCTGCTCCAGAGGACAGCAAAGAGCAGGACATTCACAGCTAAATGATAGATTTGTCTAGGACACCAACGTGGGGGCTGAACCTGATTGGAGGCAGCACACGCAAATATATCCAGGATTTCAACTTGACACTGTTGCTCTAAATCTGTCTATTGAAACAAGAATCCCAAGGAGGATCCTGGCAATGTTACTTAAAAATCTTTGCCTACATATATTTTTGTTGAATTCAGAATTACTCTATGTAGTTTTCATTAGGGAAATATAACACTAACTCATCTGGACGACTACTACTACTATCTTGTAGAACAGATTATTTAATGACCAAAAAAGTTACAATTACAAAGCAGATGGTACACATAATGGTCTACAGCTTTCCAGATTTCCTGTAACATTTTATTGGGCCGACACAGAAAGCCAGCTCTGAAGTCGCGCACTATCAACTCTGTACGCCTCTATGCAGCACCCCATCCCACTACCAGTCCAACTAAAAAAAACCCTGGTAGCCCAGTGGTTTGAACCCCCACCCCCTCCCAGTACCTTTACAAAGGAGTAGGAGCATTGCCCACGCGTTCCCATGCTGCCATCTTGAAAAATGCACTGGGCGGAGTCAGACTGCCATATAAGGCATTTTCTATCTCATATGGTAGTCTGACCCTGCCTGGTGCAACCAAAGATGCACCCGAAGGGCCAGGCGCCACCATTTTTCAAGATGGCAGCACGGGAGCGCGTGGTAGCAGGAGGGGGGTTCAGAGCCACTGGGCCACTAGGGTTATTTTTAGTTGGACGGGTTGGAGGATCGGGGCTGCTGCACAACCAAGGATTTGCTTTCTATCAGGGCCCTGATGATGGCACCTAGGAAAGCCCCCAATGCCATCAAAATACTGTTGAGGGCACGCGCAACATGCTTAAGCCACCTCAGACCTAGGCGTAGAGTTTTTCTACATCAGACACAGACGATATTAGCATGCCATTTTATTGCAGGTAGCTCATTTGCCTATAATTTAAATATTCTTGGCGTTGTGTACACTTGCTTTACTTTTGCTGTTTACGTGTGCATCCATCTCTTTTTTGCATTTGACGTGGAGGGTAATTTGTGCCTAAAAGCTGCGCTATCTGCGCAGAAAGGCCATGCTAGTTTTCTGCATCAGTCCCCACGTCTATTATATTTTTTGGCTGCAGCACCTTTCCATTTCTATATTCATACTATATTCCACAGAAAGCGTAGTTACTCACCTGTAACAGGTGTTCTCCAGGAGCAGCAGGAATCAGTCCTCACATATGGGTGACGTCGGCGCCGACGGAGCCCTCGCGGAGCAATTTTCCCCAGCTTTCAAAGAAAGCCTTTGGGAATTGCAGCGCGCATGCGCGGTCGCCTTCCCGCCCAAGGGTGCCATCTTAGCCAGTCAGATGACATAGCTAAAAAAGACAGCATAAAAATTTGCAAAAAACTAAAGCAGATGATTGCAACTCCAAGGGGAGGAGGGAGGGTTGTGAGGACTGATTCCTGCTGCTCCTGGAGAACACCTGTTACAGGTGAGTAACTACGCTTTCTCCAGGACCAAGCAGGAAGTCAGTCCTCACATATGGGACTCCCAAGCTTAAGGCTACCGGAGACCCTAAGCACAAAAATGAGCTCCCTCTAGCTCAGCAGCACAGAAGGAAGGAATCTTCGCTGAATTATTACCCACCGGTAGCCCACATCCGGGATGGAGGGTAGGAGTTGCTCAAACCTCAAAGAGATTACGGAGGACTGCCTGTCCGAAAGCACTGTCCCTGCGGGACTCCCTCTCGAGACAGTAATGGACCGCAAAAGTCTGGCTCGAAGACCAAGTAGCGGCCCGGCAGATGTCTGCCAGCGGAACAGAGCGGAGGTAAGCCACTGACGTAGCCTTTGCCCGAACGCAATGAGCCGTGACTCGACCTTCCAAGGAGAGTCCGGCTGCCCCATAAGCCCAAGTGATACAGTCCGCAACCCAGATGGACAGAGTACGCTTGGAGACCGGGAGTCCCAATTTATTGGGATCAAAAGACACAAAAAGCTGCGCAGCTTTACGGTGCTCCCGCGTACGGTCAAGGTAGAAGTTCAATGCCCTTCTACAGTCCAGGGTATGGAGGACCATTTCAGCTCGGCTGGAGTGTGGTCTGGGAAAGAAGGTCGGAAGTACCACCTCCTGATTGATGTGAAAAGGGGAGACCACTTTTGGAAGAAATTTTGGGTGAGTCCGTAGGACTACCCTATTTTTGTAGAACCGAGTGTAAGGGGGATCAGACACGAGGGCCTGCAGTTCACTTACGCGTCTAGCGGAAGTGAGGGCTATCAAGAACAATGTTTTCCAAGAAAGAAAACGGAGAGAACAGGTAGCCATAGGTTCAAAAGGCGGACAGGTGATCCGCTGCAAAACCACATTCAGATCCCAATCAGGCGCTGGCGGGCGCAGAGGTGGTTTAAGTAGAAGGAGACCTCGGAGAAACCTCGCTACGAGAGGGTCGCTGGAAAGAGGTCTGCCGTCCACCGGCACATGATGTGCTGAAAGAGCACTGAGGTGAACTTTGACGGAGTTGGACTTAAGTCCCAGATTAGAGAGGTATAGCAAGTACTGCAAGATCACCGACACCGGGCAGGAGAAGGGATCCTGAGACTGTTGGGTACACCAAACGGAAAAGCGACGCCATTTAAGGGCGTAGCATTTGCGGGTAGAAGGTCGCCGAAAAGCTAGGACGACCTCTTCCACCTCTGCCGGCAGGAGAAGGGGAGCAAGGACTACCCTCTCAGCAGCCAGGCCATTAGATTGAGAGATCTGAGGTTGGGGTGTAGCAGAGACCCCTGATCCTGAGTGAGGAGATCCGGTTGTAACCCCAGAGGGAATGGATCCTCTACCGCTAATTGCAGCAGGAGTGGAAACCACGGCTGTCTGGGCCAGCGAGGGGCCACCAGGATCATGAAAGCTTTGTCTCGGAGAACCTTGAAAAGAGTTCGAGAGACTAGCGGGATGGGAGGAAAAGCATACAGAAGGCTCTCCGACCATGAGAGTAGAAAAGCGTCTGCCGCAACTCGAAGGGGATGTGGCTGACGAGAGCAGAAGCGAGGAAGTTGCCGGTTGAGAGGGCTGGCAAAGAGATCCATCGTGGGGAGGCCCCACTTTAGAAAGAGCTTCTGAACTACCAAGGGATCCAGGCGCCACTCGTGCGGCTGGAGGATCCTGCTGAGTTTGTCCGCCAGGCAATTTTCTTGGCCTGGGAGATAAACTGCCTTGAGAAGAACGCCGTGACTGACGGCCCAAGAGCAGAGCTTCTGTGCTTCCCGACAGAGAAGGAAGGAGCCCGTGCCCCCCTGCTTGTTCACGTAGAACATGGCAACTTGATTGTCCGTCTGGACAAGGACGGACTGGTGAGAGGTCAGGTGGGAGAAGGCCTTGAGAGCCAGGCGGATCGCTCTGAGCTCCAGGAAGTTGATCTGCTGAGCAGACTCCCACGGGGTCCAGAGGCCCTGAGTACGTGCCCCTTGGCAATGTGCTCCCCAGCCCAGGAGGGACGCATCTGTCGTCAGCACCTGGGCCGGCTGAGGCGACTGAAAAGGCATGCCGAGCACCAGGTTGGGCCGATGAAGCCACCACTGGAGAGACGAGGCCAGCGGCTCGGAGACGCGCACTAGGTCTGCTAGGCCACCTGTGGCTTGTTGCCACTGCTTGCGAAGACACCATTGAGCAGGCCGCATATTCAGGCGGGCATTGGGGGTCACATGGACGGTGGAAGCCATATGGCCGAGTAGTCTCAGGAAGCGCCTGGCGGAGACCAGGGGCTGGCTGCGAAAACGGTCGGCTAGGTCCATGAGCCGTTGAGCCCTGTCGAGCGGTAGGAACGCTCGTGCCTGAGGAGTGTGCAGCCTTGCGCCGATGAACTCGAGATCCTGTGAGGGGAGCAAAGTGGACTTTGCGAAGTTTATGACAAAGCCCAAGTACTGCAGAAGAGTCACCGTGCAGCGTGTGGCGTTGGTGACCCCCGGAGCGGACGCTGCTCTGATCAGCCAGTCGTCGAGGTACGGAAAGACATAGAGGCCGTGAAGCCGGAGATGGGCCGCCACCACCGCGAGACATTTTGTGAAGACTCGCGGTGCGGAGGACAGGCCAAAGGGCAGTACTCTGTACTGGTAATGATTTCCTGCCACCACAAACCTTAGGTATTGGCGGTGGCTTGGGTGGATGAGGATGTGCGTGTAGGCATCCTTTAGATCCAAGGAGCATAGCCAATCTCCCTGCTGGAGGTAGGGCAGAAGGATTCCAAGGGTAAGCATTTTGAACCTTTCCCGCACGAGGAACTTGTTGAGGTTGCGCAAGTCCAGGATGGGTCTGAGGCCTCCTGTCCGTTTTGGTACTAGAAAATACCTGGAATAAAAGCCTTGACCTCTCAGGTGGTGGGGCACCGGTTCCACCGCCTGTTCCTGTAGAAGACCTGCTAACTCCTAAAGGAGTAAGTCCCTGTGCAGAGGGAGTCGTGGAGGTTCTCCCGGGAAATAGGAGGGAGGGATCTGGTGGAAGTGGAGAAGATAGCCTTCTCTCACCACTTGAAGCACCCAGGCATCTGAGGTGACGTTGGACCACCTGTGGGCGAAGTGAACCAGCCGGCCTCCGGTGCTGGGAGGAGCCAGCGGAGGGGGAGAGGCTATGCTGAAGGAGTCAAAAGCCCCCACCCTGCTGAGCAGGGGCTGGTGGTGCAGGCTTGGGGGCTTGCTGCCTACGGGACCCGTTACCCCGTCCCTTGGCCTGCTGGCCCTGTTGGGGAGCTGCGGGGGCCTGATATTGGGGGTAGTGTTTATAGGCAGCCGCCTTTCTCGGGTAAAAGGACTTCTTTCCCGAGCCCTTCTTTTTCTGGGAAGGGGCGGAGGTCTTCCTAGAAAGCCTAGTCCTGGTGAGAGTCTCCGTCTCGATCTGTGCAGCCTTTTCTGCCATAGGTTTGCCAAAGAGGTTTTCACCTCGGCAGGGGACATCGACCAAATTGTCCTGCACCCAGGGCTCAAGGTCAGACGACTGAAGCCAAGCCTGTCGGCGGGCACCGATGCCAGCTGCGGCCACTCGAGCCGATGCTTCAAAGCCATCATAGGCTGCTCGGGATATGAATTTTGAGCATTCCCGAATGCCAGTGGACAAGGCTAGGAACCTCCGCAAAGGTTCCTCGGACAATCCAGCGGAGAATCCGGCTAGCTCCTTAGCCAGGTCTCGAAGATACATGCCCATGTATAGCTGGTAGGTCTGGACACGACACGCAAGCATAGAGCCCTGGAAACACTTCTTACCAAGGCCATCCAGGTTACGGGCCTCCCTGCCAGGAGGCACCGAGGAGTGCATCTTCTGGCTCTTAAGACGATGCATGGCCGATTCCACTACCATGGAATGGTGAGGTAGCTGTGCCTTTTGGAAAGCCAGGGCTCTTGCGGACTCGATAGATAGAATCGACCCGCTTGCTCAGGACCTGCGAGGAGGCCGGGCTCTCCCACATGCGGAAGAGTAGTCGTTCCAGCATGGGAGGAACCGGTACAGTAAAGTGTTCCCTGGCGGGAGAGTCATACTGGAGGGCGTCGAGCTCTTCGGCTCGAGGCTCCTCCTCGGGGTCCGCCGGGAAGGCCAAAGCCTTGGCCATATCCCTGACGAAGTCCGAGAACCGGGCATCCTTTGGAGGGGACTGCTTCCGAGGTTCGGACTCAGGTGAGTCCGAGGGGACACACCGAGTCCGAAAAGAATCAGGTGACTCTTCCTCTTCAGACTCCCAGACCGACTCCGACGAGGAATCGGTGGGGTCGGCCCGGGCAGGGCGCGGCGCCTGCCGCCCCGACGCCGAGGGAGTCGGCGTCGGCGACCTCGGTCCCGAACGGGAGGCCGAGGGTGACCTCGACCGAGGATCGACTCGAGTTCGCATGGACTCGAGGATCGGCTCGGTCTCCGGGGTCGACTTAGACATCGACGTCCCGGCGGTCGGGGCAGCGGCTCTCCAAGGCCGTCAACCTGAGTCCGAGCTCAGGTGACCCAGCAGCCCCCGACTCGGGCCCCGACGGCGTCGGGCCCGACGTCGGTGGTTTCGGAGGCGAGTCCAGGAGGACCACAGGACTTACCCGAGGAGGCAGCTCCGACTCCAGGCGAGGTCGCTTCGAGAGGTGCTCCTTCTCCAAGGACCCGGGACGGCTATCGGGGCTATGCGACCTGGCCCTTGCAGAGCCAGGAGCGTCCACCGACGCCGCCCTCGCGGGTTTCACCTTCCGTCGATGGTCCCCGGAGGGAGAACCCCTGTCGGAGGAACTCCGGCGACGGTCCGAGCTGGAACCTCTGGACGCGGAGGCCTCCGACGAGGTCCGGGTACGGCTGGGGTCAGCGAAGATCCTATCCCGCTGATGCCGCCGACTTCTCAACGCTTTGGAGGACATTTTGCCGCAGGCCCCACAGATCATTTCTTCATGATCCGGGCCCAGGCAGCGGAGGCAATTGTCGTGTGTGTCAGTTAGTGACATATTTCGGTCACACTGACCACACCGCTTGAAACCACTGGCAGCCATCGGGGGAAAAAGGGCCCCTGCGAGGTCAAAGGACCGGGCTGCCAGGGAAAAAACCAAAAACGAAAACTGACTAAGTCAGAAAAAACCGAAAAAGAAGAAGAGGACTCGTGACCGGCGTCGCGAGTCCGGGCGGGAAAAAGACCGGCGTCGAACCGAAGGAAAAAAGAGAAAATTATGAGTAAAATCAACTTTTTCGCGGGGACACGACGGGTACGTCTGTAGGGCTCCGCGGAAAAAAGAAGACTGGCTAAGATGGCACCCTTGGGCGGGAAGGCGACCGCGCATGCGCGCTGCAATTCCCAAAGGCTTTCTTTGAAAGCTGGGGAAAATTGCTCCGCGAGGGCTCCGTCGGCGCCGACGTCACCCATATGTGAGGACTGACTTCCTGCTTGGTCCTGGAGAAAGGGACCCTCCTACTAGGTGGCTCAGGATGTTTTAAGGCCTAAGCTATTAAAATATCCATAAATGTCTTATTACAGCAGCAATATCTTCCATAATTGCAACTGATTTCCAAAACAGCTTTCTTAAAATATGGTCTGAATTGGCCCGAGAGCACTTTATAGCCACCTACATTCTATGCCCAGAAGTAGCAAAAGGACTTCTTATATTAAACTGACCAATTACCTCCATAAAGGAGACTCAGGCATTTTAACATGCCCATTCTCTTGTCCTACATATCTAATAGAAATGGTACACCAATTAAATGTAGCAAAGAATAATTTTGATGGCTTGCTATTTGAAAAATGCTATTTTTTTTAAAGACATCAAAATCTTTAGGAAAATTTTAAGTAACACAGATTTGGTGGCATCAGGGCCATTCCGTCCACTAGACAGTGTAAGCGGCCACTTAGGGCAGCAGATCTCTGTGGGCAGCACGGCGCGCTGCTTCTGACCCCTCTCTCACAGTCGGAGGGGGATCAGAAGCGGCAGGCCATGTGTGCTGAAGCACACGGCCTGCCGCGGACCGCTACTGCCCCTCCGCCGCACCAAGACGAGCCTTCCCCTCTTCACCGACCCCACTGACAGAATCAGCAGCAGCAGCGGGTGGGAAGGGGCTGTGGTGTGGCTCAGAAAGGGGGGGGGCTGCACTGCGGAGCTTCTGCCTGGGGTGACCGAAACCCTTGGGCTGGCCCTGGGTGGAAAATGTAGTTATCTTTCTGTGTAGAAACTTAAAATCACCTTGATAAACAGCTTTGGATACCTTGGTATCATAATTCCCTCAACAATGTCAGTCCTCTATTGATATAAGTTTTCCCTAATCAATCACAAAATTATAAAGCTGAAAGACTGGGACAACTTGTATGTAAACCTGGACAAGGAGAATTAATTTATTAAAAATATCAGTCCTTCCAAAACTGTAATATGCATTTCAGTATGTCCCATGGCAGACCAAGTAAACCCTTTGCAGAACTCGGTGTCTGTCTGCCCAGCTGTATCTAGCATAAGACACCACATATAAAATTGAATCCCAAAGACACAGGGGACACGGAACTACCTAACTTACAGCAGTATTACTGGGCAGCTAAGCTCCTGTGTGTTAGGAGTGGCATGACAGGAAAGGATGAGAGCCCTGTGTTCAACTAAAGAATGGTCAAACAGAAGGGATCAATTTAAGAGTCTTACTAAAAATGAGCCCCAAGGATGCCTTGAGCAGGAAAATTTGCAGAACTAGTTTCAAGATTATACAAACATTAAAAATCTGGAGGGAATGGAACAAGAACATTAAAGTTCTAACTGGAGAGCTTTTACTTGTTACCATTTGGAAAGGGAATCTCCAGGCTGCTCTCTGCACTCTTGGAGCAGATATAGAGGTATGCAGAGAGCAAGAATTTAACTGGGCTATCTTCTCATGCAGAGTAGGTATTTTTATTTACAGCTGAGAACAGTTTTGGAAGGTTTAAGCAGACCTCTTGGGGAAATTAATGGAGTAGAGGAATCGTTGAGCTCAAAGAAAAAGGAACATTAATATTCAAATTACATAGAGCCCTTTAACTAAATGATTTAAATGTACATTAATGAAAGATAACGTGTTATGCTCATGGCCCTTTTGTTTCTATGGGTACAATGGCACTTAGTGTGCGCTAATTTCATTAATGCATGTTAACCTTTCGTTAAAGGGTCCCGTAGAATTCTGACAGATATATATGAGGAAACGACAACTCCACAAACTTGTACAGGAATAGAATGAGAACCTGGGTATGCTGCTGACAGAGGGGTACTGGGAAGAATCTGGGTCAGTGCCCAGATGATTTTATGATACTGGAAACAAACAGAGGTGATAAGACTTCTCCAGAGGGTACACAGATTCCCGGTATTCTTTACAGAAATCAACACTGCAGCATGTCCATCTTGCTGGAAGGAATGTGGTCAGAAAGGGACATATGCCCAAATGTGGTGGATGTGCCCTTATGTTCAGAAATTCTGGAGAGGGGCTGAGACATATAATATGGTTAATTGTTGGGTAGACTTTACTCCACAGCTGTGGATTTGTGGGGAAGATACTATATTCCCTGTAAAAAAGTTAGTAATCCAACTAGTATATGCAGTAAGATAGCAAAATTGCTTTCCCGTAATGGTTGTTCTCTGTGGACTACAAGGGAACAGAACCACAAGTGTGGGGTGGTCAACCTCGTTGTCCCATGTCAGAAAAACACTCTCCAGATGCTCAGAAGGGCTCACATGGGCTCCCCTGAGCATGCACGGACGTTCCCATGCTTCCTCTCACGCCATTCGCCCTTCAATAAATAACATAGCATAAAGTGGGGACGGAGGGTGGGTTTTGCAATTATTCTCTTGCTGTCCATGGAAAGCATCCATTACAGGTCAGCAATCTTGCTTTCTCCGTGGACAGGCAGGGGATAAATAGAGGCACAGGTGTGGTTGATTACAGAGCTGAGGGTCACCAGGTTTGGGTAGGTGGCAACCTAGGAAAGAAAAAGGATGGAGGTGTCCAGGCAAAAAGATCACGCAGTATAGACTATCCAAAATAACTCTCTTTTTGAAAAGACACATCTAATGCATGTCTAGTGAAACTGGCTGGAAAACTACATTGCCGCTTTTGCAAATGTTCACAATAGAAATCTTTCAGAGGTGAGCAACAGATACGGACTTGGAAACCAGCTTGTGAATTGAAATATGGTCAGATGTCTTTAACCGTCACTGTAAGACAATGTTTTGTCTTTTGGCCTTTTTTATGTTCCTCCTTCTCAAGAGAATGCTGGGGGGCGGGGCGAAGCTCTGACACAGGGTAGAGGCTCTAGTGTGAGCGCTCATCTCATGAACACGGTTTGTCATCTAGATTAATACAGGGCATTGAAGAGGACCACGGTGCTTGTGACCTGCCTGGAGGGTCCACAGCTTTAAGCACTATTTCAGAGGGACGAGCTTTGCAAAAGGAGTCGCTAAGGAGATGTGACACCTTGTCAGGAGACTTAATTTCTGAGCCCATTAGTGCTAAAAGGCAAACAGCATGAGAGGGAACACGAGAACTGCCGCATATGCTCAGGGGAGTCCGCGAGGGTCCTTCTAAGTTTCTGGAGAGTGTTTCTTTCCATGGGGATGAAGTCACCCCACACCTATGGCTCTATTTATCCCATGCTTGTCCATGGAGAAACATCACAGCTCATCTTATTCCTGCCTCAGGGGATGAGAGGATTTGGCAACTTTACTGCTCCTTTTCTAAAAACAAAAGTTAAACTAAAAAGTTGGTTGGCTAAAGAAATGGTGACTTTATTGATATATGTAGAGATCCAGGCTGAATCGCAACAAGAAATGGTATTGCTTTCAACCATGCCTCTGAATTATTTAGAAAAAAAATTGCAATAAGGCTAGATTTACTAAAAGGTGCTACTGTGTTATAAGTATATACTGTAGGTCTCACTGCATAAAATGGGACTTGCGGTAAATAGCGATGCTGATGCTTGTTAGCAAGTGCAGGTGCATCTTTTAGTAAATATAGTCCAAAATTCATTTTAAAAAGCCAAAATAAAACAGACATGTCGACCTATTTAATATTACAAATGCATTCACGTTCAAGTCACTGTAATGGAAAGACGACTTCTTTTGAGAAAAAGAAGCTTTTAACATTTAGATATTTAACACTTCTGGGCAACATTCACTGACACTTCTCTTCTCTTCGGTGGGAGTGGAGCTAAGTGAATCAGGTCCAAGATGCACTTCTGTCCCTGAAAAAAATAATCTAAGAAAATGAGAAGAAAGGAGATTGAGTTTACCCGTCTTGACAGCGCAACATTAGTTCTCTCTTTAAGCTGTGGATCTGTAGGCAAATTTGTCCAGATGATGTAAGGTGTATCGTACTTAGCACGAAGCCTCGGGCATCGTTTGAAGATAAAATCAATAAGGAAGAACTTGATTCCAGCATAGAGTCCTAAACAGTTGAAAGAACACAACTGTGTTAGTGACATGGCTAATACTTGCTCTATATACAGTAGATGTAGACGGATTGGGTATTTGGATGAAGGAAACAAAAGTGCATTTAAGGATCCAATACAGTGGTTCTCCATCCAGCCCCCAGGATGCAACCAGTCAGTCAAGTTTTTGGGAAATCCACAATGAATACACTTGAGTTTCTAGATGTCCATTAGATCAGGTATCCTCAATCCTGTCCTTGGACATGCTCGGCTAGTCTGGTTTTCAGGGTACCCATGATGAATACATCTGAGAGAGATTTCCATCAGGGCTGCTTTAACCTCTTAAGGGGCACTGGGAAAACTTGTGTGGATGTCCTCCTTTTATTTTTTCTCTACTAAATGCCCCCCTCTCTTTCCTACTTGTCCCCACCCCCAGCCCTTGTTAATCTGATGCCTCTGAGCCACTACTGCAGCTTTCCTCCTCATTGCCAGCTGACAGGAGGACAGCTGCATGCTCTGTTCTCCTTCTGGCCCCATGAAGGTTGATGCAAGCACCCCTCCACCTTCTTACAGCCTGTGTGGGCCAATGCAAGGATGCAGCTTGAGAGTATTCAGCCACTGAATGGATTAATTTATCAGTGTAGCTGGCTTGCTGAAAACGGTTGGCCTAATTTTAAATGGTTACGCTAACTTTAAATGGGAAGCAGCACATAGAAATCAAAGCCACCTTTACCTATGGGGAAAAGGGGCAATTACCTTAGGCCCTGTATGGCAGGGGCCTACTGAATGAGCACACAGTGTTCTGTTCTGATAACTCTATAAGCCTGTGCCTTAATCTCAAACAGAGGTAAAAAAAGATTTTAATTCTGTCCTCCCTTTAAGGATAGTTACTCACCTGTAAAAGGTGATCTCCGGGAACAGCAGGAATTTAGTCTTCACATATGGGTATCGTCGATACTGACGGAGCCTGCGTGGGAACGCTCCCCAGCGTCCAATAGGAAAGCTTTTGGTAGCATCCCACAGTGCCTGCGTGCTGCCTTCCTGCCTTTCCCAACAGTCCCTCTCCAGTTGAGTTTAAAGCTGAGACAAAGAGAGAGGGAAAGAGAGAGAGATAGAGAGATACAACTCCTAGGGGAGGTGGGTGGGTTGTGAAGACTAAATTCCTGCTGTTCCCAGAGATCACCTGTTACAGGTGAGTAACTATGCTATCTCCAGGAACAAGCAGGAATGTAGTCTTCACATATGGGGACTCCCTAGCTGCAAAAGCCAGGGAGAAGGCCCCAGAAGTTGTGTGCCCCTGTGAAAGGGCTCCACTTCCCCCCATGCATCTCTGGCATCCTACCAGGGATGGTGGGTAGGAGTTGATTAAGTATGGAACAGGTGTTGAAGAACAGCCTGACCAAACAAGGCAACCCGGTGGGAGTCCTTATCTAAGCAGTAATGGGCTGTGAAGGCATGAACCGAAGCCCAAGTAGCTGCTCGGCAGATGTCGTTGATAGACACAGAGTGAAGATGAGCCATAGAGACTGCCATGGCTCTCACATTGTGAGCTGTGACATGGCCTTCAAGAGGAAGGTTCTTACTCTCATAGGCAAAAGAAATACATACACTGTGCAAACCAGCTGGACAGTGTTCTTTTGGAGACTGGAAGTCCCAAATGACTAGGATCAAAAGCAACAAAGAGTTGAGAGGACTTTCTATGTTGCTGTGTCCTTTGCAAGTAAAAGGCCAAAGCCCTTTTACAGTCCAAAGTATGAAGATTCCTTTCTGCATTTGAGGCGCGAGGCCTTGGGAAAAATACAGGAAGGTAAACCGCTTGGTTTAAATGAAAAGGTGATACCACCTTTGGCATAAAGTGTGGATGAGTCCTAAGAACTACCTTATCATGATGGAACCTTGTATAAGGAGGATCAGCCACCAACGCTTGCAATTCACTGAAGCGACGTGCTGATGCGATTGCAATAAAAAAGATGACCTTCCAGGAAAGGAATTTCAAAGAGGTAGTAGCTAATGGTTCAAAAGGCGGCTTCATGAGCTGCCCAAGAACCAGATTAATGGGAGGCTTAGTTAAATGAAGGCCTCTCATAAATCTCGCTATGAGAGAATGAGAGGAAATAGGTTGTCCATTTAAAGGCTTGAAAGAAGCTGCAATAGCACTCAAATGAACTCTCACTGAATTGGCCTTAAGCCCTGTATTAGACAAATGAAGGAGATGCTCCAGTAATGATTCCAGAGGTATCGCAAGAGGGTCAAGATCCTTCTGCGAGCACCATATGGTAAACCTTTTCCACTTGAAAGCATAAGAGCATCTTGTGGAAGGCTTCCTGGAAGCATAAAGGATATCCTTTACCTGCTGAGAAAGGTTAAGACCATGAAGTTCTAGGCTTTCAGCAACCAGGCCCTGAGATGCAGAGACTGGGGATTGGGATGCCACAGCATCCTGTCCTCCTGAGAAAGGAGATCTGGAGCAGAACCTAACTCCGGAGGCGGAGCTTGAGAGAGATGTAGGAGCAGAGGGTACCACATTTGCTGTGGCCAATGTGGAGCTATGAGAATCATATGACCTCTGTCTCTCTGAAGCTTGAACAGGGTTTTGGGAATTAGGGGAATGGGTGGAAAGGCATACAGGAAGTCCTGACCCCAATGGAGGAGGAAAACATCCCTGGCCTGACAACCCTGAGCCGGAATTCTGGAACAGAACCGGGGAAGTCTGGCATTCAGTGGACTTGCAAAGAGGTCTATGTCAGGGGTTCCCCAAATCTGAAAACGTTTGGCCACCTAGTCTGCATGGAGAGACCATTCGTGTGGAAGCAGAATTCAACTAAGTCTGTCTGCCCAAGAGTTTTGAATGCCTGGAAGATATATCGCAAGGAGATTAATCTGATGCTCTCTAGCAAGGGCCCATAGTCGCAAAGCTTCATTGCAGAGCGACAGAGATCCTGTTCCGCCCTGCTTGTTCATATAGAACATGGCTACCTGATTGTCCGTTTGAACTAGGACTGTCTTGTAGCTGAGCTGGGTGTGGAATACTCGAAGAGCAAGGAAGATTGCTCTGAGTTCCAGGAGACTGATGTGTAGATAGGTCTCCTGGGAAGTCCAGGTACCCTGGATAGAGAGGCCTTACAGGTGGGCTCCCCAACCCACCAGTGAGGCATCTGTTGTCAGAGTGGCTTGGGGTGGGGGTTGTTGGAAAGGGGACCCCACCAAAAGGTTTTGGGGTGACTGCCACCATTGGAGGGACAAAATAAGATGATCTGAGTTTGTTATTTTGTCTGACAGGCAACCTAATGCCTGAGTCCTTTGAGTGGATAAAGTCCACTGGGCTGCCCTCATATGGAGGCGAGCATAAGGAACCACATGCACGGTGGATGCCATGTGACCTAGCAATTGTAACATTTCCCGAGCAGTGAGGTGAGGCTTTAGCACTGCTTGGGAAGCTAACTGCACAATGCGAAGGCAGCAGGGCTGTGGAAGATAGGCCCTTGTCTGTCTGGTATCCAGCAGAGATCCTATAAACTCTAGAGACTGAGTGGGAGCAAGGTTGGATTTTGGGAAGTTTATGACAAGTCCCAAATACTGAAGGATGCGCATTGTGCGAGAGAGAGAAATCCTGGCCTGTGGCTCTGAAGGGGCTCGAATGAGCCAGTCGTCTAAGTAAGGGAAGATGAATATTCCCAGGGTGCGAAGAAATGCTGCCACCACAGCCATGCATTTTGTAAACATCCTTGGTGCTGAGGCCAGGCCAAAAGGAAGAACCCTGTATTGGTAGTGCTTCCCTTGAAATAGAAAGCGAAGGAACTTTCGGTGAGTTGGATGGATGAGAACATGAGTGTACGCATCCTTGAGATCTAGAGAACAAAGCCAATCCTGACTCTGAAGGTATGGCAGCAGAGTTCCTAGAGAAATCATTTTGAACTTCTCTTGAACAGGAATTTGTTCAATTCTCTGAGGTCCAAAATGGGTCTGTGTCCTCCTGTTTTCTTTGGAATAAGGAAATAGGGGGGAGTAGAACCCTGTACCCTGTTGGAGAATGGGTACCTCTTCTATTGCCCCCTGGGCAAGAAGCAAAGTGACCTCTTTACCTAACTGGGCGTTGACAGAGGTCTGAGAATTGAACTGTCTTACCATTGTAGGAGGGGGCATGCTGAGGAAATGAAGCTTGTACCCCTTTCTTACAATGGACAGAGTCCATCTTTCTGCTGTTATCTACCCCCATCTGGAGTCAAAATGACATAACCTTCCTGGAATGGTGGAAGGATCTGGACCGTTCAGGGCCAGGAAGGCAAAGTTCTCTAGATAGGAGACAAAGCCCCTGTGGATGCTGAGTCTGATGAGCTGGTTGAGGCTTAGCAGCTTTTGTTTTTTTTTGCCTAGGTTATTGCTGCTGTCCCTTTTGGGCAGACTGACCTAAACGATGCCCCTGCTGGGTATAGGAGGGGTAAAACTTCTTCTTCTTACTGAAGAATGGTTTCTTGTAGGATTTTTTCCTTGCAGGATCAGCTGTAGATTTAGACAATCTATCCAAGGTGATATTGTCAGTATCTATCTCATTAGCTTTTTCCTGCCAATTCTTGCCAAAGAGATTCTCTCCTGTGCAAGGAATATTCCCCAGTTTATCCTGTTCCAAAGTTCCAAGTCAGATGCTGGAGCCAGGCAATCCTGCATGCACCTATGACAACAGCAGAGGTTCTGCTTATGCACTCAAAACAGTCAAAGGCTGCACGATTTACAAACTTGGAAACATCCTGAGCATGTTTGACAAGGGCAAGGAAATCCTGCCTCTTATCATCAGGAAGGAGAGGTCTCATAAGCTCTAAATCTCCCGTGACCTCCTTAAGGAACATTCCCATATATAATATATAGGAACTGATCCTAGCAGAAAGCATGGAAGCCTGGAAGGTTCGACGTCCAAAGGCGTCAAGAGTCCTACACTCACATCCTGGAGGATTAGATGCATGCCTTTTTGCACTCTTTATCCTTCTCATAGCCGATTCCACCGCCATGGAATGGTGTGGTAGCTGAGTCTTCTGAAACCCAGGACAAGGAGGAACTCGATACATGGTGTCGAGCCTTCAAGAGTGAGGAGAAGTGGTTAGAGGTGTTTCCCACATCCTTAACATGAGATCATGCAAGATCTCATGAATAGGTAAGGTAGCTGCCTCCTTGGGAGCTTTAGGGTATTGCAGGATTTCCAATTCCTTTGCCCTAGGCTCTTTTCAGGAGCCACTGTGATGGAAAGACCTTGAGCCACATCTTGGATAAAATCCTGAAAAGGACATATCCTCTGGAGGAGACATCCTACGCTGAGGAGAAGAAGAATCCTCAGGAAGAAGTACTCTGGTATCAGCAGAGCTCTCAGAGTCTTCAGACTCATCCGAGGATTCAAAGTATCTCCGATCCGGGTGATCGTGCAAGGTACAGTACCGGTACCGGTACCGATCAAAGTTGGCATCGGAGGGGTCTGGTACCGACTTGTCGATACCGGATGGATAAGCATGACTCGGTCCCGGTAGAATACCTGCCGATGTCGATGCAGTCGGTACCGGTAACGAGGTCGGTGCCGGTACCGGTTGAATTGTCTGAAGCGGTTTCAAGGGCATCGAGGCTGTGAGAAGAGCTGCCAGACTGTGTTCAATAGTCAAAAATCTTTGGTCTATCGACGCTGCCGATGCTTAGGTATCGGTACTGGATGAAGCAGCCAGTACCCCAGAGCATGGCACCAGTAGTTCTGCCGAGGTTGGGGCCTCGAGAACATCCTGGAGCCCCGTTAATGCTTTGGAAGCTGAAGCCTCCCGCTGTAGCAATTTTGTCCCTCAAGGGGAAATGCCAGAGGCATCTCAATGCTTAGACAGAGATCTACCCTTTGAGGACCGGCCAGATTTATGTTTAGTTACCTGAGATCCAAGGGAGGAAGACGAAGCCCTGGAAGACGTCGATGCCACAGACGCTGCATCGTAGGGAAAAAGGGTGTAAGGTTAGCAGCTCGGTTTTGCCGGCCCCTCTTCGACATCATCCCACAGGCAACACACTCCAAAATAGAGTGGTCAGGACCTAAACATTTGAGGCACAACTCATGGGTGTCGGTGACGGAGATGGTACCGCCAAACTTGGAACACCTTTTAAAACCCCGAAGCGGGTTTTTCCATTTTAAAGGAAAGTTGGGCCTAGTGCCCAAAATGGAGCGTGGCACCTGAGGAGAAAATACCTGGAAAAGACTCCAGAACTTTATTTTATTTTTATTTTTTTTTTAAGAAAAAGAAAGAAGTACCGGTGTAGCATCGAGGGAAGGCAGACGCGACCACAAAAAAGAATAAAAGGGAATATTTTCTGCAAAGAACTGGAGAGAGACAGTTGGGAAAGGAGGGAAGGCAGCACACAGGCGCTGTGGGATGCTCCCAAATGCTTTCTTATTGGACGCTGGGGAGCATTCCCATGCAGGCTCCGTCGGTACCGACGATACCCATATGTGAAGACTACATTCCTGCTTGTTCCTGGAGATGCAACAAACTGCCTTCATTACTGCTTGTACAGTAAAAGAACTGAAAACCCTGTATGGAAGGATGGAGGGGAAAGGGGAGGGAGGGGAAAGGGGAGGAAAGGGGAGGGAGGGGAAAGGGGAGGGAAGGGGTGGGGGAAGGGGGAGAGAAGGAGGAGGTGGGGGAAGGGGGCAGGGAAAGGGAAAGGGGAGGGATTACGGAGAAGATTAGCTCTTCTTTGATATGCATTTTGTCCTGTTTTCTGTATCCTTATCCATCTCCAGTCTTGTTCTATATTGGGGATGGAGTTGGATGGAGCAGAAGCAAAGAGCCGTTATGGTAAGTAGTAAAGGGTGTCACGCCACCACCACTCGCCTCCGGCTTAGAGGGGCGTGGTTATTAGAGGAACTTTCTGCTATCTGCTTTTTCAGCTTTTTCAAACTATTTCCCCGCAGTGCCTTCTGGGAAATGTAGTCTTTGTTTGGCTGTATGTGTGCATCAGGCAGAAAGCTGTAGTCAGGCTCAAAGAGGTAAGGCAAATGACAGAAATTATTTTGTACACAATGGTTCATTCATACCACATACAGGATATTTGTTCAGGACTCTGTGAAGTAGAGCATTGTCCAAAAACAAACTCAAACCCAAAAATGTCTGTTTAAAGGTTCTCTATAGTTCAGGATACACAGTCTAACAGCAAGGATATTGCATTCCCTTTTTAGCCTTGCTGGCTAAAGCACAAAAATAAAATCACATTCACTGTCCGTGATAGTATAGCTTCTATTCAGCTTCAAACCTTTCAAGCAACAAATATAATCCAGGGGCAAAAAGAAAGCTTTTGTTATAATAGCTACTTTAGCTTACCCCAGTGTCCTTATTCCAGCAGCAGGTGATTAACAAGCTTATCACAGTTCCAGGCTTGCTCCTTAGTCCCCGTGACCTTCCCCTTTACCAACACGAGGGAATCACGGACAACCTGCTTGTGGACTATGGGTACCTTTTCCTGGTAGACTCTCTTTCAAGACTGGCTTTTTTTCTCTATGTTCCCAGGTTTAAAGCTTGGCAAAAGGAACAGTCCATGGGAGTGTCCTCATCATTCAGCTTCACCTCGGGCTCTCCCAGCTGCATGGGCTCTGACTCCCCGTCCTGCTCACAGTGCTCAGCTACCAGCCTCCCGGGGAATCTTGGAGTCTCTCCTGTTCCTGGTTCCAAACTCTCCTGCAGACGTGCTATATGCCAATTAGCACTCTCCTCTCTTGGAAGCTCAGCTCCTCTGCTCTGCTCAGCACTCGTCAAGCTTCCCTTGCTTGCATCTGTGCCTCTGCTCTGCTCAGCTCGGCTTCCTGCTTCTCCTCTCCTTCTCTCATACTCTGGCCCAGGTTTATACTTCCAGGGCTCTAGCTCCAACTCCTCCCTACCCAGGTGATGGCAATCAGCCTGACTTCGGGCACCTGAGAGCTTGGAGAATTCCCTGCCTAAGGGGTTCTGGGCTCTGTATCCTCTCCCCTTCATTCCACTAGGGGGAGCATGAAATGTGGGCCATGTGGAAGTTTTCTGATTCCTGGAGGTGTTTATGGCTTTCCTACCCTGATTTGGTAAAAGGGGGCCCTTTACTAGGGTGAATTCCCTGTCTCTTTGTCCTCCCCCGGATTCCAGATAGGCTTCCTTGCCACAAGGGAAATATCCTAGTTCAGGCTTGCCAGACATTTCAGGGATTACTTGCAAACAATGCAGTGTGGATTTCTTTGCAATCTACCCAGAAAAATCACATCAGCCACTGAGATGTGATTTTTGAAATATCTGTATCATACAAAGTTTAACATTTAAAAGCATGGAGACTGGATCAGGAAAGCTAATGCAGAGAAATTATTAGCTGGATATTCAAAGGTATTTACAGACCTGTAAACAGTGTAAATGCCCCTAAGCGGGATATTCCACAGTACTAACATGATTAATGCCACTGAGTAACCCCGGCTATCGCCGCTGTACGCCCTTGATGCTATGCACTTAGCATCGGGGTGTTCTGGGGGCAGCACCTGGGGATAACTGGTCAGCGGCAATATTCAGCCAGTCTCCAGTTTTCCCTCGACAGCGAAACTTAGGAGCAGCAAAAGCAATACTGCTGCTGCCCGGTTAGCTTCCAGCTTCTGTGGCTGAACCGGATAGTCAATGCTGGTGGCCAGATATGACCCCAGCACTGTATATCCACGGTTTAGTATTCAGCACTAGCCACCGCCACTAAATATCGGGCCTATGCGCATAATTATGCATGCAACTAATCATCTATTCAGCCACCCCATAAATTTAAAAATGAGTGGCTGAATATCCCTTTTGAATATCCAAGCATACCCATTTAAAGTTAACTTAACCATTTAAAATTAGGTCAGCAGTTTCAGCAGGCCAGTCACACTGATAAATTAATCCATTCAGTGCCTGAATACTCTCAGCCTGCACTGGGCGAAAGGAGGAAGACACCAGCTGCCTACTTGCATTCGCTCGCACGGACCATAAGAAGGTGGAGGGGTGCTTGCATCAGCCTTTATGGGGCAAGAAGGTGAACAGAGCATGCAGCTGTCCTCCTGTCAGCTGGCAATGAGGAGGAAAGCTGCAGTAGTGGCTCAGAGGCATCAGATTAACAAGGGCTAGGGGTGGGGACAGGCAGGAAATTGAGGGTGGCATTCAGTAGAGAAAAAATAAAAAGGGGGCATCCACACAAGTTTGCCCAGGGCTCCTTAAGTGGTTAAAGCAGCCCCTGATGGAAATCTCTCTCAGATGAATTCATCGTGGGTACCCTGAAAACTAGTCTAGCTGAGTATGTTCCAAGGACTGGATTGAGAATACCTGATCTAATGGACATCTAGAAACTGGACATTATTTGGGTCTCATAATCTGTGAAATGGGAGATAATTTAAACGTTTTAAGGGACTATCCCTGTATCTGAAAATGAGTTAGCCTTCCATTACAGGGCGCAGGTCTCTGCACCATGGCCATACTAACCATGGATACACCACAAAGATCAGAGATTTGTCTTCAGACACCTTAGTGTCAATGAGAGAAAATGGCTTGAAAACTTGAAAGCTTATTGTCTGACTATTAGGATTTATCATTAGAAAATTAGTATTATCAACCTTGTCTCACTACATTATGCAGGAATTGTTACAATGGGTCAGAACAAAGCTCCATCAAGCCCAGTATCCTGTTCCAACAGTGGTAAGTCCAGGTCACAAGTACCTGCAGGTCCCCAAAACATAGTCAAATGCCATGTTACTTACCCCCAGGGATAAGCAATGGCTTTTCCCTAGTCTATCTTAATAATGGCCTATTGACTTTCTCCACAAACTTGTCCAAAGCTTTTTAAACCCATCTACGCCAATTGCTGTTACCATATCCTCCAGCAATGAGTTCCAAAGCTCAACTATGCGATGAGTAAAAAATTATTTTTCCTATTTTAAACATACCACTCTAACTTCATGGTGTGTCCCTTAGGCTTTATACTTTTTGAAAGTCTAAACAATCAATTAGCATTTACCTGTTTCAGGCCACTCAATTTTATACCAGACCTCTTATCACACCTCCCCTGAGCCATTTCTTCTCTAAGCTAAAGAGCATTAACATTTTTAGCCTTTCCTCACAGGAGGGTCATTCCATCCCCTTTACATTTTGCTGCCCCTCTTTGTATCTTTTCCAATTCTAATCTATCTTTTCTGAGATGCAGTGACAAGAACTGCACAATGGACTGTCACACCATGGAGCAATACAGAAGCATTATGAGATCATCCTTTGTTCTATTTTCTATTCCTTTCCTAATGATTCCTAACATTGTTTGTCCTTTTGGCTGCTGCCACACTCTGAAATTGCAACATATTGTCTACGACAATGCTAGATTATTTTCCTGGGTGGTGACTCCTAATATAGAGCACAGCTTCTTGTAGCTATAATTTGGGCTATTCTTCCCTACATGCAGCAAGACTTTGCCCTTGTCCACATTAAATTTCATCTGCCATTTGGATGCCCAGTCTCACAGGGTCCTCCTGCAGTTTTCTCAGAATCTGCATGTGATCTAAAAACTTTGCAATGACTTAACTTGTTGTTCCCAATTTCCAGGTCATTCATAAATATGTTAAAAAGCACCTGTCCCAGTACAGATCCCTATGATACTACAACTATTCACCTCACCCCACCGAGTATGACCATTTATGCCTACTCTCTGTTTGCTATCTTTAAACCAGCTTCCAAACCAGAACAGGACATTGCCTCCAATCCTGTGGTTTTTGATTTTCTCAGGAGCCTTCCATGAGGTATTTTGTAAAATCGCACAGAATAGATTTGATTTGGTAAGAGCGATGTACAAGATGCTTTTTAAAATCCAGATACACTGTATCAATTGGCTCACCTTTATCCATGTTTATTTATGTCTCCAAAAATATTTAGCAGTAGGGACTCTCTGGGGGTCTGGGGGCTGGAAGGGCATGCCCTTATGCAGGTGTTGTGTGCCCTGCCACCAGTCGAGTGACCCTGCTAGTTGACGGGACACTGAGACCCTGTCCTGCAGCCTGCCCGTGGCTTGTGTTCACTGTGAGCGGAGACACCACTGAGCTGCCCACATGTGGAGGTGGGCGTTGGGAACTACATGGACTGTGGATGCCATGTGGCCTGGTAGATGACTGTGCCAACACTGCATGATGGTGCTGTATTTATTTATTTATTTATTACATTTGCTTATATACCGCACTATTCGGTATCAGCGCGGTTTACAATATAACAAAATGACCAAGACAACAATCTGTTTGGTTTTACAAGGAACAGGAGTACCAACTTGGCTAACAGGGTTGAACTATATACAGAGATAATAAATTGCAACAACAGGGTTGAAGTGAATACATGAAATAATAATTACAAGGATCTAAATGAAATCCAGTGTTCACTTTAAGACGGTATGCGCCTGATCTGCAGTAAGGAGGCTGGGAATATAAAACACTAGGGAAGGGTGTTTTCTTAGGTGGGGTTACTTAGACTTGGTTGTTGACTGGGTAGTATTGGAGGAAGAGGTGAAATTTGATTGCCTTCCTGAATTGAGATAGGTCTACAATAGCTCGGATGTCTGGTGGTAGTGCATTCCAGCATTTGGGGACGTAAAGACTGAAAGCCCTATTTGCCGTTGTGTTGTTGCATTTAGTTAAGGACTTTGGGGTTATTAGTAGATTTAGGGTTGTTGACCTTCTGGATCTGTTGGGGGGCACTGTGTGGATAAGCTCAGTAAGTGCCATAGAGGAGAGGCGATTGATGGCCTTGAATGAGAGGAGTAAGGTCTTGAATATAATCCTTCCGTGTATAGGTAGCCAATGAAGCTGCTTTAGAATAGGAGTCACATGGTCACTTCTGGAGGCTCCGTGGAGGACCCTTGCTGCGGCATTCATGTCCAGTTGTAACGGGTTCAGTGTAGATTGAGGGAGACCTTGTAAAATGGAATTGGCACAGTCAAAATGAGGCAGGATCAGTGCTTGGAATATTGTCCGGAAGTCATCTGGGTCCAGTAGGGAGCGCAGATGTACATGGGTGGCCAAGGCTCTGAGGCGATCCGCCCTCTCCAGGGGGGAGGAAGGAAGGCCCTGGCATGGTGAGTGTCCAGACGAACTCCTATGAACTCTAGATCCTGTGTTGGAGTGAGGTGAGATTTGGGGTGGTTTATCATTTATTTATTTAACAGGTTTAATATACCGCTTTATCATTTCAATCAAAGCGGTTTACATTGAAACTTAAACTTGGTAATGTACATTAAACAGGGACATTGATAACTTGGATTTTTTCTGAGGCAATGGAGGGTTAAGTGACTTGCCCAAGGCCACAAGGAGTGCTAGTGGGAATCGAACCCTGGTTCTGGGTTCCCAAGCCAGTGTTCTTAACCATTAGGCTACTCCTCCACTCATGAACCCCTAATGTTGTAGGACCTGGATGGCGCAGCTCATGGTCTGTTGCACCTCGGTGGCTGTGTCCCCTTTTATGAGCCAGTGGTCCAGGTATGGGAAGACGAAGGCCCCTTGGAGATGGAGGTAGGCAGCCACCATTGGCCAGGAATTGGGGCTGATTCTTAGTGTGGAGGCTAGGATGAAGTGTAGTACCCTGTGTACTGGTAATGGTCGACCCCCAAACATGAACCTTAAGTACTGCATCTGACTTGGATGAATAAGGATGTGGGTGTAAGCATCCTTTAGGTCCAAGGAGCATAGCCAATCTCCCTGCTGGAGGTAGGGCAGCAATGTTCCAAGAGAGAGAATCTTGAACTTCTGTCGCACCAGGAACTTGTTCAGGTTTCACAAGTCCAGAATGGGCCTTAGGCCTCCTGTTCTTTTTGGGACCAGAAAGTATCAGGAGTAGAACCTTTTGCCCCTGAGGTGATGGGATACTGACTCCACAGCCTTGTCCCTGAGGAGGCCTGTGAGTTCCTGCAGTAGCAGGGCCAGGTGCAGGGGAGTCCAAGGGGGCTATCCTGGAAAGAAAGGAGGAGGCGTCTGGTCCAGGTGGAGGAGGTAGCCTTCTGTGAGCACTTGGAGTGCCCAGATATCGGTGGTGATGGCAGGCCACCGATGGGCGAAATGAGTCAAACGCCCCCCCCCCTTGTTGGCAGCTGCTCCCCCATAGGTGGAGAGGCAATGCTCAGGGAGTCAAAACCCTGACCCAGCCTAGGCAGGAACCAGTGTTTGGGGCTTAGAGCCCTTAGGCTTGCATTGGTCTTGGCCCATCCTTTGCCCTGATGAACCTGCTGAGGGGCCTGGTATTGAGGATAGCCTTGGTAAGGCTGGCCTTTCATGTGGAAAGGTGGCCTTTTCCCCCCAACGTTTTTTCCTGGGATGGGTGGAGGTCTTCCTGGATTGCCGAGTCCTAGTGACAAACTCTGTCTCGATCTCCGCTGCCTTATCCTCCATTGGTTTGCCAAAGAGGTTTACACAGAGGCAGGGGACATAAAGGAGTTTCTCTTGGACTCACTGCTTGAGATCTGATGCCTGGAGCCAGGCCTGGCGTCAGGCACCAATGCCTGCGGCGGCCACCCTCACGTTAGTCAAAGCCATCATAGGCGGCTCAAGACATGTACTCCGAGCACTCCCCAATGCATTTCATGAGAGTTTGGAAGCACTGGAGGCGATCTCCATTGAGACAGGCCGAGAAACCTGTGAGTTCCTTTGTGAGGTCTCAGAAATACATGACGATATACAGCTGATAGGCTTGTATTCAGCAACCCAGCATCGAGCCCTGGTAGCATTGGCGTCCAAGGGCATCGAGGGCATGGAATTCCCTGCCTGGGGGCATGGAAGAATGAGTCTTTGGGTTTTTCTGCCGGTGCATGGTCGACTCCACAACCATAGAGGTGTGAGGGAGTTGCGCCTTCCAAAAGCCGGGGCCCCGCTTGACCCGGTACATGGCATCCAGGTGTCAGCTAACTATTGGCATCAACACCAGTGTCTCCCAAGGACAGCGGGGACAGGGACCATCAGGGCCTCCTTAGGTGGAGTCTCATACTGGTGGATTTCGAGGTCCTCCATGAGAGGTCCTCCTCCAACTCTGTGGCAAAAGACAAGGCCTTCGCCATGTCCCGGAACTTGAGGAACAAGGTGCCCTTGGGAGGAGACTGGCGTCTCGATCACTGTTCCCTCTAAGCTGTGCGCGTGCACACACCTCACCGAGTGAGCGCACATACTTTACAACAGAGCGCACAAAAATTACGGTTCTGATTCTGATAGAAAACAACACAGACTTTCTAAAAATTGAAAAGCTGTTGTGTATTTATGGTTTTCACAAGTTCTACAATATTTTCTAGTGCAATCAATGTGGTGTACATACCGTATTCTGACGTGTAGTCAAATTTTAAAGTATATAACTCCGAGTGTCGTTATGTGGCGCACAAAAATGTAACTTTCCTTCAAAAGCTGCACAGCTGATATTTTATGCGCGCACACAGCCTACAGAAAATTAGAGGGAACATTGGTCTCGATGCCAGGGGAGATGGATCCGAGAGAAGATTGCAGTGCTTACACGTCTCTCGGGAAGCCTCGTCCTCAGACTCCCAGTTTGAGTAGTCCATCAAGGACTCTAGGCTTGATGGCTCCTGAGGCATCAGGCTCAGATCGGGGCTTCGATGACCCATGGCGGCCACTTGGCTGGAGCCACATGTGCTTGCTGGGGAGGACCTCGCTCCTGAGGACCGGCAGCAGGATCGAGATCCTCGCCGAGGGTCGACTCGAGGCTCAGGGCTCTCAAAGATCATATCAGTGGCCAGGGAAGTCCTTGATATCGAGGTCTCTGCGCAAGCACTGACTGAGCCAGGCATAGATGCTTGCTGCGAAGCTAGGAAGGCAGTAACACTATGGGGCTTGTTTACAAAGCCGCGGTAGCGGTTCGCGGTCGTTATCGGAGTCACGGCCCCATTGAAATCAATGGGGTCGCGGCTCCGATAACGATCGCAAACCACTACCACAGCTTTGTAAACAAGCCCCTATGTTCCAGTGCCATTATCATGGCTTCCCACTCAGGAATTGCGGTCTTTGACGCGGACACCAGGGTAGCCAGGTCCAGCATCAGTGAGGAGAGGGAGTCTTTTATGGGAAAGGCCTTAGGGGTCTGTGATCCATCACCAGAGGCCTCGGCATCTGTCCTGGGTACCTTTGCCAGCCACTCCAACTCCTCGGATACCCTCTGGAGACAGTGGAAGCTTGAATGGGATTTGCCATGTGTGTCCGATTCCCAGGAAGAAGTCCTCGAGGATTTCTCCTTCTTCTTCTTGCGCTCCCACTCTGAAGAACCCTTGTCGGAGTGTCCATGGACTTGATTGGGCGCCGCGGGGTCTTTACACGATTCCGAGGATCCGTGCAGGGCCTTACAGCATGAGGTTACCGGGGACACTGGGGCTGAATCTGAACTGTGGAAGATGTCGTCTTGCTTTTGCCGATGACTTTGGATGGCCTTCATGGACATCTTTTTGCACAGGGCGCAAACCTCTGTGTCAAAGTCAGCACCTAGACACCGGAGGCAGCAGTCATGTGTATCAGTTAGGGACATGTTCTTTGTGCAATCACACTTTTTGAACCCACTGGCCATTGGGGCAAAGAGGACCCCTGCGAGATCAAAGACCCTTAATGCGGCCAGCAGTTAGAAAAGGCACGAAACCGCGCTGGAGAAGAAAAACTAAAAACAGTTCCGAGACTCAAAGCGGAGGAGACCGGGCTCTGAGATGGAAAAGGGACCAATGTTAACCGAAGAAGGAAAGGCACTTTAAGGCACAAGAAAATAAACCTTTTTCCATGGAAAGACGACAAATGTCTGTAGGGCTCTGCAGAAAAAGGCAGACCGAATAAGATGGCACCTTTGGGCGGGAATGGGACCATGCATGCATAGTGGCATCTCCCAGAGACTTTCTTTGAAAGCTGGGAAGATGCTTTTGTGGGGCCCTAGACTAACTTGTCATGCTACATATATTCAGTTCTGTACTTTTTTGGCATAAAATGGGGATGAAGGACTGCACAGCATGGGAGCGTGCCAGTCCTGTTTTACATGAGGAAATTGGCTTTCATAAAATTGTGCAGTAGCATATGCGAGTATGTGTGCCAAAACATGCAAATGCACATATGGAGGTCAAACACAAATTGATACCTTCTTCTTCAGAAATGTACCATTTGTACATAAGAGTTTACGTGATATTGGAGCAGATTCTTGGTGATTATTTAAGCAAGACACATAGGCACCTATGCTGCTTTATAAAACAGACACCTTTTTGTTACTTTGACATAGGCCCTCCTCTCATGAAATTACTTCCTCCCCTCCCCATGTGTCTCTTGTGCATTCTGACTGAGCGTTTCTCATACACCATGAAAAGGGTGCTCAGACAACCAGTTCAAAAAGGAAAACCATCCAACAAACAAAATCTTTAAACACAGAGATTGGCTGTGATGATTGTTCAATGCAATAGAAGTAATAAAGCACTGCTCAGCCTAAAAGACGTCCAATGCAATTTGATTCCTGTGAGCAGGTATTTCTGAATAGTGAGAAACAATGAGCGATATCTCTAAACCCACCAATCCCCGAGTAATCAAGCTCTAAAGCTGGCAGGAACTACTTTAGCATTCCCTCTTTCATTTTAATATATGCATCACCAAACACCCCGTCAGCACTGTAAACGCCTATACACACCCACACATATTGCTGCTCAAGCATAAGAAAGTGAGACCACTTGAGATTCTGTCTTCAGATGTCTTACTGCCATCAAGTTAAGTAATCTTCATTTCAGCTGATCTAAATGCCAAGTGAAGGAGGTACCTATGCAGTCTTGGGATAATTTATATTGGCCTTTTAATGGCCTACAAAAATTCCAGTCCCAACTATAGCTTGGAAGATCCCAAAAATGGAGCAAGGTCAGTCCTGACTAGTACCCAAGACCACCATCAGGGATAAAGGGAAGAGTGGGTGCTGTGGGCTGTAGAACGTAATGGCAAACCTCTGCCAAGATAAATTCATAGTGCAGCCATGATCGCCCAACCCTTTACACCCCAGAACAGGTAGAAAGTAGATGAGAAATCAAACACGATCCACAGCAAATCTTACATTCTTATATTTTTGGACAAGTGAAACCAGAAAGACTAATAACCTTACCTAAAAAAAGGCCGATAAGCTTGTAAGGAAAGAAGCAGGAGGCAATGAACGCTGCCCAGAGGAGCAAGTATAATTTCTGTGTTATGTCTGGCTGGACCCACATGAACAAGCTGAAAGCAAAGCAGACACAAAGAGTGCTGTGCAATTTAGTTGTTGGGTTTTCAAGATGATAAAATAATGCATTTCGACAACTTAGACAAAAGAAAAAGAAAAACCTACTTCTTGATTTTTTCCAGTATGTCAGCCATCTTTCCAAACAGGTTCTGTGTTGAAAGTAAAAGGCGTCAAGTTTGCAGTTGATAATGGAGTGTGCTTGAAATTGCTCATCAACGTTGAACATGAACGCTATATCTAATTTCTAAAGCTGTTTCCTGAAGCCAACCCAAGCTGTTTCAAGGTCTTCCTGAACAAAAATACTAGGAGGGACCATGTCCTTACCAGTGGTTTCTGCTCTACCTGGTCAGCTGTGCTCTGCTGAGAACAAGATATTGCTTAACTACATCAAAAATCGCAATACTGTAATAGATTCCACAATGCTCACACTCGGTTTAGGATTCAGGGGTCAAAAGAAGCTTTGCACTTTACAGTTCACATAGCAGGAAACACTCTACGCCCTCTTCATCTTTCAGGGAATATTTCTGCAGCTTCCACAGAGGGAGTCATGCTAAACTGTAGAAGAGAAATGGCGCAGAGCCCAGTGGCATCTTATAGTCTAAGATTTATTGAAGCCAAGTCTTTGCCAGATTTTTGCTTCAGGCCCAAAATAGGAAGGGCTGCTCTTCTAAAATGCTTTGGGGACCCACAGAAACTTAGGACACAAGGAGATTAGAATTTGAGACTAGGAGTAAGAAATTCCAAAGTCAGAGCCATGATGGTATTCCTGATCACAATCAAATTACATTATCTTCTTGCATCCCAAACTATAATTGGTCTACAGCACTATGGACTTGAGGTTTCACTTGCAAATAGCATATCTTACTAATTAAGTTAATTCTTTGTTTATGATTGTTCTACTGATTTTTCAGTTCACCCTACCCTTTAACATTCTTTAACTTTTTTTTTGTGTCTTTTAACAGATCCAGACAAGTTTAAGCAGAAACAAAACAAAGGAGCCTATGTCATTTTACTATGTGCAGATGAAAGATCACTACACGTCACATCACTTTTCAGTTGAAGATGTATTCTCTACTCTTTCCAAGGTCTTATTAATCCCCTCCCCCCCATAAGCATGTATTGCTTTCTCTTTAGCGATTATATGGAAAACATCTAAAATCCAAACTTTCTTTAGCGATACATCTTACAGTAATCATATTGCTGACTAAAGCTAGTACCACTTTAAAGCCTACTGGTGATATATTCGATAAATTTACTTCATTAGTAGAACACAGTAGATATATGGGTCATATGGGTTGACAGTATTGCAAAATAGTCAGACAAAATTAGCCCGTTTCCTCAAATTCTGTAATGCTGTAATCAATTAAAAACATTGAGAGGCATTTTCAAAGCATTTTATCCGTTTAGCAGACCTGATAACTAGCTAAAACTCAGTCACTGAAGTATTCAGCAACACCAACTAGAGACTACTTAAACATCTGGTTAAAACCAGGGCAGTCTGTGGGCGGAGCAGGGACGATGATGGGACAGCTGCTATCTGCTTAGCAGCTATATTCAGCTGCTAACTGAACAATTTCAGAAGTTAAAGTGAGGACAGGTGAACGGTTTCCTAACTTTAACCACTTAATTCTATTTGGTTAGCGGCTGAATATCATGCTAGCTGGATAGCGCCTCCGGTGGCCAGTCACAGAAACTGGAAATGCTTTGCGGCTGAATATCTGGCCTCAATTAAAACAGCGATGGTTAGGCATTTTATTTAGTCTAGTCACTGAATATGGCCCCCATTCATTTATTATAGAAAGCCTATATCAATTTAGATTTACAATGAACAATTACACCTCCTAGAGGCGATCTTTTAGGTTTTCACTTATTCTGTATATGACTGTATTTAATGCAAGTTGTAATTGTAAATATTTAAAGATTTGTACAACTGGGATCTCAAACTCCTTTCGAAGTTGCTCAAATCACTTCATTACAGCTGAGCTGCAGTATAAACGTTTTGTTATTGTGGTCCTGGTAATATAAACCTGAATCCTCAAGCTGTGTTCCCTCGCTAATCCATACGGTACCTGGGCTTTCTGTGCTACATCCAGAACCAGCTGAAACTTTTCTGATACAGTCAGTTCTTCTTTCGGAGGTTCCTTAAAAGTAGAAAAATGACATCTGCTTTTCATAGATCAGTAACAGCGCCTCATTAGCTCTCCTCCCCTCTCCCTCCCTACCCCTCCTCCTCCTCCTCATGAATACTACACTCATCAGAGAAGTCACTTATCTACATTCTCCCGATTCCAGGCTTTGCACCTTGCTGTGTTGTATGCTGCAGTCCAAACCAAACTAGGGTGGGGGAAGACTTCATTCTGAAAATGGAAGCGTCGACTTGCAGCATGGCCGTGAATAGCAAAAGTATCTAGTTTATGAGAGGGTCCCATGCTGACTTGCTAAGGGAATGAAGGGCATACAATTCCTGAATTGGGGGTGTTATGCACTCTCTCTAACTTATTGAAATTTCCCCCAGAAATCCGTCTTGCAGGCTGCTATTTAACCTAAACCCAGTCTCTCCTTATCATAGCTTTGCTTGTTTTAGGCATTTTATTAATGAAATAAATTTCAGAAGCCTTATCTCCTTTACATTTGTCTTGACTCAACTAAGCTCTACGTAAAAGCAAAAGTTTCTTATATGCATTTGGATAAAATTTAGTAGTGCTACAGAGATAAGTGATAGCACTTAGTAGTAACAACTAGTAACAGCAGTTTTAAAATATAGTCAAACTTAATACTATATCCTTAGAAAACCTGCACTATGTCGTAAGACATTAAGATCTCAACCTCTCAGTTATAAGCAGAGTTTTAGAGTGTGCAGTGCAGCAATTACAGACTTACAATGGTTTCGGAAACTTGAGGCACAATGCTCCATTGTATTCTCCAACCCCTAAATAAATAAAAAAAAAGAAAAAAGGAAACCATTGTAAAAGCAGCACGATTGTCACGTTAGTCCACTTTAATGGCAGTTCAAGAAAAAGAAAAAAAAAGAAAATAAGGCGATAACGTTTTATTGGACTAACATAATACATTTTTGGACTAGCTTGCGAAGGTTGGAATCTTCCTCGGGTCAGAACAATACGAGCAACAGATGACAATACCAGAATATATAAATCAATCACAAAAGCACTCTATTGACAGTCCCGAGGGAAGAGGAGGGGGAGTGGGAGAGATGGATGGGTGATCAGAAGGTGACTAGGCTGTAAATATTTATAGTTTATAATGTGATAAAAAGCCCATCTCTTTATTAAGTCCTGTCTGGTCCGATTGAAAATGTCTTATCCTAACTTCAAATGTTCTATGTTTCTGTATCGATGTGAGCCTTCCTCTTAGGACTCTCACCATAAAATCACTGATGCTGCGTCCTGGGTCCTGAGACGTGCTCTCCAAAGCCTCCGGCACCTCTGTGGTTGGAGAGTACTTCTCAGCACCAGAACACAGCTTCACCGGCAACCCTCTACAAAAAATGTCAGACATTGCTGAAAGATGCAAAATTGACTCGAGAGCTCTTAACAATCTTGTAACAGCTGCATAGATTTAAGGGCCATTAGCCACGTATTTTACACGTCTCAAAGAGAAAGTACATGCAAAACCACCAACACACAATTACAACTAATTTGTGAAGGAATTGTTTTTTTCAGGAAAATTGAATGAGCATACTTTTGAAAATCCAGAACTGCAGATATTAGTACAAACTCCTCGCCACCAGTGCCCCCATAAAGGCCTCATGGTACGATGAGTGTGCTCTTACCTATATACTGGACAAGCAATTTTGTAAAAGGCCATTTCTGTTTGCAAAGCTATTTGACCTGCCTAATGGTTTTGTAAATGATCCTCATGAGGCGTTATTGCTTAACAAGGTGCTATGTAAAATTTCCAAAAAAAGGTGCTTATTTAATTAAGTCCTACTGTCAGGGCAACAGTTAAACCACTAGTTTATGAGCCCCAACTTTAACGCATTTTAAGAACATCATTTTTCAAATTCATCTTTTGTCAGACTCTACGCTTCAGCGGTAGATAGCTATCATAGCTATCACCACCCACTCTTGAAGTACCTTTTACTTTCAAACATACACTCAGCTAACACCAAAAACTTTAAAACCGTGATCACTGGAGCTTCTGAACTAAAAAGTACATTACCGTTTTGTAGATCAAGCAGCTCCCACAGTCTTCCTACCAGAGCAGAGTCTCCAAAAGCTTCATACAAAACCAGACGTGACTCGATGCATGCAGCATGTATCAAGGAAGGTTTATTCACAAGTTTTCCCAATGTCCGACAGATGTCAAGAAAACTGGTCAAAGATGAAGAACTCCGTCGGACATCAAGAAAACTTGTGATTAAACTACCCTTGACACAATTACAAGTAAATATATCTCAGTGCTTTTCAGTTCTTTAACTGGGACCACACTGGACCAGGGTTTTTTTTTTTTTCAGTGGGTGGGTGCATCCAGCACCGTTTCCATTGCCTGCTAAAATTGATCCATGGTTTACAAGTATTAATGAGAGAGAGACCAGGTTCTAAACATCCCAAAAGCGCAGGAGTGCCCTCCATGATAAAAGCAGCATCTTCAGCCAATCCTTGCGGATCCACAGAATGTTTCTGCCAGTTCCCACCAGAGCAGCTTGATGCAGTCAGCACATAATAGCTCAGCCCTGCAAATTGTAGGAGATACCTGTGCAGAGGCTGAGCTGAGCTGTCCAGACAGTAAAAGGTAGAAAAACAATTTTTTGGCTTTGGTTTAGTGGTCTGACTACTAAAGCTTTGGGAATCTGATCGTACAGTATCTCTGATATATTTGCCTTTTGTAAAATGAAGGTGGCAACACATATCCATTTCTGTTTCTTCAGTGTAGTAAACAGAGTCCATCCAGCTTTCTGGGGCTTCCTGATCATTTCTTGTCTACACATTTCTATTCCATATTTGGTAAAGCTCTATCCATATTTAGTATATGCAACCAAGGTGAGTATTTTGTGAGTATGTGATTTCTATGAAGGGATATGTAGCAGTCCAGGGTGATTTTTTTCCCAGCAAGCAGTGTGTTCTAAGGACAGGTGTAAAAGTTGAAACATGAAATACTCCCTTTTCATAGCATCTGTGGCCGGTATCGGGGGACAGTGGTATTGTGCAGACAGGTCCCCCTCAGGGGTCACTCCACCCCTTAAGGGCAGCCCTTCATGTGAGTAACAGTAGCTTTTTAATAGCAAAAATGCACTGCATCAGACATTATATAGAAAACGAGTAGTAACAGTACACATAAGGAAAACCCAATAATCAGTATACATTACCTGGCTATGAGGTAATTAAGGGATAACCTCAAAATTGCTAAAAATAAGAACATAGGAATGGCCCAGCCATGCCATACAGCATTCATATAAATCTGAAAGTTAAAAGAAAAATATAATTTAAAAAGCTCTCTTATAACCCATTTAAGTTAGCACACAGTGTACATCAAAATGCATTTCTTCAATGTAACGGCCATGTTCTGTTGAGTCTGCTTATTCAGATCGGCTTCCCTTGCTCTCAGGGCTAACAGTAAAATATAATTAGGGCCCAGACACTGACTACTACAAAACAAAATTCTTAATGCACAAGTCAAGCTGGTGACACCCCACTGCTATTCCTTCTGCTCAAGTTCATGTACAGCTCAGCTCTGTACTAATTATTGATCTTCAAGAACGAACTATCAGGGGACATCACTAATCACGCAAAGCCACTGGTATGCTTTTAAGGAAAGAAACAGTCACTTACAACAAAGGCAATAACAGACGTGTAGACAGAATGCCAGTCTGATAAGGCAGAAAGGTTCCTGACAAAACTGGTAACCGGCTTGGCACCTCTTTCTAGCAAAGAAATAAAAACAGCACACAAAGGTTCAGCTTCCAAAAATCCCAAATGGCATGCACACACATCTCTCTCTATATATATATATATATCTCTAGGAGTGGTGGAACACTGTTTTCATGGGGGGGGGGGAGGCCCAAGCTCTGCCCCTTGGCCAGCCACATTGCGCATTGCGTGCAGCTGCGATTGCTGGACTTCCCCTCCTGTCTGCCCAAGCAGATCTGATCTCCCGTGGACAGACAGGAGGGGTGTTAGCCACTCTTTTGCCCTCAGGGGATAGGATTCCTGCAGATAGCCCGCTGCCTTCCCATGAGGGAATGGGATCCCCATGGGCAGACATGCAGGGGAAGGTCAGCGACTGTAATAGCAAGGTTTTGGTGAGACAAGGGCCTTTGTGGCCCACCCCTTTCCAACGCCTCTGCTTATAACAAATGTTAAGAAATATCCAACTCCTCATGAACAAGTACGTATGAGTCCATTCACTTATGTAAATAGTTCTAATGCGAATGTAATCACTGTTAATTGTTATTGTAAATAGTTCCAATGTTCCCTGTAAACCACTTTGAGAATTTGAAAAGCGGTATATAAAATATGTTAAATAAAATAAATAACTCTCTCTATATATATATATATATATCTATATAGATCTATATATATCTATATATATCTATATTATACTTCCGGTGACACTGCCAAGAAAATCCAGGAGCTTCTGGGTCGCCAGGAGTCAGGACTGACTCGAAGGCACACATTGCATTTGCATATATATATATATATAATGGAAAATGTCTTCCCCACTGAAAAGCAAGCTCTCTACAAGGTTATAGATAAGCCAGTAAATGATCACACTGTTTGTTAGACGTAAAAATCTTCTATATTTCGTTTTAATCCATACAATAGTGCATTTAGTAAAACACAGACAATTTAGGACAGAAAGATTTATCATATTATTACTGATTTGCTCCTTAAGGAGATAAAAGCACCACACTGACACTCTGAAAAGATCTCTGAACAAACCACGGGATCTTTTCAACTTGGTTCAAACCCTTTCTAAAGAACCAACTCCTGAACAACACACGGATATCCAACCACAAAAATTCGCTGACTACCTCCAGTCAAAGATCATACAGACTGACAAAATATCAACAGCCTCATTCCAAGACCATACCGGCTTAACCCCTTTATGCAAGTTTTCCACACCATCTAGAAAAAACATTGAAGATACAATAGCTTCCCTCAATACCTCCACAGCACAAACAGACCCTTGCCCGGCTTTTTGGATCAAGGAGCTACGCAAGGAATTTAGTCCATTCATCGCAAAACTGACAAAACATTCCTTTACTACTGGTTCCTTCCCTACAACCCTCAAGCAAACATCAATCAGGCCTTTATTGAAGAACCCTAAACTTGATCCAAAACAAGCCGAGTCGTACAGACCAATAGCTAGTATTCCCATACTAGCAAAGATATTGGAGAAAGAGGTCCAAAGGCAAATTCAGGATCACATAGACTCCACAGCTCCCTTAGATCATTGCCAACACGGATTTAGAGAGTACCATGGAGTAGAGACACTTCTCACCTTCTTATTCAATAACATATTCACAGGCATTGACAACATCCGACAAGGCTTTGTGCTAATCTTTTTAGACATCGCTGCAGCCTTTGACTCGGTTCATCATGAGATTCTCCTCGGGCGACTGAAAGAAAAGGGAATTTGCAATACCGCGCTCGATTGGTGCAGTTCCTATCTAAATGGCCGATGTCAATATGTTAAATCCGGAGCAGAAGAGTCGAAACAATTCCATCAAACACAAGGTGTGCCGCAAGGATCCTCATTGTCATCTCTACTATTCAACATATACATGCAGCCCATCTGCAACATCATTAGATCATTTAACGTGAGCTGTCTGATATATGCGGATGACATCCTCCTATATATGCCTTTTTCGACCGTTCAAATGGACCTTACACCTCTTATAGAATGTTTCAATACCATATCGGATTGGCTACAAGCACAAAACCTACGCATCCAGCACAAGAAAACTGAGGTACTGTTCATCGCTAGAGACCCAGACTTTACCCCACCAACACATATAAAGGTCAAGGAAGCGGAATTACAAACCAAGGAAACAATAAAATACCTGGGGGTCACCTTAGACCGACATCTTGACATGAAATGTCATATAAGCAACATTGTCAAAGCGGTCTATTTTAAAATCCGTTCACTCAGGCATCTGCGCTCCCTACTGGAGCCAGATGATTTCCGGACCATATACCAAGCACTGATCCTACCGCACTTTGACTTTGCCAATTCCATCTTACAAGGTCTCCCGCAATCCACACTAAACCCGCTACAATTGGCCATGAATGCTGCAGCAAGGATTCTCCATGGAGCCGCCAGAAGTGACCACGTGACTCCGATTTTAAAACAGCTTCATTGGCTACCTATACACGGAAGGATTATCTTCAAAACATTAATCCTCTCATTCAAGGCCATCAAGCGCCTTTCCTCCACGGCACTTACTGAACTCATCCATACAGTGCCCCCCAACAGAGCCAGGAGGTCAACAGCCCTAAATTTACTAACAACCCCGAAGACCTTGACTAAATGCAATAACACAACAGCAAATAGGGCCTTCAGTCTTTACGTCCCCAAATGTTGGAATGCACTCCCACCAGACATTCGAGCTATTGCAGACCTGACCCAATTCAGGAAGGCAATCAAATATCACCTCTTCCTCCAATACTACCCAACCAGCGATGAATCTAGATAGCACCACCTAAGTAACACCGCCTTTTTGCAGCCCATACTCACAATGTCTCAAGTATTCGAAACGGACTCTTTATTTATTGTACAATTCAACCCTGTTATAGGAATTTTACCTCATGTATATAGCCTATTTCATGTAAATAGTTCATGTATATAGTTCAACCCCTGTTATCCAAGTTTATACCCCTGTTCGATGTAAAACCAAACAAAATGTGTGTTTTGGTCACTTTGTTATACTGTAAACCGCGCTGATGCCGAATAGTGCGGTATATAAGCAACTGTAATAAATAAATAAATAAATAAAAAGGTTCAATGAAATCAGATTCTAAATGAAAAAAAAACCCCACATACAATCTAAAAGATAAAGACCCCATATTGAGCATGCACTGGCCAGAAATGTTAGAGAGTGTCTGGACTGTCACAGGCAGAAATGAAACCGGATATTCAGCACCAGAGCTTATCCAGCGACAGCACAACCGTATAAAATTAGGATAGCCATTGACCAGTCCTATATTTATGCAGCTAGTGGCTGAATATCGCTGCTAACCAGAGAGGCACTGGGAGCACACGGACTGCCTCAAACCTAATCGGACGTTTTCAGAGCAGTCTGTAGGACTATTCCATAGCACTAACCAGTTCGCCTTGCTGAATATTGGGATTGCTAGGGTTTATTTGGTTTTCAGGTTCTGCAAACCACATACACCTTTTTAAATATTGACTCCTAATATTCTAAGAACATTACCATTTACATTGCCCCAAATGCACATGCTCGAGAGTTCAGCTAGGACACAGGGTGCAGCACTAGGGTGGTCCACAAACCAATGCAAAAAGTTAATGTTTGTAGCATCATTTCTCCACAAGGCTTATTTTTGTCCATTAGGGCTAGCTTGCTTACTTGTGAAATTTCAGCATGATTGCAAAGCATTTAGAGGTTGCCCCATTCTGAACATTCTATGAATGGGAAAAAGGCATTTATGTACTGGAAATATTCCTTTTTAAGGCTCAGTTCAGGATGACTGCATGCGAGTCCAAGAATATCATAGATTTGGCTCAGTTTGTCAGTCTTGTTTACATCCAACAGTAGAATGAAGCACCATTTGCAATCTGAGCTCCTCTCAGTGACATCACATTTTTATCAGTTCTTAAGACTTACCCAAACTAGACTGTTGCATTTTCAAGGCACCTCTGTTTTTTGTCTGAACATTTGGTAGGCTTAGCCCTTTTTGATGACAGAGTCTCAGCAGAAACAAAGAAAAAGATGGTGCAAAACCTTCACAGACCACAGTTACCAGACAGTCCAGCTGTCTGCTGTTTAGTTCAGATGACATAAAAACAGCCAAATGGGGTGACCTTTAAACATTGTTTATTTTCATTAAAATGTGTTTTTGTTGTAAATATGATAAAGAACAAAACCAGCCTTGTGGAGAACTGAAATCTGTTTGGTTTTTTGGATCACACTACTGCAGCACCCATTCAAGAAATCCTTGCCTGAAATTATTTCACATCAAACATACTGTTACTTACTCAATCTTCTCATATTTTCTGTTAACCTAAAAAACAGCAGATGTTAATTTTCAGCATGAAGAAAAAAGTCCAACACCACAAAATGTTCATTTAATCTGGCATCCCATTAACTAAACAGAATACGACCACTTACCCTATAGATTGTCAAATACACAAAGGTTTTCTTGCAAAAATAAAAAAAGTTTAAACAAGATACCATACACGCACTTTAGAAAGGCCATTACAGAACCCTACCTTATACATTGTTGCTACCTGTCCCTGTTTTACCTGGAAATTGAAGAAAAATGTGGTAATCACAGCGGAATACCAAAAAATAAATAAAAATCCAAAACTGGTATTCCACCCCACGCTTTTGTGCAGCAGAAGTGGTAATGTCTTCTGGTAATGAACATTCTTGGCTCAATAACAGAGGAACAAAACACAAAGGGTGGAAATTAATTAACGAGTAACCCAGAAATTGGTCAACAGCTCTTTAACACCTTGCTCCAGCTGCTTGTAGGTAAAGCTAAAGGTAAAAGAGCAGAAGGGATAAAATAAATATACCAATAACAATAAGCTTATGATCCGGTTAGTTGGACTAATATAACTAAAATCTTTTCGGTTGATATTGTTATATGTCTTAATGGCACAACACTGTTTTATTTGTGTTATTCTTTTGTTATTGATAAATATAAATTCGTGATTATATAGCTGATTTGGTGATTATATAGCTGGTTATCAATTGTCTTTTTAAAGACTTTCTATTGGTAGATTTTATCCCTTCGGCTCTTTTTTTTTTTCTTTTTTAACTTGGACTATTTGTGTGCAGTCAGGTTTCCTCTTTTTTTTTTTATTTATATTGGCATTCTAAAAGTATTTAGGCTTGTCTAAAAAACTGAATTCAAAATGCATTAATGGAGGCTCTTGTTTCACTGACCCACACAACATACTCTCCACTTTCTAATTGAAAGTAATGATGAATAAGAAACCAAAAAGTCTTGACAGCATACTTCAGATCCTTTGACTTAATGCTTCCTGAAGGCCCCTTTGGCAGCAACAGAGCCAGCAGTGGGACTGTGCAGTTTTCCCCCACATTCTTCTTGGAAAACTAGCTCAAACTCTTTCAAGTTTGTTGAGGGTTACTGAGGGACTTCAGAAGTCTTGCCTCTAATGTTCTATTGGATTCAGGTCTGGGCTTTGATTGGGCCACTGGGGGACATTCACTTTTTCCTCACTGAGCCACTCCATTCTTGCTTTTGCTTTGTGCTTAGGGTCACTGTCCTGTTGAAAGGTGAATTTTCTCACCACTCTCAAGTTTATGGCAGACCAGAACAGGTTTTCTTCCAGGATCTGCCCATACTTTGCACTACTGTTTTCTCCCATCCATTTTCATGAGCTTCCTTGTGCCCACAACACGATGCTGCCACAATCATGCTCTGGACAGTGAGGAGATCTCAGTGTTAAAGGGCCATGCCCTGCCAAAAACATCACTGCCACAGAAGGCAAAGTTGAAGCATATGCTGTAACCCCTGGATAGCAGGGACCCAGCACCATCGGGTCTCCTGTCCTCCTGCACAGGGCCTCTAAACCGCAGCTCTAGGGCAGTCCTCCTCAGTTTGTCACACAATTAACTCATGCATGCAACACACAAACTACCCAGTTTTGGTTTTTTTCCTAATCAAGGAATTCTCCACAGTGCAGTCAAGACTACACAAGGATCATCCCCATCTGCTGGAAACTGAGGATACTGGCTTGGTGGGTGGAGTTCCACTCCATTTATGGGATGACATCACCAAATGCCTGGAATTCTCAGTCTCCATCTGCTGGAAGGGGTGAAAACCTGGGAGTCTGGGCTGGACTGGAGGTGCTATAGAATGTAGGGATGGTATTAGCAAGGTGATGTGCTGTGTTTGTTTCATGCCATAACATATTGCTTAGAGCTAACCGAAAGTCCCACTTTGGTCTCACAAGACTACAAAACCACTTACATGCATACAGTGTCCCATAAATGTTTCCAGGAAAAACTATCAGCACATCATATGGCTTTCCTTCAACAGTGGCTACCACACTGCATGGTATCATCCACTAGGAGGCATACCTTTTCTGACAGACCTTCCACAATATCACTTAAAAAATGTTAAAAAGAACAGGACTGTTGAGTGGGGTGTTTACGCTCTGCTCAAGCTCCTGCAATTCCCTAATGATCTGACTAATTTCAATAAATTGCTTGACTGTATTGGAGAGAATGAAACCATGCTGAATGGACAAGTCTTGGCAAAACCTAGAAATGAAATGTTTGTTGCAACTGGTAAGAAAATCCAGGAATGTGGCATGCCTAGCGAGATGGAGTAGCCGTGTGTGAAACTATGACTCCCCAACTTACCAGTTCAGTTCTCAGTGATTTAGATGCAAAGCTTTGAGCAAATGTCTAGCCGCATCACATCAGTCAGTCAAACAATAGTGGAGCATGGATCTGGGCTGCAGCTGTGACTGTGGCTATAGAACATCGTGTGTTGGCAGTAAAAGACAAAACCCAAGAAATGGCTGAGCACCTTCAACACTTGCAGCCTACAATGGAGGTCTCTTCCGCCAAGCTGGATGACTCAGAAAATCACTCCTGGAGAACCAATCTTCATATTGTGGGACTACTGGAATCTTTAAAGGAAGGTTGGTGGGCTTTTTGGAGCAATGGTGTCCTACATCAGCTCCGCAGTATGCTCCATGTCGAATGGGCCCATCAACTAGGCTGGAGTCGGATTGAGGAGGCCCAAGAGTTGCTATCCCGAGTTTCTTAACTTTGCACACAAGGTGAAGGTGCTCCATGTGTTGTGGCATGTTAAGGAGCTGTGGATCAGGATCATCATATTCTTTTATTCCAGAGTTATTCATCCCAAGTGGCAGCTCAATGTACTCAGTTGATCAAGCAAAACATTCATGCTGAGGAGGTCCCCGTGTGGCTGGAGGCTTTGTGCCCAAAAGAGCACGTTTGATCTGCAGGCTGGGCTGCTATGACTGAGAGGTCATTAAATGGCCTAACACCCTTGATTTTAATAGCCTTTGTTATTTGGAGTGATCACAATCACTAAAGGCATTTGAGCACACCTGTTTGTGCAAGCCTCTACATCTGTAAGAGCCTCTGCTGTAGCTTGGAATTGTTCAGATGACTTAAGACTGAGGGACATGGTAGATTTGAGTATTGCCCAAGGTGCCCTTCTTTGGTTCATGGTTATGTTTCCTTATAGGTTGGATTGTTGCCAGTTTCTTTGTTAATGTCTGATACTTTTGACTGTAGTAGATGGGGCGAGGGTGAGGATCTTTGCAAGTCTGGTGGGTAGATGTATGCACAGGGAGGGAGAGTAGGATTGCAACCTTTGTTATCTGTCACCTTTAATGATGAGAATGTCATATGGGGGGATGAAGAGGGAGGGGAAAGGGAAGGGTTATGCTGTTTGGAGTTGGTTCTTGGGTGATAAGGGCTAAGGGTGGGAGAGCAGCAATGGGTTTGTGTACTGGTGGGAATTTGAGCAGGAGACTTGAGTGTGTTGCGATGGGCCGTAGTGGAGCTGGGCACCCTGGTCACAATTAAAGCTATTGGCTTATTGATGGCATGCATTGTTCGGCAACTAGTGCTGAGGGGAGGGGGAATTAGAATTGCACAGAGTCGTTGAGTTTGTGCAGCTGTCAGGACCCATTGTTTTGCTTTGACTGTAGCTGCTCTTTGCTGCCCTCCTCCCCAGGAAGCTGCTGCCCTAGGCAACTGCTTAGTCTGTGTGATAGTTGAGCTGGCCCTAGCTGCAGCAGGGATATCCAAATCAAGATCTGATGAATTACAATAGCCTACCAATAATACTTCCCCTTTCACAGCAATATTGTGAATGTCTTCTATTAAAATTCTATTTCTTCTGCCTGCGAAGGAGGTCTGTATGTCACAACAATGTAAATACATTTTCCATTTCCAGATTAATCCACAGTGCCTCCCTCCTTCCCTCATAAGCCCTGCAGTTCTGTGGCTTTGATATTTATTTAAATTTTTAACATTATAGAACCCCCTCCCCCTCCCTATCTTTCTTGAATAAATTACAGCCTGATATAAACTACATCCCAGTCATTGTTTTCTGTGTACGATGTCTCCCTGACTGCCTCTATATCTAAGGCGGCCTCTTCCATTACAGCTTCTAAATCTGGAATTTTATTTAACATACAATGGGCATTAGTATATATTAGTATATAGCACAGTTACTTACCTGTAACAGGTGATCTCTGGGAACAGCAGGAATTAGTCCTCACATATGGGTACGTCGGAACCGACGGAGCCTGCGCGGGAAAGCTCCCCAGCTTCCTAGAATGGAAGCTTTTGGGACCTCCCACTGCACATGCGCGCTGCCTTCCCGCCTTCCTGAACAGCTCTCCTCAGTTTCGAGTTTATAGCTGAGACAATAGAGAGAGGACAGGAAGACAGATAGATAGAAGATACAACTCCTAGGGGAGGTGGGTGGGTTGTGAGGACTAATTCCTGCTGTTCCCAGAGATCACCTGTTACAGGTAAGTAACTGTGCTATCTCCAGGAACAAGCAGGAATAAGTCCTCACATATGGGGACTCCCTAGCTGAGATGCCTGGGAGATCCCCCTCCAAGGGTTCGCCATCTTCGTATGGATCTCAGGCATCCATCCTGGGAAGGTGGGCAGGAGTTGTCTAAGAATGGAACAGGTGTTTGAGGACAGCCTGGCCAAACAAGGCATCCCGGCGGGAGTCCTTGTCCAAACAGTAATGGGCTGTAAAGGTATGAACCGAGGCCCAGGTAGCGGCTCGACAGATCTGATCAATAGAAACAGAGTGCAGATGAGCCATAGAAGTTGCCATGGCTCTCACATTGTGAGCTGTGACATGGCCTTCCAGAGAAATGTTTTTACTCTGGTAAGCAAAGGAAATACACTGAGCAATCCAATTGGAAAGTGTACGCTTGGAGACTGGAAGTCCCAAATGTGAAGGATCAAAAGCCACGAAAAGTTGAGAAGACTTTCGATGTGGCTGAGTCCTATTAAGGTAAAAGGCTAGAGCTCTTTTACAATCCAGAGTATGAAGGTTCCTCTCTGCACTGGATGCATGAGGAGCCGGAAAAAAGACAGGTAGATATACCTCTTGATTAAGATGAAAAGGCGAGACCACTTTGGGCATAAAGTGGGGATTCGTCTTAAGGACCACCTTGTCATGATGAAATCTTGTATAAGGTGGATTAGCCACTAGAGCCTGCAGTTCGCTGATGCGGCGAGCGGAAGTGACTGCAATTAGGAATAGTACCTTCCAGGAAAGAAATTTCAAGGAGGTAGAAAATAACGGCTCAAAAGGTGGCTTCATAAGCTGACCAAGCACTAGATTCAAATCCCATGCGACCGGGGGGGGGGGTCTGATGGGAGGTTTAGTGAGAGTCAGGCCTCTCATGAATCTTGCAACAAGAGGATGAGAGGAGATAGGTTGTCCATTTATGGGTTTCAGGGATGCTGAAATAGCACTTAAATGGACTCTTACAGAATTCGTCTTAAGGCCTGCATTGGAGAGATGCAGGAGATAGTCTAAGAGGGAATTCAAAGGAAGTGCCAGAGGGTCAAGGCCCTGCTGAGCACACCAAATGGAAAAACGTTTCCATTTGAAAGCATAAGACCGCCTCGTGGAAGGTTTCCTAGAGGCATGAAGGATATCTTTCACAGGTTGAGAAAGATTAAAGTCTTGAAGACTTAAGCCTTCAGTAACCAAGCTCGGAGATGTAGGGATTTGGGGTTTGGGTGCCACAAAGTCCCCTCCTCCTGAGACAGAAGGTCTGGTGCAGCTCCTAAGTCCAGGGAGGATCCCTGGGAGAGCTGTAGAAGCAGAGGGAACCACACTTGGCGTGGCCAGCGTGGAGCTATGAGGATCATAGAGCCGTGATCTCTCTGGAGTTTGAATAGAGTCTTGGGAATCAGCGGAATGGGTGGAAAGGCATATAGGAACGCCTGACCCCAATGGAGGAGAAAGGCGTCCGTGGCCTGAGCTTCCTGACACGGAGTCCTGGAACAGAACCGGGGAAGTTTGGCATTCCACGGACTTGCAAAGAGGTCTATGTCCGGGGTCCCCCATTCCTGAAAGATTCTGCTTATCTGGTCCACGTGTAGGGACCACTCGTGTGGCAGCAGAACTCGACTGAGCCTGTCTGCTCGAGAGTTTTGAACTCCTGGAAGATACACTGCTAGCAGATGAATTTGGTGCTCTCTGGCGAAGGCCCATAATCTGAGAGCTTCGTTGCAAAGCGACAGAGAGCCCGTCCCTCCTTGTTTGTTTATGTAAAACATGGCCACCTGATTGTCTGTCTGAACCAGGACAGTCAGGTTGGCAAGGAGGGTATAGAAGACCTTGAGGGCAAGGTAAATTGCTCGCAGTTCCAGGAGGTTGATATGAAGGGTGGCCTCCTGTGGAGACCAAGTGCCCTGAGTGGAGAGAGTTTGCAGATGGGCTCCCCACCCCAATTGGGAGGCATCTGTTGTGAGGGTTGCTTGGGGTAGCAAGGGCTGAAAGGGAGCCCCCAACAACAGATTCTTGGTGGATATCCACCAATGGAGGGACCAAGACAGACGGTTTGAGGTTTGTATTTGGTCTGAGAGTGCTCCCGACGCCTGAGTCCACTGGGTGGCCAGGGTCCATTGAGCTGCTCTCATATGAAGACGAGCATAGGGCACCACATGTACTGTGGAGGCCATATGGCCCAGGAGGCGTAGCATTTCCCTGGCTGTCAAGTGAGTACTGGACTGGGCTTGGGAGGCCAAGCTCAGCAGACGCTGACCCCGAACCAGTGGAAGGTAGGATCTTGCAGTGGTGGTGTCCAACTGGGCCCCTATGAATTCTAGAGACTGAGTAGGGCTGAGTTGAGACTTGGGAAGGTTTACCACCAGTCCCAGATACTGCAGAAGGCTCCTTGTGCGGTCTAGGGAAATCTGGGCCTGCGACTGAGTTGGAGCTCGAATGAGCCAGTCGTCCAGATATGGGAATACGAAAATCCCCATGCTTCTGAGAAATGTGGCTACGACTGCCATGCATTTGGTAAAGACTCTTGGGGCAGAGGCGAGACCGAAGGGAAGTACTCTGTATTGGTAATGACTTCCCCTGAACAGAAAGCGAAGATATTTTCTGTGGGATGGATGGATGAGTAGATGTGTATACGCATCCTGCAGGTCTAGAGAACAAAGCCAGTCCTGACTCTGAAGGTATGGAAGGAGAATGCCCAAAGAGAGCATTTTGAATTTCTCCTTGTACAGAAATTTGTTCAATTCTCTCAGATCTAGGATTGGTCTGAATCCCCCTGTCTTCTTTGGAATGAGAAAATAGGGGGAGTAGAAACCTGACCCTTGTTGATGAAGAGGAACCTCTTCTATGGCCCCTTGGGCAAGCAGAGAAGAGATCTCCCGATCCAACAGGGCTAGGAGAGGAGATGGAGAATTGAAGGGTCTCACCATGCGATGGGGAGGAAGGTTGGAGAAATGAAGTTTGTAACCCTCTCGGATGATAGAGAGGGTCCATTGCTCTGATGTGATTTGTTCCCATCTGGGAGCAAAGTGAGCTAACCTTCCAGGTATGGTGAGAGGTTCTGGTTGGTCCAGAACCAGGAATGGCAAGTTCTCTAGGGGCAAGTCAAAACCCCTGAGGGGGTGGAGCCTGTTGAGCTGCAGTAGCTGCTGCAGGCTTTGTTCTTGCTTGTTTCGTTTGCTGACGTTTAGCCGCAAAACGAGGTTGAGAAGATTGCTGGCCAGTATTGGAAGCATATCTGGCCTTCTTATAATAAGGCCTCTTGAAAGACTTCTTCTTAGTGGGAGTAGAAGTGGACTTAGAAAGTCTCTCTAAGGTGGCATTTTCAGCGTCCATTTGAGTGGCTTTAACTTGCCACTCTGCACCGAATAAGTTCTCACCTGTACAGGGCAGATTCCGTAAGCCATCTAGAACCGAGGGTTCCAGATCAGAAGCCTGGAGCCAAGCCAGACGTCTGGCTGCAATAGCAATGCCAGAAGCTCTGCTGGCTCCCTCGAAGGAATCAAAGGCAGCTCTGTTGGAGAACTTAGAAACATCTGAAAGTTGTTTCACTACAGAAAGGAAGTCCTCCTGTTTATCCTCAGGTATAAAGGGGGCAAAATGCCGCACTTTCTTGGCAAGTTCCCCTAGGAACATGCCCATATAGAGGCTGTAGGAATTAATCCTGGCTATAAGCATACTAGCCTGGAAGATTTTCCTACCAAAAGAGTCCAGTGTCTTACATTCCCTTCCTGGAGGTGTAGAAGAGTGCCTTTTAGTACTCTTGATCTTTTTCATTGCAGACTTTACCACAATGGAGTGGTGAGGCAATTGAGTCTTCTGAAAACCAGGAGAAGGAGGGACCCGATACATGGTGTCCAACCTACGGGAATAAGGAGACAGAGTTAAAGGGTTCTCCCAGAAATCCATCAATTGTTCCTGAAGGATTTCATGGATAGGCAGGGTAACTGCTTCTTTAGGAGACTTAGAGTATCCTAAAATATCCAACCTTTTTGACCTTGGTTCCCTTTCAGAGGAGGTAGTGATAGAAAGGCCTTTAGCCATTTCTAAAATAAAGTCCTGAAAGGACAAATCCTCTGGAGGAGACATTCTCCTTTTTGGAGAAGAAGGTTCCTCAGGAAGGTCAAGGGAGAGCTCTGCAGACTCATCAGAGGAGCCAAAATCCTCAGAGGAATCGGTGTATTCTCTAGTTTCCTCCAACGCACGATACGCATACCGATCGGTATCGACATCGGGCGTACCGGGTATGGAAGCGGTATGGAGCGAAAGCCCATACGGTACCGATTTGCGTTTAGAAGAGGAAGGCCTGGGTTCCGGCATGGCGGACGATACCGGAACCGGGCCCGGAACCGCTGGAAGCGGTACCGATGGCGTTGCAGCTTTAATGAAAGCCATGACGGCCTGCTGCATGGATTGGACAGTATTGCCCATAGACGCCACGGCTGCCTGGATGTCGGTACCGGTATGGGCCGGTACCCCAGAGCAGTCCAACAGGTGATCTGTCGAGGCCGTGCCATCGATGTCAACCTGTAGCCCCTGAATTGGCGTTTTGGAAGGCAGAGCTTCCCGCCGGGGCTGTTTGGCTGGGGCAGGGTCCTCAAAACTAAGAGCCTCTCGATGCTTTGAAGGAGATTTGCCCTTTGAGGACTTGCCCACAGAAGGTTTGGTTACCTGAGATCCATCCGGAGATGATGACCTGGATGACTGTGATGTTGGATTCTCTGAAGCAAACAGCACATGGAATTTGTTGGCCCGGTTCTGCAGCCCACGTTTAGACATTTGGGAGCAGGAAGGGCAGTCCGGAATGGAGTGGTCAGGCCCCAAACATTTAAGACACCATTCATGGGTGTCTGTGACTGATATTACAGCAGTACACTTGGTACACTTCTTAAATCCAGGGGCTGGCTTCTCCATGTGGAGAATTCAAGTAGGCCTGAAGGCCTAACTGAAGTGACCAAGTGCTGAACAATAAACAAAGAAAAGAAAATAATTTTTCAAGAAAGAAAAAGGAAGACCGGCGATACCGGTATCGGTATGGGAAGGCAGGTACGCGGTCTAAAGAAACAAAACAAAAAACTACAATTTCTTCAGCGGTGACAGGATACACGACCTGCTGGCTCCGCGGAAAAAGAGAAACTGAGGAGAGCTGTTCAGGAAGGCGGGAAGGCAGCGCGCATGTGCAGTGGGAGGTCCCAAAAGCTTCCATTCTAGGAAGCTGGGGAGCTTTCCCGCGCAGGCTCCGTCGGTTCCGACGTACCCATATGTGAGGACTTATTCCTGCTTGTTCCTGGAGATTACTCCTGCTGGAATTCTACATACAATAATTCAAAAGTTTGTACTTTTTTGTGATACCTAATTTAAAATACAATACAGAAATAAAACATCATTCAAAAACAATATGCTTTGTAATTTTGACAAGCAAAGCATACAGAATTTTGCATAATTCAGACCCTTTGACACAGAATTTTGAGCTGTGTGTGCAGAATTCCAGCAGGAGTAGTAGATGCCTGCCCTTTTCCCTACTATGAATTTTAACGTTTTACGTACTTAAGAGCTTTAACTTACCTGGGGGCTTTGTTTACCCATCTCTGACTGATGCAATCAAGACTTTTTGAGTATTTCTATAATGGCTCTTTAAAGTTGAAAAAAGGGGAAGTATGTTGTGTAGATCAGAGATATATGCTCCTACTTTAACAAATCCTAGATGCCAGGTTGAAATGGCACCTGGAAATTTCCTCCCAGTGCCCAGATCTCACAGCCCTGCTTTCTTCTGCAGCTACCATCAGTATAGCGTGGCTTTTTCTCCGCATTGCACAGCTCTCTACAAATTTTAGCCACACAGTGCAAGGAATTTCATGCTCATCATACAAGACTGTAGACTCAGATTAGCACGAGAGATCCTACACCATGCGGCTCAAAGTCACAGAGCCGTGCGAAGCAGAAAGAACACAACACATGTACCGAGAGCAGCAGGTCAACATTACTATTAAGGCTTTGCTAGTAGCAAATCTTGGTATATGCTGGGAGGGGCGGGGGGAGACAATGTAACAGATTCTATAGCGGTGGTGAGTGTTAGTTGGGAGATAGCCAACTGGCTTCCTGGGTAATAAGGACTAGCTGAATAGGAAGACCAATTTGAAGGAGGAATGAGATGATGGGATAGGAAGAGGGAAATTGATGAGGAAGAGGGAGATAAAGAGTGAGACTGGATAACAACAAGGTGGAGGGGTAGAGACGAGAAAGAGACTGGGTGGGGGACAGGGGGACCAGGCTATGTGTTTCTGCTAGTGGTCTGCAGCAGTGCATTAAGGACCTGATTTACTAAGCTTTCTTTTCCCATAGACACAGAATGAAAATCAGCTTTAGTAAATTAGTCCCTAAAGGAGCTGCAGCAGACCTCGAGGAGATCTCTGTCCCATCCTTCCCTCCCCTCCTGCTACTCTTCAACTTCAGTGGAGACAATGCAGATGGCAGGAGAGGGGGGCAGGAATGAACGGCATCAGCTCCTAAGTTTTGGACAAGCTCCTAAAATTGAAAGAAAATTTGTCAACATCTGACACTGCATTTTTTAGATACCAGGATGTGAAAGAGTACGATGACCTTTGCAAGGCACCGTGTATCTGTTTTCTGTATACTCTCGGGTCTGCCTTTTACAGATGGCCGAACAGAACATATAGAATAGTCAACAGTGCTCTATGGGGACTTGCCTTTAGCCTTTTCAGTGCTGCACTTATCACCAAAGCTAAAGGTTTATAGGCAATCCTCTTTCTTATTACCTTCTAGCACTCAATGGTTCTTCGGCTTCCACTGTATTCTCCTCTGGTTGAAAACGAAAGTCTTCGATGTACTCTCCAAATTTGTCATAGAACCACTTCTGAACTCTGGAACATATTGTTTCACTGCGCTGCTTATCTTCAAAACAAAAGGCTTTCTATAAGAACATGCTCCTGCTGCTGCCCGCTGTCAATTCTAACTCACAGACAGGAAACATACTTTTTTCACTCAGGGGCATATTTATTAAGCCCCGTCCAAGTAACACACATATGAGCCATGTTACCAGCATGGGGAGACCGGTGCTAACAGGGGGCATGTCACCCGACCTCCGGAATTTAGCATGGGCCCAAGATGCTGCACCAGGCAAGCCGGCATATGGACACATTTCACCCACTGAAGTGGCATTAAGTGTGCCCGTGCCAAGGGTGGAAAGCATGATTTGCACGGGCTATTAATAACCGCATCAGCAACACCTTCATCCTGCTCATGTCACACCACATCATATACAATCCAGATAGCTTTTATAGTACGGCACCCAAACCTCCCGTTAATCCCACACTACTAAGTAGCATATTTTAATAAACATGTCCCTCAATGCTTAATTAATCTTTGGAACTCATTGCCCGAAAACGTGGTAAAAGCAAGTAATGTAGTTGGCTTTAAAAAAAAAAAAAAGTCTCGACAAATTCCTGGAGGGAAAATCCATAAATCATTAACACCGACAAAGAGAAAACCACTGGTTATCCCTAGGGATAAGTAGCGTGCAACTGGCTACTTTTGGGATTTGTCAGGTACTTGTGTACTTGGACTGGCCACTATTGGAAAAAGGGCACTGGGCTTGATGGACTTTTGGTTTGACCCAGTATGGCAGTTCTTATATTATATTCTCAGATCAAACATACCAGGAAATGCAGGATAAAGCTTGGGGAGTGGGGGGACATGTTAGTCTGGAGTATCAAAGCCCACACAGAGGCCGCCAGCACCTTGCAGACTAAGATTTATTGGAGTTTGAGCTTTTGAGCACAAGATGCATCCAACAAAGTGGAGTCTTGTTCCCAAAAGCCTAGGCCTTAACAAATCTGATAGTCCAGAGGAAGGTGTCACCAGCCTTTCCCGTTCTTAAAAGATTTTTTTTTTAAATTTTATTAGATATTTGGATTTAGCACACGCTGTTTCAGTAGTAGTTCAGGTGAGTTACGTTCAGAAAAGCAGGTTATTTTCCTGTCCCCACAGGGCTTACAATCTAAGTTTGTATGTGAGGCTATGAAGGAGTAAGTGACTTGCCCAAGGTCATGTGAACACTGGTTTCCTTGGTTCTCAGCCTACTGCTCAAACTATTAGGCTACTTCTCTCAGGCCCAAATTTAGGCATAGGCACCAAAGTTTGAAGGCATAAAATACCAAGGCCTGCCCTGGATTACTTTAGTGTCAGGTGTATGTGATGCTTCAAAGAGGTGCCACTGTAGTAATATGGCCTTCCTCTGGTGCTTTTCTGGCTCTGCAATCTTTGGAATATCCGACACCCACAACCTCCCCTTCCTCCCTGCTCTTTGGAATGGTTTCTCTAGTCCAGTGGTTCTCAACCCAGTCCTCTGGACCCCCCCAGGCCAGTCAGGTTTTCAGGATATCCACAATGAATATGCATGAGATAGATTTGCATACAATGGGAGCAGTGCATGTGGATCTCTCTCATGCATATTCATTGTGGATATCCTGAAAACCTGATTGGCCTGGGGATTCCCGAGGACTGGGTTGAGAACCACTGCCTAGCCTATGGGTACAAAATCTTAAACCTGGCCCTACAGATTATAAACCCACTCCTTTAGCTGTTTCCTAAGCAAGCTGAAAGTATATTACTGTATGTTTTCACGTGTCTATTCAGAGGGTAATGATGCCAGGCCTTATGAGACACCAATACATTCAATTTTCATACGAGCCTAGCAAACGACCATTCACAGATCCAGTGCATGCAGATCTGATTTTTAAAACAGGTAGTCTACTGCTGTGAAGTGGGTTAAGATGGCAGGATGTCAACCCTTACTTTTATAGAATCTCAGTCAACGAGCCGAGCAGTAACTGTCCTCCACTCATAGCTCAGGCCCTGTGCGTGGATTTTACCACACAAGGAAAGAAACGATGATGCCATATAGGCCAAGATTTCTACTTAGGCACCTGCTAAGGGGCAACCTCCTCCGTCCATGCAGCCATCTCTTCCAGGCAAGGCTCAGCCTCTTTTGCAGCGTCCCACCGGGCCTGCTCCTAAAAGCCATGGGCCAATGGCACTTGGAGCAGTGAAAAATAGAACGTCTACCAGCTCCTTTAAGGAAGCAAGTCTGACGAGCTGAGCAACGCTTGGGAGAGAGAAGCAGCCCCCTTTTACTGCCAGGCATCTTCTGAGGGGATCTCCACCCTGCACCTTTAGAGCATTTCCTGACAGCCAGACCTGCTGATAGTGCAGAAGGACTAGAGCCGTTAACCTGCACAAAACACTAATGCACTGGCCTACTGTCAAGCCATTATTTACTATTCAGTGCAAAAGCCCAACTAACTAAACCAGCTGATTAATCTGAGCGTCTGTACGAAATAAATTTTAAAATGGCAACTGCACTCTGGAGTAGAGAGTTTGAAAAAGGTCCTCTGTGTGCTCCAGGTGGTTAAAGGAAATTTTATAAATAAAAATACACGTTTTCTGTCTTATAGTTAAGAATATCACCAAACTGGCTTATCACCCTGACTTGTAGACAATTTTGAGCAGTCAAGATTAGGATTCATCTCTAAAGTTCAGGTTTAGCTTTACGAAAAATACACATACATTTCCAGTATTTCTGAAAATCCATTCCGAGCAGCCTGGGTTCAAATATCCCAGCATGTGCAATTACATGTAATCTTGATCTACACCGGGCGCTAAATGCCGACTTGCACTGCTATGAGACCAACCTACTGATTTATCTCCTGGTGGCACCCAGAACGCTCAGGGGATTACTAAGACATTTTCCTTTTGAAAGCCGCTGGACAAGGAGGAGACATAAGCGGTGCACCCCACACTGGACTCACAGCAGTGGCATGCTTGTAGGCTGTGGAGTCTCCCCCATCTCCTTCTGCCACTGTCTTAATGGACGCTTTTGTTGCTTTGGCCTCGTTAACGCTACTTGACACTTCAGAGATCAGAGCACATAAGACTCTAGAACCAGGTTGAGTTTAGCTTGCTTTACAAATTACAGAGAAATCTACTTCAGCTATGAAATGCTTTTTGGTCAATACAGGACAACTCTCACGGCGGCAAATCTTTTCAATAGTGTTCAGTAACATCTTTGCTTGCATTTTTCAAGAACACCATGATTTTATTTTCACTGGTTAAAAATGTTAAAACCACCTACCAACCCCCACCCCACACAAACAAAATTATTTTGTGTATATAAAGTCATGATCACTGGATTCCCAGATATCAGTTTACTCCTTGCGCCACAGTTGTGAGCATGTCAGTTTAATATTTCCCTAGTGCGCTGGTCGGAAGAGCAGAGAAGTAGAGGAGAAATAGGAAGGGAGGGGCTGGATTATGGAGCAGGGCAGTTCTTCTGCGCTCTCGCCATTCCAACCTTACTCCGCCCTTCCTTTTCCCCGCAGCTGCTGCCTGCAGAAAGTGCTCATCTAATGCGCACCATTTAATTTCCCAGGGTTGCCAAACAGTATTGAGTCTTAAACCTTTCTCTTTTGCGTTTATTTGCCTGTCCTATTCCTTCCAGACGCTCTTCCCTCTATCCTTCTTGCCTTTTCCAACAGTCACACTCTTGCCACTGGCAGCTACCTTGAATCCCCAGACCTACCAGCAGCAGCTGGCCCAAAGGTTTTCTCCTAGCTGTGGGCCCCAGTCTCCAGAGCAACCCTCCTCTTCGCCAAGTCCCAGCCAGCTATTGCCAAACTTTCCTTCCCCCAGCCCCATTGGCTGCAAAACGTTGGCTTTTTTCGCCCAGCCAGCAGCAGACACATCAACTTTTTTCCCAGTGGGGGCTCACCAACATCCTCTCCACCAGGGACCAAATTTTAGATACGGGGCAATTTGGTACACTGAAATTTTTCAGTCCTGAGATTAGAGATTCATTGGCAAGATTAGAAACTCAATAAGACAGACCTCAGCCCAGACTATATTCTGGTTTGGCCAATTTCCTGCATGTGAATTGTCAGCCCAAAGTAGAACAGTACTGCTGCTAGATAGAGCATGAAGGATTTAAATAGAAATCTCTTAACTTCTTTTATCTAGCGAGCGAACTATATAAAATATTCAGTAGATGAACACTGAAGTATGAGCCAGAGAGCTCCGGAGGCTCAAGATAACTCCCTCTCTCTCACAAGTGTGTCAGCCGATGGAGGCAGATCTCTCTCCTTCGACCCAGCTGGGAATTAACATCAGTTCTCGCTGTGTCCACTTTCCTTTGGGGCCTGCCAAGCAGGTCAGATGGAAAAATTAGCAACCGAAAGTGCCAGCAGACAGAACTGCACGCCTGCTTCTAAAACATCACAGTACTAAAGCATACTACAACCTGTTGGCATGAAAGTCTATAAAAATCCCCATTTTGGTTATTAAATGCAAATTCTTCTGTGCCTTTTTTTAAGTAATCTGCCGTAAGGCTACAACATCTATGTTTTACAAACATCTTCCATTATTAATTCAAGGAAATAGATATGTGGCTCCTTGCCCTCATGGGCGCTGGAGAGAGGAGTTGTTCAGGACATGCCAGAGCTAGGTGCAAGTGTCACACAGGACAGGTCAGCTTTTAATCACGTCAGCAGTACAGATGGGAGAGAGGCAGCATAACCCCAGCTCAGGAGAGCTCACATTCAAAGGGAATGGCTACAAGCAGAATTCAGGTAAAGGAGGCCACGGGGTATCAGGACTGTATAAGAAAAGAAAAGCATAGCTTCTTTACGATGGGCAATGGTAGGTTCAGCATAACTGCCGGCTGCTTAGAACACAGCCATAATACAAGTCTCAGGATCAGCAAGAAACAAAAAGAAAAACAGGTTGTGTACACGAAAATAAAAGACGGCAATGGCAAACCTGCTCCCATTCAGAGGCCTAGGATAGCATTTCTGAAACCAAGCATGTTCTTCGGTGTATGCAAGCATTAATGTGCTCTATGAGGTTCATGAAACCTGCACATCAGAAAAGCGAGCTCAGGGCACTTCAGTGTGGTAAGTGTGACCACACTTTAACAGCACAAAGTCAAAGGAAGTCAACACTTAAATTTCAAAGTTAAAATGGGGGAGATACTCGAGTAGATCTCTAAGACAGTGGTTCTCAACCTTTTTTCTGTTGTGACACACCTAAGGGACTATATTTATGTGTGTGACACACTGAACACTACAATCCGCGGTTGAACAAAAAACAAGCCCAAATATTTTATTATAGTTAAACATAACGCTTAGACTAATGGCAGCAACAGTGAACACTGGAGTAAGGGAACAGTTGTAGGGATTTCAAATACCAGACTCTTTGTTCTGTACTTTCCCCAGCCTGCTAGCGCACGTGGTTGATAGGGAAGACATAGGCTTGCTGTCTGCCAGATTTCTGGTGACACACCTCGCAACCCTTGGCCACACACTGGTTGAGTGGCCACTGCTCTAAGACCTAGTTCACTAGGTGCCATTAGTCACAATACTTCATGAACAATCCTATATAGGGCCTGTTGATATAACAAGATGACCATGTGAGAAATCCAGAGAGGACCCAACAGAGGTGTGCCTCTCTCACATACTCCCAGAACAATGCCCAACCAGGAGACAAATGCCGACACACAAGTTTACACCTGCTCCAAAGAAGCTATAAATGTGTATGTGCACCTTATGCATAGGTGTTATTTTATTTTACTTTTAATCGATTATAGCATAAATTCCAAGCACTTTACACTTCTACAGGTAAAAGAAACGACATGAAATAGGGGAAAAAAAAACATAATCAGAGTCATTCCGAGGCACAAATAGTGAGTATGGAAGTCCCAACATCTGGAGGCCCTGAAAACTGATCCCATCTAACTTCCCCACATGTTGTACCGGGAAGCTAGACGGGGGCAGGAAGGTGGTGGATAAGGGGTGGGGTTAGGGCAGGCAGTGGGCAACTGTTGGCCCCAGACATACAGGGCCAATTCCAATGTCGGCCCTATATGTTCAGGGCCAGCAACTTGAAAGGAGAACTTATTCCACCTCAGAGGTGAAATATGTTCTCCTAGTTGGTGGGGGATGGCAGGGCCAGGGCTCAGAAAGAGCAGGATGGGGCACAAGATATTACCCGCGGCCTGATCCTGGCCTTGGGAGGCCAGATCAGGGGTTGGGGTGTGGGGAAAGCAATTTTTGAGCCAGCAGCCGTGGATCACGGTTTATGAATGGATCCACAGTGCCATGGCAACCAGACGCCATGGCATCGCGGAAGCCCTGATTGAGCTAGCTGGGCAAGGCCTGTATGTGCAGGCTGACTTGAATCAGGGTCCCGGCCTGCATGCGATTCTGATCCTGTGGGGCTAGACGTGCCCCACGGGATCAGAATCCCGGCTAACGCTGCATCCAGTTCCGACCAGGCACACAGAGAGCCGGGATGTCCCTGTCAGAATCGGGCTCAATATAAACATAAAATAAACAAGAAAGTAACCACTAAATGCCCAAATCTCTCTAGCCCAACAACAATGGGGATCTCTAAGAAAGAGAAAAACTTAATTCATACATGCCAGGAAAGCAAAGTCAGCTAATATACTGTGAAACCGTAACCAACAGCCTGAAGAGCACCTGGAAGACGAGTGCTGACAATTGAGGGGGATCAAAAAATACACAAGTCACAGACTGAAACTTTACGAGACATTTAGAAGGAAACTGAAGGAAAAAAAAATCCCCCCCCCATCTGTAGCACTGCTAACTTTAGGAGAAGGAACTCCCTCCATCTCCTATGTTTCCCAGGCCAAGTCCAGATAGATATGAACCAGCAAGCCCTTGAAAGGAACAGACCTTTTCTTGAAGTAAAGCTTAAACAGCCCATCACGGTCTGAAGGTAACGCTAATGTAATCAATGGAACAGATGGAACAAAGGTTTCAGCATCTGAAGTCTCAACGATATTGGAAATATTAAGAACGTCCGTGTGCTGCATATCTCTGAAAGGGATGACTGCTGGGCCTCCGCAGATAGTCTTTTACGAGGTGGAATATAATAAACCTTGGATAGAGGCAGCTGGGACTCTGGGGTGACCCCAAGAGCATCCACCAAATATTGCCTGAACCTATCCCTAGCCGAAGTTAGGGAAGAACGAGGAAAATTAACCAATCATGAATTGGTGGACCGCACTTGGTTCTCCAGAACCTCATTTTAAGTTTAACGACAGACATATCTTAAATAAAAGCAGAGTTAAAACCCTCCTGCTTTTGAAACTTTAATCTTAAGTCCTCAATAGTCTCTTTCACAGTATTCTAAACTGCTAGGGCGTTACCTTAAACCTGAGCAGTAATCCTATTAGTCTGTGATACCATACTTCCCCAAGCTTGACACTTGCACTCCATATCACTTCTAAAAGTAAACAACTCAGGGAGTTCCATAGTAAACGATAAACCAGGACTTGAGTCGCTCAACCAAGCAGAAGAGAATGGGATGCCTTCTACCGCACCAGACTGCACGAACGCCACTTGCTCGGTTTCCAGGGCCTCCAGACGCTGCTCTCTGCCTACCACCTAAAGAGATGACTCGAACATCGACATCAAAGCCAGTCCTAACCCAAATGCACTACCTCTTTCCGAGGCAGACGCGCAGGCCAACATGGGACCCGCTACCACAGAGGCACCAGGGTAGGAAGTACCGGATGATAATGCAGGCGGGAAACGCAGCACTGGCGACAGCTCACAGCCCAAGGAAGACACCGAGCTCTCTAGCCCTGGTGTCGTCACAATCGGGACAGCACCGGCTCCCTCCTGCTAACGCCCCAGGCGTGCAACAAAAGAATCCATAGGACCAGTAAGACTCACGGAAAGAGAAGAGGAAGTGGTCTCCATGGGCACAGGATGTTTCTTGCCCAGTTTACCCTTCCTTTTGGCATCTCAGGGGAAGCCCATCCGGCAATACAACTGACTAAGCGGCCATCTTGGATCCCCCGGCCATCTACGTATATTTTATAAACTACATACATAATTGCAACTCTGCCCCCACACCTCCCAAACAATGCTCCCAGGAATGCCTACTTGCAGTGCACACGTCAAGTACATGCCATCTTCAGGGCATACATATATGCATACAACGACCTTGCATGCATATGTATAAATTGCACCCATAAGGCATTTTCCACAGGTAAGGCACACTTTACATGCAGAAAGTGGCGGTTACGAAACTACATGCGGGTATACTACTACTAATCATTTGTAAAGCACTATTTTTAGGCAATCCTGGGGCTGCAGTATGGGTGGAGCTGCAACACGGTTAATATCATGCAGACACGGAACACATGCACCCATCTGCACCTTCTATGGAGCAGGTGCAAATCTGTGCACCATACGTGTCTATGTTGCCTTTATAAAACAGGAATAAAACGGGATATTTCACGGTTAGAAAATTACCCCCATAATGTAAAGCATACACACACACACACACCACAGCACAGACTACTTGTTGGACATGCTGTAAAAACGGTAAAAGAAAGGATTTTAGTAAACTCAAACATAAGTGTCTTAATCAATCCAAACAAACACCACCAGGATAAAGCAAAAAGATAAATAGAGTCAAGGAGACATCATAAGGAAGCAATACGCAGCTGTTAACATGCTCTCCATAGATTCTTCATTTGTCTCCCGGGCAAAACAGAACTAGAAAAGTGACTTACATGTACAGAGAAAGTCAGATAGTGTTCTTTAGGCACAGTCACATATATGCAGAAATATGCAATATTAATAATCCAGTTTCATAAAGACAGTGCTCGTTTAAATAAAGGAAACTTTACAGCACTCATCTGTCCTGTGCTTCACGTGAGTTTTACACAGGAAACACTGTGGGGTCTGTTTACTAAGTGGCGCAAAATCAGAGCCGTGGCCTTGTTCTATTTAACGGGGCCGAAGCTCCGATATCGCATGGAAGCTGCTAACGCTGCTTAATGAACAGACCCCTGTGTTTCACAAGATCAGAGCAGCATTTCAACATCAGCATGCTTGCGACAGGTAAGTGCTATCAAGTTTGCATAAGGCACTTTTTCAGTTCCATTTTACCGGGAGACAAATGAAGAATCTATGGAGAGCATGAGAACAGCTTTCAGCTTGCTGCATATTGCCTCATATGATGCCTCCTTGAGCTTCATTAGATACGAATGAAAAAAAAGCTAGTTACTTAGCAGAATGTACCTGTGCCATTGATTTGTGTCGGTCCTTTTGCAGGTTGCTGAGCTGCAGATTCTTCAGTTCTTTAAAAGAAAAACATAATACTTAGAATCAGAACAAAAACAAACGGCATACTGGGTCAAACTGCAGGTAGCTAAATGGCTAATCTAGGAAATACAGGGTGAGGCCCTCAGTCATCTTTGATTCTGCAACTGAGGCCATTGTGAAAGAATTTCCCTCTTGCTGCAAAACCACAAAAAAAGTTGGTTTACCCTGTTCCCTCCCAGGATTTTGCTGCTGCTGCTCATTTCTCAACCGTGTCCTGACATACCCCCTTAGCCAGTCAGGTTTTTAGGATATCCAAAATGAATAATGCAGTGCATGCAAATCTGCCTCATGCATATTCATTGTGGATATCCTGAAAACCTGACCGACTAGGGGCTATACCAGACAGGGTTGACAACCACTGAACTAAAACGGCTCAATTTCCACGTTTCCCTTGGCGGCTACTCTGCTCCTTGGTCCACCCTCAAGTTACCGAGTCCCCCTTTTTCCCAGTCACTACTACACTGACACATCTGGCCACCTGGGACCCTGTTTAGTGCGGGCCTGGTGATGCCAACTCTGTTCATGCAAAACCATGGGAAACCAGAAGCCTTAGTAACCTAGTATGCCATCCCTTAATATTCGCATGCAATCCTGGTCTATTGTTTAGTGCTAGTCCTAGCTTGACCCCTTTTCATTCATGAGCTCAGAACATTCAAACATTTGTGAATGGGTCATAATGAGAATGGAAGCAACCGCGTTTCTATACAAGATATTATTCTTGTGAATCCCTCATGCTCACAGGGTCAAGAAATGATTTATTTTAGCAATGACAAAAGGAAAACTCAAAGCAGCAGGGTAATTCAGAAGTCGCTGTAAAGGTATTTGCAATGGGCAGCATCATCTCTGCCAAAGGAGAGCAAACTGGCAGGGTAGAGAGAGCTTGAACACAAAGAAAGGATTATTTATGCCTCACAAGCTTGTCGCACACTAATCAGGGCTGCCTAATGTGCGGCACAGCTTCCCATGTCTGCAGAAAACGGAACGGTTGCAGGCGAGAGTTTCTGGTGGGAGCAGAAGTAGTTGTGGGGGAGGGGGCTAGATTTTCAGGATGAGGCAGTTTTAGTGTGATGGGAAAGTTGCAGAGGGGGCAGTTTGCAGAGTGACTGGAAATTGGGGGGGGGGGCATTTGCAGAGTAGTTCTTCTCTTAAAGCGACTGAGCAATTGCAAGAGGAGGTTTAGTTTTTGGGGACAAAGGCAGTTTGGGGGGCTTAGGAGATTAGAGAACAGGAAGAATTCACTAAATGCTATGTTTCAGTATATATAAAGTTTCCATGTTGCAAAACCTGAAACTCCTTCTCTCACTGAAATGCACTGGGCCATTTTCTGGTGGGCTTACTTCTCAATAACCCTGGTCCGATTTGGCTCATTTTCGAGCTCTGTCCATCTTTTTACCAGCTCTTCCCACATGCCAAGTTTCATCCCATTCTTTTATATTTCTGGAGAATTATTTTGCCCCCAGACTGACGCGCTCAACCCCTTTTGTATAATTCTTTCCAACTTCCGTTGGGTTGGAAAGAAAAAAAAACACCTTCATCCTTGCAAACTTAAGAAAATTGTGCATAGCTTTATTGCCAATTTCTATTTAAGTGGCATGGGTGAAGGAAAGGAATTAATATTAGTAGGTCTGGTAGAGAGTCATGGAGACCTGCTGTAGAATGCTAGGAAAAGAGTCTTTAGTGTGGAAACCCTCCTTCGCCACACTGGAAATCTGTTGGGCTGTCAAGAATGTTGCACAGCGTCTGGGCCTCAATTTACCAGTCGTCCACTGAAGTGTTCTTTCAACAAAAGCAAAAACTGGGAAAAACTCCAAGAAAAATAGCAAAAGGAATCTCAGAGGCAGGCTAATTAAACCGACCAGGACCCGAAATGATCAATAACCACTCTATTACCTGATAAGGCTCGCTCAAAAATCCCCCAGACTTACGATTCACTTACATTTTCTGGGATCATCATCATTCGCTCCTTCTGTTCTGACCTGAGGAAAGGAAGGTCAGCTCCCGAAAACTGCTCAATATATTAAATTTGTCTAATAATTTAATTTAACACGGGAACTTATTATCCATTTACACAAGCAACAGCTTGAAGCAGATTAGAAATTAACACAAGTTCATACTATCCACATAATTACAATAAATTAAAAAATATATATATGTATAATCAAATAATAAAATCCAGCTTAAAAAAAGATGCTAGTCACTAGCATATTTTTGTTGCTTTGTTTTTGTTCATTTTTATGTGTGGGAGTAAAAGTTAGACATGCAAAGAGAACAAGTTGTTACAAAACAAAGCACAACCTGTTTCTTTTCTTTTCTTTTTTTTTCTCCTCTTCCGGTTTTATTTAGGTACCTTTCCTATCAGATTTTTATTTTCTTTAAAGAGCAAGTGGATGCACACCCTATTTTTTTCCCAAAATAATTGTATTTACTGCTGACGTGCTACATAACAATGCGACACTTCCGGGGGATGCTGGGACTAGCCGATTTGGAGGATACTCAAAGTTAAAATACATCCTCTGCAATTAAGACAGAGCCGTTTAAAATTTGTTTTATTCATTCCAATATATTTTTCCCCCATTAACCGAATTAAATCATTGTTCTTTGGGACATATATGATAAAATATCTGGCCTCAATATCATCTTTGGAAATGCCTCAGAGCAGAGCGGATTAAATGCAACCTAGAATTTGCAAACTCCTACCACTCCAAACTCATTTCCTTTTCAGTTTTAGATTCTTTTTCTAAAAAACAAACAGATATAAACATAAATTGCAAAGTTGCCCCATCACAAAAGAAAGACAAGCAGCAGACAAAATGGAAGAGGGTTCCACTGCTCGCCCCAGACCAAAATATCGTGCATCCCTAACCTATGAAGCTCAAAACTTAGGCTAACTTGCTGTAAATAGTTGTGAATATTTGTTAATATCTTTCTTATCTTTAACCCCATTTATCCCTGTTTCAATCCCTGTTATCTGTAAACTTGACATATGTTTTATGCTTAAGTACAAAGTTGTTAAAATGTAAACCGCGCTGATGATGAATAGCGCGGTATATAAAAACTGTTAAATAAATAAATAAAATAAAATAAAAGGGTTTGTATGATGTTCTGGACCTGCAATGCAGCCAAGAAAGATATTTCAAAGCCCATCTATTTTTACGGCTCAGCGGATGACTTTCCAGAGGTTATGCTGCAATGCTAGAGAAGTTCAAACTCTACTTGTGTGTACAAACAGGCAAAAGAACTACAGCAGCCAGATTTATCAGGTTAAAAGGAGAAATTACAAATGCACTCAGCACACTAAATCATAGCACATGCTTACCAAGTGTAGTAAATGTTTTACTCTTCCAGCCAATGTTAAAAATATTTGGGGGGGGGGGTGCGATTTTCAGCGGCAGCAGCCAGCATATAAAGTGGTTTGCCCCTGACGCTTTCAAATCGCCCTGAATATTCAATGCTGGGGCATTACATGGGCCTCGGCACTGAATATCCCAGGAGCCCAGATTACAGTTTTGCAAGCCGGTCAGCACTGAAATTCAGCTGCTGGCTGGATTGCAAAACCAGTTAAAGTTAGGACAGCCATTCAGTTGTCCTAACTTTAGCCGGTTAAGGTTATCCAGGATGCGGCTCAATATCGCTGCTGCCTGGTTAACTTGCAGCATCATCCCCGCTCCACCCCTGGAACGCCCCAAAGCTAAGCGCTTAGCAGCCCAAACCAGGAATATTCAGCAGCACTAACCACGCAAATGCCTTTGAATAATCTGGGTGATGGTCCAGTGGCTGTGCCTGTAGGGGGAAAGATTTAATGGCCAAACCCTGCGATTAAGCAGTAGTTGCCAGGGCCCTGCACAGGCAACAATCAGCCCCCCAGGATGGAAGACATGCGACACCTAAAGGACGGTATAAGGGCACATTTGTGCCAAGCTTTCAGAAGGAACTGCAGGTGAGAGGACAGATAAACTGTGATGTACAAAGCAAGCACAAGAAATAAGACTCGGTGGCACTATTATTGCACCTCCTACTTAAAAAAAGAACACAGAAAACAGCAAGTCAAATGTGGCACAAACAGATCAAGGATTGTCACCCAGACACAAGGATCAGTCATGTCATCAACTCTATTCAATATCTACCTACAGCTCCTATATAATATAATACAGAAACACAACATACAATACAAAATATATGCGGATGGCATTATGATTTACACAACCTTCAACACCAAAAACCCTGAACATTCACAGATAACCAACTGCATGGAAGCAATGATACAGTGGCTGGAGAAGCAGAAATTATAAGAAAACAGATGTCCTATATGTCACCAGGACTTCCGCATTCATGCCACCTGCAGCAATACAACTGCAAAACAATGAACTCACGGTCAAAAATGAGGCAAAATACATAGGGGTCATACTGGATCAAACGCTAAGCTTCCAAGCTCACATAAACATGCCAATTAAATAAGCATATCATAAAATGAGAACTCTACAGCACCTCAAACCTCTTCTCGACAATAGAGACTTCAGAACAGTATGCCAGGCAATACCACCACCAGCCCTGGACTACTGCAATATGATTTATCAAGGCCTCCCAAAAGATGTAACACTCCCACTCCAAATGGCCCAGAACATGGCAGCAAGGATAATCACAGAAACCACAAGAAAAGAGCACATAACACCAACTCTAATATAGCTCCCAATTCAAGTACGCACCAAATTCAAAATTCTACTTAACATATTTAAAATACTTAGCAAACTATCCCCACACATACTACAACCACTAATAAGGACTCAGAAAACAGAACCACACATAAAAATCTTCTTCTCATCCCAAACACAAAGAAAAAGTACAAACATGCAACAGAGCATTCACCATTTACGCACCAACAATATGAAATGCTCTACCAGACAACCTGAGCCATAACAGACCTAAGTGTTTCTGATGTTATAGTGGGAGATCATTTTGCATCCAGTGATCACCAGATGATGTGGTTCAGTATAAGGACTAGGGCCGAAAAAATACATTCAAAAGCGAGGGTCTTAGACTTTAGGAAAACTAACTCTGCCAAGAGGGGCCGATACCTCAGGGAGTCGTTAGTGGGATGGGAACAGCTGGGGGATGCAGAAAAACAGTGGGCAAAACTGAAAGGGGATATTTTAAGGACAACCAACCTTTTTGTTAAAATGGTAAATAAAGGTAAAAGGAAAAGGAGACCGCTATGGTTTTCGAAAGAAGTAGCTGAAAAGGTGAAGAAAGAGAGGGAGGCCTTCATGAAATACAGTCAAACCTCGGTTTTCATTTGCCCCGGTTTTCATACGCTTCGGTTTTCAACGTCTTTTTTGACTGAGATTTTGTCCCGGTTTTCATACATCGCTTCGGTTTTCAACATCTTTTGACTGAGATTTTGTCCCGGTTCTCGTACATCGCCTCGGTTTTCGTAAAGTACAGTACTGTAAATACATACACCCTCGCGCTGCACACCATTCTGTATACACTGCCAGAACGACTGCCCGGTCCCGGCAGCACTGCCCCCCGGACTCACCGTTCGCCAGCGTGATGAGAAGCAAAAGCCAGCTGAGCACGTAAATCAAACACATCCTCGAGCCTGGTCAGAGTCAGAGAGGCAAGGACTGCGCAGAGAGGAAGGCCCTGATCTCGTCCACCGCCTGCCCGTTCTCTGGAGCGCCCCCTCAGGCTCGGAGGTAGCAGGGAAGAAAAGCTGTCAACGTAAGCAGGAGATGTTGCATGATTGTGGGAGGCAGTTCTTTCTCTTGCATGGTACGTCTGAAGCTATATCATTAAGATTTTCTGCCATTCTGAAGCATTGAGCAGATAATGTAAAGGTATTTTAATGGGCTGAATCCAATGTGATTCCGAAGAGAGCTGGGCACAGCAGCTTGTCAGGGGTGGCTAAGGCCAGATGTTAACATACTGTACTGTACAGTACTGAACTTAGCTTGCTTTCAGTGATGTTAAATGTTCATTTATCCATTTCATTAGTCATTTATTTATTTCTCATTGTTTTCTGTATGTAAAAATATAGTTATTCTCTATAAAATGTATTTTTGTGAATATTTTTAGGTGTCTGGAACGGATTAATTGGATTTACATTATTTCTTATGGGAAATATTGCTTCAGTTTTCATACGTTTCGGTTTTAGTCAGACTTTTTCGAACGGATTAATCATGAAAACCGAGGTTTGACTGTACAAGATATCACAGAGAGAGAGAGAGGAAGACAGGCATCTATATTTGGAAAAACTTAGAGAAGCTAGCAAAGTAGTCACGAAAGCAAAGATTCAAAAAGAGGAGGAAATAGCCAATGCAATAAAATGGGGGATAAGACTTTTTTCAGATATGTTACTGAGGAGAGAAAGAGCAAAAGTGGTATTGTCAGACTCAAGGGTGAAGGGGAGAAATATGTAGAAGCTGATGAGGATACTGTAAAGCGGAATTGCTTAACAAATATTTCTGTTCTGTGTTCACAGATGAAGAACCAGGAGCAGGACCTCAGAAAACACCCACAAACGGGAACAGAAGTGAGGGGCATCGAACAATTTTCAGAAGACTGTGTCGTGAGAAACTAGCTAAACAAAGTAGAACAAGTGATGGGACTGGATGGGATACACCCTAGAATACTGAGAGTACTTGGGGACATTATAGCAGCTCCACTGACTGATCTTTTCAGTGGCTCATTGGAGTCGGGAGTGGAGCCAAAGGACTGGAAAGAGGCTCATGTGGTCCCTTTACACAAAAGCGGAAGTAAGGATGTGGTTGAAAACTACAGGCCGGTTAGTTTAACTTTGGTGGTGAGTAAATTATTGGAAACGCTGCTGAAAGAGAAAATAGTGAGGTTCCTGGAGTCCAGCGGATTACAGGATCCGAGGCAGCATGGATTCACCAGAGGCAGGTCTTGTCAGACAAATCTGATTGATTTTTTTTGACTGGGTGACCAGGGAGTTGGATCGAGGGAGAGCTCTAGATGTGGTGTATTTAGATTTCAGTAAAGCCTTTGACACAGTTCCTCACAGGCGACTTATAAACAAATTGAGCACCCTAGGGATGGACTCTAAAGTTACTGCTTGGGTCAGAAATTGGTTGAGTGGGAGGCAACAAAGGCAGCAGGTAAATGGAGCTCACTCTGAGGAGGAGATTACCAGTGGTGTGCCCCAGGGATCTGCTCTTGGTCCAATTCTTTTTAACATCTTTGTTAGTGATATAGCGGAAGGGCTGTCGGGTAAGGTTTGCCTCTTTGCAGATGATACCAAAATTTGCAATAGAGTAGACACCCAGGAAGGTGTAGAAAACATGAGAAGGGATCTAGCTAAGCTTGAAGAATGGACTAGAATTTAGCAGCTGAGATTTAATGTTAAAAAATGCAAGGTCATGCATTTGGGCTGCAGCAATCCAAGGGAGCAATATAGTATAGGGGGTGAAGTACTTTTGTCCACTAAAGAAGAGCGGGATCTAGGCGTGATTGTGTCTGATGATCTTAAAGTAGCTAAACAGGTAGAAAAGGTGATGGCAAAAGCT